>JAGTTD010000018.1:4488146-5981695 GCA_018398585.1 Simmondsia chinensis
TTTGGTTTAAGGGTGATAGGCGGTCGAACGACGGAGATCGACTCCTTGGCTACGATAAAGTTCGTCCCATAAGTTACTTGTAAAAATGCGGTCCCTGTCAGAAATGATCTCCTCGAGGAGATTGTGTAACTTGTAAACATCTAGAATAAACAAGTTAGCAATTGTAATAGCCGAATGAGGATGAGAAAGAGTAAGAAAGTGAGCATACTTACTCAAACGGTCAACAACTACAAGAACAATACATCCTTATCGTGGGACTTGGGTAATCCCTCAATGAAATCCCTTGAGATGCTTGTCCAAATGGTGTCCGGCATGGGAAGAGGGGGTAACAAACCCGTAAAAGTCGCGGCATCATATTTGCATTTTTGACACATGGAACATTGTTTAATGAAATTTGCAACATTATTTTTTATTCCACACCAATAAAAAAAAGTGTGCTAATTCTTTTGCGGGTGGGTTGAATACCGGAGTGACTTGCGGTCAGCAAGGCGTGCATCCAAGAAAAATCCGGTCCTTAATAGGTGTAGTAGGATAGACCACTAAACATCCTTTACGACGAAGTTGGTTGTTATGCCAAGTGCAGTGGGGGTGAGATTGGGGATCCCTATTCATGTCATGTATGAGTTGTTAAAAGTGGGGGATTGTATGCTAGGCATGTCATAGGTGGGATAAAAGGTCGGTGGAAATGGAGGAAAGGGCTAACGATAAGAGCTCGCCACTAGTGACACGAGAGAGGGCATCGGCCACAAACATTTTATTTGCCTTTCTTATACACAATGTCATATGTGTACCGCATTTATTTGGATAGTCATTGTTATTGAAAAGGGGTTGATATGCGTTGATTGAGTAAATGTTTAAGGCTTTGTTGATTCGTGTGAATTTGAAATTTTTGGTCCATTAAGTATTGATTCCATTTTTTAACTGCGTGAATGATGGCGAGCAATTCTCGTTCATACATGGATATGTGTTGGTGTCGCGGGGAAAAAGCTTTGCTAATGTAAGCAATGGGGCCGCCCTTTTGCATTAGGATTGCGCCTATTCCTACACCAAACGCATCGTTCTCAATCTCAAACATGCAATAAAATCAGGAAGCGCAAGGACGGGGGCGCTAGTAAGAGCTTCCTTGAGGCAATCAAAAGCGATGTGCACGGAGTCATTCCAGGTGAGGGTGGGGAGTTTCAAAAGGTCAGTGAGGGGTTTGGCAATTTTACCATACCCTTAAACAAAACGTCGATAATAGCCAGTCAAGCTAAGAAATCCGCAAAGTTGTTTGAAGGTTTGAGGTAAGGGCCAATCGCACACAGCGCGAATCTTAGCTGGAGCCATAGAGATGTGTCCCACACGAATACAACAACAACAATAATGTGGCCCAAATAGTAAATTTCTACCATACCAAATGAGCATTTGTTTTCCTTAGCATAAAGGGAATTATCGAGGAGTACATGAAAAACTATGCATAAATGATCAAGGTGGGATGTTAAATCGGGGCTGTAAACTAAAATATCATTAAAAAATACCAAAATGAAACGACGTAAATACGGTCGAAAGAGTGAGTTCATTACAGATTGGAAGGTGGAAGGGGCGTTGGTAAGCCCAAAGGGCATTACCACGAACTCATAATGTCCCAAATGTGTGCGAAAAGAGGTTTTGGATATATCGGGTTCATGCATCCTAATATGGTGGTAACCGGATCGAAGGTCGATCTTGGAAAGGATGGTCACATCATGCAGCTCATCGAAGAGCTCATCAATTAAGGGCAGAGGGTATTTGTCCTTAACAGTGTTAGCATTCAAAGCATGATAGTCAACACACATTCAGCATGACCTGTCTTTCTTTTTGACTAAGACGATCGATGGAGCACAAGGACTCGTGCTTTCTCATATGGTCTGCTTTTGTAGTAACTCAGAGATGATTTATTCAATGACAATTTTTTTTTTGTTTAGGAGAATGGCAATATAGGCGCTGATTGATCGGAGTGGTGCCGTCCTTTAGAGGAATTCTACGGTCAAATTGGGGTCGTGGTGGGGGTAAAGTGTGTGGTTCTTGAAAGACATGGTGGAAATTGTCAAGCAAATGGCGAAGAGTCGGTGGTTGATCAGTTGGGGCAGTGTGCGCTGCCAAGGCAAAAAATGTCGGGGTTTCGCTTACGAGGAATGCAGTGTATGGTGTACCAATAGCGGTATCCTTCAATGTGTGAGTCATGGTGCGAACCAATATTTAATGAACAGGGTTAGAGGTGAGCTCATGTAGGGTGTGAGGTTGACCTAAGTAAGTAAAATGGCCATTAAATTCCGCATATCCAAAGACAAAGGGCCAACCAAGGAGAACCATGGGCAACCTAAGACCATGTCACACCCACCTAAGGAAATAAGGATCATATCGGAGTGGTACTTAGCATCATTGAGGGTCCGTATGAAAGTTTCACAACATGATATGGTGGGCATTTGACCTCCATCGGCCATAGTGACAAAAAATGGATTGGAGGTGGAAATAGGACATTGAAGTCGCTTAGCCAAATTAATGTCTAAAAATCTGTGTGTGGCACCAGAGTCAAGCAAGATACGAAGGGCCTTTTTGCCATAAAAACCAAGAACACGTAGCGTGCGATGGGAATTGTCTCCTAAAAAGATATGGAGGGAAATGGTCGGGGACTTCTCGGATAGATTTTTAGGATCAGTATCATAATCGGGATTGTTATCTAAAGTCTCGGTGTCAACCTCAACAAGGAAGAATTGATCACGACTATTACGGTTTGTGCATTTGTGTCCCAAAACATATTGTTCATCACAATAAAAACATTGACCCTTTGCTCGTTTTTCGTCAATCTTGGCGCTCATGAGGGTACAACGTGTTATCCCAAGTGGGGGTCGTGTGGGCATGGGGTTCGGTTGAGTTGGGGTTGGGGGCAGGAGGTGTCAGGTGGGGTAAGTGAAAGGAGGAAAGGTGGTACGGGTAGATGGTTTGGGTCGTTGGGCTTGAAGGACAACCTCCTGAAGCTTAGCCGTACACATTGCGTCATGAAGTGTTTGTGGGCGGAAGGATCTAATAGACTCCTTAAATCTTCCCAGAGTCCATTTAAGAAGCAACTAATATGTAAATAGAGCTGGGCATATAAACTGTCAAAGGTGTTCATGTAATCATGAAGTGAGGCAGTCTGGCGTAAAGCCAAGAGAGTGGACATGAGGTCATCGATAGGGACTCCAAAGCGGTCAAGGGCCGCGAGTTTGAATTGGTCCCAAGTAACATAAGGGTTGTGCTTACGCATAAAGTGTTGGAACTACTCATGAGCGTAACCCTCCATATGAGCTATGGCAATTTCAAGTTTAGTCGTATTGGGTGTGCAATCTATGCGGAAAAAAAACTTCATATTTATAAATCTAGGTCTTGACATCCTCACCCATGAAGTGAGGAAACTCTAGTTTGGCCATACGGGTGGACACGTGATGGTGAGGTGATGGTGGATGTCTAGGTGAAGTTAAAGCTTCGATTCCCATAGGGTGGGTGGGTAAACCGAAGGAACTAGGGCTTGGGGTTGAATGTTGGGGAAGGGTACAAGGATCGGGCCTAAAAGTGCTAGTCCTGGCAACACCGGAGAGGGATGTGGGGATACCCACGTGGGAGGAGGCATAAAAAAGGGAAGCCGGGGGTGGAGGTGGTAATCAATAGTGGGGGTGGAGGAAGTGAAAGGGTGGGAGGGAGGGAAGGACCCAAATAGGGGTTTCCCGGTCCCGAACTTGAACCCCCCAACGTAGCTCCATAGCTACCAAACGCAATACTTCGATCCCAACCCGGGGTGGGTAATTGGTGAAGACCCTTATCCTCGCTGATTCGACGATGGGGAACTAAGGTCGCTGCATCACCAGTGGATGACAGAAAGCTTGGGGAGGTTGCGATTCCAGAGGATGGCGCAATAGGGTTAGGGTAAGGGTTTCGATTTTGAACTAAAGAGGTAGTTAGGGATGATACCTTAGTAGCTAAGCCTGCGATTACATCTCAGTTGTCATTGATAGCGTGTTGGGTCTGGTCATTAAAGGCCTGTTGTGATTTCTCAAGTGTGGGGTCTACGCTGGGAGACGCTGCAGAGTTGGTGGTGGCGCTGGCGGGAATCGATCGATTTTCCGGCGGGCGTGGGGCTGACGATTGTTGCTGGTGTGGCGTCGGGGGTGCTTGCTCGGGTGGTGGTGGTGCGGACTCGTTTAGGGGTTGGTGGCGGTGCATTGGGATCGATGGGTGGGTCAACTTGGATTCTACGGTAGTACATTACTACTCACAGTTTGAGCACCGATAGCTCTGATACTAATGTTACAACCCAATCTAAATTATTGATTTAAATGTAAAGAAAATGAAAGAGAGTTGCAGAGAATGAAAGAAAATAGGAAGAAGATAGGTATTTTTCTCATTGCTCATCTCAAGCCTCAAAGTACATTATTTATAGACAAAGGGTAAAAAAGGAAATCAACATATAAGAGCTCACTAGAGCAAAACTACTATATAACAGTAATCCGAGCCCCTGCATAATCATTATTATGTCCCGGGCTAGCATAAGACGCTTGGGCCTCATCAAACCCTACCTCCTCTCCTCATAGGTCCAAGCTCGAACCTATGGAAATCCCTAGGAGTCGGCTGCTCCAATGTGATCCAGAGTCGCAATATGAATATCAGTAATGTCGGCCCGTGAGGGGGAATGCATTAAAATTATTTATATATTACTGAAATTTTGTCAAGTTAGCTTTTTAGCAAAATTTCTCGAAATTTTAATGGAGGACACCTATATATTTCCCGGAATATATTCTACGACAACATTTTCTGACGAGAATTTATCTAATTCTAGTTAGGAATACCTTAGTAACAAAATGTTTGGATTTCAAGATATGTTATTAATATATAATAGAATTATTTATGTCAAATATCATTGTACTTTTTCTATTGTGACAATTTAGTCTCTATACTTTTAATTATGTGATTTTAGTCCTTGTACAATTGATATTGTGCCAATTTTGTCCTTATAGTAAAATTTATGTTAAGTATTAATAAAATTTTTAATTGTTTGGCACTGGATTGAGTTAAATTGGATCAATTGATAGATTTTTAGCAGGTTGACTGGTTCTAACGTGAATTTACCATTAGCAATTATATTATTAACTCAACTTCAATCTAAGCATAGGAGAAAATTGACATAATATAAATTATAAATGAACTAAATTGACATATTTAAAAATAAAGCAAACGCAGCATTCTAGTGCCCCAAGGGCTCCCACATAACCCTAAAGGGAGGCTGTTTCTGAGAACCACCAACCCGAGGGGTGCAACACAAGGACTTCCCGGGAGGTCACCCATTTTTGTATTGCTTTCGCCCAAGTACGCTTAACTTTGGAGCTTTAATGGGATCCGGTACTTGCGTGTAATACCTTCTTACATAAATTGACATACTTAAAAATACAAGGAATAAATAGACAGAATGAGCAAAATTTAATATAAATATTTTAATATATATATATATATACATATTAAAATATGTAGGTATTAAAAGGCCATAGATACTAAATGATAATTTTCCAAATATAAAAAGAAGTTCAGGATGCTTATGGGCCGCTAAGAAAGAAAGATAGTGGGCTTCGTTAGTCCATTAAGAGGCCTATTTCTCTAGCCCATATCTCACTTATGTGATGTTTTTATCTCGATTGCATAAGTGCTTATTTCATATATTTTTCTTTTTCTTTTTGCATTTTTTTAGTTTATAAGAAACTCATAAATGAGTTTTTACTACTACTTTTTCTTACTTTTTGTTTTTTATTTTATTTTTAAATATTTAAAATTTTCATGTTGGTTTTAAATACAAAAATAATGATTTTAGTTTCTAACAAAGGTTACAATAAACAAAAAAAAAAAAAAAAAAAAAAACCCAAACAGGCTTTAAGCCAAGTTCTCAAGTTGACTTTTGTGTCACGTTCTTATGCAAATAAGGGAATATATTGTGTCCTCTACGTAGGGTAACATAATAGCGCAATGAGGGCATATTAACTTTCCAGCTTTACGAGAAAGAAGCATCAATTCCAAAGAACATAATCAAAAGCCAGTGTTACAGATTGTTAGTCACTAACTAAAAAGGTTTCGACCAATCATAAATCACACTATAAAGTATAAAAGAATTCAATAACAAATTAATTCCATAAACTCTTAAGCGAAAAATAACTTCTATTATTATTTTTTGATGATATAATAACTTCTATTATTAAATTTAAGGCTATGTTATACAACTGATAATAAGTAAAAAAACAAACAATTATGAATTTATAAAAAGTAGAGTCACCTAATACTAAATTAAAAAAAAAAAATTTACTTTTTATATTAAATATGGGTCAAAGAAGTTGAACTTAACATGCCTCACTTGGAAGACTATAAAATTTTATGAATGAATAATTATTTGATCATGAAAGCGCACAAAAGCGTGTAATACAAATGGCATTTTATTTAGAAGTGCCTTATATTATAATTAATTAACCATAAAAAAAGCCTTATATTATAATTCTTTTTTGCACATCTTGCATCAAGCAGTTTATTTACCTTCATATACGTGATGAGAAATGAAATTGTTAGTACCACTTTCGTTTTGTTATTTTTAGTGACGTTTTATGCTATTATATTGTTTGTTATGAAGGATGGAAGGAGATTGGGATAAATTTTTTTTAATTTTAAAACCTATATTGAGTTTATTCGAAAACAACTTTGTTGAACAATCATCACAATTGAGTTTCTTTTAAATTGTCAAGGAACCAACTATCCTAAAAGTTTAAGCTGAAGGGTGAAGACTCAGGATTGGTTTTATACTCTAACATGCTCCCCACGCGAATGCATGCTTGGGCTTGAAACATGGTGATACAGGCAATTTGAATCCCACATCGGTAGTTATCAAAGAAAAAGCTAATATATATACCCAAAGAGTTACTCCACCCATTGCCAATTGGTTTTTGGATGGAACCACCTTTGGTCTGTATCATTGGTATGAAAGCCGTCGATCTCACGCCATGGATTGCCAGTCATATGGGGGCCCGATGCCATTCACTGGTCATATGGGGGGCCGATGTCATTCAGTAGTCTTATGAGGGGCCTATGCGTGACGTGTTGTAAAATCGATTGCTACATTTAAATGAGCTCATTCTCGGTCTTGTGGAAGTCCCTGGGTCTGCTTTGGAGTTGATCTCGGCCTGGTAAAGTCTGGCACCCTTGTCAACGTAGCTGTACGATCTCTCATTCCAAATCTCAAGTGATGACGTCGGTATTGCAGTGTGCTTCCGGGACTAGAATAACTCTAGTGCAAAGCGATGTCCATTGTGTGATGGTGACTCGGAATTGCAGTATTTGCCCGAGACTAGAAATCTAGTGCAAAGCCAACTCGCGAGGACGTGAGATGTGGAGCATGGTGGCCTGATACAGGCAATTTGGATCCCACATCGGCAGGCTATCAAAGGAAAGGCTAATATATATACCTAAAAAGTTACTCCACTCATTTCCAATTAGTTTTGGGATGGAACCACCTTTGGTCTGTATCACTTGGATACTACACAAGCCTACCTCATACCTTGTGTTTAATATATGTTAATATTGAAAGCGAGGGTTGTTGAGATTCAAACTTGTAATCTCTCAGTCATTGAGGCTCTGATACCATATGAAGAAACCAACTTTCCCTAAAGCTTAAGCTGATGGGTGAAAATCCAGTAATAGTTTTATACTCCAACATGTCTTCTTACGCGAATGCCCATTGGACTTGAAGCTTGAGTAGTATACAAGTCTACATCATACCTTGTGTTTAAATTATTTTAATATTGAAAGTGAGGACTGTTGAGATTCGAATTTGTGATTTCTTGGTCAACAAGGCTCTGATACTGATGTAGCCCCATAGTTGGCGAATGAGAGCTTGATGGCTTGATGGGCTTGGCGAGATAAGGATAGACGCGGCTAGAGATATGGCTTGAAAAGTTTGTCATCCATTATGTTATTTGGCTAGTAGATTGTATATAATTAATAGTTATTTAGATAATTAATAATTATTTTTGTAATTATCTTTGAGTCTCTTATTTATCTTTTTAGTATTCTATATAAGTTTCTCCTCTATTTAAACAAGGGATAGACTTTTGTTCAAAAAAAAAAAAGGAGGAAGACTAGGGGTTTAGAAAATTCAATTGATAGATGCTTTCATTATTTTCTAGAATTTTCTCCTATTCTCGGGATATGAGAATTTGAGTTACTATTTTTCCTCTTTGTTTCTTATTGCTTTAGTAATAAATATTACGAGAAGGCTGTTGAACTTTCCCGTTTCCCGTTTATTTCCATCTACGCACCACATCAGATGCCAGATCAAGGAACCATCTTTCTTAAAAGCTTTCTTTGATATGGTACCAAGAGATCATGAGTTTGAATCTTAACAGCCCCCACTTTCAATATTAACAAAATTTAAGCACAAGGTATAAGATGAACCTGTGCAATATCTACGTTTCAAGCCCACTGGGCATTTGCATGAGGGGGTATGTTAGAATATAAAATCAATCTTAGGCCTTCACCTATCAGCTTAAACTTTTGGGGCAGATGATTTTTTAATATGAATTTAGTTAAATAAAACTAGTTCTTACCTTTCTAAATTTATTTTTCCCCTTATATTCTTAATTTTTTCATTTATTTTTGGGTAAATTTTGTTCATTCTCTATGAAATAGATAGATTAATAATATTTATTGGAAAGATTTAAAATTTAATGTTCTCTTTTTTTTTTTAATTTTTGTAAATTGAACTGTTTTCAAGTTTTATTTTCTCTCTAACAATATATAAGTTGTTTATAATTTATTTGCATTAAGGAATGTAAATTGTTTTGTTACTTTAGAAAATATATTTTCAACTGTATTATTTTATGAAAATATATTTTTGACCTATTTATCTAAGCCATTTTATCAAACACGTCTTTTGAACTACAACTTTAAAATTTTTATCAAAGACACCTCAAATAATTAAGAAAAATGATTCATGTATTCCGAGATTTGATAATATATTTTTCAAGCACTATGAGATTTTAAAATATTTTATTATAATGTGAAGTTCGACAGCTATTTTTTTCAAGTATCATCCCAATAACTCCAATAGGATTCTATTAAATTAAGTTGACATCGCATTTAAGAAATAATATAACTAAGGAAAAAATATTATTTATATTTAAAATTATTTTAAATATAAAATTTTTGAAAAATTTAAATTAAAAATATATTTTTTAATTTTTAAAATTATTTATTGATTATTTTATGGAGTTTTAAATGTTTGAATTTAATTTATTTTATATATTTTAAATACTAAAAATACTTTAAATATAAATTATAGTTAAATTATGTTTGAAAATTTCTTTTTACTTTATGTGTCACACCTATATAATTTAACATAATCTTATTGACGTTTTGGGAGAATACCTGAAAACAAAGTTATAAAAGTTTATGATAACACAACAATATTTAAAAAACTTAGAGCACTTGTATATGATATTAGTAAATATAATAAAATTTAAAGTTAAGGTATTAAATTGATCTTTAATAATAGTTCGTAAGGTGTTTTTGATATAATTAGAAGTTAAAGGGATTACATTGATTTCACTAATAATTCGATGGCTCATATTAATTTTGATCAGTATTTGAGGAGGGGTTTCTTTGTAAATATTATCCAAATATATATGCAATGCAACCCATCATTTATAAGAATATATTTTCAACTTATCTGTCCAAACTTTTTCACTTAATGTACTTTTTATTTTCATAAAACTTTTTGATCTCATTTGGAAAACTAATTAAAATAAAAAAAATTATTATGTTTAATTGTATATGTTAAATTTACGTTGTAGAAAAAAGTCTAAAAATATGATTGTAAGTATATTAAAAACCAAAATCATGAATAAAAAAGTATATCAAACAGGTCCTTAAAAGTTTAGTTTGATAATTCGATAGTTAATTTAACCTACTAGGGCCTTACATCAGTGGTTGAAGGCAAGTAAGGGGATGAACTACTATTTTAGGCCAAAAGGTCTGGAGTTCGATTCCCGATTTGAACCTCTCCCTAAGGAATCCCTTAACTTAATTGGCTCATATAGTGTGTAAGTCGCCGCATAAGTCGGAGTTTATCGGATAACCAGATTCCTCGTTCGCCAAAAATAAAAATTTGGACTGCTAATTTTTTTAAAACACCCCCTATATGTGGCATTGCTACATCCATTAATAATAATGAGAGTGGACATTATTAGTGAGGACAAAATTATATAAAAGCATTTATATCACATTTTCACAACATCTTGTTAACTTCAATTATTGATGCTTGTCCCCACACTTTTCGCCCCAAATCGTACCCCCACAAAAAAAAAAAAAAAAAAAAATCCGTTCACGTTTTTTTTATTTCAGAGAAACTATTTTTGTCAAATAAGGGTGTTGGACGCGAACTTAGTGAGCATTTGACCAATATTAAAAAGTATTTTTTTTTTTTATAAAATTGTTTAAAAAGATACTAACATAAATCTTTTATAGTTAAAAAAATTACAAATGAATTATTCTAAATATTTAATATATTTTGTAAATATTTAAAATATTTTTTTATTATTTAAAATATTTTTTAAATATATAAATATTTCTTAAATATTTATAAAATATTTTCTCAATATTGTAAAAATATTTAATTTTTTTAAAAATTGAAATATTTTCAAATATTTAAAATATAATTTTCAAATATTTAAAATATTTTTCTAAATATCATAAATATATTATTAATTGTTAAAATATTTTTTTATATTTAATATATTTTTTAAAATATATAAATTATTTTTGATATAAATTATTTTTAGAATATATTAACAAATTTTAGGGCACATAGAATAAACTTTCTCAATTGTTTAATTTTTGCTTTAAGTAGAAGCACCAAATTTCTGCTTCCGTTTAAAAGCAGAAAATCAGCTTCTACTTTTAATACAAAGCACTTTTTCACAGTTTTCGAACACTCTCAAATCTCATAAAAATGCTTTTTTAAGGGGAAAAAAATATTTTTTTTTCCCTAAAATAAGTAATCCCAAACAGGCCCTTAGTCAGTCACTATTTTATTAATGTCTCATAAGTTGAGAATAGTGGAGATTATCCCACTAGTGTAGCGGGTAGAGCTGAAAATTCAGCCCGACCCAAAAATCGACCATAAAAACTCGTAAACCGATCCAACTCAAATCGAAAATTTGTTGTAAATAATTGAACTAGAAGTCGAAACATTTGTAGGAGGTAACAGCTAGTGGAAGACTAGTTTTAGAGCTTAAATTATTATTTATATTAAAAGTCCTTATATTTTATCTACTTGGCCAGTTTAGCCTTTTGCTTAAATAATGTGACACCAAAAACGTCCTTTTATCAAAATATCAAAATTTAACGTTTCGAGCACAAGGGCATGCATCAAAATCGTGACCTATGAGTCTCCTCATATTAAGAGTTGTACTATTGTCCTGACAAGCACTTATTACTCTGATAATAATAACTTCTTAATTGTTTAGTTAGAAATTTGACATATGACATCACATTTATATTTATGATGTCATTTGTTTAGTTCAAAAGTTTAAAATATATCTAAAATATTCCCACCTCATTCCCCTCATGTGAGAGTCCCCTCCTCCAACACCTCCCAACCGTGCTGCGCCTGCGCCTGCGCCTCTACCTCGCCATGCCGATGTCACTCTACCTGCTCCCCTCGGTGTCGTTGCCATAAAGATAGGGAGAGAGAGTCATTCCTAGTAATTCAAGGGAGACAGATAGCGTGAGCGACCTCTAGTAAAATTATTATGTTAGAACAATGACCCACATTGCAACAGCCTTCGACATGGACGCACGATGCTTGGTGTGTAGGCAAGGGCCATGCACCTACTTGCAACTGTTGAGAAAAACAATGAGTATAATAGCAACCAATCAAACACATCAACGAAAACGACTAAATGATTAAGTCAGGAAAGATCTTACAGATGAGTAACCGCGCCGCGGTATAAGCCCACTGTTCTAAAAGACGATTTCGCCGCTGCTAAAGTGCATACAGTTCAACCGGCGGCCGTCCTCCAGGGTTAACGCGATCCTACCTTTAACGTGCACTCATTAGAAGTCGGGTGGGATGCTAAGTGAACTTGTCCAGGCTTAGAGAGGAAAAACGAAGAAAGTTGAACAGAGGAAGAGAGGAGAGAACTTAGAGAAAGAGGAAGAGGAACTCGTTTTGGATGATCAAAAATTGCTGATGAAAATGCAATATTTATAGCTAAAATCGGGACTGTTGGAAGTAGCCACAACCTCCCAACAGTCATAATCAAAGGGGTCTGTTGCTTGGGAAGAGCAAGCAGTAATGGTGGCCAGCTTAGGAGAGGCAGCCGCGTTTTTACGAGGTACAAGCTTGGGAGTGTGAACTGCACCTTTACGAAGTGCATTGATAGCCGGTGGAAAAGATTTTCAATAAAATAAAAAACACCCACAACAAAAAAGGACACCCACACCCACACCCAAGCACGGTAGACAGGCGGTGCGCGCTTGTGTGTGGTTCCCTCTATTCTCTCATTTAAAACTTAATTCAAATCCTATTATTTACAAGGGCCTAGATAAACCATCTCTCCCTCCCCTAAATTATCAATGTAGGATGTGAGTCTTAACAATTTATTACCCTTTGTTACATTTTCAACGGCAACCCGTGCAATGTAGCGCCTAGCTAGGCGAGAGAGAGAGGTCAGCGGTGTTTTGCGGTCTGGGTTTGGATTTCGGTGGCTAGTATTGTTAGTTGGAGTTTAGTGGTTGGCAGATTGGAATAAAGGAGATCAACAGGGGGGGGGGGGGGGGGGGGGGGGGGGGGGGGGGGGGGGGTGTTAATACGTGTCATTGCTGAGTAGTTATCGTTGCTATGGCTTTTTATAAATTTATATCAGATAATCGTTATCCGCTGGCCTAGATATCATTTACTAAACCTTAGGTACTACAATATTACCAAGCAAATTTATTTATTGAAGCCCTTTCTGTCTTTTACTTTAAAATAAATTTTATTTTTACAAATAAAATCACTTATAAAACCTTTTTATTTTTTAAAATTTATCACTTAATCCCATACAATTTTTTTTTAATCATTTTGCCCCTCAAAGATGAGAAGGTTAAGTGTTTAATTTTATTTTTAAAAGCGATTTTATATTATTAGATAAAAATTATAAATTTTATATTTTTAGCAAAAACATAAGGGAATTTTCTATATTTTAAAAAAAATATAATTATTTTAATTAATTATATTAATGACATCATAAGTTTAGAATATAAAAGTATTTTTAAAATTTTTATAAAAAATATTATGAGATAAAATATAATTTTTTGTTAATATTATAATATCACTATTATAATTAATAAAAATAAATTTTCTTATAAATATACAAAACCCTTTTTTTCTAATAATATAAAAAATTCTTATTTTTTTTCAAAACATAAAACTCCTTCCTAAAGATAAAAGTAAACACTTAATTATTTTATTTTAAGGAGTAAAATGGTAAAAAAAGTTATTTTGGGAAAAATGATAAATTTTAAAAGTGAGGAAGTTTAGTAAGTGGTTTTATTTATGAGGATAATTTTCTGTTATTAAAACAAAAGTCAAGGGGTTTTCTATAATTTACCCAGAATAAAATTAGGCCCATTTTTTACAAAACACATCTTAAAAAATTGCAGCTTTTACTTAAGCATTATAACTTTTTAATTTTTTAAAAAGCTATTTTTTTTCAATAATTAGCGGAGGATATTGCAAACAACTAAGAGCGCACCCAAAAAGCCATGGCCTAGAAAAGAATCACAGGCTACATGCAATATTCTTCCATGTTTGAATTCTTTTGCTCAAGTTTAAACTTACACCAATTACAGATCGATACTAAACATAATCTAAGTTACCATATTGGTTTCTCACAAATGAGAAGGATAGCTCACATTCTAGTAAATCATAAATCTAAAAGTTTGAAAACTTTTGATCAATCATCTTAAGTCATATTGTTAATTTTTTGTTACCTACTAGCGGCTTACCTGCTAGTAACTTCTACACAAAGTTCAAAAGTATCTATTAAGCATAAATTAAAATACTTAAGTTAGAAAAATATTTTCCATCACTACCTCCCGCATTGAGATTCAAACCGGCCTCTTTTAAATCTTTTTGAGATCAAACCTAAAAAACAGCATATTCAGTGCCTCCAGGACCCCCGCCTAAGTAGGATCTGGGGGAACGGATGTATTCAGCCTCCCCCCTTCAGGGTATTACCCCTGAAGAGAGGCTATTTTCAAGTGCCCCTAACCTAAGGGTAAGGACTTTCCAGGAGGTCACTTATCCTGGTACTACTCTCGTGCAAACACGCTTAAGTTCGAAGTTCTAATGGGATCCGATGACGACGTTTTGGTACCTTCTTTAGGTTTTGAGATCAAACCTATGTAGGGACATTTGAATGTATTACCAGTTTGACTAGTTTCAATCTATATTGTATGTACACTCAAAAAATAAAAAAGTTAAGCTAAAATCCACCTGAAAATCGTATAATATTTAACAGATAATTGATAATATGATTTTAGGTGGTTAATTGAAAAATTTTATACTTTTGATTTTTAGAAAAATAAAACACTCGGCCAAGAAAAAATAATTTTTTAATGTGATTTTTGTAAAAGGAAAAAACTCAAATAATTAATCAAATTTCATGATGCTAATGCCCTACATCCCATTTACGAGGCATTAATGCACATGATTCTATTAGAACTCCGAAATTAAGCGTGCTTGGAAGAGAGTAGTACCAGGATGAGCGACCTCCTAGGAAGTCCTCGTTTTGCCAACCCTATAAGGTTAGGGTTTTTGAAAATAGACTAATGGCAGGGTTATACCCTGAAGGGGTCAAGCTGCGTACAATCCACCCCCTCAGACCCTACTTAGGCGGGAGCCCTTGGGGTACTGGGTTTGTAATTGTTAGCATCATGACAACAACAACAGACCCAGTGCCTCTAGGGCTCCCGCCTAAGTAAGGTTTGAGGGGGTGGATGTACGTAGCTGTTTCAGAATTTTTTGGTTAGGTTCTAGATGAGAGCAAGACTCAACCCTCACTTAAGAAAGCAGCTGCTGGCGCATTTAACCCGGGCTCACCTGCAAAACGAGGAAAACCGTCAGAGGGACCCGTGGTGGTTTGGACTGCGGGGGACACCTCCGATGCCTAAGTCAGTAAGAAAAGCGGGGTAGCAGTAATAAGTACATGTAAAGCAGATAATACCTAGTAGGCTTGAGTGAGCTAGCCGCGGGAAGGGAGCACATCGGTTAATAATCATGGAGGGGAAGAGGCCAATACCACGGACCTAGCAAGGAGAGGGAGACATGAGGTCTCTTGGGGAGGATGAGAGGCGTGAGGCCCTTGGGAGGTTTGAGCCGTGTGGGGCATGAGGCCCCAGGCCGGATGAGAGAGAAGGGTAACTGATGGAACCCCTTGGAGGAGCTTGGGTTGAATGAGGGGAGTGGGTTGGTATTTATAGGAGAGGGGGAGCTGGCGGTGTTGGACGGTAGAGCTGGGCTTGGGGCAGTACCGCCTAGCTTTGCGTGACGGGGAAGTGAAGGTAGCTGATTGGCTAAAAGTGGAGGTGATATCGCCTGGGTGATGATTGGTTGAGAGGGTTAGTGATACCGCCTGGGTTTGCGCCTAATAGTAGATGGGCGGTGAGTGCACACCGTAGGTGGATAAGTGGAAGTCTAGGTTGATGGTTGGCATGCTTGGGGGACAAGTAGAGGGTGGCGGTATGTATGCTTGGGGACCAAGTATAAGGTGGCGATATACCGATTGGTAGTAGATAGGTGGACTGTATTTTGGTGGGTGGTATGTAGGTGGACGGTATATAGGTGGACGGTACCGTGGTCTTTCATGTTAGGCGGATGCTGGCGGTAATGGGAGATAGACATGTACCGTTAGTATGTTAACGGTTGCCAGGTTGGCGGTACAAAGGACTATGGTAGGCGGTGCCCTACGATGGAAGAAGCAGGCGGTACCGGGAGCCTAGGGATAGAGACGAGCAGTACAAAGTGTTGAGAATTTGGGTATGGTAGAATGTAACTTGGGGAAATTCCTAAGACTTAAGGCGTGTTTTAACACTGTCTTTAAGGTATTATTTGCCCTCTCTATACAAAGACTGTTCTTAGATATAGCAAATACACCCCCAGGATACAATAAGCCTTCTTGAATTTTGTGGAGAACAACAACCAGAAAATTCCCTGAACTCTCTTGAGAAAGAAGAAGAGAAAATAAGAAGAAGATGATTCAAACAAATTTAATGGGCATATCAAACCTTATATAGAGGCACATTATTTAACCGGAATTAAATTCACTTAGAAATCCAAAAACTGCCATTAATCGAATTTAGCAGTTTTATCATTTTTAATATCCGAAAATCATTTTATTTAATTAAGTAGATAAAATAATAATAAAAGGTTATTATCCGGTGTGGTATGCCCCGTATTAAGCTCCCTGCACCCGCACTGCGCACAAGCGCACCAAGTGCCAAGTGCCGCCTAATAAGCCGCCAAAAGCGCCATAAGCGCTGCGCGCGCGCGTGTATGATTTTAAAATTCCCTTAGCCCATAAAGAGCAACATGAACTCCTAAGCCCACAATAAGCCCAACATACTAATAGGCCCATATGAGAGACCTACTTATAAAGTAGTGTCTCTTCCTCTTCTTTTCCAATATGGAATGCATTCCCATTTTTACTTAACTCTACAATACAAACTACTAACAATCCCCCGCTAGTTTGTAAATATGTAGAGTTGACCTTCACTGACATAATTGTGCATACAAGAAGGTATCTCTCGATTTAAACCTTCAGTTAGTGTAAATCTTTCAAAGTTCCAATGAAGTACTAGGAGGTCGCAACTTAATCCTATACTCCTTATATCAGAACCGGAAATATCACACACGAAATCATGTCCATTCTCTATGAGAGTTTTAAAAAGCTTTAGCACCAATATGGCCATGTGCTCATCCCAGTTTCATGAACATTTACAAGAATCAACCCTTAAAACTCTTGTTAGGAGCGGCACCACTCCTATATTCATATAGGTGGAATTCCTTAAAAGTCCTTGCTACTCAGGACACTAACAATATAAATTCCATTAAGAGTAAAAATCATCCTCTATACAGTAGCAGGCTATCACCAAATCCTACTTTTTGGTGTATTTAGTCACAAACAGTAACTTTTTATTACCCTTTAAACCTTAGTACTAGTTGCTGCTAGAACAAGGTAGGGTTACCATTATTGATGACTATCTTGAAAAGGGTCTCAAGCCCATTCTAGCTGTAGTACCTCTTACTACATCCCTTGACAAACCCCTAGTCAATGGATCTGCTAGATTGTTGCTTGACCTGACATAAGTGATAGTAGTTATACTATCTACAATGAGTTGTCTGATATACTCATGTCTTAAGCTGATATGTCTAGACTTGCCATTATAAACCTTACTATAGGCTCTAGACATAGTAGCTTCACTATCGCAATGCAAGGAGATTGGTGGCATCGGTTTTGGCCACAACTTTATTTCTAATAACAAATTCCTTAGCCACTCTGCTTCCTTGCCTGCGGCTGCTAAGGCTACAAATTCAGCCTCCATTGTTGAATGAGAGATGCAAGTTTGTTTCTTAGATGCCCAACTTACAGCACCCCCACCAAGGGTGAAAATCCAACCCGAAGTAGATTTGTTATCACAAGCACTAGTAATCCAGCTTGCATCTGTATAACCTTCTAGTATTGCTGCATAATCTCTATAAAATATTCCTAAGTCACTTGTTTTCTTCAAGTATCCAAGGATTCTATTAATTCCTTTCCAATGAGCAATACTAGGATTACTTGTGAACCTTGACAATTTGCACACAGCAAATGCAATATCTGGTCTTGTGCCGTGCATTGCATACATGAGACTTCCAATAGCACTGGCATATTCAAGTTGTGCAACTGCTCTACCAGAATTTTCAACAAATTTGACACTGGAGCCATAAGGGGTGTTAGCTTCTTTAATTCCAAGATGCTTAAACTTCTCTAAAATTTTAGCAATATAATGAGATTGATTAAGAGCATAGCCCCCACTATATCATCTCACCTTTACACCCAAAATAGTATCTACTTCATTCATATCTTTCATCTTGAATTGTGAAGATAGATACTTCTTTGTTTCCTCAATACCTTTCATGTTAGTGCCAAATATTAGTAGGTCATCCACATAGAGACATATGATAACCCCATAATCTTCAGTAAACTTACAATAAATGCATTTATCAGCATTGTTATGGGAAAAACCATTAGAAAGTATTGTGGCGTCAAACTTCTCATGCCACTGTTTTGGTGCTTGTTTCAAACCATATAACGACCTTACTAATTTACACACTTTTTCCTCATTACTACGAAGCACAAAGCCTTCTGGTTGCTCCATATAAACCTCTTCATCAAGATCACCATTTAGGAAGGCAGTTTTAACATCCATTTCGTGTATATATAAATTGTAAATTGAAGCCAGAGCCATTAACACTCTAATGGATGTTATTCTTGTAACAGGAGCATATGTATCAAAATAATCAATACCTTCCTTTTGCGAAAATCCTTTTGCTACTAATCTAGCTTTAAAGGTTTGTAAGGAACCATCCGTGTTATATTTTTTCCTAAATACCCATTTACATCCTATCGGCTTTGATCCTGGAGGTAAATCCACTAGGACCCAAGTATTGTTGGACAATATTGAGTCCATTTCATCATTTATAGCCTCTTTCCAAAAGGCTGCATCTCTAGAAGCCATAGCCTCACTGTATGACTTTGGATCCTCCTCTATATGTAATACAATAGGTATTTTGTTTGTTACAGAGTTTCTGTCTCCTTCAACTAGAAATAATATAGCTTGGGAAGAAATAAAGTCAGATCCTAAATTTTTCTCTTTCCTTGCTCTTTGACTTCTTCTAGGTTCTAATGGAACATTCTCTACACTTCTTTTATTTGCATTCGCATTAGAACTTTCGGGAATATCTTCTTGTAGTAGAGGTGATTGTAAGCTCTCAGTATTTGGAGTATGCTCAACGCTCTTATCATAATAAAATTTATTTTCAATAAATTCAACATCCCTAGTCTCAACAATAATATTTGAGTCAAGGTTAAGAAGCCTATATGCTTTAGAATTTTGAGCATAACCCACAAACACACTTTTTATAGCCCTAGGACCCAATTTCGTCCTCTTAGGATCGGGTACTCGATAAAAGGCTAAACACTCCCACACCCTAAGATAATCCAACTTAGGTTTTCTTCCTTTCCATATTTCATATGGAGATGTTTTCCTTTTCCTAGATGGAATTCGATTATGAATATGACAAGCAGCAAGTAGAGCTTCTCCCCACAAATTTAATGGCATTATGGCATTAAGAATCATAGAGTTAACCATTTCCTCAAAAGTACGGTTTTTCCTTTCAGCCAAACCATTTTGTTGAGGAGTATAAGGAGTGGAGTTTTGATGTATTATACCATGTTCTTCACAAAATGCATCAAATTCAATGGGAAAATACTCTCCCCCTCTATCACTGCGTAGAATTTTAATCTTTCTTTCTTTTTGATTCTCTACTTCTGCTTTATAACGTTTAAACATACTGAATGCCTCATCTTTATTTCTCATAAGATATACATAAGTATATCTTGAACAATCATCTATAAACATTATAAAGTAACGTTTTCCACCTCTAGTAAGCACTCCATTCAATTCACATATATCTGAATGCACTAAGTCCAGAATTTGTGTATTTCTTTCTACTCTAGGAAAAGGTCTTTTAGTAAACTTTGCTTGGATGCAGATTTCACACTTATCCTTTTTAATGTTATCTTTAACTGAAATATAACCATGCTTGTGCATATATTCCAACGACCTAAAGTTTAAGTGTGCTAACCTAGCATGCCACACAGTTGAAGAAGAATCCACAAAGTAAACAGAAACAATGTTCATTTCATTAATACCATCAACATTAAGTTTGAACATACCATCACAGAAATAACCCTTCCCCACAAAGAAACCATTCTTGGATAGTACAACCTTGTCAGACTCAAGTACAACTTTAAAACCATTCTTACACAAAAGACCAGCAGAGACTAAATTCTTTCTAATTTCAGGAACATGGAGAACATTCACCAAAGTGAGTTTCTTTCCAGAAGTAAACTTTAACTCCACGGTGCCCTGTCCAAGAACCTTCGCTGGATTGTGGTTTCCCATAAATACCTCACGATCTTTCACGTCTTCATAGGTCTTAAACTGCTCCTTGTCATTGCACACATGAATTGTTGCTTCAGAATCTAACCACCAAGAAACAGACTTGGTAGTTGCCATATGCAGTTCGGTAACCATGCCAATTTGCAGTCCTTCCATGCCAAAAAGCATGGCAACAAGGTCTTTGCACTCCTCTTGGACCATATTGGCTTTGGCAGAAGCGAAAGACTAGTTCTTTGTAGTGTTCTCCCTCTTTAACTCCCTGCAATCCTTTATATAGTGTCCTTTTTTGTGACAATGGTAGCACTTGCGACTTTTCTTTTTGTCCTGCTTGTTTTTAAAATCAAAAGTCTTCTTTTTCTAGTTCTTATTCTTATGATTGTGGTCAGAGACGTAGTTCACTTTAGAACTATTACCAAGATACTCGGCATCACGCTTTCTAGTTTCTTCTTCAATGCGTAGATGCCTAAGTAACTTTTCTACAGTGAAGTCTTCTGTTATATGTAGAAGTTTCTTTCTATAATCTTTCCAAGCAAGAGGCAATTTTGCGATAATTGCTCCAACTTGAAGAGATTCAGGAATGACCACTTTGACGTCACGAAGTCTATTAACTAGAACTTGCAACTCATGCACTTGGTCCATAATAGGTATACAGTCAATCATAACAAACTCGAAATATTTCATCAATAGAAATTTATCTGTACCTTGCCTCTCTGTGTTGTACTTCTCTTCCAGGGCCTGCCAAATCTTCAATGGGGACTTGTTGGACATGTACAGGTCATATAAACGGTCAGACAAAGTGTTGAGGATATGACCACGATGGACGAACTCATCCTCTTCGCATTTCTTCTTCAATTCTGCCGCTTTGGCCTTCTCCTCATTCGAAGCATCCACACTGGGTTCTGAAATAGGCTTCAATTCAGGATCAAGGATTTATGCGATGTTGAGTGCAGTAAGCAAAAACATCATCTTGTCTTTCCAGCGATTAAAATTGGTCCCATCGAAACGATCCAGTTTGACAAACTCTTGGTTCATGACTCGGAACGTAGCAGTATTGGATGACTCTCTCGCCATTGAAATAATACCTTAAAATTGTTGAGAATTTGGGAATGGTAGAATATAACTTGGGGAAATTCCTAAGGCTTAAGGTGTGTTTTAACACTGTCTTTAAGGTATTATTCGCCCTCTCTACACAAAGAATGTTCTTAGATATAGCAAATACACCCCCAGGATACAATAAGCCTTCTTGGATTTTGTAGAGAACAACAACCAGAAAATTCCCTGAACTCTCTTGAGAAAGAAGAAGAGAAAATAAGAAGAAGATGATTCAAACAAATTTAATGGGTATATCAAACCTTATATAGAGGCACATTATTTAACCGGAATTAAATTCACTTAGAAATCCGAAAACTGCCATTAATCGAATTTAGCAGTTTTATCATTTTTAATATCCGAAAATCATTTTATTTAATTAAGTAGATAAAATAATAATAAAAGGTTATTATCCGGTGTGGTATGTCCCGTACTAAGCCCCCTGCACCCGCACTGCGCACATGCGCACCAAGTGCCAAGTGCCGCCTAATAAGCCGCCAAAAGCGCCATAAGCACTGCGCGCACGTGCGTGTGTGATTTTAGAATTCCCTTAGCCCATAAAGAGCAACATGAACTCCTAAGCCCACAACAAGCCCAACATACTAATAGGCCCATATGAGACACCTACTTATAAAGTAGTGTCTCTTCCTCTTCTTTTCCAATGTGGGATGCATTCCCATTTTTACTTAACTCTACAATACAAACTACTAACACAAAGTACCGGGCATGTTATAGCTTGGCGGCACCATGGCTTACGGTAATTGGGGCAGGTGGCGGTATATTTAGTGCCGCCAGTCTACTATCGTGATGAGCTTAAGGCGATTACTTATCCTGGGGGGTAGAGGTGCCGCCATATCTATTTATCGTGGTTGACTTATTGACCTAGCTCACTTTTTTCCTTATTCTTTCAGGGTGTAACTCTACCAAGATGCTGTTTTCGAGGTTCCTCAACCTTATAGGGTTGACAATATAACGATGTCCCAAAAAATTATCTATTCAAATACGCTTAACTTTAGAGTTCTAGTAGGGTTGTTGTTACGATGCTAAAACCCAAAAATTTTCAATATGTGAGAAAATTATTACACGAAAAATATAAAGTTGGTGAATGACAAGAAAAATAGTGGACCAAAGAGGAAATAAAAAGGAAAAGAAAATCATACGAAAGGAGGACAAGCGGCCACGTCGCCCATAACCTCGTACATCACCCGCCCATAATTTAATTAATTTTTTAATCCATTCAACTTATAAATATTAAATTACTAGGTTCGTTCCCGTGCGATGTACGGAAAGTATTTATTGGTCACTGTATTTTATATTCGTAATTTTTTACATCGAACTAACATCTTGTTTGATCATTTTCAATAAAAAATAAGACAAACTATATTTTCCATTTTAAGTGTTTAACAGGGAGTTTATTTGTTTTTTTATCTTTTACGGATTTATTTTTTTTACGATTTAAATACAGAAAGTCTTAAATTAAGAATTTATTATTATTATTTTTTGGTTATGGGAGGTTTACTTGATTTTCTTTTATGGACTAAATATAAAAAGTCATAATTTGAAATTGTTGAAGGTGTAATCGGTACTCTATTCTCGGATTACATAAGAGAAGTATTAAAATAATAATTTATTGTCCTAATATTTTCTTTATTATTTTTGGTTCTCGGGGGCCCTTTTTTTTAGAGCCCTTTTTACTTTTTTATAGGTTAAATACGAAATGTTTTAAATTGAAAATATGTTTTCCTTTTTATTTTTTGGAACTTTAATGAATTAAGTTTTTTCGTACCTTAGTTTTGTTGTATAATACGTAGATCTTATAAACTCAAGTCAAAATTATATACCTTATTGGGTTAAAATAAATCATTTCTTGCAGTAGGCACGCGAAATGTCGCACTTCATGGACTAAATATGAAAACTCATTATTTTTTTTAGTTGTCGGAGGTCTAACTCGAGCCCTGTTCTTTGATTACATAAGAAAAGTCTTAAATAAAAAAGTTTACTGCTTTATGCACGAATATATGTTTGGCATAGTGTGCTAGGGTTTTTATCAAAATAACCCAACTATAACTTTTATAACCCAAAAATAATCAAACTCAAAGAATTCGATTTTAAAAGATACTGAATTGGTGGTTCAGTGTGGCGCATGGTATAACGCTCTGGTTTATTTTGGTAGAAAAGTTGGTGGTGGGTAATTTTTTGACTAAGAGATATTGGGATGGCAATGGGCTCCACCTAATAGGAGCGGGTATAGATAACTGTTCTATACGCACTTTAAAGAGGTACGGGGTGGGTAATGCATACCCGCGGGTAATGAGGCGGGTAGGGGTACGGGTCAGTCACCGGCGGGGCGGGTACGGGTATGCACTTCATACCCGTGGCGGGTCATGTGCTGCGTACCGGAATAGGATTTGGGTGGCGGGTGCTGTTATTTTTGTTGTGTAATGCGTAGATCTTATAAAGTAAAGTCAAACGGGGTGGGTATGGGTATAGGTGGCGACCCACCCCGCCACGCTCTACATAGTTAACCTTAAAATTTAAAAAATAAGGGTTTGAAATCAAAAATCCAAATTATTTATCAATGTTAAAAAAAAAAATTGTTTTTAAAAATAGTATTAAACAAATAATATGAGCGGGTATAGATAATCATTTTGTAAGTATATTAGGCAATGAAGTGGTTACGGATATAGGATTTGGGTGGCGGGTACAGATATGGAGAAGGCACCCCGCACCCGCCTCTTCCCATTGCCATTGATTTGATACGTTGAGATACAGTTGTGATACTTTTAGATTAATTGTTGTTGGGTATGCATTTCATACCGGTGGCGAGTAATGAGGCGGGTACGGGTATATGATTTGGGTGGTGGTTACGGTTAGTTTATTGTCTTTGTTGTCTAATGCGTAGATCTTATAAACCAAAGTCAAACAGGGCAGGTATGGGTATAAGTAGGGACCTGCCCCACGATGCTCCATACCTGGCCCACCCAACCTCATAGCCGCTGTACTCGATTGATTTTGTGGCAATGAGGCGGGTGAAACCTGCTACTCGTGGGTAGGCGCCCCGTTTGGGACGGGTACATGTATAAGTGGAGACCCACCCTGCCCCACTCGCCTCACCTCATACTTACGATACGCGCTTTATTTTGTATATAATTAACTTCAAATTAAAAATTATGTGTTTAAATTCAATAATCTAAATTATTTATCAATGTTATAAAAGAGATAATTTGTTTTTAAAATAGTATTAAATAACTAATAGGAGTGGGTAGATAATCTTATTTATCAATGGTTAAAAAAATAATTTATTTTGTAAAGTAGTATTAAATAACTAATATGAACGGGTATAGATAATCGTTTTGTACTCATATTAGGGCAATGGGACGGGTACAAGTATAGGATTTGGGTGGCGAATGCGGGTATGGAGGAGGCACCCCGTACCCGGCCCACCCCACTCCATTACCCTCTCTTTGATACGTTGAGACATAGTTGGGTTACTTTTAGATTAATTATTGGCGGGTATCCACTTCAGACCTGTGGCGGGTAATGGGGCGGGTATGGGTATGGGATTAGTGAAAATCAATATAACTGCCCCAATAATCAAAGATGCTACAAAGTATTAAAAAAAATATTAACGTACCCATATAATTGCAATTAATTGAGATTTGCTCCATGGAAAAGGATGTTGGTTCAGGATGAAAAGATTTTTGTCAAATGCTACCTTGATATTTTTTTTTTTTTGAACATTAATTGCTCCCTTGATGACCGAAACAAATCGAATACTAAAATAAATATAATTTTTGATTCAAAAATATAAAGTGAACTATATTTTAAACTCTTCTAGAGGCTTTTTCCTAACCTAAGATTCAAAAACTTTCTAAATTGTCCACGATGCCTCCGGTATTTCATATATCTTTAATGTCCTCCTACCACAATTACATGTGAATCTCTTTTATTTTAACATTTAACTTGATATTTTGAGTACACCAAACAAAGTCGTAATATATTAATTTTCTTATAGTACAAATACCATAAAGACCTCTCGAATTATACCATTAATCAAAATCAAAGTGGCACCGAACTTATAATTTCACCCTTAATGCTTCTAAACTATTAGTGAAAATTACTATAACTCGCCTCATTTTTAATTTAATCAAAGATGCTATAAACTATTAAAGAAAAATATTAATATACGAATATAATTGCAATTAATTGAGATTTATTCCATGGAAAAGGATGTGGGTTGATGATGAAAATATATTTTGTCAATTGCTCCCTTGATGACCCAAACATTTGTTTGCGAAGTATGATGTATGCGTAGAATTTTGAACACTTACTTAGTTATAAATATCAAGAAAATGATGTATATCTTGATATGGTAAACTTAAATGGTATTGAGTCAATTTCAGTGAGAAAACTATTAGTATACCGTAAAAGTTTTAAATAAAAAATAGGACTAAATGTATTTCCTATTTTAAGTCTTCGACAGAAAATTTATTTTCCCTTCTTTCTTTTGTGAATTTTTTTCCTTTATGGATTAAATATAGAAAGTCTTAAATTAAAATTTTATTTAATTTATTTAATTTTGGTTTGTGTTATTTAGTAAAAAAAATAGGAAAATCGTACGGATTGGACCCCCCACCCCAACCTTATTCTTTTTTAGACCCCATTAACCATAAATATACTTTTTTGGATAAAAATGCTCTCCCACCTCACCCCCCCCCCCCCCCCCTCCGTCCTCTCTTTCTCTCCCTTTCTCTCTCCTCATTTAATGCAAGGCAAGCACAATGACACTTTTTTGAATTTTTTACTCTATCTTTTCTTCAATTTTTTTTTTCTTTTGAATTTTTTTGTCAAAAAAAAAAAATGTTATTTCCAAATTTGCCCTTTTTTCTTCTTCCCTCCCAGACCTTGATTAGGTGTGTTTCAAGTAATTAGTGGTGTCTGAAATAAAATCATACACTGTGTATGATACATTATAATGCTGTAAAGTGAACTTATTCAGGTGTATCTCAAGAAATTAGTGGTAAATGACTTATCATACACAATGTATGATAGGTTATAATGGCATAAAATCAACTTTTGCTGATTTTTTCAAGTAATAAGGGGTACAGTGGTCTGAAATCGAATCATACACTGGGTATGATGCGTTTTAATGGTGTAAAATGACCTTATTCAGGTACACTTCAAGTAATTAGTGGTAAATATCTTGTCATACACAATGTATGATAGGTTATAATGGCATAAAATCAACTTTTACTAGTTTTTTCAAGTAATTAGGGGTATAATGGTCTGAAATCGAATCATACACTGGGTATGATGCGTTTTGATGATGTAAAATGAACTTATTTAGGTGTAGTTCAAGCAATTAGTGGTAAATGACTTATCATACACAACGTATGATAGGTTATAATGGCATAAAATCAACTTTTGCTGATTTTTTCAAGTAATAAGGGGTACAGTGGTCTGAAATCGAATCATACACCGGGTATGATGCATTTTAATGGTGTAAAATGAACTTATTTAGGTGTATTCCAAGCAATTAGTGGTAAAAGACTTGTCATACACAATGTATGATAGGTTATAATGGCATAAAATCAACTTTTACTAGTTTTTTCCAGTAATTAGGGGTATAATGGTCTGAAATCGAATCATACACTGGGTATGATGCGTTTTGATGATGTAAAATGAACTTATTTAGGTGTAGTTCAAGCAATTAGTGGTAAATGACTTATCATACACAACGTATGATAGGTTATAATGGCATAAAATCAACTTTTGCTGTTTTTTTCAAGTAATTAGGGGTACAGTGGTCTGAAATCGAATCATACACCGGGTATGATGCGTTTTAATGGTGTAAAATGAACTTATTCAGGTGTATTCCAAGCAATTAGTGGTAAAAGACTTGTCATACACAATGTATGATAGGTTTTAATGGTATAAAATCAACTTTTGCTCGTTTTTTCAAGTAATTACTGTTACAGTAGGCTGAAATCGAATCATACAATGGGTATGATGCGTTAAAATGGTTTAAAATGAACCTTTTCAGGTATGTTTTAAGTAATTAGTAGTAAATAACTTATCATACACAAATTATTATAGGTTTTAATGGCATAAAATCAACTTTTGCAGTTTTTTTTATGTAATTACTGTTGCAGTGGTTTGAAATCGAATCATACCATGGGTATGATGCGTTTTAATAGTGTAAAATGAATTTATTCAGGTGTATTCCAAGCAATTAGTGGTAAATGACTTGTCATACACAATGTATGATAGGTTTAAATGGCATAAAATCAACTTTTACTGGTTTTTTCAAGTAATTACTGTTATAGTGGGCTGAAATCGAATCATACAATGGGTATGATGCGTTAAAATGGTTTAATATGAACCTTTTCATGTATGTTTCAAGTAATTAGTGATAAATGACTTATCATACACAAATTATTATAGGTTTTAATGGCTTAAAATCAACTTTTGCAGTTTTTTTTATGTATTTAGTCTTACAGTGGCCTGAAATCAGATCCTACACTGTGTATGATCCCTTACAACGGTTATAATAAACTTTTTCAGGTATATTTCAAGCAATTAGTGGTAAATGACTTATCATACACAATGTATGATAGGTCATAATGGAATAAAATCAACTTTTGTTGTTTTTTTCAAGTAATTACTGTTACAGTGGGCTGAAATCGAATCATACAATGGGTATGATGCGTTAAAATGGTTTAATATGAAACTTTTCAGGTATGTTTCGAGTAATTAGTGGTAAATGACCTATCATACACAAATTATTATAGGTTTTAATGGCATGAAATAACTTTTGTAGTTTTTTTTATGTAATTACTGTTGCAGTGGTCTGAAATAGAATCATACACAGGGTATGATGCGTTTTAATGGTGTAAAATGAACTTATTCAGGTGTATTCTAAGCAATTAGTGGTAAATGACTTGTCATACACAATGTATGATAGGTTTAAATGGCATAAAATCAACTTTTACTGATTTTTTTAAGTAATTAGGGGTATAGTGGTCTGAAATCGTATCATACACTGGGTATGATGAGTTTTAACGGTATAAAATGAACTTATTTAGGTGCATTTAAAATAATTAGTGGTAAATGACTTATCATACCCAATGTATGATAGGTTATAATGGTAAAAAATCAACTTTTGCTGTTTTTTTCAAGTAATTAGGGGTAAGTGGTCTGAAATCGAATCATACACTGGGTATGATGCATTTTAATGGTGTAAAATGAACTTATTCAGGTGTATTCCAGGCAATTAGTGGTAAATGACTTGTCATACACAATATATGATAGGTTTAAATGGCGTAAAATCAACTTTTACTAGTTTTTTCAAGTAATTAGGGGTATAGTGGTCTGAAATCGAATCATACACTGGGTATGATGAGTTTTAATGGTGTAAAATGAACTTATTCAGGTGTATTTAAAACAATTAGTGGTAAATGACTTATCATACACAATGTATGATAGGTTATAATGGCATAAAATCAACTTTTGCTTTTTTTTTCAAGTAATTAGGGGTACAGTGCTCTGAAATCGAATCATAAACTGCGTATGATGCGTTATAGTGGTGTAAAGTGACCTTATTCAGGTATACTTGAAGTAATTAGCGGTAAAGAACTTGTCATACACAATGTATGATAGGTTTTATTGGCATAAAATCAACTTTTGCAGGTTTTTTCATGTATTTATGGGTACAGTGGTCTGAAATCTGCTTATATACGTATATTTCAAGTTTTATTGGTGTATGATGGGTTATATTTGTGTAAAATCAGGGTGTATTTGTGTATTTTTGGGATGTGTATTTAGAAAAAAAATATACATTTTGAGTAAAGTAATCCGTACGATTTCCCTTCAAAAAGGCCCTCCCATTCAACCCCCCCCCCCCACCCGTCCCCTTTCTCTCTCCTCATTTAATGCCATCATATCCGTACCCCTGCTCTCGCCTCATTTACTTACAGCTGTAAAACCCCGTCCCGCCTTTCTTTGTTCCCCATAAGCAACTTGTTTTACAAGCCACCAGTCACTCTCCTCTTTCTCTCACCCGTTCATTCTCTCTCTCCTCTTTCCGAATTTGTTCATCCTCTTTCTCCTCTACTTCAGCTGCGATTCTCGTTCCCGTGGGTCTGATCTTTGTTTTCACACCTTCATCCTTGATCTATAGCTGCTCCAGTCTTTAATCACCATTTTCGAAGGTGAGTAAGAGTTATTTTTGTAGGGTTTAGGGTTTTGGTGTTAGTGGCTTTGTGATTAGGGTCTTTTATTTGTGTAAAATGATCTTCTGCATGTTTTGTGATTTTTTTTCACGTGAAATCGACCTTTGTGGTATAATGAACTTCTGCATGTTTCATATGAGCAACCATACAGTGTGTAGGATTGGTTTTAATGGTGTAAAATCAACTTGTGTATATGTTTTTTAAGTAAGTGGTTTATGAGCAACCATACAGTGTGTCTGATTGGGTTTAATGGTGTATAACCAACCTGTATTTGTTTATGTTAAGTAATTAGTAGTGTATAATCGATCATACAGTGTGTAGGATTGGTTTTAATGGTGTATAACCAACTTGTGTTTGTGTATTATAAGTAATTAGTGGTGGTGTATAATCAATCATACACTCTGTATGATTTGTTTCAATGGTGTAGAACCAAAGTGTGTCTGTTTGTGTTCAGTAATTAATGGTGTATTGCTTTTATTTCAGATGGCATTTTACACACGTAGAAAGAGCCGTCCTGCAGTTGAGGTTGATTACATTTTCCCGAGGGGTTTCTGGAAATTCCTCCAAGTCAACCAAATAGGTTTGTCAACCAAGGTTGTTACGGAGATAAAGGAAATCTTGAAGGACGACGAAGCCAAGGTTCGACACTGTATCCATTTTAATTATGTTGACTTTTGACAATGACATTTATGATCCCATATTAACTAAACGTGTTTTGCATTACAGCTTGCCCTTGCCTCACAATACAATGTTGGGCATCTGCTTGAGCTGAGTGAGACCAATGTCAGCTTCTAGCATAGTCTCATTCACGTTGTCCTTCTCCACCAGGTGGCCAACCCCAATCCCGAGGAGTTATCATTCTTATTTGGTGGGAAGATAGTGCACCTTGGGAGGAGGGAGTTTTGCATTCTCACCCGCTTGAGATATGCCGGTGTGGAAGATGTACGCGGTGGTCCCAACAAGCTGGTTGCCAAGTATGGCATGAGGGGGAGGATGACTGGGCAGTAGCTTTTTGATGCATGCAGAACCTGCTCCATCATGGAGGACCAGGTTAAGCTTGCTGTTGCGTACCTGGTCGAGGGTCTACTATTCGCCAAACGCAAGCGAACGGGCATTGACCCGAACATCCTGGCCCTCGTGGACGATGTGGACTCTTTCAATCGTGTTGCATGGGGATCCTTGAGCTGGAAATTCTTGGTGCGGAAGCTTAAGGATTTCGCTGCAAGAATGCACCACGGATTGGAGAATACCTACTCCGTCCACGGGTTCTACGATGTGGTTTCCATATTTGCCCTGGAAACCCTTCCAGAACTTGCCAAGGTTGGGGCGGTGAGGGTTGGCGACCAGCCTCTTGGGCGGATCCTTAACTGAAAGATGTCCGTTAAGGCTCCGTACTCCGCTCTGCTCTCAACGGTATTTGATCAGGTAATAAATACACTATGTTGTTATTGTTTTACTACTGTATGTTTCATATATTTTGGGTTAGAAGTGTGTTTTGTAATTTTACTAACGTGTACATGATGTATCTTCCATTGATCAGCAATTAAATGCCGAACTGATTAGACTAACGAGTGCGGAAGCCGGTCAGCCTAATCTACAAGGCATTCCCTATGCTGAGGATGCTGAGGAGGGGTTTCAATCTCCTGTTATGGCAATGCCAGCAGAGCTTGGTGAGGAGCCACAACCATTGGCAACTCAACCTCCGTTGCCGGCATCCAGGGAGGACCCGTATCCTACGTCAACCAATTCGGCGGACCAATCGGTATGATGAATTATTTTGTGTTTATTTAATCGCATTTTTATCCGTGTGGATACTACATTATTCAAATTTGCTGATTATGCCAATTTGGAGGACTTATTGCAGGTTATGGAGAGACTCGAAGCGATAGATAAAGATGTGCAAATGGTACGGATGCAGCTTGAAGCGCACCAGCGAATGCTGCAAATGTACGAACCACGATTTGAGGCTCAGGATGCACTGATTAAGGAGCTGCTCTCAGACCGTCAAGCGCAGGCCACATCGCCGCACTTATGTTCATCGACTTCCGCTCATCCATCCCCGATTGAGCAAGCCATAATAGTTTCTCCTGTACGTACTGGGTAAGACACTAGATTCCTTGTTAGTGTCCCAATTTGTTATGTTTTCATTCATATTGATGCTTATTGACTTTTGCTATGTGCTATGCCATCTAGGGCCGAGGAAAATATCTTCAAGGAACCATCGTCACCACATGTGGAAGGCGTTGAAAACTTATTGACATTGTCCGAGACAGTGTGTAGATTAGGGCAAGAGAGGAGGGACCCCAAGCCAAACCCCAAGTACAAAGGTGAGGAATGGACAGCGGAGGGTAAGAGCAAACGGGCAAAAATTACCCGTCCTGGACCGGAGCCAGTTCTGCCCTTCAATCCATTCCAGCCTCCCTCCGACAAAGACATAGAAGATTTTGAAGATTTTTACAAAAGTTTTCACGCAATGGTCGCTAAGTGAGTGTGATTTTGCACGATACTTTTTGATAATTTGTATGTAAATGTTTCTAGAATGCATCTTTCTTAGGTGTGTTTCAAGTAATTAGTGGTGTTTGAAATAAAATCATACACTGTGTATAATGCACTATAATGGTATCAAGTAAACTTATTCAGGTGTATTTTAATTAATTAGTGGTAAATGATTTGTCATACATAATGTATGATAGGTTATAATGGCATAAAATCAACTTTTACTGTTTTATTCAAGTAATTAGGGGTACAGTGGTCTGAAATCGAATCATACACTGGGTATGATGCGTTTTAATGGTGTAAAATGATTCGATTCTGGTGTATTTTAAGCAATTAGTGGTAAATGACTTGGCATACACAATGTATGATAGGTTTTAATGGCATAAAATCAACTTTTGCTGATTTTTTCAAGTAATTACTGTTAGTGTTCTGAAATCGAATCATACACTGTATATGATTCGTTATAATGGTGTAAAATGAACTTATTCAGGTGTATTCCAAGCAATTAGTGGTAAAAGACTTGTCATACACAATGTATGATAGGTTTTAATGGCATAAAATCAGATTTTGCTGGTTTTTTCAAGTAATTACTATTACAGTAGTCAGAAATCATCTTTCTTATGGTATGCTTATATATCATGCTTGGTATTGTATATTACAGAGATTTGAAGACCCCCTTTCCATTACCTAATGATCAACGAATGGATTTCTCTGTTTTGACTATGACGACGGGTCAATTTTGGTATCGGTTGAGAAACGAGGACGCCTGGCTTACTGATGAGGTATGTTTCCCATTATGATAGTTTTACTGTGTGTCAACTAATAAGTAAAATCAACCTGTGTTAAATCGACTTATGTTATTGTGTATTAAGTAAGTAAGTGTTGTATTACTAGTCATACACCGTGTATGGTTGATGCTAAAGGTGTAAAATCAACCTGTGTTAGTGTGTTTTGAATAAAGAGTGGTGTATGATTAGTCATAGGGTTGAACTGTGTAAAATGAACTTGTTTATGTGTGTAAAATCAACTTGTCTCAACTAATTAGTTTTGAATCGCAGGAAATGGATGTAATTCTGCACTACATTTTGGAGAAGAAACATCAGTGGCCAGAGCAATTCGACCCGAGGGCAACATGCGCGGACACAACGGTTGCTCCTCAATTTGGACCCCTACTAAAACAGATTCAAAACAGTGGAATCCCGCTTGAGTCAGCTTTTACTGATTTTGATTCGTTGATCGTTAAGTTCCTTGCCGGGGATGCCACGTATGGGGTCAGCTGCCACAACGTGGATCGGATATATATGCCCATTAATCAACCTAATCAACATTGGTTCCTTGCTGCCATCCATCTTAATGATTGGCGGATACAGGTATTTGATTCCTTGTACTCCGCCAAATCCAGGTCAGCAAGATTAGAACATGTGGAACCAATTGCAAAATTGCTTCCACATGCTCTAGCGTTGGTTAATTTTTGGGATGTCCGAAAGGACCTCATACAGTTCAAGGGCAAGCCTTTCTCGGTAACTTACAATCGGAATGAATGTCCACAGCAAAGGGGGTACAACATCTACTTCCCATGCAATTTTACTATTCCGTTCATTTGGACTTTTGGTTATGAAGTGGATGCAAAATAGTCATTACTTGCAATGATAAATAATTTCTGATAGTGGAATCTGTATTAATATTAACCGCAGGTCAGACTGTGGAATTTTTGCTGTAAAGTTCGTAGAATTTTTACTGACCAAAGGACTGAGCATCTCCCAATGCACGCAAGCGCAGATGGGGAAATTGCGGCTGTATACTTCTGTACACTTGTACAGACACGGAAGGAATAAACGGCTTCAAATGCATACATGTCAATAAAATTACGTTATTCATTATACATTGTTTTCATTATACTGAAAATTGTATGTAATAAAAATACATACTTGTACCAAAGGATTTACATTGTATTCATTATATTGAAAGTTGTATGTAATATTGTATATTTCGATGTTGTTGTATGTTCCTATTGATGTATTTTCAAATGGTGTAATAAAATTGCATACTTGCACCAAAGGATTTACATTGTATTCATTATATTGAAAGTTGTATGTAAAATTGTATATTTTGATGTTGTTGTATGTTCCTATTGATGTATTCACACGTGCAAAGATTATTATTAACCATTAAAACTCATCCTACACCGTTTATGATTGGTTATACACCACTAAGTACCTAAAACACAATTGTAGAACTTGATTTTTCACCCATATAACTCATCATACACAGCGTATTAATGGTGTGACACCAATAATTTCCAACAAACTTAAAAATACATGCACAGCCCGTGATTTTACCATACATAAAACTCGTCATACATTGTGTATGATACGTAGAACTTGACACACATTAAAACCCTGCATACAATTTGTATGACAAACTGGACATATATAACTGCTGGAACTACATACAGTTGTCCCTCTGCATATGTTGTCTGTAAAGTGCATCCACTGCATGCATACAAAGTTCAAGATCCTTATTATGCGGATGAACTTCACACCATTACAACTCATCATACACCGTACACCATGTGTGATTGATCATACACCACTAATTGCTTGGTAGACCGTTGATGAAACATAATTCGTAGAAGTTCCACCTCTCTTTGTGTCTCAGCTGTCACTGGCCCACCACCGCCGCTGCTAGAGCCACTTACATTAGGAATTTAAACGGGCCGATATATTGAGGAACCGTATATGCTTGGCTTCCTGTCCATCTCATCCCTTTATAGGGGTAGAACCGTGGGAGAGGGGTATGATAAAGTAGGTGGTAGTTGAGGTTATTAAATGTCTTGCTTGGTAGTCCATTATGACCCCTGAACATTCAATGTTCAACCACCAACCACCCCAACCGGTCAGCCTCATCCATATAAATCAACAAGGGCATTTATATTGCTTGGTACGCAATTTCATTGATAGTTGTGGCAATTATAGTGTTTCAAGTACTTAGTAGTGTTTTTCTTACCATACATAGTGTATGATGAGTCTTAATGGTGTGAAATCAACTTGTACAAGTGTGTTTCAATACTTAGTGGTGTATGACTTACCATACTTAGTGTATGACAAGTATTAATGGTGTGAAATCAACTTGTACAAGTGTATTTCAACTACTTAGTAGTGTATGACTTACCACACATAGTGTATGATAAGTCTTAATGGTGTGAAATCAAATTGTACAAGTGTGTTTCAACTACTTAGTGGTGTATGACTTACCATACTTAGTGTATGACAAGTATTAATGGTGTGAAATCAACTTGTACAAGTGTGTTTCAAGTACTTAGTGGTGTATGACTTACCATACTTAGTGTATGACCAGTATTAATGGTGTGAAATCAACTTGTACAAGTGTGTTTCAACTACTTAGTGGTGTATGACTTACCATACTTAGTGTATGACAAGTCTTAATGGTGTGAAATCAACTTGTACAAGTGTGTTTCAACTACTTAGTGGTGTATTACTTACCATATATAGTGTATGATGAGTATTAATGGCGTGAAATCATTTTGTACAAGTGTGTTTCAACTACTTAGTGGTGTATTACTTACCATACATAGTGTACGATGAGTATTAATAGTGTGAAATCAACTTGTACAAGTGTGTTTCAACTACTTAGTGGTGTATTACCTACCATACATAGTGCATGCTGAGTATTAATGGTGTGAAATCAACTTATACAAGTGTGTTTCAACTACTTAGTGGTGTATGACTTACCATACTTAGTGTATGACAAGTATTAATGCTGTGAAATCAACTTGTACAAGTGTGTTTCAACTACTTAGTGTGGCGACACAGACCTGTGGACACCTTTGATGCTGATATGTGTGGCGATACACCATCCATGCATGTCGACATACATCGTAACACACTTGAAAAACACATCAACCACTTAGAACACACAATTGGGACCAACTTCAAATCAATTCATTGACAGTTTTCTTTACAGGAATATACAACAGTATGAAAGTATACACAATTTTCATTACCCTATTACATACACATCACAACCTTTCGACAATTTTCAGTACACTGGATACAACGTAAATCCTATGGTAATGTACAATGTAAATCCTATGGTAAAACGAAATTATATAGGTGTGTCACAAGTAAAATTTATACATTTGAAGACTGTAAGTTAATTTGGAGGAGGGACTTGAGATGGACGGCCGGAGTTGGATGAGGTGCATTCGCCACTAGGATGCAGAGCAATTGGATTCTTGCACGTGGATCGGTTATGCCCTTGTTTCTTGCACCGACTGCACCTTTGATGAACACGCTCCTAACAGACAGACGAAATCCTCCTCTTCCGCCTCCTCCCAGAAGAGGTTTGCACGTCGGATGGAAGAAGATTCATGTCAGCTACATCATGCGGGATACGCCAGTCACTTATGTGCGGCATTGGGTAGACGACACTTCTATACGACTCGTACCAATTTTCTCTACTGTAGTACAGCGAGCACAAGTCATACAGAGCATAAGGACTGTGCTGTACCACTGCTAACGCATGCTCACATGGAAGCTGCTCAAGCTGAAACCTGCGGCAGGTACATGTCCAGAGCGACATATCTATTACAAAGTTTTTCTCCCCATCGATGACGTCGAACGTATGATCATCAGCTCGCAATATCTGCATTACCACAATAATAGACAAACGCGTCAAACAACCAAGGTGCATGCAAAATACAAAAATATGAGAAAAATAAAAAAATTTAAAAAAAACAACAAAACATAAGTAACGAAACACTCGAAGGGCGCCAAAATTAGCGGATTTGACACTCGAAGAGCACCAACATGCTATAAACATGCTTTGTAGTAGGGATTAAACATGACAATATGTACGGAGCTGACCGTCATCGTTCCTTCTAACTTGAATCTGTCTTGTAATTTTTTTTTGACGTTGGGGGACATTGTACTGATGCAAGTTTCAGCCTTGGCTCTTCTTTAGTGAAACCACCTCTGCAACAGTAGCCTACACTCATCAACAAGGGCTGTAATTGGATAGCCACGTACCTTGACCAATACAGCATTCATGGATTCCGAAATGTTTGTCGTCATTATGTTGTACCGACGACAAGGGGAGTGGGAACGAGTCCACTTGTCCAGTCCCACATCTTCCAAGTAATCTTTAGCCCCGGGTACGGCACAACATAAACTGAAAAACAAACTATGGAATTCTTGAATGTTGTATGCTTTGGCTGCTTTGTAGTAGTACTGATCAAAATGCTTCCTGTTGGTCTTGAATTTGGCCTTCAAGTTGTTCAGCAAGTGGTACATGCAGAGCTCGTGAAATGTGACAGGGAAAAGTTCTTCCACAGCGCGTTGGATGCTTCGGTGTCTATCGGATACAATGACATGGCCAGCAGGCTCCCCAGTTACTTCCTTCAACCTACTGAGGAACCAATGCCACGATGCATCATTCTCTAAATCACCGATGCCGATAGCAATCGGGAAAATTTGCTGGTTGGCATCGTGACAAACGGCCATGAACAGAACACCCCGGTACTTTCCCTTCAGATGTGTTGCGTCAATGCTCACAACCGGCCGGCAAAACCGATACCCATTAAGTGAAGCACCAAACGCAATGAAGAGGTACTGAAGCCTACTTTCATCATCTTTCTGTAAATAAAATGTGGTACCGGGGTCAGTCCGTTTGAGGACTTGCAGATAGGCAGGCAAGAATGCATAGGACTCTTCGGCCGTACCCAATCTAACATTGTCGTATGCAAACTCTCTCGCCCTCCAAGCAATACTGCAGCTGATATCAACACTGTAGCAACTGCGGATGTCATCTATGACATCCCGTGGCTTGAACACTCTCCCGGGGTTCACAAGTTTCTTGCGGACGCACTCCCCGACGACCCAACTGGTTGCCTGCCTGTGTATAACAGTGGTGAGATCGTTAGGGTGGTTGTGGTTCTTTTCTACTTTTGTAACCATCCAGTAGCCACCATCTGCTACACACGTAGCCCGAACCCTCCATGTACAGCCCTCTTGTGCGCAGCGGACAACCGTTAAGGATTTGTTCGACTTGTAGCTCCTGAATTCAAATTTTTCCCTAAGCGCAATCACTGCTAGGTTAGTCAACAAGTCCCTCTTCGTCATAAATATTTGATTGACTTCAATATGCTCAACCATTCGGCCCTGTGCATATACCCCGTTAATCCGGCTCCTCTCATCACCGGAGCCAGCCTCATCATCAGAACGAGGATCACCAGCAGTTTGGATGTCAGGATGGACATTCGGTTGACCGCTGGGTTCCGCATTCCGTTCCAATTCAGGTTCGACAATCAGAGGGTCTTCACGGGAAATATTACGATGCTCGTAAGTGTGCCCCTCTGGAGGTGAGGCATCAGGTACAGTCGGTTGCACCTGGGATAAATTGATATTGTCTAAATTATCCCATGCACTTTGATTGGAATTTTCCTAATCTCCACCTGTTGCTGTTGCCTCAACCGTCACAGTAGGCATGTTCAAATCTACATCAGATGCATCTACATGGGCTGCTTCTTCCATCCCCGCATCCATACATCCACCAGAAGTCTCGGGAACCTCAGGGTGCGAACGGCCACTATTCTCGTCACCATCGGGAATTGTTTGAAAGGGAGTTCGATGCTAATCGAAGCTAGGATTCTTGTCACCTGATGACTCTACAGTTACGATCAAAGGATGCTTCGCTCTATCTTCTTTGGCTAGTGCCTTCCAAAATATAACGGACCTATCGTCAACGACATTGTACAAGGGCGCGGCCAGAACGGCGGTGAAAGATTGAAAATGCATCTTTGAACCCCCATCCAACTGAGCACCAATCACCTCCGCCACAGTCCTTTGCAAACCAGCGAATTCAGTTTTCTTATCCACAAAAATATAAGCCAATTTTTCACCAGCGTACTTTGCCCTCTCCCTAAAGTGGCCACTGTACGGAACACATGCAATAGCAGCATCACCCATTACTGTGGACAAGAAAAAAACATGATATCAAAGCAAAATTGACATGAAACACACTAGGGTGGAATGAAAGTATAGCATTGAAACCACTAAAAACGGTGTATGATTGGTTTAAAACCATAATACACAAATAACACTACTTTAAGAAAGAATACATGGTGTATAATTTGCGTTACAGTCATAAACAAGTTCATCACACACCTTTTAAAGCAATCATACACGGTCTATGGTTAAGGATACCACATTCTATACATGAAAGACACCAAAACAGGTTCATCCTAGACCAATCAAAGCTATCATACACGGTGTATGGTAAACCATACACCATGCTGTACTTGAAAGACACCAAAATAAGTTCATCATACACCCTTTGAAGCTCTCATACACAGTGTATGGTTTAATATGCCCCATTATATACACAGTTAAAACCAATCATACATAGTGTATGATGGATTATTCACCATTAATTACTTAACATACACAAACACAGGTTGGTTATACACCATTAAACCCAATCCTACACAGTGTATGACTGATTATACACCATTAATTACTTAACATACACATACACAGGTTGGTTATATGCCATTAAACCCAATCATACAAAGTGTATGGTTGCTCATAAACCACTAATTACTTAAAAAACGTCTGCACAAGTTGGTTATACACCATTAAACCCAATCCTACACAGTGTATGACTGATTATACACCATTAATTACTTAATATATACATACACAGGTTGGTTATACGCCATTAAACCCAATCCTACACAGTGTATGACTGATTATACACCATTAATTACTTAACATACACATACACAGGTTGGTTATACGCCATTAAACCCAATCATACACAGTGTATGGTTGCTCATAAACCACTAATTACTTAAAAAACGTCTGCACAAGTTGGTTATACACCATTAAACCCAATCCTACACAGTGTATGATTGATTATACACCATTAATTACTTAACATACACATACACAAGTTGGTTATACACCATTAAAACCAATCATACACAGTGTATGATTGATTATACACCACTAATTACTTAACACACACAAACACAAGTTGGTTATACACCATTAAACCCAATCCTACACAGTGTATGACTGATTATACACCATTAATTACTTAACATACACAAACACAAATTGATTTCACACCATTCAAACCTATCATACACGGTGTATGATAGATCATACAGCACTATTTACATGAAGCACACCTAAACAAGTTGATTTCACACCATTAAAACCTATCGTACACGATGTATGACTAATCATACACCACTAATGAGTTCAAACACAGCAAAAGAAAGTTATAATACATCATTTAAACCAATCATAAACCATAAACGACTAGTAACACACCGACCTCATAGGACAAGGATACATTAACGACAATGTCAGCAAATGGTCATGTTACCTTCAATATCTGATCTGAAAATCGTGAAATGTGTGTAACGACTCAACGTTGAGCCTACAGCAATGCCACGAAGCTTCAAACACGATCTTAAAACGGCTTCTTCTTCTTCTTCTTCCAAGGGCCTAATGTAGCAGATTGAGAGAAAAATGAGAGAAAAATGGACTTGGGGAATTCAGATTAAGAGAAAAGTAACAAATACTATGAATAAGAGGTGAGTAAATGGGCAGGAAATGAGAAGAAGGGAGGAATAGAGTGAGAAACAAGTTACATGACATAAAGTAAAAATATGTACTTTTGCATTAAATGAAGGGAGAGAAAATGGAGTGGGGTGGGGCTAAAGTACAGTAATCGGCTGCGCATTAAATGAGGAGAGAGAAAGGGGACGGGTTGGGGGGGGTGAATGGGAGGGCCTTTTTGAAGGGAAATCGTACGGATTATTTTACTCAAAATGTATATTTTTTTCTAAATACACATCCCAAAAATACACAAATACACCCTGATTTTACACAAATATAACCCATCATACACCGTGCATGAAGTGCATCATACACCAATAAAACTTGAAATACACGTATATAAGCAGATTTCAGACCACTGTACCCCTAAATACATGAAAAAACCTGCAAAAGTTGATTTTATGCTAATAAAACCTATCATACATTGTGTATGACAAGTTCTTTACCACTAATTACTTCAAGTATACCTGAATAAAATCACTTTACACCACTATAACGCATCATGCCCAGTTTATGGTTCAATTTCAAACCACTGTACCCCTAATTACTTGAAAAAAAACATCAAAAGTTGATTTTATGCCATTATAACCTATCATACATTGTGTGTGATAAGTCATTTACCACTAATTATTTTAACTACACCTGAATAAGTTTATTTTACACCATCAAAACTCATCATACCCAGTGTATGATTCGATTTCAGACCACTATACCCCTAATTACTTGAAAAAACCAGTAAAAGTTGATTTTATGCCATTTAAACCTATCATATATTGTGTATGACAAGTCATTTACCACTAATTGCTTAGAATACACCTGAATAAGTTCATTTTACACCATTAAAACACATCATACCCAGTGTATGATTCGATTTCAGACCACTGCAACAGTAATTACATAAAAAAAAATGCAAAAGTTGATTTCATGCCATTAAAACCTATAATAATTTGTGTATGATAGGTCATTTACCACTAATTACTTGAAACATACCTGAAAAGGTTCATATTAAGCCATTTTAATGCATCATACCCATTGTATGATTCGATTTCAGACCACTATACCCCTAATTACTTGAAAAAACCAGCAAAAGTTGATTTTATTCCATTGTAACCTATCATACATTGTGTATGATAAGTCATTTACCACTAATTGCTTGAAATATACCTGAAAAAGTTTATTATAACCATTTTAAGGGATCATACACAGTGTAGGACCTGATTTCAGACCACTGTAAGACTAAATACATAAAAAAACTGCAAAAGTTAATTTTAAGCCATTAAAACCTATAATAATTTGTGTATGATAAGTCATTTATCACTAATTACTTGAAACATACATGAAAAGGTTCATATTAAACCATTTTAACGCATCATACCCATTGTATGATTCGATTTCAGCCCACTGTGACAGTAATTACTTGAAAAAAACAGCATAAGTTGATTTTATTCCATTATAAGCTATCATACATTGTGTATGATAAGTCATTTACCACTAATTGCTTGAAATATACCTGAAAAATTTCATTATAACCATTTTAAGGGATCATACACAGTGTAGGACCTGATTTCAGACCACTGTAAGACTAAATACATAATAAAAACTGCAAAAGTTGATTTTAAGCCATTAATACCTATAATAATTTGTGTATGATAAGTCATTTACCACTAATTAATTGAAACATACCTAAAAAGGTTCATTTTAAACCATTTTAACACATCATACCCATTGTATGATTTGATTTCAGCCCACTGTAACAGTAATTACTTAAAAAAACCAGTAAAAGTTGATTTTATGCCATTTAAACCTATCATACATTGTGTATGACAGGTCATTTACCACTAATTGCTTGGAATACACCTAAATAAGTTCATTTTACACCATTAAAACGCATCATACCCACGGTATGATTCGATTTCAGACTACTGCAACAGTAATTACATAAAAAAAACTGCAAAAGTTGATTTCATGCCATTAAAACCTATAATAATTTGTGTATGATAAGTCATTTACCACTAATTACTTGAAAAATACCTGAAACGGTTCATTTTAAACCATTTTAACGTATCATACCCGTTGTATGATTCGATTTTAGCCTACTATAACAGTAATTTCTTGAAAAAACGAGCAAAAGTTGATATTATACCATTAAAACCTATCATACATTGTGTATGACAAGTCTTTTACCACTAATTGCTTGGAATACACCTGAATAAGTTCATTTTACACCATTAAAACGCATCATACCCAGTGTATGATTCGATTTCAGACCACTGCAACAGTAATTACATAAAAAAACAGCAAAAGTTGATTTCATGCCATTAAAACCTATCATACATTGTGTATCATAAGTCATTTACCACTAATTACTTGAACTACACCTGAATAAGTTCATTTTATACCATTAAAACGCATCATACTCAGTGTATGATTCGATTTCAGACCACTATATCCCTAATTACTTGAAAAAAATAGCAAAAGTTGATTTTTTGCCATTATAACCTATCATACATTGTGTATGATAAGTCATTTGTCACTAATTGCTTGAAATACACCTGAATAAGTTCATTTTACACCATTAAAACGCATCATACCCAGTGTATGATTCGATTTCAGACCACTGCAACAGTAATTACAAAAAAAAATCAGCAAAAGTTGATTTCATGCCATTAAAACCTATAATAATTTGTGTATGATAGGTCATTTACCACTAATTACTTGAAACATACCTGAAAAGGTTCATATTAAACCATTTTAACTCGTCATATCCATTGTATGATTCGGTTTCATCCCACTGTAACAGTAATTACTTGAAAAAACCAGTAAAAATTGATTTTATGCCATTAAAACCTATCATACATTGTGTATGACAAGTCTTTTACCACTAATTGCTCGGAATACACCTGAATAAGTTCATTTTACACCATTAAAATGCATCATACCCAGTGTATGATTCGATTTCAGACCACTATACCCCTTATTACTTGAAAAAATCAGCAAAAGTTAATTTTATGCCATTATAACCTATCATACATTGTGTATGATCAGTCATTTACCACTATTTTATTGTGATACACCTGAATAAGTTCACTTTACAGTATTATAATGCATCATACACAGTGTATGATTTTATTTCAGACACCACTAATTACTTGAAACACACTTAAACAAGGTCTGGGAAGGAAGAAGAAGAAAGGGCAAATTTGGAAATAATTTTTTTTTTGACAAGAAAGTTCGAAAGGAAAAAAAAAATGAAGAAAAGGAAGAGTGAAAAAGTCAAAAAAGTGTCATTTTGCCTGCCTTGCATTAAATGAGGAGAGAGAAAGGGAGAGAGAGAGAGAAGACGGATTGGGGGGGGGGGGGGGGTGAGGTGGGAGGGCATTTTTGTCCAAAAAAGTCTATTTAAGGTTAAAGGGGTCTAAAAAAGATTAGGGGGGCTGGAGGGGCCAATCCGCACGATTTCCCAAAAAAATACCAAAGAGGGCACCAACACGCCGTCACCGGATCCCATTAGAACTTCGAAATTAAGCGTGCTTAGGCGAGAGTAATACCAGGATGGGTGACCTCCTGGGAAGTCCTCACCCTCAGGTTGGGGGCATTGGAAAACAGCCTCTCTTCAGGTTAACACCCTGAAGGGGGAAGGCTGCGTACATCCGCCCCCCCAGACCCTGCGTAGGCGGGAGCCCTTGAGGCACTGGGTGTGTTCCTTTCCTCTTTTTTTTTTTTTAGTAAAAAAAATATACAAAATAATTGGGTGATAAAATTATTTTATTAATTTTTCTTGAAAAATAAAAAAATAAGAAAAAAGGGAGATAAAAAGAGTATTTAAGAGTAGGATTGAAAAAAAAAAAGGAAAAAATATAAGAAAATATTAAAAAATTATGACTAAAAGTATTTCCTATTTTACCCTTAAACAGAAAATTTATTTTTCCTTTTTTGACTTTTCATATCTCATCGAGTTAAAATAAATCATTCCTTGCAGTAGCCATACAAAATGCAGCATTTTGTGGACTAATTACGAAAGGTTTTAAATTTATTTAACTTTTTTTGGTTCTTGGAGGTCTAACCCGCGGCCTGTTCTTGGATTACATAAGAGAAGTCTAAAATTAGAAATTTATTGCTTCATGCAAGACTATACACTTGACTTAGTGCGTTACGGTCTTCATCAAACTATCTAGCTATAACTTTTCTTATAGAAAAATTATAGCTAGGTAATTTTTTTATTAAGAGATATTGAGATGGCAATGAGGCGGGTGAAACCCGCTACTCGCTGGTAGCCACCCCGTTTGGAGCGGGTATGGGTATAAGTGGGTACCTGTCCTGGCCCACTCCATACCCGTCGCGCTTTATTTTGTATACAGTTAATATTGAAAGTAAAAAATATTTGTTTAAATTTAATAATCCCAATTATTTATCAATGTTATAAATAAATAGTTTTTTTAAAAAATAGTATTAAATAACTAATAAAAGCAGGTATAGATAATCGTTCTGTACCCACATTAAGGAGGTACGGGCCGGATAATAGATACTCGTGGGCAATAAGGCGGGTAGGGGTACGGGTCTGTGTCCGTCGGGAGGGTACGGGTATGCACTTCGTACCCGTGGCGGGAGCCCTTTTTATTTTTTTATAGATTAAATACGAAAAGTCTTAAATTAAAAATTTATTTTCTTTTTTTAATTTTTGGAACTTTAATGAATTAATTTTGTTGTATCTTAGTTTTGTTTTCTAATGTGTAAATCTTATAAACCAAAGTCAAACTTCACATATCTCATCGGGTGAAAATAAATCCTTTGATACCGTAGCCACGCGAAATGCTGCATTTCGTGGACTAAATACGAAAGTTTTAAATTTAATATTTTTTTTGGTTCTTGCAGGTCTAACCCGCGGCCTGTTCTTGGATTACATAAGAGAAGTCTTAAATTAAAAATTTATTAATCCCAATTATTAATCTCAATTATTTATCAATGTTATAAAAGAAATAATGTATTTAATCTATAAATAAATACCAAAAAAGTAAAATAAGAAAAAAGAAAAAAGCAAAATATGGAGGCTTTTAAGAAAACTTTTAAAAAAAAAGGAAAAATTTTAAAAAAAAGGATTGGAAAATTGGGGGTTTTTTAGGGGGGGAGGAACTTCTCTATTAGTATATAGTATAGATATATTATAAAAATTATTTATATATGAATATTATTTTAATTAAATATTTATTTATTTTATACTTTGATTATATAATTAATATATTTTTTGAATAATGCTTTGCCAGAGTTAAAATGTGAATATGAAAACAATTTTATAAAAATTTATGATTATTATTTATTATAAATTACATCATTGCTCTTCAAATAATATTTTGACCTTGATAATAATAAACTCCTATTTTTGGTATAGTAATCTATTTTTTTATATGTATTTAATATTTTAATATATTTTGAGTAAATTACAGAAAAATCTCCTCACTAATAAAATTACTCACTAAACCCCATAACTTTTGAAAAATTTTCAGTTTGCCCCCAAATGACTTTTTTTTTTACCATTTTACCCCTCAAGAAAAAAAAATTATATTTTATCTAATAATAATTTTTTTCTAAAAATTTTAAAAATACTTTTTATCTCCTAAACTTATATAAAAATATAAAATATTTAATTTTTATCTAATAATATAAAACCCTTATCTAAAGACAAAATTAAACATTAAGGGCAAAATGGTCAAAAATAAGTTGCATGGGAGTTAAGTGATAAATTTTTAAAAGTGAGGGGGTTTTATGAGTGCTTTTATTTGTGAGGGAGATTTTCTATTTTTAAAGCAAAAGACAAGAGGGTTTTCTATAATTTACCCGTATATTTTTAAAGTTTTCTTTTCATTTATGGGGCTAACAATTATAGAGTTGTTTGGTGTCACATTTTTCTAATCTCTTTAGAAATTTAAAATTATAGTTTAAAAATATTTTTTTATTATTTCAAAATTTTAAAATTTTTCTAATTCAAATAAAAAACTTTTTCAAAAATACAGTTTTAAAATTTTAAAATAAAATCATAAATATAAATGATAACGTAACAATCAGGATTAGTCATGACAGGTGGCCCTTTGTACATACCTCTAAAAGCATAAACACTAGTACATTAAATTGTAATAAAAATTTCAAAAATTTTATTAACAATTCATTCTTAAAACATTACAAAAAATAAAAGGGAGTTATTATTGCGATATTAAAAATTATTATCACCCAAGTAAGGTTCTGACTTATAAATAATAAGAGTGACAAAATTATCTTGAAAACTATAATATTACTTTAGTAGTAATAATTTTGCCCTTGTAATGGCGTCACCCGAAGTAAAACAAGTAAACTAAAGCAATCGAGTTTGGTAGGTCTTCCAATCTCGTGGCTCCAGGCAGTTACTTGAATTATTTGAGGTTGGTTATATTCGTTCCTGATAAGAGTAAAGAGATATGGAATATTATAATAATATAGAGCATAAAAAAGCAAGAAGGTGGGTGACAAAAATGGACCCCATAAAAGATGGCAAAAGAAGAGTCAATATCAAAGGATATATTGTATTTGTCTAAGGATATGATTTCCATATTAGTTTGCTTTTAAGGTTTTCTCTTTTACTTTCATTTTTGGTATTCTCTCTCTGCCCCTCACATTTCATGGATGCTTATTTTAGGCATCCCCCCTTTTTTTAGTTGGAATTGTCTTTACTTGTGTTTCACAATCAATCTCGATGATGAGCTGTCGACAAGTCGTGTTTTGCTATACTGTAGAATTATTACCTTTTTAAAAGCATCAAAAGGACCAGTATTATGAGGGTAAAAATTGTTATTGTTCGAGCAATAATTTAACTTTTAAATAACGAGAGTTATAAATTTGGCTTAAAAATTAAGATATTACTCTGCTAATAACAATTTGATACAATTATAATCAACTGTATCCAAACCTTTTGTGTAGATTAGAGGTATAGATGATTATTGCTGAGTTTCTCCCTCTCCTAGCTCTATGTGGTCGCTCCGTCTCTATTTTTTTTTTCTTATACTATACTTATAATTATAAATCTTTTAATTTCTAATACTATATGCTTTATAGATTTGGTTAATTGAGTGTTTGATTATTTAACTGTGTCAAGGAGCCAACTATCCGAAAAGCTTAAGCTGATGGATGAAGGCCAGTTTTATACTCTACCTATATGGCTTGAAGCGTGAATAGTGCACAGACCGATCTCATATCTTGTGCTTAAATTATTTTTGTTGGAAAAATTTACATAATCAAGCACAACGGAAGCAAAAAATCAACAAAACAACAAAATCAACACACCAAATTTTAACTTGGAAACCCTCTTTCAACTAAAGGAAAAAATCATGGGACACAAGGGGCGCTTCAATCTACTATAAAATTAAAGATTATAATTTTTAATTATAAAACCCGACCCCATATACAATCATCAGCATCAATCAACAATCATCATCAGTGTGACTATTGCTGGTAAGTTACCAATCCTCTCCAAGTGTAATTACTGCATGGTGAGTTACCAACCTTCTCAAAGTTTAGCTGCTGCACAGTGAGCCGTCAACCTTCTCAAAGTGTAATTACTGCAAGGCGAATCATTAACCCTCCAAAACGTAGCTTTGGATAGAAGAAGCTACAAGAACTCTTTTAGCTCTCAATCATAAAACCTCTCGATTCATCTCTCCCCTTACCCGGGTACCCTTTTACAAAACCCTTAAGCCTCTCACATCTTGCCTCATTTTTCTTCACTTTTTTCAACCCTCAACTTTAAGCCATATTTATAATGAATTAACCAAAATCTAATTTAATTTAAAATATCAATTCAGATCAAAGTTATTTAGGTAACCCGATCTTAATCAAATATCTCCCAAACCAAATCTAAACCATATCTAAATTATATTAAATTAATATTAATTTTGAGATAAATAACATTCTAACAGTGTTAATATTAAAAGTGGGGGTTTTTAAGATTCGAGTTCGTGACCTCTTTGTTGACAAGGCTCTGATATCATATCAATGAACCAACTATCTCAAAAGCTTAAGTTGAAAGGTAAAGGCTTATAAATAATTTTATACTGTAATAGATTGCTTCATTTTGGGATTGCTTGAGTTAATTAATTGTCTTAAATTAATATGATTGATATCACAATTTCACAATGACAATAACATTCCTAATAAAAAATTGACAAATACAGCAATGGAGGAGGTCCACGGGAGACGGAATCTACGCGCCAACGCGCGCGTGAAGAAATGCAATGACTCTAAAAGCCCGCTACATTATCGTGGGCCCCACGGAACCTTATCTAACACCCTCACGAAAGCGTCCAGCTATCAACGTGGCATTCTGTGATTGGGTACTAGACCTCAAGGGTTGATTGTGCTGATAGTGACCGGCACTCAAATGGGTGACCGGCTAGAGGCGGTAAAATGCCCCTCATTCAAAGATGACGGAAAAGAAAGGGGAGTGGGGTTGCCGTAACCGGAAACTCCCTAAACGGGGAATTCATATATTAGGTAAGGTGGGCGACATTCCGTAAGCGGAAATGTTCTATGTGGTGTCTTTAAGATTCTCTTTTCATTTTTCATACTATAATTTCATGGATCCATTATGATAATTATTATTAACAGAGTAAAAATTATTATTATTATTATTATTTTAAATAACTTAAATTATAAATTAATTTGGGGGTTCTTAAAAACAGCCTCTCTTCAAGTTGATACCCTGAAGGGGAATGCTGCGTACATCTACCCCCCAGACCCCGCTTTTGCGGGAGCCCTTGAGGCACTGAGAATGTTGTTGTTATTGTTGTATAATTTTATATTTTGAAATTTGATGTACTAATTGCTTTAGTTCCTAAAAAAACTATAAAGATGTAACATCTTAGTTTAAAGTTATATATATTTAATAAAATAGTCCGAATGATAGTATAAAATATTATAAAATTTGACATTATTTATTGGTTGTAAAATTAAATGCAACAATGGACTAACAATGAAAGGAATTGCCTTTCTGTATTGGATTAATAATCAAGTACATGACCTAAGTTATTTATCCAAGAGAACCATATGAAAAGCTAAAACACATGAGCTTCCCATCTTACAAGTTACAAAGAATAAATTACTAGTAATGGAGGCCATAAAAGGCCGGTTGGACGAAGAGGAAAAGAGAAGAAGAAAACGCTTAAGGCTAGGACTTAATGCTATACCTAATGAATACTAAGTAAAAGGAATATTCCAAGCATAATACAAATACAAAGAATACACACATCCTATACACAATACTAGTATTCAACATTGGTAACTCCACTGAGCTCATAATGAGCACTTAATGAGCTTTTAACAGGCTGTTATCGAGCGTTTCCGAGTGTTAGCTAAGCGCTCCTTGTTGGAACTTGGTTTAATAACCTTATTAGGTCTTCTTGAATTTGGCTCAATAAGCTATCAAGTCACCATAAGAACATGAGCAAGTCATAATCAATTTCGAAAATGAGTAGTTCATTGAACGTTCGCTTCATTCATACCCCTAACTTCAACGTTCGGTCCAAATGGATTCGATAGTCATAGTTGATCAACTGGAAATTACAGTTGATTCAAATTCCTTGAGGGCACTCTCCCTTTGTCTAGAGAGGTAGATTCCTCTTAGATCTTACTTACCCTCATAATTGGTCTGCTCTTTAACCCACTGAGCTCATAACGAGCACTTAATGAGTTTAGTACCCACATTACAAGGGGTGAACACATTAATTGGTTCAGGTCCCTTATGCTTAAAATTGGACGAAAGTGGAAGACCCTTAGAACCTATAAGATCCTCAAGGTCTCTATCAATCCTATCAGGTATGACTATCCAATAATGACGACCCTCACTTGCTTTTGGAACCACTGTTACGGTGCCTTCATTCTACCTGATGGATTATTAGGAACCACTCTCAAAGATATGATGGCATTGGTATGTCTCTCTCCTTTAGGTTGAGCTTCCTTTGACATTTTATATGTCTCGGGAAGCTCGAGATCATTCCTTCAAACTATATGGCTGCCCTTCTCTTGTGAATTTTAACTTACATGATTTTCACGCCGAGTCACTAATCTGAAGGAAGATGAAATCTCCATTTTATTTGAAGCCTGCTTCATATCATTGATAGTTTGAACCTTATCTCGATCAACCACAATCCATTTGATTTACTAGAAATTCTAAGATGTAGTTACCTTGGGTAAACCATAATTGTCCATCTATGGTGTGTAGTTTGGCCGCCTGCCATCGTCAATCAATGTGAGTGTCCGACCTTTCCATTAGTCATCCTTATTTTATGTGATGTGTTAGTTCATGTCGCGATCTTCTTGTGCCCCTAGGTTTTTCACCCTTGGTCTTCATTCCATTTTAAATACTTACTATGGGGAGCATCCAAGTCTAGAGGCTTGAGGCTAGCATCTTTGCCTTGAACATGGCTTCAAGCATGGCCTGGTCACGTTGAGCACATTTTTTAGATGCTTTCTTTTTTGAAAATTTCATCTTTTGGTTCCCATCAGTTTACAAAAGAGTTGGAGCCAATGTCTCCTGCCACCCTCATTTAGTTATTCTTTGAGACGTTTCTAATCCAAACCTCTGATGGTTGGCACCTCGTTGCAGGGGACATGTGGTCTTATCACCCGCTTCAACCCTTTGAGGTTTTGTATGACATTCTTTTTGAGGCACTGTCTATTTGATATGAAAGGCCTCATAGAAACTCTTTACCTCATAGTTTCCTTTCTTCTTACTCCCATAGATTATTTGCCAATCCTCTTTCCCGTTAAGATTCATTGCTAGTTCCTTAGGAAGTGTCAGTTGGATGGTTCTTTTCTCTATTTGCAAGACTATGAAACTCATGAGACAGTGCGCTTGTATGTCGGTGTCCTCTTTGCTAAGCCACTGGCTCTCTTATTTATAGGCTAAACTATTTAACTGCTATTTGTGATTCACGCAAGCATATCACCACATCTTTAGACTTTGAGCCTCCATGATCTACTAGTATTTCACTATGGAAAGCACATCTTGCTGTCAACAACCTTCTTCTCCTTGTCTCCGAACTCCTTTTTAACTATCCCTGATGCCCATATCTCCTTTTAGCGTCTTAAGTAATCGTCTCATGTTAGGGGTCATTTTTCTTATAGTGTCCCAGCTAACTACCTCTTTCAAGCTTGTGAGCTTCAGAAACATCCTCGTTAGCTGCCTTGAGTGCTTACTTTCCTTAAATTATTATTCAATCACATATAAGGCAAGTGCCTCATTTGATTAAACTATTTCGTTCCTAAGTTGACAAGTTTTCTAGGTAAACAATGTTATTTATCAAAAAAAAAAAAAAAGGACATTGCTATATGTTATCTATTGCTTTACATGATCGTTGTACACATTGTAAAAAGACATATATACTAAAGATGTACTAGGTGATTATAAATTATGATAAATAACACAAATAAATATCACACTTACCATATATTGTAATTATATACTCGAAAGTATCACTATCTCCATCATTCAAATGTACCCCTAATAAAAGAATTTTCTAAATCTATCATTGGCTTGAAGTGAAGATCTCATACCTCATGTTGAAATTATTTAATATTGAGAGAGTGGTTGTTAGGATTCAAACCTGCGATCTTTTAGATAACAAGGCACTGATACAATATCAAAAAACAACCTACCATAAACGCTTAAAGTCATAGGTGAAGGTAGAGAACTATTTAATAGCCTAATAATGTCTAAATTGACTAAAAAATTTATTCATTATTTCAATTTCGTTTCGTATTATCTCTTGCTTTTTTAGGAAAAAAAGAAAAGGGGTTGGCCTAGATTTGGTCGTTTTGTTGGCCATATTTCCTTTAATGGAAGGGACAATATCATTCATATGTTGTGTGTATTTTTGGTTGGTCCCTCGTCAACTACTTTGTTATCAAAATGTTTTAAACATGTTTAAGTTAGATATATAATTTTATTTATTCAACAAAAAAGTAATTTAGATTGATTATAACAAAGAAGGTACCAACACGCAAGCACCAGATCCTATTAAAACTCCGAAGTTAAGCGTGCTTGAGCAAGAATAGTACCAAGATGAGTGACCTCTTGGGAAGTCCTTGTGTTACACCCCTCAGGTTGGGGTTCTTAAAAACATCTCTTTAGGGTAGCGCCTGCAGGGGGAAGGCTGTGAACATCTATACCCCTGATCTTGCTTAAGCGGGAGCGCTTGCGGCACTAAAAATGTTGTTTGTTGCTTAGATTTATTATAATTTTATTGAGTGATTTTCACTATATAATAAATATATAAATTAAAAATATATATTTGTAGCCTTGTTATTGGTTTCTATTTTGATGGTACCTTTTTGTCTCCATGTTTCTAAATGTAGATGATATCTAGGCCACTTACATGGGTGGTTGAAGATTTTGTACTTGTAGATGAGATTCTTTCAAGAAATAATATTATTTTTTTATTTATAATTTTAGAATATTAAAAAAATTCTAAAACTTTATCTTATAAAATTTTATTTTTATTTTTGTGATTTCCATTTTATTTGTAGTTTGATTGGAAAACTAAAAATAAAAAAATAAAAAAATATATTTAATAGTTATTTTTTAGTTTGTAAGAAAACTAAAAAGTTAGAATGCAAAGTGATACTAAACCAAACCTTCAATATCTATTTTATCTATATAATTACAACAAAAATAGTGATAGTTATAAACTTACTGACATTAATTATTTAATATTATTATTATAAGTTAATAAATTTATAAATATTATTAGATATATAAAGTGAATAATTAAATTAAAATTGTGCTATCATTTGCTTTTATGAATGTCATTTTATACAAGAAATTGACTAATGTATATGTTATCATGTGACAATACTACTTGCTACAAAGTACTTGCCACCATCCCTAAGTCATCCCATTGTTTATGTACACATGCTATTAGATCTTAATCGATCGAATTTCCATTTTTACATGAAAATATTTTCATTTTGAATTTTTGAATATTGCAAATTTGTTTATGATGTTGTGAATGGGTCGGTATACTTTCTACATCTTCGTCTTAGACTCGTTAGTCTACTTTTTTTTTTTTTGAACTGATAAGAAGAATGCAACTTTCTGTGTATTTTTTAGTCAAGTAAAGAAAAAGAATGCAACTTTTCGTAGATTAGGACACCTCTTGTGTAGATTAAACACTAAAGCATGGCTTGTTAGATTGGGTATCCTTGATAGTAATAGCATAATTTATGGCTTGTGTGGGGAGGCTCCGGAATGGGTAGACCACTTACTAGTCGGATATCGACTGAGATAGAATCTACAGTGCAACGTTGTGCGGTGGTGGGGCTTTTAGATCGCATTTCTAGGGTCAATTTGGGGTCAATATGATGAATGGATTATGCTTCACATTAGGGGTTAGTTCAAGAAAAAAAGTGCGGGTTTCTCTATTTTTTATTGTGTTTTGGATAATATAGAGTAACAAATACAAGATTGTGTTTGAAAATGAACACTCGGTGGAGGAAGAAGTCTTTTGGAGCATTTTGATGAGCTTTGCTATCAGGACTTAACGAAACAAATGAAGAACTTCAACCATTAAACCCACCCAAGTGCCTAAAAAAATGCTTAAGATAGTACGTTAGTAGTAACTGGAAGCATAATTTCTATACAAACATGCCTCACCAATAATATTAATGCTTGTCTATACTATATTTAGTTTCTTCTTTTCAATTTTTTAGCTTCAAATTATACAGAAGTGTAAATGAGCCGCTGACCCGTTGAAACTAGAGGATCAACTCAAAATATTTACTTGATTAGAACTTGACATGGATCTCATGAAGTTTGGAAACTCTGAAATGTGGTTTCTCTCTTATTCGAGGTTCGACTCGCCGATATTTTACTCAAATTAGAACTCGGGTTGTATCTCACCAACTCTGGAGACTTTGAACTAGAACTAGACTTGACTAGGTTGAGATCATACCATCATATCATATCCAAGTTAACCTCGCCTAATTTAGGCTTATTTAACTTTGAAGTAGGCACATTTCGGTTTGCTTATGCCTGAGCTTAGGTAATTTAGACTATAATAGGGATTGATTGAGCCCAATTAACTTCCTAATTTTGGTTCATGATTGGCTCGTCTAATTTCATTTAGGCTCACAATTAGCCAATTTGATTGAGCTTCACCAAACTTGTTATATTAAAATAGTTATTTTAAAGCTCTTTATTCAATGCAAAACTAGCTAGAAAAAACCTCCCTCCCCAACAACGACCTGCCTTTTCCTTACTGTTGGTCACTCTAACACACCAACAAATGTACACCCTAATTTTTGTATTTTCTCAATTGCTTCTTTTTTGGTTCAAGAAAGCCCGAAGTTGTAACTATTCATTTAGATCAATAACAGAAGTAAACACCCAGTCATGATTACAAGCACCCAAATGTGAAGGTTGGCTACCTCATAAGCAACCATGTTGGCTAAGCAACGCAACCAGGAAAAAGTAAAAGAAGTGAAAATAACCTAACAAAAGCTTAATATCAGAAATAATTGCAGCAATCTCCTACAGAGGCGAGACATCACTTTAAAAGCCAGAATTTTCTCTTGGCAATCTGATCAAAAAATCACAAGCTTGAACTCCTTCTGGTAGCAAAGTGGCAAGTTGCACGAAGAGGTCGACTTTTAGTAATGAGAGTCAAGTAGGCGAAAACAGAACCACAACATCCATCCATCAAAACAACATCCTCGCTGCAAACCACAGCTGCAAGGCTAGCAGTGGAATAAGCATCCAACCAACTAGCGTCGGAGTTGATTTTAAAGAAGCTAGGTGGTGGAAGCAACCATAGAACAATATCCCCGGCGCTAGTAACTCGAGGTTGTTGGTCTTAACTAAGTGCATGGAAATTTGTTGCTATTTGAGCATAATAAACATTGTGCTCTTTTTGTTAATTTTCTAATCATAATATCCTTTTAAGGGACTTCAGATAAAGGTGAGTGTAATCTGTAGGGCCAGTCTCGAGTTTTTAAGGGCCTAAAGTGAGGTTTAGTTTCCTCTTTTTTTTTTTTTTTTTTTTTCCTTAAGAATGAAAGGTGTCCACGCCAATTCAAATACGCCTGAAATTAAGGATGGCAATGTGGTGTGTAATTTATTACCGCGGGTACAGATGCAAGTGAGGCAAGTAACGGGTACTGATACGATGATCATAATTCTTGCCACATGTATTAGGTGGATACATATATATGCATAACGTTGTAACTATCTGCCTTGCTACATACCCGCCCCACTCAGTGCTTGCTCCACAACCACTTCAATGTGTATCTAATTAATATGAAAATAGAAAAATATATACTCATTTTGTCTATCAAATACTATAGCAAAATAGAAAGGAATTCTAAATGCATTAAATAATTAAGCTATTGGGTACACACTAAGGCAAGCATAGGGTGAGCGGAAGAGGTATTAGTGACTCGTTGGAGGGTAATGGGGCGGAAATTGGTTTGGACTTGTACTTGCTGGAGCGAGTATGAGTATCTGCTTCATACACATAATGAGTAATGAGGTAGGTGACGGGTATTGTTAGGTTATGCCTCAAATTTTAGTTGTTTTGGGATCGGGTACAACAGGGAGAAGACCGATCGATCGGAAGCATGTCCGATCGATTAGGAACATCACTTTTAACCGGATGTTGCAACAAGCCTCCCGATCGATCGGGCACTGAATTGGCAGCGTGAGTTAGGTCACGGCTGCCGCATATATATATTGAAGAGGGACATGAGATTTTTCATGTTGAGAGCAGCCGCAAGTCAATTTAGAGAGAGAATTCAAATAAAGAGAGAGAGAGAGAGAGAGGAAGTGACATTGTAATTCTTTCATAGATCTCGTTCAGAGGAAGTGTCTTTATAATTCTTCCATTGTTTGTCATTCAATAAAGAATTTCCATCTCCGCCCGTGGTTTTTTCCCTTCTCGATTGAAGAGGGGTTTTCCATGTAAATCACTGTGTTCTTCGTTTGTTCTCTTTTACCTTTTGTTTACTTCTCTTGTGTATTATAGTATTTAAATCAAATCCAGTTCTTGGGTGTTAAGTTCCACTTCTCAAATTTATATCATTGTATATCAGATTTGAGTCCAGTCCCTTACAAATTGATATCAGAGCATATCAAATTTGTCAAGATTTCCTAACAAATTGGTATCATAGCATATCATGTTTATTCCAGATACCTACAAATTGGTATCAGAGCCTTGTTTGTTCGATTTGGTACTATGACGTCTGTAGTTAAATCTGAAATTGAGAAGTTCGATAGTCAAGGGAGTTTCAGTTTATGGCAAGTCCGCGTTAAGGGCCTCTTGACACAGAATGACTTGAAGAAAGCCTTGGATGGAAAAGAGAAGAAACCAGAGAGTTTATCAGAAGGACAATGGGAGGAGTTAGACGAAAAGGTTCTCACTGCTATTCAGATGTGTCTTACTGATGATGTTTTGACAGAAGTTTTGGAAGTGATGACCACTAAGAAGTTGTGAGAGAAATTGCAGGATATGTTCTGTTTCAAGTCAGTCTCCAACAAACTTGCAGTTAGGCGTCGGTTGTTCACCTTTCGTATGTCATAAGGTACGTCACTTAAGAATCATATTAATGAGTTTAATTCCATTATTCAAGAATTAAAGGAGCTTGATGGTGCTTCTAAGGATTAAGATCAGGCTATGTTGTTGTTATGATCACTCTCTACCTCTTATAAAGGCTTCGTTGAAAGCATGATTTGTGGTGGTACAAAAACCATCTCTGTTGATGATGCTAAGAGAAACATAATAAGTAAAGAAAGAGTAGATAAGAAATTATCTGATTCTACAAATAACTCAGGAAGTGGTCTATTTGTGAGAGGAAGAACTGAGAATAAAGGATCTGATTAAGATGGAAACTCATCTAGGTCTAATTCTAGACATAAAGATTTATCTTGTAATTATTGTCATAAGAAAGGGCACATTAAGAGAGGTTGTTATAAGCTTAAGATGAAATTAGAAGCTGATAACATTAAGGACTGTTGTTGAAGATGAATCTAATGATGGTGTTCTGTTAGTGACCGAATCTTAGTCCAGACCTAAAGATAATTGGACACTGGATTCGGGTTGTTCTTATCATGTTTGTCTTAATAGAGACTGATTCACCACATATGAGTTAATTCAGGGTGGAACAGTTCTTATGGGTAACGATGCAGTATGTAAAGTTTTGGGTATAGGAACAATCTAAGTTAAGATGTTTGATGGAACTGTTAGAACTTTGAGTGATGTTCGTTATGTTCTAGATTTGAAAAAAAATCTCATTTCTTTAGGTATCTTTGATTCTCATGGGTACAAATACATAGCTCAAGGTGGAGTTTTGAAGTCCAGCAAGGGTGCTCTGATTGTTATTAAAGACAGAAGGGTAGGAACTTTGTATGAACTTATTGGTTCCATAGTGATAGGATCAGTGGCTGCTTCTATAGCATTTATGTTAGAGTCAGATGAACAATGCGTTTATGGGAAGCAGAAAAGAGTTAGCTTCAATTAGGTAGCGCATAAGACTAAGGGATTTCATTTATGGGATTCTAATTCTCATAAATTTCTAATAAGTAGAGATGTCACGTTTGATGAGTCTTCATTATTGCATCCACAGAAGACGTCATCAGTTAGTTGTGACTCAGGCTAGGTGCAGAAGTCAGAGGTAGTTCAGCTACAGTTAAGTAATACAATTCAACATCAGAGAGCTGCTTATGCTCTCACGATGGCTGATTCAGAAGATGTGTCAAGAGCTAATTTAGAAAAGAAGAAGATTGGCTTTGCTAATAACCTCACTGATATGTTCACTAAAGTGTTACCTAGCAGAAAGTTCAAGCAACGCTCGGACTCGGTTATGTTTTCTGTTTTGTTGAGATAACCCCGTGTGGGGTGTTTTATGGAGAAGGTGGAGAAGATTCTTTTATGTTTAAATTTGAGTCAAGGTGGAGATTTGTTAGGTTATGCCTCAAATTTTAGTTGTTTTGGGATTGGGTGCAACAGGGAAAAGACCGATCAATTGGAAGCATGGCCAATCGATCGGAAACATCACTTTTAACCGGATGTTGCAGCAAGCCTCCCGATCAATCGGGCCCTTCCCGATTGATCGGGCACCGAATTGGCAGCGTGACTTAGGTCACGGCTACCGTATATATATATTGAAGAGGGACGTGAGATTTTTCAAGTTGAGAGCAGTCGCACGTCAATTTAGAGAGAGAGAGAGAGGAAGTGACATTGTAATTCTTCCATAGATCTCGTTCAGATGAAGTGTGTTTGTAATTCTTCCATTATTTCTCATTCAATAAAGAATCTCCATCTCCATCCATGATTTTTTTCCTTCTTGATTGAAGAGGGGTTTTCCACGTAAATCACTGTGTTCTTCGTTTTTTCTATTTTACCTTTTGTTTACTTCTCTTGTGCGTTATAGTATTTGGATCGAATCTAGTTCTTGGGTGTTAAGTTCCGCTTCTGAAATTGATATCATTGTATATCAGATTGGAGTCCAGTCCCTCACAAATTGATGTCAGAGCATATCAAATTTGTCAAGATTTTCTAACAAATTGGTATAAGAGTATATCAAGTTTGTTCCAGATCCCTACAGGTATGAATTTGGCTATCGAGTATGGACTTAAACAAGGAACACTTGCACCCACCCTATTGTCATCTATGTGTCAAATAATCGACATTATATCGCAATGACAACAAATATACGAGCTCTTTATATTATGTGTGTGTGTGTGTATACACATACATATATAAATATATAGAGTTATATACTATCTTATATATAAATTTTTGTTTCTTCAACTAGAAATGATGATATATTGGAAGCAACATTATAATATAATTTCAAAAAGGGCCCTCAATTATTTTCAAAAGCCATCCCAACCAAAACTCCGAGTAGCCAATGCAACTGCTGGGCCCCCGATTTGTTAGAACTCTTTTTGAAAATTAAATATACTATGAGTTGGAATTTATTCAATGTCACCACTGATGCTAGATAAATAACAATCTATGTGCTATATATAAGGACTCACAAATTAGTTGCTAATACGGGAGTAAACGAGCGGAGCACCCCCTTATTGAGCTTTTAAACCTTTGTTTGAGATTGGTTCAATAAGCTTTTAATGTATTTATTACTCGGGTCGGCTCAGCTTGTGAACCTCATCTATCTTATTAGGGGCCATTATCGAGCTCATAACTTAGCTAAGCTTGCTATCAAGTTGAGCTCGCTACTGAGCCAAACTATTCGAATTCATATCCAACCATTATCGAACTATTTTTGAGCTCATATTGACTGTTAGCGAGCCCTTATAAGATTTTAATGAGCTCTTATTGAGCCCTTATTAAACTGTTGACGAATGTTAACAAGCCGAGGATCCCCTTGTTTGAACTTGGCTCGATAAGCTTATTGAGCTTTCTCAAACTCGGCTCAACAAGCTACTAAGCCTACGAGCCACAATCAATTTTGAATACGAGTACATCAAACGTTCAGTTAGTTTACACCTCTAATTGCTATTATAATATGTTGGGAAAAATAACTTATTTCCCTCTTTGTGTTAATAAAATGGGCAATCACATAAACCACCACAAATGAATAAAAGGTGACACATAATTTCTACGTGGAAAACCCCTCCAATGTGAAGGAGAAAAACCATCGGACCGTCAATAAACGATACCTTCTTCCACTATCACCAAATCGCAAGTGGATACACCAATTTATCTTCTGTAGGCAAAGCTAGAGGCATACAAATCTGCAAGAGAGTTCTTAGAATGACAAATCTCCCAAAATTCTTACCATAAAGTGGAAGATATAAAAGTTTGCATGTAAATTAGGGCTAAATAAAATACCGACTTTGGAGATGGAAAATGACGATCTGACTGTATGATATGAAGATCAATATGGCAGGAATAGCATACTAAAATTTTATCCCCAATCAGAGAATGTTTGAGCATCAATCGGGGCCGAAGAAGTTTCTGCGTAACCTCTCTCTCCTCTGTGATTTTTCTCCCTCTCTCACTTTTTTTTTTTGTGTTATGTTTTACTGCAGTAGTTTCAGCCCCTCAGGCACCTTAATTCACCCCTTATTTTTGACATATTTGAGTATAAACATCAGGCCAAAAATAAGTACGTATGCGAAATTAAAATTCAGCTTCTTCCTCCAAGTTGGAGGGATTACCCAACAAATCTCCCCCTCACTCCAGTTAGGGGGATTCGACCAAATCGGCTCTCTTTTCGCAAGCAACGAGACTCTCCTTCATTAAAGCCTTCGTGAACATGTCCAGACCATTGTCCTTGGTGTGGATCTTCTCAAGTTGAAATAACAGGAATCAATATCTCTAGACATATCTGTATCTGTGTAACCAGCTAACACAGTCTGTCACGGGCAAAAAACAAAAACACATATTAGAATTACTTTGAAGACACCGAAAAATCCACTTCACAGCTACCTAATGATCTTTACTTGGTTTTTACATAAAGTGGCTAACCACCCCAACAGCATGCACGATGTTCGGTCTAGTGCATATCATAGCATACATCAAGTTGCCCACGGTGGATGCATAGGGAACTTTCATCATCTCTTGTTTGTCTTTCTCACTTGTAGGACACTGATCTGAACTCAATCTCATATGACCTGCAAGTGGACAACTCATAGGTTTATCCTTTCTCATGGTGAATCTTTCTAGTAGCTTCTCGATGTATCTTTCTTATGATAGCCACAACTTCATTTTTTTTTTCTATCATGAATGATGTTCATGCCTAAGATATGCTTTGTAGGGCCAAGGTCCTTCATCACAAAGGACTTACTCAGTGCACTCTTCAAGCTAGCAATCTTCTTCGCATCATGACCTACAATCAACATAAAGTAGGAGAATAAGAATATCACCCTTAACATAGTTCTTCACAAACACAAAATGACGAACATGTGTCTTATGGAAGCCATAATCAACCATGAATGAATTAAATTTCCCGTACCACTGCTAAGGTGCTTGTTTCAATCCATACAATCTCTTCTTCAAATGACATACAAGATTCTCCTTCCTTTTAACATGAAAATCCTCAGGTTGCTCTAGGTAAATCTTTTCCTCTAGGTCACCATGTAGAAATGCAGTCGTCATATTAAGCTGTTCCACCTCTAAATCCATATTGGTTGCTAAACTAAGAATAACTCTGATTGAAGACATTTTTTCAACTAGAGAAAAAATTCTCATCAAAATCAATGCTTTTCTTATGACTGAAACCCTTCATAACCAATCTTGCCTTATACCTTGGTTGTGAGCAATTCTTCAGTTTTCAATTTGAACACCCACTTGTTCTTGAGTGCTCTCATTCCTTTAGGCAACTTTACCAAGTCAAAACTGTGGTTCTCATGTAAGGACTTCATCTCATCTTACATGGCATTATACCACTCATCATAGTTACATTTGAAATAGCTTCTTCATAGCTCTCTGGTTCTCCCCCTTTAGTCAATATCACATAATCATGTGCTGAATATCTAGTAGAAGGCTATCTACCTCTGGTGGATCTCCTTAGCTGAATCCCTATTGGTGGCACTGTAGGAACCTGTGGTGGATTTTCATCACCACCACCATCAACAACAACAGGATTTGTATCATCATCGTTTTCTTGAACAACTCTTCTAGTATTATCATGCTCAATAAGAGGAAACACTAGGTGTGACTTGACTCTGACACCTGAAGAAGACTTTGCCTGCTTTGTTTTCTCACAATCTTCAATGGTTTCCTTCTCAAAGAAAATGACATCTTTGCTTCTGATCATTTTTATAACAACTGGATCCCATAATCTGTACCCAAACTCATCTTCTAAGTAGCCTAAGAAAATGCACTGCTTTGTCTTGCTATCAAGCTTGGATCTCTCATTACTAGGTATATGCACAAAGGCTCTACACTCAAAGATTCTCAAATGTTTGTAAGAAATATCCCTGGCCACACTCTCTAAGGAACATTACCTTCAAGTGGAACTAAAAAAGAAAGGTTAGCAGTCATCGCTACCTCTGCCCAAAAGGACTTCAGCAGCTTTGCACGAGAGAGCATGAAACGAATAATCTCTTAATTTGTTTTGTTAATTCTTTCTGCAACTCCTTTCAACTAAGGAGTCTTTGGATCTATTTTTTAAAGCTTGATCCCACTCTTTTTGCAGTATTTTTCAAATGGACCCCTGTACTCTCCACTAGGGGTGTAATCGAGTCGAGTTGAGCCAAGTATCTCAGTACTCGATTCGAACTCAATTAACTACTCAAGTACTCGAACTCGATTCGAGTAGTTAATTTTGCTCGAACTCAAACTCGATTAACTATTCGAGTACTCGACTCAACTCGAGTACTCGTTTATTGTGCATATAAACGTTCAACAAATTAGCTCCATTATAATATTATTCCATACACTCAAACATTAGTTATACTCAATTTGGATACTCTATCATTACCCACACTATATTTTTAACATATACAACCCCAAACCACCAATATATTAATTATAAATAAACCAAATACAAGTTCTTTTACTCCATCACAAATGTAATATGTCATCTTTTATAAGAAATTCAGTCTTTTCATTCTATTATTGATGTCATAAGCCATCCATTTCAAAAGAAAATAATACCCTAGAACTACTTTATATGAGTTGAGTATCAAATCGAGTACCAATTCGAGTATAGAGTTGAGTATGTAATCGAGTATCTAGTCGAGTATTTAGTCAAGTATCGAGTTGAGTACTAAATCGAGTATCGAGTTGAGTATTTAATTGAGTATCGAGCTAAGTAGTTCATTACTCGACTCGTACTCATTTATTGATCAAGTATCTTTTGATACTCAAACTGGAACTCGAACTCGGTTAATTTGAGTTCGAGTCGTGTTTTATTTGAACTATTCATGAGCTACATGCGAGCGGCTCGGATATACACTTCAACTTCCTACTAGTTTCCCTTTCAACTCGGGCCTGAAACAGCTTGAATGCTTCTAGAACCCGGTCTTTGCTTTTCAGCATAAAAACCCACACTTTTCTAGAATGGTCATCAATAAAAGTAATAAAATAATATGTACCACCATACGATCTTTCTTTCATAGAGCAAACATCAGTATGAACAAGATCTAGCACATTCTTTCTGCAAGATAGATGTAAAATATGAAATGTAGTTCTATGTTGCTTTCCAGCTAAACAATCAACATAAGGTTTTAGAGATATATCTTTCACATCAGGGAGGAACTACTTACTAGCCAGCATACGCATGGCCTTCTAACTCATATCGCCAAATCTCTGGTGCGATAAATTAATGGAGTAATCATCAGCAATGTTTACCTCTCATCTGCACAATTTGGCTTGCATTATATAAAGGCATTTCTACTTCTGACCTCGAGTCACTATCAAGTTTCCTCTAGAGAGTTTCCACTTCCCAGCACTGAAGTGGTTAGCATAGCCATCATCATCGAGCATCCCAACCAAAATCGAGCTCAAGTGAATATCGAGAACATGTCTGACATCCCTAAGGACTAGCCTGCAACCGGTGGAAGTATCTAAACAAACAGTACCCATACCGGTGATCTTGCACGAGCCATCATTCCCTATCCTTACATAACCAAAGTCACTGCTGTGTAGGACGACAAGTACTCCGCATGTAAAGTCCAATGATAAGAAGCACTAGAATCAATCACCCGGGTACAGTCATCAGGTGCAATGTTCGGGAGACCCTGATCACCAACAAAAAAGAGATCTTAATCAGCTACAACAACTGTCATGTTCTTCTCATCTCACTGTTTCTTGGAATGGCCGTCTTCGTCATTCCTCACTTTAGACTTATTACACTTTATTTTTCTGCAAAATTTTGATACATGAACTTGCTTATTACAGTAATGATAGATAATCCCACTTCTCGATTTTGATCTCTCCCTGGATTTATCTCTATTATGAGAATTTCTGTTCTAGTTTCTGCCCTTGTTCTGATTCTCTGCAACATTTACCTTTGAACAATAAGACGAATTATGCTTCTTCTCTTTCCGTCTATCTCCTTCATCAATCAAGGTAGCTCTCACCATATCCAACATGAGCTTGCCACTAGAAGCAAAATTACTCTAAGACACCTACAATGTCTCCCAATTATTTGGCATCGAACTTAACAACAATAGAGGCTGCAACTCGTCATCGAGTTTAAATTCCATTCTAGACAGTTGATTAATAAGACCCTAAAAAACATTCAGATGCTCTACAATGATGTTTCCATCTCTATATTGAAGCTTAGCAAGTTTGCTCACTATAGAGGCTTTATTCAAGGCTGTTTTTCGCTCAAACATCGACTCAAGCCTTTCCCATAGCTTGGCCACATCAGTCACATAATGCACAGACTGGTAAACAGATGGGTCAATGAACTATCTAATCATTCCTACGGCCTTTTTGTCAACAATTTCCATTCATCCGCACTTTGTACATCGGGCTTGGTCTTACTAAAGACTGCCTCATGCAATTCTTTAACAAACAGGTGGTCTTCCATACAACTTTTCCAATAATCATAATTATTAGATTTTAGATGGGCATCAAAGCATTATTACGACTACTTCCTTCATTCTCTTCTATCCTAATCAACACAAGAAATCACCAAAAATCTAACTTGGCTCTAATACCTATTATTGGGGAAAATAACTTATTTCCCTCTTTGTGTTAATAAAATGGGAAATCACATAAACCACCACAAACCACAATCAAGAATGGAACAAATATAAAAAAAATCAACCCACAAATGAATAAAAGGAGACACATAATTTTTACATGGAAAACCCCTCCCTATATGAAGGGGAAAAACCACAAGACTATCAATAAATGGTACCTTTTTTCATTATCACCAAATCACAAGTGGGTACACCAATTTATATTCTTTAGGTCAAGTTAGAAGCATACAAATCATCAACATATTTCTTAGAACAACAAAATCTCCCAAAAATCTCACCCTAAAGTGAAAAATATCAAAATTCTTATGTAAATTAGGGTTGAGCGAACAACCTATTTTAGAGAGGCGAAATGACGATCCAATCATTGGATATGAAGATTAATACGGTAGGAATAACATATTAAACATTCATCCCGATTGGAGAACATTTGAGCGTTGATTGAAGCCGAAGTTTCTGCGCAACCTATCTCTCCCCTCTACAATTTTTCTCCCTCTCTCACTGTTTTATTTTTTGTTCTGTTTTATTGTAGTATTTTCAGCCCCTCAATCACCCTAATTCAACCCTTATTTTTGACATATTTTGAGTACAAATATCGAGTCAAAAACGAGTACATAAGCACAATTAAAATCGCTTCTTCCTCCAAGTTGGAGGGATTACCCAACACAATATAAGGCGGACAATTTAAGTTTTGATTAAGTTGACCTGCATCTCTATAACCAAAAGGATATATTGACAAAAACTTGCTTTAAAATTTGAACCTCTAAAATCTCGTGACCAACCTAATCTCAACAAATTATTTAAGGGCTCTTATAAAGGAACTAATTTTCCCAAAAACTTAAGCTAATGGGTGAAGATCTAAGGTTAGTTTTATACTCTAACATATTCTCTGACGCAAACGTTCATTGGGCTTAAAGTGTAGATATTGCAAATGCACACCTTATATTTTATGCTTAAATTATGTTAATATTAAAAGTGGCAGTTGTTAGGATTCAAATTTGTGACCTTTTGGTTAAAAAGGTTCTGATACCATGTTAAGTAACCAACTTTTACAAAAATTTAACCAAACAAGTCAAGACTCAATATTGATTTTATGCTCTTAAAATCCAAACAAATATTTAGATTGTTTGAGATATAAATCAGAACTAGTAATGTGCGACTGACAGGCCGCCTTGGAGGCTACTCGTGTGAAATTTGATGTACTTGTCAGCCGAAAAAATTCAAATAAAAAAAGAAAGTCTATGACATCCAATAAAATAGTTTGATATTTAAAAAATTTGGGATTATTTATACCAAAGATCCTTGTACTTTTTTTATTGTATTAGTTTAGTTTTTATATTTTTAATTGTGACAATTTAATCCCTCTACAAGTTATATTGTGTTAACTTAGTCCTTTTGTCAAATATAAGTTAATTTATTGTCATAAATTTTAATGACAATCATGTTAGATGCAAGTAAGTCGCTGCAAATTCACTCATTGACTCAATTTAACTCAATCCATGACCCAACTGTTAAAAATTTCATTAAAAATTTAACATAAAAATTTCATTCAACCAAATTGACACAATACCAATTGTTCGTTGATTAATTTTTTTTAGATAATTAATGGTTCATTGATAGAGGAAGATAATACAAAGACCACCACACCTTACAAAAACATCCCCCCAAAACACCCCAAAGTGCCAACTATACAACACTAAGGCTAAAAATAAATGAAAAACTGGAAACAAAACAAACACGCCAACCACAGAATCAACAAACATACCACTACACACGATAACCAACAAACCAAAGAACTCCCAGAGACAAACAACTCAAGGACACTAACACCAAGACCCTAGACAAAGACACTAGAGCACCAACAACCAAACAACTCTAAAGAAAACCAAACCATCAAAACTTGAGGAAAATGCACCCACCGATGAACCAAAAAGAACAGTAGCACATCCTACCAGGAATAAGGAGCAGAGATAACCCCCAAGAGATACTAACAACTCCCAATCACCAAATGCAAACATAGCAAGACAAGAAGGAACCGGTAACACAACCCAAAAAAAACCACCGTCCTAAGCGACAAAAGGGGACAAAGAGAACAACACTCCAACCAGCCTCTCAGAACTCCAAAGGAAACCACACAAGAGGCCCAAGCTACCTCAGAGACCTCATAGTTTCCTTTTCCCTTTATCTTTCACCTTCTTGCCCCTTCTAACAACTCTCTTGATCCCCTTAGCATTTTTCAGTAATTTTTCTATGACTGGGTTATGCATATCCTTCTATCCTATATCCGTAGCCTCCCCTATTTGACGAATCTTTTCGGCCTTCCTATCAACCATTCTATTGCTATCCATATTTGATTGGGACTCTGTGAAGTTACTTGTAACAATCAGATTTGTAGGTTTCTTTGCACTAGCATCTTTCTTTTTCTTCCCTTTCCTTTTTGGTTCTACTCCCGTTGCAGACTTTCCCAGCTCTGAGTCCTCACTGACATGAATGTCGAATAGATTCATGAAGCCTGGCAGGAATTCCTCCTTTGAGCATAAGGATTCAGGAATAACCACATCCTTCTTTCCATTATCACACCCTCCTCCCATGGAAGTATCTGACCATCTACCCTTGTGTCCATGCTTCTGCAGCCCCATGGATTTACCACTTCCTCAGCCAAAGCATTGCTCACCTTTTCTTTGTCCCTCTCCTGGCTTAGACGTAGTGTATTATTCGAAGTTGACAAATGACCCATATTCTCCAATTCCAAAGACGCTATAGATATGTTGTCTCCAATAGCACCCTCCTTGTCCTTCAAACCCTTAGGTTTGACATTCACCAATTCTTCCTCATGGGCACAACCTATAGTTCCACCACCATTCCCCTCTTCAACAGCCCCTTCATTCTTGTTGACAACATTAGAAGGGATTTCCTTAAACTTCTTTATCTTATTCTCAGCCTGGGATTCTTCACTACACCTGATGAAGTCCTCAGTTAGAATCCGACCTCCTTCAATAATGTGAATAACATGTCTTCCTTGGCCACGATAAAGCTAGCTTTCTCAGCAATTCGATGAGACACCATTGTCTCGACCAAGATCTTGCCCACTTCTATAATGAATTATGCGCATTACATCTCGTGTCCATGGCAAGGACCCTACCCCAGCATTTGCCAACTTCTGTAAAATTTTCAAAACTCCAAGCATGTAACGGTACCCCATAACATGATAGCCACGCCTTTCTCTTAAGGCATTGATCAAACTCAGTCCATTTCTTCACTTTTATGGACCATTTATTAATCCATCCTTGGTTAATCAACAACACCCAATCCCTAACTTCGATAGACTCAAACGTGATTAGGAATGAAGTCCCACCCATATGATTGAATTGATACAATTAAAGTTTAATGACTAAATTGACACATTGGACAAATTATAAGCATCTTACATGTTAATGATCCAAATTTTATTATTTCGATAATTTTTGTTCCAAATGGTGAGCTTTTTGGCAAATTTCAGCAAATATTCATTGAAAACTGTTGATAATATATGATTCATATATATATGCATCACATTAAAATTTTTATTTAAAAAATCACTAAATTTTGATAAAATTATCTTATTTCAATAAAAAGTACTTATATAGTGTTGAAATTATATAATATGTCAAATATCGTTAGCAATAAAATCACTATATTTTAATGAAAATTCTTAGATATTGGCAGAATAATGTGCTTTTCAAAATTTTCCAACACAAATTTAAAGAATCTCAAAATAGAATATATGAGTGATAAAAATTTGGGCCATTTACACTAAAGATTCACCTACTTTCCCTGTTTGAGTTGTTCTTGCTCGGTGTATTGTCTTGTCTCCCTGTGTCTTCTTTGGTCTTGTACTTGGTGTTTGTTGTGTCGTGTTTGAGGCGAGCATCTTTTCCTATTGTTTCTGTTTTTTTGTTTTTGTTGTTTGTTTTTGATCCCTGTTTTGTTACAATTGGACTCAGGCCTCGCCTAGCAAGTAGTCTGTTTGTTTGGCGATTTTGTCGCAATTTATCGAAAAAAATTTATATTATATTAATCTGATCCTTAGAGTAAAATTTATGTTAAACTGTTAATGAAAGTGTTAATGGTTCGGTTAAATTGAATCAACGTGAATTTGCAATGGTTTACTTATATATAGTGTGATTGTGCAACTAAAAATTATGACAATAATTTAACTTAAATTTGATCGGAGGACTAAATTTAAACAATATAAATTATAGAAAGACTGAATTAATATAATTAAAAAATATAATAACTCAATTAATATAATAAAAATGTATAAAAACTTCTAACGTAAATAAAGGTAAAAATTTTTATTCACCGTGAATGTAACTGTTTGAGAAGGCATGTGATTCATGTGAACTTACCCTATTCATTGTCCTCATCTGTCCCTTCCCTAAACGCCTGTAGAAGTTCTTGTTCTCATTTATGAAGGTCGGTGCCGTAAGATAGTACTTATTGATTGGACAATATCAACTCTACTTTGTTTGCCGTATAAATTAAATTTATATGAGAAATTATATTTACTAAAAATTAAATTTTGGGTTATTTATATTAATAGTTCATGTACTTTATCTTTTATTTTTAATTATATTAATTTAGTTTATATATAATTTAAAATGTGTCAAATTGGTACTTAAAGAAAAATTATGTTAAATTTTTAATGGTTTGGCCACGAATTGAGTTAAATTAAGTAAACAGATAAATTTATAATAAGTTACTTGCATCTAATATAATTTTACCGTTTAAAATTACGTCATTTAACATAACTTAAATTTGACTAAAGGATTAAATTGATACATTTTGAATTATTTAGGGACTAAATTGACACAATTAAAAGTACAAAGACTAAATTGAAACAATGAACAAAGTATATTGACCTTTAGCATAAATAACCCTTGATGCAGAGCGCTGCATCAACCCTTAAATATTTATGTTAAGTTCTATATAGTAGATAAAAAGTGTTCGATTATAGGAAAATAAAGCTTCCTTAGAGGGATTAATTAAAAACAAGGAATTAGAACTTATTCTGGTACCGATTTGAGTGGTTACTTGGATACTTGGAGTTCCGTCATCGGATATGCCCTTTTCCTTGAATCAAACTCGATCTCCTGACGTGCCAAGAAGCAGGCTACCAAGTCTATCATGGAGTCTGAATACCAAGTCTTGTTCAAGTAGTTGCTGAGAGTGACTGGGTGTGTTATCTCATCTGTAACTTAGGCATTCACCACCAAGGCCCTATAGTGGTCTATTGCGACAATGTATTTACCTTCTATGTCGCAGCCAGCCCTATCTCCAACGATTGCAACAATCATGTTGAAAGGTGATCTCCATGCCTACAATCAAGTAAGTCGCTGATAGCTTCACCAAAGATCTCTCTCCTAACCGTTCCCTTTACCACAAGGCCAATCTTCACGTCGGTCCTCCCCACTTCGATTGAATGGACGTATTCGATGACATATTAGGTCAACTAGGGTTTTCCTTACTTTCCCCAGTATGCTCCTAGGTTACTCTACTAACAAGGATAGTTCATATAATTATGTCTCTCCCTATTCTCTATAAATAGGGACCATTGTATCATATTTCAGCACATCATGATGGCGTCTCAGATGGTGGCGTCTCCTACCCATGCGATCATCACCCAGGGTCAGGAGTTTGATTCTTATTGAGGATATACTCATGACTTACCTACTCATAGGGATTGTAGGCCTCCTCATGTGCCGAGGTTGGCTGGGCAACCCAGTCCCTCATTACCAAAAAAATAATAATAATAATAAATTATATTATCGTGTCAATTTAATCTAATACTATTTATCCTTTTGAGCTAATTGGATTACTAATTCGTTGATGTATTTATCAAGTGATAAGATAATTTGGACTTTATCACTTACATGGAGTTACGTTAGTGACTCAAACTCTATCATTGGGTGCAAACAATTTCTGTAGGATTAGGCCCGAATTAAACTAAGAGTATTTGTCTTAAATTATCATTTATTCATACAGTTTTTCAATGGTATCAATCCTTAAATTCAATGTTTTCCTAATCGTAACTATATACATGAATAAAGATTTTTGATGATATTAGTGTAAGAACTCGAAGATATGTGCTTTTTTGCTCTTTGTGTTTGAGAGCTTTTATTCCTTGTCTTGATCCTTTGTTTTGATTTTGACTTCAATTATAACAAAATCGTACATATGTTTCGAAAATACAGTGAGTTAGAAGACTCAATTAAGAATTATTGTGCCCACAAGGCCTTCATCTAGTGAAAAAATTCAGTAAAATTGAGGTGCTCATTCGATTTTAATTTGAGTTTACTATTTTTTTTTCTAAAAATATGCTAAAACATTTTGAGTACATGCCAAAAACAACAAAAGGGGTTTGAAAAAGAAAAGAGATTCTATTATAAACCACCGTCCCACCACCAAAACCCCCTTTTGTCACCATAACGCCATCACTATGAATATTCAAACTCTTTGGAGTTGACTACATACTCTGAAGTGTAGATGAAAATAGTTTCATAATTATACAACCTATAGACTATAATTTATATTCTCAGGCGTATCTATAGAGCCCGATTTTATCCTCAAAATCGGTCATATAATTCATGTAATTGAGGATCAGGCAACTCGAGCCCTATCCCACCTTTTTGTTTTCTTGTCTGTCACTTTAATACACTAAAGTTTTTGACGTGGCAATAATTACAGACCAGCTAGGCCTGTGGGAGCAATCCCTATTTTAGCAACCTCTCATACTCTTTCCTTGTAACTATATGGGATTAGGCAATTGTATGATCATATAAATCTTGTATTGTTTTTTTTTTTTTTGTGTTGACCTTTTTGAGTTTAAATGTTAAAATTTTAAAATTTTAGGATACCTCTTTATATATATATATATATTAAAATGTCAGAATATTTAAGTGATGGATACCTGAACCTCAGAGTACCTAATGACATTTTCCCATTTTATAATTATAATATCTAATCGCATCCCCCAAAAGACCATCTATTATCCTTCATTAAAGCTACAAACCCTACTTTATGCAACTTTTGTACGTTGAATGTTACAAACTCTTAGTTAATGCACCCGAGCATTACGTCCTTCATGCTTGAGTGAACCGCACACAAACTCAACCATAACAAACTCTTGCAAATAAAAAACTCTTACAATCACTTTCTCACTTTTCCCTACCCGGGATACCCCAAGGCACCTCTTACAAATCACACAACCCTCACATCTTTCCGCTGTGCTAGCGCACCTAATAATCATGCCATAAGCCCTTTCAATAATTGAGTTTCAAATCGTAATCTCAATCAAATTTCAAATTAAATCTCAATTTAATCAGATAACCAAATCTAAATCAAATTTAATATATTATATTTTGATTGAATCCCTCCCAAATCATAATTTTCTTTTTTTTCTTTTTATCGAGAGTCGGTTCCGGAAATAATGCTGAAAAATAAAAAATAAAAAAATAATGTTGAAAAAAATAATTTCAAATCTACTGTTGAACCACGTTTACAAAACGCGGCTACACTGAACCGCGTTAAGAAAACGCGTTTCAGATGAATAAAAACCGCATCTTGATAAAGCGGTTTAAAATAACAAGAACCGCGTCTTGATAAAGCGGTTTACAATAATAAGAACCGCGTCTTGATAAAGCGGTTTACAGTACAAGAACCGCGTTTTGATAAAGCGGTTTACCATAATAAAAACCGCGTCATATGAACGCGGTTTAATATTGTCAAATGCAATGAGTCGAGCCAAGCCCTTGACAAGCTCTTATCGAGCCCCTTAACGAGCTCTTATCGAGCCCTTATCAAACTGTTCGATAGCGAGCCGAGCACCCCCTGTTCGAACTTGGCTCGTTAAGCTATCGAGCTCTCCTAATGAACACGAACGAGCTCTAATCGATTTTGAGCACGAGTAGTTCATTGAACGCTCAGTTCGTTTACACCCCTACTCACCGCCGGTCATGTGATCCGCTGTCGCCCTTCTTCTGCTTTATATGCCGGAGATCTTTAAGTATTATTGTCGTGGCTATTTGATCACTACTGAATTAATAGCCTTTTATTGATAACTTTTCCTGATTTCTTACCACCTCCACTTATAATGTTGGAGCTTCATTGAGAGGAACATGGGATCAATGTGACGATCATCACGAATTGCGGCATAATGGCGACTATAAGCGATGAAAGCGATGAAAATGGTGTTTGTGCGGACTGCGAATAAACCGCGTTTAGTAAACGCGGTTTATGGGTAAACCGCGTTCCTATAACGCGGTTTATGGGTAAACCGCGTTCCCATAACGCGGTTTATTACTCTATGAACCGCGTTTTAGTAAGGCGTTTTATATAAATATAAAACGCGTTTTATAGATGCGGTTTTTATGCATTTTAAACGCATCACCTTGACGCGGTTCAGTATAGCCGTGTTTTGTAAACGTGGTTCAACAGTAGATTTGGAATTATTTTTTTTTCAGCATTATTTTTTTTATTTTTTTATTTTTCAGCATTATTTCCGGAGCCGACTCTTTTATCGAAGTCTAATTTAGAGGCAATAATAACCGTCAGAGAAGTTGCTACTAAATAATTATGATTTGTGAGATTAAAAATAAAGGAGATGTTAATGTCAGAGTTAATTTTACTATTGATAGGGCATTTATATTGCAGATAACAAAGCTATCCTACTTTGATTAAAAGAGTCTATCCATTATGAAAGATAATATTGTCTTTTACAATGTAAATGCTCTGACATTAATGAAACATGCTCTGAAATCTCCCAAAAAATAACAATATAATAAGGGCATGTTAAAATTAGACTTTATAAGAACAAAATAAACTAAGACAAATAGAATGAGACTTGGATCCATAATTCAGAAGACTTGGACGGACATATTGAGATTGAATACATATTAAAACTTGCATTAACAATCTAAAAGAAACATAACACTTAGAAATAATAGATACTTGAAACTTTGAATCATTTCCATTAATGAATTATAAACAACTACTTATAATACAAGCTATAAAATACTAAAAGCTTACTTACCTCTTGCAAGAAGAGGAATATTATGCAACTAATTTCATGTAATCAAAACACCACTGATAGTGGTAAACAGCCCATGGCTGGTTACACAATGAGGGGAGGAGCAACTAATACAACCTATTTACTACCTACATTAAATATTAGCTAAATATATAAATATAAAATAAAAAAATATAATAAAAAATACAACTTAAATACAAGAATACTAGAACTCATATTTCAATAGGACACCTTATTTAAGAGGGTTATTTACATTAATTACCCAGATATTTTTCAAAATAATAAAAAAAGGCTCTGTACTTTTTGAATTAATGAAAAGGCCCATGAGTTTTCGTCGTATTAATAAAAAGACACATCTCTGGTACGAGAACGTCAGTTTCTGTCGACAGAGCTAATGCAACAACTATTTTTTTTGTTAATGCTATAGTAAAATAACAAAGATACCCTTCAAACCCCTTACTTGTACTTTATTTTAACAAAATTCGAGATGTTGTATTATGTTTATACTATCTTTTTTCACTTAATTTGTTTTACAAAAAGAGTTATTTAAGGTACCTTTGTCATTTTACTGAAACATTTATAAAAAAGTAGTTGTCACATCAGCTTTGGCGATAGAAGTGACATCATCATGCAGGAGCGGGACCTTTTTATCAACACGATAAAAAATTTTGGACCTGTTTATTAATTTAAAAAATTCATGATTCTTTTTATTATTTTTAAAAATAAATAACTCTATTTAAGAAGGCGAATCATGTGTTTCTTTGTCTGTGGAACCCATCTTCTACTTGATGACTTTGTTTATAAATTTTTTTCGTTTTTAGAACCATTTCATTCAAACTCATTAACAAAAAATAATTTCTAATAATTATTTATTTTACACAACTTTTAATTATAAAAATGGACAATTACTTAAAGAAATCTTTCTTAACTATTAATTAAAAAACTTCATTTAATAATAATATATATTATTTATATTTATTTTTGCTTGCTTGAGTTATATTCCTATAGTAATAATCACCATGTTCATGATCTCTCTTAATCTATAAAGGTAATCACAAATTTCACCAAACCATCCATGATTGTCCACAACCAACTATATTAGAAATTAGGCTTTAAAAAAAGGTTTTTTGGATCTTGAATTTTCTATTTTTAGTTTTTTTAAAAAAAATTGAAAATTGAAATAAATAAGTAGAAAAAAATTATATTTAAACTACAATTTTTAAATTCTAGAAAATTAAAAATTACAAAAAATGCAATACCAAACAGGCCCTTATGCTGTTAGGCGAAGGTTTGGAAAAAATTTTATATATTGATATGCTTAATTATACAAATACGTGTCCCATTATGCTTAGAAGCATGAATAATACATGCAAGTCCACTAAATATGTTATGCTAGAAATTTATTACAAATTCGTGACCTCTTGATCAATAAAGCTTTAACACCAAGTCAAGAAACCAACTATGCTGAAGAACTTCGGTTGTTAGCTGAAGATTCCAAAAAAATGTTTTACACCCTTACAAGGATTTATTTTGGATTGAATTATGAATTTAGGCTGTTGATCTTTAATTGATAGTTACCCAATTCCCAAACCAAGATGGGTGAGAGCGTGCTTCGGTGAGAGCAGTGCCAGGATAGGTGACCTTCTGAGAAGTTTTCACCCTTAGATTGGGGGCACTTGGAAACAGCCTTTCTTCAGGGGTAATACCCTGAAGGGGAAGGTTGCGTACATCCCCCCTCCACCCCCCCCCCCCCCCCCCGCCCCGGACCCAAGTCCTCGAGGGACTGGACATGTTGCTTTTTTTTTTTTCCCCCCAAAAACAAATTTGTTATAGGCTTGTTTGTTTTGATGCGCTCTTCCATCACATTTCTACAGTTAATTTGTATAAATTAATAAGTATTAATCTTCATTTTAATGAAAATATTTTCCGCAGTGGATGGCAAATTGACTTCCTCTGGAGGAGAGATAATGACATTTCCTTGACGAAACGGAGAATATTTTTGGCGTAATGTTACCTCCTTTATCTTACTTCAACCTACACTTAATCAAGCATGAATCTCATATAAATATTGATAATAAAATATTTTTCTTGACTAAACCACAATTTTTTAAACAACTCTTCGAGTGAAAACACTTTTCTTTTGAAACAGAACCCCTAATCTTGTAAAATATGAGTAACGCAAGGAATGTGCTAGTCTAATGTCCCGCGTCCACAATGTTGCTAAAATATTGATTTTGTTTTTTTCTTTTTTTCTTTTTTTTTTTGTTTTTAACTAGAGAGATAACTTTTAATATAAAATCGGTGCATCCATCTACGTGGAGCCCAAGAAAGCCCAGTAGATTGGAAGAAAAAAATATATATATAGTAATAAACCTCAAAACACCTAGACGCTTACCACTATGTCAACTCTTAAAGCACAAGAACATGCCCCCAACAAGTCTATACACATATTCCGCACCAACTTTTGAAAACAAAAGGCCAAATGGAACACATATTTAGTGACTTCTGAAAACACAAAAAGTCAGATGAAAGGCACCTTTATTGACATAAACCCCCAAACATGACTTGAGCACCGATAATTTGATAAGCCCTTGACATTACTTGAGATACCTCAAAGTAAACCGCATTTGTCTGAGTTGCATCTCCTACAAGGATTAGTAAGGGGACAGAGCACGGTTAAATGAGGTGAAAAAAATAGCAGGTTTTAACTTTGAAGGGATGATCATACAAGCGGAGCGGGTTATAGAGATGGGAAAAATAGTAGGTTTTAACTTTGATTGTTTCGACCAACCGATAGTGGCAGACATGCTTACTAAATGAGGTGGATGGGTTTGTGGTTGAGGCTCCAGTCCTGCTCCTGATTCCCATGCTGCACGTCTGGTTCTTCTTTTTATGGGTTCCCTGTCTGAGCTGTTTCTTGCGCGTCTTATCGAGCCTGTGCGTGGTGTTTGTTTGTGTCATGTTTGGGTGCTTTGTTTTTGTTTCTAGTGCCTGTTTGTCCTTTGTTTGTTATGATCTATTTTTGTTCCCACATCCGTTTACGGGGTGGCTTAGGCCTCGTCTTTTCGATTTGTCTATATGTTCTTCGACTTTGCCGATATTTATCGAAAAAGGGGACAGAGCACGGATTGACTACTTCTTCTGATGTTTCTTTTTCTTAGGATAATGCTACCATGGACATCGCCTTCAAGAGAGCAAAAAAGATGATGAATGAGGTTTTAAAAATAAAATAAAGAGAATTTATCACATAGATATATAAAATTTGATTTTTTATTATCTAGGTATCGCTGCGTATGATCTATATTGAAAAACTACAAGTTTTTTTATCATATACCCAGCTGAAATCCTTTGAATTTCCCCAAGAAATACTAACGAAGGTCATGTTTCCTACAATACATAGATGCTATATGCTAGAATCCAGTAATATTTTGCTAGAAAATATTGATGTGGCAAATGATTTAAGCAATATATAGATACTTCCTGTTGAAATCCTGTGAGTTACTGTCGTAACTAGTGAATTTTTGGCTTAAAACACTCATGTGATGCATAATATATTGTCAGAATCATATATCGTGTGACCATTTCTAGCAAAAATTTACCATGTTCCGATCATCCCATTCTGAAAGAAGTTTTGAGTGAAAAGTACTTGGACATATTAAAATGTCAATATGTATTTGTCATAAATGTTCAAACTTATAAGATAAATTGTATAAAATAAATATGTCAGCTTCATTTATTAGAAAAAATTAAATCGTATGAGGAATTAAGGGATCGAATAAAAAATATGCACTTGTATGTTATATGATATTCTTTTTCTGATAATTAGCTATAAAGTCACAATACAATCTCATACAAACGAGACATGAGTCAATTATGCAAGGATCATAACATAGATAGAAGCAATACAACAAAAAAATGGATTAAAAATCACTTGTCATTTGGTTAGGGCCTAAGTTCGAAGCTCACCAGCCCCATTTCCCAAAGTTGATGTCCTAGTTCGAAAAGAATTTCTTTACCAAAATTTTTTAAAAAAAAAGATGTACTGTACACATTTTATATAAGGAAAACAGGATGGTAACCTCGAAAAGGTAAGCTCAAGTTAGATGATATTGATAACAAAAAAGGAGCAGTTGGAGCCTATATAGTGATTAAAAACTACCCACTCCAAGCGAGAGCTCTAGGATTTGAAGCTTATTCTCCTCCATCCCTAGCGACATCATTTTTTTCGATAATAAGCGATAAGAGTTGCGGTACAGTAATGGAAAACTCACAAAAGCGAGACCTGAGTCAACCTGTCTAAAAGCGTGTAGCAGAAAAATATAGAATTAGCCAACATAACAGCCAGAAAAAGTCTATACCATCATTGGAGAGGATTAGGAATAGGAAGCGAAAGAACCAATCTAACAAAACAAGGGAGAGAGAGTAGACAAATTATCAATACGAGTGCAATCCAACCACAATAGTTATATCTGTTGGTGTTTCTATTTAGAAAATATTGTATCGCTTTATCAATATAGAAAATATTGTTAACAGAGGAAAAAGAACTAATGGAAATGTTCAATATAGTATATCAACAAGATAAGTAAAAGTATTTTGGTAATTCGCTATTCAATATAAAACTGCTTTGAAGATGTTTTTTGGGCCGTTTTTAGTTGCGCATACGTGATTTTTGCATCAAATACTCTAAAAAGAGTATAACCGATAATTTATGTTTTATGACTAAATTAACTTTGGGGATTTGATTTTTATATTACAATATGTTGATATATTTCGATATTTGTACTATGATTTAATCATACCATGGTTCTATTATTAAAGTGAAAATTTAACAAAATATAGAATGTGCATAGTTAAGTTAGGGATGGATATTGATTATTTTCAATTATCATTTAATTTTGTAAATAAGAAAAATATGGATACATTTTATAATACGTGTATTATATAGATAACATAAAAAATATATATTTTACTGTATTATTAACAATAACATGTAAAAGCCTTTTTAAATAGAAAAGTATAGAGAGGTATTAAAAAAGTGTATTATACTCGAATTTTACTAACATGGTCATCACATCAATAGCGAAATAGAAATAGTAACTTGAGGGAATTGTCGTTACCAAGGCAAATTACCAGAGCAATGTATAACTTACAAATAAATAGTCATAAAATTACCTGAAGAACTACAATCTCACTCTAATAGCAGTAATTTATCATGACAATAACAACAAACTTAGTGCCTCGAAGGACTCCCGCCTAAGCAGGGTCCCCGGGGGGGGGGGATATACGCAACCTTACCCCTTTGGAGTGTTACTCAAAGGGAGGTTGTGTCAGGGAATCCCAAACTGAAGAGGCATAAAGCATAAAGGCATACAAGATTGCAAGCATCTAAACTAAGAGCAGAAGAGCAAATAGAGTAGGCAACTAGATAGCAGATAGAAAGTAAATACCCTCAAATGGAAATAAAATAGCTCTCACCATATCAAGTCAATCAAACAGATCTATACCTAACAACCTAGGGGCACTGGCTACTAGCTAAAATACGCTCCTTAATTCTAAACTGCCACATTAGCTACCCTTATACTAGCCCTTCACTGAGCTCTATCTAAAGCCATCTCTTTGTGTAGTTTTAGGTGGGTGAGGTCGTTTTAGATCGTCTCCAGCCATCTCTTCTTTGGCCTGCCTCTCCCTCTCCTCCCTATCGTAACATGGAGTTGCTCGCATCTTCTAATAGAGGCAGTGGTCGGTCTCCTCCTAACATGCCTAAACCACCACAAATGTTGCTCCCTCAATTTATCCTCGATCGGGGCCTCGCCTAATTTTCTTCTTATGACATCATGTTTTATCCTTTCCTTCTTTGTGTATCTAGACATTAACCGCATCATCCTCATCTCTGTTACCTCCATCTTCTGTGTATGGTGCAGTTTCATTGGCTAACACTCCGCACCATATGTTATAGCCGGTCTTATTACTGTCTTATAGCATTTTCCCTTCAACTTTAATGGGAACTTTCTATCACAAAGTACGGCAGAGGCCGTCCTCCATTTATGCCAACCAACTTTAATGTGGTTGTTGACATTTTCGTCAACTTCGCCGTCTTGTTGTATCATGGACCCCAAGTATCTAAAACACTCCTTTTCCGGTGTGGGCTCCGAACCAATCTTGACGTCTTTGATGCTAGGCACGGCGGAGGTACATAACTTAAGTTCCATATACTCGGTCATAGCTTTACTGAGTCTTAAGCCTTTTGACTCCAAGGCCCTTCTCTAATATTCCAGCTTCTCATTGTCCTTTTCTCGAGACTCCTCCCTAAAATTATGCCATCTGTAAAAAGCATGCATTACGGCACACCCCCTCGTATGTGCCTAGTGAGCTTGTCCATAACCAGAATGAGCAAAAAGGGACTCAAGGCAGATCCTTGGTGGACCCCAACTGTAATGGAAAAAAGCGTTTGCCTCCCCTTCCGCTGTGAGCATAATAGTTTGTGCGTCCTCGTACATGTCTCTAATAGCTCGGATATAAGCATGGGGGTGCCTTTCTTCTCTAGAACCCTCCATAGGACCTCTTGGCACCTTATCATATGCCTTCTTCAAATCAATGAACACCATATGGAGGTCCCTTTGAGCGTGCTTGTAATGATTTATCGTTCGCCTTAAGAGATGGTTGGCTTCTATTGTCGATCTGTAAGGCATAAATCCAAATTGGTTCTCAAACACCTCAATTTGTTGTTGTAACATTCTCTTTATGATTCGCTCCCACAACTTCAGAGTGTGGCACATTGGCTTGATACCCCCATAGTTGGCACAACTCTGGATGTCACCTTTGTTTTCATATATTGGGATTAATGTACTCTTCCTCCATTCGTTAGGCATCTTCTTACCTATAAGGATTTGGTTGAATAATTTAGTCAACCAGCAAATGCCCTCCTCTCCAAAGCATTTCCATGCCTCTATGGGTGTTCTATATGGACTAACTGTTTTACCCGTACCCATCTATTTCAAGTCTTCTTTGACTTCCTCTGGTCTAATTCGCCTATAGTAACAGTAGTTCTAGTGCTCCTCAGATGCTTGGAGTTCACCTAGGGATATATTTGTATCCCCATATTCGTTGAACAGGTTGTGGAAGTAAGCTTTCCACCTAGCTTTAATTTGTTACTCGTACATGAGCACCTGTCCATCCTCCCCTTTTATGCACTTTACTCGATCCAGGTCCCTAGTGATCCTTTTTCTCGCTTTAGCGATTCTATATACATCCCTGGCTCCCTCCTGGGTATCCATCCTTTTGTAGAATAATATATATATATATACTCCACATACAATATTGTATTTAGTTATTTAATTGAAGGTAATTTTCCTAAAAGAAAATGGATTATGGGAGTGTGTGACTTGAACTATTAATTAGGCCATGTAGATATATGTTCTTTTCTGCTACATTGAAATTCATAACCCAATATGTCTTTGTTCCAACCGCCGTATAAGACCTATACAGAGGATAGGCTAGTTCACCTAAAGAGAATCTTTTATATGATCAGTCCCGAATCATGTTATGCATGAATAGGCTCCGTAAGATCCAGTTGAAATTTAGGATATATTTCTAAAGGAGTTGCAAATGGATCTGACGGCTCGCCAATCATTGATGGTTCTAGAACGGCTAAGCCTACGTTACATGCAATAGTACCTAGAATTACTATTGGAAAAATATATAGAAGTTCATTGGGCCATGCGGGCTCCCAGTAATAATTATGACCCATACCTTCTCGAGAAGAAATACGGGGCTCTGCTTCTAGTGGCAACATCTCGGTAGTTTCCACCGCTTGTCCCAGGTTGAGCCCTGGCATTTGACGGCGGACTTAAAAAACCACCTACAGACCCTTTACGTCCAATCATTTCGGATAACGCTAGCATCCTCTATCTTATTGCGACTGCTGGCACAGAGTTAGCCGATGCTTACTCCTCAAATACCGTAATTGCTTCTTCTCCGGGAAAAGAAGTTCATGACCCGTAGGCGGGGACGAATTATAGTAATTTGTTCTAACCCGAGACATAAACAACGACAAGGATAATTATTCTACTAAAATAAAAGGGATTTTCGAAAGGATTCAATGTACAAAAAAAAAAAAAAAAAAAAAAAGGATTTGTTTTGACATGAAATGGATATATCCATATATCTCTAACTCATATTTATGAGATGATAAAATATGGCAAAACCTGTACAAATAATTAGTTCACATAGGAATGGACGTATTAGTTCGCGTAAAAGTACACTACCCACTTTGGGAACGTACAATGCCAAAGTCACTACATGGGTAAGTTGCCAACCCCTAAAATGAACTATGTAATTTATCTGTTGAGTTACATTACGGGTGGACTCCCCCTGTCATTAGATACAGAAGATTACTAAGATTTCGTGATCCGTTATCGAACTTATTCCAATTCCAAGATCTCAAATTACTATCTTTGCTTCTTTCTTGGCTTGCTTATATAGATTTTTCTTGTCCTTATCTCCACTTCGGTCCCACTCCTTGAAACAGTCTTGTTTGGCTTTAATATTCTCTTGGATCTCCTTGCACCACTAATAGGATTCTCTATTATTTGGATCCCCGTCCTTTGACACGCCTAAAACTTCGCGTGCCAAGCCTCTTAACTTTTGGGCCAATAGGTTCCACAAGTGGTTCGCATCTCCCCACAAATCCGAGCTTGTCTCATACTCCGTTCTTTCTCTATTGATTTTATACTTATTCTCCTTCAAGTCCCTCAAACTAGTACATGTCTATGCTGGGTACCTTGTTCTTTTTCCCCTTCTCTTGGTCTTTACATTAGCGCACAACACCTTGTGCTATATGGAGAGGTCTTTCCCTGGGATAACCTTACAATCCCTGCAGTCTTTCTGTGCCCTCTTCCTAAATAGTATATAGTCAATCTAAGTCCTTGTCCTGCCGCTTCGATATGTGATAATGTGCTCATCATGCTTTTTGAAGAATATGTTGGCAATCATTAGGTCGTAAGTGACTGCAAAGACAAGGAGGGCTTTGCCGTCATCATTCCTGTTTCTAAAGCCAAATCCTCCATGCCAATATGCATATCCATCTATGGTCTTCCCCATATGCCCGTTGAAATCCCCACCAATCACCATTTGCTCGGTTTGGGATATGCCTTGCATCGTTATATCTAGATCCTTCCTGAATCTATCATGCTCGAGCTCTGTTATTCCAGTCTGAGGTGCATAGACACTGATGACGTTCAATATTTCCCCATCTAAAACCAGCCTAATGCTTATGATCCTATCTCCAATCCTAGACATTTCGACTGCTTTATCCTTAAGGTTGCTATCCACAATGATGCCAACTCAATTCCTATCTCTGATCTTACTCACATACCATAATTTATAACTCATCAACCTCTGATCTTACTTACATACCACAATTTATAACTTATTACTTCTCTGATTTTCATGCCAACTCATTTAGTTTCTTGTAGGCATGGAATATTAGTCTTTCTTTTCATTATTATTTGGATCCTGTTTATTATCATTAAAATTACATTATTCTAATTTAATAAGCAGTCGTAGATTATTAGGTTGGGACCGTATGAAAATAAGAATGGGACGTGTCCCTGCAGTTACGGAATCCCCACGGTTAACGGCCGTCATTTCTCCGCCGTCCATTTCACCCCCCCCTCTCTCTCCCTCTCAAATAATTCCATAGTATATAGTATTTACTCCTTCCTCGTTGGATTTCTTCCCTCACATTTTCACCTCCCTTTTCTCTCTCTCTTCTCCGGCGGTTCTAGAGAGCGAAAGCCAGACCATAACTGCTTCTCTATCAGCACGCATTCGCAGTATTTTCTCAATCTTCATTCTTAATCATCTGAAAATCTTCTGTTGAATGCAATTCCCTGTTCAGATTCATACTTTTTGAGCTTCCGATCGTCAATTTCCAAGGCGATTCATCTGTTTACAGCGTGAATCCTCGTTTTTGCCTTGTGAATTGAGTTTGAATGGTTTTCTCAATCTTCTGAATTCTTTTGTTGACTGCAATTTTCTGTTCAGTTTCTTACATTTAGAGCTTCCGATCGTCAAATTTCACGGCGATTCATCTGTTTACAGCGTTAGTCCTTGTTGTTGCTTTTTAATCTTTTTTTTTTTCCCTTCAATCTTCATTTGTAATCATCAGAAATTTTCTGTCCAGAAGTTTACATTTCGAGCTTCCGATCATCTATTTCCGTGGCGATTCATCTCTTTCCAGTTCTAATGCTCGTTTTTGCTTTGTAAATTGAGTTTGAATCGATTCGAGTTCAAATTGAGAGCAGAGAATCAATTTGATTGTGTATAGAAGTACAATGATGCTGGATCTTAACATTGAATTCCTTGCTAACCGTTATTCGCCTCAAACTGATAAAGAATCCTGGAAAATGACGTCCGCGAACCTTCTAGAAGGTTCTAGAGGACTCCAGACGGAAATATCAGCCACGTCAGATTCCTCCGTCGTCATTGCCAGCGAATCTCCGGTAACCGGCGCCGACGATCAGGACTCAACAAACAACTCCTTCTCTGCTGTGTTGAACTTTGACATATTCCAGAAACTCAACAGTGATAATCCGCCACAGAACGAAGCCGTTTCAGTCGAGGACGACGAGGGATCCTCGTCGTCCAAGCTATTCCGAATGGACGGTGGAGATGGGGAGTTAGAGCTCCGAGTTGGACCCAGAGCTGCGGCTCAGTGGCTGAACCTCTCGATACCAGACCGGTCTGAGTCAAGGATAATGAGCCAAGTCGAGCCGGTAAAGCAGCCAGTGAAGCGGAGTAGGAGGGGACCGAGGTCTAAGAGCTCGCAGTACCGTGGGGTCACGTTCTATAGGAGGACTGGGCGCTGGGAATCTCACATCTGGTATTATATTTTGCTCAATTTTGCGTGGGAAATTATCGTCTATGTTTTCTAATATTTAAATATTTTATTATTTAAATACTATATTTTAAAATTTAATTAATTTTTATAAGAATATAATTAAATTTTTATAAAAAATATTGATGTAATAAATAATTACGATAATATATGTAAGTCATGTTAATATTTTCATAAAAAATTTAATAAATTGTCATAAAATATTCACCGAGTATTGATGTAAACTATTTGTCGAAATTATATGTGATATTAGCATTTTGGGCAAAAAATGAATGAGTCTTAATGAAGATACTTATATCTTATTGAACTATGTTCAATTTTAGCATTTTTAACACGAATTCATTGAATTTCGGCATTAAGAGTATCTAAATTGATAAAATTTTAAAATTTTACTGTACTTAAATGATAAAATATTTAAACATTAAGGTACTGATATGATTTTAAAGTGTGTTTTAAAACCGTATACTCCCAAGCGTACGAGATCGTCGTAGCTTTGTCGAGTACACGGGTCGTACCTACAAGGAATCGTGTTAAGTTGGACTTATTGATTAACGAGCGGTTTGAATTTTTGGTTTTTTATTGTTTGAATAAATTGTTAGCTAGGTTAATGAAACTGAATATAAAGCGAATGTGACAATTCAATTGAGGTTAGTTTATGGAGTGAATTTAGGGTAGTTTAACACGTATCCCGTTATTATATTCTACTTAGGACGATGATTTGAAGGAATTAGGCTACAAGCTCTGCTCCTGGGTTAATATATAAATTAGGGCTTAGGGTAATGAACTAGTCTAAAGGCATAACCTATCTTAGCACCCTAGATGTAGCATACGTTATCAACCTATCTTAGCACCGTAGATGTAGCATATGTTATCTCATTAGCACTACTTAATTCCTTTGTTACTCATAATTCAATATTAACTTATATAAAAGATTGGGTTCGGGGTTGGGTACAACCTCAACCCTGACCACAGGTGAATTTTTGTTGTGTTATGGTCTAGGCTACAAGTACAAGACTAATCGTTGCAAAATTGGAGACCTAGTTATGGCTATAAGCACACATACAAAAATATCCAACAATCATGAAGAACTCCCCACAGGGGTGCGATTATAACATAACTAAACCAATCGTCAAAAGTATAATATAAATCTGGGATACGGGCGGTTACCCGCTCTTCATCCCTAAACTAAGAAAGTTTACTCCTCTATTAGAGTTTTATACATCCTTAAACTTAAAAGAAAAGAAGACATTATACGTAAAATAAACAAAAGAATAACCTCCCTGAATCTAGTGTCGATGCTAATCCAAGCCTGAATTCTCCCTGTATTCCAACCACTTGCGCTTCACCTTTTGAGAACCTGTAGATCTCGTAGCGGCTTCGGGTTAGAGAAGAGGGGAGGACTTGTGGCCGAGAAAAAGCGTATGAAAGGCTGACTTCCCCTTCTCTTTTTATAGGTACGGGAGCAGTTAGGGTTCCGTACGGAACCCTCCCGATCGATCGGTCATCGGTTGGCCATCCGATCGATCAGGTAAAAGCGCCGATCGATCGGTGAGCTCACGCAAAGCTCCCGATCGATCGGTGCTCTTGGTAGATCGATCGCCAGGCTCTCGGTTAGTTTCTCTAACCGGGAGTTGCTGATCGATCGGTTCTCTGAACTCCCTTTTCTCGATTAAGCACTGAAGCGCTATGGGATATACTCGGTTCACCGAATTATGATCCAATGGGTCTTTCTTTTGCACAAGTGGTTGTGTTTCTCCAATCAGTCTTCAAATATGCCTCAATAATACTTGATTTTGCCAGAATCCTTCTTTCGTCCGCTTTGATGTGTTCCACATGAAAATGTACCTAAATAACAACCAAACACACATGTAGAGACTGAATATATGACAGAAATGAGAAATAAAATATATAAAGTCACGAGCATCAGATACCAAATTGTATGTAGTAAAAGGTCAGAATATCTAAGTGATAAATGGTCAAATGTCAGATTAAGTGATAATTTCCTATTTTCTCTCAATAATGTTATTGCCCGTGCAATTTTGGGTCACATGATTGTGGTGGTAATAACAATTAGAGTTATTTACATTTTAGTACTCCAATATTTTTAAAAATAATAAAAAGGACCCCGACCTTTATGAATTATTAAAAAGGCCCCTAAGTTTTTGTCGTATTAATAAAAAGACCCCTAAGTTTTTGTTGCATTAACAAAAAAGGCTTCTGTCTGTTGTAATGATATTATTTTTGCTTGATATAGCAGATGTGAAAGCTATATTTTTATTAATGCTACAGTAAAATGACCAAAATATCCTTTAATGACCATATTTTGAAATAAATTAAGCGAAAATAGATAGCTTCTACATAACACGACATCTCGAATTTTGTGCTTATAAAGTAATAATAAGGGTGTTAAAGCACGCTATTGGTCATTTTATTATAGCATTAATAAAAAACAATTGTCACGTTAGATCTGTCGATGAAAAATGACGTCATCAGGCTTAAGAGGGGCCTTTTTATTGATACGACAAAAACTTAGGGGTCTTTTTAATAATTCAAAAATGTTAAAGTTCTTTTTATTATTTCCAAAAATGTTGGGGTACTAAAATATAAATAACCCTAACAATTAGGATAAATTATATATTTGTATTCTAACTTTTAGTGTATTTGTTTAGTTTGTAGTTCATTAATTTCGTGAAATAATATTTTAGTTTAAAAGTTACTTATATTTAATAAAATAATTTAAATAGTGATATATATAATAGTGTAAAATGGGTCTCTCATTCTATTCTTCTTTGTTAGTAGATGTCACAACATTGCAGTTCATAAGAGAAATAGCGACAGGATGGTAGGTTTACTAATAATTAACAAGTTTTATACCCTTTTAAACTATTATATTAAACATATATATACTTTTGCACTAAAATATTATTTTACAAAATATACAGACCATAAAATTAACATACCAAATCTCATAATACTAATATATAATTTATCCTAATAATAATTATCGTATTAATAATAACTCCTTATTTGTTTAGCAATGTTAAGTGTACACCTAAATTGTACCCAATTTAAATGCTAGTATATACGGTAATTACCAAGCAAGCTTTGGTCTGGCCATGATCAGTGCAGCCAAAGATGTGACCGCGGGTCAAATCCTACTATTGGCAAAAATACCCCCACCCCTCCTTATCAACGTAAAAGAAGGTAAATTATTATTGATGTTAAGAGTAGAAAATTATTTATAAATCTTTTAAGATAATTGGTTGCTTAACTTAATATAAAGCTTTAATTGTAATAATCGTCACTTTTTAATATCAATATAGTTTATACAACATAGAAAATATGGTAAATTATTATCGGTATTAAAGTATAAAATTATTATAAAAATATTAGGGTGATTAGTTACTTGACATAGTATTAAAATTTTATAGATGAAATGTCTCTTTTACAATTCAATAATTTATTGACATGTAATTATCGACCCAGATAATATACTCAAATTCTATACTATTACATTTTCCTATAGTTTTAGGGTTAAATAGAGCATATTGAATGTTAAGAAATTAACTTACTTAAAAGTTTAAGCTGATGGGTGAAGGCCTATGAATAGTTTTATACTCTAACATGCTCCTCTCACACGAATGCCAATTAGGCTTGAAGCGTGGATAGTGCAAAGACCCACCTCATACCTTGTGCTTTAATTTTTTTTTTTAAATATTTAAAGTGGGAATTGTTAAGATTCGAAATCATGACCTCTTGGTTAACAAGACTTTGATATCATGTCAAGAAATTAACTTTTTTAAAAATTTAAGCTGATGGGTAAAGGTTAAGAATAGTTTTATATTTGACACTGAAGTTTCAAAAAAAGAATAGAGCATAGTGAATGATGAATGATGTGATGTTGTTTGAACAGGGACTGCGGGAAGCAAGTCTATTTGGGTAAGCAGTTGATATTGTATGTTTAATTTTTTTCCCCCCATTTCATTTAGTAATATTTAACTCCATTTACTGAGTATCTGCAGTTTACTTTCATTTGGAAAAGTTCATGTGAATGGTTTTGCTTATACTCTGCTCTTTTAATTCGTTTGCAGGTGGATTTGACACGGCACATGCTGCTGCTAGGTAGTAACTGTAACCTTGTAATCCCAACCAATCCAAACAGTTCTTTTGGTATTAAATGATCAAGGATTGATTTTAAAAATTGAGTTTGTTTTTACTGTATATTATTATTTATGATTAAGGGAATAACGACTTATTTATAACATATTAGAAATATATATGTAATGTGTAACATATATTAATGTAAAAGACTCGCATATTTTTTCTTGAAAAAGACCCATATGTTCGCCAATATATAAATTGAATTATTTGAGGTTGAAGATCCCTTACAATTAGGCAAATCACTGCTAACTTGCACTGAGAGTGAAAGTGAGAAAGAGAAGCGGAGGGGGGTTTGGGGGTTTAACTTTTTTTATTTTAATTATATTAAAAATTATAAAAATTAAATTGTTTATATAAAATAATTTAAATTATTTATATAAAATAATTTTAAACTATTTATATAATTAAATTTTAAATTTAAGTTATTTATATAATCGAAAACATTAAATGAAAATGAAAATTTAACATATATCTAATTAATAAATCATCAAAATACAAATTTATATATTAAATTATTTAGGCATCTGTTAAATTTTTGTTGAAAATACCAAATGACAGCAAAAATTTAATAGATATTTAATTAATAAATAATCAAAATAGAAATTTATATCTTAAAATTATTTTATATAAATAACTTAAATTTAAAACTATTTTATATAAATAATTTAATTTTTATAATTTTTAAAATAATCGAAATAAAAAAAGTTAGCAGCGATTTGCCTAACTGTATGAGATCTTCACCTATGATTCAATGTGTGTTTAAGTCGGCTTAGGTACCTCTATTATTAAAAAGAGACTCACAAATCAAACATTCCTTTGAGCCCCTAAAGTGTCGGGATCAATCTTGTAATAGTTATTATTAATTAGTATTTGATTAGGAATATAAATGGTCATATAAATCCTCATTTTTTTTCCTGTGATTTAAATTTTTCAGAGCTTACGATCGCGCCGCAATTAAGTTCCGTGGAGTTGATGCTGATATCAATTTCAGTGTAAACGATTATGAGGAAGACATGAGCCAGGTGTTTAGTGAAATATGTTCATTGATTTGAATCATCTTTACCCGTTGAATAAGGGTAATATTATTGTCAGAGCAAAACTATTAATAATAGAGTAATTTTATGAAAATTTATAACTATTAGCCATTATAAGTCATACAATTATTATGTCAGAATAACATTTTTTACTCTGATAATAGCGACACCCTTAAATTATATGGTAATATTGTACTTAAACTAATTATGTGAATTAGCAGATGAAGGAGCTAACCAAGGAAGAATTCGTGCACATACTACGTCGGCGGAGCACAGGCTTCTCCCGAGGCAGCTCCGGGTACAGAGGAGTGACCCTGCATAAATGTGGCCGTTGGGAAGCTCGAATGGGCCAACTTCATGGGAAAAAGTGAGCATTCTCTCAAACTCAAATCTAAATTTTTCTCTAATTGTATACAGTTGGAAGGTTTTAAGTACGATTAAAATGTTTCTTATTATAGGTTTTTCTTTTTGTAGTAGGAAGGGGGAAGGCAAGGAGAATACTAGATGGGCTATCGATAAATAGACCGTCCTATAGAATCAACATAATAAATCCTTTCGAGGCTATAACATGTTCTACTCATCTTTGGCCTTGTCCAAAATAACTTGTATTAGCCACCAGATCTACTGCCTGATTACCTTCACATTTAGATTTATTAGAAAGAAGAAACTAGTATATAAACATAGTGGGTTTCCACCTAGTGTCAATTGCTTTTAGGGTGAAACATTACTTGAGCTTATATGTGAACTCACATATTGCAATTTCGAGGGTTGGCCTAAAACTAAGTGAAATTTCATATGGTATTAGAGCAGGCTTGGGATTTTTGATTCCAGTTCGGCCTCCCTCTTGTAACCTATCACCGTAGCTGGCAAATTCGAAAATGAAAGAATTTGCAGGATGCCATTTGCCATGCCATAATTAATGGTGTAAAAGATGCATCTAAATGTTGTGAAATTTCACCTGACTTTAGGCTCAACCTATGAAGTTGGGACATATGAGGTCCATATATAAGACCATTTGATGTTTCATTCTAAAATCTATTGACATTAAGTGGAGCAGCCAACTAGATTTATTTGTTGATCTCCTCTCAATACTTCCCCTCAAATGCAGGTCTATTTAAAACTAAGCACAATTTGTGAATTTGAAATAGGACCCTCAATATGTTAAAAAGTATAAAACCATTTTTAGGGCTTCACCCCAAAACTTATGCTTTTGGGGTGTTTTATTTTTTGACATGATATTAGAGTCCTTTTGACTGAAAGGTCGCGAGTCTAAATCTCAATAGCTTATACTCTTAATATTAATATAATTTAAGTACAAAGTGTTGAGGTGGAGATGTACATTGTCCGATGCTTCAAATTCAATGGACTTGTGTATTATCCACAATAGAGTCAAACTATTTATGAGCTTTCACCGTTTACTTGAAACTTTTAGAATAGTTAATTCCCGAACATTGAATGAATGAGTTGTGCATTTGAACGAGTACTCTCACCGCCTAAGAAGAGACGATCTTAAAATCCTATAGAAAATAATAGTTAGGAAAGCGGCGTTTATAAGTGGGAAAGTTATGCTTTGGTTGCAGGTATATATATCTTGGCTTATTCGACAGCGAAGTAGAAGCCGCAAGGTCCCTTGTCACTATGAATCTCATGCTACACTAACACTCATTTTGATTCATTTGTAACAGTTGATTTACTCTTAAGTGCAGGGCTCATGACAAAGCTGCCATAAAATGCAATGGGAGAGAAGCAGTCACCAATTTTGAGCCTAATACCTATCTTGAGGACACTAATGGAGGTACTATTTCGCTTCACGTATGTTGCATTTGGTAGTTCTTTTTAGGTTATTTGCGTCAAAGGTTCTGTTAAGGGACCAACTTTTCCAAAAAGCTTAAGTTAATGGGTGAAATGCTATGATTGATTTTATACTTAAACATGCCCCCTCACGCAAATGCCATTGGGCTTGAAGCATGAATATTGCACAACGAACCTCATATCTTATGCTTAAAGTATGTTAATATTGAAAGTGGAAGTTGTTGGGATTCAAACTCGTAACCTCTTGGTTAACAAAGCTCTGATACCATATCAAAGAACCAACTGTCCCAAAAGTTTAAACTGATACGTGAAAATCCATGATTGATTTTATACTCTACTAGATTCCTATATTTTTTTGCACTTTGTAGATTTACTCCTTTTACTTTTAGTTATGTCAATTTAAATCTTATGAAATTTACATTGTGTCAGTTTAATTCTATTATGAAATCGAAGTTAGGTTAATGACATCTTTTTTAATGGCTTTAGATGAAAGTGTCTCAATACAAACCCACCCGTTGATCGAATTTAAACCAACTTATGACCCGCTTAAAAATCATCTCTAACTTGACATCAATTTAACTTTATGACCAAATTAACACGACGTAAATTATACAAAAACTAAGTGAGCATAGTACAAATTATAGAAGGACTAAATTGACAAAAATAAAAAAATACAAGGGGGTAAACTGACAAAAAGTAGATGGACCTATGTCATAAGTAAACCCCTTTTTTTGGTTATTATGAGCGTATCTCTGGGATGGAAATGGTACTTTATGTGGCAAACTCTAACAAGCAGTGGCATTCAATGAATTTGGTTTGGACAGAGAATGAGCATGATCTTGATCTGAATCTGGGTATCCCTGTTCGACCAAAGGATAAGAATTCAAACCGCAATGTGGGGAATTCCCATACCCATCTTCCCTCTCCTGCTCTTGCTGATGCCAAGCGGCCTATGGTAAGCCTATATCAAACCTGTTGGTTTATTCATACCCTTTTCTACATTTTTTTTCCTATAATTAGCGACATAGTTACAATACATTACAGGCAACTCGTACAAAGCGAGGTCTAGGTTGACCCGTATAAAAAAGGGGATCAAAAAGAGGAAAAATAACATCCCAGGCCAAAAAAAAACAGCATGACAAAAGAATTACAAATAGAGCCAACAGGTACTAAAAGTCAATATTACTAATGAAAATAAAAAATAACATCCCTTTTCTGTATATCTATTTGGTACAATAGGTCACTCCCAGCAAAACCCCAAAATTTGGAACCTCATTTTTGCCACGTAAGTAAAATTAGGGCTTTTCCCTCCAAAAAAGCCTCATTTTTTAATCCCAATTTTATATCTTTTAGTATTTTATGATTGATGTTATTTTATTTATTTCAATTGTTTTAAGATAAATGATGAAAATATATTAAAAAAAGGTGATTAAATGGAATAACTACCTATATAGTCATTGGAGGGTCAACTTTTTTTTAAAAAAAGAGCGAAAAAAGTTCATACATAACTGTTAGAAACAAAATCAAAAAAAAAAAAATGAATTAAGGCTAAAATATAGTAATCTATAGATTTATATGTTTTTTTCCGATAATTATATGTTGTTTAGCCTTCATTATAGTAACTGACAGTGACCACAAAAGATATACATAATCTAATTTACATATTTAATAAATAATTTAATTTATTTTTATTTATTGTAAATTATGAAAGTATTTTAAATTTAAAAAAAAAAAAAACATTGCAGAATACCTCGCCCAACTAAAAAATACCCCTTGTGATGTGGAAACCATTTGTGTAATTAAATTTTTTTGGAAACTGGTTTTAAAAATATTTTTTATTTTGGTATTCTATCGGATATCGGCTCCTTTTTATGCTTTTCCCATATAATTAAATACTCATATGTACTTCTATACTTAATTAAGTTAGGAAACATAAACGAAACCATATAATTAGCTTCAATTATTGGAGTCGGTTCCCAAAATAATGCTGAAAAATAAAAGAATGAAAAAAATAATGCTAAAAAATAAATATTTACCAATCTACTGTTGAACCGTGTTTTATAAACGCGGTTATATTAAACCGCGTTCAAAAAACGCGGTTATATGTAAAAATAACCGCATCAAGAAGAAATAATTATATAAGGCATAAACCGCGTTCATAAAACGCGGTTTACTATCACATAAACCGCGTTTAGAAAAAGCGGTTATGATGGTTTATGAGTAAAATAATATAAATAACAAACTAATAGATATATATAAATAACGAACTACTATATAAAAAATAATATAAATAAAACATAAATAAATGTTCAAAGAAATGAAACATAAATAAATATTACCGTCAATATTTCACTGCTACTAGCTGCTAACCGAGCCTCGTGCTCCTTTTTCATCTTGTATGTCAATACATTATGACATTTTCTCTTACAGAATCCACGTGTGACCCTTCGTGTATAGTCATTTTATCCATTTCATTTTGAATTCGTTTCGAGCGTGGGCGTCCTTGATTTCAAGAGTTGGCGTTTACAACTATATGAACCGCATCTTTAAGACGAGTTTTAATAGCATATGAACCGCGTCTTTAAGACGCGGTTTATTTTCAAGTGAAACGCGTCTTCAAGACGCGTTTTATAACTGGAAAAACTATTTTTCCCTTAATTCGGTTATTTTCGGAGTGAACCGCTTTTTCTAAACGCGGTTCAACAGTAGATTGATAATTATTTATTTTTTGGCATTATTTTTTTTATTTTTTTATTTTTCAGCATTATTTTGGAAACCGACTCCCATTATTGGTCTAAAGTTTAAATTTTATTGGATCATCATTCTAACCTAGCTCGAGAATGAACTAATGAACATCGTATTTAGGCGCTTAATCGTTGATTAATTAGGAAATTCACTTTTCTCTTATTGTTTAAACGAAAGTGAAAATTTTCAAAATAAGCAAATTTTTTCTAGTATTTTCCACATGATTTTTTCCCGTAATATTTTCTATTTGATCCAAACACAAGAAAATGTTTTCCTTAAAAAAAATTTTCTTTTCTTTGAACTTTTCAAGAATCAGACATAACCAAAAGGAAAAACTATTTTTCTATGTGGAAAGGAAAAAATCTCCATCTCTAGTCTCACATCCCCTATCCCACCTCACTCCAAAATATGCAAAAATTTTATGTCAATATGTTTGTCCTTAACCAAGCAAATGAAACTCCTTAAGCTAATTTAATTTTTAACAAAAAAATATTTTGAGAAAAAAATTTCGACAAGAAATTTATCTTCCTCTCAACTAAACGGGAGCCTTAGTGATGACAAAAATCAAACCCTTACCTTAGAGGTACCATGATATACTGTTTAGACATTAGAGACTTTGACTGCGTTTAGTTCAACTTTTTAATAATTTAAAGCTGTGAAAACATTTTAGTTGGCTGTGAGGTTTGTGATTGATTAATAGAAAAGATCTTTTTATACTTTTTTATAACTTAAATAGGAAGATGAAAAAACTGTTTTTAAATTAAGTAAAAAAATTGAAGAGGGACCAATTTGAATAAACTTATAAACATTTAAGATTATGGAAGTAACTAGCTCCGATCTTCAATGTAATACATCCTTAAACATTAACTTCTATAATTGTCCGTTGGGGATTTTTTTTTTTTTTTTTTTTTTCAAGAAATAGCAACAAGGTTGTGATACAAGACTGGCCACTCGATAAAGGCAAGGCAAGGACACCCGGAAGAGGATGGAGACCAAAGAATGTCAAACACAAACAACAGGCTAAAACAAGAGAATAAGGAAGCACATCGAAATACAAACGGGCTTAACAAAATGTTAGAGGACTATAGAAACTGAAAATAAATATAAAACTATAAATAAATAAAATAGTGTGCCAAGATCAAGTAGGGAGATGAAGCACGGCATCGAGACCAGGAGGGAAATTCCTAGTCCATCAATACAAATCGCTCGATTATGACAGACTTGTCACCATCAAATCTTAGCCCGAGTTTCTTTCCAGTCTCCCACGTACGCTTCCCCGCAAGAAGTTTTTCAGCCGTTATTACCTTTTTGATCCTTTTTCCTTCCTTCCTTTTTCTTCTTCCTCTTCTTTCAATACTTGGAGGCTCAAGTAACCTCCTCGTACTGCTACCAGGGTGACATGTCTTCAAGAAATTTGTGTAGTTCTCGCTTAACTTGTTCTTTTTTTTTCTGCGTTTTAGGCTCTGCGGCCCCTTCTAGTTAAGCCAACATTGGGGTCTTGATGACCGGACCTCACTTTCCTCCTCTCCCCAGCCTTGCAAGGCTGCTCCATACACTAGAGCTTCAGGTGGTGCAGAGCTTTGGGTGCCAGAGAAGCCACCTGGGTTCGATTCCCATCATATAAATCTTCCAAGGCCTTACCATCTTTAAGAAAAGAATTCTTATTTCTGATCAGTTATTATTTGTTTGTGTGCAGAGAGGGAACTCGACTTATACACCTTACACTGAATCACTTGCATCTAGCCAAAGTTCTATATGGTCTGGGTTACTGCCAGTCCCAGGTCTCTCTGCATCTTATGAGGTAACTTTTGTTTCTTTTGCATCTCTCTTTTCAATTTTAACCCCATCTATTACAACATTTCTGTGGGTCCCTTCACTACTCCTACAACAACAACGACAACAAACCCAGTGCTTGAAAGGCTCCCCCCCCCCCCCCCCCCCAAAGCTGAGATTTGGAGGGGTAAAATGTACGCAGCTTTGTCCCTATAAGGTGCTATCTTAAAGGGAGCCTGTTTTCGAGAGCCCTCAACCCAAAAAAAGTCAAGTAAATTGAGAGTAAAAATAAAAGTAAAAGTCAAGTTAAATAAAACTGTACAAGATATGCAGACATTCAAGCATGCAAACAACAATACAATAGCAGCAATAGCAAACATGAAATCCAAGGAGTGTTGTGAAGTGGTCTGGTTGTGCTAATTTCTCCTAAACAACTATGTCGGCTATACATATTTTAGATAGCCACTTAGCTCTATTTAAGGTTATCTCTTCATTTAGATTTAGGTAGGTAAGATTATGTCTAATCATCTCCCTCTAGCTTGTGTCGCTTCACTACTTTTTATATAAAAATAGGGTAATATTATTGTCAAAGTTGGCACCAGGCTTAACAAGGAAATGGGAAACCTTATTATTCTGTTGTTGATTAGAGTCAACGAAATTACATGTTATGTAAATGTTTTTAGCTTCCCTGTTCTCAAATGTAATGATGCAATATACAGTACTTGGAATGTTGCACAATAGTACATTTCTAAGAGGTAGCCAGTTCACGAGGTTCGCATAAAACTGGAGCCTCTAGAGGGCAGGGGTGTACTTGAGCCAAGCCAAGCTGCGGCAAGCTCAAAGCATCAAGCTTGAAAATTTTAAGTTTGAGCTGGACTAATACTCAGATCAGGCTCAGCTTGGCAAGGTTCGAGCCAAGTTTACCTTATCTAGGCTCATCTAACTCAATATAGGCCTTTTTGGGTTCGTTTAGGCTCAGGCTTGACTTATTTAAGGTCTAAGTTGGCTAGATTTAGTATATTTAGCCTAATAAATTATATTACGATAGGCTCGGTTAGCCTTGCAAACTTACAAGCTTGAGCTTCAATAGTCTCAAGCTTGGCTCATTAAGTATAAAGATCTGGTTTGCCTCAGCTCGGCCGTAGCCAAAAAACAAATAAAGCCTTTCAAGTTTTATGACAAGCCGACTCATTCATACCCCTACTACTTAAACTTGCAATGGCTTACCTAACTGTCTATTGCGTATTAATTTGATATGGATATTTTTGGACAAAATAGAGAGTTGAAATAGCTATGGGTGGATAATAAATTGCAAGAAACACATTATAATGAAACTTCATTCTTGTTTCTTATTGAATGAATTATTAATTTTAATTTAAATTCAATAAATTTTCATCAGGAAAGGGCTGACAAGAAGAATCGAGAGGATGTTCCCTCAACAACACAACCTAGCTGGGCATGGTCCATGCAGGGCCGTGCCCCAGTGTTCTTAACTGCAGCATCATCAGGATTCTCATCACTGAGCACTATCTCAGCACCAGTCCCCTTTCCATCAATACAACCCCTGAGTGACCGCATCCCCTTCCACCGGCACCACCCAACAACGACCTCTCTATTCGCCACCGCGGCCAGCATAGACGACACTGACTACTCCAACTTCGTTGCTTCGGTTCAACAACATCAACATTGGGAGAAATGAACATAATTCATGCATACACATACAAGAATAGAGCTACATATTCACTTCATTTTGTAAGTGTAAATGGTGAAGCATATGCAATAATATTCATCAAAGTGCACATTTTGTGATTGTTACATGATTTATTCCTTGCTATAAATTTCAGTTTGTAAGATGTTAGGTTTTGGATTATAGGACAATGCGGGCTTTTCAGTTTTGAGAAACCCTATCCAAGTATCATATTTTGATTTTTGTTCTCAATCTTCAAGCGTGCGTATACAATTTAACTTATTTTCGGAACTCAAATTTTCTTTGGTCCTTTAGAATCCAACAACAACAACAGCAGCAGCAACAGACCCAGTGCCCTAAAGGCTTCCGCATAAGCGGGGTCTGGGAGGGGTGAATGTACGCAGCCTTACCCCTTCAGGGTTAACCCTGCCAAGAGGCTGTTTTGAGGACCCCCAACCTTATAGGATTGGCAACAAAAGGATTTCGCAGGAGATTTCCCATCCTGATACTATTCTCACTCAAGCACGCTTAATTTTGGAGTTCTAATGGGATTTAGTGCCTTAGTATCTGGTAAATAAACCCTTTAGAATCCAAACAATCTTAATTTTTTTCTCAAATTTGTTTTGAAGAGACAATGGTATGTAATGTGGCATGGCCACCACTACAGTGATACATTCTAGAACTGATTTGTGGAAAGGAGGCTTTAACAAAGAGTGCATTGAAATTTCTCGGGATCAAGAATACGGCTAACTAAAATTCGATGCTCGGCAGTAATATAAGGTGGGAATAAAAAACAGACATAGTTTATATTCTCGTATATATAAAAATAAAAAGATTATCCAAAAGATAAAACATAAAGAAAGATCTAAATTTATAGGAGAGGGCAAGGGATGGGGAGCTTAATGATGGTTGTACACCCCCAAGCAATTAGAGGATGATCTCGAAATACCTTAATTGGCTTGATTAGACATTATATTGGCATGATCAAGAATAGTATGAACACCAAAGGTACGCATGCAATGTCAGTATTACGCATACGGTACTGTATCCGGTCTATGCCTATCACAAACTTTTTTCTAATCACATGCATATCACATGCCTTTCCATTTTAAAGCAAAGTCTTGCTAACTGTGAAATGATAAATACATATAGGAAGCACACCTGATAGGGTTGTAGTCAATTCTATTTATACAGAGAAAGATTACAACAACATTACAATAATACCTTTATTGAAGATTATACATATATATATATATATATATATATATATATATATATGTATGGGGTCAAGCCAAGGGAGGGGGATGCTCTAGTGGGGAGTCGAACACCGCGCTGTCACATGGCAACCGAGCTCCAAACCACTAGGCTATGAGCCTCAAGCTCTTATTGGAGATAATATATGATAGAAAGGAAATATTGGGTAGGATTTCTACCGAACATAATGAAACTCGTTGGAGATAGGATTTGCAGCAAGATAAGTAGAAGAAACATTATGAGAGTATGCGAGAATGGGCCTCATGTGACAAAGCCTATGATTACGTATAGGGTAACATATCCAGTCAATCTCAGCAACAACTTAGGCCACAACTTGATATTCGGACTCAATGGTGGATTTTTGCTACTATGGGTTGCTTTTTAGCACGCCGAGAGATGAGCATGGGGTTCAGGAACAATACATAGCCTATTGTAAATTGCCTATAGTGTCAAGACACTCACCCAGACAACATCAGCATAGGGGGTAATGGTATTGTTAGAGTCGGAACAAAGAGTCAAACTCAGGTTAGGGGTCGTCGGACATAGCCTCCCTTTAAGGTAGCACCCTGAAGGAGTAAGGCTGTATACATTCCACCCCCACACCCCCATCCCTGCTTATACGGGAGCCCTTGAGGCATTGGGTTTATTGCTGTTGTTGTTGTCGGAACGAAGAGTCAAGCTTGGTAAGGAGTGTTCTTTAGGTACCGTAGAATGCATTTTACCATTTGCCAATGAGAAAACCTAGGAGCATGTATAAATCAGGAAACACGGGTAACAAAATAAAAAATGCTAGGTCGAGTCATAATCAAATACTGGAGCACTCCGACCGTAATTTGGTACTCAATGAGATCAGCTGGGAGCATGTATAAATCAAGAAACACAGATAACAAAATAAAAAATGCTAGGTCGAGTCATAATCAAATACTGGAGCACTCCGACCACAATTTGGTACTTAATGAGATCAGCAAGTAATTCTCCCTCAGTGAGAAATAGTTGTGTCTGGGCTAGAATAGGAGTTTGAATGAGCTTCTCCACAAGCATTTTATGCTTGGTAAGAAGGTCCAAGGTGCATTTGTGTTGTGTGAGAGTTGCCTCTAGTAGTGCGCTTAACTTCATTACCATGAAAGCGGCACAAGGGTTCAAGGTCTTTCGTTGCGAATTGGGTGGATTAGATCGTGATGGAGTGTAGAAGTTTGGAGTCCATGCCGTTAGAAATATATTTCAAAAAAATATTCCCTAGGGCGGACGTAGCGGAAACCAATTTAAAATTCTCAATTTTAAATCTAGAGCCCCGATCTAATTAAACTATTTAATTAAATCTAGATCTCATTGTAACATGTTCATAATATGGCATATGAAAAACATCGAATAAAACAAATATAAATATGGTATGAAGAATAAACGAAATAAAGGAAAAACAAAATTAAATATCACATATTTAGTTAGATATACCTGAAGCGTGAATCCCGATTCCGACTTGAATATTTGAAATTTCAAGAAGATATATTGACGCATTAAGGTCTTCTTTGCAATCACCTCTTCTAGCACATAAAGTGTGAGCTTCCAAAAATATTTAATTTAGAAAAAATTTCAAAACAAAGTTTTTCCTTTCAATCTTTCCAAAAAATAATTTTTCAGAAAAATTATGTTAAACAATGAATTTAAAAACCCCATAAAACAATTTTAGAGTTTTCATGTAGGGGAAAACCAAGTTCCATGACCTTTTTTTATTTCTGCAGCTGAACACGCCTATATATACAAAACTAAAAGAGATGCTGACTTCACTTAGACGTCAGCTCATAATTCGCGTATATCACACATATGCACCATGTCACTACCCTTGTTTTCCTTCTTTTGTTTTTTATTTTGAGGGCACGCCCCCAACCTTTCAAAACGTACAAGCTGTGCAGCTTTTTCTTCCTTTTTTTATTTTTTTAATTATTTTAATATATGATATTTATTGTATAATATATTCACCTCATGAATATTTATTTAGTATAAAAATTTATTTATCTCATGAATTTATTTAAAATTTTTTTTAACGATTCTTAAATTGAGGCTTGTGAATGGACCTTAGATACAATTTAACTTTAGCTCCAAATGGGTCAAATGTGATTATCATCTCATGATAACAATTTATTACCATTTAGTAAAACTTAATTCAACTATATAAGTTTTATTGCACTCTAGAGTTAAATATATTCACTCAAGAATTTTCTAAATAACTTTTATTACAACAATGAACCCTTCTATTAGATATCTATTACCAGAAAATAACTTTAACTACTATCGTTATTTCTGTCATATTTTTACCATAGTTCCCGACTCGCCCTTTTTAAACAATTCAATAATATAAAAATAATTTATGTATTAATTCCATGTGTCAAATATATGGAATACTTTGGCCAAAGATTCTTGAATCTGTTCGTATATTTACGAACCAACTAAAGGAATATCTTTATCCCATAAGAGACTATAGATTCCACGTAAAACACCAGTTTCCACTACACTTCATGCCGTTACCTAACGCACGTAAGATTTAAGTCAATGCGATGTGACTAATCCTTTTGGCACACTAAAGCAACAAACTATCAATGTAGGAGTTCAGATTATTTCTTAGATTTAGAGTTATCATCATATACAACAATAATAAAAAAAACCCAGCGCTCTAAGGGCTCCCGCCTGAGCAGGGTGTAGGAGGTGAAATGTACGCAGCTTTGTCTCTTTAGGGTGCTACCTTAGTTATCATCTTATAGAATTAACTATTTCTAATAGTAGTTAGAAAATAAATAATTCAGATGGTCCCACTTAGTGTTCTAATCTTATTGACAGTACCAACATAATACTCTTGGATTCCAATCCATATGACTAAGACAAGTCATCAAAAGTATTATATTATACTCTTATCACACAAGTTGTCCAAACTTGTTACATACTATGAACATACTTTGGCAACATATCACTGGTCTGATCTAAGTTTATCTGTGGTTCAATGTCATTGACCACTTAAACCAAACTTGACATGTCATCTTGAACTACCTCAATCTCATAGAACGTTTTAGAAAAATAATCACATGCATATTTGACTCCTAAAATATAATCAAACAGTAAATAAATAAAATAATTTTATTTATTTAATATTTTAAACTAATTAATTGGAATATTTTAAACCTACTCCCTTTGTTTCTCTTCCTTCAACGACCATGTGTTTCTCGATATTCTTATTAAGTGGGGTTCGCGCCTAAGAGGGTCATAGCTTATTCAACTTGCAGTCAATTAGGCTATATGATCTTGCTTGCAATCACTCAGGCCAGTAGGTTTTTTTCCTTTGGGTAAATGTCAGGGAAAAGCTCTTAAATATTCCAAATTAATGCACGGCTCTTCCCCGTCACAAAGACTCCCCGCTGTCTACCCAACACTTGCATGTTAGGATAATATCATCTACATATAGTAAAAGACACAACAACTTATTGGGAGTTTTATAAATGAATGATCAACTCACTATAGTAGAACCCAAGACCATAAAGGAGCAGGATCAGGTCTGTGGGGGTGTGTTTGAGACCGAAAAGCACTTTGCTAAGATAGGCAAATCCCTGAGATTGTTTCATATAAACTTCCTCAATTATAGCCATGTTGGGAGACATTTTTGAAATCAAGTTGTCGTACAAGCCACGAATGTGCTGCAATTAAGGTTAGTATGAAAGAAATTATGGTAGGTTTCACTATATGACTAAAAGTTTCATGATAATCAAAAGTAAAATAATAAGCAACCTAACAATTGAGGGTACCCTCTCGTATATTCATAATAGGCTAATATAGCTTACATAAATACAAGTACAAGCTCAACGGGCCCATATACATGTTATCATGACACTCCCCCTCAATCACTGCAAGAGAGAATTAAGATTGTTCTTGAATTGTAGAAATAAATGTCGGGGAAGACTAAGATATCTGCAATCTGTGGGGACGAAGGGGTGTGAAGAACATGGATAAGGCCCATATAAACACACTCATGAACAAAATAAATATCAAACTCCTCATGCTTGGTGTGTATATGTTGAACCGGGTTGATGGGACAAGTAAGTGGTAGAAATATTATCATAGTATATCAGGGTAGCTCTAGGAAGAGAGATACCCAATTCATCAAGAAGAGATTGCAACCAACAACACTATGAAACAACAGTCACAGCATGATATTCAGCCTCTGCACTAGAATGCGAAATTGTCGGCTGTCATTTTGAAGACCATGAAATCATATTATCACCAAAAAAACACACAGAAACCTGATCTAGTGTGATGCGTACTGGGACAACTAGCCTAGTTAGCATTTGAATATGTAATAAGCCAATTAGTACTAGAAGGGGAAATGAACAAACCATGATCTAAGGAACCTTTAATATAACAAAGAATGCACTTGACAGCTACCCAATGAGAATCTTGCAGAGCACAAATAAAAAGACACGCTTGCTGAATTACATAAGAGATCATCAGGACGCCTGAAAGTGACATACTGCAATGCACCAACCACACTGCGATAAAAAGAAGGAGCAAAAATAGGTACACCATCTTCACTACTTAGCTTGGATTTAGAATCCGTCAGTGTTGCCAGATTTTACATCCAACCATATCACTCTTATCGAGCAAGTCATGAGCACACTTAGCTTGAGAAAGAAACGATCCATGTGAAGTGTGAGTAACAGAAATACCAAGAAAATTGTTAAGACAGCCCGAGTCGGTCGTATCGAACTCACACTGTAAAGCACCCATCAAATCATGAAGGAAAACATATGAATAAGCTACAAGAACAATATCATCCACATATACGAGTGATATGGCCATGTCGGCTCCTTTGCATAGTATAAACAACAATGAGTCTAATTTGCATCTAGTAAAATTAAGTCGAAATAGAAAAGATGCTAATGTGCAGGATTCCTACTTAATTCCATATAGTGCCCTACTAAGCCTGCATACATAGTCGGAAAATATCAAATCAACAAACCTTGATGGTTGCTTCATATAAACTTCCTCGATCAAGTATCTATTTAAAAAAGCTTTCTTTACATCAAGTTGGTGAATAGGCCAACGTTGTGAAGTAGCAATAGATAGAACGGTACGAACAGTAGTAGGCTTGACAATAGGACTAAAAGTCTCATCATAATCAACACCTACGGATGGCAATAAGCAGGGTGGGTATTGGGGATGCCTCCTCCATACTCGCACCCGCCACCCAAATTCAGACCCATATCCGACCCATTACCCGTCACGGGTATAAAGTGGATACACATACATGCACCGACGGGAACAAATCCACATCCATACCCACCCCACTACCTGTGGGTATCCATTATTTGCCTCGTACCTGCCCTAATATGGGTACCAAACGATTATCCGTACCCATATGTGTTAATTTCTTAAAACTATTTTTAAGAATTAAATTATATTTTGTTATAATATTGATAAATATTTTAGCTAATTGAATTTAAGCATGTATATTCTTAATTTGAAAGCTAATTAAATACCAAATAGAGTGGGTACGGCGAGGCGGGGAGAGGAAGGAGTGGGGCGGGGCGGGTACAACATTATGCCCGTACCTACCCCATACCCATGGCGGGTACACCCAAATCGTACCCACTACCCATCTCACTTATACTCATACCTGCCCGTGGGTTATGGGTTTTACCTGTCCTATTGCCATCCCTATCAACACCATTCCTTTAAGTGAATCCCTAAGCTACCAAACGGGCTTTGTAGTGCTCGACTTCACTTGTGGGAGTTTGTTTAAGACAAAAGACCCACCTCGAATAAATAACATTAGCATGATCAAGTCGTGGAACAAGAATCCACGTATATTCCGTAGGAGCGCATTATACTCATCAATCATAGGACTACTCCAATTTTCATCACCAAGAGCTTGCTTATAAAAATATAGAGTATCAAACAAAATAGAATGAGCAAGCAGAGAGGGATTAACAATGCCGACTCGTGTGTCTTCACCAAAGGATGTTATAAAGATTGTATGAGGCGAAGCCGGTGATGAAGATGAAACAATCGGGCTAGGGCAGTGTGAGTTACTCGGGCTGACAATGGCAGCATAGGAAGATGAAACAATGTACACATTGGGTGAACATTGTTTGTCTACAACAAATTAGGGAATCTTCAATGTGCATATGTAGGCCAAGGCAATCAGGGGCCTAAAAGCTAGGATAGCTAGTGTGCCTAGTGTGTTGGATAGGTCATGGGCCTATACAGTGTAGGGCCTAGAGGATGACTTAGGCGGGAGAGGTCTGCTCAAGCAACTGGATTAGTAATTGTTTGGACTGCACCAGGACTCAAGCAGCCTATCAATTCAGTTTGGATGACGAGCGACACCAAATCAGCATTTGTGAAGTGCCACTAGATTGGAGAAATTTAGCTAAACCTAAGGGCTTGGGTGGCTTAGGTTCTAGGGATATAGAGGGTATAAACCTTGCAATGTTAGCTAAGGATGGCAATGGGCGGGTGGGTACGGGGGGTGCCTCCTCTATACCCGTACTCGCCATCCACGTCCATACCCATACCTGTCCCACTACCTATCACGGGTATGAAGTGGATACCCATACCTGCCCCGGCGAGTACAAATCCATACCCATACCCGCCCCTTTACCCACGGCATCCAACACGTACATTACCCATCCCATACTCGCACTAATATGGGTACAAAACGATTATTCATACTCGCCCGAATTAATTATTTAATACTGTTTTTAAAATTAACATTAATGAATATTTTGGATAATTGAATTTAAATTTAAATTTTTTAATTTAAAAGTTAACTAAATATATAATGAAGTGGGTATGGTGGGGTATAAGGTGCGACGTAGCGGGTATGGAGCACGACGCGGCGGGTGCAATACTATACTTGTACCCGCCCCATACCCATGGTGGGTAGAGACGGATACATCCAACCCATACCCACCACCCGCCTCACCTAAACCTAGAGATGACAATGGGGCAGGGCAGGTATGGGAGGCGCCTCTTCCATACCCGTACCCACCACCCAAATCTTAGACCCGTACCTGCCCCATTACCCACCATGGGTATAAAATGGATACTTGTACCCGCCTAGCGGGTACAAACCCATACCCATACCCGCCCCATTACCCATGGGTATCCAATACCTGCCTCGTACCCTCCCTTATGTGCATAGAGAACGATTATATATACTCGCTCATATTTGTTATTTATTACTATTTTTTAAAACCAATTATATTTTTTTTATAACATTGATAAATAATTGGGGTTTCTGAATTTAAGCACGAATTTTTTAATTTGAAAGTTAACTATGTACAAAATGGAGCAGATATAAGATGAGGCGGGCGGGTACAAACCTATACTCATACCCGCCCCATACCCGTGGCGGGTACGGGGCGGTTACACCCAACCCATACCTAGTACCTGCCCCACTTAGACCTGTACCTGCCTCAAATGGGGTGGGTACCCACGGATAGCAGGTTTTACCCACCCCATACTCGCACTCATATGGGTACAAAACGATTATTCATACTTGCCCGTATTAATTATTTAATACTATTCTCAAAATTCAATTATATTTTTTATAACATTAATGAATATTTTGGAGAATTGAATTTAAATTTAAATTTTTTAATTTAAAAGTTAACTAAATATATAATGAAGTGGGTATGGTGGGGTATAAGGTGGGACGTAGCGGGTATGAAGCATGGCGCGGCGGGTGCAATACTATACTTGTACCCGAGCAACTAGCTCGTAGCCTAGTGGTAAGGCGCCCGGTTGCCGTGTGAGAGCGCCGGGGTTCGAGCCCCACTAGTGACCCCCCTCCCCTGCCTTGACCAACATAAAAAAAAAAAAAAAAAAAAAATACTTGTACCCGCCCCATACCCATGGCGGGTAGAGACGGATACATCCAACCCATACCTGCACCCACCTCACCTAAACCTAGAGATGACAATGGGGTAGGGCAGGTATGGGAGGCGCCTCCTCCATACTCGTACCCACCAGCCAAATCTTATACCCATACCTGCCCCATTACCCACCATGGGTATAAAATGGATACTCGTACTAGCCTGGCGGGTACAAACCTATACCCATACCCGCCCCATTACCCATGGGTATCCAATACCTGCCTCGTACCCTCCCTTATGTGCATAGAGAACGATTATATATACCAGCTCATATTTGTTATTTATTACTATTTTTTAAAACCAATTATATTTTTTTATAACATTGATAAATAATTGGGATTTTTGAATTTAAGCACATATTTTTTTATTTGAAAGTTAATTATGTACAAAAAAGGAGCAGATGTGAGGTGAGGCAGGCGGGTACAAACCTATACCCATACGGGTGCACCCAACCCATACCTAGTACCTGCCCCACTTATACCTGTACCTGCCTCAAATGGGGTGGGTACCGGTGGATAGCAGGTTTTACCCGCCCCATTGCCACCCCTACCTACACCCATACCCACTCCAAACGGGTGGGTACCTGCGGGTGACGGGTTTTACCTGTCCCATTGCCATCCCTAATGTTAGCTAACTGTGCTCGAAGAGTGTTGGAGAATTCTGATGCCTTTTGGGTCCCCATTTTAAGGTGGCTCTACTTTCCCGATGGTGACTTCCTTCAGGCTCGGGTTGGCTATTGCCCTTCCTGATTTAGGAGGGGCCTTATTGAGAGTAGATATTTCTTGAGAAAATGCTTCTTTTGGAACGTTAAAAATGAAAGAAGTGTTAAAGTTTGGGAGGACGAGTGGATCCCGGGTCTTTCAATTGGTGGGGACCATGCTCGGGCTGCAGTTTCAAATGGGTTGAGAATGGCTGATTTGATTAATCCTTGGCTGAGAGCTTGGAAGTTGAATACTCTCCATGATTTATTTTCTAGAGAGGAGGTGAATGCGATTCGAATTATCCCCATCTCTGACACGAGGGTTGAGGATAAATTGATTTGAAAATGGGACACTAAAGGTTCTTACAAAGTCAAGCAGGGCTATGCATTGTGGTGCCGTTCTAACTTTAATGAGGATTGTTAGCTATGTGCGTCCTCTTCAACCTTCTCGGAGAAAAAAATTCCTTAGTAGGCTTTGGAACGCTCCTGTTACCCCTTGTTTATGTACATTTTTGTGGCGATTATTGGTTGATGCTCTCCCTACAAATAAGAATATTGCAAAGAGACTTCCTCATTCTTCTTCCATCTTTCTGAGGTGCAAACTTACACCTGAATCATCGAATCGCATTATTTTTCTTTGTCCGTTTGCTCGAGTTGTTTGGTTTGGGTTTGATATTAGTTTTAAACCTCATGCCAAGGGTTTCCATGGATTCCCACAGTGGTGGGAGTCTATTGTGTATTCCTTTTCTGCTAATCGTATTATTCTTTCTAAGATTCTTTATCTATGCTGATGGATCTAGGAATATCGATGTAGGCTCGTTTTTTATGGTCGTTCTGATGATCCAGAATGGGTGGCTAACTGTGTGTGTTCGAAGGCTGTGAAATTTTTTTCGTTGGGGTTCGCTTCTCCATCACCCTTGCTCGCTATTTCCTCTCATCCCCCCTCCCATGCTGCTGCGTCTGCTTCCTTCTCAAGATGGTGTAGACCTCAGCCTAGATTTCACAAATTCAACACAGATGTAAGTTGGGTTGACTCTTCTCACGCATCAGCCATTGCCGTGGCTGTTCGGAATGAGGATGCTACTCTTATTTTACGCTGGTGTGGGACTATTTATGCCTGCTCGGCTCGGGTGGATAAATGTCTTGCTTTAGGGCTGCGTGTTTGTTAGCCATCTGTCTTGGTGCTGAATCTATTTTTTTGAGTCTGATTGTCTGGATATCGTTCATGTTTTGTCTGGTGTTGCTGAGTCCTTTTGGGATATTGTAGCTATTGTTGGTGACATTAAGCTCATTCTAGGTTCTTTTGTTTTTGTTCATTTTTCTTGGTGTTCTACAAGAAAAAGGATCATTAATGATGGTGATTGTCGTCGTTAAAAGCTTGATTTACAGTCGTTAATACTTTTAACAACGGAAAAACTTCCCGTTGTCCACCGTCGTAATTGTTTTTTTATGTTAATACTATCTTGGATCTATCATGGCTAAACCTAGCCATCGTTAACAAGTATCTATGACTGTATAATGTCCATTGTTAAAAGTGAAATCAACAATGATGGCACAAGTTGTCGTTAAAAGTAATATCTTTAACATTAAACAATACCATCATTAAAGAGTTAGTCAATCACGACGACAATTATCAATGCTAAAATATTCACTACAATTTAGGAAAAATTCTAATGACAAGAAAACCCATTGTTAAAAGTTTTATGACTATTGATGGAAAATAGTAATGACAATCTAGATCGCCATTGAAAAAGAATAGCAATATCAACTAACAATTGCTAAAGCATTTGCCACCAATTAACGGCAATCAGATGCATTTATAATAACAAAATTTATTATCGCTAAGACCCCATACATTCATAAAGTATAACTATACATTTATAAATACTTGCACATTTGTGTAATATAACGAAAATTTTATTGTCATTTTTGACACATATACATCCAGGTAGTATAATGACAATTTTCGCGTCATTTATAACATCTACGCATCACAATAGTATAATGACAATTTTTGCGTCGTTTATAACACCTATACAATCGTGTATTATAAACTGTACTTACAAAAACACATATCATCTAATGTATCAACGAATTCCAATGAAACAATTAAGGTGTCATAGAAAATCAAATACCCAAGTAATAACATTCTAGAACTTACATAAAAAAGACACTAAAGTCGTACATTGCAAATTTGTCATCTAACATCTTAGCGACATTTACAAAACTCAAAGTCCAAGTCTTCTAACACCTGAAAAAATAAACACAACACTCATGTTAGAAATATTTTGTAATCAAAGCATCAAATAATTTTAAAAAAAAAAAAGTAGGCACGGTCTGGAAAATAGAATATATTGATCTCTTGCTACTGATATGATCTTGCAGAAGGTTGAAAAAGCCATCAAAGCTTCGCATCATAGACTGTGGAATCTTGTATGGTATTCGGTGCCATGTTCTTATTCAACAACCCTCAAAGTGAGCTGGTGGACCTGATAGAAAAGATAAAACAAAGGCTTTCACAGTTTTGGTTTGTATATTCATAATGATACCATGAGCGCTTTAGGATGCCCCCAGGGAATGGTTCCTATAACGCCTCTCAGAGCTCAATGTATTCTTAGTGAATACCAAAGTAATCCACAAACTCAAAGTCCACAATGTAGAATTCAATTACAGAGTTATAAATGCAGAACAATCACAAAATCCATATAAACTCAACCACACAATCCAAATTCCACAACAATAATGTACTCTTAATGACTATCAAAGCAATCACAAACTCAAATTCAACATTACAGAACTTAATTCTAGAGTCCTAAATCCACAACAATCTTAAACTGTGGATAGAACTCAATAACAGAGTCCAAACTCCACAGCAATTTCAAACAACTAAACAATATATTTTTAGTTGATATAACAATAATTACAGACTCAAACTCCATAATATAGAACTCAAATAGAGTCATAAATCCACGACAATCTCAAAATTCATTTGGAACTTAATCACAGAGCCCAAACTCTACAACAATTCCTAACAACTTAACAATTTATTCTTAATGGATAGCAAAAAAATAACAAACTTAAAACTTCACTATGTAGAACTCAATCACAAAGTCTAAACCCAAAACAATTTCAAATTCAGCATTAAGCATCGCATTTATTGCACAAAATATGGATGAGCAAAAGCTTAGAAAAAAGAAAAAGAACAAGAAGAATTGACCTAATCATACTTAATCGATGAGCTCGTCTATCTCAATAGATAAGGATGGAGTACTACCTCCATCCTCCCATGCTTTTAGTCTAACTTCCATATACAAGGACCGGCCAACATAAATATCGATGCCTTACTTACAGAATTATCCAAGTTTTTGCAAGAGTCGACCAGCACATATACAATAACACTGTGCTAGCTATATGTACATAGAAATGTCTTCAATTAAGTAAAATTATTATCTTGCAAAATCATAATGGATTAAAAGATGAGGCTTATGTCATCCTTTTGTAATTATACACACATATACTCAGTTTCAGACACATTCTCTTTTATACACCCACACATAGAGGAGCTATTGCCTAGAACTAGGAAGCACGGATACGGATACGAGATACGACATGATACCGATACGCTGACACATAATTTTTAAAAAAATAGGATACGACACCTTGGGGACACGTTACTTAAAAAGTATGTATTTTCTTAGATATATATATCCATGTAATTGATGAAAAAAATAAGTTATAAACTAAAAAAATAGCAAAAAAAGATTATAATAGCTTTAGAATAAAGCTTAGCTTAACCAAAATAGGGCAAATCCAAGCATTTATAATTAACAAAAAAAAAAAAAATAACATGCGGGGGTGCCATCAGAGGCCCAACACATGGTTCGACGGTTAAAAACAAGGGGACAAAGCCTCACGGCAACTGAGGAGCAGAAAGAGGAGAGAGGGAGCTGAAAAGCTGTACGGGCCAGCTCACATATCCCTATTAAGGACAGCGTGGTGTCCGCAAAAGGGAGAAAAAGAGGGGAAAAGGCGGGAAAATGACGGCAGGTGGTCATATTACATAATAGTGTATTTTATTATTATATTTTTAAAGTCAAACTAGCAAAACATGTTCGGAAGTATCGGAAAAGTGTCGAAAGTGCAAAATTCAAAAAAAACGTATCGGATACTTTTTTCACGTATCGGGATGTGTCAGAAGTGTGTCGGTGTCGGATACGTGTTGGACGCCAATACTTTGGCCAAAAAAGAATATCAGTACTTCCTAGACCTAGAATAGAAAGGCAATTCCTATGTTCATTATGTTTATTTATATCAACACTATAGGTCTATGCACTTTATATAACATGCCAATTTAATCCTTATATAATTCTAGTCCTACAGTACAATGCTCTTAAGTTTTCAATGAAATTTTGTATGATCAGGGTTACGGGTGGATTTAAATGGGTCAATGAATGGGTTTGTATTAAGTTATTTATATCTGACATCACCAAGTTTTTATATTTACCATCATTAACTAGACATTAGTTCCATTATAGTACTAAATCCTTATCAACTTCTAACAAAACCCTAACGAGTTATTCTATCTCATGCTACCAATGGAAAACACAAGATCCTGAGACAAGAAGGCTTACATTCAAATCCTTATCCGTATTTTGGAATGAAACTTCACTTGAATTATATGACAATGGCAGCTTATATAAGGCGAAATGTGAGATTCATAGTATTTCATAATGAAAAATGAGTTAATTAAGTCATTTTTTGACAAAATCATGAAGAGAAACGATTTTAGTTTCATTAAACAATAATGAGAAAGAGAAAGAGGAAGCTATCATCATTGAGCGTATGACAACTTGGACGCATCAAGAATATGTTGGTATTGTTAGGTGTGCTATCCCTTATAGTTGATCTCTAAATTTTGTTTTGGCTGGTAAAAAAATTATATGAAAATATAGGACTTGCTAGCTTATTAAAAAGAAAAACTAATTCAACTTATTATTTATATAGTTTAATCATTTTTGTTGTATTCGTAGTACATTTTAAATTTCATATGAAAAAAATTGGTCATTATTCTCTACTAAAGTTGGTTGAGGCATTTCATCAAACACTTGGTATTCTCCATTAAACACCTTCGTCTGCAACCCTATATTTCAAATTATTTTTATTCTCAAACATGAAACCAATATTACTTTTAATTCCCAAACACAAAATAGACACAAACTGCTAGAATTCAAAACACAGAGCAGAATTAGGAAGAGCAAACTAGACTCAAAATAGAACAAGCCTAATACAAATCAAATATAATCTAGTTAATATCAATTGAATCTCAGGCCAATATATATATATATATATATATATATATATAACCTCCAAAAAATGGAGGATTACAAGGGAAAAAAGGGGGAAATAATCTAGAAGGAGGAGGAAGACATAGAGAACATAGAGGGAGAGAGAGAATAGAGCATAATACTCATCACATTTTGGCATGCTAAACTCTACCAATCTATGCTCTATTTATACAAGTATGGGGAGGGGTCAGATGGCACATGTGGAATATTCCAGTGGGTGGGAGAGGTTTCTAGAAGGAGACAGGTGGCGGTTGATGCAGTAGGCGAGTGGCGGGTTGATAGTTGCTGGCGTATTGGCGGTAGCATGGGTCGTGTTGGGGTGACGCTATGTATGGAAATGATTGGTAGTAGAGGAGATGGTGGCAGCTGTGAAGGAGACCTTGGCGGCTAGTGAGTCTTGGTCTATAATACCGCCCCATGAAACAATTCTCGTCCTCGAGGATCAAAAGCAAGGTAGCCGCCTTGGCGGTGAGGACTTAGTGGGATGGCATCCTTTTGTGCGCCACATCCCACTTTGGCTTGTATCATTTCTTTCCCCTCCAAAGACCCTTGCCCCTAAGGGTCATGGACAACGAGCCAACTTCTGAAAGTGGATGATCCTCCGGGGTCAAACACTAACTTCTAGAATTTCAGCAAGAAGAGAGCTTCGAAGTTGATGCCTTCCTTGAATCGGCAAGAGTGTGGGAGCTTGGCGGGAATGGTGATGATATTCCGAAATTCTGATGTCTGCTACGAGGGCGCCGGAGGATTTGTCCCGGTTGGCGGATCTGTAAATGCAGAGAGCATGAGAGGCAGAACCGAGACTGTGGTGGGGATGGCGGCATCCCTGGAAGTGCTAATGAGTGGAGTGATGGCAGTATCTGGGACGGGATCTGAATTCGTCTCCAAGGCTAGCTGTGAAGGTGAGGCATCATCTTCGTTAAGTGTGGTAGGCGTCACACCCAACTGGCTCTGAGGCGTGTCTGGTGTTAGCGGCAATGGCTGTGGGAATATTGGAGTTGGAGGGTTGGTGGGAGTGGCATCCAAAAGGCTTGGCATAGGCAATGTTGGTGCCGTACTCAGAGACCCCTTTATAGCTATCATCTCAAGATAGGCAAAATTCTCTCCTCCAATCTGGCCAATAACTTGGCGTCATGAAGGGTTTGCGACCTATACAAGAGGACGCCTTCAGCTATTTTCTCCCGCAAGCCGCCTACCATCAGCTTAACCCTTTGCTCTTCTATCAGTCCATAGTTACTGTCCAATAACTCAAACCGGTTGAGGTACTTACCAACATTTCTTGTTTGGTGAAGCCTCATGAGCTCCATGAGAGAGTTAGCAGAGGCGGTGAGCTGACTGCCCCTGGGGTGTTGAGCCAACATGGCGTCCATGGTCTCAGCTAGCTTTTGCACCTTACGCTCCACTGATGTAAGGCGGTGATTGGTGGCTTCCTCCCATACTCTTAGCGAAGTCAGGGTCCGATTCCCTTCAGCCATGGCAACGTTTAATCCATGGAGAGCTAAAAAACTAGTTGATGCATTTTGTCAAACACCTTGTGTTCATATAGGGAAATCGGCTAAGATATGCTCAGACCTGCCTCGATGCTACTGATAATACTTCAATCAGCCGGTGATGATGCCCGGTGATGGATGATGGTGACAATCGGTGGATGAGCGATGGTCATTTGGGCGGTGAGTGGTGAGCGAAGGTGATATAACCTAGGGTTTTAAGAGATTTTTACTAGAAAATGATAGATTGAGATGAGTAATCAAGGGAATTTAATAGAAGATTAGAGATTAAGATGAGATAGAAGAAGAAGAAGATGAGATTGAAGAGATTGAAAGAGAATTGGGAAGAGAAATCAATAGATTTGAGAGAGTTAAGAGGTAGAGAGCTTTGAGCTCCAAGAGAAAGAAAGTCCAATTCATTATTCAACACATATGGATTACAAGAGATCGTCACCTATTTATACTAACTAGAAGCTAGAGCTAATACATTGCACCTAGACACTACCTTCACCGACCTAACACCCAACAACCGCCAAGGTTGACCACTAGCCACTGCTATTGACCACCATATTGACCACTTGCAGCTTACTAACAAGAATACCGAACTATGCAAGCTTATCACCGGACTAAACCAACTCAAGAACACTAATACATGAGTTATTTCACTTATACTAGTAGAATATTATCTAAGACTCAATACTACTTAGTATATCTCTTTACAATCATAACAATACTGCCTCCTTTTGAGATTCTTGTCCTCAATAATCTAAGAGAGAAATAGAAGCTTTTGGGCTCTTATTCCATCTGCGACAATTTGGAATCTTAAATTAGTCATCGAATTCCCCTTGAATCCTTAACTTCTGACTTCAGCTTTGCCTTCATTCTTGTAACTACAATTGTGAAGATCTTGCAAATCTCCTCCCAATAGAGAGGTTTCTTCTTGAAACCTTGAAGATTGCCACCGTGTTGCACCCCATTTTCCCCCTTACAGCTTACTTGAAGTCCAAATGTTTCATACTTGAATTGAGGTTCTTCAAAATCCTCCAACACATCCAGTTGTACTGTGAAAATGTCCTGCTGTGGCCTTCAACTTGTTGATTTTGTAAAGGTGTCACACAAGCTTGAGTAGAAGTTGTTTTCTTCACATTGTGTTGTTGAACTTGCCTTCTTGAAAGCTCAATTGTTTCTTCAATTTCTATTACAGCCGAGACATCCCCAATCGCAACTGAAATGAAGTGTTCTGCAGCACACTCTTGCTCTGCTTCCAGACCACATTCCTGCTGCGTGTTATACTCTTCATAACCTATTGCTGCAGTCTTTAAATTAGCCTCAAGAAATTGAGTTTGCACCCGCTCTTCCTGCTCAAAATGTTCAGCTACCTCTGCATTTTCATTCTCTATTGTCACTTCCATATTCAAGCTACTATCAATTCCATCAGTTGCCTCTTCACCTAATTCAAGCTCAGTTTCCATTGCTTCGACATTTGGTGAGAGTTGATCTTGCCTTGCTTGAAGTCTTTGTTCAAATGCTAACACTAAGTCTTGCATTTGCTTATGATAGGTACTTATTACTTCACGACAAGATTCATGGTAAGCATCAAGGGAGACTTGAAAAGATGGAGTGCAGAACTAAATGTCCATCTCACAACAATAGTCGTAGATGTGTCTTCCATGTAATTGTTTGCGTTTACTTTCAGCATCTCTCCTTGAAGTATAGGTCACTTGAGCTGCAACCTCTAAATTTGACACGGAAGTAACTTCAATACCTTCAATGTAACCATAGGGGAAGAATACTTGGTCGAGGATATCCTTGGTGATTAGATAGATGACATTCACAATCATCACCAATAAGGTAGCATTGTTGGAGACTTAAAGAGCTTGAGTATCCATATTGAGCTTTGTATACTGCTGCAACAGATGCTATGTAACCAGAACTTAATCCAATACTTCAGTAGCAACTAGCCAAAAGCAGCATATTCCACGTTCCAGCCTCCAAAATCATTCGTGTGGTGCTGCTGCTAAACACTACAAAATTCAGCTCAACTTCTCGATTCGACAGCAACCAACGCAGCAAGGTCAGAGAACTTTAGTTAACAAAATTTGATCAATCTTAGCAAGTAATGATGTACTGAACAAATTCAGTTAGTTCGCACTTAAACAACTAAAGCTGAAACAGCTGAGCACTTTAGCTCAAGCATAATGACAGATCACACGCACAAATGCACTGAACTTGGATGATCAACGATTGTTCACAGAACCGAGCTGAATTCAGGTTTCTGCCGCTTAATCTGAATTGCGGCAGCAAGCTTAAGCTTCGATCTTGAAATCTACAGCACCGTATCTGATTGTAGCTCACTCTTGAAAATTCAACGCTTGATCTGAACCAAACTAAACAATTTGAGCTTGATTCCTTGATCAATATCAACGCAAGTTCAGCTTCAATATTACTGCAGCAAGAATTTTCTGATCTTTATCTTACGCACAAGCCGATCTGATTTTTTTTCCTTTTCTTTTTTTTCCTTGATCAACACAAATTAATAAAAAATTTGATATCAATTTAACTTGATTTGGAAGCAATTCAAGGCTCTGATACCAATTGTTATGATTCAAGCTCAACTTGGATCATAACCTAGGGTTTTAAGAGATTTTTACTAGAAAATGATAGATTAAGATGAGTAATCAAGTGAATTCAATAGAAGATTAGAGATTAAGATGAGATAGAAGAAGAATAAGATGAGATTGAAGAGATTGAAAGAGAATTGAGAAGAGAAATCAATAGATTTGAGAGAGAGTTAAAAGGTAGAGAGCTTTGAGCTCCAAGAGAAAGAAAGTCCAATTCATTATTCAACACATATGAATTACAAGAGATCATCACCTATTTATACTAACTAGAAGCTAGAGCTAATACATTGTACTTAGACACTATCTTCACTGACCTAACACCCCACAGCTGCCAAGGTTGACCACTAGCCACCGCCATTGACCACCCGCAGCTTACTAACAAGAATACCAAACTATACAAGCTTATTACCTGACTAAACCAACTCAAGAACACTAATACATGACTTATTTCATTATACTAGTAGAATATTATCTAAGACTCAATACTACTTAGCATATCTCTTTACAATCATAACATAATGGTGGCTTGTTGATGAAGATGCCAATGGTAGCTGGTGAGGGGGTGTCAATGATGACAATGATGATGATGATGATGATGATGAAGGTGAAGATCGGGGCCGAGGAAGGACCGCTCTGATACCAATTGATACAAACCAAATATAATCTAGCTAATACCAATGGAATCTCAAGCTAATATATATATATATATATATATTTATTTATTGGTAATTTCCAAGAAATGGAGGATTAAAAGGGAAAAAGGGGGAGATAATCTAGGAGAAGAAGGGGAAGACATACAGAATATAGAGGGAGGGAGAGAATAGAGCATAATAGTCATCACATTTTGGCATGCTAAACTCTACCAATTTATTGTCTATTTATACAAGTATAGGGAGGGGTGAGGTGGCACATGCGGAACATTCTAGAGGGTGGGAGTTGTTTCTAGAAGGAGACAGGTGGCGGTTGATGCAGTAGGCGAGTGGCGGGTTGACAGTTGCTAGCGTGCTGGCGGTAGCATTGGGGTGACGCCACTATTTACCACGATCGTCTTATATCTGGACTGAATCATGGCATCCCCAATTCGAGATCTAGGGGGACCACCAACCCGAACAGAGTTGACTTTAGAATCAATGGACTCGCGGAGAGAATCTGAAAAATGCCGGCCTCGGTGAGGTGTAGGAGATGCCCTTCTGCTCGACCTTGCCCAGTCAACTCTAATCACGAAATCTGCAACCAGTCTTCTATTCTTGCTTGCAATAGCATTGATAGCTTCACTTCTAACACGGAATCTAACAAAGCCATAGGAGAGCCTTGATCTTACTTTTCGTTTCCGGGGGGACAAAAGTGTCATAAATTGACCTAAAGTCACGAAACTGCTCTGAGCCATGAATTTGTCGTTCTCTCAGGTAGGCCATCAATAAAGATGGATACTGCCTCATCCGGGGTCGGCATTACAACAGAAACAGTGCAGCACAGGGAGGCGGTGGTTGAGCCGGTAGAGAAGCGGATCCCAGTTATGGAAAAAGAGAGAGAGAACGGAGCGTTTTCTTGAGGACAATGTTGAGATGGGGCGAAGAAAGAGAGATGTGATCGGCGAAGGAAGTGATGGCGAGGCGGAGTGGCGGAGATGGTGGTGGGTGGGGTTTGTAATGGGCTAGAGAGAGAGAGAGAGCTGGGTGGGGAGAGAGAGAGATGGATGGGTTACGGGTTAGTGGTTGTGGAATGGAGGCGACGGCTGCAGGCGATGGCGGTGGCGGAGGTGGTGGGTCAGAGGAGAGAGAAGATGGATGGGTGTAGAGAGAGACAGAGAAAGAGCAATGGGTGGAGAGAGAGAGAGAGGTGGTTGTGGCGGGTGGTGGTAGGCGGCAGAGGTGGTGGTTGTGGAGTGGAGGTGGCGGCAGTGGCGGGTGGTGGTAGGCGGCAGAGGTGGTGGTGGTCGTGGGAGACAGTGTCGATGGGGGGGCAAGTTATCGTTGGGGAAGGGGGAAGCCTTTTTTTTTTGTAATTAATCAAGCTCAATAGAACGCTTTCGTGTTTTTTGGTCCCCAAAACAAAGAGAAAAAGCGCGCCCATACAAAGTATATGCAGTAATTAATATATAAAAATTTGATTCTCAAAATAATACGTTCAATTCATCTAATCTAAAGGGTTTTTTTTTTTTTTTTTTTTACCTTTACACTTTAAAATTTGTACATTTATAGTGTGGTAGTTGATTCTGTTATGCTAAAATATTTTTTTTTTCTAAAATAAAGTAGGGTTAATTATGCCAAAGGTCCCTATAATTTTCTCATTGTTTAAATTTGATTCTTGTACTTTTAATTGTGTCAATTTAGTCCTTTGGTGAAATTTAAGTTAAGTTAATGCCATAATTTTGAATGGCAAAATTATGTTAGATGCAAGCAACTTATTATAAATTCATCTATTTATTCAATTTAACAATTTGTGTCAAAGCCATTAAAAATTTTATTAAAAACTTAACATAAAATTTTTCCTAAGGACCAAATTGACACATTTTGATTTATACAGGGACTGAATTGATACAATTAAAAGTACAAGTGATGCAGCATGTGAATAGACAAATAGGGGTATGGGAAGGTTCAACTACCTCCCTTTGTATTTTATTAAGAAAATAACAAAATTATAAAGAGGGGTAGAAGGCTCGCTCACTCACAGCCCGAGGAGTCAAGAAATCTTCACAATAACGTTTCTAAATTATCAAAAGCCTCTAACCCATTGATCGTACCAAATGATGCCGAATTAAAAGAGATCAGCTAAAACTCGTTGATTCTATGAATACCTGAGCAATAACCTAAACAAGTAAAAGGATAGGCTCGATTTCTCAACCCGAGAAAAAGAGAAACAAGGGCTCGATTTCTCACATCCCGAGAAAAGGAGAAACAGGGTGCTTGATTTCTCACATCTCGAGAAAAGGAGAAACAAAAACAATTGAAATTTTCTAGAAAATAATATTTACCTAAAATTCTAATCTCTGTTCCTTTATATAGAGAAAGTAAGAGCTAAAATTAAGAAAGAAAAATAATTGAAAAAAGAAAGTAAAATCAAATTCAAATTTCAAATTCAAAATCGTGATCTTTGACCTTGAGCCTTGCCGCTGCTTGATCTTCGCCAAGCATCAAGCTAGCCGTTACCGAGATTCTACCCCTGTTGGTCTCGCCAAACCATCTGGGTGTCCCGCTAACGGCAAGCCTCTTGATGTTGCCACAAATCCTTGTCCCACCATTGACCGCTTAAACCGCCACAAAATATATAGCTGCTGCATCAACAAGGACTAAATTGACACAATGGACAAAGTACAGGGACCTCTAAAGTAAATAACCTAATAAAGTATTTGGATACAAATTGAAAAAAAAAAAAAAACCTTGTATATTACAATGAGAAAAAAAGGATTTAATAATATATAATAGTGATGTAGTGATGGATCATATAGTGGGGGGTTGAAGATGTTGATGGTAAATATTTTTCTTGCATTTGTATTAGTACTTTTCTTATATTTTATTTATATTTTTTATATATTGTATTTAGTGTTAGGTATTTAGTGTCATAATTCTTAGTGTTAATTACTAGTAACTCCCCCTCTCCTTATTTCTTTCATTATGGCCGGTTATGGGCATTTGTGGCACCAATGAATGATGCCCTTATTGTCATGTTTGTTAACTTAGCTTAGGATTCTTTTGTAAGAAGTTAAATCTTTTATATTCTAGCCTTGCATTATAAATATGATGTAAATTGACGAATGGAGATCATCTAAGTGTTAGATTAAAAGAAATGTTTATCCAAAGTGTCGTGTACCTTAGTAAGCAAATAATGATGAATTAGTTGAATAGGTTTTGGAGGGAAAATAGGAAATTGGCGGGAAAGGTTGTTAAGAGTGATTTAGGCGGGAAAATTGGTTAGAATTGGAGGGAAATTGGTTAATTCTTTAAGTATAAGTATAGATGATTGATGTAAGTCTTGGGTATGATTTGAATAATAAAATTGATACTATTTCTTCTCTTCTCATCTATTCTCTCAATTCTCTTCTCATCCTATACTCTAACTATCCCAAATCCCGGTTGTGATCATCCGATCAAAACAAATTGGTATCAGAGCTACATTCTTGGCACCGATCAGGTTGATTTCTATGCAATTTTGATTGAGTTAGCTTAAGATCAAGCTTAATTTGATATCAAAGTCTTGATCGCATTGCAATGGGTTAAGAGTTCAATCTTTTGGATTCTTGATTGAGACTTGCGGTTGTTCAGAAATTCAGCTGCTCCTTCGCATAAACTTGAGGTTTTGCAATTGATTTGATTGAATTTACTTCAATTAAGTTGAGATTGCATTAAATCAAGTATGATTTACAGCACAAGCCCTGCGGTTGGAGCAAATGAGGCGGTTGTTAGCTCAATACAGCAGGAGCAGCTTGCACGAGTGCATCAGCACCAGCAGCAACTCACATGGGATTACAAGCTGACATTGCCTCGTTCTCAGCCTCAGTATGTGCAAAAGCAGCTCCAAATTCAGCAGCAGATCCTTGGAATTCAGGAGCAAAACACAGCCTCGATGCAAGTTAAGCTTACAGGGCAACAATATCAGCAGCGATTTGAACAAACAAATCGTGAAATTCGGCAGCTGTTACAAGGAATACGGGAGGACCAACAGAAATGGCAGCGGAACCTCCAAAATCAGCAGCACAAACTAGAAAGAGCAACTCCAGATTCAAGTGCAGCTGTTAGTGCTGGAATAAAAGAGAAATTCTATGCTAAGGTTGCTGCAAATGGAAACAGTGAAGATCAAGTGAGAAGGATTCACTTAAGGCCTAAACAAGCTGCTGTTGTAGGGCCACTTACCGCAAGTTCAACTTCATTTCAGCAGGGAATTGGTACCTCACTGCCTGAAATAGATTTATTACAGCATAAAGTACAAGATGTTGAATCACCTAAGGTTGCTGACATTGAATTACATGTGCAAATTGAGATACTTAGCTCAAGGAAGTTGCGGTTGAAGGTTCTCTTACAGCAATGTAAGAACATTAGCTTGATCATTCATCTAAATCGCAAGAAATGCTATTCAAGCAAGAAAATGATCGAGAAGGAAAGACCAATTTTGGTATATGAAGGGAGTGCACCAGCTTTCTTACAAATTGAGGAAAATAAAGAGGCTCTTGAGAGGTTGTATATGAGTAAGAAGTTGGGATTGAAGCAGCCCAAGGTGATATTGATGACAATTGATAAACTTCGAGCATCAATTTGGATCCAAAGAACAATGAAGAAAACAAGGAAAGGATGTCATTCAAACAACCAAGATACTAATTTAGCATTGAAGCAAGAGAGTTGTACTGCAGCTTTGCCTGAGGATGAACAAGTTGCTGCTGCTATGGGTGATAATACGGTTGTACATACAAATGTTGGGGCTGGACTAAATGTATGGGTGAATCAGTTGGAGGAGTTTGATCACAACAAGCTACAGATAGACTTGCGAATTGCTAAGCTACAAGAACAGCTCAGTGGGCAACATGTGCTTACTGGTATGAGATTAAACTCTGTTGTCAATCAGCCAGTTCAACCACCAAAGGCTGTGCACCCTCCTGTGTTTGGAGTAAATGTCACTGCTGGATGTCTTGCCGAGGTGGAAATCAAATCTGAAGTAAATCAAAGTGTGGAAAAGTTGCAGAAGAATCCTTTAGAAGACTATATAAGGTGTTTTGAAGAGTGGAGAGCCACAAAGTTACTATGGCACAAGCACTTGGTGAAGACTACCTTGTTACTGTTTTATAGATGGCTTCCCTTCCCCATTCAAACACTTTTTGAAGCTTCTCAATCCAAGTACTTTGGCTATCGCATGTGCCAAGGCTAGATTGTTCGAATCCTCAATTCTTCCTCAAAAGAAAGCGAACAGAGGGACAATTGATCAAATATCAGATGAAGCTCGTCCTGTTCCTAAATCAGCTCCTATATTTAGTATGGAGATAGCACCATTAGATTCAGCAATAAGCTCAAGTGCAAGGACGCATGCTCAACGACTTATTTTGAAGGAGAAAACATCTGCTCAAGTGTGTGTGACATCTTTACAAAATCAGCAAGCTGAATCGCGACAGAAGGAAACACTTGCCAGGAAGCCTATGTCTGTGCAGTGGCCTAATTTGCTATCACAGAAGCTTGATAGAACAGCTCAAGTCAAGAGCACTCAAGAGGGTGATAGTGCGACAATCCAGGCTAACTTGAAGCCATTTGATCCAGGGAAGGAAGTCCTCACTGTCCCTTGGGAAAGTATGCAAAAACTTGGGCAAATTGGGGAGCACAATTCAACTGCCAATGTCGAATGTCAGCTGGGAAATGTGTCCAATCAGATCAAAAGGCAGGTCCCTTGTAATGGAGCTAGTATCTATTCATCTATGCATACAAATATTAGGCCACCTGAAGGCTTTGGGTTGATGTTCAATCAGCTCCAAAAATCAGTTTCATTGTGTACAAGCGAGGCTTATTCTCTTTCGACAAGCAGTACATATGAGGCCTTAGCAGAGGCAGTAAATGGGAAGATAATCGCATCAAATATATCACCTATTCAGAGTGAAGTTGCTGCAATACAATCAGTTAGGCGAGACGAATTGGTGCTGCCGATGCGTCATTCAAGAGCAGGAAAGCAGCAACATGAGCTAAGCCAAGATGAACTTGTTTTAAAGCATTTGGGTAGATTTGCACATTCCAAAAGCTGCAACAAGGAGCTCATCAACAAGATAAAGGGGCTAGAGCTTGGCTAATTTGGAGTGACAGCAGTAGACCACCTGATTTCTTACGTGCTAAGCCGGATGTTAGAGCTATTGAGGGAATGTACGTCCGCAAGTTCACCGGGTTTAGGCAGCTACAGGAAGGACTAATGCACTTAATGTATTTCGGCCGCAACCTTGGTTCCAATGGGCGTTCAAGCTGTCAAGGAAAATATAGATTTCTATCAAGGCTTCGGCTAATTCAGCAAATAATTCAAGATTGTGCAGCACAGACCCCATCCAGCAGCATTTCAAGTCATCCAGCTACAATTTTTCTAATTAGATTCTTGAGGCAAGAATCTCTAAAGGGGGGAGTATTGTCATGTACCTTAGTAAGCAAATAATGATGAATTAGTTGAATAGGTTTTGGAGGGAAAATAGGAAATTGGCGGGAAAGGTTGTTAAGAGTGATTTAGGCGGGAAAATTGGTTAGAATTGGAGGGAAATTGGTTAATTCTTTAAGTATAAGTATAGATGATTGATGTAAGTCTTGGGTATGATTTGAATAATAAAATTGATACTATTTCTTCTCTTCTCATCTATTCTCTCAATTCTCTTCTCATCCCATACTCTAACTATCCCAAATCCCGGTTGTGATCATCCGATCAAAACAAATTGGTATCAGAGCTACGTTCTTGGCACCGATCAGGTTGATTTCTATGCAATTTTGATTGAGTTAGCTTAAGATCAAGCTTAATTTGATATCAAAGTCTTGATCGCATTGCAATGGGTTAAGAGTTCAATCTTTTGGATTCTTGATTGAGACTTGCGGTTGTTCAGAAATTCAGCTGCTCCTTCGCATAAACTTGAGGTTTTGCAATTGATTTGATTGAATTTACTTCAATTAAGTTGAGATTGCATTAAATCAAGTATGATTTACAGCACAAGCCCTGCGGTTGGAGCAAATGAGGCGGTTGTTAGCTCAATACAGCAGGAGCAGCTTGCACGAGTGCATCAGCACCAGCAGCAACTCACATGGGATTACAAGCTGACATTGCCTCGTTCTCAGCCTCAGTATGTGCAAAAGCAGCTCCAAATTCAGCAGCAGATCCTTGGAATTCAGGAGCAAAACACAGCCTCGATGCAAGTTAAGCTTACAGGGCAACAATATCAGCAGCGATTTGAACAAACAAATCGTGAAATTCGGCAGCTGTTACAAGGAATACGGGAGGACCAACAGAAATGGCAGCGGAACCTCCAAAATCAGCAGCACAAACTAGAAAGAGCAACTCCAGATTCAAGTGCAGCTGTTAGTGCTGGAATAAAAGAGAAATTCTATGCTAAGGTTGCTGCAAATGGAAACAGTGAAGATCAAGTGAGAAGGATTCACTTAAGGCCTAAACAAGCTGCTGTTGTAGGGCCACTTACCGCAAGTTCAACTTCATTTCAGCAGGGAATTGGTACCTCACTGCCTGAAATAGATTTATTACAGCATAAAGTACAAGATGTTGAATCACCTAAGGTTGCTGACATTGAATTACATGTGCAAATTGAGATACTTAGCTCAAGGAAGTTGCGGTTGAAGGTTCTCTTACAGCAATGTAAGAACATTAGCTTGATCATTCATCTAAATCGCAAGAAATGCTATTCAAGCAAGAAAATGATCGAGAAGGAAAGACCAATTTTGGTATATGAAGGGAGTGCACCAGCTTTCTTACAAATTGAGGAAAATAAAGAGGCTCTTGAGAGGTTGTATATGAGTAAGAAGTTGGGATTGAAGCAGCCCAAGGTGATATTGATGACAATTGATAAACTTCGAGCATCAATTTGGATCCAAAGAACAATGAAGAAAACAAGGAAAGGATGTCATTCAAACAACCAAGATACTAATTTAGCATTGAAGCAAGAGAGTTGTACTGCAGCTTTGCCTGAGGATGAACAAGTTGCTGCTGCTATGGGTGATAATACGGTTGTACATACAAATGTTGGGGCTGGACTAAATGTATGGGTGAATCAGTTGGAGGAGTTTGATCACAACAAGCTACAGATAGACTTGCGAATTGCTAAGCTACAAGAACAGCTCAGTGGGCAACATGTGCTTACTGGTATGAGATTAAACTCTATTGTCAATCAGCCAGTTCAACCACCAAAGGCTGTGCACCCTCCTGTGTTTGGAGTAAATGTCACTGCTGGATGTCTTGCCGAGGTGGAAATCAAATCTGAAGTAAATCAAAGTGTGGAAAAGTTGCAGAAGAATCCTTTAGAAGACTATATAAGGTGTTTTGAAGAGTGGAGAGCCACAAAGTTACTATGGCACAAGCACTTGGTGAAGACTACCTTGTTACTGTTTTATAGATGGCTTCCCTTCCCCATTCAAACACTTTTTGAAGCTTCTCAATCCAAGTACTTTGGCTATCGCATGTGCCAAGGCTAGATTGTTCGAATCCTCAATTCTTCCTCAAAAGAAAGCGAACAGAGGGACAATTGATCAAATATCAGATGAAGCTCGTCCTGTTCCTAAATCAGCTCCTATATTTAGTATGGAGATAGCACCATTAGATTCAGCAATAAGCTCAAGTGCAAGGACGCATGCTCAACGACTTATTTTGAAGGAGAAAACATCTGCTCAAGTGTGTGTGACATCTTTACAAAATCAGCAAGCTGAATCGCGACAGAAGGAAACACTTGCCAGGAAGCCTATGTCTGTGCAGTGGCCTAATTTGCTATCACAGAAGCTTGATAGAACAGCTCAAGTCAAGAGCACTCAAGAGGGTGATAGTGCGACAATCCAGGCTAACTTGAAGCCATTTGATCCAGGGAAGGAAGTCCTCACTGTCCCTTGGGAAAGTATGCAAAAACTTGGGCAAATTGGGGAGCACAATTCAACTGCCAATGTCGAATGTCAGCTGGGAAATGTGTCCAATCAGATCAAAAGGCAGGTCCCTTGTAATGGAGCTAGTATCTATTCATCTATGCATACAAATATTAGGCCACCTGAAGGCTTTGGGTTGATGTTCAATCAGCTCCAAAAATCAGTTTCATTGTGTACAAGCGAGGCTTATTCTCTTTCGACAAGCAGTACATATGAGGCCTTAGCAGAGGCAGTAAATGGGAAGATAATCGCATCAAATATATCACCTATTCAGAGTGAAGTTGCTGCAATACAATCAGTTAGGCGAGACGAATTGGTGCTGCCGATGCGTCATTCAAGAGCAGGAAAGCAGCAACATGAGCTAAGCCAAGATGAACTTGTTTTAAAGCATTTGGGTAGATTTGCACATTCCAAAAGCTGCAACAAGGAGCTCATCAACAAGATAAAGGGGCTAGAGCTTGGCTAATTTGGAGTGACAGCAGTAGACCACCTGATTTCTTACGTGCTAAGCCGGATGTTAGAGCTATTGAGGGAATGTACGTCCGCAAGTTCACCGGGTTTAGGCAGCTACAGGAAGGACTAATGCACTTAATGTATTTCGGCCGCAACCTTGGTTCCAATGGGCGTTCAAGCTGTCAAGGAAAATATAGATTTCTATCAAGGCTTCGGCTAATTCAGCAAATAATTCAAGATTGTGCAGCACAGACCCCATCCAGCAGCATTTCAAGTCATCCAGCTACAATTTTTCTAATTAGATTCTTGAGGCAAGAATCTCTAAAGGGGGGAGTATTGTCATGTACCTTAGTAAGCAAATAATGATGAATTAGTTGAATAGGTTTTGGAGGGAAAATAGGAAATTGGCGGGAAATGTTGTTAAGAGTGATTTAGGCGGGAAAATTGGTTAGAATTGGAGGGAAATTGGTTAATTCTTTAAGTATAAGTATAGATGATTGATGTAAGTCTTGGGTATGATTTGAATAATAAAATTGATACTATTTCTTTTCTTCTCATCTATTCTCTCAATTCTTTTCTCATCCTATACTCTAACTATCCCAAATCCCGGTTGTGATCATCCGATCATAACACAAAGTTTCAAGCATATATTTTTCCTAAGTGTTTTGTTTCTTTTATAATGTTAAGCCAAGTTTCAAGATGTAAATCCAAGTCTCAAAATGTCTATTCAAGTCTAAATATGTCTATCAAAGTCTTGTGAATTTTTGATCTAAATCTCTTTCTACTTTGTTGGTTCTTGTCTTTATTTAATTCACTATGTTCTTGAATTATTTTATTTTGTGTTTTGTCTAAAGTTTTATTCAAGATGTTCTTGAATTTTTGTTATTTTTGATTTTATATATTTTAACATGGTATTCGAGCGTGTCGATCAGGTAAAACTTTGTTTTTGTTTCGGTTGAATTTTGGCAGCTGAACATTGAGTTACTTATTGGTCTTGGTAATCCTTGTGTTGGGCATTGTTTATAATACATTTCTACAAGTTTATCTTGATTTTTGTCTTGGCAAAAGAGCTTCATATTCTTTGGTGATGCTCTTTGGTTTTCGAATTGTTTTGCTCAATTATTGAGGTATATGGGTATTGTCTTTTAAGTTCTTCTTTACTATCCAAAGCTCGTTAACAACTAGCTAGGGTTTTCAACGGTAAGCCTTGTTTGAAGCCTTGTCTTGTCATCCATTTTTGGGGTTGATTTATTTTGTTAAAATGTCTAATGGTAATTCCTTTGATCAAGATTCTATTGTTGTTCCCATGTTAGGGGGGAATCGTTGATACTCACTCTTTATTTTACCTTTATCTAGGTATGAATTTTGTTACAAATATTTTCCATGCCGATGTGGAGATTTTATGCTGTTAACAATCCAATTTTTCATTCTGCCACTTGTCTTGAATTTTGTTCGAGCTGTTTTTGAATTATTTTATTTTTAAGTTGTTTTCCTTCACACTATTTGGTTTAAGGCCGTGCATTTTTGTTCCTCCGTGTTTGGTTTCAAGCAAGAGTTTTGGAACCATCATTTAGTGTTAAATTTTACCAGGCCTTTAGACCTGATCCACGGAGTTGGAACACACGAGATCCACATATGAGGCCGAAGTGGGGTTCCATTCTAAAACCAATTGGCCTTAGGTGGAGTAACCTACTAGACTTGTAAATTGATATTTACTTTGACCACTCCTATGTGGGATTCATATTCTTAAATCACCTACGGAGTTCTTACTTTTAAAACTACCCCTCACATGTGAGTTTACTTCAAACGCATCCCTCACCTACTCCGGTTCAATTGGGAATTACATCCCCAACACTAATCGGAGAGGTCTTCGGTGCAACAAATTTAAATGCACCCCTATGTACTAGGACACGGTGCAACCAACAAAAGCTCGGGATCATCCACTTGCTCTGATACCATGTTAAATTTTACCAGCCCTTTACACCCGACCCATGGAGTCGGAACACATGAGATTCACATATAAGGCCCAAGTGGGGTTCCATTCTAAAACTAATTAGCCTTAAGTGGAGTAATCAACTAGACCTATAAATTGATCTTTACTCTCACCACTCTTATGTGGAATTCACATTTTTAACTCACATGTGGAGTTCTTACTTTTAACATTTAATGTCAAAAGTTTGATATGCAAAGTTCTTATTTTTAGATTTGTTTTGGGCGTTCGTATTTATGACTTTGGTATTAAAATTTGTCTTGAATTTAGTTCTTGACGTTCGACTTTGTTTGATTACCCAAGATTTATTTTGGGAGTCTATCGTTATTTTCAATGTCTAATACTTTGGATCAAAATTTTAGTTTTCACTTGGCGGTTTTATTTCACTTAAATTATTGTTTGTGAGCCTGTTATTTCGGGGTTCAAATTTATAGTCCTCTTTTTGGGGTATGTGTTATGTTCGGGATAATTCCACTATCTGCAGATGGCATAAGTTGACCTACCAGATTTGATATCCGAGTTTATTTTATCTAGATTTAGTAGAGTTGTTATTTAGATTTAATCTTTGTTATCTTATGTAATCTTTTTATTTTATTTAGGATAGATTTTCCTATCTTTTATATAGTTGTTTTGTAGCAAATCTCCTATAAACTTTTCTATACAAAGAAGCACAATCTCAAGGTCAAATTGACTGACCCAATTGTATTTTCAATTTCAACGTTTTCTATATGGTATCAGAGCCCTAGAATTACATCATCCTAAACCGATCCCAATGGCCTCACAAAATTCTAGCAGCTCCAACATGCTACTCACTACACAACCATCGTCATCCACCACTGGATCTCTAAATGTTCCTACTCTTAATATCAAACTTGATCGTGAAAACTATTTCCTTTGGAGAAATCTTGTTCTCTCAGCTCTTCAGGCATATGACCTCGAAAACCTTATTCATGAAAAACCACCATCCCATTGTATAAACAAATCTAACACTAAAGAGACTTCATCATTAGAAAATACTGGAGATGTAAATCCAAATTATGTTTCATGGAAGAAGAAGGATCGTTTAGTTATGCTCTAGCTAAAATTAACAATTAGTGAGAGGATTCTTGGCCATGTTGCAAGGGCCCCTTGCTCTCAAGATGTGTGGGTAATTTTAGAACACATTTTTTAGTCATCAATCCTGTGATGGAGTTATGCAAACACGTTGGGAGTTGCAAACTCTTACCCAAGGTGCTTTTTTAGTCTTTGATTATGTTGAGAAGAAGCAACTTCTGGTCGACCAACTTGCAACTACTCTCAACCCGGTATCTAAAGAAGACCTTATACGATATATCTTATGTGGACTTGATCCAAGATACGTAGCCTTTGTCACATCTGTTAGCACTAGAGAGGTTGAAACTACTGTAAATTCATTGATTGGCAAGCTCATGTAGGAAGAAGCATGCCTCGACAAGCTTATGCATACCCAAAATTTCACTGCCCATCTTGCCCAACACTCGCAGCCACCATATATTGCCCAACCACATATTGTCCAATACTCACAACAACCAAATATGGTATTTAATACCCCATCCACAGCTATATATGCTTCACCGGGAATAACAAATCAAAATGAAAATGTGCCATTCCTTACTTCACATAACTCTCCCATAGGAGGTACCAATGATAACAATTCAAAAGAACGCCTTAGGCAAAGAAATCAAGGAAATAAGAAAGGGAAGATCTATTGTCAGATTTTGTTTAAAAAAAAAAAAAGTACACTCAGCTCTTGATTGTTATAATCATTTTAATCACACTTATACATCAGAGAAGGCGTCTAAAATATCTGCTATGTTACCTCGCCTAATACAATCAATGATCCAGCATGGTACGTGGACTCGGGAGCTTCTCATCATTTAACATCCGATAAGAACAATATTTCAATTCAACAACGGTATCAAGGAACAAATCAAGTCCAAGTTGGGAATGGTATGTTTCTCCCTATCACTCACACCAGAACTTAACTTATTCCAGCATATGGCACCAATCTATTTCTCCCTAATACATTGCATGTTCCTCACATTGCTAAAATTTATTGTCTCCCAACTCACAAAAGACAATAATGTTTACTTGGAATTTCATCCTAACTATTGTCTCATTAAGAATATAAGGGAAACATCCTTCTCAAAGGAACCCTTGACCATGGGCTCTACAAGATACCTAATCAAGCCTCTCCTATTCGACAACCAGTTGCTTGTTTGAGTGAGAGAACCTCTATCCAGGGCTCGCACAATCGTTTGGGTCATCCAAATGAAAAGATCGTCCATAGATTAGTCTCTAATTTTGCAATTACCAGTGTCCTCCAATAAACCTTTTTCTTTATGTGGGTCTTGTCAAATGGGCAATAGTTATAGTCAGTCCTCGTCTAGCTCACATGCCACTTCTGATTTATTGTTAGATTTAGTTTATTCGGATGTTTGGAGCCCGGCCCTTTTTATATCTAGTAATGGAAATTTATGTTTCATTCTCTTTGTCGATGATTGTTCCAAATATAATGTGGATTTATTTTTTGTCATACAAATCACAAGTATTTGAGACTTTCAAACACTTCCATGCTATGGAACAAACATAATTCTGGCTAGAAAATTAAACAACTTCAAACCGATTGGGGCGGTGAATATCGCAATGTCACACCCTTTGTTGAATCAATGGGAATTCAACATCGTCTCTCATGCCCACATACGCATAAACAAAATGGGGCAGTCGAACGATGCAATTGAATAGTGGTTGAGAAGGGATTAGCTCTTCTTGCACATGCTTCTCTCCCTTTAATATTTTGGGTATATGCTTTTAATACTACCGCATATCTAAATAATCGACTCCTCACTCCCATTCTTAACCACAATTCTCCATATCAAATTCTCTATCATTGTGTTCCAAATTATGCTTTACTAAAAAATTTGGATGCTTATGTTATCCTTTTTTGTGTCTATAGTTCTCATCACAAGGGGTATCAATGTTTACACCCATCTACAAGTCGTATATATATTGCCCATCATGTTGTCTTTGATGAGTCTTCTTTTCCCGGCACTTCTCTTATCAGTGCTCCCTCTCCATCTATACCCACTCCATCCATTTCTCTACAATCCTTATGACTTGCGCTTCACCCTCCATTATGCTGGAACAATCATCTCCTCTCTCACCCATGTCAACTCCCAGTCCGTCTCTATTGACTTCCTCTAATTCTTCTTCTTTACTGGAACAACATGAATCATGTCCTCCCTCATCTCCTTCAAACCTGTTGGTTTTACCATCTATCTCTAATCCCACAGATTACCCAGTTGTACCATGCTACTTTCGTCAACCTGAGCAATCCACCCATCCCATGACTACTCGTTCCCGTACCAACTCACTCGAGCCTAAACCACTCTCCGCAACCCAGCATCTTCTCCTACAGAACCAACTTCCTATTCTTAAGCCTCCAAAGATCTGCTTGGTGAGCCGCAAATGGACACCAAACTCGCCGCCCTCCATAAAACTCAAACCTAGACCATTGTTCCCCCTCCCCCTGGTGCCAATATTGTGGGTTGAGTGAGAGTAATGCAATGATGACTTTGGATTGAATGATATAACAATTACTTTAGAAGGCACTATTTATAGAGTTTGAGGATAAAGCAAAAGACATTACTACCCTTGACATTATGAAGAGGACAAGGGTAGACTAGACATAATGTAAAAACCCTAAGGAGACTTGTAAGAGTATAAAAACCGCAAGCAATCATAGTTAAAATTATAGTATAATGTTACAGTAATTACAGTATAATACTGTTGTAAAATGCTGCAGGAAAATGCAGTGAAATACAGTGAAAAAACAGCAGTAAAACACAGTGAAAAATCAGCAAGTGACAGCGAAATTCCCTGTTAAATATCAGCAAAATACTGCAGTGAATTTCAGTAAATTTTCAATGAAAGAATTCAGCGAAATACCTAAACACAGCAATCAAATAATACCTGAAGATGGAGAACTCGACTAGAGTACGAAAAAAGCATCGAAGGATAGAACAATTAGAAAGATCTTACAAAATGATGATATCACGCCGTGGTAAATGCTACTGTCCTAAAAGACGATTTCGCTGCTGCTTTGATGCACACGGCATAACCGGTAGCCGTCTTCCAGGATTAACGCGATCCGACTCTTAACGTGCACTCGTTAATTGCTGGGTTGGAGTACCTTAGAACTTTGCCCAAAATCTGGATATGTAAATTGGAATTTAGATCTGAACAAAGGAGAATGAGAATCACAAGTGCCAAATTCTTTAATCTCATAATTTAATCAATCACACAATATGTTTGTTATGGAAGAGAGAGAAATGGTGAGCTCTTGTCAGGGAGTCTTTTTGGGATGGAGAGAGAGAGTGGGTAGTAAGTATTATATAGTGTGGGTTAACATATTAAAATTGTAACGGTTAATAATGGACGCAATAAATTGCAACCGTAAAATAACGGATGTAATAAATTGTAACAGCTATATTGTCAATAAATTCCCAACGATCACAATTTTAATGACGTCAAACCGTTACGGGTAAACGGCTAATGACAAGTCTTGAAAGATATTTTCCGTAAAATAAATGTAGTCGTTAAGTAAAGGATCATCAACATTATTTTTCCAATGTGGGACACAACCTCCAAAAACTAAAGGTTAGCTTGTGTCATTTTTTCAACAATCCCCCACAAATGATACAAGTGGAAGAGAATAAAGAAGAATAGATTGGGCAAAGGGAGTTTAGTTTTTCAATGCTGATGTCTCGCCACTTGAATCATCACCTAGTGTAACCCAAGTTCAGGACCAACATCTTGCAAGGTGACTTTCGTCTTGAATCTCACAAGGGGTTGTATGGTCTTCCACCTGGACACATACCAAACTCCATATCTTCGCAACTCCTGCAATTTGGCCCGTTTTATCAGCCATGAGCTCGTCCTGGATATTTATAGGCGCTCTAGAAGGCAAGTCTTAAACCTTCATAGGGAGCGGCCACACTCCCATGCCTATATAGGTAGATCCCATCAAGTGTGTGTTACTGCACACCACCAAACATATGGTTATGGGTCCATTAAGAGCTAGAGCTTAACCTTACTCCTTGGTAACATAACGACAACTTATGAGGTTCGACACGTTTTATCGGTCATGCGCTCGTCTTGTATATTCATAGGCGCTCTAGAAGGCAAGTCTTGAACCTTCATAGGAAGCGGCCAGACTCCCACACCTACATAGGTGGATCCCATCAAGTGTATGTTACCGCACACCACCAAACATATGGATATGGGTCCATTAAGAGCTAAGGCTCAACCTCACCCTTGGTAACATACAGACAATGTCCATCAAGTGCAAGCCTCGCTTACACCACCAAACATATGGCTATGAACCCGTCTCCACACTGTCACACCATAGGGAGGGACAACATAAAATACAGTGTACTTCTCGAATGAAACTATGACTTTTCACATTGAACCTGTTAAGCCTAGGTTCGATACATCACAGTTTATTCATGTATAGACTTTAGTCCCATCCCCCTCGATGTTTCCACCATCAATGGATCCACAAGGTTCTTTTCAGACCTTTACAATTTAGTGATATCACTTTCTTTCGTGTAGATCGTTTAAGATCTTGTGCCTGAGACGAATATGTCTCCTCTTGCCAAACTCATCAAGTGTGTAGTGTCCACACCACCCGTTACAGATTATGAGTTAGGATAAAGTATCAAGCTTAACCATCATAAGTGGCATTTCAACACTGTATTACAACAAAGTGGTACTTGAGAGTCCACTATAGCCAACGTTAATCACGAGTTGTTCTCACCCCCACATTGAGGTATCTGCAACGAGCTATTAAACAACTAGCTCCATCGCATGCCAACTTCAACAAAAGTCAGTATAACACAATAGTGGAGCAAATATCATATCAACAAAATTATATCTCCATCCTAAGTACTCAAATAGTACACATCATATGTATATTGTACATACAGTTGGCACGAAAACCATATACCACAAATTGTCACTTTCACATCTTCATCACAATTGTGAAATATTATCACCAATTTAGGTCACAAAGGACCATATACTCATTTCCATCGTACATAGCGTACATGCATTATTACTATTAAGGGTAGTTCATGTCTTACCAATGTCGTATCAAATTTTGGCGATATCAAGAGAAAGAGGTACAGAAGACCATAATTCACAAAATGCCTTTTACAATTCAACTTGAGGCAACCTAAGTCTCTGCAAGGCTCTCGAGCCCAAGTGCTTAGCATCATCAAGCTATTTACACCGACTTTGGACAATCGCCAAAATAATATTTCTACCATAATCAATTTTCATAAGCTAGCCATAACTAGCAAACATTGGTAAAAACACAATAATCAGAAAAGATTATGATCAGACAACATACCACATAGGGTCTCGGGTGCTCTTACAATCCCCCACAATGGAATGTCTCACAATACATTCCTAAACCATTCAATTTTTCTACTTACCAACTCAATGTTTAAGGACAACTAAAATATGCAGGTTTTAGAGGGGTGTCACAAAACATAGCTCACTAATGAGCCTAAATACATTGTAATTAGTATAATATCTTTCATTGATATCAGACACACAACACAACAAAAAGTCTATTACAATGTACACTCCATTCATAGTACTTCACTAGTACCTCAACAATTGAATTAGAGCACTTTAATATTCATTATTTGGATCCATGTATGTAAGACTAGATCTACTAGTGACATATGATATAATAGGACGAATGTTGTCTTATTTATCAAAACGTAATGCTATCAATCACCTTAGCATATTTAGCTTGTAACGCGATGACATGTTTTTCTTCTCAATGGGTAAACACTAGACTCATATAGTATGTCATCCAAATGACCGACATGAGCATATAGTATATGACAATAACCCTAATAAGGTATCTAGACACATGCTAAATACCAAGCCTATGATCAATCAAGGTTCTCATATGACCTGCACCTTACCTTTTTCCCTAAATTATAAAAGAAGGCATGAAATAGTAATCCTAAGGGCATAGAAGTCTCCCAAGACAACACAAGTCCACATGTGACTCAAACATATCATGTTTTTCCCAATCCTTGGCTAAATTCAGCAGAACAACTTAAAATCATACCAGAATTCTGCAAATTCAGCACGTACAGTCCAAAAAAAAGCATAAAACAGTAGCAAACAGCCTATAACCTGTATATAGGCAATATTGACAGCAACTTACAGCAACTACAGTCATAATATGCAGTATGGACACAGCATATAGCCCAAAATCGGTATGGATATCACCAAATTCAGTATTGAGCCTTAACGCTTAGCAGCACACCAACATGTAGCAGCATATTCGCTTGAAAACGGTCCATAAACAACATGTTCATCATCACTTCAAGCAACAAGTATCAACATGTGATCAACTTGCTTCAGACATAGCCATGGAAAACACATAAGACACATCAACATAGACACTAAACGCATTAAATCTTATTTTCCCAAGATCTCACAAGTCCTATTAGCCCTTTACAAGAATCAACTATTTCACTTATGTCACTCCAAATATGCAAGGAAAACTACTCTCTCATATAAGGTTAATCTCATAGTTAAAACTCAAATATACCATACTTTACCCACACAAGGGGTTCAAGATTGTGCAACTAGACATGCCTAACCTAAGAGTTGCCAACTCTAGGTTCAAGACTTCATTCTAATAAGTTCACAATCAACCTCAAGCGTTAAACACGTATTAACCATAACAATCATACAGAAAATTGATAAAGCACACAATTTGATTTCCATGCAACATGGTTTACACCACATGCACAAGTGTTCAAAACAACACCGAAATAAAATCCAAACCAAGGACTTTCCTTCGATCACCAAAAGAGTCAAGCTCAAGCAATTTAACTCAGAAATTACTCCACCAAAACAAGAATCTACACCGGATTCTCAACTGACCATACATGAGGTCAAACAAGCGATTAACACCGAACCGCTCCACCGATCAGATGCACCTAGAGCTTTCTCAGTCTAGGTCAAACCGTTAGTCTCTAGCATAAACATCTTTTCCACAAAAAGAAACAAAAGGATGATCAAAAATAGTGAGAAATTCATGCTACCTAGGCCACCTAATCGAGTGCCCAAAAAATTAGGACACTTAAACTTGTCTCAACCACCACATAGGAGACAAACCAATGCTTTAGACGCAGTCCAATACGCAAACAGTAATGACCCATCTCCGAAACTAGTCCAAATCGACTAGTGACAATCAAGGATTTCAAGAAAATCCTGATCAATTACACACTTCTAAGGTTCCAAAAGAAAACTGAGTTTTCTCAACCATTTAGGGATGCCCTTCAACCTTTTAAGATGAACTTATATATATTCACAACATGTGCTGAAACAATAATACACATATAGACATTGCCTATACATTTAACTTAAGGCATATAAATATTTTTCCTTTTATAGAAAAAGTAAAACAAGTCCACTGCTTGTTTTTCCATTACTTAAATCCACATGACCCTTTTTTTTTCCTATTCCTCGTTGTTAATTTCAACACATCCCTGGTAAATTCCCCACCATTTTCACCTTTCTTTATTTTCTCCTGTCTTTCCCTTTCTCTCTCTAATTTTATATTTTGTAATAAAATTTACAACTTCTCTTTTTTTCAATTAAAAAACCTAATGAACCTTGAACTAGATGAACCAGCACCTTCAACAATAGCCTTTTTGAAACTAATTTTGCCATAATCTCTTTCACTTTTGCTTTAAAAACCTTAGCTTTTGATTCCAGTTCAGGAATTATATCTGCTTGTATACCAATAGATTTTGGCTTGGATTCCAAGCTTATTTGTAGATATTGAAAATTCTTCAAAATGGTTTTTTCCCAAAATAAAGAGTTTCTTATGAAAAGGCGTTATCCAGTTTCAACTTACTTTACTAATCAAGTATTACATATCAAGACTTCTTCAACATGGGTCCATCCCGCTTCTACTCCTTTCTCACATTTCCTTTCTAAAATTATGAAAATTCATACTTCTCAACCCAAATTCGAAACTCGTCTTTTAGATTGTAAGAGTATAAAAACCGCAAGCAATCATAGTTAAAATTACAGTATAATATTACAGTAATTACAGTATAATACTGTTGTAAAATGCTGCAGAAAAATACAGTGAAATGCAGTAAAATATTTCTATAATATTGTAGAAAAAGAACAGCAAAAAACAGCAGTAAAACACAGCGAAAAATCAGCAAGTGACAGCGAAATTCCCTGTTAAATATCAGCAAAATACTGTAGTGAATTTCAGTAAATTTTTAGTGAAAGAATTCAGCGAAATACCTAAACACAGCAGTCAAATAATACCGGAAGATGGAGAACTGGACTAGAGTACGAAAAAAGCATCGAAGGAGAGAGCAATTAGAAAGATCTTACAAAATGATGATGTCGCGCCGTGGTAAATGCCACTGTCCTAAAAGACGATTTCGCCGCTGCTCTGGTGCACACAGCATAACCAGCGGCCGTCCTCCAGGATTGACCCGATTCGACTCTTAACGTGTACTTGTTAATTGCCGGGTAGGAGTACCTTAGAACTTTGCCCAAAATCTGGATATGTAAATTAGAATTTAGATCTGAACAAAGGAGAACGAGAATCGCATGTAAATTGGAATTTAGATCTGAACAAAGGAGAATGAGAATCGCAAGTGCCAAATTCTTTAATCTCATAATTTGATCAATCATGAAATATGTTTGTTATGGAAGAGAAAGAAATGGAGAGCTCTTGTCAGGGAGTCTTTTTGGGATGGAGAGAGAGTGTGGGTAGTAAGTATTATATAGTGTGGGTTAACATATTAAAATTGTAACGGTTAATAATAGACGCAATAAATTGCAACGGTAAAATAACAGACGTAATAAATTGTAACGGCTATATTGTTAATAAATTTTCAACAATCACAATTTTAATGACGTCAAACCGTTATGGGTAAACGGCTAATGACAAATCTTAAAAGATATTTTCCGTAAAATAAATGTAGCCGTTAAGTAAAGGATCATCTACATTATTTTTCCAATGTGGGACACAACCTCCAAAAACTAAAGGTTAGCTTGTATCATTTTTCCAACAAGACTTTCCTAACTAGCTCTTCTCTAATAGGCCCCCTCAATCTGAGTGAGGCGTAGCAACACGAAGTTTGGCATTGTGGAAATGAAAGAGGTTCGAAGCTAATCCCTTGGTGAAGATGTCAGCCACTTGCCTGGTAGTGGGGCTATAACGAACTTGAAGGTTGCCTTTCAGGACTTTCTCTCGAACGTAGTGAAAGTTCACATCAACATGTTTACTGCGATCATTGGAGATGGGATTTTCCGCAAGATAGGAGGCTGATACGTTGTCAAAATATATTATGATGGGGGCCAAAGTGGCGAATGCCAAGGTCTTTCATGATGTAGCGAACCCAGTCACAAGCACACCCCAAAAACATGAAACTTGAATAGCTAGGACATTTTTGAAAAAGTTTTTCAAATGGGGACGAGTTTGCTAAAACCCGGGTGCGGAGGCGATTATTTGTAAAATAGGCAGTACAAGTCGCATCATCCCAAAAGGAATAGGATAATCGAGATTGTAAAAGAAGTGTTCGTGCCATTTCAACAATGTGTCAGTGCTTTCGTTCCGCCACCGCATTTTGTTATGGGGTATCAGGACACGATAGGCGAAAATGAATGCCATGTTTTTGACGTAGACAGTTTATGCCTTTATGGTCAAATTCACAGCCACCATCACTTTAAAAAATCTTAATTTTTTGTGGAAAATTGGTTTTCGACTAAAGCTTTAAATGTTTCAAAATTTTCAAAAACTTCAGATTTGTATTACATTGAATATAGCTATGTAAATCTTGTAAAATCATCTACAAATGTAACATAGTATTTATGACATGAGGTAGACGAGACCAGTGATTACCATACATCAGAATGAATTAAATGTAGTGGGGAAGTAAAAGTATGCGATGCACGTTGCAAAGGTAAACAATGGGACTTGCCCATACAACAACTTTTACAAATATCAGAAAAAACAAGAACTAGTAATAAGTTTGTGATTACATAAGATGTCCATAGTGGGGCGACCTAAGTGTCCTAGTCAATGATGCCAAAGTTCACCGAAGCGGGCAACGAGACCAAGAGAGTAAGGCGAGAAGCTATATAATGGTCTATTACTACGAACTCAAAGCAGAGGAATCCCCATAGCTTGTCCTTTATAGAAAAAAAAATAGCGTCAAATTCAACCATGCATTTGTTAGTCTGAAAAAGCCGTTTGACTGATGGAAGATTATGAGTGAGGCTAGGGACAGTCATTATGTTTTTGAATTATAAAGGTCATTTATGAGTTTCAAATATTTGAGGAACCCATATGCGTTACAGGGAATAAAGATCTGTTACCAACTGAAACACTATTATGCCCGTTATAAGGAAGAAGGTTGTGGACAATACTTGAATTGGGGGTCATATGGTTGAATGCACCAGAGTCAAGGTACCAACTATAGTTCTGGGAGTCACTGATGGACATGGCAGGTAGAGAATGTGTAGGATCCGAAAATGATGTCTGGTCGAAGCGATGGGGCCAAGTGAGAGCACCATGACCAGTTTGATTGTAGATTTAACAATATTGAGGACCGGGACCAAGAATACCGTTAGCGTTAAACGATATTTGACTTGTGCTTGGGCCACGATGGGGGCTTGGTTGGTGTTGTGGGTCATGAGATCCCGATTGATGCTATTAAGCCTGATTACCAGTGCGGCCCACTCGATTGCCACATCGACCATGGTTGCAGCCCTTGTTACCTTGGCCACGACCACCACAACCACAATTAGACCCTTGAGAACCTGTACTTGCAACAATTAGTGCATGATTTTGTTCAGTGGAAAGGCGCCCTTGGTACTGGTTTTGGACGCCCTCTTCATTTAGGAGGATAGTTTTTAGGACCTCAAAGTCAGGGGTAGGAGAGGTATTCTTGTGAGGGTTCCAAACGCAGATGGGAACTCAGGAGAGGGGCATAGTAGAATAGTTCTCTGTTTGAAATTGGCAAGTATATGGCAGCTAAGTCATCAGTTATTGATTTTAGTTCACGTTCAAAGAGATACGATTCCATAGTTTTGCCATCTTTAGGACGATTTACAATTTTTGTTCTGAGTTCAAATTCCTTTTCCAGAGAATGGTCTCTAAACCGCTTGACAAAGCTTCCCACATGGCTTTAGAGGTGGGGTGTCTTACAATGTCATTAAGGAGAGGTCGTGAGAGGGTGGTGTTTGTGATGAATCTGGTCAATGTGCTTATTCATTATTTTGAAGTTTTTATGAGGTGGTGTTAGTTAGGATGAGTTGAACTCAAGCTCTAGCTACATACCCGACTTGATATACCCTGTGAGATCAAACAAACGGTTAGAGGGGCCCGTGGAGTAACCCACGGGAGACCCCTCCGACGCTTAAATCGGTATCAATACCGTGAAATAGTAAATAAGGACAAGTAATAAATTGACATAATAGATATAAAATACTTAGCCTGAGAGGAGTAAGGCGTTTGAACTATTATTACTCCGGAGAGGTGATCGTAGGCATGGTCCAAAAAAAAGGAGGTGTGTTCCCCTTTTATAAGGGAAAGGTGTTTGCGGATGAGTATGTTCAATCCTATCTTCTAGTTACTTTTGTCATAAATTGAAGAAAGTGGGTGAATTGTGCTATATCGAGCATAATGGGCGAATTACTTTGTATTAGGCTTGGTGGGCGAATTGCATTGCTAGTGGGCAAATTGGGTTGTTGTACAAATTGGGCAAATTGGGTTGTTTTACCCTTACAGGGCAAATTGCACCTACTGGTTGAATTGCGTTGTTTTACCTCTACTAGGCGAATTGTATTGTTTTACCCTTACTAGGCATATTGCGCCTACTGGGCAAATTGCGTTGTTTTATCTCTACTAGACGAATTGTGTTGTTTTAAATTTTTTGTCCGAATAATTGCCCGTGTAACCTAGTTGCCTATTTACAATAGCAAGCTTCTCAATTATAAGTTACCAACAGATTAGTCCCCCTACTTCGTGAGCGAACTTCGATCATTCCAAGTTCAGTCATGAAGTAATAAACCTATTTTACTCTGAGCTTGATACTGTAAAATGCTTTGTTGAGCATGGAGGTATTCATTGTTCCGTTTTGGCCCTTTGTAGTTGTCATTCATGTGTTTTTTGAATTTCGATCATATACTCTGTTAGTATACTCATGATAAGTGTAACCTGTTTGGATAAGATTAAAGTGCCCAATATGATGCGTTGTTTATTCACTACCCAAGTAAACAGTATGTAATATACCCTGATGTAGCTAATGTAATGAGTTTGGCCTGACATTCTAGAATTAAGGATAACGAATATGTCATACTGGTCCGATTTCTGAGCATGTCCGTGAGGAGTGTTGCACTCGTTACGGGTGATTACACCAGGGCAGTCGATGGTGAAAAGTGTTGCAAACATTGCGGGTGATTGCACAAGGGGGAATCATGGTGAAGAGTGTTGCACCCGTTGTGGGTGATTGCACCAGGGAGGACCATGGTGAGAAGTGTTGTAGCCCTTCGGGTGAATGCACCAGGGCGGACCATGGTGATGAGTACACACTTGGTAAATGTCGAATGTCATGTATAGAATACCTAGATAAAGTCAAGGTAGGAAGCATAATCAAGATAGTAAAACCACACGGGGCAATATTCTTAGTTGAGGGTATATATCAAAATAAAGACAGGTTGCTAGAATTAACACACCTTGAGGATTGTTACATGCTAGGCAAGAAATAAATCAAGCATAAGGTATACCATTCTTAAAGGATGTCTTGGCTAACATTGCTTTACCTCTGACATTCAACTATGAACTGATGAGCTTGATGTTCCTCCTGTTTAGTGGTTGCTTGATGTTCCTCCTATTTAGTGGTTGCGAATGAACAATTGCACAAATAGTGATTAATAGTATTCACACAATGTACTTTTCAAACAAATATTATTAGAAGGATGTGATTCATCACATAAACTATTGCTAATTTTCGAAGCACTTATGTTTAGTGTGCGGCTTAATAACGGCCAGCCCTCAATATCTTCCTATCATGATACTTATTGCTAAACAGCACCTATTGCTAAATTGAATAGGTTATGAAAGGAGTTTAAAATGGATTGTGAAAAAATTCAAGACTATCTCGAAGTAGGTCACTGCGGTTATTGAACTAGTCCTATTCCTAGCCTTTTGTTCCGACTGCTACAATCTAACGGGATTTTTACTATTGAATTATCATTTATGCTCATATGTCACTAACTTATGACTCTCCATTTCGAGTAGGCGGTTAATAAGCGCCTGGAGTTAGGCAGATAAAAGTGATCTCTTATATTGTTTTTTCTTCAATTATTGACCAGTAATAGCACCTAACTGACAGAGAGTTAATCGAGGTGTGGGTTGCTTAGGCATAGTAACAGGTGTGGTCCATGTTGGACCTTCCTATTAGAAATAGATTATCGAGCTGTGACGAGCATTTGAGTTTGTAATCGTAGTTCGATTCCTTATGGGTAATGAAGCCTTACCGATATGTCATTATTTTGTATAATGTGATTTTATCATATGGCATGATTGAAGGCGGAGTCCTTCAGTCTTAAAATGATTTATACTTCCATAATAAAGAAATAACTCAAGCGAAATCCTCTTGCCCTAAAATAATTTGCGTTGCTAGGATGAGAAAACCTAAAGTTATAAATTGAGGCGCAGTCCCTCAGGCCTAAGATGATTTACGCCACCGTTAATAAAATTACTAAGGCGAAGTCTCCCAGTCCTAAAATGATTTGCACATTGGGATAAGTAATCACGAATGAAGGCAAAGTCTTTCAGCTCCCACCACTAATGAAATGATTTGTGATTTGGATGCATTTGACCTTTGATCTTACTCGATTTAGCTAGACTAAACAATATCTCCCAAAAGGTACTTAGCATAAGGCCACGTCCAATTTCAAGAGATAGTGATATCGCGCAACTTATGAAGTAAGTTAAGTATGGTAGAACTCTGTCTTTTTGACTAAATTACCCTTGCTAGTGCATTGTTGGTGAATAAGTGCCACGTTGGCACGTGACGAGTAGCTTATGCAATAACAACACATTGAGTTCCTATTGGATGAATTGTTTGCTTCGGGATTTCCTTGTAGGTGTATAGAATATGCCAATAAGAAATTCATGGAATAATTAGATTCGTCATGGATGGAAAGAGAGGAAACAAACATGTCTTGTGAATTCCAAGGGACTTATGAGGTCTCTTAAGTGGCCAAACAAAGTCATTGGAATGAATCGTATAACTTAGCCATTTTGTTGTAAGTACTCTTACTATTCTAGAACTCAGCACTTATTTGTGCTCTTTGATGATAATGTGCATTTTGTATTTCAAAATCATTAAGGGTAGGGCTAATGTCTTTCTTCCTTTAATACTCTTAATTTAGAATTGTCATGTCTAATTGTTAATTTGACAATTTATGGGTAGGATCCAGCGAAGTATAACTTAGTTGAACCAGAAGTCATAGCAAGAGTGTGTTGAAGTAGAGTTTGTTCAGACTAGAAATCATAGCAAAGGTTTAATTAGGTTAAAATCCATCAGAGCATAATTACAATGAAGATTGATTCCCTTAGATGTTGATTAAATAGAAATTGACAAAATCAGGACTTGGGCAGGCTAAAACTCCCACTAATAGTGACTCAATTGAGAATGAAATGAATTAATGGTGCAACAAGAATTAGTTCAATCAGAATTTGATTTAATATGAAGGCTGAACCAGAATTAAAAAAATTTGTTTAACTAGAGTTGACTTAAAGTAGGATTGTGATGAAAATTCATCCAATTAGGGTTTAGTTTGAATGAGAATTGGAACAAATAGAGATTGGATCAAACTAAGATTGTAACGACAATTGATGCGCTTATGGTTGATTTGAACAAGGGTTGTAACAAAGAGTGGCCCATTTAGGGTTGAAGCAAACCGAGATGGTAGCAAAAATTAACACATTTAGGGTTAAATTGAATTAAAATGGTAAGGAAAACAAATTTTGCAAAGTCGAATTAAACTAAGATTGTAGTAAAAATTGACCCAAATTTGGGTTTGAAGGAGAGAGTAAGGGTTTGACCATGGTGGGTGGCTAACGACCAGCAACAATCGGCATGTAAGAGGTAGTTGTCGTGCAACCAAGGGCAGCGGTGGATATGGGTGTTATGTCAATACTAACATGTAACAGGAATACTGATAGTGGTGGTGGAAGATGAAGCTTCACAAACAGTGAACGAAACATCACGCGGTGGCGACTTTTGAGAAGAGGGTGGTTGGAGTCCTAAGCATCGCGGAAGTGATGGTCATTAGTGAGAATGACGATAGTGGCTTGAGATGGTGGTTGTCGTGTGATAAGCGAAGAAATAGGCATGACACCTAGTTGTGGATACATCGGGCTATGGAAAACACCTGGTTATGTAAAGTGCCAGCTTGTGGAATTCGCCGAGTTGTGGAAAACACTAGGTATGGAATTCTCCGGGATGTGGAATTTAAGTATACATAACTTTTCACTCGTAAGGAGCTATGAGTCAAATCACATGTCAAAACTAAGCTTTTGAAGAGTTTCATATAACTATGATGATATTTAGAGCTTTTGGTCAAAGAGAACCTAAAAAGGAGGTGAAAAGATGAAGTGGGCGTTTTACCCATGTAGTGGGTATACAACTAGAACCTTTGATTTAAAATGAGCATAACTTTTAATCCGTAAAGAGTTATAGATAGAAGCACCTATAAAAATGAAGCTATTGAAGAGTGATGAGTTCTCAAGTGTTTTATCAAAGAAAACATAAGAAAAAGGTGAAAAGATAACCGGGCGTTTTACCCACGCAGTGGGTACACAACTTGAACCTTTGACTTAAAATGAGCATGGCTTTCAATACGTGCAGATTTATGGGTTGAATTATATATTAAAATGAATCTATCGAAGAGTACTAGACACCTATGATGATTGTTTAAGTTTTTGAACAAAGAAAATTGGAGAAATAGGCGAAAAGATGAAGTGGGCGAATTCCGCGTATAGTAGCTACATAACTTAACTTGTAACTTAAAACAAGGATAACTTTTAATCTATGAAAAGTTATGGATTGGATTATATATCAAACGAAGATCTTGAAGAAATTTATGTAACTATAATAAGTTTTTGTTTTTTTGATCAAAGAAAATATGAACTAGAGGTGAAAAGCTAAAGTAGGCAAATTCCATGTACGGTGGTTATACCTTGTAACTTAGAACAAGTATAACTTTTAATCCGTGAGGAGTTACGGATTGAGTTATACATCAAAACGAAGCTATCGAAGAGTTCTATTTAGCTATGATGTTTTTTCAAATTTTTTATCAAAGGAAAGATAAGAAAGAGGTAAAAAAGCATGTCAAAATACTTGACTTACTCAAACATATATCTTTGTATGTATGAATATGCTTAAAAGTGCTCAAAGGAATAGTAGGGAGCTTTTTTTACTTAGTTTGCTTGAATAGGCTCGTTTTTATTAGAAAAATGTGATAAATAGCCAAAAAAATGCTAAAAATTACCTCAAAGGACATTAAAAATGTTTGGATCTTATAAGAAACACCAAGCCAGGCGTGAGCTTATGATTCTTCCCATATACGGCGCCAATATGCTTGTGATGATTTTGATCAATGTGCTTATTCATCATTTTGGAGTTCTGTATGAGGTGGGGTTAGTTAGGATGAGTTGAACTCAAGCTCTAGCTACACGCCCGACTTGATATTCCCTACGAGATCAAACAAATGTTAAAGGGCCCATGGAGTAACCCATGGGGGACCCCTCTGACGCTTAAGTCAGTATCAATACCATGAAATAGTAAATAAGGATGAGTAATAAATTGACATAATAGATATAAAATACTTAGCTTGAGAGGAGTAAGGCATTTGAACGATTATTTCTCCGGAGAGGTGATCGTACGCATGGGTCTAGAAAAAGGAGGCTTGTTCCCCTTTTTATTGGGGAAGGGTGTTTGTGAATGAGTGTGTTCAATCCTATCTTCTACTTACTTGTGTCATAAATTAAAGAAAGTGGGCCAATTGTGCTGTATCGAGCATAATGGGCGAATTTGTTGAAAAAATGATACAAGCTAAACATAAGTGTTATGGAAAAAATATTTTAACCGTTCCTATTTACTGACCGTTTACTGTTATTAGCGGCTTAGGGTCATTAAAAATGTGACCGTGGGGAATTAAATGACAATATGGCCGTTGCAATTTATTACGTCCGTTATTTTACCGTTGCTATTTATTACGTTCCTCATTTACCGTTACAAATAAAAAAAAAATTTCTTCTACTTAATAAGCCCCCATTATTCTCTTGTCCTAACTTACCCAGAAATACCAACCCCTGCGTTTCTCTCTCCTCTGTCTCTTTTTCAATCGCTGCAAAGAAGGTTTCAGTGTTTTTGATTTTTGCAATTTGTTCACGGCGTATTTAGCTGTTGCAAAGGTTTCTATGTCCAATTCCAGTTTCAAGTGACTCGTCTATCAAAGGATCTGTTTTTAAACACCCTTCTTTGTATTGCGATTTGGGCAAAGTTCAAAGGCACTCCTACCTGGCAATTAACGAGTGTACGTTAAGAGCCGGATCGCGTTAATCTTGGAGGACGGCCGCCGGTTATACTGTGTGCACCGTAGCAGAGGCGAAATCGTCTTTTAGGACAGTGGCATTTACCACGGCGCGATATCATTGTTTTGTAAGATCTTTCTAATTTCTTTCTCTTCCGGCATTCTAATCGATTTCTCCACTTTTCGGTATTATTTATTCAATTGCTGGGTTTTGGTAATTTTGCTATTTTTCGCTAATTTATTTCACTGAATTTTTTACTAAATATTACTGCATTTTTGGTTGCGATCTTTACTGAAATTCGCTGCTGCATTTCACTAAAAATTTACTGTTATTTTTACTATTTTTTTCCTGCTGAATTTTATTGCATATTTTTACTACAATTTTTCTATTTTACTAGTATTTCGTGCTGTTATTATGTACAAATAGTTCACTGCGTATTCTACTACAACTTACTGCAACTTTGCTGCTGAAAATTGCTAGTTTATTACCGTTTATTCTAACAGAATTACGTTGTATTAGGCCTGGTGGGCGAATTGCATTTTTAGTGGACGAATTGTATTGTTTTACCCTTACTGGATGAATTGCACCTACTGGTTGAATTGCGTTGTTTTACCTTTATTAGGCGAATTGCATTGTTTAAATTTTTTTGTCTGAGTAATTGCCCGTGTAACCTACTTACCTATCTACAGTAGCAAGCCACTCAATTATAAATTACCAACATGTGGCAGCTATGCAAGAGCGAAGGCTTTGTTCAGTTCGGACCCAATTTATTAAATGCTCGGGGTTAAGGGAAGGAGTTCCTTCTAGATATGTAATTTGAGTTTGGGGGTAGGGATAAGTACCATCAATATAACCCATTAGTTGATGAGAAATTAAAAGCATGAAAAACTTGCTCCCTCCAAGCAATGTAATCGGTTGTAATTTTGATGTCACAATATTCGCAATACTTGAAAAAGGAAGAAGTAAAGGACAAGAGGAATAAAAATTAGGGCTTTGATAGGGGGAGGGGTTAACAGAGTTTTGGCTAGTATTATCTATGTGTGGGTATGTTACTGTTGAGCCACCACCTAGACCACCCGAAGCATCATGGCCGGCACCATTGCATCCTCTCAGGGTGTTGTTGCATCCAGCAAGGGTTGCAGCGATAGCAGGAGGAAGGGCGACTGGGGGTTATAAGGGGCTCCAGTGATGGGGATGACACCAGTTGACCCGGCAACGGTGGTTCCCACGGTGGTTTTGGGGCAATGTGCGGTGGCTGCACGAAGAGGAAAAGGGGGAAGGGAGGAAGGGATGCCCAAGCTAAAAAATTGAGGGACCTGTGGCCTCACAAGGGCTATCGAAGTGCCAGAGATGGCGACACCGGAATCCGGTAGCCCATGGAGGAATAAACCCGACGACATGGCACCAATATAAGGAAGATCAGGCACCTTAAAGTTTGGACCCGTTGCACGTAATCTCGAGGAGATTTCGGTATGGGAAGAACTGGGCTCCGTCAAGATAGGGCCGACGGTCTGTCGGGTTATGGGAGGGGCGATGGGAGAAAGAGGGGAAGTAGAATTAGTAATGTAAGAACTCAAAAAAATAATAATAAACAAAGAACTAGTAAAGAAATTAAGAGGAAATAAAGGGAACGAAAAGAGAAGAGTCTCTTATTAAAGCTCTGGTACCAAGTGAAAGTAATGCAACGATGAATTTAGAGTGAATAATATAACAATTACAATAGAAGGCTCTATTTTATAGAGTTTGAGAATAAAGCAAAGGACATTTCTAACCTTTGACATTATGAAGAGGACAAGCGTAGACTAGACATAATGTAAAAGCCCTAGGGAGACTTTCCTAACTAGGTCTCCTCTAATAGGTTGTAAGTGGGTGTTCAAGACTAAAAGACGTGCTGACGGTTCTATTGATCATTATAAAGCTCGTCTCTAAGTGAAAGGATTTAACCAAGAAGAAGGCAGTGACTTCTTAGAGACATTCAATCTCGTAGTCTAACCTGTCACCATACGGTTGGTTCTTACTCCTCTGGCTAACATGGGTTGGGTGACTCGGCAACCTGATGTTGATAATGCCTTCTTGAATGGTGAACTTTCTGAGACTGTGTACATGAGGCAGCCCCAGGCTATCAAAATCCAGATAAACCAGATCATGTTTGTCATCTTTAGAAGGTTCTTTATGGGTTAAAAGAGGCTCCTCGAGCTTGGTTTCTTAAGCTAAAGACCATCCTTCATCAACATGGTTTTCGTAGTTTCTATTCGGACTCTTCATTATTTGTTCACAAGGATGGTTCCTCTATAACATATTTGGTTATTTATGTGGATGACACTGTCATCACGAGAAACAATGCTCAATTTATCTCTGAGTCTTTGTAGGTTCTTTATTCTCAGTTCTCTCTCAAAGATCTTAGCCCATTACATTATTTTTTGGGGATTGAAGTAACTCGGATTTCAACAAGAATCTTTCTTTCTCAAAGAAAATATATTCGTGACCTCTTTGCTCGTACACATATGTATGGTGTGAAACTTGTTGTAACACCTGCTGAAGCTGGTTCTCATCTTTCTCATAGTGGTCCTACTATGGTTGACCCCACCTTGTATCGTAGCATCATCGGTTCTTTTCTGTATGTCACTTTTACTTGTCATGACCTTGCATTTGCTATAAATAAGGTATGTCAGTATATGTCCCAACCCACCAAGCTTCATTAGCAAGCGATAAAGGACATTTTAAGATATCTAAAAGGGACTTTATCTCATGTTCTTTTCATTCGAGCATCGATTACATCGCACCTCATTGCTTATTTTGACACTAATTGTGCTGGTGATCCCAATACCCATCGTTTCACTCATGGTTATGCTATTTTTTTTTATGGGAACAGTCTTCTCAGTTGGTCATCCAGAAAGTAGTCTATTGTGGCCCGTTCTAGTACGGAGGCCGAATATCGAGCTCTTGCCTTTTCATCCATTGAAATTATTTGGATTCAACAATTACTTCATGAACTCCTTATTCCTCTTTCTCATCGGCCAATTTTTCTATGTGACAATCTTAGTGCCAAGTTCTTGACATCCAATCCTGTTTTCCACACAAAGATCTAAACATGTACAGATTGATTATGACTTTGTTTGAGAAAAGGTGGAACGAGGTGATCTTAGTGTCTTCCATGTATCCTATGATGTGCAGTTAACCGATCTATTGACAAAAGGACCACCATCTCATCGGTTTCAATCTCTTCGATCCAATTTCAGGGTGCTTTCATCCACACCGAGCTTTTGGGGGGGGGGGGGGTGTTCGGGATAACTTCGCTATATCCGCACAGGCACAAGTTGACCTACCAGATTTGATATTTGAGCTTATTTTATCCAGATTTGGTAGAGTTGCTATTTAGATTTAGTCTTTGTTATCTCATGCAATCTTTTTATTTTATTTAGGATAGATTTTCCTATCTTTTATAGAGTTGTTTTGTAACAAATCTCTTGTAAACTTGTCTATATAAAGAAGCACAATCTCTGGGTCAAATTGACTGACCCAATTATATTCTCAATTTCAATTTTTTTATATGTTAAAAAATTTCTAACAATGTCATGTGTTTTGGGGTTGGTTTTGAGGTTATGTTTCAATCCTCATTTTCACTTGGATCAAAATTTGGGGTTGTTTTTGGTGTGTGTGAGTTACACAATGTCTAACACTACTTTTGATCAAGAGTTACACAAGGAGAGTAGTTGATACACTTTCCCGGTTTTGCCTTCATTCTTCGGGTCATTTCAGGGATGAGTTTTTGTTACAAGTTTTGACTGGCTTCGTGGATTGGGCAGGTTGTCCAACAACTAGAAGGTTAACTATTACTTTCGAGGTTTTTTTTTTTTTTTTTTTTTTTTGGCGGGCCGCATATTGCATGGAACTCGAAGAAAACAATTGGTTGTTTCACATTCTTCAGCTAAAGCAGAGTATAGGTCTATGGCAACCACTACTAGTGAATTGATTTGGTTGCGCCGTTCGTTGTTAGACTTGCAGTTCTAGTCACTGAACTTGTTATCTTGTTTTGTACAAGAGTGGTTTTTGGGAAAAAGGAGATTGCAACCTCCTATATTTGTTCTACAGGGCAATTGACTAACATATTCATGAAGGCATTCGCATTCCTGTACTTTTCATCACTTCTTTGCAAGTTGGGCATTTTAAATTTACATGCTCCAACTTGAGAGGGAATGTTGAAGATAAATATTTTCCTTCTATATGCATTAGTGTTTTTCTTTTTTTATTTATTTATTTTATATATTGTATTTATTGTTAGATATTTAGTGTAATAATTCTGAATGTTAGTTACTAGTAACTCCCACTCCCCTCATTTTCTTTCATGGGTATTTGTGGCACCAATGGATGGTGCCTTGATTGTCATGTTTATTAGCCTAATTTCTAAGAATTCTTTTGTAAAAATTTAGAACTTTTGTATTCTATTCTTGCATTATAAATAGGAAGTAAATTGATGAATAAAGATAATCCAAGTGTTTGGATCAAAAAAAAAAAATATTTATCCAAAGTTTAAAGTATCTATTCTTTCTAAGTGTTTTGTTTCTTTTATATTGCTAATCCAAGTTTCAATATGTAAATCTAAGTCTCAAAATGTTTATTCAAGTCTGAATATGTCTATCCGAGTCTTACGAATTTTGGACTCAAATCTCTTTCTATTTTGTTAGTTCTTGTCTTTGTTTAATTTAAGATAGTCTTGAATTATTTTACTTTGTATTTTGTCTGAAGTTGTATTCAAGATTTTGTGTTAAAGACTCCACATGTGAGTCTATATACTGAAATCCTACATTGGAGTTGTGAAAGTAAAGAGATCAATTTATAAGTGTAGCGATTTACTCCACCTACTGCCAATTGGTTTAAGGATAGAACCCCACTTGGACTTATATGTCCATCTTATACGTGCCAACTCTGTGGGTCCGGCCTAAAGGCCAAGTGAAGTTTAACAAAAAAAATCATTCTAGCAAAATGACCTACCTTTAATCAATTTGGCTTCGTATTCTGTACTTCAATCTATGATATTTTTCATGCAATGGAGTGCCCCTAACTTTAATTTGTATAGCGCATATCTCCACCATAGCCAAAGTCTAGATGACCCCTAATTCACTGAGTCCATTGAATGAGAATCTACATCATGACCCTCGAGATTTGAATCACACCTATACACGGAATTAGAAAGCATTTACCACACTGGCCTTGTAATTGCTCCATTGCTATATCCTTCCGTCTGCACAAGCATAGCCAACATCCTCACGCTCTATTGCTAATAAGATTAGGCCTTGTACCCCTGTGATTACTAGACTGAGGGTTACATAGACTAACATCTTGGGAAAAGAAAATGAAAGTCAAAAAATAATCGCACCTAAATTCTTTGATAAGATAATCTCAAAATCTGAAAGTCCTTGGCTAACATCTAATCGATCCATCCATGCCTACCATACGGCTCAGGCCCAAATAACTTGGAACCTTAGCACTAGATTAGGCAATATAATGGGAGGGATAGCTGACAATGTCGTTGGAGTCTTATAGTATATGGATCGTGAAGACTTCAACCTTCACTCTTAAATAATCCTCCCCTCAATATAGTGTCTATCTTAGTTTCAATGAAGATTTTAGATCGAAATATCAATGGTCTCAATTTGAGGAGAAACAATCTATACTTTCCAAACATGTTCATCAACATGCATTCGATTGTCTTTGTGTCTGAGCATCTAAATGTTCATCACTCAATTATAGGATAATCTCCAAGCTTTGGGGTAATAATACTAGAGAATGGAAACGCGCTTCACCCACTAAGGCATATGCGGCTTGGTATCCATCTGGAATCCTAATTGTTTTATAACTTCTAACTTTATTGTTTTACTCTTGGATAGCTATATCAAGTGAATGGGTTCACGGTTTCAAATGTACAACCATCAATCTCTATGACCCATGTGTTAGATCTAAGAGATTACAATTTTGAGATAATATTTCGCAGCACAACATTCTTTTTGCCCCCTATGCTTATTCATGGGAATTTCAGCAAGACTTTACCTCTCGAGGATAAGAAAGGTGGGCAAATGTCCATAATTGTTATATATGCATTCAAAAGCTTTGCTTCTTCCACCTCTCTCATAGACCCCCCTCTCTTTGGGCATTTATTCACTTGGCATTGAGAGAACTCAATTAGTAGGTCTAATTGCACCTTTTTTGTCAAATTTTTCTAGGATTAGTAGGAAACCCTCATATGGATGTCCTTAATGGATGGTGAAAAAACAAACTAGGGACAAACTATTTAGGTTTATAAACTTTTGTATTTAGGATTGAGGCTTTACATCTTTTGTCCAAAAGTATTAAGTGGTTGACAGAGATACTCTTGTCAATGACAAACTCAAATCCCTTTAAGAAATAAAAAATAAAAAATGTTGCGAGCCTGGAACAAAGAGTTGCTTAGAGTCGCTGATAAGCGGATTGCATAAATTGAGATTAGTTATACCGATTTGATCAACTAGGGTAGTTTGGATCTATCAACCCCTTGACAAAATCTTAGAACCACTCCAAAAGGTCTTTACTATAGTATTGGTGTAGGAAAAGAAAAAAGAATAATTTTGGAACTTTATGTTATATATATATATATATATATATATGAGGAAAAATTCTTATGAGAAGGTGAGAGAGTGAGAGGGGCTAATCTTAGCCATTTATTAGAATAGATGGCTAAGATTGACTCTTTTTATAAGGTACAAAAAAGAAATAAAAATCTCCATATCCCACCTGCCATTTCCCTCTCTTCCTTCACCCCCAACCCTTCATTTTTCTCTCTCTCTCACCCTGCCACCCGCCACTACTACCGTCACCAGCCACCACCGCCTACCGCTTCCCTCCACCGCTGCCCGCCTCCGTAGACCACTGCTTCTCACCGGCACCAACGGCCACCCCTCCTATTCCTATTTCTTCCAATACCTCTTTCTCCCCCCCAACCCTTAACCCCTCCACCGGCTACCGTCGCCCATCCGCTACCCCTCCTTTTGTCTCTCTTCCAATACCCCTTTCTCTCTCCTCCATATCCATTCACACTCCGCCACACACCGCCGGGTATTGGAAGAGATAGAAAAGGATAGGCAGTGGAGGCAGTGGGCGGCGGCATGGTTATTAAAATCCTGATTCGATCTTAAAATTTTAAGATTCTACGGTTCTACAATTGCCGACCAATCTGAATCTTAATTAGAATCTTAATTTTGTAAAATCTTATTATTCATTGATATTACATGAAATTAACGGATAAAATCGTAACACGATTTTACAATTCTACCACTCAGACCTCAATTCTACCACCGTATACAAATAAAAAATTAAAATGTAAAAAAATCAAGTGTGTATTATAAAGAAACTTACTTTATTAATTTGAAGTAAAAGAAGTTAATTAAGTGTTATATACTTTCAAGAAACTTAAATTAAATTTATTTTTATATTTTATCCCTAATATACAGTTTGATTAACAACATCTATCTTAAAAGCTTTCATAATTACAGTAGCATGAAATGACACATTTATGATGCATGATAATATTTTTATCATGTTTGATTATATTTTATATACACCGATGTAAGTAAAGGTCTTATTAATACTTTTTTAACTATGTAACTTATACTAATACGAAAATTAATTATAATATACATTTAATAAAATCTTACGATTCTCAATTAGATTTTACGATTCCAATTCTAAAAGCCCCTACCGATTCAAAGTAAATCCCGTTTTTAATAACCTTGGGGGACGATGGCAGGAGGCAGTGGCTATTGGCGGTGGCAGGAGGCAGTGGCTAGCGGCGGCAACTGTGGGGAGCGGTACACGGCAATGACAACAGGTGGCTGGGGTGAGAGAGAGAAAGAAAGGGTTGAGGGAGGAGGAGAAAGGGAAGGCATTGGGGAGGGGAAAAAGTTTTATTCCATAAAAAAGGGCCAATATTGACCGTCTATTATAATTGACAACTAAGATCTGTCTCTTTCACTCTCTCACTTTCTCATAAAAATTGTGCCATATAAATATACACACACACACACACACCCCATCATTATCAAGTTCTCCCTTCTACAACAATCATCCGAAATCCATTCACGCAATTGTGGAGAGCGTCTTTCCTAATTCCTTATGAAACAAGAGATGTGCCTTATTTTTCCCCTAGTGTTCTCCCGTGGAGCTCTCTGGGCCACTAGCTGTGCCCTAACTCCTTCTTCCCTCAAATCTCCATGAAAATCCCTTGCTTTTCTCCACTTTCGAGCCTCTGTAAGTGATTTCTCCACATTTACCCTCCCTTACCTTCCCCCTTATGCTATAGTAGATTCGCATTTACTTCACTCTATGCCTTCGATCTATCCACGTGATTCGAAGTCAGCTGGTATGTCCTTTCAATTTTTTTCCTTTGCTTTGCAAGGTAATGCTTCTCTTCATTACTTTCTTCCATAACCCTAGGTCTAAACTTCCCATTGCACTTCAGCATTTAAGTTCAACCACCTACCTTGTCAAATCAAGTAAAAAAACATTCAATTTCTCTGGTGAGTAGCACCTGGGGCTGGATTTATGTCCCCCACCTAAACACTCCCCCAGATTTACTATAAATTGGCTAGTTTACAGAAATATCAAACCACCATATCCAAACTTCACCCTACATTACTACATTCTTTCATCCTTCCCTGCCGTAGAATCAGCTCATCCCTACCAAAATCAAATGGCCAACCCTACACCCAATTCCAAATACATAGAAAAGTTGGGCTTCGCACTATATAATTTGGAACTCACGAAAATGTCCAAAGCCCTCAAGCACTAAACTTTGATGGGGAAGATACTAACGGGTAAAACAATTAGAATCGGACCCATTAAAGTAGTCATCGATGAAGCTTGGAAACCGAAAGGGAAACTTGAATTCACGAAGTGGAGCAAAATACTTTCCTTTTCGTGTTCCAGTACCAAAAAGATAAAACAAGAGTAAAAGAAGGCACCCCTTGGTCCATTAATGACACACATATAGTGATTAAAGGATGGGAAGGAAATACCCCTTTCGAGGAAGTTGATTTCACCCCCACAAAATTTTGGGTCCAAGTTCACGGACTCCCTTTGAGTATGATGTCCTATTTGAATAATGCTGTCAAAATTGGTAACCTTTTCCCAAAGGTTATCAGCTTTGACAAGTAAGAAGAGAGAGACATGCTCTGTTCTAATTCATCCGTATGAAATTTGAGTTTAGGACCGAGTACCCCCTGTTATGTGGCTTTGACCTTAAAAGGAATGATAAACACGACCTATGGATTCGTTTCAAGTATGAACAATTAGGTGATTTCTGCTATGTTTGTGGAAAACTAGACCACGTCATGAAATATTGTTGGGATGAAGAAGCTCCAAGAGATGAGCCTTTGTTCGATGGTTTCCTGGGGGCTAAAGAGTGTGGTTCCGAGAAGGTTAGACTGCTCATCACAGAAAAGGGCGACACATTTGATCCGGAACTTGGAGACTGAAATCGAGATCTAAGAAAAAAATGTAGCAGGTGACCGTCGAAGCTGGAGAATGCGTGAATGATTGGACCCTCTGCACCCTTCAAGCATTAGAAATGTCCTTAGATGAAGCTCCAAACACTTCTACCGCTGTTACGACAATGGCTGTCTGAAAGAGGAGAGCCTTGGCCGATGAAACTACTGGATCTCACAAGAAGGCTAAGATGGCTTTGAAGGAGGCCATTTATGACATGGTCAAAATGGACAAATTCGGCAACTGGTGCATTAATCCCGATGTGCTTTGTGACTCAGCTGGTGTCCTTAGCAACATTTTGGAGGAAGAAGGCCAAGTTTCCTCCCTATATTCCGCACCGGCAGCCATCGGAGATGGGGTCCTCAGGAAGAATTTGGGGGTCAAAATTAGAAGCATCAAGAAAGTCGCGAAGACAAAGGTAGAAATGGACAAAGCAAGGAAAAGTTATGAACTTCCACTCGCGGAACGGGTGGCTTGGCCGACTATATCTTTGGACATTGTTCGGCCAAATTTTGAACCTTACAAGTCTAAGGGGTTTCCGGGGGTTATCCCGGAACAATCGCCTCAAAACCCATGAGTATCATATGTTGGAATTGTCAAGGGTTAGGACAACCCTTGACGATTCAGGCTCTTAATGAGCTTAAAAATAATTTTAGCCCTTATATTTTATTTCTCTTGGAAACAAAAAATAAAAATAATTTTGTTGATTGTTTGAGGAAAAAACTTGGCTTTCATTCATCTTTTATTGTTGACCCGAGAGGATTTTCAGGAAGCATGGCAATCTTTTGGAATAAGAATATGGTTTTAAACTTTGGAAAATTTTCTAATAGATTTATCGAGGTTTTCATTTTGGACTTTAACTCCGGCAAGGATTGGACTCACATTTTTCTACATGGAGAACCAAACAAACTAAGCGGGCCACAATTTAGAGAGAAATGTCCTCAAATTTCTCCAACTTGGGCCCCCCTACTATCTTCTTAGGCAAATTCAACTCCATCACTTCCTCTCAAGATAAACTCTATGGCTGCATAGTCACCACTTTCCAGCTGTCATGGGTGCTGGATTTTTATGATGAAGCTAGCTTATTTGAGATCTCGACTAACGATTGTCGATTCTCTTGGTCAAACAAGCAAGACATGGACAGAAATGACAAGGAAAACATATAAAGCAGCTTCCAATCTCAAATGGCAACTTTTGTTTCCTAGTGCTTCGGCCATTTTGCTCCCTGCGATTAGATCGGGCCGCTCCCCTCTTCCTTTACTCTTAGAGGGGGAAAAATTAAAGTGCCACCGGAGATTTAAGTTCGATTCAAAATTGTTGCTTGAAGAAGATTGCTCGAAAAAAGTCAGAGAAGGGTGGAACTATGAAGGGAAAGGATCTAGGATGTACCGGTTCACAAAAAAAGATCCAACGATGTCACAAAAGTTTGAAGGATTGGAGTATTGCTAGAAGGAAAGCCCGTAAGACAAGGTTTGAGTTCATTTTTAGTGGGCTCATAGAACTTCAAAGGAGAGCCACTACAAATCAAGGAAAGGATGGGAAAAATAACCTCTATAAGGAACTCAAGAGTTGGTGGGATGCAGAGGAGTGATTTTAGCATCAGCAATCACGTATTAATTGGCTCACTTATGGGGACAAAAATTCCAAGTTTTTTCATGCCACAACAATACAATGAAACAAAGCCAACGAGATTAGAAGACTAAAGAGCGAAGAAAGAGAGTGGATTGATGATCTAAAAAAAATTTAATTCCCTCTTTTATGCCGATTTCCAAAACATGTACTAAACTAGGGGAACCTGTGACCAAGACGCAATAATCGATCACATCAGGAACAAAGTCAGTCCATTATTGAACCTCGAGCTTACTAAACCGGTGTCCCATACCGAAATTTGGAATGCTGCTAAACAACCAGGGGGCCTCAAAGCCCCTAGACCAGGTGGTTTCTCAGGTATTTTCTATACCTCCTTTTGGGACATTATTTCTAATGATGTCTGTCAGGCAGTTGAAAGTTTCTTTGAAAATGGGAAAATGTCTTCTAGCCTTAACAACACTAATATTGTCTTAATTCTAAAAACGAAAAAACCAACTTCGATCCATCACTACCGGCCGATTGGCCTTTGTAATTTTTATACAAAATCATTTCTAAAATTCTTACAAATCGTCTTAAGTCTTTTATGGATCACCTTATCTCGCCTATCAATCCGCCTTTGTTAAGGGGAAACAAATTTAAGACAACATTATTGTGGCTCATGAAGCTTTCCATGCTATTAAAAATAAAAGAAATGGGGGAAAAACTTTGTTGCCCTCAAAATCGATCTCACAATAGCTTATGATCAAGTTGAATGGAGCTTTCTCGAAAATGTTTCAATTAAACTCAGTTTTAATGCCACCTTCGTGGGTTGGATTATGGAGTGCGTTTATACGGTCAAGGTCAGTCTAGTTATCAATGGAGAGAGGCTAAATTGTTTCGAAATTTCTAGGGGCCTTAGACAAGGCGATTCCCTTTCCCCTTTTCTTTTCCTTTTCATTATGGATTCCTTGTTGTCTGTCATTAAGGATGTGAAAAGAATAGGGGAATGGAATGGCTTTCACATAAAATCTTCTTGCCGTTCTTTGTCCCATCTTTTCTACACTAATGACTGTGTCCTTTTTTTCCAAGCTTCGGGCAGGGCATGTAGAAATGTTAAACACATCCTTAATCAGTTTTGTGTTGCTTCCAGCCAAGAAGTCAGCCTCCAAAAGTCCTACGCTTTCTTTTCCTCCAATACTCCACCACAGGCGAAAGAGAAATGTCTTGACAATTTGGGGTTGGCCTCTTAAATAGGGAGGATAGGTATTTGGGCTCCCAAATTTTGTGGGAAAGATCAAAAAAGAATGCTCTTAGTTTCCTTTTTGACAAGATTCGTGGGAAATTGCAAGGGTGGAAGTCCAAACTTCTTTCCCACATGCGAAGGGAGGTTCTCCTCAATTCAATCGTGTCTGCCATCCCCACCTTTGTTATGTCTTGTTTTAGGATTCCGGTCACCCTCTCAGAAAAAATCAATACTGTCATAGCCCCTTTTTGGTGGAAGGGTGGGTCCATTGAGGATGAAAGCATACACTGGAAGGGTTGGGATTGCATCTCCAAACCAAAAGAGTCGGGGGGTCTCGCTTTCGGGACCTCTATGGTGTCAATATTGCCCTTATGACTAAGCAGGTTTGGGGAGCTATCCATAACCCGAATGCTTTTTGGGTTAAAATCCTAAAAGGCATTTATTTCAGTGACTGCTCGGCCCTTCATGCTCGTTTGGGTCACAACCCCTCATGGCGTTGGAGAAGTTTTATTGAGGGTCGAGATTTCATCCTTAAGGGTCTTCGTTGGAATGTCAATAGTGGTTATTGCATCGATATTTGGAGGGATAAATGGGTTCCGGATCTTCCCTTCTTCTCGATTGGGAGCAGGGCACATGTTTCTAGGGTGTCCAAAGTGTCAGATCTTATTATCCCTGGGGCGAGAAGATGGAATTCAGCCCTTATCTTCCGGCTATTCTCTACAGAAGTTTCGAATGCCATCTCGGCTATCCCAATCAGTAACCCCTATTGGGACAATGAGTTGGTTTGGCACTTCACTAAAGAAGGCGATTATTCAGTGAAATCAGATTATCGCCATTGGCTTGCTACTGTTCGCTCCTCCTCTCGGAATTAAGCTTCCTCTCCCTCTTCGTTTTGTTCAATTAATGGGTTTCGCGTCCCTTGGTCCTTGAATGCCATCCCAAAAATCAAACACTTCTTGTGGAGAGCCCTTATGAATGCCTTAGCTACTTCTGAAAACTTGTGGAAGAGAAAACTCAAATCCAACCCCATCTGTCCTGGGTGTGATGGGATTCCTGAAACGGCGGAACATCTCTTCTTCTTTTGTCCGTAGGCAAAAGCAACTCGGTTCGCTTCATTATTGGGTTTCAAACCAAATGTGGAAGGCTTTAACAGCTTTCACCTTTGGTGGGATTCACTCTGTTCTAACTCGTGATTCACACGTGATGACATTTTTAGGATCATGCTTCTTTGTTGGGAAATTTGGAAGTCGAGGTTTGAGCTTATTTTTAGAAGGGTGTCCCTTTCTCCGAAGTCTTCCGCTCTTAATGCCAATAAAGTCGCTTCGGAATTTGCTGCTTTGGAGTCGCCTAGGCTGGATAGCTCACCATCTGTTGGTCCTCTTCCTGGTGTTGCTGCTTGGACACCTCAATGAGTGGATTAAGATTAATTCTAATGCAACATTCTCTTCTATTTCTGGGTATGCTGCTACCATTGTTACTCGTAACGGTCAAGGAAGTATTATGGGAGGATGGTGTGGCTCCTTTACCGCTAAGTCCCCCCTCGTCGCTAAAGCCTTGACCATCTGAGCCGCATGTTCTCTCGCCGCTTCTCGTGGTTGGAAAGATGTTATTGTCGAATCTGATTGTAAGCAGGCTATCGATTTTATTTCTCATAATATATCCCCTGCATGGGAATGTAGTGCTATAATAGCGGATATTATGTGTTATCTTCGTCTAGGTTTTTTAGTAATTTTCTGTTCCGTTCGGCCCCGAGGTTATGTAATAGGATTGCCCATTTTATTGCTTCGTATCATTTAGGACGTAGGTGTTCCCATGATTGGTGGCAGATCTATCCACCTTCTATTGTTTCTCTTGTAAACTCTGATTGATTAGTAATTTAGTCCTTGCCCTCGGGCTTCCTTGTGTTCCCAAAAAAAAAAAAAAAAAAAAAAAAAAAGGAAGAGATGTGCCTTTCAAAATACAAAACTTAAAAGCAAATCCAATTGTGGAGAATGTCTTTCTAAATCCCTTATGAACCAATAGACGTGTCTTTCAAATACAAAACTTAAAAGCAATTAATTCATTAAATTGCATAAACTTTATGAGTGTAATAAAAAATTTACAATTTTGACCAAAAAAATAAAATAAAACATCTACAAATTATTACATTAAATTACATAAACAATCATTTCCAATTTCTACCTTCTATATTACACATGCAAATAAAGTCCATAATTTTCATCCCTTACATCACTAACAACTGTGCGGAAAAACTAGAACAAACTGATATACTTTGTTACCAATTTGTTAGAGAAAACTTGATGCGAAAGCGTAAACCCTAAGTACTTGATTCGATTCAAATAATATGACTCGCACAAACAAGAAGTAAACAAATATATGGAGAAAGAAAGAACAAACACAAACACACAATATTTACATGGAAACCCCTCTACAATCGAGGGGGGAGAAAACCACGGGCGGAGATGAAAATTCTTTATTGATACTTGAACGGAAGAATTACAATGACACTTCCTCTAAATGAGATCTATGAAAGAATTACAAACACTTTCTCTTAACTCTCGTAGCACTCGAAATCTGAATTGGAGGAATTACAAAATCACCTCTCTCACTCAATGGCGGCGCCTCACTCTTTTGATTGGATGATTAATGACGTAAACCCTACGTCCCTATTTATAGACCCGTGTCTGGGAGGTCCCGATCGATCGGGGAACACCTGATTGATTGGTGTGCCGATCGATCGGAACCGGGCCGATTGATCGGCCCTCTTACGGCCCAAAATCTCGAAAAATTTACTTAAATCACCCGATCGATAGGGCTTCCTTCCCGATCAATCGGTGACCCACGGCAACCCCATAAACTTAAAACAAGTAATTTGAGACATAATCCTAACAAATCTCCACCTTGGCTCAAATTACATATATAAATGAATTTTTTCCACCTTCTCCACTAAACACCCCAGGCACAGGGTTATCTCAACAAAACACGAAACCTAACTGAGTCCGAGCGAAGCTTGAACTTCCTGCTAGGTAGCAACCGAGTGAACATATCTAAGAGGTTATCAGCAATGCCAACCTTCTTCTTCTCTGAATTGGCTCTTGACACATTATCTAAAACAGCCACCTGCTGCTGAACTGTGTCACTCAACTGAAACTGAACTCCCTCTGACTTACTCACCTGACCTGAATCACAATCAACTGATGACATCTTCTGTGGAGATAATAACGAAGACTCACCAAATGTGACACGTCTACTCCTTAGGAATTGCTTGAAGCGAAAACCTTTCTGCTTCCCATAAAGCCCTTGTTCACAGACTATCAGTCCTGTAGACTGACCACACAAAGAGCCCCTTACACTGTGCTCAAACAGACCCCTATCACGTGAATGATCGAATCTCAAACGTCCTGAATTTGTGATCTCTGGTTCTGTCAACAATAAGGATGATGAAGATGCTGCAACAGATCCAACAACTGTGGAACCGACAAACTCATACAGAGTACTTACCCTTTTGCCTTTCATAACTGTCAAAGCACCCTTAATGACCCTCAAAACTCCACCTTCAGCTGTATACCTGTACCCTATAGACTTAAGAGTACCTAAAGAGATGAGATTCTTCTTCAAATCAGGAACATGGCGAACATCGCTCAAAGCCCTGATAGTGCCATCGAACATCCTAAAACGAATTATTCCCATACCCAAAGCTTTGCATGAGGTATCATTACCCATCAAAGCAACTCCACCTCGAATTGACTCGTACGTGGAAAACCAATCCCGATTGGGACAGACATGATACGAGCAACCCGAATCCAAAATCCAACTATCTCTCAAATTGGACTGAGGTTCAGACACATACAGTAGAAGATCGTCATTCTCACCATCCATAACACTAGCTACTATGGATCTCTGGTCAGGCCTGTTATCTGCTTCAAGTTTTCTCTTAAGCTTGTAACAGTCTTTCTTAATGTACCCTTTCTTATGACAGTAGTTACAAGTTAGGTCTTGATACCTAGACTTAGACTTGCTTCCACTATGATCGTACTCAGTTCTCTCCCTCACAAATAAACCACTACCTGAGTTATTAACAGAATCAGATAATTCTCTATCTACTCGTTCCTTACTCAGTAGGTTTCTCTTAACTTCATCAACAGATATGGTTTGTCTACCACCATAAATCATGCTTTCAACAAAACCCTTATATGAAGCAGAGAGAGAATATAACAACAACATTGTCTGATCTTCATCCTTAGGAACATCATACAATTCTTTAAAATCTTGAATAATTGAATTAAATTCATTGACATGATTCTTAAGTGACGTACCTTCTGACATACGAAACGTGAATAACCGGCGCTTAACTGCGAGTTTGTTGGAGACAGACTTGAAACAAAACATATCCTGCAATTTCTCCCACAACTCCTTAGCGGTCTTCACTTCCAGAACTTCTATCAAAACGTCATCGCTAAGACACGTCTGAATTGCAGTGAGTGCCTTCTCATCTAACTCCTCCTATTGTGCTTCTGTCAAATTCTCTGATTTCTTCTCTTTCCCGTCTAAAGCTTTCTTCAAGCCACTCTGAGTCAAGAGGCCTTTATCATGAACCTGACATAAACTGAAGATCCCTTGAGCACCAAACTTCTCAACTTTGGATCTAATTGCGGACGTCATATTATCAAATCGAAATAAACAAGGTTCTGATACCAATTTGTGCGGAAATACTGGAACAAACTGATATACTTTGATACCAATTTGTTAGAGAAAACTTGATGCGGAAGCGTAAACACTAATCACTTGATTCGATTCAAATAATGTGACTCACACAAACGAGAAGTAAACAAATATATGGAAAAGAAATAACAAACACGAACATACAATATTTATGTGAAAACCCCTCTACAATTAGAGGGGAGAAAACCACGGGCGGAGATGGAGATTCTTTATTGATACTTGAATAGAAGAATTACAACGACACTTCCTCTGAACGAGATCTGTGAAAGAATTACAAACACTTTCTCTTAACTCTCGTAGCACTCGAAATCTGAATTGGAGGAATTACAAAATTACCTCTCTCACTCAAAAGTGGCGCCTCACTCTTTTGATTGGATGATTAATAACGTAAACCCAACATCCCTATTTATAGACCCGTGTTTGGGAGGTGCCGATCGATCGGCCCTCTTACGGCCCAAAATCCCAAAAAATTTACTTAAATCACCCGATCGATCGGGCTTCCCCCCCGATCAATCGATGATCCCACGGCAACCCCATAAACTTAAAACAAGTAATTTAAGACATAATCCTAACAACAACCTTCGACCTCCCACCTCCCAACAAAATGCGCCACGGACTTCAAGAGAAAGACAAAAAATAAAAAATAAAAAAAAAATACTAACAATGGTCGATGTATTCTTAAGGTAAAATTGCGTAATTCTTTGTGATTTAGCCCTTATAAAATATTTTTCATACTACTTAATCCTTCAAAAGTTTTTCAAAGAGTAGCTTTTCATTTATTTCTTATTTCTCTTATAAAATTTATTATTGTTTGAAGGAATGTGAATTTTTGAAAATATGAATTTTAACATTTTCTTAAGTGTATTAAGATATTCCCTTTTTTTTTTTTTTTTTGCTTCTACACTTTTTCGTACTTATTTCAATTCAAAAACTCAATCTACATAAATTTATTATTAAAGCATTTGGAAATAAATACAACAAATTTGTTTACCGTAGCCCCATATAGTTTTGGATAAAAAGATCAAACGTTTAAATATGTGAAATAAGGTAAACATATGGATTAAAATACACTTTGACAAATATTCAATAAATTTTAAATTAAAATACGTCAATTATCATACAAAATAATTATAACGCTCACATATTAAAAACATTTGAAGTATTTTAAAATACAAAAGTACATTATTTCATAAAATTTTGCAATAAGATTTATACCAAGACAATACATTTATATAAATACAATATTTTAAATTTTAACAATTTGAACATATGTGGATCAAAATACGTAAAAGTTTGTTTGTACTTTATCATTATTTTATAATTTGTGGAGATGTAACTTCTGAATTGGAAAAAAAAAATTTATTATAGGTGTGGATTTAAATAATTTTATGAAATAATTAATTTTACAAATAATATATCAAATATATTATCGTACAAAATTAGAATAATAAGATTTACATGAAAACACAATTGGAGTACTTTAAAATGTATATAACAATACTATTGAATGAAATAAAGGTAAAAATATGGATTGAAATTCTTTTTAAGAGAAATTGTTATTTCCAAATTAAATATACCAGAAATATTATTGCACTAAATGAATTTTAGCATTTACATAAAAAATAGTGTTCAAATAGTCCAAAGTATAACAAATTATACCTAATATATCATTGTCGAAAATTTTATGTCCAAAATAAACATTTATATTATAAATTAAAAATTAATAGAAAACATAAATTGAAATTCAATTTAAGAATTCTGTCGAAAAGAAATTCAATTTAAGAAAGAATATATACTTTTCAAGTGAAAATATACCCAAAAATACTACGGCAATAAAAATAGTGTTCAAATTGTTCAAAATAAGTGTAACAAATTATATATGCCTAATATATCATTGTCAAATATTTCATTTATAGAATAAACCTTTATATTACAAATTAACAAATTAATGTAAAACATTTTGGCAAAAAAAAGCAATACATAATTTTTCAAATAAAAATATAACAAAAATACACGGTAAAAAATTAGGATTATAACATTAACATATAAATAAATTTGAAATACTTCGAAATATGAATACGAAATTATGTCAATCCTTTGAATAGCAAAGAAAACCAAAAAATATGAATCTAAATTTAGTTTTAGAAGCAATTAGTATTTTTCAAATTAAAATATATCTCAAATATTATTGTTCATCATTATAACCATATTACATTGCTTACTTTTCGAACAATGATAATATATTTAGTGGTTAGGATAAGTATAGTGCCCCACAACTTTATAGTTTAGTTGACTGACAATTATGTACATCAAACATTATTTTGGGGAATACATAGCAAATTAGATTCATATAGTTTGCAAATTGATACATAACTTCAAATAATGTATGATATATAAATAACTCATGCATTGCACTAGAAAAATTTAGCCCTTCTCTATATTCTTATAAAGTCCCCCTAACACTCCAATCTCTCCAAACTCCAATCCTAGCATTCTTAAAAGATTTCTTTTAATATTCTAAAGCATCAAGAGCCCAAAATGACTTAAATATCCAAATTTATTGTTAAGCATTCAATTCACTCTTTAAACATTCACAATATTTTCTAAGATATTTTGAAAGGTATTTAAATATATAAAACATTATCTATTCTTATATATGAATTACAAGTGTCCACCCCTCTCCAATCCTTCCATAATGTCAATGGAGTTTATCTAGGCAAAAAATATGCACACGCCTCAGATTCTTTCTTTAATGCATATGGAGTTCATATAGGCAAAAAACTATTTACATGTATTAATAATTCAATAGAAAAAATACCAAAAAAATTCACATCCTTTCATACATAATAAAATAAAATGAAAAAAATAGAGGGGGAAAAAAACCTTTACATAACAAGGAAATAATAAAAATGAAAACTCAAAAACTTTTCATATCCTTCCTACATAATAAAATAAAAACACCAATAAAGTAATAATAAAAAAATAGGAAAAAAAAACTTTTCATATCCTTCTATGCATAATAAAATTAAATTAAAAAAATATCACAAATAAAACTTGTCATATCCTTCCATACATAATAAAATAAAAATACCAACAAAATAATAAATAAACTCAATAACTATCCATATCCTTTTATACATAATAAAATAAAAAACATCAACAAAGCAATAATAAAACATAGAAAATAATAATATTAAAAATAAATAACCTTTAATAAAAAATAAAAACTAATAATATAAAAAATAAATAACCTTTTATATTCTTCCATATACAATAAAAAAGAGAAAGTAAATACTAAAAAATATCTAATAATATAAAATACCCAAAAAGTAACAAAATTATTAATTTTATTTAAAAAATAATAAAAATGAAAGCTACCAAAAAAAAAAGCTTTTCATATCCTTAAGTTTTCATATATAAAATTAATTCCCTTTTAAAAAAATTTAAAAATTCAAAAACACATAAATATAAATACTATTTTAAAATTCAAAAATTAAAAACTTCTAAAATAAAATTGTGAAATTGATAGTAAATAAAATAAAAAAGAATAAATAATAAATAAAATAATTAATTTTATTTTTAAAAAATTTAAATAATCGTAATAAATATATACGATACTAATACTATTTTAAACTATTTTTTTAGGTTTCTTTACTTTAAACAAAATTATAATAGATCTTTTAATATTATTTCACTCTTTAGTATAGTATATATAGTATATATTTTAATAATAATAATTAGTTTTCGCATAACATTGCGTAACTAAAATTCACTCAATAAATACCAAAATTATTGCAATAAAGAATTAAAATGACATGCCATAAATTAAAATCAACTGTTATATTTTTTCAAAAATATTAAATCCCAAAACTATTGTAATAAATTAATACACTCCCTTTTTTATTTAAAAAATAATGAAAATAAAAACTAATAATAAAAGTTACCAAAAAAAACTTTTCATATCCATTACTTTATATATATATAATTAATTTCCTGATAGAAAAATTTATAAATACATAAATATAAATAGTATTATAAAATTTAAAAATTAAGAACTTTCTAATTCATTCAAAAAGCAATGACTCTAGTTCTGCCAATTGATACTTGATCAATAAAACCCCTGATTCAATCAAAGATATAAATAACAAGGATGAGCGGACACAGACAGAAGGAGATGAGAAAGATAGAATTTATTAATTGAAAATTTTAAACATAAATTGAGTACAAAAGAGTAACTGAAAATACAAAATGCATATTGGCCTTACTAAAAGTAACTTTCTTTTCCCTCTTTCGTTCGTCATTGTTGTTGAAGTACCTAATTGCTTTCTAATTTGGGCCCAAGAGTTACTCAAAGAGCTCCCAATTTGTCAAAATTTTGCACATTCAATACAACATTGACCTTCTCATCTTTTGCAAAACCGACCAAGAAGTACTCCTTAACATTAAAAGAGTCCTTAAAAGGTTTCATCTTTTATTAAAATCAAAATGCATATAGGCCTTACTAAAAGTAACTCTTTTTTCCCTCTTTCGTTCATCATTGTTGTTGAAGTACCTAATCGCTTTCTAATTTGGACCCAAGAATTACTCAAAGAGTTCCCAATTTGTCAAGATTTTGCACAGTCAATACAACATTGACCTTCTCATATTTTGCAAAACCGACGAAGAAGTACTCCTTAACATAAAAAGAGTCCTTAAAAGGTTTCATCTTTTATTAGGGCTCAAAATCAACTTCTACAAAAGCATTCTTGTAGGTTTAGGGTTGATGACTCTTGGGTCATTGCTTCAAATACCCTTCGATACAAGAGCGATTCCATTTTTGATGTGTCTCATTTTATATGCCTTTTACCCTCACTCACAATGTCATTTTTGACAAATACATGTATATCTTAATAAGAATTTTGTATGAATAGGCAGAGAATGCATTGGGATGGATCATACTCAAAAAAGAACGAAGAACTCAGAAAACAAGGACTTTTGAAGATGTAGCAAAGAAAACCTAACAACGTGCATGAAAGGACCACCCGGGTACAAATTAGGCGAAAAGAAGCCTCCTTCCGAGTCAAAAGAAGAGTATCCATGACCCAATAATAGCTCGGTCAGTAGGGATTCCACTAGAATCACATAGAGTTGCTTAGGAGCTTCGTTTTGATATGTAATTCGCCGTAAACTTTTACGGATCAAAAATTACAAGCGTTTTAAGTTACATGGTAATTGGTGGTCCGATTGGTCAACCAATGAAAGAAGTGACCCGTGCCTCTATAAAAACCTACTTGCCTATGGTTTTAGGGGATCCTTTTTTTCTTCCAAAATTTTCTTTATTCCCGAGCCATCTTTAAAGATGGAGTTTCTCCAATAAGGTCGAAACACTCAAGAAGGGCAAATAAGGATCGAAGAAGGGATAGTGGCATCATTAATGAGGGAGTTGACATCTCTATGAGGTTCTCTTTCTTTATTTCTAGTTTATTTCTTGTTTTTGAGACTCATGTCGTGGAGAAATCTCATTGCCTAGGGGTGATGGAAGGTTAGTCATCACGTAGCATGTTCTTCCACACCCCTGTTTTATTATTAGATTCTTTTTCTGTTATATGCTTGTAGTTATACTTGATTTTCCAATTTATTAGCACGATGTCATGTGATTGTAACCTAAACTTTAGTATAATAGGCTTTCATAAGCGATTGTGGGTTGCGGTTGTACCCAACCTCAAATGGTATCTTAAAATTAAATTAATCTATCTATTATGTCTAAGTTGTGCCTTCTTCCAGATTTCTTCAAACCCTCATTCCTGTATTTTTTGATGATTGTCTCTTCACTACCCTAAACATTGAAGAAGGAAAAACAAAACAAAGATTTACTCTTTTTCTTTGTATGCAACTAAGCAATAGGAGTAGGTGGTTGTCACTTTAGAATGTTTATCAATGAGATACTTGTACTCGAACCCCAATTGTTCAACCGGGTTCAAATCGTATTAGTTGATTTTCGAATTTACAATATTATGTATATATTATTCTCAATTTTTAGAAATTTGAAAAATTGGGATCACTTGAATGCATTTTCCAATTTTTTACATTGGAAAACTGTAACAATTTTCCACTTTTAAACATGTTTTCCAAATGGAAAATGGAAAATGGAAAAAGAAAAGTGAATATGAAAGAGGAAAATTGTTTTCTGCTATCAAAAATCTCCTAAATCTCTCAGCTTAAAACTCCACCTTCATTAGAAAATTGAAAAACCAAGATCAATTGAACGCATTTTTTTAATTTTTTTTACATTGGAAAACTATAACAACTTTCCACTTTTAAATATGTTTTCCAAATGGAAATGAAAAAAGAAAACTGGAGATGAAAAAGGAAAACTGAAAATGAAAAAAGAAAATTATTTTTTGCTATCAAAAATCCCCCTAAATCTCTCATTTTAAAACTCCACCTTCATTTTCAAATGGTGTTGGCATTAAAAACTTGAGGGTTTATCCCTTTCTCTTCTTCCCACATATGTCGTAACTAAGGGTCTTCGGTGAGAATTCTGCTTTGTCCAGTTTATTTCAGGACCAATTCGATTGCTCATTGCAACAAGAATGCGGTTCAAGTTGGGTCGTGACAATGTTGAACTCTTTTAGCTTGATCGGTGGTTAGCAGATTGTCCCCTCAAAGAAAAATATCCTAGGTCACTATTCATTATCATGCATTGGAATACAACATTGAACATATGGGTTTTTTGGTTGACATTTCTTGAAAATGGAACCAAGGGTAGACTACTTGGCTAGGAGGTGGACCTTATGTTTATGATCCAGATCTTTAGGAAGTTGCTCGTTGTCATGTGGTTGAAGAAGTTATAGTGTGATGGCGTAACATCAAAGGCGCTTTTTCAGCCAACTCTTTCTACAAGGCTACTATATTGCCTTTGGGATTTCATCCTCAAAACCGGTGAAAGGAATTTGTAGTGGTTTGGTCCCTCCAAGGATCGAGATTTTGGCTCGGATTGCACTCTTAGGAAGGCTAAACACTCCAAAGATATTTGTAAGAATTGGCATCTTGAGTGCAAATCGAAGCTCTCATTCCTTTTATTCTAACAATAACTTGCAACCATGTGCTTCTTTCTTGTAAATTTGAATGGAAACTTTAGACCAACATGCTATATTAGTGGGGAGTCCACCTAACTATCGGAGATGCCCTTAGAGAACTCTTTGATGTAGCAGATGCTTTGCAATAATCAACTCAATTTGGAAGCAAAAAACACCCTCATATTCCAACATATGCACCAAGCTAAGACTTGCACTCTTGATTCCACCAGGTTAAGAGTGATTTCTTAGTATCATGCCTACATAAGATGTCAAAGACATTGTCTACACCATGAAGAAACTTGTCATATTCGTACCTTCCATCCCAATCCAAACCTTCCTATTACCTTGGATCCATCAACCTCAACATATTTTTAATTAGATTGTGAATGGCTCATCCCTTCACAAGCTATGTTGTCATATTCACCGTCCACTCATTATCATATAGTCAAACTCTTCAAATACAATTTTCGCAGATGATATCCCTGCATTCATTTCCATGTAAATGAGATTCTTTTAATCAACAAAATCAGGTCTTTAGTCTTATATTTTAATAGCATCACATTTACACATACCCATGGGGAAGCAAACTATGAGCACACTAATTTACAAATTTAGGTATATTGAGGAATAGTTCTTTTATTATTTGGCTTCGAATATGGTGTGCTGTAGCGCTTGCTATATCTTTATTAGTTCTCTTAAATTTATCCCCCCTCCCTATTATAGCTATACTATTGTATAAAATTTTGAGGCATTTGCCTCACACCTACATATGAAAAAGGTACACCTTAGCAGTGGCTTATGCTTATTGTCAAGCTATAGTGATAAAAGGGGCACCATAGTGGAGAAGTGGAATATGGTTGCATTACCCCATGGTAGCAATGTTCATTACATGCAGAGCAAGCCATAATAGTGGTTGATGGTTTCAAGAGTGGACCATAGTGGTGGACAGTTATAGATGGAGTGGTGGCCATGATGAGGGTTTTATGATGAGTCATATTTGTTAGAGTACATCTTATTAGTAGCTTGTCATGATATTGAAGGTGGAGGTTATAGTGAGCCACGGTGGTGTAATAGGTGTGCTGGAAGAGTGGAAGTGGATGTGGATCACGATGAAGATTTAAGACCAATATAGTTTTTTTGAACATCTTTCTAAATAAGTTATGTTGTGAAAAAATTAACAATCTTTTTTTTGTCAATTAAATATACGCATTGAATTCAGCTAAAAATACCTTTACAACTTTAAGTTGTCAAAGTCTTGTATAAAAAACAAGAAAAATAATACGATAAAACAAATAATTAAAGGATGAGAGGAACACATACAAGCCGGGGCAAGATAGGTGAAAAATTATACTCATATCTGCCCTAACACCCATGAATAATAGTATCATATATTTTCAAATTATACAGTTACTTATCTTAAGTAAAATAAACATCAGTTGATAACGGATTTTACCTGATCTATGTGCCATGCCTAAAGAGAATAAAAAGGATTATGGCTTTGCTATAGAGTTTAGCTGACCGGAAAGGACAAAGAAAACTTTATTTTAGGCATTTGTTTTTGACTCTGCGATCACTTCTATTTCAGCATATCACTCGGCTTCGAGCACAAAATTTTTACTTTCTTTCTCTCTCTAAAACTTTCAGAGCCCTCTCATACCCTCAATCATGGAAGATCTCCTGAAGGTACCATCTTTTTTTATCTTTTTCTCTTTCTTCCTTTGATTTGTATTGAGAATTAGGGTTTATGGCTCTCTTTTGGGTTCTTAATTTTATCAATTTTTTTTGATTTGGGTTTTGTTTTTCTGTCATTTTCATGACTAGGGTTTCTGAAGATTTTGTTAATTATGCTCATTTTTGTGATAAAGTTTAGAGCTTTTTGCCCTCTGAACTTGGAATGAGATCAGAGATTGTTGCTATGGATGAGGGTAAGAATCGTGAGTCTGGGGCTGCTGTGTCCGAGTCTATGGAAGAGTTTGGTAAGAAGATTGAGGGTAGTTTTGGTATTTCAGATAAAGGAGTGGAGGAACGTGCGGATGTGATGGCGGGGGTTTTAGGGTTTGAAGTTCTTGTTGATGGAGAGAGAATCCGAGGTGAGGAAACGGGTGGGAGTGGGTTTGGTGGAGAAGAATCTGGGGGAGAGAGGGAAGATAAAGGCAAACGAAGGATCATTAGCGAAGGAGGTGGTGGAAATAATGTTAAATTGGATAATGAAAATGTTAGTGGAGAGAGAATCCAAAGTGGGGAAGTGAGCAAGGATGGAGCTGGTGAAGCAGGGTCTATGGGAGGAGGGGAGGATGAAGGCGTAAACAGTATCATTGATGGTGGTGGTGCTGGTGGTAGTGGAAATACTGATGATTCGGATGATATGCCTGTAGAGATTTCACGTCATGCAGATGTCAGTTCATCTTTAAATACAACTGAGGATGTGGATCACAACGAAGATGTTGGTCGAGGGAGAAGCCAAAGTGCGGATGTCTTTGGTGAAGAGGATTCTAGGGAGGAAAGGGAGGATAGAGGTCAAAACAGGATCGTTAATGGTGCTGGTGATGGTTTTAGTGAAAATAATGTTGATTCAGCTGATATGCAGGTAGAGGCTTCACAATCTGCGGAGGTCAATTCAGTTGCTAGTACAGCTGATCATGAGGGAGGTGATGAAAATGTCAGTGGAGAGAGAAACAAAAGTGTGGAAATATGTAAGGATGGGTTTGGTGAAGAGGGATCCTTGGAGAAGAGGGAGGATAAAGGTGAAAACAGGATTGTCAATGGTGATGGTTGTGAAAATAATAACGATTCAGCATTTGTGCAGGTAGAGGCTTTGCATTCTGTGGAGGTCGATCCAACTTTGAGTACAATTGAGGATGTTGGTGACCATGAAAATGTTGATTGGCATTGCAGCTCTTTAGCTAATGAAGGTTCAGTAGGCGGAGGAGCCCATGTTAATGGGGAAGAAAAAGCTATAGAGGGTGTCAATGAGGAGATTTTAGAGGGTAAACCTGTTGTTGAAGGTGGAGAAGCAGGTGCAGACAGCAGCGACTTGCATCATGATTCTACTGCACACGTTGCTTTAGTTCCTCAGGGTGAAGGCATAAATGGTGGAACTGAAAATGGGTTTGAAGATCCAATGATGGCGTCAAAGTCTGATCGTGAAAGAAGTGAAGAAGTTGTTATGGCAGAAAATGCAGAAGCAGTCAAGCAGGAAGCTGTAAATAAGAATACTGAATCGGTTGATTTTTCCTCTGTAGAATCACAATCTTTGAGGTTGGAAAGTCAAGTTGCAGCAGATGAAGCTCCTGAACAAGCAGGACCACATCCCGACGCTAAGAATCAGCGTAATGATCTTCTGGATGTAACTGTGAGTAGGGCAGTTGTGTCAACAGAAGCAGCAAATGGAGAAAGTGTGGGCCAATGTATAGTCTCAGCTGGGTGGTGTTCTGCTACTTTAAAGTCTGAAGAGCCTGACAATGTACTTGTGGCGGATGAAGCTGCTGTTGTCACTGAAGAGCAATCGTTAAATCCCAAAGCTGAAGGTGAGGCCTTTGACACTCCAGGTGAGAAAGGGAAAGAGGAACTAATGCTAAATGATACTTTGTGTAGGGATTCAGGGAACGCGAATCCTGAATCATCTGATGGGAAATCTCAGGTTGGTATAGAAGATGACAGTGCAGCTGTATGCATAGAAAATGATGGATTGCCAGTTGTTAAAGAAGGTCAAAGTGTTGAGGATGAAGTCACAGCCAGTAAAGAACCTGAATTTTCGGGTGAAAGTGCTGAACAAGGAAGTGGCATTAGGTCACCAATCAAGGATAGTAATAAGATTTTAGATAGTGAAGCCGGTGTGCAAGGAGTTGACGGCAAAGAGGAGACTATTTCCGGTTCAATGATTGGTCCTGATCAGAACGTGAATATTGAGCCTGTTTTCCATGCAGAGCTGAGGTCTTCTGACGTGTTCTCCACTGCTTGCACAGCAGAAGTTGCAAAGATGGATACGGAAATGGGGTTGGAGGTCATAAAGCAAGTGCCTCATGATGAAACTTCTCGTTGTTCAATTGAAGGTCAAGAGGTCCATGACGAGGGTGCTCGTTCTGCAGCAGTAGATGATGTTTCTGAAGATATTCCGTGTGTTAGTACTGGAAACAGTAGTGAAACGACAGTTGGCCAAGATCAAAAGACCGACTCCCTGAGTGGGAATTTAGCTCATTCAGACACTCAGAATGTTGTTGAGGAGAAAAACAGTAGCGCCAATGAAAAGGATAGAGATTTACATTGTGGCTCGGAATCTCATGTGGAGGGAATGCAGGGCATTGCAATGGATATTGATGCCATTGATCATGATCTGGAGAGGCAAGGACTTGCCTCCACAAATTCGCAAATATACGAAAACCAACATTCTGGTCTACTTTCTTGTGCTCACCCTACAAGGACTCCAGAAGTGGATGACAATCCAAGTGTGAAAGATGCTGCCACTTCTCAACCGTTGGATTCAACTGCAGAGATTTTTGTTCGTTGTGAGTCTCCTCTCAACCCTGCTTATATTCATAATTATGTTTCACCTCTCTTTCTGCTGGTGACTTTGTTAAGCCCACTTCAGGTCAAAGTATGGATGTAGATGTTCAGGTTGTCCCCAACAGCTGTGCTTCACCAAATAGTGATGAAATTGCTCATACTTCTCATGAAGTGACTTCTAGTGTCATCGAGGAGAAACAGGTTGTGGTATCTGAAGACAAAAAATATAACGTGGAAGAAAAGCTGAATATGGGCACTGCAGTTTCTGAAGCAAAAGCTTCAGGTTTATCTACTGCAGGAATCCCAGAAGCAGCACTAGATGCTGGTGCAAAGCAAAATGAGGATGAGGAGCCTCAAGGAGATGCTTTCTCTGAATGTTCAACGTTGTTGGATGAGTCGTTTGCTAAAGGTGCTGAGGAGCAGAAAATGCTATGTGATACTTCACAGAATGATCCTTCTGAGGAGAATGCGGTAGAAGTGTGGGAACAAGCTGAAGAAACTTTGCTGGTTTCTTCACCTAAAGAGCTAGAAAACGAAGAAGAAACTACTCAGGCTAGTTCCATGGTTGAGAATGCAGTAGAAGTGCAGGGACAAGCTGAAGATAATCAACAGGTTGCGCCACTTAAAGAACGAGAAAATGAAGAAGAAACTGCTCAGACGGGTCCGATTGTGGAGAATGCGGTAACGGTGCAGGGACAAGATGAAGATAATCCACAGGTTGCATTACTTAAAGAACAAGAAAACGAAGAAGGAACTTCTCAGAGGGGTCCAATTGTGGAGCATACTGTAGAAGTGCTGGGACAAGCTGAAGATAATCCACAGGTTGCCTCACCCAAAGAGCAAGAGAACGAAGAAGGAACTACTCAGGCTGGCTCCATTGCTGAGAATGCGGTAGAAATGCAGGAACAAGCTGAAGATGATCCACTGGTTGTGTCACCTAAAGTGCAAGAAAACAAAGTCGGAAATACTCGGACGAGTTCAATTGTGGAGAATGCAGAAGAAATGCAGCAACAAGCTGAAGATACTCCGCAGGTTGCTTCACCTATAGAGCAAGAAACCTATGATGGAACCACTCAGACGGGTTCAATTGTGCAGAATACGGTAGAAATGCAGGAGCAAGCTGAAGATGATCCACTGGTTGCGTCACCTAAAGAGCAAGAAAACAATGAAGGAGCTACTCAGAGGGGCTCAATTGTTGAGAATGCAGAAGTCCAGCAACAAGCTGAAGATACTCCGCTGGTTGCTTTACCTAAAGAGCAAGAAAATGAAGAAGGAACTACACAGACGGGTTCAATTGTTGAGAATGCAGAAGAAGTGCAGCAACAAGCTGAAGATACTCCACTGGTTGCTTCACTTAAAGAGCAAGAAAATAAAGAAGGAACTACTCAGACGGGTTCAACCGTGGAGAATGCAGAAGTGCAGCAACCAGCTGACAATACTCCTGAGGTTGCTTCACTGGAAGAGCAAGAAAACAATGAAGGAACTACTCAGACAGGTTCAATTGTGGAGAATGCCGAACAAGTGCAGCAACAAGATGAAGATACTCCACAGGATGCTTCACCTAAAGAGCAAGAAAGCAGTGGTGGAGCTACAGATACGGGTCCAATTGTGGAGAATGCAGAAGAAGTACAGCAACAAGCTCAAGATACTCCACAGGTTGTGATTTTTAGCACAGCGTACTACTCAAAAACTCAACTTAGTTCCAAAACTGAAAAACTAATAAATTACAAAGCTATATTTATATAAAAGCTAAACCCTATTGGATGACCAACGAGATAAATATGAAATAAACTAAGAAACTACTTCTCTAAATAAAAACAACCATTAATAACTAAAATATCCTATTGGCGAACAAGATATAATTTAATCTAATCCTATCAATTAATCTAACGAATCTAATAAAATATCAAATCTTTTATAATCAGTAATCCTCTTCTTCCATGATGCATCAGGTTGCTTCTCCTAAAGAAAAAGAAGACGCAGAAACTACTCAAACAGGTCCCCTTGTTGAAAACGCTGTAGAAGTGCTAGAACAAGCTGTAGATACTCCACTGGTTGCTTCAACTAAAGAGCAAGAGAAAGGCGAAGAATGTACTCAGACCTGTCCCATTGCAGAAAACGCTGTAGAAGTGCTGGAACAAGCTGAAGATACTGGACAAGTTTCTTCACCGGAGGAGCAAGGAAAGGACAAGGAACCAATGACTGATGCTAATAAGAAGTCCCAGAACAGAGAGCACCGTGCCAAACGTGGATCTTCAAGGGTGGGAGGCATGGTAAACGACCATCGAGTCAGCTATCAGCTGCCACCTGAAAACGAAGGTGAGTTTTCCGTTTATGATCTGGTGTGGGGAAAAGTGAAGAGCCATCCTTGGTGGCCTGGACAAATATTTCATCCTTCAGATTCTTCCGAGAAGGCGATGAAGTACTATAGAAAGGATTGCTACCTGGTGGCATATTTTGGAGATCGAACATTTGCATGGAATGAGGCATCCCAGTTGAAGCCCTTTAGAAAGCATTGTTCCCAAGAGGAGAAGCAGAGCGTCTCTGAATCATTCCAAAATGCTGTGAATGATGCGTTGAAAGAGGTTTCGAGAAGGGTGGAGCTAGGGCTAGCCTGTTCATGCATAACCGAAGAAGCCTACAATAAGATCAAATTTCAGATAGTTGAGAACTCGGGGATCTGTAAAGAATCAAGTAGGAAGGAAAGTTTAGATAGGTGCTCAGTTGTGGATTCATTTCAACCTGATAAGCTTATTCATTACATAAGAGCGCTGGCACTGTCCCCAACTAGTGGGGCTGATAGACTTAGTCTTGTGATAGTGAAGGCTCAGCTGTTGGCTTTCAGTCAGCAAAAAGGCTACGATGCGCTACCTGATTTCCAGTACTATGAGGGCTTGGTGGAATGTGATGGTGATACTTCCCTCCCACTAGAGCAAGCGACCTCAAGTGAGGTTAAACATACGGTTTCGGTGGGCGTAAGTGATGGTAAGTCGAAAGGCCCGCTTAAACGCAAGCACAATTTGAAAGATATTGTGTACCAAAGGAGAAAAGATAAGGGTTTGAGTGAGTTGATGGATGAGTACTATATTGATAGTGAATATGAGTTACTTGATCAAGATGACAGTGTCTTGACCTCGCCCACTTCTGGAAAGAGAAGAAAGGGATCGAGTTATTTTACTGATGGCCCCATGGGTCATGAAGGTCCAAGAACTGTTTCCTTGGCTATAGTCTCTCAGTCTGCATCTCCGAGTCCACAACAGTCCTTTAAGATAGGTGACTGCATTCGCAGAGTTGCAAGCCAACTGACTGGATCTCCCTCAGTCACGAAGTCTGGTAGTGATGAAACCGTAATGGATGCGGGAGATGATAATAATGAACTCTTAGAGACTCCTGATGATTCGAAAAGTGGAAGGATGATTGTTCCGACCGAAGAATCAGCTAAAGAATCCACTGAAGAATCAACTAAAGAATCTTCTCTGGATGATAGGCTTTCACAACTTCGTTTATCTGCCCAGGATCCAATGAAAAGATACAGCTTCTCCAAAGATATTCTGAGCTTTTTCTCCAAATTTAGAACTTTGGCAATCTCAGCTCAGGTCCATGCCCTTGCTTCTGCGCGCAAAGCAGGCCCTGGCAGAAAAAGGAAACCTTCAGTTGCTGTTGATGGGTCTCCAGAAACATTTGAATGCAACGATAGAAATGATCCGTACTGGAAGGACATGGTCGTCCAGAATAATCCTGAAAAAAAACCAGCTCGCCGTGGTCGTAAGAGAAAGGATCATTCTGTTCCTAATGATTCAGGAAAATTGCTTCAGTCAAGTTCAAGAAGGAAACCCAGGAAACAATATTATCACGGGAATCATGAACCAGCTTCTGAACCCTCTAACGACGAGGTGAAGCATCATAACTTGCTTACAGAACTGGTACTAACCTTTAATGGGGCCGATTCTCTTCCATCTGAGGCGAATCTGAACAAAATGTTCAGACGTTTCGGGCCTTTAAAGGAAGGTGAAACAGGCGTGGACAGACAGAACAGTCGTGCCAGAGTGGTGTTTAAGAGAGGATCTGATGCAGAAGTTGCTTATAGTAGTGCTGCAATGTTCAACATTTTTGGCTCCACACTTGTTAATTATCAGCTCAACTATATACCACCAGTGTCTGTTGAACCACCACCCCTTGCATTAACTCCAGGCCAGCCTGATACAACCTGAGTTTCAACAGCGGGATAAGCCGAATGTTTCAGGTAAAATTTTTGTTCTTTTATTCTGCGTTTGCTGCGGACAATGGTTCGACATGTGGAATCAAATTGTTAGTTCGTGTTACCAGTGTTGCAGGTGTTACATAACAGGTTGTAGTGCTTATGAAGGGGAACTTAAGTTGCTTAAGCCTTATACTACCCACTAGATAGTTCTTTGCATAAATACTTTTCTCAGTAGTTTTAATGAATTAAATACAATTTATAAGCATTATGAAGGAGAATACAAAAGTAATGTTACTTAACATCACGTATTGGCTGGCTTGTAATTAGTTAGGTCACGAGCTTTATTTGATTCTGTGTTGGGAGACAATTCAATGTTTATGCTTAATGAAGAAATGATTTGTGATAGAGCAAAGTGACGTACTTTAATGCATGTAGCTGACTGCACCCAGTGGAAAAGAGACTTAAAGTGACTTACTTTCTTTTTCTTTCTTCAGGATAGCACTTTGTAAGGGTAAGACTGCGTACATTTCACCTACCCCCGACCCTGCCTCGACAAGAGCCTTTCAAGTACTAGAATTGTTATTGTTGTTAGGTGGGGAATGTGGTGGGCTAATTTGATCATTATTCAGACTCTGTATTACAAACATGGGATCACACCTGTGTACGGAAGTACATTAATCGAGTGTTAATTGATTATGACGTGGCTTTCCCAGTAGTCTTAGTTGTGCTGCATCAACTTCAATACTGAACAAATTCGATGAAGAAGATGTATGGCTCCATTCTTCATCAAATTAGAGAAAGGGCTATGACACTGCTTCGTACTGTTATGAAGTGTTGTAATTTTAGCTGTATTTGTGCTTTTATTTTGTTGTGGTGAAAAAGTAGTTGGAGTAGATAGTAGATGTTTCAACAAGGGCCTGTTTGATATCGTTTACAGTTTTAGGTTTTTGAGAAATTAAAACCCAGTTTTTGAATACAGTATTTTTTGGTTTTCTATTTACAACATTCACTCAAATTACGAAAAAATTGAAAACAAAAAAAATCATTTTGAAAATCGTTTTGCTGACAATACTCTGTCTCTCTTGTCAGTGTCGTGACAAGTGCTCGAGAAACACAACGCATTGGGTACTGAAGGATTTCGAAGATGTTGCGATCGGGTGTTCCATCAAGTAAGTTAACTTAGAAAATTTAATCTGTACATGTAGAATTTTCTTGTTGGTGGTGTCCTTGTGTTCCATAGGTGACATAAAAATGGAGGTTAGCATGCATTTTAGAGTTATATATATTATGTATGACTGCTTATTGAGCCACTCTCATCCTTGCAAATTTAGCAATTTTCTTCTCTCATTTTTTTGAGTGATTTGAGAGTTGATAATTTAGTTTCTATCTTGGCATTATTGGCGTACACATAAAATTGCTTTTAAAGATCTGTTCCAAAAAAAAAAAAATTTGCTTTTAAAGGGAAGCATGAAACTCTGTTCAAAAAAAAAAGCGAAGCATAAAACAATGTTTCTTTTTTAAAGCAAAATTCGGTAGGCTAAAATACTGTTATATTTTTAAAAAATGATCCTGACAAAAGCAGTAATTTTACATCACCCAAAAAGAAATGTTGATTTCTAGTAGAGTTATTTACACCGTTAGTTTCTCATGTTTTTAATTTTATTTAAATTGATCCCTTATCTTTTATTTTGTTCAAATTGGTCCTTCATCTTTTTAAGTTTATCCAAACATCATCTTTTTTTTTTTTTTAATTCAAAATGGTCTCTCATGTTTTATTTTACGATAAAATTAGTTCCTTATTTTTTTAATTTTTACCTAATTCTGGTCACTATGTGAGAGACTAATTTTGTTATAAAATAAAATGTAATCAACCATTCTGAACAAAAGAAAATATGAGGGATTAGTTTGAACAAAGTTACAAAATTGAGGGAACAATTTGAACAAAAGAAAAGATGTTGGATTAATTTAAACAAAGTTAAAAAAAAATAAGGAATCAACTGTGTAAATTACTCATTTATGGTATCTCAAATATATATATATATATATATACATATTTTTGATCGGACGATCTCCATTTGCATTGATTTGTGACGAGTTTCTCGATTTGTGGATCTAAATCATGGCTTGTGGTAATGGTCTTGGTGATGCAAAAGGGGTTGGTCTTCTGGTAGTGATTATTAGACCTGAATTTATTGGATATTTATTTAATTTGATCCATTTATGACAAATTTTTTATGTAAAAAATGAGTTTTAAATGAATTTGGATTTAGCTGTTGAAAAATGAGTTCCGGGTGTTGGATTTAGATAACATCAAACCAATTCAAATTGAACCTGAAAGTATATTTTGGGTTGGATGAGAGTTTAAAATTTCTAGGTTTGAGACTTCACCTTGCCCAATCAAATTCCAACAAATTTTTCTTTATTGTGCCAATATTTTGAAGCTTATTCTGGCACTATAATATCTTTGTAAAAACCACAATGTAACTGAACTGTATATAAGATTACCGGTTTGGCTTTTAAGGTATTGTTTGTATTATTATTGTTCTATATATTAGTGTTAGATTATAATATTAGAACTGTTCTAAGGAGCAAATGGACATGGATTTGGGTCAAATATCTGTTTCACCTGATGGATTTAGATTTGAGTTGAATTTTATGGATAAATGGGTCTTTCTGAATTTGGATTGAGTTGGGTTTTTACTGGATTGGATCTAAATGAAGGCAAAACTGACCTAGATCTGACACATTAATTGTTACCCTTTTTGTTTTCTTTGTTCTTTTTTTTCTAAACAATATGGGCTTGGTATTGTATATTTTTGGTTTTCACACACAAAATAGGTTTTGAAACTGTCTTTTCTTGTTTTTAATTTTCTATTTTAAGTTTTTATTCACATTAAAAAAGCCTAAAATAAAAAAACTAAAAACTAAAAAAAATTATTTCTAAAATATGGTTTGTAGTTCAAAAAATTGAAAACTACAAATAGAAAATAAAACTAAGCATGTTCCTTTGATGTACCTACTTTTTCTCATACCGTTTGCATTCGTGTTGAAATTGAGTCATGTCGTTGTCATCAACTTTTTTGTTAGTCGCACTGAAGCTGAAGCTGAAGCTGAAGCAGAAGCAGGAGCAGGGGAGTAAGCAGGTAGTCGTAGAAATTTCTAAGAAGAGGCATTGAGTGGCTATTATGTTAAAATACATTGCGGACATGTACAAAAATTCTAAATTGAACTATCAAAACATCTTTACATATATTATTACAGAGTTCCCCTCACCAAAGTCCCTCAATTTCCTAATCCAAACAATCTTACGAGTCCACTATTCAACTTCCTTTTCATTACTAAAATGAGCCATTATTAAAACCTAATTAATTTCATGTAATCACTATGTGAGCATTTAAAAAAAATGTTATTACATTAATAAGGAGCTACAAATGATAAATTAAGTATGAAACAATGAAAATATTATTGATATAACATACTAAATATTTTAAATGTAAACACGCTCTGTGCAATGCACGGGTTTATACTAGTGATTTAATTAGAGTAGATACTGTTTATTACTGAAAATTTAGAATTTTAAATTGTGATTTCGTTGCACCTGATCTGTTAATCTATACAATTTCAGTATACGAAATTAAAATTCTCCCAACAAATACTCGCTTCATTCATTTTAAATATAAACTATCAAGAAGTTGGAAAACCTTGGAGAGAAAGGCCAAAAGAAGTAAGAGAAATGTTTGAATGACCTAAATGAATCTTCTAAGACTTCTCAAATCCACCAGAAGAGGCAGAAGAAGTGTAAGTGTTATTTCTGCAATAAGGTTGGACACTATCAAAAAGATGCCCGAAATATAAGGCTTGATTCGTAAAGAAGATTCATTTTATACAATAGATTTTTTGCTTAAGCTTGGAGTTGGATCTTTTTATATTAAAATAGTAATATTATTGGTTTTGAAATCTTAATTTTGTAACGATCTTTACAAGTTTAAACTTGATAATATTTTTGTTGAGACCTTGTAACATATCCAAACAAAGTTAATATGTAAGTACATAGCCAAGCATTCTAATAGGTACAATTAAATTAAGTTGGTAATATAAACAATGCATAAAAATATTATCGTATCTTAGATTTAACCATTACCTAATTCAAGTTTCTTAAGTTTAACGCAATGTCCCAATCTAACTCTAAAACGCTAAATCAAGTTTCTCATTAGGGGTTTCCAACAACTATGAACAAGCGTTTTGCTTGTTTGTTGCTTCCTTATCGTGCATTTTTACATAACGAAAGGTGGTGAGATTCACTTCATGCTCCGTTTGTTTTGGTAACAAACATTTTTCGTCTCAATTCTATCTTTTATTTGCATAATTCACCAACCACCACAAATTTCAAAAATATTTTCTATTTCTCCTCAGTGGAAAGGGAAAACATTTTACTTCATGGAGGCAAAAAACATTTTCCATCATATGGAACCACATATGCTTCACCCCAATCTCAATTTGACCAACGAATATAATACAAATTTGTAGAATGAACAATATTAGGTAGAAATTAAGAAAAAAGATATTTTCAACTGAAAATAGTTTGTAAAGAAAAAACTTTCCAGTAAAATTCAGCAAGAAGGCTTAAGAACTAGAATGTTTTGCTAGAAGGCTTTTAAAGCAAGTAAAATTCAGTGGTAATGATCAGGTCATGTAGTATCCCTGTCAATCATTTAAGGGAGTACATGAGCCGTGTGTTGGGTTCAACTTAAAGTTCTCTGATACTAGATACTTTGAGCTTGCTCTTTAACCAAGGTTGAGTTGTTTAGGCTCAAAGTATGATCATTTAGGCTTAATTTCGGCTCATCAGGCTAAGTAAAAGCTCAAATTAAGTTGAGCCTAGCCTTTCATCCTAGATAATGAGTAACTAACAAGGGCTTATGAGCTATCTTTGCTCGTTTATGCCCTAGTTAGTCATTTCAACCATTATTTCAGAAAGGCTAATTTGATAGCTAACTCCATTACAAAGCATGAACATAATGTTGTTTATGTGCCCCATTTCGTTTCTCAACCTGGCCTAGATTTAGACTTTATTGTAATGGTTAATACATTAAGACGGGCCCTTCCTAGGAGGCACCTCTAATGCTCATTTCTTACCTGTGTGAGAATAAAGCCATTTCAAAACTAGTACTAGTAAAAGAGCTTTAAAATCATCCCTTACTTTTTTGACTTGTACACATTGATGCTACAAAGCCTATATAAGAGCTATTGGAAACCATAAGTTTAACGTAATAAAACCATCGAAGACGGCTCAATGCACAAGACTTACAAATTCAGAGAGCTCTACCGAAGGCATTGATCTTAATTCATTTACTGACCATGTGAACGCGAGTTTTGAGTATTTATCATCGATGTACCTGACATTTCAATTCAAAAAAAGGCACTTCTTTTCAAAGTAGAATTTCTCGCTACTAAAGGAGACCTTGTGATGGATGCACCTACAGAAGTAGGAAGACTAGGCGACATATTTTCCTTTGGCAGTGTCGTTTGTGCTTCATGGCGGGCCTTGACACGACACTTCCCAGTGGAAGACTTGGTTGCGCTACTTGGTGCATCGCCACTTCCATTGCCACCGCCACCATTGTTTCCATCAACCTCTATGACGATGTAGTTGTTGAGATTCATTGCCTTGACTTGTTTTCCTAACACATCAACTTCATTTTCGGGTGGAAGTGCGTTTTCTTTCTCGTCTTTCTCCAAGGGATGAATCTTCTTCCCGTGGATGGTCTTTCTATCCTGTTTCTCGGTAGGCTTACTTATTTTGCCAAGGACACCACATGGAGGGCTTCTGCTAGAATGTGTTTTACTGGATTCTTTGAAAATCTTACCCTTCGTATCTATTAAGAGTTGCACGTGTAAGTCTAATGACATAAATTGAGTCTCATTGGGAGTGTTGATAAACAAGAAATCAACATATATATCTAGTAGGCTTTTAGGATCCCACTTGGGTCTATATGTGAACTTCACATTCCAACTCTTATAGTAGGCTCAAAGCATGGAATCAAATTGCAATTAAGTTGCACCGATCATATTGAGTTGTTAAGGATACACAACTTACTTTTACTGATGACCTATGGACGAATATGCAAGCATATCTTCCTCCCCCCCCCCCCCCCAAAAAAAAAAATAAAAAGAAGTCAATTCCTGTATGTTTCGATGATGATCCATCGTGTTGCTCGCCTCCTTGGAATTTTTCTTCATCCGAATTATCCATACTAATGTTGAGCATCAATTTTAATTTATCAAAAAGAATTTTACTTCAAGAGTATATTAGTTGCTTTTACTTCTTACCGAGTAAAAACACATGTCAGGAACCAACTATATATATCCCAAAAACGTAAGATAGTGAGTAAAGATCTAGGAATAGTTGTATTCTCTAACAGGTCCCTCATGCAAATGCTCGTTGGACTTAAAGCATGGATAATACACAGACCCACGAATACTTTGTACTTAAAATCTTACTAATATATAGCGGGGTTGTCGAGATTCAAACTCGTGATGTCTTGGTCAACAAAGTTCTGAGGCCATGTTAAGAACTAACTATCCAAAGCTTAAGATAATGGGTGAAGGTCCAGAAATGGTTTGTACCTGCGGTCTTGTTCATCAATGGAACTGGACTTCTATTATGTTCCGCCAACTGAGCTCTGTCATTTGATGAAGTACTGACATTGACGGCCCTTTTTGTGATTTTGGCTCTGGTTTTGGTGTACTTGCTTTGGGCTCCAGGTTGCAACTGCAAACTTCTGTTCATACTCACCTCTCCTGACTTCCGTACAATTTACATTGTATCAATTGAAAGTAAAGTTAATGTCATGATTTTTTAACAGCCCGACAATGTCATATGTAAGTGAGCTAATATAAACATACCCATTGATCCAATTTAAACTTTTTAGTATTGGAAATTCCTTTCCAAGTTATGTCAATTTTGCTTTAGAACTAAAGTAATATAATGTAAACAGTAAAGAGATTGAGTTAACATAATTAAAAATAATATGACTACATAGACACAATAGATAAAGTACAAGACCTATAACGTGAATAACTCTTAACATAATATTTACCTGAAATGAGAAGAGATTTCCCATAAGCAATTTTATCATCATTCCTGTATCTCCGCATACAACTAGTTGTCACAGAGTCTTCATATTGTTCTTTTCCAGAAATATTGGGGTTACTTTAATCTAGTGTATAGAAGATTTTATAGAGCAAGAGCAACCCAGGGTATTATGTATAGAGCTTCCCCCAAATTAGAGCCCCAAAAAGGTAAGATGTATTTTTTTTTTTTTAACAGATGGTAAGAACTACGACACCTAAGATGGGCCAACAATTGGGAAGGGGGAAACGAGTCTCAAACCTAAGACCTCACGCTTGGGTGAGTAGCCTAACCGTTAAACAAAATCCAACAGCTCAAAATTAAGTGCATGTTTAGTTATGTTGTTTTGGAGCATTTAAGTGCTTTTAACTATTAAACACTGTATTCAGTTGTTTCTAGATATTTGGCCCACACATAAAAGTGCTTTTAAATAAAAGTATAAATTATTTTTTTGCTTTCAAAGAGAAATAGGAAAACAATACTTCTTTAAAATATAATCTTAAGTAAAATTAAAATTTTCAAAATGAAAATGCTCACTCATAATTTTTAAAATTTAGATTTTGAATACATTTGATAGTTCAAAAACTAATTTTGTAAAGAATAATAATTTCACAATATACTCAAACAAACCCTCGTCTCATATCCTTTGAGTGCCAATGGAGCAACCTTTTGGTCGCATCAAGGATGTTAATGAAAACTCTAATGAACAAATCAACTGTCAAGTTAATCAAGAAACCACCCTCCATAAAAGCATGATTAAAAAACCATGTATAAAAGGGATCTTAAATAAAGTAGAACTTATTTTTGTACACTTAGAGAAAAGTAGAAAAAATAATGTTTCTCCTTCATAACAAAATCAAAAGTACAATTAAATGTTTTAGAAACAAAAATTTTATACCGAATTTGAGCAAACTGATCTTGGAAAGTGATTTTTAAAAAAAGTGATTCTACAAACAGTAATAATTTCATAATACAGTCAAACAGGCCTTTATCTTGTCACCTGTAATTCATAATGGAGCAACCCTCATGATTGCAACAAGGACAAGGAGTGGAAATGAGTCGAACTGGCTCGTCACACTGCTGAAAATGCTCGGTACGCTTTGAGTTGATGCCAAGTCGAGCCTGCGCCTAATAAAGCTCGAGCTTATAGGCTCGGGAGCCTAAACGGGCTGAGCCTTTTGATATGTATGACAGGCCTTAATATAATTTATTAACTTAAATATGCCCAACCAAGCCAAGTTTGAGCCTAAGCCAAGCTCGAGCCTAAATGAGCTCAAACGAGCCTAGATTGAACATAAATGAGTTTAAAAATCGCAAGCTTAACTCAGAGCTAACCGAGCCAGGTTCAAACTCGACCACGCCTATAATGAGCAGAGCTCGAACTTGAAATTTCCAAACTCGGTGAGCTCTAAGCCGAATTCGAGCCGAGCTAAATCTAAATGAATTGAGCCTCGAGCCTGACAAGCACAACTCAACTCAAATATACACCCCTAACAAGGACGGTAACGAAAAAGGAAAAGGAAAAGGAAGAAATGAAGTGGAAAGTGGAAAAAAGAACAAACCATGTCAAAGAAACCAATACTTTGGGAAGGCATGCGAAGACCTGAGGCTTTAGTTTTCTGATGGATGTCCCCATGAGGAACCTGGCTTTTCCTCGTTGCTTTGGGTGCGTTTTGTGCCACTGCACCTTTTCTTTTACCTAGACTCAGCGTTTCACTGGGTGAACCAGAATCCTCCCTATCAACAACGTCTGTGATAAAAACAAAAAGGGATTCAAAGAGCCAATCATAGGGGATGTTTAGAAAGAGAAAACATTTCGGTTAGAAAATTTTTCAAAAAAATTGAAAAAGTTGTTCAAAACTTCAGCTTTACAACATATAATTCTCACATATTAGAGCCATGTAAAATTAATAAATTCTTATATGCATTTTTCGTCTTATAGATCCTAACATTTTTTTACCACTTGTAAATATGAAAAAGTTGCATTAGATTATTGAAATGTTAAAAAATTTTCTCAATAATTGATTACTTCTCGTTGAATAATGTGCTTAGGACTTACCAAAAAAAAATAATGTGCTTAGGATTAATCTAAGTCAAAAATAGTTGCTAACATTTTTCATATTTTGCGTGTGGAATTCATGGGTTGGCAAAATTGTCAAACTAATAGCCACCGTCTACTAAATTTGGCCCACTTTAGCTACCCTTTAGTAATTAGTCCATCTTAAATTAAGGGTTGCACATACTATTTATGTTAGCAATCTTCTACTATAAATATGTAGCATTACTTGGTGTTAGTGCATATCAAACACATCATAAAACAAGAAAGAAGAATGAAAGAAAGGAGTCTCGATTTTTATCTCCTCTTCTCTCCTCTTTCCTTGCCATTTATATGCTTACAGCCTTTCCAATTTAATACTGCAAGTTGTGTCTATCTTTTTTTTTAATAATTAGGACATCTAATACTTCTAGCGAATAATTGGTGAGATAGCCCTTTAGGAACAATAAGTAAGTTTAGGCTCCATTTGTTTTGATAGAAAAGTTTTTCTGTCACATTTATAGTTTTATTGTATGAATGAGTAAGAAATTAACAATCCTTACTTCGACGGAAAATATTTTCTCTCATTGAGAAGAAGTTGACTTTCCCTCATGAAAAATGTTGTGGAACCCTACTTGTTGTAAGACACGCTTCAGGAAGCCCCATTCCAATCTATCATAGGCCTTTTCCATGTCCACTTTTGCCGCTACCCACCTAGACTTACCTTTCTTTCTTTTGAAGGCAGCAAGGGCCTCATTTGTTCTGAATTTGATGTCCTTGCTTATTTTCTCATGTTGAAAATATTAAGGCTTCATTTGTTTCGAAGGAAAATATTTTACTCTTGCAAATTTTTTCTTCTTCAAATATTTTTACTGATAGATATTCTTTCGTTAAAAATTTTTATTTGTTTAGTTAAGGAAAATAATTCTATTATCTATGTTTATAAGAGATTCATGCCCAATCAAGTTCAGATTGAAATAAGATATAGGAGGTAACATTAAAATAAAACAATTTTCCATATTCGTGAAGGAAAATGACATTCTTTTTTATTGGCTACTAACTTGCAGGAACTCTGCAAAGAAAGGAAGTCAAGAACAGTGATCAAAATGGCCAGAGGAGTTACCCCAATCCCATGTTTATTTTTTGCTGATGACTGCCTACTTTTTTGTGAAGCAAAGGTAGAAGCAGCCCAACGTTTGATTAGAACGGTAAATGTTTTTTGCGAAGACTCGGGACTTCAGGTTAATCGTGCTAAGTCAACCGCAGTTTTCTCCAACAATATGGATAGGAACCAAAAACAGCGCATATGCAACATCCTTGGCATCCCAGTCAACACGGCGCTGGGACGATACCTAGGATGTAACTTTGGAACAAGAAGATTCTTATCTCAAGTTGCGGGAGATTTGATCTCAAAAATGGAGAGTAAAGTTTCCCGATGAAAAGCTGGCTCCCTCTCTAAGGCGGGGCGAGCCACTTTGATCCAGGGCTCAGTTGAATCTATGCCAAGCCACGTGATGCAATGTTTTAAACTCCCCAAAAGAGTTTGCAAGCAGGGGGACACTGTAAGTAGACGGTTCTTTTGGAATAAGATAGGGAAGAATGTAAAAACCTAGCAGCATGGAATGACATCTGCCGACTGAAAGGCGCAGGGGGACTGGGTCTGCTAAAATTGGAAGCGATCAACTTGGCTTTTTTGTGCAAACTGGGTTGGCGGATCTTGATGAACAAAGACAACTTGTGGGTCAAATTCATCAAGGAGAAGTACCTTAAAAAGGAATCAATCTTTAAATACAAGGCTAAACCGACAGATTCTCCTGTATGGAAAGGTATCTTGTCAATCAGACAACTTCTCTACAAAGGATTAAAATGGAGGGTAGGGAATGGAAACTAGATAAACTTCTGGAAGGACTGGTGGGTGGAAAGGGCCCCCCTCAATGAGGGAAGAGGTGAAAACATGGACGAGGTGGATACATCTCTCAAAGTAGCGGATGTCATATTGAATGGTGAATGGAACCGAGACCTTTTGAGCGAACTGGTCCCTCATGATACCCTTAACTCCATAATGGGTGTTCCGATACCACACAATCCGGTGGAGGACAAACTGGGATGGGGCTACACCAGCTCGGGCAATTTTAGTGTGAAATCGACAACCTGGCTTGCACACAACTTGAGCTGGGAAGACAGAAATGGCTGGGAATTCCAGTGGATTTGGAACCTGGATCTCCAACCAAAAATCAAGATCTTCATGTGGCAAGCCCTCAACGGATATCTAGCAACGGGGAGCCAGATGGAAAAGCTCATCCGGGAATGGGACGACAGGTGCACGTGGTGTAGAAGCAGTGGCGAGAGTGTGTCCCACATTTTGCTCACGTGTCCCCCGTACCAAGAAAGTTTGGGACACGGCTACCTTGACTAAGTGGATTCCTACTCGCCCATCTCGAGTGGATATAAGGGAGGAACTTAGGGCAAGAAGGAGAAACAAAGACATAGAGAAATTTGCTATAATGTGTTGGCAAATCTGGAAGGACGGAAATTCCGCGATCTTCAGAAAGGAAAACCCCACCCCAGCTCAGACTCTCAACCGAGCCAAAACGATGAGCTTGGAATGGCTGTGCAAATCAAAAATGGACGACAACGAGGTCAACCACAACCACGATAAACACAAAGCAAAAAACAGGGATAGATGGATAACTTGGTCCTCTCCAGAGGCTGGTTGGCTAAAGATAAATTTTGATGGCGCAAAGAGAGGATCTCAGGCAACATCTGGGTTTGTAATAAGAGATTCTACTGGCCATATAATCAGGTGCGGAACCAGGAAGCTAGGGAATGCCCCTGCCATAGTGGCGGAAGCCATTGCGGCGCGTGATGGCCTCTGCGAAGCCATATCTATGGGCGCCACTCGGGTTATTGTTGAAGGGGATAATGAGGTAGTCACCAGAAGCCTGAAAGACGAGTATTTGTGCCCAAGCGACATCACAACCATTAGAGAGGGTATCAGAGCCCTCGCGAGAAGAGCTATCACAATTAAATTCTCCCATGTCTTCCGCAAGGCAAATAGATCAGTGGACTTCATGGCGGGTGAAGGATTTGGGATGTCAGGGTTCCAGCTTAACATTATGGAGCCAACTAGACCCCTCCTTCTTATCTCAGATGCTGAAGCTTCAGGATGTCCCCTGCTAAGAAGTGGACGCTGAAGCTTCTTTTCCCGGCTTTACCATAATAAAAATAAAACTAAAAAAATTCAGAACAAATGTATAAAAAAAAAAGTAACACATACGTAAAAATTTTAGCTCGAATTTCGAAGCAAAGGTCAGTATTAGTCTATAATCTCGGTGCAAGAGGCTTCGATTTGGGTCGGCCTAGTATACCCCTCTTTAGCAGCTATAAATATCCATTAAGGGTTTCTACCTCAGTGCGGGCGAAAAACACTTGTAATTGCTATTTTTAGATCTAGTGAAGCTTTCTACCTCCGCCTGTAATTTTTCCTTATTTGGAGTTTTCCATGTAAATCTTAGTGTCATTATTTCTAACCATCTGTTTTCTTCTTATTTCAAGTCTAGATCTTGTGTTAGTGTCTAAATCTTATTAGGAGATCTACTAGGCTATGTTTGGAGCATGGAATTGGGGGCTAGAATTGGGATTGAGGCTGGAATTGGAGCCACAATTCCGATTCTGGTGTTTGGTTCACCTGCTGGAATTGGAATTACAATTCCACGGCTTAATTTCATGGAATTGGATTTTAACTAAAAATCATACATTCCAATTTCTTGGGATGGGGGTAAGGAATTGCAATTTCATATTAACTCCATTGACATAAAACCCAAAATGTCCCCACTTGATTAACCCAAATCCAAGATGACTCAAAATCCAAAGACTTAGACACAACCTAAAATATTACTCGAACCTCGAAATCACCCAACTTGAATGACTTGAACTTGAAATGACTGAAATTACCTTAGCTAAAAGTCCAAAGTGACCTAACCTGATTGACCCGAAACTCGAGAGACTCAAATCTAAAAACAAAAACTACTCGACTTGAATGTAACGTAAACAAGCTGAGTCGAAGTACAATGACCCAAAACTTAATACAACTCATACCCAAAATGACCCCACCTATCTCAAACTCAGAAGATGACTCGAAAGTTGAAATGATAACTCATTTGTCCCAAAAATAAGGTGTCTCGAGCTTGAAATGACCTAAATAAACTCATACCCGATCATAATTAGGTCCGAAAACACCTAACTCGATTAACTGAAAATCCAAGGTAACTTGAACACCAAATGATCCGACACGATACTCAACCCGATTTGACTCGAACATCGAATAACTCGAACTCAAATTGAATCGCTTAGACCATAATAACTTGAACGCCATGTGAACCTCTCCGATCAAAATCCAATAGTAGTTGATTTAAAACTCGAAATACTCCAACTCAATTGACCGAAAACTCTTAGTGATTCGAATCATTATGTACTTATAATTCTGACCTCCAATTTTTTTGATGAACCAAACAATAAAATTTCAATTCCATTAGAATTCTAATTGAAATTACAATTTCACAATTCAATTCTAATTTCATGTGCAAAACAGAGCCCTAAGGGTTTCCTATTTTCCCTCTTATATAGTATTATTGTTTCTCACATAGTATTATTTTTTACTTGCACATAAGCTCGCTAAACCTCATTTTTTAGACTTTTCTTCCTCTTTTCTTCTCTGTGTTTTTAAAAGCTTAAAGTTCTTTGTTTGATTTAACAATAGCAGCAAACTCTAAATGACAAACACAAATCGAACCTCGTACTTGGAATATTCTGCCTAACAAAAGAGAGTACCTTTAATCTCCAGTGATCTCCACAAACTGCCATGAGAGGATGAAAAGCTTGAATTGAAGGGAAGAAAGGTGGCAGTTGAAGAAGAAAGAGATTGGTAGGTGGATGATAATGAACTTGTGCTCCATTTATCATGTTCTCCACTTCTGTTCATATCCACTCCTAGCACACATTTTGAAGCTATGTTGTCAGTGTTGTCCAAGAGTGCTCTGGAAGGTCTTTTTGTTGGCCTTGTTGGGAAAGGACTGGTCTTTTCCATTTTTGTAGGTGACTTGAGAGATGTCTTATGTGATTCTGGTCTCTTACTTGAGCGCTGCGTCCATTGAAAAAAAAAAAAAAAAAAAAAATGTTGGATCAAATAGCATCGTGGAATTCTATCTGTACGAGTTAAATGTTGATGAGTCGGGCCTCAAATTTCTCGGATATAGCCTCCCTTTATGGTACCCTAAGGAGGTAAGGTTACGTACCTCCCGGACCCTGCGCATACGCGAGCCCGTAAGGCACTGAGTTTGTTGTTATTGTTGTTGTAGTCAGGCCTCAAATCCAATGAGCTGAGACTCAATCCGACTTATTTATACACTACTATAGAGCTTATTTCATGGGCAATAGCATTTTATAAGGGCTTGCTTGGTATTGTTTAGAAACTTAAAATCATATTAATGGATACTAATTTTTCTTGTTTTGGTTTATTGTTTTCAATTTTTTATTAGTTTGAGTGAAAATTAAAAAGAGAAAACTATAAACCAACAAAAATATCATATTTAATGCTAATCTTAATTTTTCAAAAATCAAAAGGTGGAAACAGGAAAATGATAACAAACAAACAAATTCTTAGTTAGTTTTACACGATTAAGTTTAACCCTGCATGAAAGGCAGTTTTATATAGGGGTATATTTGAGCCGAGCCCAAGCTTGCCAAGATTGAAGCTCGCCGAGCTCAAAAATTTCAAGCTTGAGCTCGGATCATCAAAAGCACGGGCTCGGCTCGGCTCAATCTAAGCTTGGCAAACTTCGGATTAAGCTTGTAATATTTCGGCTCATTTAAGCTTAGGCTCGGCTCATTTAGACTCAAATTTGGCTTCATTGGGCATATTTAATCAAATATATTATATTAAAAAAGGCTCACTTAGGCTCGTATAGGCTCGCCAGCCTATGAGCTCGAGCTTCAGTAGGTTCGGGCTCGGCTGAATAAACTAAACTAGTGGCTCTGCTCGAGTTCAAAGTGAGCCGAGCCTTTCTAGCTATAAGTTGAGCCGGCTCGACTCATTTACCCCCTAGTTTTATAACGGCCTTCAAAATGAATATGTTATGGAAATTAGCAAGATGTTTTAGTTAACCAAATGAGAAAATTACAGAAAATATAAGTAGCAAATATGTTTGACCTCAATGGAATTTGAAGTAGCGGGAACCTTCTTTGAGAATGCTTCTAAACTCCTTCTGTTGGTACCCTGGCATTTAGGTGCAGGCGTGGATTTAATCTGAAAACCAAGTATGCAATGTAGATGTTGTTGAGAATCGGTTTAGTTTATATTTTTATATTTGGTATTTTATATTTTATAATTAGTGTGGGAATTATTGGCCATTACATAGGTAATTTACCAGCCATTAGTGTACAAATTTATCGCTTTGGTTTTCTTCACTAGGTGGCCAGCCCTAACAAGGCCGGATATAACCCAAAGCAACCCAAGCAACCGCTTGAGATCCCCGAATTTTAAGGGCCTCAAATTTTAGGGGTTATAGTTTTTTAAGTATTAATTCTTAATATTAGTAAATTTTATTGTCAATATGATTATAATTTGTTGTATATGAAGGGCCTCTTTTAAAAATTTCGCTTGAGGCATCGAAAAAATATCAGGTCCGGCCCTGGGCCCTAATGGCCTTAGGAGTATCCAAGGCATCTTTTCATCTTCATTCCTCTTGCACAAATTTTGCTTGAAGTGTAATGTAAAGATCATCGAGTTTTCATCTTTTAGCCACACACAAGTTATCCTCGTCTTGAATTCAAACTTCGTTAGGAGAAACATACCATGCTTGGAGATGACAATCTTGGTTTCAATGATGCTGAAAAGAAAGCAAAAAAGTGAATCAAATTTTGGGCATATACAAGCCAAATGTTGAATAAACCAATTGTGTTCGAAATCAATTAAGGCTATTTTGTGTTCGTTTTAGGGGATTGATAACTTAGTGAGTCAAGTTAGAGCAAGCTTGATAACCTTAATGATCCAAGTTTGAGCAGGGGTGCTCGCCTCTTTAATTTTTGCGAATTTTTTGGTAACGGCTCGATAAGATCTCATTAAGGGTTTGATAAAAGCTCGTTAAGTGCTCATTAAGGAGTTGATAATAGCTCATTCAGACCTCAATAAGGACTTATTAAATGTTCATTTGCAGTTGGTATTAGCTTAAAAATGGTTTAATAATAACTCGATTATAACTCCAATAACTCAGTTTGGTAGCAACTTGAAAGCAGGTTCAGCTGAATTCTCAATCCAGCTCTATATTGTGCTCAAATTGGCTCAATTAGGCTAACAAGCCAGTTATTGAACATACTAATATCTTACTGAACAACTTTTAAATAAAGATTCAAATACTCAATAAGAGTTCAGCTTCAACTCGAGCTCAAGTTTGAATAAAAGGGTGCTCAACTGGACTTGGCTTATTTACACCCCTAGTCAAATTTCGTCAAAGCCTAGCTCTAATGAGTTGGCAATACAAGTCCCCGTGAAACTTTATCACAAAACTAATTGGCATTAGATGAACTAATTTCTTGAACTTCTATGCTAATGTAGCATCTTGTTGCAACTTTAATGTGGGACTTTGGTTAGACTCATATTTGGAATGCTCACCAATGCGATTTTTCGAATAGTTGATACAACAATAACAAGCCCAGTGCCACAAGGGCTTTCGCCAGAGTAGGGTCTGAGAGGTGAGATGTACGCAACCTTACTCCTTAAAGGTGCTACCCTGAAGACAGGCTGTGTGAATAAATGACACAAATCCAAGAAAAGAAAAAGGAAACTTCAAGTTCATTTCGCGAAATGGTGCCACTGACAATAGGTAGCGTCAAGGTTGGTTTCCAAGAAAGCCTAAGAGCGAGCATCTGAAATAATGCACTTTATATTATACTACCAGCTAATATGTGTTCATATGCCTTTATTATATATCATACATAGATCGTAATTTCACTAATTATGAATGATTATATGCGGTAAAAGCAAGCTCTCAGCACAGCTTATTATTCAGAAGGGGTCCTAGACAAACTAGGGGCTTACATTTATTCTTCAACAGGCCTCCTCCTGGCACTTCTTGTTGTTTGCTTCTCGAATTCCTTTCCATGCAAACCTTGCTGCATTTTCATACACACCTCCTCACTTCTAATACATTAAAGTATCTGAACAGATCTCTAAGGCGTATCTCTTTTACAGGGCTTGTTTAACATTGTTTTCTAAAAACTACAATCATATCTTAAAATTAATTTTTTCTTGTTTTTTGGTTTTTTTTATTTTCAATTGCTTCATATGAAAACTGAAAATGAAAAACGTGAACAAAAAAAAATAATTTTCAAAGCTCGATCTATAGTTTCTAAAAAACCAAAAAATACAAACAGAAAAGGATACCGATTTTAGTTTTTGAATTTTAATTGTATCAATTTCATCCTTTCAGAACTTAAATTATGCCAATTTAGTCCTATAATAAGATTAAAAATAAGTTGATGACATAATTCTTAACAATCAGGTCAGTCAAATGCAAGTGACCAAATATAAATTTATTCATTGACCCAATTTAAACCCACCAGTGACTAAACCATTAAAAATTATGTCCTCAATTTAGCATCAATTTTATTGTGGAACTAAATTGCCGCAACGTAAATTGTTTAGGAACTAAATTGATATGATCCAAAATATAATGACTAAATTGACATGCCAAAAAAATACCAACTTTATGGTGCAAATAATTCTATTTTTTAATAGGCTAAAGAACAACATCCAGGTGCCTCAAGAGGCTCCCGCCATGGCAAAGTTTCGGGAGAGAATGTATGCTGTCTTACTCCTATAAGGTGCTAGGAGGTTGTTTACAAGGCCCCAACCTTAAATGAAAAAGAAAAGAAGGAACAATATAGAGATGGTCACATAAAGCAAGACCGGGCGTACAAGCAACAATAAGACAACAATAAAGGATAGGCAGGCATAGGGATACTGTGGACTAGCATAGATGTGCTCCTATCTCCTAACCGCCGTGTCGATGACATATGTATTTAATAGGCTAAACAGACAGACTGAATGTCAGCATAGAGTTGTACTCTGGCATACCTCCGCAAGTTGTCTTGGATTCCAGGGAACAAAGGCACATCAGCATTCTTGAACGCTTTATTCACAATGCATAATTCTTCATGATCTAGGAACCCTGCTTAGTCATTGCCATTCATTTTAGATCTCAAAAACAGCAAAGATGAATACCTTGGTCAAGTATGATATTGTTCTTTGTTTATAGTTTTTGATTTTTTTTTTTTTAAACTGAAAATCAGGTTGTAAAGACAATTTTTTCTCATTTTTGGTTTTATGTGTTCAGTCAAAGTATGACAAAATTGAAACAAAAAACCAAAAATCAGAAAACATCATTTCTAAAACCAAGCTTCAAGTTTTCAAAAATATCAAAAATTCCAAACAGAAAATGAGACCAAACAGGCCTATACTTACATAGCATTATACTGTTACATGGGATTGGGGGTGTAAAATAGAATAGCCGAGCCGAGCCGAGCACCCCTGTATTCGAACTTGAGCCAGATAAGCGTTATCGAGCTCAAGTTCAAGCTAAGCTTTTATCAAGCTTTTGAATCAATGTTCGTGTTTCACTCCATAAGATAATAATGTGCTCAATACTCATATCGATTCGGCTCATCAGTCTAACCTAGTTGAGGTGAACTTGTTACGAGCCGATTAGAGCTCATTATCTAGTCAAGCTTACTATAGAGTAGAGCTTTTATTCAACTATTAGCAAACGTTCATAAGTCAAGCACCCCTGTTCAAACTCTGCTCATTAAGTTTATCAAGCCTATCAAACTCAACTTAATAAGCTATTGAGACCCAAAACGAACATAAACGAGTGCTAATCGATCTAGGACATGAATAATGAATGGTTTATTTACACCCCTAAATGGGATTAAATAGCATACCTGGACTGGTGAAAAATTCACGATTCCAAGCCAAACTTCTGCGAACACTACACTCCTCAACCTTGCATTCTGCTAGGGGTTTCAAGTTCCTGTCTTCATTGTGAGGAAATAATGGTGGTGTTGCTTCCATTTCGTGGGAAATCCTATTTCTGGACATTCCAATTCCAAACAGCTCATTCTGTGTATCGTATGTCACTGCCATAAACCAGAGAAAAAAGATACGAAGTTGTTGTATCGTGTCTTAAATTTTTTGTCCAAATTCCAAGTAGAGGTATGGATCTTTTATTTCAGATCAGGTTGTTATACCAGTTTCTTTTCTAAGGCTTCTCTTTGTTTTATGGTGTTACATATATTCACCTTTTAGGGTTGTTGTCCATCAAGTGAGAGAAACACAGAGAGAAGAGTGAGAGGGAGTGAAGAAACTCAAGTGAGCATTGTTGCAATTCTAACTCTAACCTCTCGATCAACAAAGCTATTAAAGAGCCAAAAAACTTAAAATAATCAGTGAAAGCCAAGAATGATTATACTGCAAACAACCAAAAATCATGAATCAAAGTCATATAATCAACGCAAATAATCAAAAGAATCATAAAACAAGATGAAACTACAGATTCTCCTATCACAGAAATTCATGTTAATTCATTGGCTTTAAGCCTGACCCATAGAGTTAACATATATGAAATTCTGATGCGGTCCAAACAAAGAAGAGTAGTTAGATTGCCCTCTTCAAAGCATAACCAAGGTTAATAATAAAATTAAGGGGGAAATAGAATAAATTTAGGGAAGGGAGAATGGAGTAGAGGGAGAGAAAGAATTCAACTTATCATTCAGTTTCTTATCTTCTGTTACAATTATAGTGCCCTATTCATAGAGATTGGGAAAGGAGACCACTAGCTAGTATCCTAATTACGTAATAAAAGGAAAATTTACCTACATTATCGTTTAAATAAAGTTACATAATAAAATATTATTTAATCACATGTCTAACACGTGATTAGTTTATTTTCCTGTAACAAATTCACATATAACCCAAGTAAAATTCCACATCCTAAAACTAACTGACGTTAAGTAAAATAACTCGTTAAACTTATACACTCATCTCTTCTCTCTCATAATTCCTACGTAGGATCCTTACCAGACTCACATGCAGAGTTCGGTAACCTGTTAGGTTTAAACATTGATATCGTCTCTCTCACAATTCCTATGTGGAATTCAGCTGGACTACATGTATAGTCTTTAACACTTAACAATACATGAACATATCTTGAAACAGATAGAAAAAAGAAACTTGACAATTGAATATAGAGAGAGGCGTCATAAAAGCAAGAACTCAATTTAGTCTCTCTCTCTCTCTCCTTCCCCTCTTCCATCTCTTTCTCAATATCCTCTTACTAGACTTAGGTGCGGAATTCATATGCAAATCACGAACAGAACTCGAAAGAGAGGGAACCACAAACCTGATAATCGAAGATCGAGAGAGGCATCATCAAAATTGGAATCAATAAGCAAATCATCCTCCAAAGAAATATCGATCAATCCGTTCTTTTCAGTATCAAGATTCATATCTTCACCTTAATTTCTTCTGAATGAATCAAGAGAGAGATTAGAGTGTTGAAGAAGAAAGAGATGAATTTGTAGAAATTAGGAAAGTAATTAAATGATCAAATTTGGAGGAATTTATTGATTCTATGTGAATTGGTAACGGCTTTTGGCAAGTATCATCAAGATTAAACGGGCGCGAAACTTTGAATTTTGTGCCCCCAAACTACTTAGTTTTTTTTTCCCTTTTTTTTGGAAATTTATCAGTTAGGTATCTTAAAGTGTGGCTTTAATTACCAAACTGATATGATATTTTAATATATATATATAATAAGGTAAACTAAAGTTTTAAAATTTTATCGCTTAAATATTCTATGTCATAGCTTGGTGAACTTTTGTCAAAATCCGATTAATTTTCACCATAAAATGTTGACATAGTACATGATTACAACAATTTATGTGTTATGTCAATAGAGGTTGCAATGGCCTTTTTCCGTCCGATGCATAGGTATCGCGTACATTTTAAAACACTTATAAAAACTGAAACTCGTTGTTTATCTTGGAATTAGTTGAATTTCGAATTAGTTGTTGTTCCTTGATCCTTATAAATTTACATTGATTATTAGAGTTTGCTCCTTTGTAAAAGTATTTTCTTCGTTATTTTTATATGTCCAATTATTCTTTTAACTATGATTGTACATTAATTGTTATAATTTAAATATATGTTCTTTATTATTTTTCTTTTACTTTTCGTGAAAATTGGCAATTGAAAGAAGACAACACTTTAAAATTTTTGGATTAGGGGCATGAATTTTCTATCATACAAAAACAGACCTAGCGCCTGAGGACTACTGCCAAGGAAGGGTTTTGGGAGGGTCAGATACATGTGGCCTTATCCCTATATAATATTTTCTGTCATATTTATGATTAACTATATCTCCAAAAATATTAATATTTACATCATAAATGGAACCTTTTGAAAATATGCCACAAATGTATATTAATTAAATATGACACAAAAATATTTAGTATATTAACTGAACCTTTGAAATATATATACATCAAATATTTTTCTTGTTCCATATCAAAGTATATCATGTGTCCCTACGGACATAACCTAGTGGCGGCTCTCCGACTACCAATGTTGTGATCCGATTTCGATTCCCAATAGGGTTATAGTGGATCCCCTTTCAAAGAAATTTATGAGATATTCCCCCATTACGGTCATACGGCATAAGTCACATGACTCTTATGAAAAAGTGAGATAAAAGAAAAAATTAATGACCATTATTTTTAAATTAAGGAAATTTAAGCCATTAATTTTATTAAGAGGCCCCAAGGTAATTTTAAAATCTTGATCGTTAATGTAGATCCAATGGTTATTATTTTCTTCTCTCATCTCTCACCCAACCAAAGAGGGCACCAACACGCCATCACCGGATCCCATTAGAATTCCGGAGTTAAGCGTGCTTGAACGAGAATAGTACCAGGATGGGTGATCTCCTGGGAAGTCCTCGCCCTCAGGTTGGGGGCACTGAGAAACAGCCTCTATTCACGTTAACACCCTGAAAGAGGAAGGCTGCGTACATCCGCCCCCCAGACCCTGCGTAGGCCGGAGCCCTTGAGGCACTGCGTATATTTCTTCTCATCTCTCACCCATGTTATTTTCTCGCTTCTTGCGCCTTCTAGCTCAGCCACGACAATGTCTGCAAGGAGACAATCATCCCCGAATCCTTAAACTCACTCCCCTTACAAAGGTAGGATACGGCCCCAAGTAAAAGTAACAAAACTTCCCCCTGATGATGTAATAGCTTCTAATGTAACAATTTTTGATATGTGATAGAACAAACTGATGATGCAACAAATTTTTGAAAAAGACCTTAAATATTGGGGACGCCAAGCAATTGCTTCTATTACTTGCGGTTTTGACTAAAGCAAACATGTTAAGCAAGTACAAAAGATCGGAAATGTATCCCCAGTTCATTACAAGAAGCATCATTTCCCTCATACTTATAAGCACAAACACAGCTTCTACTTAATATTCAAAAAACACAACTTTTACTCCTCTTTAAAACACATTTCTTTCTAAGCTAAACACCCTCAAATCCCATAAAAAATACTTTATTCTTGACCAAAAAGACTTCTTTCAAATTATAACTTTCCAACAAAAATGATCTTAATCGATCACTAGGGATCAACACGAAACCCGAATTACAACTACATCACAAGCCAAATGTTTCAATTTGGCCGAATGAACATCAACAAAACAACAAAAAGAGGAAAATCCGAAAGGAAAATGCTTCATGTAAACAATTTATGCTAAAAAAAATGAAAAAAAATAATAATAAATCTGAAAATGGGTCAACGCTTGACCCATTGGAAGCTCTTGCGGGCCTTGGCTTTACCAGGCTTTTTCCTCTCCACAACTCTTGAATCCCTCGTCAAGAACCCACCTGCCATTGTTCACAAACCCGTTATATCCACTCACAATAACAGATAATAATATAACGAGAATTTATCACTTAAGTATCCTAATGTTTGAATATTTATTACCTAGATACTCTGAAGTTTTAAAAAATTTATCACTCGAGTGCCCACTACTGGAATTTAGTTCATTTTTGCAGAAAACATTACCGTGGAACACGATTAAGATAATATATAGGAAGTCCTCACCCTCAGGTTGGGAGTACTGAGAAACAGCCTCTCTTCAGGTTAACATCCTGAAGGGGGAAGGCTGCGTACATTTGTCCCCTAAAACCCTGCGTAGGCGGGAGCCCTTGAGGCACTGAGTATATTCCTTCCACTTGGGAGATTGTAATGAATTTTTTGACGAAAAATGCTAATACGATACATAATTTGGATAATATATGGGTAAACTTCCATTAGGATTCGGTGAAACCCACCAAACTGGATCAAAGATCGACGAAAGTCCAAGTCAAGGATTAGGGACCCGACTAAATAGCAATTAGCCCGACCCAAACCTAGATTACCCTGTTAGTGAAATATTGTACAGGAATTACACAGGATGTTATGCGTATGTGCAATATTCGGCTGTTTTATACATGAAAATGCAGTCCGCAGTTTGTTGACTTATATAAGATACTCTGGGGATAGTGTATAATAGGGTATAATAATACGTTATAATCAACAATTTAAGAGTTCAAACGATAAATTTAACAAATTATAGAATATAAATACTTAATTTAGGTATAAATATTAATTATTTCGAATTATTATTCATTTTTTTAATGGAGTAAAATACATATATCTGCTATAATACATATATTACATGAGTAACATCAAAAAACGCTTATTTTACTATACTATGGGCAATTATAAGTGAGAGACCTTTTTAAACATGAAAATACAAAAACATGTCCAATATGCATATAACACGCATTTTTTATGACCAGAGGACCAAATAATAACCCAGCCAACAAGGTTTTCTGTTCAGATCAATATTTGAACACCCTTAATTATAGCATGCAAGTCGTACCTTGTCTGAGCGGAGGACGCAATCCCGGTTCCCAGTTCTGTAACGCTCTACTTACGCCCAAACGGATTGCGCCAACTTGGCCTACAAGATCCCAGAAAACCCTTATAAGCATCACAATATGTGACAATATGAACATAACACACAAAGGCAATTCAAAAAAGATGTCAACTAGCTCAACTGGTAAAAGTCTTTGGGAGGTGGTGCACGAGACCTAGGATTGAAAGCTGCCTTTATCATGGGATGCCTTTATCATGGGAAATAGGGTCTAAAAAGATTTAGGAACGGCTGCCCCCTTAAAATAAAAATAAAAATGGCAGTTCAGTGCACAAGGTGCACAACCAAAATTACAGATTAATAAGGGTCCAGGGAATAGCCTTAAAAAAGAAATCAAATAAAGGCTATTACGAACCTGAGTTTGTGTAAGTCGTTACATGATGTTCGTCTTTTTATCATAAAAAGACACAATTGTCAGTTACATAACAGTATTGACATAGCCTCCACTGCACATATATGGTGTATCTGATATTACATGTTAAAAGAACTACAACAACAAACTCAATGCCTCAAAGGGCTCCTATCAAGGCGGGGTCTGAGGAAGGTAAGATGTACACAACCATACCTTTACAGGGTACTATCCTGAAGGGAGACTGTTTCCGAAGGCCGCCCAACCCTTTTTACCAAAAAGAAATAGAAACTAAAGATTGAACGACTTTCATTTAAGCTTTTGCAACCTAGGTTAAAGCAACTTGAGTTGCTGAGAAAACATGAACCCGTTACGTAACATCAAATATGTTGCATTCTAGATGAAGCGTAGGTCACAATAGTCTCCTTCTTAAAAGCAATCAACATGAAGCAAATAGCGAAACGAGATCATGGAATCAAGTCACAGTTCACAGTCATGTAACAGTGGTTATCCTAGTGTCAGGGAAGCAGGGTGACACTAATGTCATTAACTGACTGAGGCAATCATTATGAAGTTTAGTAAATAATATATAATACATATGCATTATATAGACCGTTATAGAAATACTGCCACACAACAAGCAATCACGTAGTGATAGCATTTAAGAAAGAGACTAAGTCCACAACGTAGATTGTTACATGGAATCGTATCTTTCTTAAAAGTAATCAACATGAAGCAAATAGGGAAACGAGACCATGGAATCAAATCGCAGTATGCAGTCATGTAACAATGGCTATCCTAGCGTGATGAAGCAAGGTGACACTAGTGTCAATAACTGACTGAGGCAATCATTATGAGTTTCAATAAGTAAAATACAATACATATGCATTATAAAAACCGTTACAGAAATACCACCATGCAATAAGCAATAACGTAATGATTGCAATTAAGAAAGACACTAACTCTACAACCTAGATTGTTACATGCAATCGTATTTCTACAGTATATTAATAAAAGGGAGGGCAAACAGAACACAAATCCACAAAGTTTATTCATATAAAAGAAACACAAGAACATAAAACTGAGGAGCTCGGCCATGCACTCAAGAATTACTGACAAACATGAACCTATGCTCAATAATTATAATATTGATAGAAGCGTCAAAATTTTTCCAAGTGCACATCAGCATAAAAGATCTGGTAAACGAGTAACACTAGAAGACCAAAAATCAGCAATTTTCCAAGTAGACCCCGCAACATGAAACGACATGAAGATAACGGGTTAAGGTTGACTTTCTTAAGCCAGATTGAATTTGGGTTAACCCGTTTAACCTATTTAGAAAATTGGGTTGAACTTGGGTTCGGGTTAGGTTAACCTGTTTTCAATACGTTTGACCCATTTATATAGTTTTGTTAAGTATTTGAGTAGTATATTGTTATTATATATAAGTATATTTTTGGTAGCCTATCCAACATAAAATAATTTAAACTATTTAGTAATGTTAATTTGATAGTTTATTTTAACAATTATAAATATATCACATATTTATTGTTAGTATCAACAGTGAGATATTGTAAGTGGAAAAAGTAGAATGAAATATCGGTCACCAATATAATTAAATGGGTGACCCGCAAGTTAACTGTTTGATAATTGAGTTGGTTAAAGGTTGAGAGTTCCTAACTCATTTAATAAATGGGCCAAGTTCAGGCTAACTCCAACTCTAAGAACCCTCACATAATACAGAACATGAACACAATACGACACATTTGTCAGCCCTAATTCCAAGCAACCGAGAATAGCTTACCTGAGATACCACCTCCTTTAACAGTACATTTGACATCCCAAAGGCCTAATGTCTTAGTCTCAGCAAACGGTCGAAGAAGCGCAGCTCGATGATCAAGCATTGGGAAATAGACATCAAATTCCTTGTCATTAACCAAAAACTTGCCCTCTCCAGGTTGAATCCAAACTCGAGCAATGCTACACTTTCTCTTTCCAGTTCCATAAGCTCTTCCCTTCTCGTCCACCTGCCTGACCCGCGCCTTCGCAACTTCCTCCTGTTTCTGACGCTCCATTTCAGCCCTTGCTGATTTTTGCATGCTCCTCTCATAACGCAAGTCTTCTATTTCTGTCAAAGGAGGTAATCCCTCGACATCTTGGAAATTCTTCAACGCAATCAAGCTATCCAGCATGGAGTCTGTGATACCAGATGCAGCAACAAGATCACCAAATGCGCGATTTGGACCTGCATGAGAAACCAATAACCAATCACTTTAGTTGGAATTGCGTAGATGATGGCATAGATAGTAAACTCGTTCGCTAATTCACTAGAGCTGATAAAGTATAAGAGGGTTTTTTAATTAAAAAAAGGAAATAATATTAAAAGAGAAATAATGTACAAAGAGTTAAGGACAAGATGTCCTCAAAATTACAACCATGATAATGACATAAAACCCTCTAATCCCTCTATAAATCAGCTAAAACTATGCCAGCAAAGCCTCCAAAAGGCTTTGTCCAATGAGCTCCTAAAAATACAACCTTTTCCCATAAGAAATTACTAGCATATATTGGTCTTCAAAAATCCTATCATTTCTTTCTAGTCAAATACACAGAATCGAGATCTTAGTCGTGGATAATAACATTAAGAAGTCTTCCTCTTTCCTAAGTAATAGAACTTCGTTAGAGGGTTTTTTCACTCATTACGAAATATAGATGTTGACTAAGAAGTGCTTCTCAAGGATATGCCATAATATAAATGCCCAAACATCATAGAATCAAAGGATTCCAAAAGTGGTAAACAAAAATGAAACAAGAGGGGAGGAGAGAGAATAACAACATCATCATCACAATGCCTGAAGACGATCCTGCCATGGCAAGGTCTGAGGGGAGAATGTATGCAGTCATATCCCTACAAGGTGCTGCCCTAAAAGGAGACTGTTTTCGAGGCCCACAACCTTAAAAGGGGGAAGCAGAGTGAATGTTGCAAGTAAATACAAGTGATAAAAATTCAGACATAAAAATCAAAGCATCCTCGGCCAATGGTGGGGAATGTTAAGCACCAAATGCCTTTATAAAAATAAGGAAACAATAAGAGAATCAAAATTCCATTCAAGCATATATTCAACATTAACATGTATTCATAACCTTCCATGGTTCCACCACGATTTTGTAACCACAAAAAAAAAAAAAAAATGTAGACATGACGTGAATGCAAAGGATCAAATTAATATTAATATATATCATGCTACTACAGAAAGAACTCTTTGAAGCCCAGGCATTTCAGTGTCCACCATCAACTACTCAACCCTATGCTAGAACAATCTGCACGTTCGTTCCCTGCCTAAACTAAAGCCATTGATAGAGATCATCAACTGTTTTTTTAATCCAAAAAAGGATACTATTAAGAGAGAAAAAATATATAAAGAGTTAAGGATAGAGATAATCAAGAAATATTATTACAAAGAAATATTATTAAGAGAGATAATCAACTCTTATTCCCAACAAAAGGGTAACACATCAACCTCCAAAGAAAGGTGGCGTGCCAGAACTCAAATTCCACAAGGACAAGCATGGGACTTGCCAAAGTCAAACGCTAATCAGCTTTCAGACAACTTCAGCTTCGGAAAACCATTTTGCAGGTTGTGTTTGTCAAAATCAATGTGGAAGCATGGGCAGACGTGCATAAGCTGGCATCTCAACTCCCACCCACCATGAGTGCAGTAATGTTCACGAAGTGCATATGGCCAAACACGTAGGAAAGGCGAGGGGTGTAAATGGGCTCGTGTCATTCTAAAGCTCAAAAGGCTGAGCAGCTCATTCAACCAAACCAGCTGAGCACAAGTCTATTAAAGCCGGAGCACCCCCCCTTTTTGAGCTCAACCTAAATTATGAGCTTAAATGTGCCTAGACAAGCAAAGTTCAAGCTGGAACGAGCCAAGCTTAACCTAATCAAGCCCAAACGATTCTAAATCAAAGCGTAGTGAGCTAAATGAGGCAATGTCAGCTTGTGAGCTCACTGAGCTAGATCAAAGGTCAACAATGTTGATCCGAACTTCAGCTCAAGGTCTTCAAGCCCGGAAAGCTTTTAGTCGAGTAAAATGTTGGCAAGCCAATGTTGTAGCCTAATGGGCTTGGACTTTGCTCGGCTCACTACGCTCAAGGTTAGGGGCATGTCATGTTTTACGCCACATCTTTATATTGTATTAGGATATATTAATGACGTTTTCACAATTTACTGCTGGTTCCCACTAAAGTTAGCATGGGCTCACCGATGACAGCATATATTTGAAGTACAATCGAGTTGAGCCTTTGCAGCTCAGCTGGAAAGTCTTTCTTTCCAAAAGCTGAAATTTGCCTTCCAACTGCTCTTATATACCCAACTCTTCCTTCCGAAATCACTATAACTCCCTCTTTACTCCAACCCCAAATATTTCCCCTTTCCTCCTGTCCTTATTATACAAGAACTGTTCCTGTTGTATAAGCTGTAAACTTTGGCCATAACTTGTCTCAATGAGCTTTTGTACATGGTTGATGTCAGAATTTAAACACTAGATGGATTCTACAGCATCTCCTCCTCTTTGAATATAATTATGGTCTTATATTCTTCTCTTATCGTCTACGAAAAGACTTGGAGAACAGCAGGACTTTTGAGTCCTCTACTATAACTCAGAATTTCACGATTTCAGACATCAAAAGAAAAAACCCATATACGCTTCACAAGTTGATACCATGCGTGCACTAACGCACCTAGCCTACAATTAGCAACATAGTTCCTTACATCAAACCCACCACATAATTTTTACGGTCTTCCAATTCACCAACCAAACCTTCAATCACATCAAAGAAAAATGAATAATATCAAACAGAACTGGATAACAAAACAATATCCCACTTAGCATATATCAACCATAAAATAGATTATTAATGCCAAAAATGAAAGAAAAGGAAATCTGACTGAAACTAGGGAAAACTACTACTTTTCACTTGCTTGGTTACTGATTAGTTTTTCCCAACTTTCCTTAGTTTTCCCCAATTTTCACATGTTTAGTAGACAAAATTTTGGGAATTTTGGGTACTATAGTTTTTTTTTTTTTTTTTTTTTTTTCCCTTTTTCCACCCATTTCGAGGGAAAAACCGAGAAAGGTAAAACAATTAGAGTTTTACTCAGTTTTCCTAGTCCTGCTTTTCTAGTTTGGCTCTTCGTTAACCAAACACATCTAATTTTTAGACTGACTCAGTTTTGCTTAGCTTTTTCTAGTTTTACTCGTACTAAAACTAAACCAAACCAAAGGGTAAAAAGACTAGCCTTTGAGGACAGCAGTGAGCCGTTCTTCCTCCTTCTCAAGGTCCTTATCCTCTTGACTCTTTTTCAATTCAATCTCTTCAACATCATCACCAACAACACTCTCTTTCTCTCTCTCCCCTCCCTCCACATCCCCAATATCAAACACCCCCTCCACCTTCTCCTCTTCCCCCAACGTCCATGGCTTATAACCGGCAGCCATTTGCCACCCTTCGTCCACCTCACTGCCGCCACCACCATTCCCGTTTTCTCTCTCTCCTAACCCATTTCCGCCACTCTCCAGAACCCACGGTGCCTCCTCCCTTTTCAAATCCCCATCATCATCCTTCCCAAAAAAGGCATCCGAATTCTCACTTTCCGAGGACAATTTCCACAATTCTGAAGTGGGTTGCTTCCCATTTGGGTCATTAGATCTGTTATCCCCGTTGTCGGTTGAGAAATGGCGGAAACTCAGCAAAGTAGGGGTGAAATTGCGAGATTGTGAAGAAGAAAACAAAGGAGAAGGAGAGAGAGAAGAATGGGGAGAACAGGGGAAAGAGAGAAATCGGCTATGGCGGATGGATTTGGCAATAAATCGAGAGAGCATTGCTGCAATTATCTGCCAAATTAGGGTTTTAATTCAAAGGGTTTTATCAAATTTTAGGGTTTTGAGTTCTCATTAACCAGTTGAAAAAGTAACTACGCTAGGGATCAAGTGTTTTAGGGGTGAATCCGCCGTGCGCCCGGATGTTCGCGCGGTTGTTCGCGTTCGCTCGGGAGGAGCCAAATGGATTGTTTCAGGGTTTGTGATTTTTGGTGGGGTGGTAAGGCCCATGGAAGCTTAATAGAAAAAAAGGATAAATTATATTATTACAGTGATATTTAATGTATTAATTTTTTCATTTGTAAACTTATGAAATAATTTTTTATGCTAAAAAGTTATATGTGTTTAATAAATTAGTCTAAATAGTGGTATGCAAAGGTGACGCTTTCGCAATAACAGTAGGGATACACCAAGGGTTTGTTTTGAGCCCCTATCTGTTCATTCTGGTTATGAACGACCTCACTAGGCACATCCAGGGATGTGTACCTTGGTGTAAGTTTAATAGAAAAAAAGGATAAATTCTATTATTACTATGATGTTTAATGTATTAATTTTTTCGTTTGTAAACTTATGAAATAATTTTTTTATACTAAAAAGTTACATGTGTTTAATAAATTAGTCTAAATAGCAGTATGCAAAGGTGACGCTTTCCCGATAACAGTAGGGGTATACCAAGGGTTTGCTTTGAGCCCCTATCTGTTCATTCTGGTTATGGACGAGCTCATTGTGCACATCCAGGGATGTGTACCTTGGTGCATGTATTTTGCAGATGACATAATGTTAGTGGGGGAGTCATGGGAAGAGGTAAATGAGAAGCTGGAACTATGAAGAGGGGTACTAGAGTCGAAGAGTTTATGACTAAGCAAAGCCAAGACCGAGTACATGGAACTCAAGTTCGATCCCACCACCACGCCTAGTCGAGAAGATGTCAAGATTGGATTTGAGGCCATATCGAAGAAGGAGAGCTTCAGATACTTGAGGTCCATGATATAGCACAATGGCGAAGTTGAAGAGGATATCAACAACCGCATTAAAGCGGGAAGGTATAAATGGAGGATGGCATCCGCGGTACTTTGTGATAGAAAGTTCCCCTTGAAACTAAAGGGAAGATACTATAAGACGGTAATGAGTCCAGCCATGACGTATGAGGCAGAGTGCAGGGCAATGAAACAACAGTATACACAGAAGATGAAGGTGGCAGAGATGCGAATGTTGCGGTGGATGTGCGGACACACAAAGAAGGATACGATCAGAAACGACATCATAAAAGGCGAATTGGTCGTAGCCCCCATTGAAGATAAATTGAGTGAGCAACGTTTGAAGTAGTTCGGATATGTTAGGAGGAGACCGGTCAACGCTCCAGTTAGGAGATGCGAACAGCCCCATGCTACACTACGTAGGAGAGGAAGAGGCAGGCCAAAGAAGAAATGGTTGGAGATGATCCGACAAGACCTTACCCACCTAAACCTTCGGAAAGAGATAGCCTTAGATAGGGCCCAGTGGAGGGCTAGCATAGGGGTAATAGATGTACCAGTTGGAATAGGGTAGTCTAGCTTATTAGTGCTAGGCTTGTCATCCTCTTGGCGCACTTATGTTGCGTACTGGCTCTCATGAGCTGCTACTTGTCTACTTGTCATTTGATTTTTGCTAGATGTGACTTGCTTTGAGTTTGTTTGTTTTGCTCACCGTGTGTTTTGCCTTAACTCATGCTTTGATGCTCTCCTGCTACCAGGTCACCGTGCTTTATGCTATGTACCAGCTTCTCAAGTTGTGGGTCCTCGGAAACAGCCTCCCTTTAGGGTAGTCCCCGGAAGGGGAAGGTTGTGTACATCTACCCTCCCCCCAGACCCTGCTTTTGCGGGAGCCCTTGGAGGCACTGGGCTTATTGTTGTTGTTGTTGTAGCGGTATGCATAGGTGCAAGATAAGCCGCTCTTCCAACTCTTTGCATTAGTAATGTCACACAATTGCGATTCATGTGCAAGATAAGAAGAATAGTGAGGGGATGGTGGTATTATCAATAAATAATGGCAAGTTTTATATTTTTTACAATGTTATTTGGACTAATTCATTAAATATATGTAATTTTTTGAATTAAAAAATTATTTTATAAAATTTATGGACTAAAAAATTAAGATATAAAACTCAATTACCCAAAACCAATCCTTGGATCCATGGGAAATATAAGGCTTTTGTCCATTCATGCAATGGGTCGGATTTTAATCTGGTTTGCCTTTATTTAGTTCTAATCTTGATAAGTCCGATCCAACCTAAATTAGAATAAACTCATTTATTATATAAAAATTCAACCAAATCCAAATTCATTGAAACGGATACCTGACTCAAGTTCATCACTCATTTAAATCATATGAAAAATTGATGTATACACACACACACACAAACACACACACATATATATATATATAGAGAGAGGGTGAGAGTGTGAGAGGGGCAAATTCTGGCCCTCCATTATAATGGACGGCCAAGATTTGTCGGACATTGAAAAAATAACAATTTACAGCTAAAATTTATTAAGTATTGAAAAAAAAAATAATAATTTCCTCACTTATCCCTTCTTTCTTTCCGGCGCATGAAGGGGTATGGACCGTAAATTATTTTTTTAATGTTCAACAAATTCTGGTCATCCATTATAATGAAGAACTAAGATTCGCCCTCTCATCTCTCATAAAAATGCCAATATATATATATATACACACACAACATGGATACTGCAATAGTAATACTAGCCAGTATTTCAACAAATAGTTGTCACTTTTTTTTATTCCAATAATAGTAATAGTAAATTAGACAATCACTCAAAAACTCTTAACTAGTGATCCATATAACAAAATTTGTCACATCATGGTTTTAAAGAAAAGAATGTTATAATATTAGAACAAGCTTCAAAATGTTAAAAAAAAAAAAAAACCTGGAATCTTGTTTGGCATGTTGACGATTTAAAATTTAGTTATTTTAAAATTTCATCCAACACTAATATAATTTCAAATCTGATTTGGTTGTGTTTGATGTCATCAAAATCAAACATGACGTGAAACCCATTTATCAACATTCAAATCCAAATCCATTTAAAACCCATATTTAAAATTTAAATACATCATAGGTGGATCAGGTTGGATAGATTTGAGTTCAATTATCATACTTACCCACGTCGGCTTAATGAGGAATAGAAAAGGAAAAGACCCGTCGATCCTATCTTAAAAACGAAGAAAGGATTCATGTCATTATAAATTGAAAATGAGTCACGACATATTGAGATAGAAATATTACTTAAAATTTAGGCTTTTTTTATAGTTAGCGACATAATTGCAATATAAAATGAGCAGCTCCTACAAACGAGGCCATAGCCAACCCTCATTAAAAGCAGGAATCGGGAAACAAAGACAAAAACAGCCAAGAAAAGATAGGAAAACAAGACAAAACAAAAAAGGAAAAAAAAATCAAACAAGCATTACATGGATACATCACCATAAGATGAGACAAGCCAGGAAAAGGGGAAAGCGGCCAACCATACCATAACTGGAGATGAGATTATAGGGAGTCAAAACACCCAAAATACTATTTCATCCTTACAAACAACTTAGCCATATCCGATTCATTACCATCACATGTCAAACCAAGTTTTTTTCCATACTCCCATGTCCCCTTTGCACTCAAAAGCTTATCATCCTTTATAACAATGTCACCCCTCCTCGCCAACTTCCCTTTTTTGTTTACCATAGAGTTTCACCAGTTTCTTCATACACTTCTTAGGAGACTTATCCTTTAGGAATTCTTACATAACTCACTTTGCTTGTTCTTTAATCTACGCTTTTATGCTTTACTAAGAAACAAATCTAGTACGTTGATGACTTGCCACCGTCTTCCTTCTTCTCTCCTCCACCTTACTTGACTCCACCAAAGGCGCCACCGTAGCCAATAGCCATTTAAAACACAGTGGATACTCGAGTCTTGAAGACCTAGAATCAGCATCACTAGCGGCATCCTAAGCCTGATTTTGAAGATCTGGTAAATGACCTTGGAGCCCTACTGAGTTGTCTAAACTAACCTCTTTCCAGGGTAAGGCAAGAGGAGTCTAAGTTGCCTAGATTGATGCTCGGGAATTTGACTAGATAAAAGTAAGCTAGACGGCAAGACATGAAGGACGGAAATCCCAGGCCATCTACGGAAAAACTGACCACCAGTATGAATATCAAAATGGCCCACTCCATGCTCTACCATACCTCATGTTATCTCGAACCAACCTTGACAGAGAACCCGTGGATTCTCCACAACCTCCCATGCCAGTCATCGAGAGCTCATGCAATGAAGGACCAATTGGAAGGCGAGTTCTCTGAATTATGCATGCTCTGATGTCAGTATTAGCCTAAGAAGATGAATCAATCCCCCTGAAGAGCCGCGGAAGAGGTGGTAAGGGCGATTACTTCTGGGGAGGAATTAGGAATAATTTCATAATTACCTTTTCTCACAAATACCAAATGAGATCCCCCGTGAATTTGCACTTGGACTGCTTCATGGATAAATGAAGGGAGGCATGTATCAATAAGTATTCTTGCAATGTCAAAGCATCTCATTGCAGAATTTCTGGGGTCAAATCAAATAAACTTGCCCCATGCATTAGCAAACTCGGTGAAGCTTCCCTTCGACCAACACTGGACCGGCAACCCATGAACCTTAATCCATATTCTTCTGCACAAGGAACTCAAAGTCTGACTTGAGTACCTATCTACCTTCTTAAATTTGGGGGGTAGCAGTTGTTTTCGAGGCCTAAGATATGATTCCAAAGACTCAATAAGTCTCATGTCAGAATGAAGGTGTATGGGCGGGAGCCCTTGGGGCACTGGGAATGTTGCTTTAGCTTCACTCCTAGCACAAAACCTAAAGCCATAGGAAAGCCTTAACCCTGCTCTTCTTTTTTGAGGATCAAAAGTGTCATAAATTGATTCAAAATCACAAAACACGGATTTAAGCAATAAATTTGTTATTCTCTCCGAAAGGCTTTCAACAAAGATAGATACCGACATTACAACCGCTTAGAAAAGGATAATAAAAGCACACAGCAAAATGGATTGGTGGCCGATGGAGATTTTACCATTAGGGGCGCTGGGCAGGTGGGTTGAGAGAGAGAGGCGATTTTATGCTTGGTAGTGATGGGTTGAGAGAGAGAGAGAGATTGGGTTGGTGGGGTAGAGAAGGCTGAGGGATTTTACCGTTGCAGTGGTGGTGGTGGACTACAAGGGGTGGTGGGCAGTGAGAAGATTGGTGGTGGTGGTAGGTTGAGAGAGAGAGAGAGGTTGGGGCAGTGGAGTGGTGGAGGCAAATTTGGGGATTTTACCATTGGTGGCGGTGGCGGTGTCGGTGGTAGTGGGCTGTAAGAGTGGTGGGGTGATGGTGTGAGGTGAATGTGGTGATGGGCAGTTTTACCGTAGGGGTTTTTTTTTATCATGGTAAAGACCGCCGGGGGGGGGGGGGGGGGGGGGGGGGGGGGGGGGGGGGGGGGGGGGGGGGGGGGGGGGGGAGAGTAAATTCTTTAAATGCCTCAATTAAGAGGCCCACCTTCAAGGCAAGTGGGAATCGAACCCAGGACCTCCCGAATGGGTCCTGACGTTACAAACCACTATGCCGATGCCCTAATGGGCAGTTTTACTGTAGGGTGGTGAGAGAGGGAGAGCCCTAAGCATTTGATAACTTTGGCCTAAATATTTTCAGATGAAATGGCTTAAATGAGGAAGCTTAGGAGAAAAGAGGCATGTTTAGGCCTACAACGGAAAACAAGTTCGATTGGGCCTTGGCTACAAAACAGTCCTAAAATTCTAAACCTAGGTCAAATAGAATAGAAATAATGGAGTTTATCAGTCTAATAAACTAAAAGGTTATATGTATAGAGACATAGACAAAATAAGGAAAAATAATTTTAGAAGAAGCTAGTATCAAATAGGGCCCTTTATATATATTATTTTAACAACACCATACTAAAATAAATCAAGTTATAAAATTTTAATCACAATATTTATTAATATTAATAATTGCGACTTTCTAAACACAACCCTTTAAATTTGGGGTCCCAGAAACTCGGGAATCCCTAGCAGTTGCTTACGGTCATGTCCGAGCCCTGTTATTGATGAGCTGGATTTTATGATAGAACTAATTTAAATGAATCAAGGGAACCGCAATGGTTTAGACCAAACCAAATAACAAATGTTGAGTCTTCTTATGCATCTTCCATGAAAATACTATGAATTCCAACTGCATCTATTATGCATGCATAATCATTAAAATGGAATTTCCACCAATAATAAAGGTCGTGATACTATAGTAGTCGTGGATTTCATTAAGAGTTCATTAAAATTATGGATGAACTAAGATATGTGTTATTGACTCTACATTAATTAATGTAAGATTCATAGAAAAGGACTGTTATGGAATGACTTTTGGAAGTTGTTCAATGAAAGATAAACTCACTAACTAATATCATATGCGTTGGTTTTTGATAAAACTCGCTAATTGAATGAAAGAGACAATTTGTCTTGTCAATATAGGAAGAAACATGAAATTGCTCCAATTCAAGAATTAGTAGGCTTGAACCGGATGTTTTCAATGTATCCTTTTATTAATAATAATGGGACATAGTAGGGTCGAACATAATGGAAGATATAAATCCCTTTCTCCACTACAGGAAATTACTAAAGGAAGTAAATCACATGTTTATCACTCTCCTTCCTAAAGTCACTGCACTAGAACGACAAAATTAATCTCGCCCTGTCAGTTTATGTAATACGGTTTATAAGCTTATTGTTAAAGTGTTTGCTAATCATCTGCACACTATGCTAAGTGAGCTAATTCACCCAGTTCAAGACATTTGTGCCATATCAATTTATGATAATGTCAGCATAATACATGAAATTATGACTGTTTTTCGGCAAAAATAAGGTAAAAAGAGTCCTATAGCCCTTCATTTGGATATGGAGAAAGTGTACATTCGAGTTGAATGGGACCTGTTGATCAATGTATTATCACAAATGGGCTTTAGTATGAAATGGATCAACTAGATAATGCAGTGTGTATCCAGGCACTCCTACTTTTTGTTATTACCGATCAACAAATAGATTGGTTCATCCCTTCTAGATGTCTCCATTAAAGGGATCCATAAACCCCTACTTTTTTATTTATGCATTGATGTTCTTACCGGACGAATTGAGAGAGAGATAGGTACTAGTTCTTTGCGTTTTGGGTCAAGTTTTCTTGGTTAGTTCCTACCACTATCTATGTTATTATGCACTGCATCTTTGGATGCATGCAGGCATCTCAAAGCGCTCTTGGATAGGTCCTCTCTTCAATTGGGTTAATTAGTTAACTTTGACAAATCCACAATGACATTCTGAAAAAATATTCTTACAATACCGAGGCACCAAATTAGTGGGCTATTTAGATGTATATTGTACTACTACTTCTGCAAAATATATGGAATCCCCTTACAGGTGGTCATCTCAATAAGGATGATTCATCTAACAAATAGGAATAAAGTATACCATATGTTAGCTCCAAGAAAAGCAAACTTGTTATCAAATGCAGGAAGGCTTGTTTACTTAAAGCCAACTTAAAATCTATATTTACTCATATTATGCAATGTTTCTAGATATTAGGTGGTGAAATCGAGCTTCGCTGGATCAAAGAAGAATGAGAAAACTACATATGGCTTCGTAATCATAATCATTAAAGTCAACTTGAGGCATGTATTATTGCTAGAGCCCTGTTTTTGTTAATCCCAAGGCAATAACAAAGAGTTTTTTAGTTGAAATTGTCTGGACATTAACAAAAACATGTCATAACAATAACATTATTCTTTATTTCTAGTTGAGTTTAAAAAATTATTTTTAGGTGGATCATTTTGGAAGACAAGCTACTTTTCAATTTAGACGGGATTTTTATGACTCGATACTCTATGTATCATACAAGGGAAGACCAATTAAGAGTTTTTGACCTTAGTTTATCTGATATGATACACAAGTTAGTGTTTTCTTTCAATTAAAGATAAACTTAGAGAGAGAGAGAGAGTATAAAAGTTTAGAGAGATAATTCTAAAAGTATATCAAATGGCAATTGGTATATACATAGCCATCAGTGGCACATAGGTCACATAAGAGTGTACGTCATCTAAGATATGTCCCCTTTAGATAATGTAACTCTTATCAATTCACTCTTCCAAACACAAGTATCCACAAATTTTAAGCCAAATCGTACTAAACACAACTCTTGCCATAGATAAAGTTATGGATACCGTACAAAGGCACACAAAATGCTTCTCTCTCATCTCATCGGCCACCAGTACCAAACTTATTTAAAAGTTAGTTACGCCATAGGTCCATGTACTTTACAAACTATGTTATTTTAGTCTCGTTACTTGTAATGGTGCCAATTCAATTCCTTGCAATTTAAATTGGAACAATATAAACCTCCAATGAATTCAAACCTCGTTTTGTTTTTAGTTTTTATTATAACAAGCTAATCTTCGTTTGTATCTTTTTGGCACGTATTTTATTCCTATGTAGACAAATATTCCACTTGTTAGGTTTTTAGGTAGTAAACAATGTTCTTGAAAAATATCTCTAACTTAAGCTTTAATCTGAGATTAACAACCGATGATAGAAGAAACAAAATCAAACAACAAAACGAAAGAACAGCACGAGATTTACGTGGTTTAGCCCTAAATGGCCTACATTGACGATTCTCCTTATCACTAGAGAGGCCTACTTATATTATTATAGACCAAATTGCTTACAAATTATAGACCATTTCACAACCTAAGCTACGAATCTGGACTCTTACCATTTCACAACCTAAGCTACGAATCTGGACTCTTACCATTTCAATAAGCCTCTAAGACTGAAACCTTAAAGAAAACAAGAGAAACTTATGCCTGACTCCTGCTAAGAACCTCCATTGTTGATCATCCAAAGAGAGCTTGGATTAACCACCATGGTTGACTCCACAATGGAACTCAGGAGGCAGAAGTAAAGGCTCACCAGAAAACCCTATGAGAGAAACCCTAGAGAGCACTCAGAGAGGTTTTAGGAGAAAATTACGAAAGGATGAACAGTTCATCCTTTCTCACTGTCTTATATACTGTTTGATCCTTATCCATGTGCAACAAGGAAAAGCAAATCCAAACCGTTCACTAAAGGAAGGTCAACGGCTGAGATTTACACAAAGAAACACAGTTTGGAGCTCCTAGATGCAGATGCGTGGTGAGATCCTTGCCCTTCATCCAAATAGGTTTAAACGGGTGCCAAGCTCCTCAAGGAAGCCTCCAAGGACAACTAGGCAATAGCTAAAACTAGGTAGTGCAAAAATCGAAGATGGGTAGCACGGGCAAGAAGCAGGGAAGGGTAGAATGAGAAATCTAGGTTAAGGGTACTAAACCCATTTTTTACTTATCTTTGACCCCAGACTTCACTTTATTTACCATACTGCCATTATTCATATATGAAATTTGGGTTGGGCTACTACTGGTCCAATATTAGCCTAGGTTCGACACCTTGGTCTATAATTTGGACATAGTTCGTATATAGGAACCATATGGTAATAATTTTCCACTTGGTTACTATATAGGCTAATTACTGAGCTCACTCTAGTCATAAGGGGGATTACTTGATTCTAGCATAAACCAGGATCCCAAACGCTCTAAACTAAGTTGATGTACTTAACCAACTTAATTAGAGGCATAGCCTTAGTCCCTATATCAGCAGGGTTATCCTCTATTGAAATTTTTAGCAGATTAATTATTTTATTTTCAAGTTGTTCTTTAACAAAGTGTCTCCTAACAGCTAGATGTTTTGTTCAATCATTATATACTAGATTTTTGCCAAGTGCTAGGGCAGACTAACTATCAGTACATATTATTGGTACCCTTAGGCTCAATCTAAGTTTAGTCAATAGTCCACTTAGCCAAATTTCCTCTTTGATAGCATCTACCAACGCTAAGAACTCTGCCTCAGTCATTGACAACGTTTTCAATGACTAAAGCTTAGATCTCCAGCTGATAGGCCTACCTAGAGATGGCAATGGGGCGGGGCGGGGCGGGGCGGGGCTGGTACGGGGGGCGCCTCCTCCATACCTGTACCCGCCACCCAAATCCTATACTCGTACCCACCCCATTACCCATCACGAGTATGAAGTGGGTACCCGTACCCGCCCCTACGGGTACAAACCCATACCCATACCCGCCCCATTACCACGCCCCTACCCGCCCCTTGCTCACCCGTGCCCGCCCTTACCTGCTTCATACCTGCCTTGTTACCTATCCATGTCTAACTTATTATCCATAAATTCTTTTCTTTTTCCCTTCAATAATAACTATGAATTCATACTTATAAATTGTACAAGAAATATTTTATATAAAATAACATAACGGGTAACTCGAATATGTGATTATAAGGCGGGTATATGCGGGTACGGGGTAGGGCAGTGTGGGTACATGAGGTTATGGGGAGGGGCGGGGTGAATACAAGCCTATACCCCGTACTCGCCCCATACCTGTGACAGGTATTGACATGTATACCCTACCCCGTACCCATGACCCGCCTCATCTATACTTGTACCCGCCCCAAACAGGGCTAATACCCGCGGGTAACGGTTTTTACCCACCCCATTGCCATCCCTAGCCCTACCATTCAAAGTGTAGATATAAGAGCTAGTAGACTTTCTCTTGCCTAAGTCTCCACTAAAGTCGCTATCAGTATAACCTATAAGTTCTAGGTATGTCTTCTTTCTCCCGAAGGTGAGTCCTAAGCTAATTGTATCCTTAATGTACCTAAGTAATCATTTTACCCCATTCTAATGTTCCTTCCCCGGGTTTCCCATAAACCTAGATAAAACACTAATGGGGTAGGCTAAATCTGGTCTTGTACATGTCATGGCATACATGATTGAACCTATGGCATTTGCATAAGATATTTTAGTTATATCAGCTTGTTCTTGTTCATTTTTGGGACTTTGATCTTCTGAGAATTTATGATGGGGTGCTATAGGAACCTTGATTGGTTTTGAATTAGTCATGTTAAAACATTTAATCACTTTTTTCTAAATAACCTTGTTGAGATAAGTGCATTGTTTTCAAATCTTTGTTTCTACATATCTCAATACCCAAGATTTTCTTTTCCTATCCCAGGTCTTTCATATCAAAATTACGTTTTAGCCATCCTTTTAGTTTCAAAATCTGATTCATACACCTATATATGAGAAGGTAAATTATAGAATCCTTTCCAATATTTTTCACATAAAAGCACACATCATGAATTTATCTAGTAAACCCATTTTTGGTCATAAACTAGTCAAACCGTCTGTACCACTGCCTGGGGGACTGTTTTAAGCCATATAGGGATTCCCTCAACCTACATACTTGGTTTTCTTTTCCAGGTTCTACAAAATCCTCAAGTTGAGCCATGTATATTTCTTCCTCTAACTCCCCATATAAAAAAATTGTGGTTATGTCTATTTGTTCTAAGTTCAAATCATATTTGAAAGTTAATGCCATTAGAACCTTAATGGTTGTGTGCTTTAATACAGGTGAAAAAAAATCTTATTGTAATCAAGCCCTTCTCCTTGGGTAAAACCCTTAACTACCAGTCTAGCTTTAAATCTAGGCTTCTCTGATGGTGTGCTGGGCTCTTTGACCTTAAAGACCCACTTTGACCCAACTAGTTTCTCACCCACTGGTTTTGGTACTAAAGTCCATGTTTGATTTTTCTTAAGTGATTCCATTTCAGCCATCATGGCTTTCAAACAATCTATTGAATGTTGGCTGTTAATAGCTTCTTTAAAGGTCAAAGGTTCCGATTCTACATATTATAATGCAGTATTTAGGGCATATGCAATACAGTTTGCATATCCTAACCTGCTAGGTTGTCTGATATCTCTCCTAACTCTATCTCTAGCCAACTGATAGTTGTCTAGACTATTTTTAGTTATGACATCTTCATTAGTGCTCCCATCAACACTTGAAGGTTCCTGATTAGGTTATATCAGTTCATTCTCAGTATTAGTTTCTGTTTCTGGTTCAAGTCTGTTCTGGTAAATAGGTTCTGCAAGGTCTATTTTAAACTCATATTTTTCAACATAAAATTTTCTGGTTTAAGGGATTTGATCATTACCGTTTTCTTTAGTTAAGTAGGAAATTTCAGATTCATTAAATGTGACATCCCTACTCATTATGACCTTGGTTCTATTACCATCTTTAATCCCTACTCTATAGCCCTTAACACCAACAAGGTAACCTAGAAAAACTCCTTTGACTGCTCTAGGTTCTAACTTACCCTCGGATTGATAGGCATAAGCAGCACAGCTAAGGGTTGAATAGTCAGCGGGTTTTCCTAACCATACTTCTTCAGGTGTTTTGAAGTTAATTCCAATTGAGGGTGTCCTATTCATTAGATAACATGCTGTTTTGACAGCCTCCCCCCAAAAAATGTTGACCTAATCCTGAGGTCAACAACATACACCTAACCCTATCTAATAAGGTTCGATTTATTTATTCTGTAGCCTTGTTTTGCTGTGGAGCCCCACTAACAGTGCTATAATATATCGTATTTACCACATATCTCATCAAACTCAGAGTTTATATATTCAAATCCATTGTCAGTTATCAAAACTTCAATTTTCTACTTGTTTGATTTTCAATTAAATTTTTCCATCTCATAAATGTTAGAAAATAGTCATCTTTATTCTTCATTAGAAAAATCCAAACCTTACGTGAAAATCATCGACAATAGAAAAGAAATATGAAGCTCAACCTAATGTGGTGTCCCTAGATGGTCCCCACAGATCTGAGTGTGTATATCCCAAAGGACTATTAATTGTTTGTTTACCAGTTTTAAATGCCAAATGATGGTGTCTACCAAAAATACATGATTTATAGAAATGTAATTTAGAAACAGCAGCACCACACAACAAATCATGCTTAGATAGTTCACATAATCCACATTTAGAGATATGTCCTAAGCATTTGTTCCATAGGTTTGTTGGATCAGTCTTAACAGTTACATGTGATTCACTAGATACTATTTGACCTTTCAGCACATAAAGTCCATTCTTGACTTCACCTTTTAGGACAACTAAGATCCTTTTCATTATCTTTAGTTCACCATTCACAACCCTCAAGGATAGTCCTCTAAGATCCAATTGACCTAATGAAATTAGGTTTCTGCATAAACCAGGCACATGTTTAACATTCTCAAGCACGTATATTGTTCCATTTGTCACTTATTTTACAGATCCAATCCAACTACTTTACAGCCACAATTATCTCCCAACAGTATCCTTCCCCCAGTTAAGGGTTTGTAATCAATGAAGTTGGAGTGGTTTGAGATCATATGAAAGCTACAGCTAGAATTCAATGCCCATTCATGTTCTGTATCATCAAATTTAATATGTAACATGCTAGCATGCTCAGATTCATCACACACAGCATTCACATCATTCAAATCAGACGAAACAAGAACTTTAGCATATGATCAAAATCAAATAAAACAACATTATCGGTTGACCCTTGAGACTTATTCTTTTTGGACAATTTCTCTTCATGTGACCTAATTTGCTGCATTTATAACATTTTATCTTTGATAAGTCCTTCCTTCCTCTAGACACAGAATGATTCCTACTCTTGGACCTCTTTCTATTACTATTGCTCTCCCTATTGTTAGTTCTACCTCTCACATTCACAGTTATGGTTTGGGTACTTTCCTTCTCTTTTTAATTCAAATATCTTACTCTTAAAGGCCTGAGTGACTTCTGCTAGGCTTATTTTCTATCTTCCATACCTAAGTGTGCCCTTCAAGGCACTCAGATGTTTAGGTAGGGCACATAACTGTATCACAGCCTGGACCTTATCCTCTAGGGTTATATTCACATTTTTCAGGTCCTGAAGTGTCCTATTAAATTCATCTAAAGAGTCATCAAGAGGCTTATTCTCATCCATCTTATAGTAAAGAACTTTTCATATATAGTATCCTATTAGATAGGGACTTTGTCTTATAGACATCCTTTAGCTTTCCCATATTTTGGCCACAGTAGTCTCAGCAGAAATAAGAAGTAAAACATTATTATCAATGCACTTAACGAAAGAACCATAAGCATGATGCTTAATTTCTACCTTATCCTTCTCAGTCAGATGAGAAGGTTGCTGGTCAGAAGACAGAAGCGCAGCTCCCACACCTTGGGACATTAGGAGTGCCTTGGTCTTGATCTTCCATGGAGCAAAATCAATCTTCCGGTCAAACTTCTCAATATCAAACTTAGTCGACATTTTTAAGAACTTTTCCTAACCAGTAGCTCTGATACCACTTGTTAGGTTTTTAGACCGTGAAAATTTTCCTTGAAAAATATCTCTAACCTAAGCTTTGATTTGAGATTAACAACTGATGATGAAGAAACAATTCAAGCGAAAAAATAAAAGAATAATACAAGATTTACGTGGTTTAGCCCTAAATGGCCTCCACAATGGTGGACTCCACAATGGAACTCAGGAGATGGAAGAAAAGGCTCACCAAAAAACCCTATAAGAGACACCCTAGAGAGCACTCAGAGGGGTTTTGGGAGAAAATGACGAAAGGATGGACAGTTCATCCTTTCTCACTGCCTTATATATTGCCTGATCCTTATCCATGTGCAGCCAGGCAAAGCAAGTCCAAAGAGATTTACACAAAGAAACACAGTTTGGGGCTCCCAGATGTAAACGTGCGGCGAGATCCTAGCCCTTCATTCAAATGGGTTTAAACGGGTGCCAAGCTTCTCAAGGAAGCTTCCAAGGACAGCTGAGCAATAACTGTAAACTGGGTAGCGCAAGAACTAGAGATGGGCATCACGAGCAGGGCAAAATGAGAAATCTAAGTTAAGGGTAGTAAACCCATTTTTGACTTAACTTTGATCCCAGACTTGACTTTATTTACCATATTGTCATCATTCATATCTGAAATTTGGGCAGGATGAAAACACTGCGTTTTGGTCTAATATTAGCCTAGGTTTGACACCTTCGTCTATAATTTGGGCACAGTTAGTTTACATAGAAACCATATGGTAACACCACTAAATTCCACAAAACACCTAACACCAATTTCACCGTAGGACTATATTCTCTATATTGCTAAAATAATCGTACAAGGACTATAAATTAACCTAGCAAACAATGCAAAGACCATTGTCATAAATAACCTTTTATTTTATCTCAAATGCATTCATCTTTAAGGACATTTGTTTTGTTTCATTTTCTATTCAAATTTTTTGGTTTTTGAGAAATCAAAAATCAGATTGTGAAAATGATATTTTCCATGGTTTTCTTTTCATTTTTTCTTAGTTCAAGTGAAAACCAAAAATAAGAAACCACTGAACTAAAGAAACTTATTTCCCAAACCTAGTTTTAATTTCTCAGAGAGTAGTGTTATTACCAAAACAAAACTATTATTATCTGAACAAGATTGAAGTTTTCAAGTCAATTTTGTAGTTATCATTATTTGTAAGTCACATCATTGCTCTGGTAATAACAATATTTGCCCTGGCAATAATAAATCCCTTTCTCAAAAAATAAAAATTACGAACAGAAAATAATACCGAACAGACCCTAATCTATAAAGCCATGGTAGAAAATTTACACTTCAAAAGAAACATATGATTTTCAAGATGATGAAACTATAGAATTACATGCTACTGTTCTTATGGGAAACGCACAAAAAAATTTCCAGAAGCAAATACATTCTATCTACAATTCAAAAAAGGTAATACATTACGAAGCCTGAAATCTATTGCTTGAAATCAAAGCCAACCCGCAACTTATAATTTCATCAGAAAGCCTCTTCGACGACGAATCGTATTGAAAGTCGCAAACTCGGTTAACACACGAAATCATTACATCTCACATGACAGTCAAATTAAGATTACCCACGTCACGTGATGTGCACGTGATTCTGGTGGCTAATAAAGATAAAATAGTTATAAAACAAAATCACAATGAGGGCTTAATGAACAAAATCGGATAGTTGGAGGGGCGTGTTTGAAGAAATCAAAAGTTGAAGGAGTCACTTCAATTTTGATTTCGAGCAATAGATCAGAAGACCGTAAAATATTTACGCGAAACAAAAAGTAAAAGGGATGAGGGACGGCTAAGAGGTATTTGTTAACTTCTTTTGAGAAACTTGGTCTCCGGAACCTTCTTCATTTTTGTTCATAGCCTTCCTTGCAAGTTCATACCCCGCAAAATTCATGGCGCCAAGCGGGGCAATCCAGAAGAACCTAGGAAGTGCTCCTTTGAAGAGCCCAAGGGGACCCTCGTGGCGCAGAATGGAGAACGCTATCATCGACGTTGATATGGGCCTGCCATGTGGGGCCGTCATCATTCTAGTCTTTAAGACGTCAAAAGGGGTTGTGACGACAGCAGCAACACCACCTGATAAAGCTCCAACAGCGATCGTCTCCCATGGCTCCAGTTCACGTCCCAGGAGATGCTGAGCGAGCTGTTTCAATAGAGGCAAAGACAAACAAGCATTAGAAGCTGTGAAAAAAATACTTTTTCTAGAAGCATTTTTTTGCAGAGACACTTTTTGTATGAATATTTTAGGTTTTGTTTCTACTTTTAGTTTAGGAGATGAACTATTTATCTCCTTCTGCTTAAAAGCAGAAGGACAACTCCTATTTCAATTTCAACACTCTTTTTTTTCCAGGTCAAACTCCTTCAAATCCTGAAAAAAAAATGTTTTTTTTCTTAAAAAACACACTTTTGTTTAGCCAAACATGCCTGTATTTGGCATTATCGTTGCGTTCTTTTGTTCACCGTAGAACATGTAAATAGTCATGGTCGGTCCATAGTGCCACAAAAGCGAGGTGTCACGATATGTTACATCTTGCAATATAGCAATTGCATAACCTAACGGTCAGCTCAAGATCTGTCATGTAATGGCATTGCATTACTCAACGACCTTATTTGTTTTTAACAGACTTCTTTCTTTCCATATTAAGAATGTCACACATAATTTGTCTATCCCAGAAAATTGTCGCATTCGTCACTCCAAACAATTCCAAAACGACAATCAATTTTTAATGATAGAAAGCACTCACTTGAATAGTCATCCATCTAGGACAACAGCAACGACAAACCTAGTGCCACAATCTAATCCAACTTCAGGACAATTTTTTGAACAATTTAACCCAACTTTTTCATATTTCCGAGCGAGATGTATTACTAGAAAGAATGCCGAGATAATTAAAAGAAAGTTTACGGAAGGAATTTCATAACATTTAAATTGTTTCGAAAGATGGCAATTGTTCTGGACAGTGTAAAACTCTTATCAAGTAGACGAATTTCCATAACTCCTTACAGAAGGATACTTACATTTACCTGTTAAAAACTAGGACAACAAAAACAGCAGCAATCTAGTGCCTCAAAAAAGCTCCCGCCAAGGCAAGGTCTGGGGGACCTATTAAAAGCTACCAAACGGTAGAAATTTTTTTTAATGATTTTATGGTTATTCATTTAAATTTTTGCAAATACACGGGCAAAAAGCAACATATATTCGCTTAACCATAGTTGCACGAAATTAAAACAAGAGTGGGAGCAGGAACGGAAGCGAAAACGGGGGAGCGGGAAGTCGTAGAAGTTTCTAAGGTTGGGAGTGTGGAGGAACCGCTTATATTACTATATATTAGATATACAGAAAATTTTTGATGAATTGCTATTCATTGAGGTGTTCAAACATAATATATCAAAACAAAAGTCAATATTGAGCAATAACCCAAAATATTTACTCTAATGAATAAGGTCAATAAAATTGACTTCAACATGTCCGTACAATTCAATCTTTCTTTAAATGGAGTGACATAATTTACCAACAAACAATCTAATAAGTATCTTTTTAATCAAAATGATTCCACGATTGTTTGAATCATGCTTCTGTAGAGTTTGTTACGCATTGGAAACGCAAATCCGACTTCCAAAGGCCAAATCAAGTTTTTGAGCGTGAAACATTAGCATTTTAGGAGTTTCCTGCAATTACATGCAAACCGCAATTTGATTCTATGCTACACACACAAACAAAGGGAAAAATAGATACCTTTTTGGACTCTGCATAAAGGCCCATGCCAGCCACATAGAAGGGGACCTCTCGGCAGAGAGTGGCGCCAGTCCCACGAAAGAAACCCTTAGGACCATCTTGACGCCAAGTACCCACAATCGCCTCGCCCACATTTTCGAAAATTCCTGCCTGCAAACGCTGCTTGAGCACCTCACATGGTATTCTTGTTGCTGTGCCTAGTAATGTGCTACAGAACGATGCTAACGATTGAACCTGAAAATGGATCGGCTGTCATCAGTACGAAAACCCTAATCATAGAATCAAATTATGGTCATTATGTAACATACAATATATCACGTAATAGACCTTGAGTTTTGTCGTTACGTTATGGTACTTTTCTAATTGTCTACATAGTACACATGTATTGTCCTTATCTGTTGAAACACACTTAAAATTTTTGACATGTCGAAGGGTATTAAACTTAGGACCTATTTGACATTGTTTTTTTACTTGCATTTTCTGGTTTTTGAGAAACTAAAAACTAGCTTTTTAAAAATGAATATTTCTTATTATGGATTATATGTTTTCAATTTTCATCAAACTTGGGAAAAAAAAAAACAAAAAATAAAAAGACAAGAACAAGACAGAATCATTTTTAGACGTAATTTCTAATTTCTCAAAAACCAAAAGCTGCAAATAAAAACCATAACAAACAAGCTAATGATTACATTTTTGTACACAAATTTTTGCAAACAATTTATTTAACCCCCACAACGTTATGGAACATCCACTACAACCTGCTTTCTGCAACTGAAAAACGGAACCTTAATCTGGGTCCTGAGGTCATATTTGATCTCTATATAGAATTCTATATCAAGTCAGGCGTTCAATCATTTGACCAGCATAGCCAAGATCTAGGAGTTATCACTATGGCAGATGTATTAGGGTGGGACTTTCTTAGGATACGCCCTTAACGTCTCCATTCTTACCACTGGGGAAAAAAAGGTCTCAACTGCCCTTTCACCGATAGACAGCAGTAGCGGGTTGGCACTGGGGGCAGCCGTGGTTCAGCTGATTCTTACCCTTTCTTTTGCCTTTTTTTTCTCACATATATCACAAACAAATCTGGGCTATCAATCTTAATAAAGCAGATACCTAGGAGGTCAAATGTGCGCAATAGTTACCACTATAAGCGTTTGCCACATGGTAAGGTTTAGTATTGGCCCTTGAATCTTGATCTACAGGCTCATAATATAAGTTCTCAAAGGGTGTTCTCATTTAAGTAAGTGTTCTCATATGAACCTCCCTCATGTGTGTGTAGATATACACATGAAATCAAATTGAAGTTCACGGATGTAGTCGTGGTCACATAGAAGCAGAGTGTTATGGGAAGCAGGATGTCGCAAACATATGTAACGGGTCACAACAATCATGTTGAGTTTTTGAAAGAATCATATGCTGATTTTAACATGCATAAATAGCCACAAAACCATTCATTTTATCCACTTTGATAGTTTTCAATATGCAAATATATTTAGAAATATGTTTTAATAAATAAATACAATATACAAACATCATCAAGGCCATTACAAAAATAGTGTTATGTAACAGTCAATCAATTAACAGACGCTATTTTACACAATGGCCTTCTTTTATGCATAAATTAGGGATAGTCTGGTATAAAATAGAAAACCATTGGGAAGAAGAAAAACGCAAATAGAGCCATTAAATCAAATGAATGGCTTAGATTTAAAACTCACATCTCCCTTCCTCCCAAAAACCCTTACTGCGTGTGAGACACATAGATCCTTCACTTACCTAAGAACTGTTACTTATCATTTAATTTAGGGTTATTTACACCAAAAATTCATGTACTTTGTCCACTATGTAAAATTTACTCATTATAATTTTAACTGTATCAATTTAGTCCCTTACAACTTATATTGTGTTAATTTAGTCATAAGCTCAAATTGAAGTTAAGTTAATGACGTAATTTTCAACGGTACAGTCATTTCAAATGCAAGTAACACAATATAAACCCACCCGCTCACTCAATTTAAACCAAAACCGTGATCAGACCATTAAAAATTCATTCACCGACTTAACATAAATTTAGCTTAAGAACCAAATTGACACAATATAAATTGTACAAAGACTAAGTCGGCACAATTAAAGGTACAAGTACGCAATTAACACAATAGGCAAAGAACAGGAGCCTTTGACGTAAATAATCCTTTAATTTAACGTAAATAATCCTTTAATTTAACTTCCATCTGTTATCAATATCTGAATTCCACAAATCAGATTGAATGAGGTGCAGAGAACCAACAACATATAACGTATAGTATACCTGAATATCAGGTAGTCCTGGAGCAACATTTATTAGCACTAGCCTACTTGCTTCGAAAATTCCAGTCCTTAATCCATGGCTGCAACATCATGAAAAGCAGGAATTTAGAAGATTTTTGCAACCAAGATAAAAAGGAATATAGAGTAGTCAGAGGGCAAACCTAGTGAACTGCCCAAGAATAGCAGGGATACAACCTCTGTATAATCCCTGAACACCAATCTGCGGAAGCCTTGATATTATCTCAGGGAAGGATAGTGTTGACGCTTGTACTCGTGTCTGTAAAATCAAAGAACAATGTGAGATACATGAAATTAAATAAAGGCTCGTTACATAACAGATTTTATGCCAGCAGTAACGATTTATTAAAACATATTCATAAATGTAACTGAACATTAGGAACTATCGAAGGGGTACTAAATGATTATATAATTATTCATTTCAAATTTTTTTTTTTTTTTTTTTTTTTTTTGGCAAACAGAAAGCAACTGATGTTCCTTTGAAAACCTCACATGAAAGCCACAAAATGTTGGACAACATCTGTAACAGATCATTTTAAGGCACCGCAACCGTGACATGACCGCAATTCGGTAATGTGGAGAGGTAGCCTCATGATAGAGGAAAGAAGTAATATTGCAAGAACCACTGAAAACAATAGAAAGCAGATTACATCATTTGGCTAGCATAATAGTAAGCCGTATGGTCAATTTCTATACTTCAATCGAATGCTTATTTCTATTCTCCAGCTGCACGCTCACATGAGTAGCTTTAAGCATGGCCAAACGACAGTAGCATTCCCCCGAGTGAAATGGGAAAAAAAGCCAACAAAATATAGAAAAGAAGTTCAAGTATAAAAGAGTTGCCTTTATTGAATCTACTGGATGCAGTAAAGAAGTCGAAAGTGCAGAAGCAAGGCCGCCTGCTAAGGCAGATCGCAGAACATTTCCAGTATGTATTTCCACTGGTGGTGCCACAGGAACAACTGTAGCAGCTTCAAACCATACATTCCTGTGCATAAGACACATATAAGCCATATATCAACAGGCATGAAACACAACCTTTCAGTATTTTTTTCATGTTTTTTTGGGGGGCCGCGGGGGGGGGGGGGGGGGAGGGGGGTGTGGTAAGGTCTACATCTAGTTTCTGATGAGAACAAAACTCTTTTTTTTTTTAAGTTGAAGAATAAATTTAAAATAGGAGCACCTTAAACTGTTATGCACATAACACTCAAAAGCACAATCACGTACAGTCATGACACGTAGAAATGCTTGCAATAGCGTTCTCAAATCTAGAACTTTATCATGCATGAAGAAGAGCTTTCACACAACCATTGCTCCCCAAATCACAATCCACTAACTTGAATCCAGGGGCAAACAAAATAATTTCCACAAACTCATCCTTGACACAAGCACGTCCATGTGGCAGTATCACCATTAGTCGGGACCAACGAGCTGAGTCAACTCGTGATTTGATCAGGTTCAATCCACGAAATGGCCCGACCCAGCCCTCCAGGCTGTTGGGTCAACCCACCCACCATAGCAGGCCAGGTCATGGGTCATTTTTTCATTTGAAAACAGCCCTGCCTTGCCCGGGTCGCACGGGTGACCCATGACTGGGGTCAAACCTGTGTCACCAGTGCCCGTGCATGGACATCGTATGCCATAATATGACAAGTGCATGTGCACGACAGGACTATTTTTTAATAGTCCAATAATTTTAGAAAATTGTTTTCCCCTTGTAAAGACCCCCTCCTTTCCTTATTATCATTATTATGATTATGTGTTCCTCCCAATGGTTCTATGTTTTCCCTTATTATCATTATGTGTTCACAATATTATTGCACACATAATATTTAGTTCTATCTATTTATTATCAAAATCATGTTTGTCTAAGATCCTAACACCGATCCTCGCAATTGAAATTATCAAAAGAGGGGAGGGATATAAATATTGCACGAGGAAAATTTACATAGGGTCCGTCTCTATCTTAATCTATTACATGGGTCTCAACTAAGGCAATGCTGTAACTGGTGTTTTTACACCAGATAGACTAATGAAGAGAAGACACATCGTTGCTGCAAGAATGTAGTATCGCTTCCATCACACCCTGTTCGAGAGTGGCATCAATTTCTTGCAACAGTTGCCGATTATTCTCAAACAATGGCCAAGGTGGCGGTGTTGCTGGTGGTGTCTTCGATGATGGGCTAACCACCGTAGTGAAGTCATAAATCACCTCGGGATATCTCTCATCGCTGATATCCAAAGGTGGTCAATTACTCAAGAAGGAAGGTGTACAATGACTCAAGAAGGAAGAGAAGAGGGGTATCTCTCATGATCTCCAACAATCATCCTGAGTATTTGCTTTCATGCTTCAAAGTTCTACGACATTAGGTTTTTAGATACAACTACGTTTTCGAACTCCTAATTCGAAATCTCAAAATCAAAAGTCAAAGTCAAGGACAAAGAAGGATTTTAACAAATTATTATAGATTTGAAAAATTCTGAATTATGAGTTTCAAAACGAATGGAAGCCAATTGCACAAACTCTAACGTCGTGTAAAGCTGAAAACAAAATATTCATCGCAATGATGGAGATAGTGAGCGATATCCTGAGGTAGCAAATGAATCAATGGAACCAAGAAAGAAGTGCATCAAGAAATTTATTTTTTAAAATATTTTATGTATTTTATGTTTTATATATGTAATACTACATTTTTATATTTTGCACGTTAATAATAAAATAAAGATATTATTTTTCGATTTTGTACATATATATTTAGTGCTTTTTTAAAAAGTTAAAAACCAAAAAGGTTTCTTTCTTTTTAGGGTTGGGGGCTCTCCAGAAATAGCCTATAGGGGTAAGGCCGTGTACACCTTATCCTCTCTAGACCCTGTCTTAGAGGGAGCCTCTTCAAATCATTGGGTGGTGGTGGTGGTGGTGATGGTGGTGGTGGTGGTGGTTAAAAATAAAACAAGGTCAAACCTGGGTCCACCCAAAAAAATATTGGGTCAAAACTGCAACCCAGTTTGACCCACCCAGAAAGACAAATAAACAGCTGCACTAAAGACAAGTAACACAAGGCCCTCCAAATTGGTCCAGATCACTAACTGCAACACGAACAGCAAGAGGAAACATAAAATAAACAGATCAATCTCCACAGTTTGCCACAACCTTGCATATTGTCAGCTCAGTCTAAGCTTCATTTATTTATTCTTCCAAGGGATTGCAACGGGGCAGGTAACACCCGCTACCTATAGGTACCCACCCCGTTTGGGACGGATATGGTATAAATGAAGCGGGTAGTGGATACAGGTTGGGTGTACCCGCCACAGGTATGAGGCGGGTACAGGTATAATGTTGTACCCACCCGTCCCACTCCGCTTTATACCCACCCCGTCTCATACCCACAATATACGCTACATTTTGCTAACTTTCAAATTAAAAAATATGTGCTTAAATTTAATTACCTAAATTATTTATCAATGTCATAAAAAATATAATTGAATTTTTAAAAATAGTATTAAATAATTAATACGGAAGGGCATGGATAATCCTTTGGCACAAATATTAGGGTGGTATGGGGCGGGTAATGGACGATCATTGGATACACAGGTAATGGGACGGTACGGGTATGGGTTTATACCCGCCGGGGCAGGTGAGGGTATCCACTTTATACCTGTGGCGGGTAATCGAGCGGGTATGGGTATGGATTTGGGTGGCGGGTATAGGTACAGAGGAGGCAACTCCCATACCCACCCCGCCTGCCCCATTGCCATCCCTAGTTCTTCTCCTCTCTGTATTCTATTTATTTCATGTTTCCTAGTAGAGGGTAGCGTTAAAGATACTGCTCCAACTATACATCCTCGCTAGTCCCTAGGTGTAAGCACAATGTTGAGGTGAGACATCAAGATGCTAATTATAGTCATATCCATTTCACAATGTCAATAACAATTAGGATAGACCATAAATGATACTGCACAACCCGGATGCATCAAGACCATCCAGTAGCAAACGTTCTTTGCATCCATCTGTGGCACAGAAATTTCAAAAAGCAACGGCAACAAAAAGTCATCTTACCGGGGATCATCTTGAAGTCGATCTGATGGAAGTAAAAGCATAAAATTTCGGAAATGCCCATACGAGATGGATCCCTCTGCATCTGCTGTTAGAAATCTCATCATAGCAACAGCATTGTCTTCATTTGCTGGAAGTCCTGCATTTTTCAAGGATGCCAGAATTTCACTCTTTTTCAGTGTGCCAGACTTGCTCAAGCATAGAGAGGTATAAGCTCGAAGAATAGTTGGTTCCCTCTGCTCCATCAAAGTCAAGAATCGTTTCCATCCGAATGATTTTGCGAACAAGTGATTTCTAGCACGTCGCATAAATTCCCCGGCATATCTCTGCGGCAACTTTCTCTTTCTCATTGCAATTTCCAGATCCTCTAGTGTTACCTGGCCATCTCCATCTCTGTCCAGCTCTTCAAAGAACCTCCTTCCTGTATATATGCATAATTCTCAGCATATTACTCTTTCTTGTGTTCTAGGTAAATTTTTTCTTTGTTGGAAGGAGGAGAGGGGCAGGGGCTGGCTAAGTGTGTTAAATATAAAACATTTAAAAAAGAAGGTTGTATCAGAACACTACACAGATAGTAACAAAGATGATTCCTTGGGACATTCTAGTTTGTTTTTTTGTTGATCAGAAAAAGAAAAAAATATTAAGAGAGAAAGAATATACAAAGAGTTAAGTACAAGGCATTCACAAAATTACAAAATGCAACAATAAAAAAATCAGGAACCAATAACATAAAGCCTTCCAATCCCTCTGCAAATCAACTGAGGGCATGTAAGCAAGGCCCCCAAAGTTCTTTGTCCAAAGCTCCTAAAAAGTGTTAAGGACATTCTGATTTGCTTTTCCTACAGACTTGCTTTAAAATTTGGGATAGGTTCAGGCATCCTATCTAAAATCAAAAACAGTTGAAACAAAAAGAAACTACAGGTTACTACATGTGCAAGTTGCAGCCCTGCAATTGAGCCTGTGGCTTGCTCATAATCTCATCAGTATAACGCATAACCCCCTAAGACAGCGCCAGTGAAAAGCAATAGCTTGAAAAATCTTTGAATTCCCAAAAAATGCACGTACCTTGGAAAATCACACACGTGAATGCTATAAAAAATGCTTCAAACTTCAGAAGCTCTAAGTGCACTTTACCGTGGAATCAAATTGCATACGACGGTCGCGGTTGCAATGTTGCAGAAGTGGAGCAAAGCGAGTAGTATGCAAAATTGAATGAACAACAGAAATTGCATTGAGCTTTTTAAGGGAATAGAAGTTGCTCTTAAGCATAATTTGTACAAAATTGAACGAACAACTCTACCATCAATAATTTTTTCACCCGTTTGATAGTTTTTAACATGTAATACATTTATAAAAAATTTTAATAAATAAAATACCATATCTAAGCATTATGCATGCCATGACAAAGTTACCATTACGTAACGACCAATTACATAAGAGGTAACCCGGAATCCATAACGCATATGATACCACATTGCACAGTCACAGGAAAAGGGGCTTCCATATGCACACTTCCTTTGATTGCTAGCTAGGGTTCTCACTATTCTCATGAGAAACAAATGAAAGGCTTATAGAACCACAAAAGCCTCAGTAGTCTCAGCCAACTAATTTGTAGGTGAGTGTAAATACTCGATGAAGCCAATACCATAGATGACTACAAGTTCCTCCAACAGCGGTCAACATTGACTTAGCAAGAACCATAAACACCAGTGCAGTTCATAAACATGTTAACTAATAGGCGCGATCAAACAAACAATAGAATGAAACATTATCAAACCAGCCTGAGCCAAGTTCTAGGTTTACCACTAGCAACTAGCACAACTCCAATTTTTTTTTTTTTAAGGGTAATAAGAAGATAATTTAAGATATAGAGATATGAGTCAATCACTCAACTCCATTAGAAGGAACTCCAAAATAGTAAAAATCTTATAAGTAGCTAAGACCAAAAACATCAGAGACTAATGATTGCATTCATACCATAACCACTCAGAAGTGACAGCACTAATTGTACACTTTACTTGGTAATCAGCCAAGAATCATTAACTTCTTCACATCCTCTGAATCATCTTCCATTAAACCCAAGAGAGAGAACAAGGAAGACAAACAAGCAGGAGAGATGAAATAATCACCCGGGCTTTGTTCTCTTTCTCTTCCTAAACATTTGAACAAGATTCAGAAGCAAACACGTTTTTGGAGAGGAACAGAGAACTTTAGTTTACAAGTTAAGTAGAAGAACCAGTCACTGATATAGCAACACATCTGTCAAACAACATTATGCACCACGTATTGTAGTGTATCGCACATAGTCCGAATATGAAACTTAAAAAGCAGCATTTAGGTCCAAGATTCAGCATTCACAAAACCAGGAGTTGAATGTTCCGGAAGTAACTGCCAGCAGCAGCAATCTCATCTGTAAATTATAAGACATGCAATATGCAAGCATCATAGTGTTACAATGCAGTCCCATAGCAATTACACAGATCCAGAGCTCCCATCCATATTCAAAACTAAAGTTAGACTTGTGACCAAGCTACATACCTTCAGCCTCGGTATATCTGAAAAAATCCTGAACAGAAAATAACTTCTTCTTGTCCGGAATATCTTTTGGGGAACGCCCCAACTGAGGCAAAAGCTCCATCAGTTCCGTAATTGATACAGTTGACAGAGTTGTCTTCAGGCGCTCAACATTTGACAAGGGAATGTTAAGCAACCCACTAGCCAGTTTTTGAGGAGAAACAGCTCCCGACTCCTCCCTTGTGTTTGACGTTACACTGTCATCACCATCTTCGTTCACAGGAGACGTAACTCCAACAAGCGTAGAGGGTGCACCTCCCACCCGTGCAAACTTTAAATTTCCCAAAAGCCCGTTCACATCTACTTTTCTTCCTTCAAAGATACTTGTAACTGCCTTCAAATGGTCAAATGTGGACAGCGAAGAAGGTGGTGAAGAATCAGAATTCTCTTTACTGCTTCGGTTAACACGTTGATCATGCTTTCGAAGATTCTCAATCAAGTGATCAAAAATGATGCCCATTAAAACTTCAAGCGGCACATGTTTACTTCCATCATATCCAGTACACTCATTTGGCAACGTCATAATGAACAACCCTTTTCTCAGTTCTTTTTTCTTACATTCACTAGCTGGTTTTGAAATGTGTCCCGATGAGTAAGAACAAACCGTTTTGTTGTCACCCGCCTTCTGACACCGCTTCTTACCCAATTTAAACGGACTGGGAAAAGCCTGAACAAACCCATTGAGCATCACAGACCACATCATCGCAAACTGCAAGCAGTTCAAGCACGACGCTTCTTCTTTCCCCAAGCCCCTGTCCTTGGACCGCTCCTCTGACGAATCACCATGTGAAAACATGCCCAAAATCGCCTTTACGGGAAGCTTTATCGAGAACCCCTTTTTCTTCTCCTCATTCAAACTACAATGGGTGCACTTCTTCTTCTCATTGCAACCATGAACCTTATCAATCCTCCCACTTTTACCACAATCAACACCTCCATTTAAGTACCCGGACAGCTCAACATTAGCACTACCATCCCTCGAACCTAACCATGAACACTCAAAATCCTTAGCCGCCTTCTTAATTCCAGATTCTAGAGGCGAAAGCGCACTTTGAATCGAATAAATCAATGATTCAACAGGATTATTATTATTCCCAGACACCATCCCTGAAACCCTAAATTCTTCAATACCCTCAAATTCCAGTCCAATAAAGAACAATCCCTAACCCAAAACAAATATTTCACAGGTCAATAAAACAATGACCCCTAACAAATCACATACAAAGCTTCAATCACCAACAGCAGAATTGCCCAGAAACATCAAAACCCTAGCTGTACGGAACTTATACAATCCAATTGCAAACCAAAAACATCCTGTTACAAGAAAAATAAATTAATCACGTATTATGCATGTAATTAAATGGTGTTTAGTCGGTAATTATATTTTAGTAATAACCTAGGTAATTTTCTATTAGATAATTAGGGTTATAATAGTCCCCATTCCCCAAAACTATATTATATATGGTATAGAGTTGTATTGGCAAGGGTAACAACATGAATATGAAATGAAATCCCCCCCCCCCCCCCCCCCCCCTCCTCCTCCTCCCACACCCCAAAAAAAAAATTTTATATATATATATATATTCTCTCTAGTTCCTCTCTTATTCTCCAATCTTCTGCCCTTTTCACTCGATTGTATTACAAGAAAAATAAATTAATCACATTTTAGACACGTGATTAAATAGCATTATAGCAGCTTTATTTTAGTTATAATCTTGGTTATTTAGAGGCCTCTCTCCCCAATTTCTATATAAGCATCACCTATGGTTCTATAGCGGTTATGAAAATGGATGATCATTTGAAATTTCTCGCCCCCCCACTATTCTCTTGTCCCTTCCCCGATTTCTACTCTTCCCCACCTTAATTGCTATTATAAACCCTATTTACGGCTCAAAAACAGCAATCTAGCTACTCTCTATGGTTTTTATCGTATCAAATTGAACTATCAAACCCTAGTTAAGTTTCAAAGAGGCCGATCTAGCCACTCTTCCTGGTTTTAACTGCATCGAATAAAAGCATTTGCACGCTAAAATGCGAGAAAATTAATGAGATAATCTGACACAGATCAAAATCGAATTAACTCAAAAAATTCAGAAAAGAGCCCTAATTATCGACATTTTCAATCAATCAAGAAGGCTCAAGATAGAAGAAATCAATGGAAATCAGAGTAGGAAGAGAGAGAGAAAATACCTCAGCGAGATAAGAGTATGAAGGAGAGGTTTCAGACAATCAAAATCTGAACGAAGTGAGAGATTGTGGTGGAAGGAGAGTGAAGAGGATGAGAAAGAATGGGATCAGCCCATTTTTTCGCCTTTTCTTAATTATTTTTCTCTGTTTCCAGGGCTTTTTATTATTAATTAATATTAATAATAGAAGGAAAAAAGCCCAGAAATAATAATAATGTTGTAAATATTAAATATTTTTTGGGTATAATTTTAGGTTTAAGTTTGGATATTATTAAATATCCTAAAAAATTAAAAATTATGTAAAAGATATTTATATACACATATACATATCTATACTATATATATATTGTGAAGTTATCTCCCCCTTAAAAAGCATCCAAATCCCCAATTTTTTTTTTTTTAGATTTTTCTTTTTTTTTTTAAATGCTCCATTAACCCTAATCCCTTTTTCTTTTTTTTTTTCCCTGTTTTCTTATTTTACTTTTTTTGTATTGATTTGTAGATTAAATAACAACAATTAATCTAAAAGTAGTACAACTATATCTCAACGTATCAAAGAAATAACAATGGGACAGGTATAATTATCTATACTTATTTTCTTTTATAATATTTCTCACAATGTCTCCAGTATCTCATATATTAAGAGTAGAATTTTGAATATTTTCTTGGTTATAAATAGCACGAAAATAATGTATATCTTTATATGGTGAACTTAGGGATGACAATAGGACGGGTATGATTATCTATACTTATTTTCTTTTATAATATTGTCCACAATGCCTTCGGGATCTCATATATTAAGAGTAGAATTTTGAACATTTTCTTGGTTATAAATAGCACGAAAATAATGTATATCTTTATGTGGTGAACTTAAAGGGTATTGAGTCAATTTCAATGAGAAAACTATTAGTATATAGTAAAAGTCTTAAATAAAAATATGACCAATGTATTTCCTATTTTAAGTCTTCAATAGGAAATTTATTTTCCCTTTTCTCTTTTGCCGATTATTTTTCTTTATGAATTAAATACAAAAAATCTTAAATTAAAATTTTATTTATTTTATTTATTTTTAGTTCGTGTTATTTAATAAAAAATTTTACAATATAATAGGGTGACAAAATATTTTATTAATTTTTCTTCGAAAACCAAAAATAAGAAAAAAAAAGGGGGGAGATAAAAAGGGTATTTAAGAGTAGAATTGAAAAAAAAATAAAAAAAGGAAAAAAATATAAGAAAGTATTAAAAAAAAATATCCAACATAATTTTTGATTGAAAAATATAAAGTAAATCATATTTTAGACTTTTCTAGAGACCTTTTCTTAACCTAAGATTCAAAAACTTCTTAAATTGCCCACGATGCCTCCGATATCTCATATATCTTCAATGTTCGCCAACCACAATTACACAGTAAATTTTTTTTTAAGACTTTTCTTATATAATCCAGGAACAGGGCGCGGGTTAGACCTCCGACAACCCAAAAAAAAAAAAAAAAGATTTTTCGTATTTAGTCCATGAAGTGCGACATTTCGCTTCGCATTACACAACAAAACTAGGGTACGAAAAGACTTAATTCATTAAAGTTCCAAAAATTAATAAGGAAAATATATTTTTAATTTAAGACTTTCCTTATTTAACCTATAAAAAAATAGAAAGGGTTCTAAAAAAAAGGCATCTGATAATCGAATATAATAAAGAAAATATTAAGCCAATATATTATTGTTTTAATACTTCTCTTGTGTAATCCGAGAATAGGATGCTGATTACACCTCCAACAATTTCGAATTAAGACTTTTCATATTTTGTCCTTAAGAAAAAATCAAGTATACCTCCCATAATCAAAAATAAAAAAATAATACATTCTTAATTTAAGACTTTCTGTGTTTAATCCATAAAAAAATAAATCGGTAAAAGAAAAAAAAATTCAAGTCCCTGTTAAAGACTTTAAATGGAAAATATAGTTTGTCTTATTTTTTACTGGAAACTATTTCAGTTATTACTATGAGAATTATATAAATTAAACAACATTATGGACAGCTGATCACACAAGATCTTAATTCGATACAAAAAATCATAGATATAAAATACAGTGATCAATATATACTATCCGTGTATCGCATGGGAATGAAACTAGTACATATAATATATATGTGTGCATACATATATCTGCGACACATGTCCTATACGTGTACTATTGTTAATCTTGGGTGCATGACTCATCTACAATTTGTGTGCATATAAATATGAGAGTTCAGGGAGAATTATAAGTGAGATTGAGAGAACAGCAAAATGCAATATTATATATAACATAATATTGAGAGATTATTTAAATCGATAAAAAAAGCTTCTCTGATTCTCTAGTTCTGATATAAAATACTTGTTATTTTTTTGCTAATTATATTTGGGTTTGTCTTTTTATTACCATCCTATAGAGTATAATTTCTCTATAGTTTTATAACATGTTATCAGCACGGGCCTCTAGCCAGTTGAGAATCGTTATATACTCGAGATAAGTTTTCATTCCCTAATCTTTGTGATTTATAATTATTATGTCTAATCTTACTTACCTTAAATTTACTGCTCTTAATATATCTGGCAAAAATTATTTGCCTTTGACCCTTAATGTTAAGATTCACCTTGATGCTATAAATCTCGGAGATACAATTAAAAGGGAAAACAATGCATCCCTGCAGGATCGCGCGAAAGCAATGATATTCCTCAGGCATCATATCCCTGAAGAATTGAAAGCTGAGTATATTGCTGTAAAGGACCCGTATGTCCTTTGGTCGAATTTAAAGGAGAGGTTTAATCATCAAAAGTCCATGATCCTCCCTAAAGCCCGCTATGAATGGATTCATCTGCGGCTGTAGGATTTTGAAACTGTAAGCGAGTATAACTCTGCGGTATTTAATATTACCTCCCAATTAAAATTATGTGGGGAAAATATTACTGGGGATGATAGGTTAGAGAAAACGTTCTCTACTTTTCATATCTCGAATATGCTCTTGCAGCAGCAATATTGAGAACAGCATTTTAAAAAATACTCAAAGCTAATATCATGTCTTCTCGTTCCCGAAAAAAATAATGAATTGTTGATAAAAAAATCATCAGTCATGACCAACTGGGTCCGAACCATTCCCTGAAGTGAATGCTTCGACATACAACTATCAGAGACGTGGTCGAGGTCGTGGACGTGGACGTGGTCGTGGCTGTAGAGGAGGTTATAGCCGCGGTCATAATAGCTGGCACTATGGTATCCGTAATGGACCAAAATTTAAGAAATCCACAAATGATGACGAGAAAAATAGAAAAGAGAAATCCCCTGAACGAAATTTGTCAAATGATCTGGAAACAGATTGCTCCCGATGTGGTATTAAAGGTCATTGGATGCATACCTGTTGTACAACCCAGCACCTGGTGGACCTTTACCGAGCATCGTTGAAAGGAAAAGAAAAGGTCCCAGAAAGCAATTTTTCTGAATATCATTCTACGCTTAATGATACAGATTCAAATATTTCTAATATCTTCGAAGATCCTAGTAGGAGAATTGATCATCTGATAAGTGATGGAAATGTTTAAATTGACTAACGTTTGTGTTTTTGTATCTTATATTTTGTACTGAACTATGTATGATAATATCGCCTTACTATGTACAGACTAGAATGGTATCATCTATCTAATATTTTATGTAACATATATTTAGTTATATGTATGAATTATTTTTGATATGCATTATTACCAATGACGGACAAATTTAAACCATAATCAAAGTGTATAGTTGTTTTATCTATTCAACATTATAAAATGGCAACGAACCAATTTAATATGAGATCCTATTTACTAAGGATAGAGAAAAACTTTAGTTTTTCGTATTTTCTAATTTGCATATTCATGGCTGGTTAAACTGCCTACTTTTATTACTTGTTTATTATTTATATGGTCGGTTATGTCGCCTACTTATTATCTGTTATTTATATGGTTGGCTATGCCACCTACTTATTATCAATTATTCATATGGCTATATTTCTCAGCCAATCTATTTGATAATTAATTAAAGGCTCCAAAAGAGCACATATCATGTTTCCTGAAGAAACAATATTTAATTTCGAGATATCCGTTGGGATAATTAACCAGAAGTTAATAGACCCAAGGATTTTCCTTTATTGCATGACTATTTGAGTCATCCGGAAAATAAAATATAATTAAGAGCATCGTTAAAAATTCTCACACCCATTGAAGAACCAGAAGATTGTTATATTGGATAAAATATAATGTGCTGCTTAAGGCAAAATGATTACTATATCATACTCAATTGAAATTGAGTTTGAATCCCGTGTATATGGAGGAATACTAAATGGGACATATGTGAGCCAATTATTTTATCACATTGACCAATTCGGTATGTTATGACATTAACCGATGCCTCTACCCGTTGGTCCCATGAGTATGATGCACTTGTGATGTGGCATTTATGAAACTCCTTGCATAAATGATCCGACTATGAGCTCAAGTCGTGGATTGTATGATATTGCATGAGAAATTACATCCCAGGAATTTAATGATTATTGTGTGGAATGAATTGCTATATAGCCCGCGTACAGATACAAAATGGTCTTCTGATTAAATGCCTGCAGTGAATTGTTAGACCATTATTATTACCAATTTTACATGGGTACATGTTATGATACATGTTGCAGCACTAATTATAGATCTCCCCAGTATAACTTGTCTCTGACAAGTTCCAAATATATAACCCATCTATAAATATTGTATGTCCAAATTATTCCACCTCAATGAGAAAAGATGGGTCTAAATAAGGGGACTTGAAATTTATGATAAAAATATCTGGAGATATTAACTGGAAATATTTTACAACATAGTTTGCTGATTGTCAATTTGACAAAACAGAGTTTCCAGAATCAGGGGGAAGAAATACAAAAACTGAAAAATGGGAATTTATGTGGAATGCGTCATCGAACCAGAAGTTTGAAGAATTGTTCATTTGTAAATTATTACAAGACAATTCACAGATGTATTCACTTATGGAAAGAGGGTGATTAAATAATATGTCCCCACTACATATGCTCTTACTCGAATTAATATTCCAGTCGAGTGATATTCTAATATATTAAAAAATGCATCCATTGCATGCCAGAAGCGTGGTAAATATATCGATTCCAAAGATTTGAATCTGAGAAAGAAAAAGGAGCAATAAAAAAAATTGGTCCCTCGATTATGAAACTCTTGAGGAGAAAAACTTTGCAGAGATAATAATATTTATAAATGAAATTTCTCAAGATTATCGGGTACCTGAGACTACTGAGACTATTGAAATAGTCAAACTATTGAAATTATGATAATAAAGAGATCTCTATGAATTATGGGATATTATGGAACCGAAATTGATCAGATGTTTGTATATATAATAGCTACTCCCTGATCAAAGAAATTGAAAATCTTGGACTAGTGTTTGTTCACGAATGCCAACAAAGAAATGATTGGCTCAAATAGAAAGACGCAATTCAGGTTGAATTAGCCATGTGGACCTAAATTCCAAATGCCTCAAGAATAAAACATATATGCTGCATGTGAATGTTGATGCAGAAAAATAATGAGGTGGTGAAAAGCACAATTTTTAGCCTAAGGTTTATTATAGAGACTAGAAATTGATTGGACATACTTATGAGAAATGGATGCAATTGATCTAGTGGCCTCTGTCTGCGTCTTATGGATGTGATAACAGCTTATTTGTACGGTGATATTTATATAAAAGTCCCTGAAGGACCAAAGATAACAAAAGCATTTAATTCAAAATCGCGGTACATATCTACTAAAACAGAGATATGTTAATATCATCATGACTCTTGAAGAGTTTACAGAAGCTGTTATAACCCTAAACTGAGAACTCCAGATTGAGGATCTCGGAAAATGAAAAATTTTGTCTCGACCTAAAGATCGAGCACTAATATGAGAGGGTATTACTCCATTGGTCAACTTGTACAAGTACGGTGCTTTAATGTTTTAAGTATATTGTTTAGTACCTCAATTTTTGTTTAATTCCTTGATAAAGGTAAAGACCTCTTTTGATCCTCAATGAGGTAACGAATAAATCATTGGTCTTAGAAGTATCTCGCCTTGGTATATTTGGCGCATTAATATAGTTGTCACACAACTAGGTCTAGCCTCTTTAGTCAACTTGTCACTAGTACGTGACATGTGGTTAAAGGTTCATCTTAATGGATCAACCACTATACATTATTATGTTATATCAAACTTACAATTAATTTTGTATGTGACTATTGGTTATTTAGTTGACCGGCATCTGGTAAGTGATAAAGATGCTATTTTGTTATATAGCTATATTGCTATGTTTTGATAGTTTACTAACAATTGCAGCTACTACTGAGACGTTTGCACTTTATGAGCAAATAAAGAATGGGTATTTGTCAAGGCCCTTGATCCAACACATTTTGTAAGCCTTCAACGATCAGGGGGAGTCCAACAGTACCATATGAAGACAAGTTTGCATTGTTCAAACTAAAGAAAGTTGACGGATTCGAGTGCACTTCAAAGAAGTTCTCTTACTCTCAAGTTTCTTAAAAAAAGATAAAGTACATGTTCGCTCAATAACCTGGAAGAGTTATTCAAGAAAGCATCTACTACAAACTTTCAAGAAATTGACACTAGATTGGCATTCACCAACTCCGAGACATCCTTGATTAATGTGTGTCCGTGAAGATGAGTTAATTATGCACTGCACTCTTTTTCCTCTGCTGTGGTTTTTCCCACTGGGTTTTTTCCTAGCAAAAGGTTTTTTAATGAAGCAGTTCAAGAAGCGTATATAACCTGGACAATATACACTTTCAAGAGTGTTATGTCCCGCACATATTTTAAGAAAGGCGACAGAACTAAACATATCTCACCGAAGTTCTTCTTTGCACACGAGTTTCAGAAGATGGATGAAATAAATGTTCAGCAAGTTCGCTCAAGTGAGAACCTGGAAGATTTATTCACAAAAGCGTTGTCAACAACAACTTTTGAGAAATTAGTTCACAAGATTGGTATGCGTCGACTCAGAAATGCCTCTCACTAATATGTTCATATGAGGGGAAGTTAAATATGAGCTGTACTTTTTTTCCCTTCGCTATGGTTTTTTCCACTGGGTTTTCCTTGCAAGGTTTTTAACGAGGCAGGCATATTTAGCTTGGACACTGTGTCCAGTTATAATAGAAAATATCTAAAGGGGGAGTGTTATAAATATTGAATATTTTTTGGGTACAATTTTAGATTCGAGTTTGAATATAATTAAATATCATAAAAAATTAAAAATTATGTAAAAGATATTTATATACACATATACATATGATATACATATAATATATATGTGTGTATACATATATCTGCGACACATGTCCCATCCGTGTACTATTGTTAATCTCCGGTGCATGACTCGTCTACAATTTGTGTGCATATAAATATGAGAGTGCAGGAAGGATTGCAAGTGAGATTGAGAGAACAACAAAATGCAATATAATATATAATATAATATTGAGAAATTATTTAAATAGAAAAAAAAGCATCTCCGGTTCTCTAATTCTGATATAAAATACTTGTTATTTTTCGTTAATTATATTTGAGTTTGTCTTTTTATTACCATTCTATAGAATATAATATCTCTATAGTTTTATAACAAATAATAATTTTTGGGTTATTTATGTTAAAGATTTTTATACTTGGTTAATTGTGTCAATTTAGTTCTTGTACTTTTAGTTATGTCAATTTAGTCCATATACAATTCAAAATATGTCAATTTAGTCCTTAGAGAAAATTTTATGTTAAGTTTTAAATAAAAATTTTAATATTTTGGCCACGAATTAGGTTAAATTGAGTAAACGAATGAATTTATAATAAGTTGATTGTATCAAACATAATTTTGCCGTTCAAAATTACGTCATTAACTTAACTTAAATTTGATCAAATGAATAAATTGACACATTTTTAATTATTGAGAGACTAAATTGACACAATTAAAGTACATGAACCAAATTAACACAATGAGCAAAGTACTGAGACCTCTAGCGTAAATAACCCTAAAAATAAATTTTCACCTGAAAATAATAATGGTCATGGAAAATTATATATTCATTAAGTTGAGTCTTTGTACCCTTAATTTTGTCAATTAAATTTTTTTATCGAAAAGTAATATCATCAATAAAGAAAGAATGTATGTAAAGCTAAGGATAAGATGTCCTCACTCATCAAATAACAAAATTAATAATACAAAGCCTTCTAATCCCTTTGTAAATCAGTCAACGCTATGTTCAAGAAACTCCCAAATTTATTAGCCCACATAGCTCATAAAAAGATCACTTTATCCCGTAAAAAGTTCACCAGTGTATATTGGTCTATAAAAATTCTGACATTTCTTTTTAGCTAAATACACCAAATAACCATAATCTCAGCCCCCGAAAAAGAACATCAGGACATCTTTCCTCCTCTCTATACCATGGAAGTTAATCAAAAAAATCCTCTCAACTGAACCCGGAATAACCCACATATGGTCAAGAAGAGAGAAAAGCTTACACCATATGTTCCAAGCCATCGTACAATGCAAAAATAAATGATTGTATTTTTCCCCGTTTTGGAAACACATTACAGTCCTTGAAGACGAAGCCTTAAAAAGTTTTTGCTTCTGTCAATTGAATCTTTGCATGATTTATATTATGTCAATTTTATTATAAATTAGACACTACAATATAAATTATACATAAATTAAATCAACACAATTAATAAATAACCAAACTGATATGGTAATAAAATATAAGGACCTTTAACATAGATACAACAACGACAAATCTAATATCTCAAAAAAGCTCCCGCCAAGATAGGGTCTGAGGAGAATGAGATGTGCACAATATATTCTATATAGAACCATTTTATATTATTAATTATTTTTTGCTATATTATTTATTTTTAATTAAAACTATTATATTATTTTTAATTAAACCAAAGAGGGCACCAACACGCTGTCACCGGATCCCATTAGAACTCCAAAGTTAAGCGTGCTTGGGCGAGAATAGTACCAGGATGGGTGACCTCCTGGGAAGTCCTCACCCTCAGGTTGGGGGCACTGAAAAACAGTCTCTTTGCTGGTTAACACCCTGAAGGGAAAGGCTGCGTACATCCGTCCCCCAGACCCTGTGTAGGTGGGAGCCCTTGAGGCACTGGGTATATTCTTTCCTTATATTATTTAATGTAATTTCTCTGAAATAAAATTAAAAAAAAAAAAAACAGATTAAATACCTTTTTCAGCAATTTTGGTTATTTTGTATTTTTATTCGTGGGTTGTGGATAGATATGAACATGACGCATGACCACGTAGGACATTGAAGAATGAGGATTAGGGTGTTTGCCCCATTTCACGTGAAAAATACAATAATTATTATTATCAATTTAAAAATTATTATTATTAAAATACTAATATGATTTATAAATAATAAAAGTTATAAAATTATCTTAAAAACTATAATTTTATTATAAGAATAAGATTACCCCAAAATATTAATGAAAAATTTAGACTATCCTAAAATTTAGTAACATATTTTTAAATATTTCTAATTTGAAGCTCATCGAACTTAAACCGAACAAGCTGAGTTTGAACTTTTGACAAGTCGAGCTCGAGCCTGAACTTTCAAAGCTCGACGAGCTTTGAGTCGAACCCGAACCGAGCTTAAAGCTAACAAGTTGAGCTTCGAGCCTGACAGGCTTAGGCTCAAGCTCGGCTCGGCCAAAATACACCCCAATATACCTCCCTTGGTAGTAACTCCCTTCTAGAACTTCGAAACACCATCACTCATAGTAAGCACGCTTGCTTCGCATTGTAGCGTGCTATTATGGCTTCGATCTCTCCTTTGGTCTCAAAGGTCTATAATGAGAAAGAGAGATATATCACCACTAACTATCAATCTGGGTCGGTTGTTGTTGTTGTTGTTGTAACTATCAATCTCTTCACATAAGCCAAATCTGAATTGTGCGACATGCACCCCGGTCAATGTTGCAATTTATTGCTATGATTGATGTTTGTTATTAGGAGATAATCTTAGATTATCTTAGAACTACATCTGTTATATTTATATGTTATATTTTGTTATTTAAGATTTGACTTAATCATGATTGAGTTAGCTTTATCTCATATTGTATTCCTACTTCTATATATACAATACATGGCATCCTAATTTGATATGCCACAATAATTCTCTAATTTCACATTCTCCTCTCCGTCTTCACACAAATCCTTGATTTGTAGTATTTAATCGAAACCTTAGCCACAACTACACTCAAATTCAAGAAGTTAAGAGAAATTAAGTGAATAGAAAGTTATCGTGAAAAAAATACTCTAGGAGGTTGTACACATGATTAAGAAATTTCCAAAGTTTGGGGGCAAAAATTCGAACTTCCTAAGGTTTTCCCCTCTCTCTCTCTTTTTCGTAGTTTTCGAAGCTTTCTCCATAAGAGAAATGTTTTGAGATGTTTCTCAGCATATATGAGCAAACCATCTCTCAGAATTGGTGGGGATCTTTTTTGAAAATTAAGTGTACGATGTGCATCGAAACAAAATGAAAAAAGGTCAAGTTCTGTTAAATCTACCTGTACAGTCAAGAAAAGAAAAGGTGCAAAATCGAGGGAATTGAAAATTGGGAGAAAGGACACAAGGACGCTGATGTTTGTCTATCGAGAGAGAAAGTGGAAAGAGAGACATGAAATCCAATGGATGCCCAACGTGTAATTTCGCAACTAAATAAACTTTTAACGGCCAGTTAGTTTTAACCCCTAAAAGAATTTGATCGAATTGCCGATTTAAACCATTCCCTTATACTTTTACTGTTGTTAATTTTGTTGGCATTGTTGTCATGACACACTTTCCCCGCCACACCCTACCCAAGCCTTCTCATTGCAACATTAGGATGTAACCTAGCCTAGCCAGCTCATGAGCTCTCATATGCCAATTTATTAACTCAAAAGCTAGCCAATTTATCTAACAAGTCAAGCCTAAGTCTATCAAGCTCGAACTAGGAGACTCAAAAGACTAATTAAATCAACTTTAAGATATAAATAATTAGCCTAAACGTGCCCCATGGAAAAAATATTCGACCATCAATGAACTAAACTCGAGCTTAATCAAGCAATGAGTCTAAACTCTAAAGTGAGGAGAATTTAGCTCAAAACCCACGAAGCTCAATTCAAACTCAACCAAAGTAACTTCAAGCTTAAAGTCTCCCTGCTCCACAAGCTTTGAGTCAAGAGAAACGTCCTTGACCCTTACAAGCTAAGGCTAGATCCGGCTCATTTATAGCCCTAGGCCACTACAATCGGATGTGCCACGTATTACTATTCAAAGGTTAGTTTACTAAAGTTAGTATCATTAGCTCTAGTAATCTCCGTTTTTTGGATGGAGGAATCTTTGTTACAACACATAAATTCACAATAGAAATGTTTTGAATTAAATCCTAGTCTTCATACAGTTGTTCAAATCTCTTTTCTTTCAGATTGAAAGAAAATCATCAAGACCCCAATTACCACCAACACATACTCAAGACACAGAAAGAACAAAAACCACCCATGCATTGCACGGGATAAAACTAGTACCTGCTAAGAAAATATACATAGGTACTCTCAAAGTGCAGCCTTATCTTTTGAGAACTACAGCCTATTTCTCTTTCAACATGACAAAATACAAAATGCTCAAGGCCTCTTTTCTTGCAAATATTAGCAAAGAATCAACAACTTATTGAAGTGATGGAGCAAATTTCCTGCTTCAAAAAGCAGAGCCGCTATCTTTCGTCTTTCCGAGCATCACGTCTTTCGCTTCGTTGATCTTCGAGGCAAGGTAATGGCTGCCTCCTGCGTCAGGGTGGTTCGCAATCATTACCCTTCTATGAGCCTCCTTTACCTTGTCCACAGGCGCACCCTCCCTGTCATTTTGAAAAGGTTCAGATGTCACGGAACCAACTATCTCGAAATATTAAGTTGTTCAATGAAAGCATATGGATGGTTTTATATTTGGGTAAATTACATATTAGTTCCATAAGGTTTGGCATATTAAATATTCAGTCAAGAAGTAAATATATTTAATAATAGTCCAAACAACGGTGTGAAAAGGCGTAAAACTTGTCTTTATTTGTTGATAACCCCACCATCCCCACGCTATTCCCCTCATCACACACACAAACTGTACTGTGTGTGATACACTCAATGAAGAAGAGTTAAATGAGGAGCTTATTTTACACTCTTACACACCGTCGTTTGAGATATTTTATCAAATTCATATAACTTTTGGACTAAAAAATTAATACACCAAACCTCAAGGTACTATGATAAAAAAAAAACCTCAAAGTACTAATATATAATTTACCCTTTATATTATAGCATACTCCTTGTAGAGATACCCATTAGGCTTGAAACCTAGACAAAGCAAAGGTCTATCAGATATCTAAGCTATTGCGTTAAAATGATTTTATATTTTAACAATAGAAAAATTAAGTAACGACAATCTGATATTCCATTAAATGAAGCAACTTTCAATGTTCAAATGAAACATTCAGGAGCATGAGAGCTTAGTGCACAAGGTTACCCACTAAAATAGCCCGAGGAAAGTTAGATGTACATAGTGTTACACCTTTTTGTAAAGGCAATGTTTCGATAGCTAGAAATCATGAACTCTAAATTACAATGAAATAAAATTTACCAGTTGCAGCTAGTGAGGCCTCAGTCTAGTGATTAAAACACAACATTAAACCAACAAAGCCCGATACATCAAATTCCTAGAGAGAACGGATTGATTCTTTTTTTGATCTTTTTCTCACTAGAAAGGGCGTCTTCGGTTGCTTCTTTGAACGACCTAGCTACTTCACTTGGTTGGTTTCTTATTAAGTCCTTGGATGCTTTAATCCTACGCAAGTGTTTGATGTGGTGGGAGAAGTTTCCCTTTCTTTCTTCTGTTATCAATGTCGGCCTGTCCATGCGCAATCACACAAGTTCCGCTTAAGCGCTTGACCCGCAGGTCATGTGAATTTTGAGTTCCATACTCGAAGGATTACAGATAATAGCATCTTTGGGTTAAAAGTAAAGATTTTGAGAGTTAGTTGGTAGGTGAAATAGTTTCAGTGTTTCTGCTTGATGAAATTATATTTTTTAATACCGCAATATTCTAATAGTTATTTTCTATCATTTTTTAGTACATGCCCTTTCTTAACTTTAATCATTTTATCTATCAAAAAATTTTAATCATTTTAATACAAGTTTGTATACAATATTAAGTATATCATTCACCGTATGTTCTTGGCATTGCCCCAAGTGAAAAAAGTTCTTGAATCCGTCACTGGTCTCCGGTTCGAATTCCCATCCCTGCTTACCTAGACATTGACAGACCTTCATTCTATCATATCAAAGCAAAAAAAATGGGATTAAATCATTCTCTACTAACTACTTAAACCGAAATTATATTGTGGTCAAGATTCAAGGCTGCCGTAAAAACATATTGTTGTACTGCCCTGTTTAAGATCAAGAGTCCTTCCTGATGCAGTACAGAAGATGAGGTTTACTAATTGTAAAATAATGATATTTTATTAGATTTAGAATAGATAAATTGATAGGATTAGAATATAATATGTCTTTTAAGCCAATAGGATATTTTAGTTGCCATTACTTACGTGAATAAGATAAAATTTGGAGAAATAAAGTTGAGTTTGCCCTTTTGAGTGGCAAGCTGTGCTACACTACTTCCATAATAATCTTAACTCCAAAACATTATGCACACTCAAACACCACCATGCGGATGAATTCAGGGACAAATAAAGATGGTCTAACCATACTTGCACAAGTAGAAGCAAAAGTGGGAGTGGCTAATTGTAGAAGTTTATAAGTTCGGGAGCGTGAAGAGGGCACTTATATTACTATACATACGATAAAAAAAAAAAAAAAGAAATGTCACTAATTGAATTGTTCAAGAATAAATATCAAGAGAAGGTCAATGTTAAGCAATGACCAAGAAAATTAAGTACTCCGATGAATGAGAGCAAGAAAATTAATTTCAACATGAGCACACTATTTAATTATTCTTTAAGTTGAGTGATATAATTAATCAACAAATCATCTAATAAGCATCTTCTTATTAAAATAATTCCATAATTGTTCGAATCGTGTTTCAATTGAGTTTGATAAGTGTTGGAAACATGAATCTGACTTCGATATGCCAAATCGCGTGTTTGAGCATGAAATGTTAGCATTTTAAGAGTTTCCTACAACTATGGGTGTAAGAGTTACCTAATGCCAAGGATGAGAGCCGCCTCTCTTCTTGTCATCTTCTGTTGGAATCCACCTTCATAAAATCTTCGAGGCCTTGGTGGCCGTACCTTAAATGATTGCCAAGCTTGTATTCCATATCTTCCAGCAAGTGCAGCTGCAGCAACTGCAAGCCCAGCCAAAAATGGTGTTGCCTGGCATTTAATTCAAAGCCTAAACTCCTTGGTAATACTCAACCACGAGAAAATGTGAAGTTTAAACAAAGGTTATTTACACCATTAGTCTCCATACTTTGTTCACTGTGTTAATTTAGTCCTTATACTTTTAATTGTGTCAATTTAGCCCCTGTATAGTTGAATTTGTTTCTATCAAATCCAATGTTACAATTAACGTCAACGTTCGGCTAAAATCGCAACAAAACATTCACTCTACATAAATATTGATCCTTTTCCGAAAACCCCATTCACATGGAAAGCATATGTTAGTTTGCCACAAATTAACATTGATTTCAACACTGAACTTGATCGAAACAACGTTAACTGTGAAGGCACTAAATTGAAGCAATTAAAAGTAAAAGAACTAAATTGACACAATAACCAAAGTACATGGACTAATGACGTAAATAACCCTTTAAACAATTCAATAAGATCCCAAGTCTCAAACTGATGCCAATCGAACTCCAGTTTCCAGCAATGAAAATACTATCGCATATCTCGAGAAAGGATCTCTGACAGTGATTTCATTCAAAGAACACAACAACAGATTACTTAAAAGTCAATAAAAATGCAATGTAGAAGGGATGTTGCTTATAGAGGTCTTAGATCTCTGGGTCACTGATGATTGAGGAAAAAAACATCACTTAAACGCAGCTCTAAAAGATATCTATATACTGGTTAAAAACCAAGAACCACTATGTACAGTGAAACTGCAAATGCTGATTATCACTAGCTATGAAGCACCAACACTCCTTTTTCCAAGACTATCAGTATCCAACACGTGGTTAGGGAAATTCAATAAAACAGAAATAACAACAAAGGCTAGTGAACTACTTTCCTTAAGACATATTTCGTCCTTATCGAAATAGTCTCTGGGATACAATGAAAGCAAAACACAAAGAACGAATGTGAAGATGATGGATTTTTGAGATTGAAGAACAAGAGAATGACAAAATGTTGTTATATATATACTAATCTTGAGAATGGAAAGGGTATTTATAGTTTTTCAAGTGTCTCTTGGAAGAGACACGCCTCTTCACAAAAGGCACAAAAACTACCTTTTTACTTATTTTCAAAATATACCAACACATGTATCCAACGCCGACACGCTTCCAACATTCCGATATGCGTCCACATGTGAAAAAGCATCTATTTTTTTATGTTGAGTTTCCAACACGTGCCGATATATGCCAATGCGTTTTTGATGGGTTGACTTAAAAAAAAGAAGAGACTATTGGACATTACTTGGGGCTTTTTAGGCCTTCTAAGATAAACAACAGACTCCACTTTTTGAGAAGAGCAAATACCTGACTTAACCATAATTAAAATATATTACAATTCAATAGAACATAAAAGTTTAATCATACTATTCAAACTCATTTGAACAAAATTATTCAGGAAACACATATGAGAGGGAATTTGAAAAGTCTGCTACCTAAATACATAATTTTGCAGTAATATGTCCCCAAGGTGTTGTATCCTAATTTTTTGAAAAATCACAAATCAGCATATCAGTATCATGTCATGTCTCGCACCCATATCCATATCCGTGATCCCTAGACCACTAGAGTTTCTACAATATTCATGGTCATTCACGGCTTGTCAAACATGCAACAGAAGCTAATATAAAACTTAGATCTTTGTTGAACTCTTAACTTCTCCAGGAAAAAGGTTTTGCGTAAAGGAGATCCGTGTTATCCAAAAGAACTCCAGCATACAAACACAGCAAGACAGATAAGCAGAGAAATAACTAATAGTAGGCAATGCGGCATAGTGTAAATGAACCAAACGTTCGATGAACTACTTGTGTTCGAGATCGATTAGGGGTCGTTCGTGTTCATTATGGGGCTTGATAGTTTATTGAGCTGAGTTTGAGCAAGCTCAACAAACTTAGCGAGCTGAGTTCGAGCAAGGAGTGCTCCGCTATTAAAGTTTGCGAACAATTTGATAAAGACTCGATAACGAGCTCAGCTTGGCTTGATTAGGCTAATGAGCTGAGTCAAGCCAAGTATCAAATGTACTAAACACTCATCAAATCGAGCCGGAACAAAGTCCAAAAGCTCAATAAAACCTCGGCTCAAACTCAAGCTCAATAGGCCTTATCAAGCTCAAGTTCAAACAAGGGGGTGCTTAGGTCGACTTGGCTCATTTACTCCCCTAAGCGCATTGTCTAACCGATTTCTGCCCTATCTCCTACTCCACCACACAAATGCAAGCCCAGATAGAGCACACAAATAACAGAAGAATAAGCGAAAAATGAGAAGCAGACATGCCAAGAGAGCAGTTATTATAATCTCTAGTAAAAGACATAGTACATGTTAACATTCTAGACAAGACAAACATCCACAAAAGGCATTAGGCAATTGCAGTTCTCTGTTCGGTGCATTTCTCATGAAAAATGTAAAGCACTCAAAACAAAAATTCAGACCCTACATCCTAGAAATAGGTGGTATTATTTATGAAGCAAAATATGTTATTGCTAGAGCATTAATATGACCTGCAATAAATAATACCCACATAATTCATAAAGTTGCTCTTTGTCCTGGTAAAAACATTACCCCAAAAATTGTCCCAATATTCGTCATAAGATTCCCCAATATTGTGCTCCTTTACCTACTTTATAGCCACTCATTTTAAATTTCCACACCGTGGTATGTGCCAAATTTAGGAGATAATAAAAACTATAAGACATTTTAGATTTAGCTTGTACGACAATAACATAAACTATGGACTTTATGGGGATATTTGGATAAGGAGTTTAAGTATATTTGTGACTTTTAAAATTCTCTAGATATTAGTTTATCTTTTAGGATTTATTTGATTCACTATCCCTCCTCTCCAACTTTTACTATTCTCTTAACCAAAAAATTGGTTCATAACTTCACTTCCAATGATGCAAGATGAGTATCCTTTTAGAATGAATTTCTAAACATAGTCACCTCACTCTCGAGGAGGGATAAATGGAAGAAAAAAACAGACAATAGAAGTTGACAATAAAGTGGTACGGACAACATGTCCTTCACAGCCTTACATGTCAATTGTTCTCTTTATTCTCAATTTCTCATGGAACCCATGAAATTTGGAAAACGATTGGATTAAGTCTCGTTTGGTTAACACAGGGATTGAATTCCTTCAGGAAGTTGTATTTTCCAATAATATAATTCATGTTTTAATTTCTCAGCAAGTAGGTACAAAGTATTTGATTGCCAGAGAAATAGAACTTCCTGGGGGTCGCTAAGTAAAAACAAAGGAATTAGGAGGCTAGATAAGTTACTTCTTGTGTTTTAAAGGAATTAGAAATTACTAAGAAATTTCAATTCTCGTGTTCTATCAATTTCCTGGTAACCAAACAACAGGGTAAATGCTCACTTCCCATGAATTCCGATTTCTAGCGCTTACTTCCTGCTAACCAAACAAGGTCGAATGATAAACCCTAGAACGTGGATTGACAGAGGAAGCCATAAATCATTAACTAATTCTCAAATCCTTCGACTAATGAGAAGAACAACACAAATCACAATTGACAACACAACACATAAATCAAAGTTTTTGGAACAAGATGATCCTACTATTCCCATATACCAACAAACAAACAAGATTGGAGCATAAAACGAATTGAACAATGCACAAGAAGGTTATCGGAGATTAATTTCACCACTAAAGTTCAAAGAAAGTTATGCTAAAATGTGTTGGAAAAAATCACACATTCAAGCACAACGGAAGCATAAATATCAAAACATTGAAACAATCAGCATAAGATATTCGTGCAAACCCACTCTCAACTAGAGGGAAAAACCACGGGACTTAAATGGGTGCCTCGTCCACTATCAAATTTAGGATTACATTTTGTAATTGAAACTCAAAACCCCCCATCTTACAATTTCTCAACCCAAATGTAACTATTCCACAGTAAGTCACCAACCCTCCTTAATGTAGTTCTGGAGGGAAAAGCTACAAATTCTCTCACAACTCTCAATCAAAGCACTCACAAAGAAATCTCCCCCCCCCCCCCCCCCCGGGGGGGGATGCCCCACGCACCCCTTTACAAAAACCTATAAACTCTCATATCTTTCCTCTCCTTCACTATTCTCAATAATCACCACAAATGCTTTTATAATTTAATTATCCAACCCTATCAGTAATCAAATTCTGAATCAAACCTCAATCAGATTAGTAACTAAATCTATCCCAATCTCAATGAATCATGCTTTAATTAAATCCGATCCAAATCTCAACAATATAAATTGGAGGTAATAATAATATCCCAAGTCCCAACAGTTACGGAACCAACTATCCCAAAAGCTTGAGCTGACGGGTAATAACCCAGGAATGTTTTTATCTAACATGCTCCCTCACGTGAATGTCTATTGAGCTTGAAACGTGGATAGTACATAGGCGCACCACACACCTTATGCTTAAATTATTTAATATTGAAAGTGGGGCTATTAAGATCTGACCTTGTAATCTTTTGGTCAACAAGGCTCCAATACCATTCCAAGGAACGAACTATCTCAAAATCTTAAATTGATGAGTGAATATCCAAGAATGGTTTTATTAAACAACAACAAAATGTCCAAAACGACTAATCTCCTGATTGGCAACAAGGTAAAGATGGGAGGATAATGGGGGATAAACTATTACCCTATTTGGCAAAAGGGTAAAGAAGGGTAAGGGTAAGGGTAATGAGGTAAACTCTTACTTCTATTCGGCAAATTTATTTGACGGGAAATGGAGGGTAACGAGTAAAGGTAGGTAAATAAAGATAACTCATTTACCTACCCTTACCTCTCATTATAAAACCTAGTTCAACAAGAGTAAAATAACTTCTTATCCTCCCCCTCTCGCTTCTTTACCCCCTATTTGGCAATGGGGTAAAGGTAGGTCAAGGACAACAGGAGGTAAACCCTTACCCCATTTGGCAAATTTTTTTTAGCCCTTCACCCCATTTTCTTAAACCCAACCCTTTATCCAATTGCACATATATCCATCTTTATCATTATCCCTCCTAATTAAACATATACAAATAGCAGTAGGATAATATTTTTACCCTTCCCCTCTTTATCCCTTTTACCCAGTTGCCAAAAAGAGGTTGCGTACATGGAAATCAAGCCAGATTGCAGGACTAACATTGAAAATCAAAAAGAAGAAAGTGCGCATAACATAACAAGAAGTGAACTCACCATTTTTGTAAAGCTTACAGAAGAGATCAGATCAGATGAGGCTATGGATTTGCATCCGGTGATTCGTCGTCACAGTTCTTCTTCGGCTTCCGATGATTCTAGAAGCAACTCCGTTACTTTGGGTGGTTTGGTGCTCTGTAACTCGTGCTTTCAGTCATTTGATGTTCCGGTCATGGAATCTGGGACACAAAAGGGAACCGGGTCGAGTTCGGTAATTTATAGCTGTTTAATTTTCTTGAATGCTTACCCTCCCTTTTTTTTTTTTGGGCTAACAAGAACTCCCTTTTTTTTTTTTTTTTTTTCGGGCTAGCAAGAACCAGATTATTTGGTAAATTTTGACCCATGCAAGGATTCACATATCATAGAAGTTTGTTAAGTCAAAGATTTCTCATGAAGAGGTTCAAGTAAAGAATCGAACTCCAGGCTTTTTGACTTAATCCCCTTACCTGCCTCTAACCCTCCGTAACTCTTTTTTTTAGCACCGGAATTATTACCCTTTTATGCTTTGTTTGACAATTGGGTAAAATGGATAAAAAGAAGTAAATAAAAAGAGGGTTAGATATTATTCTAATGAATAGGGGTAAATATAAAGAGTATTAAATGAGTTATCCTAGTTTGATAATTAAGCAAAGGGGTAAGAGTAAAAAAAATTATAGTTAAAATAAGGGCAAAATTGTCAAATTTTTTTAAAAAAATTACCTCACCAATTCGATAAAGATAAAAGTAAAGAAAATGGAGGTAAGAGGTGGTAATAGAGGGTACCTGATATGCCTTACATTTATATATTTTATTCCTCATTCTGCATCATATTTGTCTTTTATATGTGTGTTTTATTATAATATAGGTACATTAAGGCTTGCAGTGCAATGGAGCAAACACAGGTTGAAAAATGACGAAATCATAAATAATCGAAGCATATTCGAAGACTACTCTGAGAAACCTGACCGCGTGTGTAAAAGAAAGACCAATTGGGTCATAATTCGACAACAAATAGACCTCGTAGAGTTTCGGGTACTAAACGATCAATTGGCACAAAGTACCGATCGGTTAGAAGCTCACAGTTGGATGATCTTATAGTGGGACTACCAATCAATCAGTTGGTTGCAGAAAGCTAGCCGATCGATTGGCCCCATACTTGCAATGTGACCACTAGGTCACGCCACATGTATAAATAGAGCGGGGGAGACCTTAATTAGGGATCTTTTTTCGCCGCGTCTCCTCTCCTCCTCTACTTCCCGAAGCCGCTACGAGTTGCGAGGATTCTTAAGTATCAAAGCACAGGTGGTCGGAGTTCTGGGGAAATCAAAGCAAGGATCAACTTCAACATCAATCAAGGGATTCATCATTCATTAGTTTTTCTTCACTTTCTATTTTAGATTTTGTGATGCGTAAAACTCCCATGAAGGAATAGACTTGTGAATTGGGGGTGAAGGACGGGTAGCGGTCGATCCTGGACTTATATTTTATTGTAGACAATAATTTATGTTAAGTTATTATCGCACCCTTGTGGGAAACTTATATTTGTGACTAGTTTTTTTTATGAATGAACTTATAGCCATGTTTATACAAATTAATGCTTAATTAGGAGTGACAAAGGAATTTGTTTACGTGCTTGTAGCCTAGATTTTAACATAACAAGTTTTCGCGCGTGGTCAGGGTTGAGGTTGTACCTAATCTTGAACACAATCTTTTATACAAATTAATGCTTAATTACGAGTGACAAGGGAATTTGTCAGTACTATTGAGATAATCTATGCTACACTTAGAGTGATAAGATGGGTTATGCCCTTAAACTACTTCATTACCCTAAACCCTAACTTAAGTATGAATTCAGGTTTAACATGAAATTAGGAGGGAGAAAGGAATTAAGCAGTGCTATTGAGATAACCTATGCTACACATAGGGTAATAAGATAGGTTATGTCCTTAGACTAGTTCATTACCCTAAGCCTTAATTTAAGTGTTAACCCAGGCTTAGTGCTTATAGCCTACGCCCCTCTAAATCATTGTCATAATAAAATATAATGATAGGATTCGGGTTAATCTACCCCGAATTCATTTCCTAAACTGCTCTTAATTGACTTGACAACTTTAATTTATAGTTAGTTTAGTTAATCTAGTTAAGAAATCATTCACACCAAACAAAAACCGAATTTCAACGGCTCATTAACAACTAAATCCAATTTAACTCCGATTCCCTATGGATACTACTGCCGTATACCCGACTAAGCTACGACGATCTCATACGCTTGTGAGTAGATGGTTTTAAATCACTCTTTAAAACTACACAAGCTTTTTACCCTTTCTCGTGAACCCTCTCCTTCAGTAACGGGAGGGGGAGTAAGGTCCTTCTCAACTTCAAGCTCGACTTCCGTACAGTTCTCCTCTCCCAAAGCTGACACAACCTTACCTTGCTCATGAATGAGCAAGCTAGGATTAGAACTAGTCAATCTTCGTGATTTGTGAGTGGTTGAGAGGGTAACCTCCCTTCCTCTCTCCTATTCAGTGCCTGGGCCCACTGTCCTATCTGGTTCTCTAATTTGGCGATAGATTGCGAGTAAGACTGAACCAGTTGTGTAGTTGTCCTTCATAAAGCGGAGCATACACTCCTCAAATTGTGAAGTATATCCTAAAGGTGGGGGAGGAGGGTTATCATGAGCAACATTGGAGTGAGGTTGAGCATTATATCTGGGCCCTTACTGAAAAACAAAAGGGTGCATGTTACCTACAAATCTAGGCATTGGGTGCCTTGTGGATTGGTTCTGATTAGTATTCTGCTTCCACGGGAAGTCTGGATGATTACGCCACCCTGGATTGTAGGTGTTGGAAGAACGAGTTGAGCTGCATAAACCTGGTCCTGCACGTATACGGGAAACTGAAACGCATATAAATAATACAAAATAGAATGTTCATCACCCGAAGAAAAGCCACACGGAGTAGTACCACCCGATGGTTCAGCTGCATTGACTGGGCACACGTTAGTAAGGTTCTCATGCAAGTTCATAATTTGATCCATCTTCCTATTAAAGGCGTCTAGTCTAAGATTAACACCATTGTTGGATGCTACTTCGTAGACACAACGTGTGCTCCCTCTAACCACCCTCACAAAAGAGGCTTCGTCGAGGGAGTGTTCACTAAGGCGCTCAAATAGCGTCCGTGCCTTGTCCTCATCTTGTTGGTTAAATGCTCCCCCGCACGAAGTATTAACCATCTTCTTGTTAGAAGTCGTCAAATCATCATAAAAATTCTGCACATGAACCCACTTAGGTGACCCATGGTTGGGACAGCTTCTAAGGAGCTCTTTAATTTTGTCCTAACTTTCATGAAATTGCTCCTGCTTTTTTTGTTCAAAACTATTGATTACACACCTAACAGCCATAATTCTGACCTTAGGATAAAACTTGACCAGAATTTTTTGTTGGATGTCATTCCAAGTCGGGATTTCACCCCTCGGAAGGGACTGAAACCGCCTTTTGGCTACATCTTTTAACGAAAATGGAAAAAGGTGTAGTCTGACCACATAAGTTGAGACACCTCGATAGTGGCATGTTTCGCAAATTTCAATGAATGCATCAAGGTGCTCATAAGGGCTCTCGATTGGCTTCCGATAGAAAGTGGGAAGCGTGTTGATCAGTGGCGGATCTAGAATTTAATTCAAGGGTGTGCTTGAATTACAAATTGTTTTCACTTTTCACTTTGTTCAATTTATTAGTTCTATATTTGTTTTATATTCTAATTTGAAGTCAAAATTTAGCTCTTCACCACTCCTAGATATAAAAAAAAAAAAAAATTTGAGATAGTTTTATTTAAGGCATTCAACCATACAACAACACAAATATAGTGAAAAGTAATAACGTTTTATGTTCAATTCACACTTTAGTCGAGGTATCATTGTTATTTAAAATATTTTTACTAAAATTTCTCACTGAATAACATATATTTTTTTTTGATAGGTGTAATGAAAGAAAGATAATTTGAAATGAGAGTTCAATAAACAATTTAAAAATTATTTAAGAAATTTTATATTTAGTTTTTAACCATTACATGTTATATATTACATATTTTTTCTACAAGTAAAATATTACAAATAAACTTGAATAAGAATCAATGTATAAGTATAAATATACAACTTATACGATTTAAGTATAGAGTTGAAAACATTAAAGAAAATTTGAAGTAATTTCATACAAACTAAAAATTTTGAAAGGTGTGTATGAGTAAATTTGAAGTAATTGGCAAATAAAAAATTATTTATTTTTAATTTTTACTAAAATATCTAGTATTCAATATTATACACAAAATACAAAAAAAGAGCTCTAACTATTAAAAGTCGCTTCTCGTGGAATTGAACCCACGTTTTCAATTTTCCAAATAGAAGTGCTGACCACTAGGCCAATGATTCAAGTATGCTTACTGCCTTTACATAACAGACATATAAAAGTCAGGGTGGGCTGCCCACCCTAGCTTTAACGTGGATCCGCTGTTGGTGTTGATGGTCCTTGGCTGGATTTTAAAGTTTGCGTTGCCCGCTGTAGGTAGTGCAACTCTGACGGGGGTGAGATACATTTGAAGGACAAAGTGGTCCCCAATTGTACATAGTGTGCAGTCAGCCAAGGTGTGAGGTGTATTCACACTTGCTTCACACAACCTCAAGGTGGAAAGAGCCAACTCAGTTTTTGGAACGTAAGGTAACAATTCCGAGTTGACTGAGCATCTACCATGCATACATTATGAAAAGCGAGTTGACCAAAATCTAGTAATAAAACAAAAGAAATAAACAACAAAGAGAAATAACCAAAAAGAAAACAAAAGAACTCATTGATCCTTAAATCTAACTTAGCCTATCGATTCCTAGGCAATGTCACCAAAAACTTGATATAGCTTTAAAGAGTGATTCAAAACCGTCTTACCTGCAAGCGTACGAGTTCGTCGTAGCTTAGTCGGGTATAAGAGTGTCGTATCCACTGGAAATTAAGCCGAATTTAGTTGTTAATGAGTAGTTGAAATTCGGTTCTTGTTTGGTGCGAATGATTTCTTAACTAGATTAATAAAACTCGGTTCTTGTTTGGTGCGAATGATTTCCTAACTAGATTAATAAAACTAACTATAAACTAAAGTTGTCGAGTCAATTAAGGATAGTTTAAGAAATGAATTCGGGGTAGCTTAACTCGAATCCTATCATTGTACTTTATTATGGCAACGATTTAGAGGGGCTTAAGCTACAAGCACTAAGCATGGATTAATACTTAAACTAAGGCTTAGGTTAATAAACTAGTCTAAAGAAATACCATATCTTATTATGCTAGGTGTAACATATTTTATCTCAATAGCACTAACTAATTTCTTTCTCGCTCCTAATTTCATGTTAAACTTGGATTAATACTTAAGTTAGGATTTAACGTAATAAACCAGTCTAAGGACATAACCCATCTTATCACTCTAGGTGTAGCATGGATTTTCTCAATAGCACTAACAAATTCCTTTACCACTCCTAATTAAGCATGATATGTATAAAAGATTGTGCTTAGGATTATGTATGATCTTAACCCTGACAACGCGTGAAAACTTGTTATGTCAAAGTCTAGGCTACAAGCACGTAGATGGGATGCAAATAAATCAAGAATCTAAACATGGCTACAAGCTCATCCATAGAAAACCAATCACAAATATAAGTTCCCCACAGGGATGCGATAACATAAATTAGTCTATAATAAAATATAAATCCAGGATTTGGATGGCTACTCATCCTTCATCCCTAAACCATGAGTCTACTCCTCCATGGGAGTTCCACACATCCAAAAATCTAAAAGAAAAAGCGAAGAAAAACTCAAAAATGATGATTCCCTTGTGATTTAGTATATTTTGTATAGAGATATAAGAATATAAGAAATATAAGTCTTGCATTGGAATTGTAAGTAATTAGGTTATGTTAGTTGGTTGTGTTAGTTAGCAATTCATATAAATAGCCTTGAAATGTATGCAGCGAATTATGTTTGAACGATAATACAAGTTACTACTTCTCTTCTCCCTCCAATTCTTGATTCTGTCTCTCCCTCCCTTCTTCTCAATCTCATTACTTTGTTGGTCTTCGAGGGGCAAACCGACCCTTCCTAGATTAACCCGTATCATTGGTATTAGAGCATCTCGACCCTCTCAACCTATGGAGGAGGCATGCCATGGCTGTGAGCGCGGAGCAAAAGAATCAGATATTTGAAGATTTGAAACACAAAGCAGCAAAAATGACAGTCAATCTGAGTTTAGAGCGAAACAATCGAATAACGGAAGATTTAAGACGCCGAGGAGCGGCGTTCATGGAGCACTGTCAGAGGATGGATCTCAGGATCTTAAATTGGATCTATAGATGGAAAAATTGGTCAAGTCATCCAGAAAAACTGATGAACTGATCAATAAAGAAAAAATTGATGTTGTGACCAAGGAAAAATCAACAACAAATATGGTGGTGACAAATGACAAAGAAATCTGTAAGCATTGGTAAATCAGAACAAATTACCCCAATAATTGCCAAAGTTTTGGTCAAGAACATACCATCACCTACCGAAAATGAAGACCGCAAGCCGGAATCACTGGGACCGAAATTGGAGGAGGAAGACGACGTTCCCCTCACCACCGAGATGCCGGAGACACCAGCTGGGTTCGACGAGGTGATGTTTGGACCGGTCAAAGTCTTGGTCGGAGGTTTAGATGCGCGGAGTACGGAAGTGGTCGAAGTGAAGAAGGTGACCACCACAACAACGTCATCCAGCACTGCCAGGGGGCACTGCACTTCGCTGGGGAAGATGACTTCAGTACCGTTAGGACAAAGGTTGAGGTTGCGAAGAGTCTTGTCGAACCCGAGCCACCACTGCAAGAGAGCGAAGATATTGATGCCGCCTATCTACCACCTAGCGCCGCCGCCTGTAGTCCACCACGAGCCACCACTGGGCGTTAAAACATGCACCGTCGTGAACGCCATACCCAGTTAGGGTTTCGCAGATGACGCAAAAGAATCGCACAAGCTTTGGGTCAGGGTTGAATTCTTTTTGGCAAAATTACAATATTACCCCTTTACTTTTACATAAATACCTAGTTTGCTTTTGCTTAAAAAATTTAAGTAAAAAACATATTAAATTTTTTGTTAATTTTGAACAATTAAAGGGGGTAAAATCTATGCCTATAGTGTTTGATGCTGGAGGGTTACTAATTTTGTCAAAATGAGTAAATGTGCTTGTAGTCTCTTAGGTTGAATATCTGGGATACAACATATCTACTCAAATAGTTACAACTGATCCAAAGAAATTAACAGTTGCAATGTAATAGCTAGGGCTGAAGAATGCCAAACACCTGTGGATGTTACTGGGTCTTACAGTTCAAAGGAATGTCCAACTTGGGAATTTATCTTAACCTCCAATAGCTCTTCCTAACTTCACATTTGAGGACAAGTGTGCTCTTTAGAGAGGGTGTATTGATACAGTATATTTTGTATAGAGATATAAGAATATAAGAAATATAAGTCTTGCATTGGAATTGTAAGTAATTAGGTTGGTTAGGTGGTTATGTTAGTTGGTTATGTTAGTTAGCAATTCATATATATAGCCTTGAAATGTATGTAGCGAATTATGTTTGAACGATAATACAAGTTACTACTTCTCTTCTCCCTCCAATTCTTGATTCTCTCTCTCCCTCCCTTCTTCTCAATCTCATTACTTCGTTGGTCTTCGAGGGGCAAACCGACCCTTCCTAGATTAACCCGTATCACCTTGATTGACGTTGAAGTTGATCCTTGCTTTGATTTCCCCCACACTCCGACCACCTGCACTTTGGTGTTTGAGAACCCTTGGAACTTGCAGCGGCTTCGGGAAAGAGAGGATGAGAGGCGACGAGGCGAAAAAAGATCCCTAATTAAGGTATCCCCCTCTTTATTTATACCTGCGGCCTGACCTAGTGGTCACATTGCAGGTGTGGGGCTGATCGATCGGCTGGCTGATTGGCCCTTTTCTCGATTGATCGGAAGTCCACTGTAAGATCAACCAACTGTGGACTGCTAACTAATTGATACTTTGTGTTGATTGGTCGTTTAGTACCCGAAACTCTACAAAATCTTTTTTTTTTTATCTAACTACAAAATCTATTTGAATTACCGAATTACAATCCCATTGGACCTTCTTTTACACACGTAGTTGGGTTTATCAAGGTAGTCTTCAAATATGCCTCGATTACGCATGATTTCGTCACTTTGCAACATTTGTTGGCTCCGTTGCACTGCAAGCCTCAATGTATCTAGATGACCACAAAACACACATGTCAAAAAATAAAATGTCATAGGAATGAGAAATAAAATATGTAAATATAAGGCATATCAGTACCTCTCTTAGAACTTTGTCAAACAGAGGTAAGGGTTTATCCCTAATTACCATTGCCAAAACGGGTGTTAGATTTATTCTTAATTTTTGCGAATTTGTTCAAATTATTGTCTCGTTTTTTTTTCTATTTTAGTCTTATACTTTTGTCAAGTTTTATCTTTTTTTCTTATTTAAACACCCCTCGTATTTTATTTGATTATAAAACTAGTCCCTTATCTTTTTACTCTTTACTTTGTGTTGTTCGCTGTACAGATTCTTTTTACAGTTTATATGTATCAAGAGTTGGCATTAATACCAAATATGTATAACTATTTATTAAAATATTGATCAAAATCACCCTTGTATAATTGACGATGCTTTAAATATCTAAAATATAAATTTGAAAGTATTAAAGAAAATCAGATAATTCCTATTACAATGCCGAATGACCTATTCCCACTGACCTTCGGTCACCACCAGCATCACTATAGTAGATCTCTCCTGCTTTCTATTCGCTTTTTTGAATACTTAATATATTTTTTTAATCCTAAAATATTTAGTAAGTATTTAAAATATTTTTAACTATTTTTAATATTTAAATATTATTATATATTTTTAACTATTGAAGAGATGGCTGGCCAAAGAAGAGATAGCTGAAGACGATTAGACAAGACCGAGATGGCCTTAGTAGAGCCCAATGGAGGGCTACCATAGGAGTAGCAGATGTAGCAGAGTAGAGTAGGGTAATCCAGCTCTTTGTGCATTCTCTAGTGTCCTAGGCCGGTAGGGCAGTCAAGATTCCGCGCTTAAGTGCGATCTGAGCCCCGAGCTGTCCATTAGCTGTTCATTAGCTGTGCATTGGCTTATTTGCGATTTGCTATGTCTTTGCCTTCATTTGCCTAGCTTTGGCCTACATACATGCTTATTTGCTCTCATGCTACCAGGGTACCAAGCTTCTTTGCTGCTGACGCTCTTTTCAGGTTGGGGGCCCTAGGAAACAGCCTCTCTTCTGGGCAGCCCCTAGAAGGGGGAAGGCTGCGTACATCTACCCCCCCAGACCCTGCCTATGTGGGAGCCCTTCAGGCATTAGGTTGTTGTTGTTGTTGTATTGAATTTTTATACATATTTTTTATATTTATATTTAGAATTTTTTAAATATATAAATATTATAATAATATTTAAAATATTTTGTATATATTTCAAATATTTTATGATTTTTTAAAATATGTTTCTAATATTAAATATCTTAAAAATACTTAAAATATTTTATTAAACATTTAAATGATTTTTTAAATGTATAAAATATATTTTTATAATATCCAAATTTCTCAAACAATAAATAGGTTAAAAAAAATTTTATCCCTTCCCTTGTTATGATGTTGCACTAGGGGGAGGGGAGTGCAATGATTTTAATCCCATTTGGGGGTCAACTTTTTCATGGGTTAAATATTAATAGTAAACCAAACAAGGTTAAAAAAAATACAATGGTTACCCCTGTAACTATTAAACCCTGCTAACCTCATACCAAACATGCCATTAGTGCTCAAAAAAAGAAGGGAAATCACCCCCTTTAGACCCCTTTAACCTTAAATAAATCTTTTTGGACAAAAATGCCCTCCCACCTCACCCCGCCCCCCCCAACCCGTCCTCTCTCTCTCCCATTCTCTCTTCTCATTTAATGCTCAATCGTTTACTTTACCACATCCCCCCTCCATTTTCTCTCTCCTCATTTAATGCAAAAGTACATATTTTTACTTTATGTCTTGTAACTTGCTTCTCACTCTCTCCCTCCCTTCTCACTTCCCGCCCATTTTACCCCATTTTACTCACCTCTTATTCACCCTTCTTTGTTATTTTTCTCTCAATCTGAATTCCCCAAGCTCCATTTTTTTCATCCTCCGTGTGTCGTTCTGCTACATTGGGCCCTTGGAAGAAGAAGAAGAAGCACTGGTAAGATCGCGTTTGAAGATTCGTGGCATTGCTGTAGGTTCAAGGTTGAGTCGTTACACACATTTCACGGTTGTCAAATTAGATATTGAAGGTAAAATGATCATTTGTTGGCATTGTTGTTAATGTATCCTTGTCGTATGAGGTCGGTGTGTTACAAGTCATTTATGGTTTGTGATTGGTTTAAATGAGGTATTATAACTTTCTTTTGGTGTGTTTGAGCTCATTAGTGGTGTATGATTAATCATACACCGTGTATGATTAGTTTAAATGGTGTATTCTCATGTTGTATTGGGGTTTTTCAAGTAGTTAATGGTGTATGATCAATCATACACCATGTATGATAGGTTTAAATGGTGTGAAATCAACTTGTTTAGGCGTGTTTCAAGTAATTAGGGGTGTATGATCAATCATACACCGTGTATGATAGGTTTTAATGGTGTGAAATCAACTTGTGTTAGTGTGTTTGAAGTCATTAGTGGTGTATGATTAATCATACACCACGCATGGTTGCTTTTAATGATGTAAAACGAACTTATCTAGGTGTGTATCAAGTAAACATTGGTGTATGATCAATCATACACCGTGTATGGTTGCTTTTAATGATGTAAAACGAACTTATCTAGGTGTGTATCAAGTAAACATTGGTGTATGATCAATCATACACCGTGTATGGTTGCTTTTAATGATGTAAAATGAACTTATCTAGGTGTGTATCAAGTAAACATTGGTGTATGATCAATCCTACACCGTGTATGGTTGGTTTTAGGGGTGTGAACATAACTTATTTAGGCGTATTTCAAGTAATTAGTGGTGTAGGATCAATCATACACCGTGTATGCTAGGTTTTAATGGTGTGAAATCAACTTGTTTAGGTGTGTTTCAAGTAATTAGGGGTGTATGATCAATCATACACAGTGTATGATAAGTTTTAATGGTGTGAAATCAACTTATTTAGGTGTGTTTCAAGTAATTAGTGGTGTATGATCAATCATACACAGTGTATGATAGGTTTTAATGGTGTGAAATCAACTTGTTTAGGTGTGTTTCAAGTAATTAGTGGTGTATGATTAATCATACACATTGTATGATAGGTTTTAATGGTGTAAATCGACTTATGTTATTGTGATTTAAGTAAGCAAGTGGTGTATTATTAGTCATATACCGTGTATGATTGGTTTTTATGGTGTAAAAACTTGCGTTAGTGTGTTTTAAGTAAAGAGTGGTGTATGATTAGTCATACACCTTATATGATAGGTTTTAATGGTATGAAATCAGCTTATTTAGGTATGTTTCATGTAAATAGTGGTGTATGATCAATCATACGCCGTGTATGATGGGTTTTAATGTTGTGAAATCAACTTGTGTTAGTGTGTTTCAAGTCATTAGTGGTGTATGATTAATCATTCACAGTGTATGATAGGTTTTAATGGTGTGAAATCAACTTGTTTAGGTGTGTTTCAAGTAATTAGTGGTGCATGATCAATCATACACCGTGTATGATATGGTTTAATGGTGTGAAACCAACTTTTGTAGATGTTTTTTAAGTAATTAGTGGTGTATGATCAATCATACACCGTATATGATTGGTTTTATTGGTGTGAAATCAATTTGTTTATGCGTGTTTCAAGTAATTAGGGGTTTGTGATCAATCATACACCGTGTATGATATGTTTTAGTGGTGTGAAATTAACTTGTTTAGGTGTGTTTCAAGTAATTAGTGGTGTATGATCAATCATACACTGTGTATGATTGGTTTTAACTGTGTAAAACCAACTTGTGCAGATATTTTTTATGTAATTAGTGGTGTATGATCAATCATACACCGTGTATGAGTGATTTTATTGGTGTGTTTGCAACTTGTTTAGGCGTTTTTCAAGTAAGTAGGGGTGTATGATCATCATACACCGTGTATGATAGGTTTTAATGGTGTGAAATCAACTTGTTTAGGTGCGTGTCAAGTAATTAGTGGTGTATGATCAATCATAAACCGTGTATGGGTGGTTTTAACGGTGTATGATAGCTTTAAAAGGTTTGTGATGAACCTATTTTGGTGTCTTTCAAGTATAGAATGCGGCATATTAAACCATACACTGTGTATGATAGCTTCAAAAGGTGTATAATGAACTTGTTTTGGTGTCTTTCAAGTACAGAATGGGGTATGGTTTACCATACACCGTGTATGATAGCTTGAATGGTCTATGATGAACCTGTTTTGGTGTCTTTCTTGTATAGAATGTCGTATCCTTAACCATACACCGTGTATGATAGCTTTGAAAGGTGTGTGATGAACTTGTTTATAACTGTAACGCAAATCATACACCATGTATTCTTTCTTAAAGTGGTGTAATACCATGCTGTGTTGGTGTGTAATACCACGTTGTAGCTGACATGTAATACCATGCTTTGTTGGTGTGTTACAAGTTTTTAGCTTTGTGTTAAGTCATGTAGTTAGTGTGTTACAGGTTTTGTAGCTTTACATATACACAGTCTATGTTAGTGTGTTTCATGTCATTATTGCTTTGATATCATGTTGTTTTCTTGTCCACAGTAATGGGTGATGTTGTTGCATGCGTTATGTACGGTGGCCACTTTAAGGAGAGGGCATAGTACGTTGGTGGAAAATTGGGTTATTTTTTAGTGGATGAGAAAACTAACTTCGCTGGTTTGCAAAGGACTGTGGCGGAGGTGATTGGTGCTCAGTTGGATGCGGGTTCAAGGATGCATTTTCAATTTTTCAACGTCGTTCCGGCTGCGCCCTTGTACGATGTCGTTGATGATAGGTCAATTATGCTTTGGAAGACACTAGCCAAAGAAGATAGGGTGAAGCATCCTTTGATCGTAACTGTAGAGTTATCCGGTGAGAGGAATCCTTGCTTTGATGGGCAGCAGACTCCCATTCAAACAATTCCCGATGGTGACGAGAACAGTGGCTGTTCACACCCTGAGGTTCCCGAAACTTCTGGTGGATGTATGGATGTGGGGATGGAAGAAGCAGCCCGCATAGATGCATCTAAAATTGATTTGAACATGCCTGCTGTGACTGTTGCGGCAACAGCAACAGGTGGAGATTGGGAAAATTTCAATCAAAGTGCATGGGACAATTTGGACAATATCAATTTATCCTAGGTGCGAACGACTGTACCTGATGCATCACCTCCAGAGGGGCACACTTACGAGCATCGTAATATTTCTCTTGAAGACCCTCTGATTGTCGAACCTGCAGTGGAACGGAATGCGGAACCCAGCGGTCAACCGAATGCCCACCCCGACGTCCAAGCTGCTGGTGATCCTCGTTATGATGATGATGCTGGCTCCGGTGATGAGAGGAGCCGAATTGACGGGGTATATGGGCAGGGTAGGATGGTTGATGTAATCGAGGTGCATCAAGTATTTAAATCGAAGAAGGATTTGTTGACTAACATGGGAGTAATTGCCATGAGGAAAAAATTTGAATTCAAGAGCTTCAAGTCTAACAAATCCTTAACGGTTATTCGTTGTGTGCAAGAGGGTTTCACATGGAGGGTTCGGGCTACGTGTCTAGCAGATGGTGGGTATTGGATGGTTACAAAAGTTGAAAATAATCATACCCACCCTACCGATCTCACCACTGTTAGACACAGGCAGGCAACCAGTTGGGTCGTCGGGGAGTATGTCCGCAAGAAACTTGTCAACCTTGGAAGAGTGTTCAAGCCACGGGATGTATAGATGACATCCGCAGTTGCTACGGTGTCGATATCAGCTACAGTGTTGCATGGAGGGTGAGAGAGTTTGCATACGATAGTGTTAGATTGGGTACTGCCGAAGAGTCATATGCATTCTTGCCTGCTTATCTGCAAGTCCTCCAACAGACTAACCCCGGTACCGCATTTTATTTACGGACAGATGATGAGAGCAGGTTTCAGTACCTCTTTATTGCGTTTGATGCTTTACTGAAAGGGTACCGGTTTTGTCGGCCTGTTGTGAGCATTGACGCAACACATCTGAAGGGAAAATACAGGGAGTGTTCTGTTCATGGCCGTTTGCCACGATGCCAACCATCAAATTTTCCCGATTGCTGTTGGTATCGATGATTCAGAGAATGATGTATGGTGGCATTGGTTCCTCAGTAGATTGAAGGAAGTCATTGGGGAGCCTATTGGCCATGTCATTGTATCTGATAGACACCGGAGCATCCAACGCGCGGTGGAAGAAGGTTTCCCCAACACATTTCAAGGGCTGTGCATGTACCACTTGCTGAACAACTTGAAGGCCAAATTCAAGAGCAAATCGAAGCAGTTGAATTAGTACTACTACAAAGCAGCTAAAGCATACAACATTCAAGAGTTCCATAGTTTGTTTTTTAGTTTATGTTATGCTGTACCCGGGGCTAAAGATTACTTGGAAGATATGGGACTGGACAAGTGGACTCGTTTCCACTCCCCTTGTCGTCGGTACAACATAATGATGACAAATATTTCGGAATCCATGAATGCTGTATTGGTCAAGGTGCATGACTATCCAATTACTGTCCTCGTTGATGAGTTTAGGCTACTGTTGCAGAAGTAGTTTCATGACAGAAGAGCCAAGGCTGAAGCTTACACCAGTACAATGTTCCCCGACGTCGAAAAGAAATTACAAGACAGATTGAAATTATCAAGAATGATGACAGTAAGCTCTGTATAATTTATGATACGTGCATGTTTTGTTAGTTTTTTGTTTAATTTATTTTTTATTTTTTTATTGTTTTTGCGCCTTGCAGATTTTGCGAGTTGATGATCATACTTTCGACGTCATCGATGGGGAGAAGAATTTCTGCCTAGATATGTCGCAGAAGACATGTACCTGCCGCAGGTTTCAGCTTGAGCAGCTTCCTTGTGAGCATGCGTTAGCCATCGTACGGCACAGTCCTTATGGTTTGTACAACTTATGCTCGCCGTACTACAGTAGAGAAAAATGGTATGAATCGTACAGAGCTGTCGTCTACCCAATGCCCCACATAAGTGACTGGCGTATCCCGCATGATATGTTTGACATGAATCTTCTTCCACCTGACGTGCGAACCTCTTCTAGGAGGAGGCGGAAGAGGACGATTCCGTCTGTTGGTGGGGAGTGTGTTTATCAAAGGTGCAGTCGGTGCAAGGAACACGGGCATAACCGATCCACGTGCAAGAATCCAATTGCTCTGCGTCCTAGTGCCGAAGACACTTCATCAAACTCCCGCGGTCCTTCTTCTCAAGTCCCTCCTTGAATGGTGTGACGTGTTGATGTATTTTCATTCTTTATTTATTTACATTCTTTATTTATTTTATTTTTTACAATGCAATTATTAATAACAGTTTTGTAGTATCCATACCGCATTGACTGGTGTGACATGTCGATGTATTTTCAAATTATGTAATGAAATTTGTGAATGAAGTGTTTTGAAGTTGGTCCCAAATGTGTGTTATAAATGTTTTGATATAATGGGTTAGTGTATTGGGTTGTGTGTCGACACACATAGCCCTGTGTGGAACCCTTGCTGAGTAGGATATACTGTGTTTGAAACGAATAGCTGTGTAAGATGAGTCATACACTGTGTATGATAAGTTATAAATGTGTCAAATGAACTTATATAGGTGTGTTTCAAGAAATTGGTGCTGTAAGACTTATCATACACAGTGTATGATGAGCTGTATGGGTGTAAAATCAAGTTTTGCATGTTTGTTTCTAGTTTTGCTATTATAATGGTGAAAAATCAACTTTTATAAGTGTTTTTCAAGTAATTATTGGTGTATGATGGGTTATATTGGTGTAAAATCAAGTTATAATGGTGTGTTTGAAACGAATAGCTGTGTAAGATGAGTCATACACTGTGTATGATAAGTTATAAATGTGTCAAATGAACTTATATAGGTGTGTTTCAAGAAATTAGTGCTGTAAGACTTATCATACACGGTGTATGATGAGCTGTATGGGTGTAAAATCAAGTTTTGCATGTTTGTTTCTAGTTTTTCTATTATAATGGTGAAAAATCAGCTTTTATAAGTGTTTTTTAAGTAATTATTGGTGCATGATGGGTTATATTGATGTAAAATCAAGTTATATTGGTGTGTTTGAAACGAATAGATGTGTAAGATGAGTCATACACTTTATATGATAAGTTATAAATGTGTCAAATGAACTTATATAGGTGTGTTTCAAGAAATTAGGGCTGTATGACTTATCATACACGGTGTATGATAGGTTGTATGGGTGTAAAATCAAGTTTTGCATGTTTGTTTCTAGTTTTGCTGGTATAATGGTGAAAAATCAGCTTTTATAAGTGTTTTTCGAGTAATTATTGGTGTGTGATGGGTTATATTGGTGTAAAATCAAGTTATATTGGTGTGTTTCAAGTAATTAGTGCTGTATAACTTATCATACACTGTGTATGATACGTTTTAATAATCATGAAATAGGGAGGTTGTGTATTATGAATGAAATTGTTTTAAATGGAGGAGGCTGACCATGTTGGGGTAGTTGGGGGTTGTACATTGAATGTTCAGGGGTCATAATGGACTACCAAGCAAGACATTTAATAACCTCAACTACCACCTACTTTGTACCTTGTATGTCTTTGCCTATAAATGGAGTAGTTGGACAGGAAGCCAAGCATACACGGTTCCCCAATTTCGTGCTATATCTAACCGTTCAAATTGCTAATGTAAGTGGTTCTAGCAGTGGCGGTGATGGGCCAGTGACAGCCGAGCCGCAGGGAGAGGTGGCACTTCTGCAGGTAATGTTTCATCAACAGTGTTTCAAGTAATTAGTGGTGTATGATCAATCACACATGGTGTATGGTATATGATGAGTCGTAATGGTGCGAAGTGCATCCGCATGAAAATAATCATATTTACACTTAACTATCTATATTCCATACTTTGTTGAATTTTTCATTTCAATTCCCAAATTATACCTGTACCGTGTTAGATTTTAGTCGTTCTTTGCTTCTAAATCTTTGAGTTTTGCTATGTCTTCTTTCAGAACGAGATGACAACTTTAGGGCAAAAGAGGAACGACGAGAACATGTTGAAGTTGGCTGACGAGCAGAAGGTCATTATGCTTCAATGCTCAACTCATTCATATTTCTCTTAGATTACGTTTTCACATTTTTCTCAATTTCGGTTGTGATTAACAGAGGGAAAAAGAGGCGCTTCAGAAAAGATAATCACCTTCGAGAAAGAGCTCGATCGCAAACAAGCATTAGAGTTGGAAATTCAGAGATTGAGAGGCACTGTACAAGTCATGGAACACTTGGGCCGGTGAAATATGTCCAGTTAGTCCTTCAAATTGTCTGCAGGGTAATTTAAATTATGTCTAACGTGAAGAAATGTACAAAGGATTTCCTGCAACTGTTCACGATTCACGGTGTATGATAGTATAAAATGGTGTGAAATCAACTTCTTTTAATGTGTTTCAAGTACTTAGTGGTGTATAATCAATCATACACGGTATATGATGAGTTTTAATGGGTAAAAACAACTTTTGCATGTATTTTTAAGTTTGCTGGTAATTATTGGTGTGTGATGAGTCATACACAGTGTATGATGAGTTATATAGGTGTAAAATCAACATATATAGGTGTGGTTGACGTAAATATTGGGATTTATCCCTGTTCTGTATGAATGTGTGTCGACACACACCTCTACATTACTTTGTTCACAAAAAAAAAAAAAAAGAATATACAACAACATGGAAATATACAATATTACATACACATCACAACCTTTATACAATTTTCAGTATAATGAATACAATGTCAATCCTATGGTAGACGCGCATGTTGCCCTCTGGTCGAAATGCTCTAGCCACTGATGTTTTTTCTCTAGAATGTAGTGCAGAACTACATCCATTTTCTGCAATTCACCACTAATTAGTTGAAACACCCTAACACAAGTTGTTCTTAGGCAAGTAAAACCTATCATACATGATGTATGGTTAACAATACATCACTAATCACTTCAAAAATATATAAACAAATTGAATTTACACAATTAAACCCTATCATACATGATGTATGACTAATCATACACCGCTCTTTACTTAAAACACACTAACACGAGTTGGTTTTACACCTTTAAAACCAATCATATACGGTGTATGACTAATGATACACCACTTGCTAACTTAACACACAACAACATAAGTCGATTTACACCATTAAAACATATCATACACGGTGTATAATTGATCATACACCACTTATTACTTGAAACACACCCATATAAGTTGATTTCACACCCTTAAAACCAATCATACATGGTGTATGACTAATAATATACCACTTGTGTTTGATACACACAATAACATAAGTCGATTTACACCATTAAAATATATCATACACGGTGTATGATTGATCATACACCACTTATTACTTGAAACACACCTATACAAGTTGATTTCTCACCCTTAAAACCTACCATACATGGTATATTATTCATCAAACACCACTAATTAGTTGGCACACCAACAAAAAAGACTGGGATCCAATTACAGTAATCACACGACAAAATTTTCATGATGGGAAACATACCTCATCCGTAAGCCAGGCGTCGTCGTTTTTCAACCGATACCAAAATTGACCCGTCGTGACAGTCAAAACAGTGAAATCCATTCGTTGATCCGGAGGTAACGGAAGGGGAGTCTTCAAATCTTTGTAATATATAATAAGAAGCATGATATATAAGCATCCCATAAGAATGATGCATTCTGGAAACATTTACATATTGATTATCAAAAAGTATAGTGTAAAATCACACTCACTTCTTAACCATTGCGTGGAAACTTTTGTAAAAAGCTTCAAACTGCTTTTTGTCTTCCTTGGAGGGAGGTTGGAATGGATCGAAGGGCAGAACCGGTTTCGGTCCAGGATGGGTCATTCTTGCCCGTTTGCTCTTACCCTCCGCGGTCCATTCTTTACCTTTATACTTGGGATTTGGCCTGGGGTCCCTCCTCTCTTGCCCCAATCTCAAAACTGTCTTGGACAATGTCATCAAGTTTTCAACGCCATCCACACGCGTTGGCGATGATTCCTTGTAGACATTTTCCTCGTCCCTGGTTGGCAGAGCAAATACCAAAGTCAATAAACCTCAACATGCATGAAAACACACCAAATTGGGATAATAACAAGGATCTGTAGTGTCTTACCCAGTACGTGCACTAGAAATAATAATTGCTTGCTCAATTGGTTCCTGGAAGACATATTCCTCGTCCCTGGTTGGCAGAGCAATTACCAAAGTCAATAAACCACAACATGCATGAAAACATACCAAATTGGGACAATAACAAGGATCCGCAATGTCTTACCCAGTACGTGCAGGAGAAATAATAATTGCTTGCTCAATTGGGGATGGATGAGTGGAAGTCGATGAATAGATATGTGGGGATGTGGCATGCGGTGGACAGTCTAAGAGCTCCTTAATCATTGCCTCCTGAGCCTCAAACCGTCGTTCGTACATTTGCAGCTGAAGCTGCTGCGCTTCAAGTCTGCTTTCAAAGTGCATCCGCATGATTTGCATATCTTTCTCCATCGCTTCGAATCTCTCCATAACCTGCAATAAGTCCTCCAAATTGTCATAAACATGAATTTGAATAATATAGTACTTACAAGGATAAAAAAGCAATTAAATAAACACAAAACAAAATGTCAATACTGATTGATACACCAAATTGGGTGACGTAGTAGATAGTTCCTCCTGGGATGCCGGCAAGGGGTGTTGAGTTGCTAATGGTTCTGGTTCATCACCTGAATCTGCCGGCATTGCCTTAACAGGAGATTGAATCCCCTCCTCACCATCCTCAGCAAAGGAGATGCCTCGTAGATTAGGCTGATTGGCTTCCGCACCCGTCAGTCCAATCGGTTCGGCATTCAATTGCTGATCAAAGGAAGATACATCATATGAACGTTAGTAAAATTACAAATCATAATTCTAACCCAAATGATATGAAACAACTAGTAGTAAAATAGCAACAACATAATGTATTATTACCTCATCAAATACCATTGAGAGCAGAGCGGAGTACGAAACCTTAACACACATCTTCCAGTTAAGGATCCGCCCAAGAGGCTGGTTGCCAACCCTCACCGCCCCAACCTTGGCAAGTTCTGGAAGGATTTCCAGGGCAAATATGGAAACCACATCATAGAACCCGTGGACGAAGTAGGTCCTTTCTAAACCATGTTGCATTTTTGCCACGAAATCCTTGAGCTTCCACACCAAGAATTTCCAGCTCAAGGATCCCCAGGCAACACTGTTAAAAGAGTCCACGTCGTCCACGAGGGCCAGGATGTTGGATCAATGCCTGTTCGCTTGTGTTTGGCGAATAGTAGATCGTCAACCAAGTAGGCAACAACAAGCTTAACCTAGTCCTCCATGATGGAGCAGGTTTTGCATGCTTCAAACAGCTGCAGCCTAGTCATCCTCCCCCTCATGCCGTACTTGGCAATCAGCCTGTTGGAACCTCCGCGTACCTCTTCCACACCGGCATATCTCAAGCCGATTAGAATGTAAAATTCCCTGCTCCCGAGGTGCACTAACTTCCCACCAAATGAGAATGATAACTCCTCGGGATTTGGGTTGGCCACCTGGTGTAGAAGGACAATGTGAATTAGAGTATGCCAGAAGCCGACATTAGTCTCACTCAGCTGAAGCAGATGCCCGACATTGTATTGTGAAAAAAGGGCAAGCTATAATGCAAAACACTTTTAGTTAATAAGGGATCATAAATGTAATTGTAAAAAGTAAACATAATTCATATGGATACTGTGCCAAACCTTGGCTTCGTCGTCCTTCAAGATTTCCTGAATCTCCATCACAACTTTGGTTGATACTCCCATTTGGTTAACTTGCAGGAATTTCCAGCAACTCCTTGGGAAAATGTAAGCAACCTCCACTGCTGAACGGCTCTTCCTGTGTGTGTAAAATGCCATCTGAAATAAAAGCAAAGCATCACAAAACCAAAGATTAAACCCATGATACACCATTAAAACAAGCCATGCAAGGTGTATGATTAAGCATACACTACTACTGACATGAAACACACCCAGACAAGTTGATTTCACTCAATGAAAACCTACCATACACAATGTATCATTGATCATACACCACTGTTTACTTGATACAGACCTTGGTAAGTTCGTTTCACAGCATTAAAAGCAACCATACACGGTGTATGATTAATCATACACCATTGTTTACTTCAAATACACCAAGACAAGTTGGTATTACACCAGTACAACCTATCATACACGGTGTACGATTGATCATACACCACTACGGACATGAAAGACATTAAAACCAATCATACATAGTGTATGATTAACCGTACACCAATGTTTACTTAACACACATAAACACGCGTTGGTTATACACCATTAAAACCAATCATACACAGTGTATGGTTGCTCATAACCCACTAATTACTTAAAAAATATCTACACAAGTTGATTTTACATCATTAAAACCAATCATACACAGTGTATGATTAACCATACACTATTGTCTACTTAACACACACAAACACACGTTGGTTAGACACCATTAAAACCAATCATACACAGTGTATGATTAACCATGCACCACTGTCTACTTAACACACACAACACACGTTGGTTAGACACCATTAAAACCAATCATACACATTGTATGGTTGTTCATATCCCACTAATTACTTAAAAAACGTCTACATAAGTTGATTTTACACAATTAAAACCAATCATACACAGTGTATGATTAACCATACACCACTGTCTACTTAACACACACAACACACGTTGGTTAGACACTATTAAAACCAATCATACACAGTGTATGATTGCTCATAACCCACTAATTACTTAAAAAATGTCTACACAAGTTGATTTTACACCATTAAAACCAATCATACACAGTGTATGATTAACCATACACCACTGTCTACTTGACACACACAAACACACGTTGGTTAGACACCATTACAACCAATCATACACTGTGTATGGCTGCTCATAACCCACTAATTACTTAAAAAACGTCTACACAAGTTGATTTTATACCATTAAAACCAATCATGCACAGTGCATGATTCACCATACACCACTATCTACTTAACACACACAAACACACGTTGGTTAGACACCATTAAAACCAATCGTACACAGTGTATGGCTGCCCATAACCAACTAATTACTTAAAAAAATGTCTGCACAAGTTGATTTTACACCATTAAAACCAATCAGACACAGTGTATGATTGATCATACACCATTAATTACTTAACACACACAAACACAAGTTGGTTATTCACCATTAAAACCAATCATACACAAAGTGTATGGTTGCTTATAACCCACTAATTACTTAAAAAACGTCTACAAGTTGATTTTACACCATTAAAACCAACCATGCACAGTGTATGATTCACCATACACCACTGTCTACTTAACACACACAAACACAGGTTGGTTAGACACCATTAAAACCAATCATACACAATGTATGGTTGCCCATAACCAACTAATTACTTAAAAAATGTCTGCACAAGTTGATTTTATACTATTAAAACCAGTCAGACACAGTGTATGATTGATCATACACCATTAATTACTTAACACACACAAGCACAAGTTAGTTATTCACCATTAAAACCAATCATACACAAAGTGTATGGTTGCTCATAACCCACTAATTACTTAAAAAACGTCTACATGTTGATTTTACACCATTAAAACCAATCATGCACAGTGTATGATTCACCATACACCACTGTCTACTGAACACACACAAACACATGTTGGTTAGACACCATTAAACCAATCATACACAATGTATGGTTGCCCATAACCAACTAATTACTTAAAAAATGTCTACATAAGTTGATTTTACACCATTAAAACCAATCAGACACAGTGTATGATTGATAATACATTATTAATTACTTAACAAACACAAACACAAGTTGGTTATTCACCATTAAAACCAATCATACACAGAGTGTATGGTTGCTCATAACCCACTAATTACTTAAAAAACGTTTATAAGTTGATTTTACACCATTAAAACTGATCATGCACAGTGTATGATTAACCATACACCACTGTCTACTTAACACACACAAACACACGTTGGTTATACACCATTAAACCCATTCATACACAGTGTATGGTTGCTCATAAACCATCCATGTCTGTCGACACACAGGGATTACATGAAACACACTTATAAACGTTAATTTTACATCATTATACCACAAAACATGCCGGAAGTTGATTTTACACCAATAAAACAAACTAACCCTTACTCAAAAAAGCCACTAACACCAAAACCCTAAACCCTAACAAATACTATACATTTCCCTGCAAAAACAACTTCGGAAATCGGTGCTCACCTTCGGAAATGGTGATTAAACCCATGAGCGGCGAGAGACCAAGGATGAAGGTGTGAAAACAGAGGATATCGCCGGACGAACACATGCCTCTGCAGATAGACCCACGGGAACGAGAATCGCAACTGAAGTTAGAGGAGAAAGAGGATGAACGGGTGAGAGAAAGAGGAGAAAGGGTTTTGGCTTGCAAAACACGCTTGCTTATGGGGAAGAGAGAAGACGGAAGGGGAGGGGGTAAATTCAAAAAATTACAGCTGTAGAATTAAATGTGAGAAGAGAGAAGGGGAGATGGAAGGGACAGGTGGCACTGTGCGCATTAAATGAGGAGAGAGAAAGAGGATGGGTGGGGGGGTTAGGGGTGGGAGGGCATTTTTGTCCAAAAAGGGTTATTTAGGGCTATAGGGGTCTATTTTAGGTTAAATTAGGGGTGGGGGCGGTCTAAAGCCGGTGATTTCCCAAAAAAGAATAGCGACTTTGTTATAATATATACATATATATATATATATATATATATATATATATATATATAGTCATTCCCATGCGATGCACGATTGATGTTTGTCTTTTTGTATAATTTCACACTATCATTATTTGAAATTGGAAATTACATTATTATCCTAACAGAAATTGAATTATGTACGTAGGAATATATGTAATTGTACACAGTTTGTCATAATTACGGGTAACATCTTTTGTTATATTTGTATTGATAATATTGTTTGTTGTTGGTATTTTTTTATGTTGTTGTATGTTGTCCTTTCACCAAATTATCTTATGTGTTCTATTGTTGGTCATCTTTTAGTGTTGTGGTACTTGCTTCTGCAACACTTACTGATCATACATATTGAATCTAATATTTTTTTTATAATATTTTGATAATATCTGAAAATTTTATAGTGTTATGAAGAAAGTTCATTCATTTGTATGTTTATTTCAGTTTTAATTTTCTCAATTAGGTTAATAAGGTTGATAAGGGATATGTATACATTTGTAATTTAAGCTGCATTTGGTTGGATGAAAAAATGTTTTCCTATTAGAATTTTTTTTTACTTTTCAAAATATTTTTCTTGAGAAATATTATTTTTAAATTTTTTATTTGTCAGAATAAAATAGATTTTTATTACCGATAATTGTATTAGTTTAGCATGTGATCAAGTTAAGATTGAAATGAGATACAAAATGTGATTTTAAGTTCTGGGAAGGAAAATATCTTGCTAATGATTTAATGAATTCCACCATTTTAAATGTGGTTTCAAGGTCAAATGTAATATTTAAGTTTTAATACTTCTTTTTAGTTTTGAAATATGAATGGGCATGTTCTAAAGTGTGAGTATTGGAAGTGAGAAGAAATGTAGTGAATTGGAGGACTTTGACATAATAGATTAGTAACTAGTAATTGGTGTGTATATATATATATATAGATAGATAGAAAAAGATGCCATAACTTGGATTCTTTTTTGAATTTTTTGCTAGTTAAAAAAAACATTAATTAACGTAGAATAATGCAATTCGAATCTAAAAAGTGAGAGAAGATAAAATTAATAGTTAAATAAAATTCGAAAGTAAGATAAAAAACTACTCGAAAATTGTTAATTATTTTTTAAAAAGGTAGGCAAATTGTCAATAAACAACCCATCCTAATGTATTACCTCTGACGGTCATACCGAAGCTCCTTGACCAATGACCTTTAACTCTTCCCCTGTCTTGTACACGATGTCCCGATGTTGCCAGCTAATTTGTCGCATGATTCCCTTATCGGAAGACATGATCAATTTGTACTGCCAAACCATTGTCGATTATTTGATGAATGTCCAAAATAATATTTATAATTTGCCACGAATATCTAATTTCATCATTTCTCAACTCCTTAGCCACCATGAAATTATCACCCTCGATATAAATTCGAGTAAAACTTATATAAATACACCTTTGAATACCATCACTATTTGCATCACCTCCATAACAAAACTCCTTAAATAAATGTAGCACCCACGACCCATGTTTTTTTTTTTTGGGGGGGGGGGGGGGGGGGGGGGGGGGGGGGGGGCAAATATGGTTTCATAGCTCTGCTTTTTAGCACGTGAAATTGAAGTATGGAACTTGATATTGTAATTAGAATCGGGGTCCAAAATTTCAATTTTGTTGTATGATTTACCAATTAGAACTAAAATTACAATTTTACTGACATATGATAATGAGCTGAGTAAAATCATTACCCATGGGTATCCACCTTGTTTGGAATAAGTATGGGTACAAATGTGATAAGTAGCAGTACGGGTAGGGTAAATTTGAAAATACTGAGATGGGTATAGGTACAATGTTGTATGTGCCCCGCTTTTCCCTATACTTGCCATACTTGCACCATATGCACCTTGTGTCTGTGAAACTCTAGAATTGTATTGAATGAATGTGAGAGACTTATAATGTATGGGTATTTACAAAGCAAATGAACACTAGAAACTCCTAGATCAAATATACTACTAAATCAAATATAATCTTCTAGATATGATAAAATCCTCTAATATGTATTACTAGATCAAATATAATCTTCTAAATATGATATAGTCCTCTAATAGGCCCCCTCAATCTGAGCGGGGCGGTGTTACCCGAAGATTAGCTTTATGGAGTAGAAATCTGTCAATAGGCAGTCCTCTGGTGAAGATATCCGCAACTTGCTTTGTGGTGGGTGTATAACGAACTTGGAGATCTTCTTTTAATACCTTCTCTCGAACATAATGAAAGTCAACATCCACATGTTTGCTTTTATCATTGGAGAAGGGACTGGCAGCAAGGTAGGAAGTAGAGATAATGTCACAGTATACAATGATGGGTCCAGGATATCAAAGTCATAGTTAGATACTGGAGGTTGGTTAGTCCGAGGAGCGTGCATGAATTGAGAATCAAGATTAACCGCATAACAAGTATCAAGTTGAATCATAGTTAGATACTGGAGGGCCCCTACAGATCTTCTATATTCAATAGGTTCCTCGAGGAGCTTGCTCTCCCTAGGACAATTGTGCTCGGGCAGGAAGTGGGGTTTTGATGGCTTGGCATCATGGTGGTTGTGCTTGGCAAGAAGGTCCACCGTACATTTGTGTTGAGAGAGTGTTTAAACCCCAAATTCGAGGGAGTTGAGACGACATTGTTTTGAGGTGAAGCGTCTCGCACTTATCATGTGAGTCCATCCTCGAGAGATGCTAGGCCTTTAGATGTTAAGACAAAGACATCTCGAGCTAGTTGTTTGAGAAGTTAAAACTCTTTAAAGGGTACCAACCACTTGAGGTGGCTGAAAGGTTAAAGGAGTCTCAAGCTCGGGGACTTCTCAGAAGGCTGCAAGACAGGCTGTTTTGAAGCTTGAGACAGTTACTTGGAGCACAATTCTAGATACGTGAGCCTCAAGCTCATCCAACATAACGTGGGGCATTTAGAAGGAACTCCAGCTAGTTATACAGATGTGGGGCTTCTAGAAAGACACTCAAGCACACAAATTCGGGGCATGTTCACTATCCATTCAACACATCAAAGGAGCTTTGAGGCAAATATGGGAAGGGAATGCTGGAGAAGCAGGATGCATCAATTATTTTCGTTTTCTATAAATAAGAGACACTATTGTAGTTGTAAAGTGTGAAGCACCTGTCATAAACTGAACATAGAATTAGGCTAATATGCATTTTGGCGGGAATAATACTAATTAGTGCAATTAGGCGGGAAGGTTTGTTATGTGAGAGGGTGATGTGTCCGGTTGTTACAACATGAGTTAGGCATTGTAAACATCTATAAAAAGACTAGGAAATGTAAGAAGTGATTATCCAATGAAAATATAATCCAATTTCTTTGATTTTACTCTATCTCTTGTTCTTAATTTGATGGTTAGAATTCAATTTCTAGTTGATTTCTAACAATTGGTATCAGAGCCTGCGTTCTAGGCACCCATCTGATCATCAAGTCCATTCTGGCCAGAAAGAGAAGATCAGCAATGCCTCCCAACACCCAAGCAAATGCAGCTAACAATGCCACCAATGCCGCTCCCAATGTGGTACCTGGTGTTGCAGCTCCCACCTATGCTGCTGTTGCGAGAGTTGAAGGAGGTAGTTCTCAAGGGTTACAGATGGATCAGGTGATGCAAAATGTGCTCCGGAATGTCCAGTTGCTTGATCAGAAAATGGACAATCAGTGCCAAAGGTTGAATCAGCTATCCAATTGGCAAAGAAGGTGTGAATCTCAGCAGCAAGGAAGTGGAAATCTCTTTCCAACTAACCCACAACCTGTTCGACAGCCGGTCAGGTCCCCTAATTTCATTCCTCCGCCCTCAGATTCTGGTGACAATGCCTCAAATGCAAGAAGTTCCTCTTACAGACAACCTCGGCTAGAACTGGAGCCATTTGAAGGAACCTTGCCTCAATCTTGGTTGAGGAAATGTGAGAGGTATTTTAAATTCTATAGCATTCAAGAGCATGAGAAAGTGGAGCTGGCGGCAGTTAAATTAAAGGGAGAAATGGAGACTTGGTTTTATGGGTTGATTCGCACCAAACCCAATATCACTTGGACCTCATTCTCAAATGAACTTTGTTCTTGATATGGTGATGAAGATGTCAGTGAGGTTGTTGATAACTTCAACAAATTGATCCAATCAACCATTATCAAAGACTATATGGGGAGATTTGAGGAATTAAGAGCAAGAATGCTCTCCATTTATCCTAATTCTCCGGAGTCCTTTTATGTTTCCAGCTTTGTAAGTGGACTCAAGCCACGCATCAAGAGCTTGGTTAAGGCTTTTGAACCAGAGTCCTTAACTCAGGCATATACCAAGGCTAGGAAGGTGGAAAGCTCGGTATCATCAAATGCGGATGTTCCTAGGGGCAAAGGGAATTTCCTTGGCTCTTCATCCAGTCGGGCTACCCAACCCAGCAGCAAGAATAACAGCTTGGAAAACAGGAGGCCTTAACGACTATGCTACAAGTGCAATCAGAAATACTTCTTTGGTCACAAGTGTGATCCAAAGTATTTAATGACAGTTATTGGTGAAGAAAGCCATGAAGAGGAGGCTGATGAAGAAGTTCTTCAGGAACCAACTCTGGAGGAGGAGGAATTCGAGGCAGAAGATGACAGTTCTGTGGAAATATCAGTGAAAGCTCTAACCGGGTCTGGTTCACACAGCACCATTCGAATCAAGGGTGTAGCAAGACCACAGACATTGCTTATCCTCATTGATAATGGTAGTACACACAGCTTTGTTGATCCTAAGGTCGTAAGAGCTGTGGGACAAGAGATCATCAAGACTACTCCCCTTGCCGTGACCGTTGCTGATGGTAATTCCCTCCTCGCTCACACAAAATGTAAGAATTTCAGTTGGAATATGCAAGGGCATAAGTTTGTCTATGACTTTCGACTCTTGAGGCTTGGTGGTTGTGCCATGGTACTAGGAGTGGATTGGATGAAGTCCTATAGTCCAATCCTCTTTGATTTCTCACAATTGGCAGTTTCCTTTGAAAAGGAAGGTCTTGAGATCAAATTACAAGGCATTTGTGAGCAAGGACAGCTGCAATACATGAGTGGGAAGCAGCTACACAAGGCACCGAGGAAGGAAGATTACAATTGGGTTGGTCATTTTTATTCAATCACACCAAATGCAGCACTTGAGCAGCAACAGATCTTAGCTCCTCTGCAGAATCTGTTGACAGAGTTTGATGATATCTTCAGACAACCTGATGAGTTACCTCCCCATAGGTCCTTGGATCATGCTATTCCACTGAGAAGGAGCCCATCCAGTCAGCCAACGGCCTTACAGATACCCACATTCTCAAAAAAATGAGATTGAGCGACAGGTGGATGAACTGCTCCAGACCAAGTTCATCCGGCATAGTCACTCTCCCTTTGCATCACCGGTAATTTTGGTGAAGAAGAAGGATGGAACATCACGAATGTGCATTGATTACCGCCAATTGAACTCTCTTACAGTTAAGGACAAGTTCCCAATTCCTGTCATTGACGATTTACTTGATGAACTCAATGGTGCTTGCTACTTTTCTAAGCTGGACCTATGGCAGGGGTATTATCAGATAAGAGTTCAAGAAGGTGACATCCACAAGATAGCCTTGAGGACACATCAAGGTCATTCTGAGTTCATGGTAATGCCCTTTGGGCTATCCAACGCACCAGCCACATTTCAAGTTTTGATGAACGAGGTGTTCAAAGCTTACTTGAGGAGGTTTGTCCTTGTTTTTTTTGATGACATATTGGTGTACAGCCCCACATTGCAGCAACACTTGGTGCACCTGAGGAATGTTTTCCAGACAATGAGAATTCACATTCGCTAAGCTCTCCAAATGTGCCGTTGCTCAAACTCAGGTTGAATACCTGGGACATCTAATATCCTTTGAAGGAGTTGCCATCGATCCAAGCAAAGTGCAAGCTATGTTGCAATTGCCAGAGCCCAAATCCCTTAAAGAATTAAGGGGATTTTTGGGTTTAACGGGCTACTACCGCAAATTCATAATGGGGTATGGGTTGATTGCCAAGCCATTAACAGAATTGCTCAAGAAGGACAACTTCCATTGGAATGATTCAGCTCAGGAGGCATTTGAATCATTGAAACAGATCATGACCAAGGCTTCAGTCCTTGCTATGCCAGACTTCAGCCAGCCCTTCACTCTTGAAACTGATGCTAGCAGTTCAGGCATTGGTGCTGTTCTTTCGCAAGGAGGAAGACCATTGGTTTACTTAAGCCAAGCTTTGGGACCAAAGAACCAAAGTCTCTCCATATATGAGAAGGAGTATATGGCCATACTTTTGGCTGTCCAAAAGTGGCGCCATTATCTGGAAGGCCACAAATTTGTCATAAAAATAGATCATCAAAGTCTAAAATACTTGCTCGAGCAAAGGATCACCACAAGGGTCCAAAGAAAAGGGTTGATGAGAATGCTGGGGTTAGAATACACCATTGAGTACCGGAAAGGGGCTGAAAATTTGGTAGCAGATGCTCTCTCTAGATGTAATGAGGCAGCAGAATCAGAGGAAAAAGCAGATGAAGCTCGGTTTGCTGCAATCACTGAAGTAGTACCTCTCTGGATGACAGAAGTGATTAGTTCTTATGAAAATGATGAATTTGCTAAAGCTTGCATTGTTCCTTACTGTATCAATTCCTCTCCGGAAAATCTTGATTCCAATATTTTTGTCAATGGAGGCACCATAAGGGTTAACGGCAAGATTTATGTGGGTAATGACAGCAAGCTAAGGGAACAGATCATAGCAGCATCTCATGACTCTCCTTGGGGGGGTCACTCTGGCAGAGAAGGTTCATATCAGAGAATCAAGCAGTATTTTTATTAGCCTAAGCTGAAGAAGAAAGTCCAAGAATTCGTGGACTCGTGGACCAGTGCCAGACTTGCCAACAGATCAAGGTGGATCACGCACCATACAAAGGACTGCTGCAACCTCTTCCAATTCCCGAGGGTTCTTGGACCCACATCAGCATGGACGTCAGTGAGGTGCTACCTAAATCTGAAGGGAAGGAGATCATTTGGGTAGTAATTGATCATTTTATCCGATATGGTCACTTCATTGCTCTTCATCACCCCATCACTGCTAAAAAGTTAGCTCGGTTGTTCTTAGACAACATCTACAAACTCCATGGCCTCCCTCAAATAATTGTGTTAGACAGAGACAAGTTATTCACTAGTAACTTCTGGCGTGAGATGTTCCTTCTGATGGGCACCACCTTGGCCTTGAGTTCTTCGTACCATCCACAAACGGATGGCCAAACCGAGAGAGTTAATCAAAGGGTAGAGCAATACCTGGGTGGCATGACATTCTCACATCCCAAACAATGGCACAAATGGCTCTCTCTTGCTGAATATTGGTATAACACTCATTCTCATAGTTCCTTAGGAACTACACCGTTCAAGGCCCTCTATGGTCAAGATCCTCCTTCTCCATTATTCAATCAAGGGGTGGTCTCTCATGTACAAGGGGTTACTGACTTACTTCAGCAGATAATGCAACTAATTCGTCAGCTCAAAAATAATTTACAGTTGGCTCAAGCTAGGATGAAGTTCTACGCAGATAAGAAGAGAACTGATAAGAGCTTCAATGTGGGAGATATGGTATATCTTAAACTGCAGCCATATCGACAAAGTTCAGTAGCAATCCGCAAAAATATCAAGTTATCTGCCAGGTTCTATGGCCCTTACAAAATCATAGAACGAATTGGCAAGGTAGCATACAAATTGGAGCTTCCCCGAGACTGCTTGATTCACCCCGTGTTTCATATATCCTTACTGAAGAAACTGGTCTCTTCCAAAACTGACGGCACTGAAAGTACCCAAAGAGGAGCAACATCAAGCTTACAAGCGGGAATTAACAGTCAATTGATCCTTGAACCTGAGATCATTCTTGATAAAAGAACGGTGCAGCACCAAGGCAATACTACACAACAGCTTTTGATCAAATGGACCAACTTGAGTACTGAACAGGCTACTTGGGAGAATTCCAACTTCATTAAATCTCAATTTCCTTCTTTCCATTCTTGAGACAAGAATGAATTGAAGGGGGGGAAATTGTCATAAACCGAACATAGAATTAGGCTAATATGCATTTTGGCAGGAATAATACTAATTAGTGCAATTAGGCGGGAAAGTTTGTTATGTGAGAGGGTGATGTGTCCGGTTGTTACAACATGAGTTAGGCATTGTAAACATCTATAAAAAGACTAGGAAATGTAAGAAGTGATTATCCAATGAAAATATAATCCAATTTCTTTGATTTTACTCTATCTCTTGTTCTTAATTCGATGGTTAGAATTCAATTTCTAGTTGATTTCTAACAGCACCACCATACCAACTTCTTCAAGTTTTCTTACAACACACTTGTGCTTTTTACCTAGGAGTAGCGCAACTTAGCCTAGCTTAGCTTAGCGTAGTGTAATGTAAATCTTCATTATACTTGCTTTCTTCAGAGTAATATAGTTCTTTGAGTTTCAAGTATGGACTTTTTGTTTTAATTTGTTCGCACAATTAACGAGTTGAGAATTAAGGCATTGGTTTAAGGCTTTGACGGCTAGGCTTGACCTTGATTGCTTTGGTCTTAACACTGGTGTCGCTACAAGTTAGGTGAACTTAGGTTTGCGTTATTGTTTAAGGGCTTTGATGGCCAAGGCTTGGCCTTGATCGCGTCGGTCCTTATCCAGTAACCTAAATACGGCATGCTCCATCTAAATCTAGTCAAACTCTAACTCATTCGAGTTATTACAAGTCAAAGGTGCCATGTCTAAAAATCCAATTAACTCGGGCTTGTAAGTGGACTGCTGAGCTCTTGAATTTGTCTCCTCCCAAGTTCCTAACTTTAAAGTGTACAAGAAAATGTGCCTGTGAGCTTTGCTCTATCACTCCAACTGCCACTTGAGTAAGGTCCATATCCCTTTAATTTTCTGTCATACTTATATAAAAAAACTCACAAAATAATTAAAGTCTCTTTGATTGGAGTATAAGAAGAATCCATAATTAATTACAAACTGAAGTCTGATTCACCAAAAGCACATCCCTTTTCCTTAAAAAGGTGAGTAGTTGAGGTCAAACACGTGCTGTCTAGAATTCAGGCTCGCTCCCGCATCGCTGCAAGTCCCCTTTTTGTATGTTTGTTTGATTTGTATTTATGACGACCACAATCACACTCTAAGCAAACAAAAAGAACAAATAGAGAGAAAAAGGCTGTGGTGATCGCATTTAGCTTCTATGCCTAGAAAGTAGTGAAGTGGACCTAAGTATTTCATAGCGAATTTAGTTGAAAGAGAGTGAATGCAAACAAAAAGAGTAAATAGTGAGAAAAAGGCCATGGTGATCACATTTAGCTTCTACGTCTAGAAAGTAGTGAAGTGGACCTAAGTATTGTATAGCGAATTCAATTGAAAGAGAGTGAATGAGGTCATTTAGATGGGTTGAGTGAGTCCCTATGAGTATGATGTCAAGGAGGAGACAAGTGAGCTCTTGCGGAGTCTTTTTAATGAACAGGGATGAATTAGCTCGATAATAGACAAAATCAAGACTGCAGAAATGCACTAAACCATTAGAATCAAGCTTCGGGACCTTGTTTGAGATCCTATAAGGCTTTTCGTAAATGACACACGTGGTTGGGAAACTGAGGGTGAATGAAATCCTAGGGTTGTTTCATGTAAAGCTCTTCCTTTAAGTGACCATGTAGGAAGGTGTTTTTGACATCCAGTTAGCGAATAGGCTAGTTGTGTGATGGCCAGTGAGAGTATAAACCAAATGATTTAGGGTTTGACTACAGGACTAAAGGTTTTCTTATAGTCAAGCCCTTCTCATTGATGGAAGCCTTGAGCTACCAATATTTCCAAGTGCCATTGTGGATTTTTAACTACTTGTGAATAATAGGTTGGTTCCTGGATGACGGCGATATCAACGGTGACATTGGGTATCTAGGCTTTCGTATACCATCCTTAAGGCGTGTTTGCATTGGATGTGCATTAATGTGTGGTCTAGGTGAGAAGAGAGGGAGAGGGGGGGGGGGGGGGGGGTGTTGGTTTGACCTATGAATGGACTATGGTTAGATGGTACATCACAAGGCGGGACGTGACTGGGGGTTCAGGTTAGACCAAACTATGACCTAGGCTGGACTCGGACTGGCCTCGGCTGTGGGAGGCAAGTGAGAATAGGGGGGGCTACATTAGGCAGCCATGATGTTATGAAGTGGGAAAGTGTGTGGTGAGGCGGGGCTATGGGACTGCATTGGGCTCAGCGGACCGTGTCCGAGTGTGTGTTAGCGGGTGAGTGTGGTGGGGTCCAATGTTCGGTGTCCCGAGATTGCGTAGTGGTTGGTAAACATAGGGGTGGGGGAACCGGATTAGGGCCTAGGACAACTAGGGGGAGAGAGTGTGCAGCATCCATATTAGAGGATATTTGGGACGCCAAGTTGTTGTGGGGAAAACTTAATCCATCAAATATGACATGCTGACTTATGTAAATGCGTTTGGTGATCGGATCAAGGGCTCAATACCTTTATAACGAAGCAGCGTATCCTAGAAAGATGCAAGTAATGGATCGGGGGGCAAGTTTATGAGGGGCACGGGGTGTGAGGTTGAGATAGCACACACACTCAAAGACGTGAAAACGTGTGTAACAAGGTGATCTTTGAAATAATTTTTCAAATGGAGAAATGTTTGATAAAACAAGGGTAGGGAGATATTAATAGTAAAACATGGCGTATAAAAAGCGTAATCTCAAAATTCATAGGGGAGTTTACAATGAATAAGTCCTCTAATAATGTCAACCTCTAATTTGTATCATTTAAAAATTTAATAATGTGGTCAAATATAACTATATTACAAAGAGTAATTTTATGTAATCAGACGTGGGTGGGTGGATATGGATAATTGTTGTGTTGGTTACACAAATTAGGGCAGGTAACATAGGGAAACAGATACCCATGGATCGTATAGTGGATATGAATATGGATTTGTACTCGACGAGACAGGTATGAGTATCTATTTCATACCTATAACAGATGATGGGGTGAGTGGCGTGTATGAATTTGGGTGGCAGGTACAGGTACGAGGGAAGCACTAACCCACGCCACCCCATTGCCATCCCACTACCCAATTTCATGAAATTGACTTTTAGTTAGAAATTATACATTCAAAATCCCTAGGGCGGAAGAAAGGGCTTCCAATTCCACCTTAACTATAATGACCTAAAACCCAAATCCAATTTGATTAATCCAAAACCCAGGACTTATAGAAAATGAAAGACTCAAAACGACCTAAATTTGACTCGAAAATTGAAATGACCTATCTCGAGTGACTTGATCCCAAAATGACTTCAATTGACTTAAACTCGACTGATCTAATTGAAGGTTCGAAGTGACTAAACCCAATTGACCTCAAAGCTGAGGTTACTCAAATCTAAAAATGAGCCTACCTACCGAATGTGGGCCAACCAAGCAAACCCAACTAATTGACCCGAAGAGGCATAAACAAGGCGAGCTGAATTGAGTGTCTCGTGGTTCTAACTCGAGTTCAATGAGGCATTTCTAACTCGAGTTGGAGTCATGCTCTTTGCAAGCTTTTGAAATTTTGTACGAACTTGATTTCATAAGATATTAATATGTTTGATACTCGACTTGACTTAGCTCAATAGCCTAGTCGAGCTGATTTAATTTCTAAGATGAGCTAGAGCTCGTTATTGACTAAATCAAGTTGAGCTTACTGTTGAGTCAAGCCAGATACCAAGCCTAACTATTCAAGTTATTATTGAGCCATTATTAAACCATTTTTAAGTTAATACTATTGTTAGTGAGCCATTATCGAGTCCTTAATGAGTTTTTCACGAGTCTTTATAATCAAATCGATTTGTGAAGATTAACAAGCTAAGCAGTCCATTTTTGAACTTGGGTCCTTAAGCTTATCCAAATTGCTCAACTCACAATGAGCTATCAAGCCCACAAAATGAACATGCATGATTAGTAATCGATTTTGAACATGAGCTACAAGATGAATTAAACCCAAAATGACCCAACGTAGCTCACTCCTGACCTAAATTTGACCCAGACTAAGATAACCCAAAATCTGAAAAGATGCCAGATCAACCCAAAATCAACATGACTTGAACTCAAACAACTTGAATTAATTCAAATTTGACTCGTGTTAAACTTCTCAAAATTAATCCACGCGATTAACCACTATTTGAGATGAATATCAAACAAGAAATGATCTAATCCATCTAAACTCAATCCAAGTTTCCTCGAAACTCGAGATAATTTAACTCAAAGTGATCAAACATGATCAAAACCCGGCCTTAGCTCACTCAAAACTCAAACTTGCTCCAACTTGATTGACCCCATAGCCGTAATTATGCAAATTATTTTAGAGTAACAATTCTAATGTTTGATTCCTTTGATTAACCAAATAATGTTTTAATTCAATTCCTTCTAAACTGAATTAGAACCACTATTCGCAAAATTGGTGTACAATACATATTTTGGATACGTATTCATACTTTTCCATTTAAAGAAGGGCACTTACATGTCATTGCCAATAATATGGTAAGATACATGTTTTCTTGATATCATATGTATAACACGTATTATAATATGTATTCAAAATTTTTCCCATTTAAAACATAAGTGATAATTGAAGATAATTAATACCTACAATTAAATTAAATATCCATATTTTGCTAAACTTAGCACTTTAATTTTTCAAATTACTGACTATACCCTATCATTTACTATGTGTTATATTTATGCTACCGTTATTGTGACGTTTTTTCTTTGACAAGTCGATGAATTGTTTACCAACGTTTTTGAGTAATTACTTGTGTACGCATTAGATGCAATTTAATTTTCATAACGTATTTTGTACTAAAGATTAGAATTGTAATTCTACAACCCAATTTTAATTTCATATACTAAATAGAGCATAAGCTTCAGAGCACCCATGCGTATATATATGATGAGTACAAGACATGGGGCAGAAGTTGAACATATATTTTACATTTTCAATATTTTATATTTATTTTATAACAGTTTTATCTTTTTTTAAATATATGTCTCTCTTTTATTAAACATATCTCTACATGACCTTGTAGAAAATTCTTAAAGGATCTAAAAATTAGGGTTAGAAATTGTAAACACACCGTTAGTGGAAATCATTTTTTTTTGATAATTAGCAATAAAATCGCGGAACAAGCAGGCCGCTCGACAAAGCGAGACCTGGAGCCACTCGAACAAGAGTAGGGGAAACAAGAGACAACCAAAAGAAAGAAAAGAAAAACAAAAACAGGGAAAACAAAACGCACTACAAACACGAACACACAAAAACAACAAAAACAAGAAAACCCAAACAAAACAGTAGGAATAGAGAGCAGGCCGAAGCACAGGAACTTGCTCGAGACTAGGACACACAAAACCGAAAACTAAACGCAAAGCACCTGGAATCCACAGAAACCCATCACAGCCTTCTATGTAGAATAGTACTCATCGAAGCCGGATCAACACCCTCAAAACCCAAGCCTAATCTTTTTTCCATCTCTATAACTTGACATGCTTCCTCGATTTGACCCCGCATGAGGGACATGGTTGCCCCGATTCACCAAATTCTTCTTCTTCTTCTTTCTAGTATTCTCTGTCCACTTCTGCGGATTGCTTCCGGGAGACAACCATTAGTGGAAATCATTGTTGCAGTCAATTGAAATCTGTTTGATTTGGAAGACAATCACAAGTAAGCAAGAACGCATCTCTCGATCGCGCTTAGAACTTGGTCTTCCTCTCGCTCTCCAATTCTTTATAATGACTACCAATGGGGGCAAGTCATCCTCTTAGCTTTATTTTTACAGCTAGGGTTTTGAGAGGAGAGAGAGGACAAAGCCTAGGGTTAGCAAACTATATGGGCTCACCATTAAAGCCCATCTTTAATTAGGCTCAACATTTTACATACCACACTATTAATTATATAATAAGTTGAGACAAACCTAGGCACATACCTTAAGGATTAGTTTATCAATTAGGCTTTCCCGGTTTAAAATCCAACTAGTTTTATAAAATTAAAAAGATAACCCAATCAATGGAAGGCCACTCTATGGAAAATTCCAACATTCTCCCACTTGGAAAACATTGATTGGACAATGACTATATAAAACTTTTTGTTTGAAAAACGATTCTCAAGTTGGACAAACTTTAGTGACCACGAAACATATACATCTCTGCACAGAATCCGGTCCAACAAGCATACCAATGTTGAATCAGGCAGTCATAGTGCTCATTTCACGACACATGACTTTCCATGATTACAAGCACTAGCAGCCCGATGACATGGATCCCTTAATGTATGGTTTAGCACATGTCATCCAACTTTAATTATGTGATAAACATATTGAAACCGCATTTGGTCCTCAATATCTACGAGACCCTTTATTAGAAATAATCTCCTTTTATTTTCCTTATACACTTTAAGTAACTTTTCTTCTAATTAGAAGCCACCTCAAAATGAGGCTACACTTTGTTGCTTCTAAACAGAAGCTACCTCATAGCGAGGCTACACTTTATTACTTCTAAACTGAAGCCACCTCAAAACGAGGCTACATTTTAGAGAAGTAACTGCTTCTAAACAGAAGTCACCTCAAAACGAGGCTACATTTTAGAGAAATAACTTTGCTTCTAATAGAAGCCACCTCATACTGAGGCCACCTCAAAACGAGGCATCGGTCTTTTGTCTTGAGACACTGAATAATATACTTGCATGAACTCAATAACAATTCACACTATTATACCAATATATGTAATCACATAATAATGAGAACGAACCTTATAAGTTTATTGAATCTGAATTAAAGATGAAGAATTGTCAAGCATATATAGAGTGTTAGCACCCACTTAACGAGAACATCAAAATACTCTAACAAAATCATCTATTTACGTGCTTAGTAGAGCCAGCAGGCCATAGCCCAAATGCCAGTGGGTCTGGAAGCCTATCCATGTTGGAAATATAAACATATTCAACTTCATCATTATCAACCCATTCTCCGAGCTTACACGTCTTCAAATCAAAAGATCTGCACCTTAAGGATTCTTGGTTCTACTGGCATAATATATTGCCACTGTATTATCACAATATTCATCGGCCTTGTAATAAGATCTATAACATGCAACTGTTGGGTGGAAAATTTTAATTTCGTAAACTAAAATAGCACACAACGATTGTATCTAGCATAGCAGAATCCCGATTTAAAATTCTCAATTTTAAATACATACATATAAACGATTCTAATTAGACATAACAATAGATAGCATAGATGAGATACCCATGAAAATTAATTACATACGAATTTAAAGGTATAAGTCTAGAAATCTCATACCTGATTGTAGACCGCAAGTGTAAAGATGTTCCAATAATTCCTCCAAGATCTTCTACGCAATTCCCCCTTAGGCACCGAATCTATGGGCGTTGTGGAATCAAGGAATTCTTAAAAAAAAATTTAAGAATTAATTTGGAAGAAGGTTTTCTCCTTTTTAATTCTTTAATTAATTGAGAGAAAACCGAGGGAATTGAATTAAAACCGAATGAGTCAGGCACTCCTACTTATAGAAGTCTCAAAACCTGACTAATTCTATTTGAAATGTAAAATAAAAGGTAAAATTGTATTTTAATTAGGATAAAATACCCCAAAAACTTCAAAATCCGCATGGGTGCCACGTGGCACCCTGCTATTGGACTACCCCGTTTGATGCGGATTGTCCCCCCTTGGCCAATCAGTGCACGACATTGGCTCGCACTATTTTAAACGATTGGGTTTAACAAAAAAAAAATAATTTTATTCAACTCTTAAATAAAATAATTCATCTCATAAATTCTCTTGACTATTTTAGGCGCATTATTTAGAGACTTGCGCAAGGACCTCATGGACAATTTATTCCTAGCTCCAAATGGAACAAATCTGATTATCATCTCTGATAATAATTGATTACCATTTAGAAAAATTTAATGCAACTAAATAAGTGTTACTGCACTCTAGTAATAAATATATCTAATCGTTAAATTTTCCTGTAACAGTTTACTCACAATTGACCCCTCTAATAAATGTCCATGCGAAAAATAACTTAAAAAACTATTGTCATTCTTTCTCACTTTTCCTTCTTAGTTTCCAACTCGCCCTTCTCGATTAAGTCACTAATACATAAAAATATTTATGTATTAATTCGAAATGTCTTACATAAGGAATGCTCTGACCAAAGTCTCTGGAGCCAATTTGAATACTTTCAAATCAACTAAGGGGACATTTTACATGGTAGATTCCTAGTAAAATATCCATTTCCGCTATACTTCATGCAATTATCCAATGAGCGTAAGATCCTAATTACATAATAACCTGATCCTTTTGGCGTATCAAAGTAATTAACATTCCGCACACGAGTCCAAACTATTTCCCGGATTTAGAGTCATTGTATAAACAAAATATATATAAACTACTCACTTTTGATAGTAGCACAGATATGAGCAAATCACGTGGTCCATCCAGTGTAACAATCATATTGTAATATGCCAACATAACACTCTAGGTCATCATCAACATAACCAAGGCAAGTTATGTAAATGTTACATTATAGTCTTAGCAAGCAAGTAGCCCAAACTCATCACTAACTACAAATTGTATATTAAACAACATTTTATCTGTTATTAGTCTATCTATGGCATAATGTCATTATCCACTAAAAACAAATATACCGAATGTTATTTACGGACTTCTTCCAACTCATGGTACATGCTTTGAAAATTGAACAACATCACATGCATACAAACTCGTAAACATATAGAAAACAATAAATAACTTTTATTCACTTAATACAAATGTTAACATAAATTGGGTTTCCTAGGACACTAGCTCTAACAACGACTCCACAAAGAAGTCACACAACATTTTAGCTTGAGAACAAGCATTAATCTCTGTTTTCATAAACTGTAATTTGCATAACAACTTTTCCATGATATAGCACCACTAGCAAATATGAAAATGAAGCCTGCTGTAGACTTCATATCATCTTTACAACCACTCAGATCACAATTTACATATCCATCAATTCAAGGTTTTCAAACCTTTTGTACATAAGCATGCGATCTCTAATAGCACGTAGACACCTCATCACCCTTTTTTCCGCAACAACCCAATGTACTTTTCTAGGGTTAGACATGTATCTGCCCGATGTGTTAACTATAAAAGCAATGTCAAGCCTAGTACAAACTTCAGCATACATTAAGTTGCCAACTGCAGTTCTATAAGTTATATTCATCATGGATTCTACTCTGAGATTGTTACTAGAACATTGCTCCTTACTGAGTTTATCTTCATTACACATAGGTGCTATACAAGACTTGCATTTCAAGAGACCAAATCTTTCAAGTACTTTATCCATATATGCCCTCTATTATAGGCCTAATAGCTTTATAGTTCTATCTCTTTGTATCTTGATGCCAAGAATATAAGATGCATCTCCAAGGCCCTTTATGTCAAATGCCTCAGACAGCATGCTCTTGACATCATGAAGGAAACCAAGATCACTACTTGTAAGTAAAATATCGCCAACATACAATACTAAGAAAATGATCTTACTCCCACTAACCTTGACATACACTCAAGGGTCTATTTGATTTGCAAAAGCCGTAGACAATATTTTCTCATGAAACTTTAAGTACCATTTGCGAGAAGCTTACACTAGTCCATAATTGACTTCCTAAGTTTGCATACCGTATGGTCTTTCCTTGCTTCTATAAAACCATCAGTTTGTAACATATAAACTTTCTCTCTAAGGTCTGCATTCGAAAAAGTCATTTTAACATTCATTTGATGAAGTGTCTAGTCATAATGTGCATTCAAAGTCATAATAATTTCAAAGGAGTCCTTAGAAGAAATTGGAGAAAAGGTTTCACTAAAATTAATTCATTCCCTTTGTGTATATCCTTTAGACCAATCTTGCTTTAAACCTGTTCATCTTCTCTTTTGAGTCTATTTTTACTCTGTACACCCATTTGCAATTAACAGGATTAAATCCTTTAGGAGCCTAACTAATTCTCAAACCTCATTGTGTTCCATAGACTACTTCTCCTCTTCCGTCACCTTCTTCCACTTTTCTATTTGCAGAAGAGAAATAGCTTATTCTTAAGACAGTGGTTCATCTAATCCACTAAAAACATAATCAACCTCTACTAAATATACAATATAATCATGTGACAAAATTGATCTCCTTTTCCTCTTAGAATGCCTAATGGATACATTTTGGCTTAATCACAATTCTTGAATTGGCTAGGAGTCTTTGTGGTGGGGATAATAGATTGCAAAGATTCTATTTGCGCTATAAATACTAGATTAAGAATCTCCCTTTCATGGACAGTAGGCACTACAACTTGGGTTGGATGAGGACAAGTAATGGGTTCTTGAGAGCAATCACGATTGCCCACATCAAACTCAAGAAACTTTATAGTTATGGACAAAAACAATCCTTGTGCCATTAGAGGGCAATATAATCTATAAACTTTAGAGGCCTCCAGATAGCTAATTGAAAAGAAACACGGGTGGTTTTAGGGTTAAGTTTTCTCTCATGTGGGTTATATATTCTTACTTTAGTTGGACAACCCCACACCTGTAGATTGTTAAGCTAGTTTTCTCCCTTGCCATGACTCAAAAAGAGTTTTAGAAACAACTTTGCTGGGTACCGTATTCAAGAAATACATGGTTGTTTTCAGTGCTTCACCCCATAAAAATTTAGGCTATTTGATCCTACTATCATACATCTCGTCACATCTTTTAAGAGCACGATTGTGACGCTCAGCACGCCATTTTGTTCAAGTGTCCCTAGCATTGTGAATTGGGCAATTATTCCAATACTTTCAACATATTCAATAAATGGTCCCTTAAATTGACCCATACCCCTATGTCTACTATCATACTCACCCACACGACTTGATCTCACAACTTTCATCACTTTTCCTAATTGCTTCTCAACTTCTAACTTAAAGATCTTTTAGAATTCTCAAGAGTTGCAAACTTCTTGTTAATTAAATACGCATACTCGTACCTAGAGTAATCATCAATAAAAGTGATATATGAACTTTTCCCACGTATAATGGGAGGCAAGGGTCAACTAATGTCAGTATGAATTATCTCAAGGAGTCCACTACCATGGGTAGTACCATGCCTTTTGTTCTTAGTTAGTTTTCCCTTTATATAGTCAATACAAGTGCCAAAATCTTGTATAAACTAGGAAGGATTTCATTCTTAATCAGTCTTTTTATTCTTCTTAAAATGTGAACAAAGTCTCTTATGCCACAATTTGGATGGTTTTTCTCTAGCGATGGACTATTTCACGCCTACCACTTTAGTGTTAAGAGAAATATGTGTTAGACAAAAATATAACTTATATAAACCATCACAAAAAAAGTGAATCTCTCATACAAGTGGACCAATGAGAAAAACCCTTTAAAAATATGTCACCTTTGACAAACCAAATTTTTTCGAGTTCAAATTAACCCTTCATTGATCACTCCCACCACTTACTGCCATCACATACAACAACCCCCTTGGGCAGGTTGTTGCATGCATTGTTAACAAGTAGCAAACAACATTCCATAATCTTTCTTGAGAAAATGTTTCAATTTCTATGGTTAGCCCACTTTGGCAGTACCAAACCATATACGTTGGAAAATTAATCAACTGAGACAAGTATCATGACCATAATAGATCTCTTAATTTTCAATTATATTTACTAAATATCACAGTTTAATAAATCCATGTATGTGTAAACATTACATCCATAATTTTATGGACTTAATCTCTATCAAGCATACTCAGAAAGAACCTCCCTTAAAGGTAGCAGCCTGAAATGGGAAGGCTGCGTACATCCATCCCCCCAGACACTGTTTAGACAGGAGCCCTTAGGGTGCTGGAAATGTTGCTTTGCTTTGCTTTAATCTCTATCAAGCATAAAAATATTCAATCTTAATTTCATGAAAATGAATGCCTGAATTCATTCTTCTGCATGAAATTAATATGTTTCCAAAAGCAATTAAACTATTGTTATCATTGCAGAAATTTCGCAAAAAAACAAACAGTGGAATCACGATTGCTATATAATCAAGTATGTAATGGTAAGAATTACTTGTGAAAAATATTTCTAAACATAGTACCTGAAAATGGAGAATCTTTATGTAATGTTATTATTACAATGGTTCCAACTAAAGTTTTTGTAATTCAAGTATTTTTACTAATGAGTGAGCTTAAAACTTCTTTTCCCTTTCCCTTATTTGAAACCTTCCATATTTAAAAACAATAGAGAGAATAATTAAAGGAATCAGTTACCTAACAAAGTACCCATAATCAATAACTAAATCTCAAGTCTTCTCTTTTCTCTCTTGTTTTCTTCTTTTTCCCTTTTTTAAAAAAAAACTCATGGTTAGGTGTGTCTCTCTAGGATCATGTGGAGAGTTTTTGGCCAATGTCTCTCGATTCAGTTGGCTCAAAGCACCAAGTGAAGAGCACTCCTTGGACCTAATGGCTCGAGTCAAAGGAATTTACAACCTAAGCCATTAGCACATACCTTGGAAGAATATTTCATCACATTAGGCATTGGTGCTTATTAAAGTGACTTAAAGAAGTTGACTCTTCTTAAGCTTTCCCTGTGGCCTATGCAGCAAGCTTTCGACTGGCAGCACTCGATCCAGTTGGCTTAAGGTACCATGTGTTAAAACACACTTACGGGCTTACTTGCTCGAGACACATGGGCTACGAGAACCAACAAGTTATAGGTACTTACCCAATCGAACATGCATTGATACCTCTTCTTTTTTTTTTTTTTGAATAGAATCAACTCAAGAAAAAGAGATAAACTATTGATTTCAACATTATTATAAGTAAAATGCTTGAATCAAATTCCTAAAATTATTCCCACTAAAAGAACAAACAAAAGTTTAAACCTTACATGCCATCCCTAAACCCAAACATTGCATTGTCCTCAAAGCAAACCAAATAAAAGTAAATACAAGCAAGGAAACACAAGAGACAACCTTAGATATATGTGCCACGGAGTTAACACATTCAACTATACGTGGTGGGCAAATCCAAAAAGAAAAGGACGAAATAGCAAGCTATGACAAGACATAGAAGACAAAATTCTAAACAAACTTGTTAGTAGGATGAGAAATATGGACAACACAGGTGTTTAATATTAGAGAAATAAAATATTCATGCAGGGATAAGAAAAGGATCTGCAAAACAAAGAGAGTGCAATCCAAAAATTAAATTAAACAATAGAACAAAAGTAAAAGTAGGTTGGGTTGCCTCCCACGAGCACTAAGCTTAACATCTTCAGCCCGGACACGGCATAAAGGGCAAAGTCAACCAAAATCTAAGGCAGCATCCTTGATATGAATCAGGTTGAGATTGTAAGGACAATCCCTGAACCTAACAGCTTTTCTAGACCCGTGATTATCAAGGAGAGGAACATGGCCAGCATCGGGGTCTCGAATCTCTATCCGACCAAGCTTAGGTGATGACTTAGCAATTAACACACAGTTATCGACACAAACAGGGACGTTATTCCAATCAGCACTTTTAGTAGGATCAGGGGCACCCAATTCTACCAAAGGTTCAATATCATCAACCCATAGCGTTCTAACTCATCCTTCGTCTCACGGTATATAATAATATTCGAGACCTTCAATCTGCCCTTGAGGTTTCCAGAAAAAACCTCTAACACTACCGTTCTATAATGATTCACAGCATTGGCCCAGGCTAGCAACAGTCGACCTAGAATGATACGAGTGTTGTTCTTCCATCTAGAAACAGGGTCCATATCTAAGACAATAAAATCAACCGGGAAGACAAACTTGTCAACCTTAACAAGTACATCCTCCACCATCTCACGAGGTACACACTCTATTTTGAATTGTTGATAAGCTTGGGTGTAGAATCAAGAACCTTCAGTAAGCAGAATCAACAATTCAGAATACTAATACAATTCACAACAATGAACCTTCAGTAAGTAGAATCCAGAACAACTGGAAAAATCAACCCACAAAAAACTATTATCCAAGATTGACTCCTCCAGATATTCAATTTGAAGAAAGAAATCAATTCACGTCTATGTCATTCAATGGAAACGATATCCATGAATGGAATATAGATGGCAAATCACAATATGAAATCAAAAATACTCTACAACCAATGACAATGGCTTCATCAGCCTGTGAAATAATCAATCCTACCAATATAAATCACACATCCGCCCAAATGATTGTTGCTGGATTTTCAGGACAATTACAATCATGGTGGTCAAACACACTGCAAGAACATGATAGACAAATGATACTCAACCACACTCATATTCAACAAAAACGTCTTGATCCAGATGATGTCAACTCTCCTTGGACTGAGGAAGAAGTTGAAGATGCTGTCGAGACTCTAATCTGGACAACAACTGTTGCTTTCCTTGGAAGTGCAACAGAAGAGCAAGAATCAACAAAACTATTCCTAACCAATCTAAGGTGCCTGTCTTTACAGGACTTTAGATGGTATAAGGATATGTTTTTAACCCATGTACTCAAAAGAGAAGATAACAATGCATCATTTTGGAAAGAAAGATTTGTCACTGGACTTCCAAAATTGTTTGCTGAAAGAATCACGACGAAAATTCAAGACCATTGCGGTACTCAAACAATTCCATGGCAAAATTTAACATATGGTCAATTATTTGCTTTTGTTAAAAAGGAAGCATTACAACTATGTCAGGAACAAAAACTCCGTAACAATCTCAAAAAGTTTCAAACAAAAAAGGAATTAGGATCCTTTTGTGCTCAATACAATATTCATACATTCAAACCTCCTTCAAAAAGATTTAAAAAGAAAAAATTTCAACAAGAACCATTCAAGCAATCAAGAAAACATAAATACAAACGTTGAACATTTCCTCAATATTATACCAACAAAAGAAAATATTCAAAAAAGAAATCAAACAGAGTTCCAGTTTGCTACAAGTGTAAGAAACCTGGACACTATTAAAATGACTGCAAAATAAAAAATAAGATCAGTGAAATAGAAGATGAAGAATTAAGAAACAAATTAATGAATCTCTTTCTATCTGATTCAAGTTTAGGAAACGAAGACCATATCTTCGAAGTTTAAGAAAATTCAAACAATGATGATTCATCAACTGAATCCTCACAAGAACCATGTTCCTGTAAACTCAAAACTCTCAATGTTCTGACAAAAACTAACAAAGAAGATTTGTTAGATATTGTCGACAAAATTTAAGACCAAAATCTCAGAAAAAGAAATCATATTCAAAGAATAAGAAATCAGGACACCAGTACAACCCAGATCTCTAGAACAAATATTTGAAATATATCCCGCACAAATATCTTTCGACAAATTTCAACTAGCGATCTACAAAGAGAAGTCAATGAATTAAAACGACAAGTTTAACATCTTCAAACTGAAGTAATAACAATGCAATATCAAGATTTAGAATCAAAATCAAAACAATCTCTTACATATTCAAAAGGTCTATAATTAGAAGCCATAATTGCATATCTGGAATCTAAACTAGATAATTCAAATAATATATCAGATTCAACTCAATTTGAAAACATTCAAATTCCTGAAGAACCCTCTTCAAATGACAAATTTCTTCAATTAATAGAACGGATAGAATACCAGAAATGGTATATCCGTATAACTCTCCATGTCGCAAAAGATTTCAAAATTCAAACTCAAGCCCTTTTGGATTCAGGCGCAGATCTCAACTGCATTCAAGAAGGCCTCGTTCCCTCAAAATTCTACAAAAAAACACTAGAGAGTCTCAATACTGCTAGTGGCAACAAAATAAATATCAAATACAAACTTTCAAATTCCTACATCTGTAATGATGGAATATGTTTCAAAACCCCATTCATACTAGTCAAAGATCTTCAACAACAAATTATACTAGGCACTTCCTTCATTAGTCAAATATACCGATTCACGGTTACAAAAGAAGGAGTCCACACAAAGATCAAAAGTATTCCAGTAACTTTTCAATTCATCAATCCAATTCAACAAAGAGACTTACATCTCTTACAATTAACAACAATATTCAAACAAATAAATTCAATATATAATAAAAAATCCCATATTCAATATCTCACATTCAAATTAAAATCTCTCAATTAAACAACAAAATAATCAAAGAAGTCTGCTCCGAGCTTCCAAATGCCTTCTGGAATAGAAAGCAAGACATTGTTCAACTACCTTATGAAAAGGACTTCAGAGAACAAAATATTCCAACAAAGGCAAAGCCTATTCAAATGAATAAAGAGCTATTAGAACATTGTAAAAAGGAAATTCAATCTCTTCTTGATAAAAACTTGATAAGACCATCAAAATCTCCATGGAGCTGCTTCGCCTTTTATGTCAATAATCAAGCTGAAAAGGAACGAGGAGTTCCACGATTAGTAATCAATTATAAACCACTCAATAAAATTCTTCAATGGATAAGATATCCAATCCCAAATAAACGGGACTTACTCAATAGGTTATACAAAGCAAAAATATTTTCAAAATTCGATTTAAAAAGTGGTTTCTGGCAAATCCAAGTCCATGAAAAAGATCGCTACAAAACAACATTTGCCGTCCCATTTGGACACTACGAATGGAATGTCATGCCTTTTGGACTCAAAAATGCCCCATCAGAATTCCAAAACATCATGAATGATATCTTTACTCAATGCACAGATTTCATCATTGTATACATTGATGATATTCTAGTTTTTTCAAATAATATAGATCAACATTTCAAACATTTAAACACTCTTCTATATGTCATTCAAAAAAATGGCCTGGTCTTATCAGCCTCCAAACTAAAGCTATTTCAAACAAAAATCAAATTTCTTGGCCATGACATTTTTCAAGGAACTATCAAACCAATTAACAGAGCAATTAATTTTGCTAACAAATTTCCAAATGAATTAAAAGACAAAACTCAATTACAAAGATTCTTATGATGTCTTAATTACGTCTCAGATTTCCTCCCTAACCTAAGAAGCTTGTGTCAACCTCTTTACCAAAGGCTCAATACGAATCCTCCTCCTTGGACGGAAAACCATACAACAATTGGTCAAACCCTTAGGGAAAAAGTCAAAAGTTTGCCATGTTTAGCCTTACCAAATCCAGAAGCATCTCTAATTGTAGAGACTGATGCTTCTAATATTAGTTATGGTGGAATTCTCAAACAAAAACTAGAATCAAAACTAGAGCAACTAGTTAGATTCCATTCGGGTCTATGGCTAGGACCTCAAAAAAATTATTCAACCATCAAAAAAGAAATCTTATCAATTATTTTAAATATTTCAAAATTTCAAGATGATTTATATAATAGAACTTTTCTTCTCCAAGCCCGCAAAAGAAGTTTTACACAATGATGTTAAAAATCTTGTTTCAAAACAAATTTTTGCCAGATGGCAAGCGATTCTATCAGTATTTGATTTCAAAATTGAATTCATCAAAGGAGAAAATAATTCTCTCTCAGATTTCCTTTCAAGAGAGTTCTTACAAGGACATGACACTACCCCCTGCTCTTCTTCAAGACTATGTCTAATGACAAAGGAAAACTCAAAGAAGAAGACTTTCAAAAACCCAAAGATTATGTCATGAAAATTCAACCTCACACCTCCTCAAAATCAATTCAAACTAAAAATCCATATTCAATCCTTGACCAGGATTTTCCCCCAATATCCTATGCTGCTGCAGCTCAAGGGACAATTCAACAACCTTCAAATCCAAAAAAGAATATTCAAGACTCTTCCTCTCAATATTTTTCAAAACCCCAAGTGGAACATACTTATTTAACAAATTTTTATGCGCCACTATTTATCAATGACATTCAAACTTCTGTTAACGCAACTTTTCCTGAAGAATTTCAATGGATCCCTGATGATCTTAATAGAACACGAAAATTCTAGGAGTTCATTTTGGTTGATTCAAAATCTGTTCAAATCAAACATAAAAACAATTCTCCAAACGGACCTATCACTTTTTCAACCTGCAAAATCCTGAATGTTTGCAACCGATCTGATTTCAGATTCAATCCTTTTACTTTCAAACAATTCTCTCAACCTTTTCAACCCCCAGGATATACTTACCAAGATTACAAAATGGCTTGGTTTAGATGCTTTCTTATCAAACCATTTGATCATTCTTGGTTTTTCCAATTTTCAAAGAAAACCAGACAATTCCCAACTTGGTTTTTCGAGTGGTGGAGGTATTTTGGCCCTGCTCAGACCATTTACCCTGCCAATGTTCAAGCATATTTCAATTCCTATTCAAAAAGTCTAGGTGATCAACACCATTTTCTTGATAAAATCACCAGCTTTCATTCAAATTTTCAAATTCCATGAATCCTGTGCTGGTCTTACTCACATACTCAATTTTTTGAGCCTCCTTACCCCTTTTCCATCGTTCGTGAGTACAGAATCAAATGGTGGGATAGGTATGAGGTAAAACGTGACTGTTCCACTGAAATACTTTCTAGATTCTTCAAAACGAAAAACAAAAATGTTCAAGCTCTTCCTCAGGGATCTTCAACACCTTCAAAGATTCAACCTCAAAAGACTACAGATTCAAGCTCTTCTTCAAAATCCAAACCAAAGGCAAAAATTTCAAAAAAACTTTTAGCCCAACTGATTCAACAAATTCAAGATGCATCTGATGATGACGAAAGTGATGACGCCAGCTCATCTTAGACTGATCCTTTCAATCTCCTCCAATAATTCAAGATGACGCGTGCAATGACGCAACCTCTTCAATAATTCAATTACGGCTGATTTGATTCCCCAGACAAGTCACTGTCAATTTTACTGTAGCAGTCACTGTTGCAAGGACGTCCAGCTGCCCAGTTACTGTTGCAATCATTCAATTTCACTGTTCAAGATCAATAATTGAAGCCCAGCTGTCCCGGACTTCAAATTTTCTCAATTGCAATTCAATTTTGAAGGCTATAAAAGGAGCTTCAGTCCCCCATTTCAAGGCAGGTCCAAATTCAGAGCAAATTAGGAAAGCAAAACAAAACACAAAAGTCTTTTCTTTTACTTTCTTTTGTAAGCTTGTGATCTGTATTCAAGTCTCCAATTTTAATATTCTGTAAGTTTCAATTTCAATCTGTAACTTTAATTTCTGTATTTCAATCTTATGTTTGTAATCAATCTGTAAGTTTCAATAAATTCTCCCTCTTTCTCGTCTTCCTATCTCATCCTCTTCTATCTGCTCCTCCCCGCACCCAGTCCTCAAATATGATTATCATCTTATGGCAACAATTGATTACCATTTAGTAAAACTTAATTCCACTAAATAAATTTTGATATACTCTAGAATTAAATATATTCACTCAAGAATTTCTCAAATAACTTTTATTATGACAATTAACCCATCTATTAGATATCCATGAGCAAAAGTAGCTATAGTTACTTTTCTCACATCTCTCGCCGTAGTTCCCGACTAGCCCTTTTCAAACAATTCAATAATACATAAACAATTTTCATATTAATTCCAAATGTCAAACATATAGAATACTTTGGCCAAAGATTCTGGAATCTTTTCATATGCTTGCGAATCAACTAATGGGACATCTTTATCTCGTCAGAGACTATAGATTTCACATAAAACAGCTGTTCCCGCTACACTTCATGCCATTATCCAGCGCACGTAAGATTCAAGTCAAATGCACTTTAACTAATCCTTTTAGCACATCAAAGCAACAAACATTCCATGCACGAGTTCAGACTGTTTCCTGGATTTAGAGTTATCGTCTTACAGAATTAATTATCTCTGATAGCAATTAAAGAAACAACTAATTCATGTGGTCCTACTCGGTGTTCCAATCTTATTGACAACACCAACATAATACTCTTATATCCCTATCCACATGACCAAGACAAGTCATCAAAAGTATCATATTATAGTTTTATCAAACAAATTGTCCAACTTATCATCGACTACTAATATACTTTGAGAATATATCACTAGTTTGATCTAAGTCTATCGGTGGTTCAATCTCATTGACCACTTAAACCAAACCTGACATGACATCTTGGACTGTGTCCATCTCATGGAATGTTTTAGAAAATAATTACATGCATGTTTGACTCGTAAAACATAATCAGACAATAAATAAATAAAATAATTTCATTTTATTTAATATTTAAAACTAATTAATTAGGTTTTCAAGGACACCAATTCTAACACTATTTGGCTCTCTAATTTAGCAATAGATTGAGAGTGAGACCGAACCAGTTGTGTAGTATTCTTCATAAAGCAGAGCATGCGCTCCTCAAACTGTGAAGTGTGTCCTGTAGGTGGACGAGGAGGGTTATCTTAAGTAACATTGGAGTGAGGTTGAGCATCATATCTTTTCCCTCTTGAAAACTGAGAGGGGGTGTGGTACCTACAAATCCAGGCACTGGTTGCCTCGTAGCTTGACTTTGATTGGCATTCTACTTCCATAATAAGCACGGATTATTGTGCCACCCGAGATTGTAGGTGTTGGAGAACGGGTTGTTATTCTGCGAATATCCTTGTGCTGCATATACCTGGTCCTGCATTTATTTGGGAAACTAAGACATGTATAAGCAATTAAAAATAGAGTGGTCCTCACCCGAACAAATGCCACAAGGAGTAGTACCATCCGGTGACTCAACTGCGTTGACTCGGTGCACATTAGCAGGGTTCTCATGCAAATTTATTGTCTGGTCAATCTTCCTACAAAAGGCATCCAGTCTAAGGTTAACGTCATCGTTGGGTGCTCCTTCGTAGACACCACGTGTGCTTCCTCTAACCACCCTCGCAAAAGAGGCTTAGTCGAGGGAGTGTTCGCTAAGGCGCTCAAATAACATCCATGCCTCATTCTCGTCTTGTTGGTTAAATGCTCCCCTGTACGAAGCATTAACCATTTGCTTATTTGAAGCTGTCAGACCTTCATAAAAACTTTGCACGAGAGCCCACTTGGGTGATCTATGGTGGGGATAGCTTCTAAGGAGCTCCTTAAACTTGTCCCAACTTTCGTGAAATTGCTCCTGGTGCTTTTGTTAAAAATTGTTTATTGCTCGCCTAATAGCCATCGTTTTGGCTTGAGGAAAAAAATTGACCAAAAAGCATTGTTGGAGGTCATTTCAAGTGGTGATTTCACCCCTGGGTAAGGATTGAACCATCTTTAGCTAAGCCTTTTAACGAAAAAAACAAAAGATCATTTTAGTTTAAGGATGAAGGACAGGTAGCCTTCTGTATCCTAGATTTGTATTATACTTTCTACGATGATTTTGTTATGTTATTTTCGCACCCATGTGGGTAATTCTTTATGTTAATTGGTTTTCTTTGGATGTGGCCGTAGCCACGTTTGGATTTCCAATTTATTTGCGTTTTGTCTACGAGCTTTTAGCCTAAACCATAATATAATAGGTTTTCACACATGGTAGGGTTAAGGTTATACCCAACCCCGAGCACAATCTTTTATATAAGTTAATATTGAATTAGGAGCAAGAAATGAATTAAGTAGTGCTACTGAGATAACCTATGCTACACTTAGGGTAATAAGATAGGTTATGTCTTTAAACTAATTCTTTACTCTAAGCCCTGATTTACCTGTTAATCGAAGCTATAGTGCTTGTAGCCTAAGCACTCTAAATCATTGTCATAAGTAAAATATAATGAAGGGGTGCGAGTTAAGTTACCCTGAATTTATTCCTTAAACTAAAAGGGTCGACTCCTCCATGGAAGTTTTACGCATCATTCAAATTTAGAAAAGAAAAAAAAATATGAATAAAACTAAGAAGCGAAGACTCCCTTAGTTAGCATTGGTGGTGATCCGTTCTTTGATCCCCCAGCACTCCAACCACCTGCGCTTTAGCATTTGAGAATTCTTGGATCTCGTAGCGGCTTCGAGAAGGAGAGGAGGAGAAGAGCAGTGGCAAAGATGTGAAAAGAGCCCCCCCCCCCCCCCCCCCCCCCCCCCCAAAAAAAAATCTATTTATACCCATAGTGTGACCTAGGGTCTACTGTGGGAATCTCGTTAGCCGATCGATCGGCTGTCCCATTATAAGCTGCCAATCGATCGGTTTTTTGTGTCGAATGGTCAATTAGTTCCAGAAACCTTACGAGATCTATTTGGGTTACTGAATTATGATTCAATGGGTCCTTCTTTTACACACAGGGTTGGGTTTGTCATTATAGACTTTAAATATGCCTAAATTCTGCTTGATGTAACCATTTTTCAACCTTTGTTTGCTCCGATGTATTCCAAGCCTAAATGTACCTAGATTGTAATAAAACACACATGTAAAATCCGAATATGTCGCATGAATGAAGTATAAAATATATAAAAATAAGGCACATCACACACCAATTTCAAAAACATGGATTACAATATGTGAAATTTTCATAATTATTTAACCCTAATATTTCCTGATGCTATGATACCATATGTAGAAAATTCTTTAAGGATCTAAATTTTAGGGTTAGAGATTGTAAATATACCATTAGTGGAAGTCATTGTTGGAGTTAATTGAAATCTGGTTTGATCTGCAAGATAACAAAAAACAAGCAAGAAATTGTCTGGTGCTTAGAACTTGGTTTTCTTCTCGCATTCCCATTCTTTATGATAACTACCAATGGAGCAAGTCATCCTCTTATCTTTATTTTTGTAGCAAGGGTTTTAGGAGGAGATAATGGACTAAGCCTAAGCTTAGCAAACTATCTGGGTTGCCCACCAAAGCCCATCTTTAATTAGGCCCAACACCTTACATACCACACCATTAATTATATAATAAGTTGAGACGAACTTGGATCCATACTTTAAGGATTACTTTATAAATTAGGTTTTACTGGTTCAACATCCAACTAGTTTTATAAAATTATAAGATAACCCAATCAATGGAAGCCCACTCTACTAAAAATTCAAACAGACCATAGTTAGTAAAATACACATATAATTGTCGTATTAAACACGTATTCGTCTTTTTCTGCTTAAAAATGGCGTTAATGTATGATTGTCAATCATCATCATCATCATACATAGTGCCTCAAGGGCTTCCGCTTGCGCAGGGTCCGGGAGGAGTAAGATATACGCAGCCTTACCCCATCAGAGGGGATCATGAAGAGAGACTGTTTCCGAGGACCCCCAACCTGTTAGTTGATAATTATTAAGGGGCTGTAAAAAGAAGATGTAAAACATAGAGAGCATAGGTAGCATTTATGCAAGTAATCATGTCGGCACAAAATCAAATAATCAGATAGTCAGCTAATCAGATAATCATGTAAGCATATAATTAAGTGTGTATGTATGGGAGCGTAGGAGCATGGCAGCCAAGGCAACAGATAAAAGCAAACAAGCATGTAGGTGGGAAGATCCTACCTGCGACACACACACACACACGGAGAGAATAAATCGGCTAGAGAGGCGAGAGAAGAGAGAGAGAGAGAGAGGAGGCACAAAAGAGAGCGAGAGATAGAGAGGGGGGGGGGGGGGTACAGAAAGGACATAGAATACCATAGAATATCAGCAGCGTGTAGCACTGCACCCCAAGTCACAGATCCTATGCACAGTAATCGGCCAACATCATCATGTACTGCGTGCGTGCAAACGAGCATACAAGCCTGCACTGAGCTCTAAACTAAAACCATCTCTTCACTTAGGTTGGGGTAGTCAGAGTCCTATCAAATCAAATCTCTACGCTGTTTGTAGTTTTATTTGGCCGGCATCTTCCTCTCTTCCCATCTATACTATGAGATAGTTTTCAACTCCTTGAAAGAGCAGCGATGAGTCTCTAATTACCTCTTCTATTGCCGGCCACATCCTCTTTTCCCATCTTTTGAGTTGTCTCCATCCAACTTTGGGAGCACTGGACCACCCATCAAGGGCATAACCGCTTATATGCACCAGGCACCATACATCCTCATGTTATACGAGTGCTGGATGCTCCTCCCCCGCTACATCGGCTACAACAATACTGATCTTCCATTTAACCCTATCTGGGGCCATCTCTTCGTTTATGTTAAGACATGTGAGATCCTATCAAATCGTCTCCATCCAACTCTTCTTTGGTCGGCCCCTCCCTCTTTTTCCCACTGTAATGTGGAGTTGTTCGCATCTCTTGACAGGTGCCGCTATGGGTCTCCTCCTAACATGTCCAAACATAATACGGTAAAATGTGCGCTTATTAATATTATCCATATAATACATGTTTAATAAGACATATTCATATTTGTTCCGAATAAAATGTAAAAAATTAATTGAAGATAATCATACATACCTAAATTATGTATCTATATTTTAAATTTTGCAAAATTTGCCACTTAAGGTCCTAAACTATATAGTTAAAAAAAAAAGTCGCAAACTATTGATTTATACGGTATTTTTTACTATGTATCATGCTTCTTACTACTGCTATATATAGATAACACCATCACATTAAAGCCAAAATTGATAGAATGACGTTTATTTTCACTCTATTAGTATTCTAGAAGAAATTGTTATGGGCGTAAACTAATCATATATAAGTTTTTGGTAAGTCAATGAATTTTTTATGTATAGAGCCAAATAATACACGACATCAACAACAAGAAGAAGCCCAGTGTCTCAAGGGCTCCCGCGTAAGTATCGTTTGGGAGGGGTAGGATATACGCAGCCTTACCCCACTCAGGGTGGTACCCTAACAAGATGCTGTTTCCGAGGATCCCCAACCTGATAAGTATGAAGAGCATGGAAAATATGGAGAGCATGGAAATTATGGAAGTATGGAGACAAGGAAACGTAGAAGCAAGAGCAACAGGCAAAAAGCAAATACGCATATAGGGGAAAGAGCCTACAAACGACACAATGCAAGCATACAGCATATAGAGTATAGAGATTATAGAGAGTATAGAGAGTATCAGCAGCTAGTAGCTATACATCATAAGGCGACAGACCATAAGAGCATTAAGCGTGCAACATATGGCAAAAACTACGTATAGACAAACAGGTATGCAAGTAGCCTCGTGGCACTAGTGCTAGCTTAGAAGTGCTCGATGCTCCTAAACCGTTATATCGGTTACACTTATATTAATCATCCATAGAGCTCTATTTAGAGTCGAATAATACATGAACATATTAAATTTTGTTGTGAACCTAAATAAAGTATACTATAAACAAAAGGAAAGTATTAAAAGAGACATAAAGGAAAATCATAAGATGGCATTTCATTTGATTGCCTGAATATGGATTATAATGCCCCTATTTATAGAATGAAGCCCTCTTCTAGGTGGGGGCCCTCTAACTTATTATTAGACTACTAGAATACTAAATACTTTAATATTATAGACCCTAAATACCTAATTTAGGATCGTATCAATACTTTCCCCTTCGAGAGATTCTTGTCCTCAAGGGTCTAGTATGATATTTTATAACTCTTAAAAAAAGTGCTTTTTTATCATCCTTTTTATTATCTGATATGAACCTAAATAAAAGTATACTATAAACTAAAGGAAAGCATTAAAAGAGACATAAAGGAAAAACATAAGATGACATTTCATTTGATTGATTGAATATGGATTACAATGCCCCTATTTATAGAATGGAGCCCTCTTCTAGGTGGGGCCCACTAACTTACTATTAGACTACTACAATACTAAATACCTTAATACTATAGACCCTAAATACCTAATTTAGGATCGTATCAAATTTCTTTTAATTTTCGTATTATATATTTTATTATGTATATGACGCCTCTTGTTCCCTATTCATACCCAAACCCCTTGCCAAATAGGGTTTTGCGTGGGAAATTTTGGCAAAATTAGAGAGCTAGGCCTCTGCAGGTGAAGTTCACAAAGTGCATACTTGGGGGGAAACTAGGCGACGAAGCCATAGTAATAGCAGCCGCCACCGCCACCGCCACCGCCACCGCCGCTGCAAACTCCACCAGCTTCGGCCGCCATCGAGAAGGTATGTGTTCAATCTCTATTGAGCGAGAGACAGAGAAACATACATAGAACTTGGCTGTACCTGCTTAATTTCAGCTCATTGGTGTTAAATGTAAAATGATTCGTGGTACTTCAACCATCGGTTTAAGCTTTTGAGAAAGTTTTTTCCTTTATGTAGTATGAGAGTCTTGTTGACTAAGAGGTCACAGGTTCGAGCCCCAGTAGCCCTCACTCTTAATATTAACATAATTGAAGCTCAAAGTACGAGGTAGATGTGTGGAATATGCATGCTTCAAGCCCAATCGCATGAGGGGGGCTTGTTAAATATAGAGCTATGGCTGCACCTTCACCTATCTATTTGAGCTTTTGGAAAAGTTGGTTCCTTGACATAGTATTAGGGCCTTGTTGACCAAGAGGTCACGGATTTGAGTCCCAATAGCCCCCCGTTTCAATATTAACATAATTCAAACATAAGGTATGAGGTGGGCCTGTTCAGTATCCATGCTTCAAGCCCAATGCGCATTTGCATGAGAGGGCATGTTAGATATAAAACCATTCATGAGCCTTCTTCACCTATCAGCTTAAGCTCTTAGGAAAGTTGATTCCTTGAAATTGAATCCCTAGGGGCCCGTTTGAACCTTGAAATTTTTGAAGGAAGGAAAAAAGTATCCGAGACTATTGGCTGCCATGTTGTTCGTGGTTTTTCTTGATAATTAATGTTGGTACCTAGTGTCACGATCCTAGAGTTTTGGAACTGTGCGGCACATGCTTCTGCTCGAGTAGCATATTAGCTTGCACTCTAGATTGCTTTGAGTGCACGGACCCTCCGAATCCCGAGATGTTGGTGTGTGTGAATGTGCTACTCCCACTTAAGTACATAGAAACACACACATTGAACATAGAGCTTGAAACATAAACAATTTGCATTCAACAATATAGCATACATTGGGTATGGAGTTTGTAATTTGAGTTGACTATCCCTCATATATATGTCTAACGCAAGTCCATAGTCCTGGCAAGAGGAAACATGCGCTCTGCTCTTATAATCATACATCCCTTCTTTGGAGGAGGGCTAAAGCTAATTACAATCTAAGAATTTCCTTAAGCTATTTAGAACTTTTGTGGACAACGTGCAGCATGCCCCATTGAGTAGAAATAAAATTGCAAAAATCACCTAGGCTGATGACCGTGTGATCAGACGTGTGCACTAGTGCAGGCCAAACCACAGGCGCATCACTCTGCGAACACATACATGCGCGCTTGGGTGCAGGGCAGTGTGCACACAGCAGTGCCACTGCACCATGACGCGCTCATAGCTGTGTAGGATTACAAAGGGGGCCATGAACGTTCGCTCGGTCACTAGGTCGGGACACTTGTTAGCCTGTGACAACTAGCATCACCAGTACAAAGCGGGCATTAAGAAAAATTTAGCAAAGTCAGGACAATTCATCTACAACTTCTAGATGAAGATACAAAAATTGGAAATTTTTAGAAAGGGGGTAGGGGATGAGGAACTAGTGCTTATTTGGTTTCTGCTGTTTCATCTGATTTTGTTTAGTGCGTGATTTCTTACTTTAAATAGTGCATATCACCTGTTTGATCAATGGTGTGCTATCCTTTTTGAAGGGAGTTATTTACGCCGTTGGTTCCTGTGTTTTTAAATTTGTTTAAATTACTCCCTCATCTTTTATTTTGTTCAAAAAGGTCCCTAATTTTTGTAATGTTGCTCAAATTAGTCCTCCATATTTTCTTTTTTTTTTTTTTCCAAAATGATTGGCAATGTTTTATTTTATGACAAAATTAGTCTCCCACATGGTGACTGAAGTTACATAAAAATTAAAGGGGGGGGGGGGGGGGGGGGGGACCAATTTTGTTATAAAATAAAATATTAGGGACCATTTGAACAAAAGAAAAGATGAGGGACTAATTGGAACAAGTTACAAACATTAGAGACCATTTTGAGCAAAAGAAAAGATGAGGGATCAATTTGAACAAACTTTAAAACATGAGGGATAAATGGTATAAATAACTCTTTGTGAAGGTAATGCATGTTCACTCTCTATTTTCAAAAGCTTCCGCCTATTTCTCTCTCTATTGTATTCTTTTTTGCTCCGTTTAGTTCAAAGAAAATATTTTCCTTGTGGAAAATTTTTTTCTTCAAAATATTTTAAAGCAAATACATATATAAAGTTTTTGTCTTTCTAATCAAATAAAATAGTTTCATTCTGTAAATTTGTACGAGGTTCATGCTTGGTCAAGTTGAGACTAGAGTGAGGTATATGACGTGAGATTATTGTGAAAACTTTTTACCCTGTATAAAGGATCATGTTTTCTCCTTTCGTGTAGTGGAAGTCAATTGTCCCTCAATGAAGGAAAATATTTTCCACGCTGGTAGTTGTTGCTATGAAGTTATGCAAAAAAATAATAAAATTGAGACTGAAAAGGTTTTCCATCAAAATAACCGGAGAGAGCATGCATTTCTTGTCATTTTTTTTTTTTGCTATTTCGTTCGTTTAGCTTCTCCTAAGCTCAAACATAACTTAGTTTTGAGCTTATTTTCTTTCTTTTTTCAAATATGAAGCTTGTGTCTAGTTGGCTTGTGTTTACTTGAATCCATTCTTCTATATGCTTTTCAGTGACATAGCTTAAAGCTTATTTTGGAGCCCTTAATTGAAAAAAGATGGGGAAACTGGGAAAGAAGGCGAGGAAGTTCGCGAGGAAGAATCTCCAATCGGTGCTGAGACGAAAGCGAAAGCTCAAGTCCATGTTCAAAAAGAAAAATGCTTCAAGTTAGTATTTTCACTTATATTTTATTTGTAATTTCAGAACTCCTCAATTTCTTTATCCAATTATGAATTTTTAAAGTCGTTCGAAGTATGCATTATTCTTCTATATCATTGTTGAGCACTTTATAACTGGTGAACAAAATAAGCTATGTTAATAGTGATTTGGAATAGTGAGATGATGTTACTGAGCTAATAATTGATAAGTATGGGGAAATGATATTGCGGGAGATTTTGGTTTCTGGGCTCATGTTTCTTACATGCCAATGTAACCGAAACGGACTCTATGAAAAATGTGGATTTCACTGTTCTCCTTGAGGCTATTGCTTAGATAATGTTTCTTGATTGGAAGTGAGGGCCTATGTATCTGTTTCTTTTGAATTAACTCCTGAATTAGTAATGACCCGGAGTTGTGTGCAATGAAATAAATTAAAAGAATGTTACATAATGTAAAGGTCATTGCATAAAATATTTTTTGAGCTAGCTATTGCATAATTCTTTTTTGATTGGAAAAAGAAATAGTAATAAGATAGAGAATGTACAAAGAATTAAGCATAAGATTCCCCAAAATTACAAAAAGAAACCATAAAAAATAACATAAAGCCCTTCAATCCTTTTGCAAATCAACTAAGACTATGTCAGGAAAGCTCCCAAAGCTCTTTATCCAAACATCTCCTAAAAAAACCACCTTTTCCTATAAGAAATTAACTGGCATATATTGATCTTTAAAAATTTTAGCATTCCTTTCGGACTAAATAAATCAAAGAATTGCAATCTTGGCTTTGGACAATAACATTAACGTCTTTCCTCTTTCCTATACCATGGAACTTCATTAGAACGATACCTTTAACTGATCTTGGCTAACCTACATCTAGCCAAAAATGGACAATAGCTTGCACCAGAAATCCCAAGCTACAATACAATGCAAAAATAAGTGGTCATGTATCTCCCCAATCCGGAAGCACATAACACAGATCTCTGGAGACAAAGCTTTAAAATGTCTTTGTTTTTGTGGGCAATCTTGAGTGTTAAGCTTATCAAGAAGTAAAGACCACAAAAAGACCTTGTTTCTAAATGGTACCGTAGCTTTCCAAGTATAAGAGCATAAAGGGAAATCTGGAAAAGGATTATTTGAAGTAAGTTGTTGGAAAAAAGATTAGTAAAAGTGTTAGACCCATCCAACGCTCATCCCCTCTTAATTAGGCAGCGAAGATAGACGTACTTGATGCATAATATAGCTTAACTATGTGAATTCATGTAGTTCTCTTATAATAAGATCCTTGCCAAAGTGTAAGTTCCAAGATAGTGAACCACCTTGCCGAGATGAAAAGAAAGTGACTGGGGAACCAAAATGAAAAGGGATATTTTTGTAAGGCCTCCAAAATGAATCCGCATTTTGTTCTCATTTGTACAAATATACTTATAAATATGTTTATTCCTCGAATTATCGGAAGAGATATTGAAAATAATTCATGAAAGTAATTAATGTTCATGAAAAACCCATGCAATAGTCAGACCCTTTATATACATATGTGGCACCTTATTTCTGTCATCCTGCCACATCTGTGACATTTCCATGCTTACGATTGAGTTCTGTGGTTTACATGTTTCCCTTGATGATCATCCTTGTTTGGGTACGTGCATTTATGACGTTTATGCATGTTATAGTTTGGCTTGATCTTTTTTCTTAGATGATTTAAATCGTGTTCATAATACATATTATCAGCTTTATAAACGATTTGAATGCATAGTTTTAATTTTCCAGGAGATGAGAAGGATGATGTTGAGGAACAAGGAGGAGGAGATACAAAATTATCTAGTGGAAGGTAAAAAGAGGGCACCATTTGTTCTTAACACAAAGAGTTGGTTCCTCCCTGGAATGAGTACGGTTTTTTGGGGGAACAATTTAACCACGATCTTCTTTTTCTGTTTGTTTGATGGTTGCTTACTATGTTATGACTAGATAGTTATTATGTGCATTTTATTCTATGCCCGTTATCATTGTGATGTTCTAACCAAGGGCTAAATTGTTTTTCTCGGTTGACCTGTTCCATTTCATCTTAGAATGTCTCTTTGTAATCTGTCTAGAATGATGCTTTAATGCATGCAGATTATCATTTGACTTTAGTGTGCATACCTACAACAACAACAACAACCACTACTACTACAAACCCAGTGCCTACCCGCCAAGGTGGGGTTTGGGGAGGGTGAAATGTACGTACCTTTACCTCTACAGGGTGTTATCCTAAAGGGAGGTTATTTCCTAGTGTGCATACCTAGAAGTTTACTATTTTCTCTCTCACCAAGGTTCTGGATTTTGTTGAACATCGAAGTGTTAAATAGAATGTGCCTAGATGCTAATTTTTATGCTAATTGATTTCAGTATGTTCTGTAGAGTCAAAGCAAACACGTAATAGATTCCTTCTACATGGTTGAAAATGGATGAAGTAAGATTAGACGGGCCGATTACATTCGAGTTCAGGGCAGTGAAGTTACCACCTACTAACCCTGTGCCAACACCACAATTTGCTTAACCTGCTATTCTCTTGAGTGAGGACTGTTATTGCTGCAAATGGGAAGAAAAATTTTGTTTCCTACTGTAGGGTGATTGCTCTTCTAACCCTGGAAAACCAATTTTCCTTTAGAATTGCTCTAGCTACAGATTGTACATGCATGAGAAAGGTTCACTTACGTACGAGATATGATATATTCCTATGCATGGAGATTATGCCATCAATTATTCGATTTTGGCAATATACAACTTTCTAAAATATTATACATATTGTCAGGAAACCATTAATTGAAGAACTAGAAGATGGTTCTCTTGATATAGTATCTAGTGATGATGATGAGGATGTAATTGAAGATGAATCAGACAGCGATGAACTTCTTCCCGAGGTCTTGTCTTATGCCCACATCTTGTGTTTACCCCATTTATCTTGCTCTCTCTGACTCATGTTGCTCATGGTTAAAATATCAGGATCTGAGCTGCTTATATGCCAGTGATAAAGAAAAAGATGATAATTTGGCAGGTGGAAGTGTCCCTTCTCTTAGAACAATTATTACCAGCAGTGCTTGTTTACTTTTATGTCTGAAATAATATGTGGTCATGATGTTAACTGTATGTGCAGACAGTAGCAGGCCTAGTGATTTGTCAGTGCAGAATCAAAAGATTCAATCACAACTTGCAGAGAAAAGGAAGAAACTGGAGGCACTAAAGCAAAAGGTATTTGCAATACCCAAATATGTAAACAACTCTCTCGATGCTATGAATATTGTGACTCCCAGGGTGATGATTCTTGAGTGGATACTAATCGAAATAAGCTGGACAGCAGCATAAGAAGAAATTGGGGAACTTGAACAGAAAAAAAAACTGATATAGTTGAATGCCTATCTGAAATTATTTCCTAGGCCCCATGGATGTAGACGGCAACTTAATGTTTGAGTAATGGGAAAAAAAAATATTAACCTTGATGTGATGTATTAAAGAGGAAGAAAGTTATCCAGCAACACACATGAAGGATGCCATCGGTTATTGATCTTTCTCATTTTCATATGAATTTATCCTATCTGCATACAGTCAGGAAGGGGGGGTTACAGAATCAGACACAATTCTGGGAAGTGAACAAGTTCCCTACGTAAAATTTTCTGTGCATCCTTTTTTTTTTGAAGGGGGGGGGGGGGGGGGGGGGGGGGGGTGGGGGGGGGGGGGGGTTTTTACTTACATATATCCTTCAACAGATCTACTGGGAAGTTCTATTTCATCGTAAGCTGATTATGCTGCCCCTTATACTCAGCTTCCGTTGCTGTCTTCCTCTCTCTCTAAGCTCTCTTTACTATGTTGGGAACCTCTGATGGGTTTGTGCTAGACGTGTTTTCAGTTTTATTGTAAGCAATTTTGGCAAATTAAGTTGTGTACTTTGACCGAATTCTTGTGGTACATGCTATATTTTCATCTATATTTACTCTAATGTGAACAATACTAGGCTTGTTCATTGATTTTCAAGTTTCACACACAACTTTGAATTATACATTTTGGTATCTATTACTTATTGACTTCTGTTGCTACTTTCTGCAATTATAGAATTTGTAGCACTATTTTGTTTTACTTTCGTGTCCTCTGAAAGATCTTTTCTTAAAAACATTTCAGGATCCAGGATTCTTAAACTTTTTGGAAAGTCATATTAAGGGCCATAGGTCTCTACAAAGTGAAGAGATGGTAAGTCATCAATGAGGTCTTTCTTTATCCAAAGACAGTCGTTGAGTGCATATTCTCATGCTATTTTCCAGGATTTTTGCAGTTACTTTGCTTTTACCGCCTGCTAGAAAGCAGTGGATTCGACAAACATGTATTATGCTAATATCACACACAAGTTTAAGCCTATTATATTTTCTGATTTTGTTTTACAGTATTCTGATGAAGACGAGGTTGGCAATCATGACCTTCAATCAATTGATGGCGATATCTCAGATTCAGGCAACGGCAAATTGGTGACGAGTTCTACCATCAGTAATTGGTGCCAATTAGTTGTAGAGCAGCGTGACTTGTCTGTGCTTCCTAGTTTACTAAATGCCTATTGGGCTGCATGTCACTATGGATCTGAATTAGCTGATATTTGTGGTTCTGCTTCATGTCCAAGAATACTGAGTAATGAGACATTTTGTAGTGCACTAACTTTCATGCTTCGTGAAGGCGATGGCATATTTCGAGGTATTCTGGGGGTGTCCTCCAATTGTAAGGTCGAGACCATATTACAGTTGAAGAGCTCTTCGAAATGGCAGAATCTGAAGCCAATGATCAAATCATATCTGAAGAGTACTCTCTCTCTTGTAACTCAGATTACTGATGCAGACATTTTGGCCTACTCGTTGACTCGTCTGAGAGCTTCTATAGTATTTTTTGCTGCATTTCCATCGTTGCTGCGGAAGTTGATGCAGGTAACTTTATTTTGACAGAAAATATCGTGAGACGCAAGCATTTATATGATTTTATTTCTAGCCATCCTTTTTGTTTGGAAGCTGAACATTTCTGTTCATTCTTTTTATCGATAAAAGAAATAATATTAAGAGAGCAAGAATGTACAAAGAGTTAAGGATGAAACGTCCTCAAAATTATAAACATGCAGCATTAAAAAATCATGAACTCATAACATAAAACCCTACAATCCTTCTGCAAATAGACTAAAGTTATGTTAGCAAAGCCCCTAAAGCTCTTGTCCAAAGAGCTCTTAAAAGACCTCTTTTTCCCATGAAAAATTAATTGGCGCATGTTGTTCTTTAACAATCCTAACATTCCTCTCTAGCCAAATACATCGAAGAATCATAATCTTGCCGTTAGTAAAATGTATTTCCTTTTGTGTTGTGCCATGGAACTTCATTATAAGGATACCCTCAATTGATCTTGGGCAACCAACATCTGGCCAAAAATATAGAATAGTTCGTACTGTAAATCCCAAGCCACAAAACAATGCAAAAATAAATGGTTGTGTGTGCGCCACTCTGGAAACACATAACATAGATTCCTAGAGACAAAGCCTTAAAGGTATCCGTTTTTGCGAACAATATTGAGTATTAAGCTTATTAAGGAGTAAATACTATCCCCGAACATTTCTGTGCATTGTTGAAGTTCTTTGCTAATTAGAAAGAAAAAAAGAACGGTAGATATTTAAATATCCTCTGGAAGCAACTTTATGAACTTATTTATCTAAGAGAGTATCGAATTTCATATGGGATGGATTTTATGTATCAGCATTAGAAGCTTCTAAATATGTTGCACATGCATATATGCTAGCGTAGCACTGATTAATCTAGTCTAGAGCAAATACTAATATGTTGTCACCACCCAGGCCTCTTGAGACTTGGAAATGAGCCGCTCATAATCATATATTGCTGCCCAAATAAGGTTCATCCAAAAACCAACTTGTCTCACTTAGTTATAACTCGATATGTCTTCTACTAACTTTTATATGTAGAATTTAGGGTTATTCATGTCAATGGTCCCTATATTTTGTCCATTGTGTCAATTTAGTCCATGTAAAATTTACATTTTATCAATTAGTCCTAAGGTGAAATTGATTTTAAGTTAATAACGTTATTTTTAACGGACCGGTCACGTCAAGTGCTGTTGACCCAATTTAAACCCACCGATTTTCCAACCTTAAAAATTTCGTTTTCAACTTAACATCAGTTTACACTAGGACTAAAACAACTCATTGTAAATTTCACAGGGACTAAGATTGACATAATAAAAACCATGTTATCTAAATTGACACAGTAGACAAAATACTGGGACCTACAAGGTAAATAGCCCTCAAATTGAACAGTTAAACCCCCATTCTCGTAAAGTCCTTTATTCAAATTCCATCCTACACTGCTGTGGAACCTTAAATATATGGTAATGCTCATCCATGGTCCGTTGTTTTACAAGTATTCATTATAATCTTCAGGTTGCTGTTCATTTTTTGGGCAAGGAGTGGTCGCAATGTATCATCGTGTTCCTTTTCCATCATACATGACATAGCGTCTTTGTTTGGCACTGATTGCTATGAGGATTGTTTGAAGAGAACATATAAAGCCTTTATAGCGCGCTGCAGAACTGTGGAGACAGCTACCTGGAAGGATATACAGTCCCTTAGGGATTCATTTGTTGTGCTCTGCTCTATAGATCTTAATAAATCAGTTAAGTTGGTGGTGGCATCAACCCAGAAGCTAGTGAGGATTTTTCAGCTGGCTTTACAGACAAAGAATGAGGTACGTGTAGATATCATTCTCCCTGTGTTATCTAGACTCTGGTATGAGAGTCGGACAATATGTCTAGATGTCAAACTTGGATGTTTCTATGTTTTTGGTTTAATTCTAGGAATTGATGAAACTATTGTCACCTTTGCTCCAAATCTAAACCCTAAAGCTCTGTTAGTAAAAATCACCTATAATGCGCATATTAGGTCTATTGACATGTATTCTCATTTTCTCATTTAAAAAGCGTGTTAACGTATAATTGCTAATAGTATTGTAAAATACGCATTCTATTGATGTTATCCATATAATATACGTCTTATAACATGTAGCCGTAACTTCCCAATCAAAAAAAATGATTAATTGAAAATAATCATGCTTGCACCTAAATTACGTGTTCATATTCTCTACTATGCTTAATTTATCACTCCAGCTCCCAAATTATAACATATCCTTTACTATGTGTTACTGCTTCTTGTTACCATTTTTGTGGATAACTCGAACAGAAGTTATGGATAGAATTTCGTCCCTCCCCACTGGGTTCATATTTTAAAACAATGAGTTGTTTCGACATGGATGTATCTATATATTTTTTTTACAAGTCAATGAACTTTTTACCGAAATTTTGTCAATGAACTTTTGACTGAAAATTTTCATGCACAAAGCCCAAATGATACACGTGCATATTAAATCTTGTTTAATTCATGTACCGTATTACTAACTTTGCTTTAAAGCCCATAAAGGTATTAGATGCTTTTTGATCCCAGTTGTGGTGTTATTGATGAAATTAAACTTTCAATTATGTAACCTGGAGAGAGTTTTTTCCAACAATTCTATATTTGTTAATGTATCTGGACAGGAAGCTCTAAAGAAAACTTGCAGCTGGGAATACATTATGTGCATCGACTTCTTGGTTGCATTTTTTATCAGCGAATATAAGAGATAATGATCTCCACGCGTTGTTATTTGCAATCACTCAAGTCATAAACGGGTTGGTGGAACCTGTTCTCAGGGCCACGATATCTGCCTCTTCGAATTAGATGCATTCGGTGGTTAAATTCTCTGTCCTCTTCTGGTGGTATATTTATCCCTATCTCATCACTGGTGTTGGATATTTTGGAATTACCAACTGGCAAGGAAGCTGGAAAACCTGGAAAGGCTGTCAACTTTTCAACTGCTCTGAAGGTCTGTATTTCTATCACTAGCTTATATCTAGTACATTATTGATTGGGTGCGTGCTCTATAACAAGTCATTCATTTTGAAAGTAGTTACTATTCATATTGAAACTTGAAGCCAACAGAATTAAGTTGTTGGGGACACTGGGAAACCAACCTCTCTTTAGGTTAACACCCTGAAGGGGGGAAGGCTGCGTACTCCCCCCCCCCCCCCCCCCCCCCCCCCCCCCCCGGGGGACCCTGCGTAGGCGGGAGCCCTTGAGGCGCTGGGTATGTTCCTTTTTTAGAATTAAGTTGTTGGTTTCTGGAGTATTATATTTATGGGGGCGAAAGATCCAGTGACCACTATTTTTTATGTTATCTAGCAAATTTTTTTAATAGTTGTAAGCATATTTGCACGAAATGGTAGTGGGAATGAAAATGGGAGCAGGAATAGGGAAGTGAGGCACTTATAGAAGTTTCTAAGGTTGGGAGAGAGGGAGCACTTATATTATTATATATTTGATATACAAAAGAAAATAATGAATTAATTGAGCGGTTAAAGCATCAATATCAAAACAAAGTCAATGTTTAGCAATAGCCAAGAAAATTGAGTACTCAAATAAAATTGACTCCACCATGTTTCCGCAATTCATAATTCTTTAAACTGAGAGATATATTTAGCCAATAAATCATCTAATAAGTAACTTTTTATCCCAATAATCCCATAATTGTTTGAATCGTGTTTCGGTTGAGTTTGATGTGGGTTGGAAACTCAAATTTGGCTTCGAAATGCTAAATCACGTTTTTGAGCGTGAAGTTAGCATTTTAGGAGTTTCCTGCAACTATGGTGGTAAGAAGTACAATATTTGCCCTACATGGGGCTGCCAACATATGGGGATGGGGAAAGTGAGCTCAAACTCAAGACTTTATGCTTGGGGGTGGGAAACTTTAACTGTTATGTCGGCCAATTGCGCTCCTCCTGTCCCCCAAATAAACAGTGCATATAGGTTGATTGGTTGTGATGACCTCTGGTCTTGATTTTTCCCATTAGTAAATGCGTTTGCTCGTATTCTCTATTTTTAAGTGGAACGTTTGAATGATTGAAATTAAAATTTGAAATTTGTAAATGAGAATGTCATAATGGATGAGCAAATGAGGTTATATGGTCTAGCTGTAAACACTACCAAAGTAGAGGTTTAGGACAAGAGGTTCTAAGTTTAAATCTTGTCTCTTTCAAATGCTGCTTATGTAAAGAGTTTGTATTGGATAATCAAGATCACATATTCAGTGAATATTCATACTGCACTAACATATAGGAAATTAAAACCTGACCCATATGCCAACTCTGTCCAAGCCCTAGTGAGACTGACCGCAAGTGTAGAATAGGTTGACTTTCTTTCATTTTGGTTATGGAAAGTGAAAGTAGTTCCATTTAGTACAAGATCGCTTCACACCCTCGCCGTGCTTGCAACTGTCGCTTGCAAGTGTCGCCTATCAAAGCGCTGTTCAAAAAACCTAAAGAAAACATAACTTCTTTTCTTTCCAACGACAACAGTCGCGACTATTAAGAGTGCGGCAGTGTGGTATAAATAATACTGGTGAATAGCCAAGAGGTGGGTTACTCTCATTTCCGATCTGATCGGTATTGGCTCAAACTATCTGTAACTCCCTCACCCATCATACTTTTTCGCCATCCAAAGGACAGAAGTGAAAAAAAAAAAAAAAAAAAATAAAGAAAAAAGAAAAAGTTCGCAGGATAATATCAGTGTTGGATTTGGATATTAGTTGAACTACTGCAGTTTTCTCAGAAGAGGTTGGTTTGTTATCTAACTACTTGTTTGATATTGTTTTCCTATTTGCAGTTTTTTTTATATTTTTGAGGAACTAAAAATTATATTTTAAAAATGATCATGTTTTCAGTTTTCATTCAAACTAAGGAAAAATTGAAAACCCAAAACCCAAAAAATAGAAAAAATATTTTCAAAATATGATTTTCAATTTCTATTAAACCAAAAAACTGGAAACAAAAAGTGATACCAAACATACGTAATACTCTTTATCAAGTATATATCTCTGTTAGAGCTTTACGAGTAGTCGAATTGTCAACTTGTCTAGCTTACATATGTACAATGAATTTTGTGTTGCAAAATAAATATCTGTTACCCGGAATATCATGGGCTGCTGATGTTAATCTGATGCGAACACTTGGTGTTGCAGCTGCCTAAATATTGGTTAAAGTCAGAGGACTTCCGAAAAGAGTGTGTTTCTGCTGTTGTGGAATTGCTCTCAGCGCACTTTGCTCAATGGAGCTACAACATGTCGTTTCCCGAGCTGGCGACTCTTCCTGTCATTCGGGTTGAGGAAATTCCATGAGAAATCAACTGTTGAAAGTATAAAGAATGTTGTAAAGCGTCTAATGGAACAGGTATGTTGCTGGTATACCTCTCTTGGGCTTTTTGCTAAGATCAAGTGTAGCGTCTGTTCTTATCGATTTAATATTGCTAGTCATGGAGATTGCACAGTGAAACAGCAATGGCCTTTATTGATTAACAGAGTATCTTTCATGCCCCGATATGACCATTCGCTAATTCTTCCTGTTTGGCATCTATGTTACCCAAATGCGATATGAGAGTCTGAACACATGTATGTGTTTAGAGGTGAGTTATTTATTCCGCTGGTCCCTAATGTTTGTAAGTTCGTTAAAATTAGTCCCTCGTCTTTTTCTTGTTCAAAATAGTCAATGTTTGTAAGCTTGTTGAAATTAACCCCTTATCCTTTTTCATTAAAATAGTCCAAGTTTAATTGATGTAGCACAATTTTATTTGGTTTAGTTTTTATCATATATATATACTGTGGTATTCGGGCAGTACCAGAGGGAGGAATGGAGTTGGCATTATTGTCGATAACAGTCTTAAGGATAAAGTAGTCGAAGTGTCCAGGACTAGTGATAGGATCATAGGCATCAAGATGATCCTAGATGGGGAGGTACTGAACGTCATCAGTGCCTATGCACCTTAGACTGGATTATCAGAGAATGAGAAGGCAACATTTTGGGAGAACTTAGACAAAGTGATGCAAGGCATACCACAATCCGAACAAGTGGTGATTGGCGGGGATTTCAATGGGCATGTTGGCGCGACAGAGGATGGATACGCGTCATACCATGGAGGATTTGGATTTTGGAACTCGGAATGCAGAGGGAAATCCCTCCTAGACTTTGCGGTCACTTACGAGCTAACAATTGCCAACACCTTCTTCAAAAACCGTGATGAGCATATCATCACGTATCAAAGCGGGGGGACAAGGACTCACATTGACTACATACTACTGAGGAAAGGGTACAAAGAGAATGCTGGGATTGCAAGGTCATCCTAGGGGAGGACCTTTTTAAACAACATAGGGTGGTGTGCGCGGATGTAAAGGTGAAGAAGAGGGCCAAGAGAAGCAGGAAAACTGTGCAGAGACATACCCGCTGGAGGGATTTGAAGGGAGAGAAGTATAGAGCCTATAAGGAAAAGAGCGGAATCAGAGCTCGATTGGGATGTGGAGGGAGATACAAACTGAATGTGGAACAAATTGGCTTAAAAGATTACGGGACTGGCACACGAAGTTCTGGGCGAGTCAAAGGGCGAGGCACCTATCAACAGAGAGTCCTGGTGGTGGTGTGAGGAGGTCCAACAGAGGATTAAGGCTAAACGTGACCTGTTTAAGGAGTGGGAGCGTAGTGGAGTAGAGGAAAAGTGACGTCAATATCAGCAAGCCAAGAAGGAAGCAAAGAAGGCAGTCAGAGAGGCACAATCAAGAGCGTATGAGGAGTTCTACAAGAAGCTGTATACCAAGGAGGGAGCCAGGGATATGTACAAGATCGCCAAAGCAAGTGAAAGGAAGACGAGGGACTTGGAGCAAGTAAAGTGCATAAAAGGAGAAGATGGACAGGTGCTGAGTGGAAGGGCATCAAATTAGAGCTAGGTGGAAAGCCTACTTCCAAGATCTGTTCAACAACCAGGGAGACACAGAGATAGTTCTAGGTGATCTCCAGACACCGGGGGAGTATCAGAACTACTGCTATTGTAGGCGAATTACACCAGAGGAGATCAAGGAAGCCCTAAAACATATGGGTAGGGGAAGAGCAGTTGGTCCAGATGGAATACCCATTGAGGTATGGAAATGCCTGGGACAGAGGGGCATCAGCTGGCTGACAAAATTATTTAACCAAATCCTTATGGGAAAGAAGATGCCTGACGAATGGCGGAAGAGCACACTGGTCCCAATCTATAAGAACAAAGGCGACATCCAGAGTTACGCCAACTATCGGGGGATCAAACTAACATGCCACGCTCTTAAGCTGTGGGAGCGAGTCATAGAAAGGAGGCTATGGCAACAGACGGAGGTGACTGAGAGCCAGTTCGGGTTTATACCTGGGAGATCAACAATAGAAGCCATCCACCTTTTAAGGCGGACGATAGAGCAGTATAGGGAGAGACAAAAGGATCTCCACATGGTTTTCATTGATTTAGAGAAGGCATATGATAGAGTGTCAAGAGAGGTACTATGGAGGGTTTTGGGTAGGAGAGGCATCCCCATGCCATATATCCGGGCCATTCGAGACATGTATGAGGAGGCACATACTAATGTGTGCACAGGGGTAGGGGAGACAGACACTTTCTCCTATTATAGTTGGGGTACACTAAGGTTCTGCCTTGAGTCCCTTTCTGTTCATTCTAGTCATGGATGAGCTCACTAGACACATTCAAGGGAGAGGGTGCCTTGGTGTATGCTTTTTGCAGATGACATAGTTTTAGCTCGGGACTCCCGAGCGGACATAAATGAGAAGTTGAAATTATGGAGAAGCGCTTTGGAATCGAAGGGATTACGAAAAACAGGTCTAAGACTGAGTACTTGGAATTCAAATTCGGCCATTCCACCGCGACTAGTACAGAGGATGTCAAGATGGAATCGGAGACTGTACCGAGTAAGGAGAGTTTCAGATACTTGGGTTCCATGATACAGCAGAACGGTGAGGTTGACGAGGATGTCAATAACAAGATTAACGTAGGCTGGCAGAAGTGGAGGATGGCCTCCGGGGTGCTTTGTGATAGAAAGTTCCCGCTAAAACTAAAGGGAAAATACTACAGGACGGCAGTGAGACTGGCTGTGTTGTATGGGGCAGAGTGTCGCCCACTGAAACAACATCAAACACAAAGAATGAAGGTGGCAGAGATGAAAATGGTGCGCTGGATGTGTGGCCACACAAGGAAGGATAGGATCAGGAACGATGTAATCAGAGATAATTAGATGTAGCCTCGATCGAGGATAAATTAAGAGAGCACCGCTTGAGATGGTTTGGACATGTTAGCAGGAGATCGACCCACAGCTCCAGTCAGGAGGTGTGAACAACTACATACTACGCTAGGCAGAAGAGGGAGGGGCAGGCCAAAGAGGAGTTGGCTGGAGACGATCCGACATGACCTAACCCACCTAAACCTAAGGGAGGAGATGGCCTTAGATAGAGCACGATGGAGGTGTAGCATAGGGGTAGCGGATGTGGTAGCGTAGAGTAGTGCGGCAAGTGACTAGTAGTTTAAGATTTCTAGGCAGTCATAACCCCTGGTAGTGCACTTATCTGTTGTTTAGTTGCTTCCCGATTATTCTTCTATTATTGGCCATGTATTATGTGCTTTACTATGTGCCTTGTAGTTGTCTTCTGTGGGGTATTTTTTATACTGCTAGTTTAACGCGGTGTCCTAAGCTGATGCTTTGTGGCTTCCATGGTTTCCTGGATACCATGTTCTCATGACGACTCGATCTTCAGGATGGGGGTCCTCGGAAACAGCCTCTCTTCCACTCGGAAGGGGGAAGGCTGCGTAAATCGACCCCCCAGACCCTGCTTCGTGCGGGAGCTCCTGTGGCACTGGGACTGTTGCTGTTGTTGTTGTGTGTATATATATATATATATATATGGTAAAGTAGTTTCTTATTAGATTTAGCATTTATTTTATCATATCCAGAATTATTTTAAGGTTTGACTTTTCTATAAATATTTCTTTATAATTAATTAATTTTTAGTTTTTGGAAGTAATAAAATCGAGTTTCTTTTTGTATAGTGATATATGCTACATCATTGATTTTATGCTAAAATCAGGCCCCTATTTGGTGATTGACACTTGGTAAAAGTTGAAGGATAATGGACCAATTTTGTCATAAAATAAAACATGAAGGATTATTTTAAACAAAAAAATAAACAATTAATTTGAACAAACTTACAAATATTAGGATTATTTTGAATAAAAAGGAATTTGAGGGATCAATTTATACAAACTTACAAACATTATGGACCAATGAAATAAATAACTTGTTTGGATATTAACATACAAGTATCATTGAGAGGCTCTTTGGTTCAACAGAAATCCTTTCCCATCCTATTATATAATTTGTTTATGTAACTCATAGAAACAATAGATTAATCCTTTCAAAAAATGGGAGGAGGTTTTCCTTCAGAGGCGGAAAATCTTTTCCGTAGTAATCTTACTTCTTTAGATTCAAAATGCTATACATGTACGTTATCAACTATGTCAATTCGATCTTGTTACTTTTAATTGTGTCAAGTTAGCTCCTGCACATTTATATTGTGTTAAGTTAATCCTATGGTGAAATTAAAGTTAAATGAATGACATAACTTTTAACACTACAGTCATGTCAAATGCAAGTGACCCAATAGTGACCCAATACAAACCCATCCGCTGACCCACTTTAAACTCAACCATGACTTGACCATTAAAAATTTGTCGTCAACTTAACATAATTTTATTCTAGGAAATTGACACTATGAGAAGTATAGGTATTAAATGGACACAACGGATAAAGTATGTGGAACTATGACATAAATAACCCTTGAATATTTTAGTCCTTTTATGTCTCCATTTTCTTAAACTAGCCAAATTTGACAGAAAAACTTAACATACCAAGTCTCTTTTATGTAACTTTTCAGTATTGCATCAAATAGTTAATCAGAAGTTTTAGCTCCATCCATTTTCCTTAAGGTTGTCACCTGTTTGGCCTAAGTGAATTACACCAGAATTTTCCTAGAACTCATAACTTGTCCATTCATGAAAGAGAGAGAAGGAGGATCTTTTCTACCGCGATTCTTTTCTAAGACCTGTTGTCCTAGGGTTTTTAGCCTGGTTGTGTTTTACCACTAGACTAAGGATTGTTGTCTCATTTACGTGTGGTTCATCTCGTTTTAACACATACCTAGATTAGAGTTGAAAAACGTCTCATAGTCCACACAATATGATCTCTATTCTCATATTTGTCTTGTAAGAGGCTGTATTTCAAATGGCACGGTTGTAGCCAGACTAGTAGTGTAGAATGCATCCGAAAGACTTTAGGGTTCAAGAGACAAGTTCCTAGTTCTCACTAGCTTTTTGTTCTATTTGTGAGGAATTTGAACTGATTATGCTCCTTTGACTGTTAATCCACTGGTGTCGGATTTTCGTAGCATTTTGTCTTTATTATAACCTGTATGAAGTCTTCGTCTGCTGCAGACAAAATGCAATCGGGCATTGCACAATCATCTTGAACCACGCTCAATCTTAATAAAACACTGCTAGTATAAGTAGTGTTTTCTCACTTTCTCAAATTAGCGTGCTTATTTTTTTTGGGATTATAAAAAGAAAAATAGAAGCAATACATTAAAATGATTATAGGATTGGAGAATAGCTGACCACTTTATTATAAGATGGAGTATTGGCTTGCCAATTGCCAGAATTTGGATGAGCTTTTTAAGCTGACTTGATGGTCAAAATCTCCGCTCCCTGTCGGCTAGGTCTCGGGATTGAAGCCCATCAACCCCCTTTTCCAAGTTGTCTGTGTGTAGGAAATTGTAGCCTCCTTACCTATCTTGAAAGAAACCCAGAATTTGTCCTTTTTAGTCATGTTGCTGCTTCCTTAAACTATACATTTGGGAAGTCAAACTCTTAGGTATGTAGCCATATCCAACATCCGTACCCGAGTCCTGGTAACATTAATTATGGTATATTACTGGCATATGCTTGAATCATTTTAGTCAATTTCAACCATTGTTGTATAGAGGCTGATTCGACGGCTGACTGGGTTGTGAAATAGGGTCAAAATGTCGGCTATAACCCACCGATTTCTCAGCCTAGCCCAGATCTAGGCATTATTGTAATGGCTGAGGCATCACGGCAGGCCCTTTCTAGGAGACGCCTCTGATGCTTCTTTCTTACTGGTGTAAAAAAAAATATGCATGAGTCATCGTGCTTTTTACTCTATTACATGCTATATATTTTCTGTTCCTGCAGGTGGAAAAGAACGTTGATTTTGTGCAGAAGAAGAGAGATGAAGTTTCATTTGCACCAAGAGACCATGACTCAGCAAATTCCTTTCTTCAGGTTTCGCTATTATTTTCTCTGTTTATTTTATCCTCCATCGTTAGTTCTCTGATCTGCATTGTGTGCTGTGCAGATTGATAAGTCGAGTGGCAATGCCTCATATACTCAGTATTATCGAAGCATGATAGAAAACGCTGCTTTGAAGAATTTGATTATTGATGAGAAGATGAGGTTAGTTAAACCCTTTGTTTCCCTGCCACTTGTATATTAGGTTCTATCTGTTTCGAAGGAAAGCATTTTCCTCTTGAAAAAATTTTCATATCTAAAATATTTTCGTACTTAAATGTTGTTTTGGCAAGAAAATTTGTTTGTTTAGCTAAGAAAAATAATTTCATTAACTGTGTTTATATGAGATTCATGCTTGATCGAGTTTAGATTGTAAGAAGATATAGGATGTGCCGTTATGATGAAAATATTTTTCGTTTCGTGAAAGAATTTCATTCTCTCTTCTTGAGGGAAAATCAACTTCCTCTCTGTAGAGGAAAAAGGTTTCCCATCAAAGTAAGGATTGCTACTCTTTTATACTATAGACCTATAGAATTTTTATGGAAATTTTTTTCTGTTAGAACGAACGGAGCCGTAATGTTATGGTCACAGTGGATGTTGTGGATCTTAGGTAAATATGTTGCAGTGATGGGGACGAGTTTTAAGGGAATATAAATTGTTTTTGCAAACAGTTGGATGCATAAAATTGATTAGTTTTTTTTTTTTATTTGCTTGGTAGTTTTTAACATGTAGATATGTAAATATATTTATAGACATGTTTAAATAGATAAAATACGATATAATGAAATATGGAGGCCAAAATACAAGTGTCATTAAGACTTTTTGGTTCATCGGAAATCCTTTTTCTTCCCATTTCATAATTTGTTTATATGACTCAACGGCAACCATAGATTAGGAGAAAATGTGTTCTATCGTAAAGGACGAAATGACATCTACTCGAAAAAATGAGAAGAAGTTTTCCTTCACGAGGGGGAACACCTTTTACTTGTAAAATTTACAACCTTAGAATCAGTATCTATTCCAAATGGACCAAACATGAAGTCTAGACAATTTATATAATGAATTCGTTTTCATAAAATGGAGATATGAAAATTTTGGAAAATAATTTTTATACTTAAAAATCCTTTATGATGAAATATTTTGTGAAAGAAAATTGATTTCCCTCCCTCCCTGTGTAGCCTAAGTATCCGTAAATCATGTAACGACTAGTTTAAAATCGTTAGATACCAATATCTGCATTCAAGTTAAGCAGATACAAACTATATTTGCATGGAGATTTCCATTTTTGACCTCATTTTGATAACCTTTTGATAAGGTGCTTAATCGAGGGGGTTCCTAGACATCCTTATGCCTAAGAGGACGGTTGAACAGCCTTGTTTCAACCAATTAAATATCCTTATATTTAGTTTTAAGCAACCCTCTGTTTAAGAAATACGAATAACCATTTTTATTCAAAATGGTCTAATGATTTCTCTTTTGACTCTGGTGATATGAGTATTTATAGAGATATAAAACTAGAATCCTAAGATATAGAAATTACATTTATTCCAATTATATTCAAATATCCTAAATCTAGATCCTTGTGGCACTGGGACTGTTGTTGTTGTTGTTGTTGTATCCTAAATCTAGATCCATCCTTCTCTATCTCTATCATATTCTTTCTGTATCATAACACATGTGATGAAACAATCTACAGTTCACTACAGCAGAAGAAATCGAGAAGAAGAAAGCGCCAAGCATCACAGGAAACAACAGACGCAACAGCCAATGGCAGGACAGCACCCGAGATTCCTAACGGCCACCAGTCTTCGGGTCATGTTCGTAACGTAAAGAGTAAGAAACAGAGAACCTAACAACACACTAGGCTTGTGCAAGTAGTTATTTGGTGTCACTAAAATGTCTTATTGATTCTCAATTTTGGCTTAGTGGCTGTGATCACTAAATTCGTTTTCTTCAGAGATTGTTGTGAAAATTGGTTGATTTAATCAGATTATATTGTAGAATTTACAACTATATAATGAAGTGATTTTTGGGCAAATATAAGGAATCATATAAAGATCGTTAGGTAGTACTTGGGTGAGAAACATTTTATCACTTAGGTGTCCTCCTTTGGGATTGTGTAAATGTTAGTGAGAAAATGATGACATAGAATATATTTTTAGCGATGTGTAGGTGCTCTTAACTTTTGTCGAAAACTGATGTGATATCTAAGTATCTTTTATCAAGATTTGATAATCTTTTGCAGTGGTTTGATGGCTTTTCTCCAAACCTGCTTGTGCGGCACAATACATGTTATAGTAATCATGTGTTATATCAATATTTTTTAGACAACCAACAAGAATTCATCAAATTTTGGCTGAACGACAAAATTTTCTTCAAGCTATTTCATTATTTATAAGAAATGGCAGGAGCAGGACATTACCCCATTGAGTTATTTACATATAAATAAGTGAAAATAAGATCAACTCTAATTTTTATTTATATTAATAATATAATTTATCAATAGCATATAAATATAATTATAAAAAATTTAACTATATATTGTATATCGCGTGGAAAACTCTAGTAATTTATATTTATATTTTATTAATATGCATTTTTGTGCTAAAACGTGATAAGTCTTTTAGAAAGGGGATTCGACGGCTAGTTGGTGGTGGTAGTAGTATCTCCTTTTGGTATGATGTTTGGCGCACTCTTGTCCCGTTGGTTGAGTTGATAGTTGATGATCATTGCCATAAGGATCATAACTTAAAGGTTTTTAAGTTTATTGAGGGTGGGAAAGGGAAGGTGGATTATTTGAAGAGATTCATTCTTGATAGGTTTCTGCCTTTGGTTTTGGGTATCCCAATTCCTTATTGGCATAGATTTGATAGTTTTCATTAGGGTTTTATAGCAAATGGAGAATTCTCAGTTAAGTCTGCTAGTTGGCTAGTTCGTGGTGTTACGTGGGAAGAAAGGAACAATTGGGCATTCACACGGATTTGAAAGCTTAATGTAGCTCTCAAAATTAAGATTTTTCTGTGGTGGTTATGTCATAACTCTCTCCCAACATGAGCTATTCTAGCGTCGTGAGGGCTAAGGTTACCTAACACTAGTCCTCATTGCAATATAAGTGCGGAGACCATTGACCTTGTATTTCTCCTGTGCAATTTTGCAAAGTAGTGTTGCGAGCTTTTGTTAAGGCATGTAAAAACTAGGATTAGAGCTTCGCAACAAGGAATTCTTAGGTGGCTCCAAGAACTCAGGCGATTTAGTGCTCTAGATAATTTTAAAAGATTGGAGGAAGTTACCACGGCCCTTTGGGTATTATGGAAGACTAGAAATGGTTTTGTTTTTAAAGGAAAACCTTCTAGTCTTGGTAATGTGGTCACTCAGATTGACAGAAAGTTTATTGAATGGATTCTAAGGAATAATATGTGGCTCAGTACTAATAACCAAATAAGGGATAGGAGGCAAATGAAAGGTAGAAATGGGATCAAGTGGACATCTTCTGAGAGGAATTGGGTAACAGTTAATTTGATGGTTTAAAAAGAAACGACGAGTCTTTTTATGATTTTGTTGTTCGGGATTGGTGTGGTAGAACCCTTGATTTTGACTATGGTAGCACTAGTAACGCTTCTATTATTTTGTTGGGGACTTGGGCTACTAGAGAAGGGATTCGAAGATGTCTGAATCTGGGTTTTGACCGTTTGAATATTGAAGGGATAATCTTGTGGTTGATCGAATAATAAGACGCGAATTTCCTTATCCTTGGCAAATTAAAACTTTTATTGAAAATATTTGGGGATATGTTATTGCAATTTGTGAAGTATCGTGTTTCTCATATATTTTGTGAAGGTAATAAGGCCGCACATAGGATGACATCACTAGATTCTTCCCCTTAAGATCAGCACAATGGTGTTTACATGCAATTTTATTGGGCTTTGTATCATAATTCGCTAAGTCTTACTAACTTCCTTTAGTAATTCTGGCATTTCTCTTACCTTACAAAAAAAAAAAAAAAAAAAAAAAAAACAACAACACGGATCGGCAAAGGCATGCATTTTGCCGCAATAAGCAACTTGGGCAATTAATTGGAAAGAAAGCCACTCGTGAGAACCATTTTCTCATCAAAATTAAAATAAGGAAAATTATCACATGATACATTTGACCATTTATTATTTAGGTATCTCTATATTTCAAGATATATAATGGATACCTCGAGGATTAAATTATTATCACTTAGATATTTTGAAGTTTTAAAATTTTATCAATTAGGTATCCTTCTTCCAAAATTTGATACATTTTCGTTGAAAATGCTGAAGCAAAGCATAATTCAGACAATATATAAGTATATTCATTAGAATATGATTATTTTTTACCAAAAAAATATTGATATGACACATAATTTCGACACTATATATATATAGTTTACATCAAATTTTGGTGATATTTTTGTCGTAATTCATTGAATTTTTACTGAAAACATTGACATGGATGTTATATATTAGCATACTTATGTATTAAATCAGCATTTTTTAGACAAAACCGGTCATATTCATACAAAATTTACCAAATTCAGACATACAGTACCTAGGTGATAAAAAATCGAAACATCAGGGTACCTCACTATATATATTAAAATATTAGGGTATCTAGATAATAAATACTCAAACATCATTGTATGTAAGTGATGACTTTCCAAATTAAAATAATATATAAATATCAATGGAATTAGAATACCAACATGATGTTTTAATATGTGTTTGCCAGTCGGGATCGGTAATTTTACATGTTAAAGATGTTTATTAGTCTAGGCTTTAACCCAATTGAGGATTTATTTTTTTTTAATTTTTTTTATTTTTTGTTGATAATTTGTGGCAAAGTCATAATACAAGACAAGCACTTCGTACAAACGAGACCTGAATCAACCCGTATAAAAGCGGGGATCAAAAAGAGAGAAAAACAATACAATAGCCCAAGAAAACAAGATTACAAGACAATTACAGTAAAAAACGAGCAAGCGCTAAATGACTATAACCATCACTAGAGAGGATTCAGAATGGATCAAGAATACGGAGAATGAGGCAATGTACCAAAGGTGGGGATGATGTTGATACCGAATCAGGTCGACCAAAACCCTAATACATCATTGCAATCTACTCAATTCTAACCGATTCATTGCCATCAAATCTCAGTCCAAGATTTTTTCAAACTCCCATGCACGCTCTACAGCAAGAAGATTATAAACATTTTTAGTATTTTCTCCCTTCCACACCAAAGTTCTCTTCTTTTTTTTTGTGTTTACCGGAGGGTCTGACCAACCTCTCCGCGCTAATCCTGGGTGACATATCCTTTGGCAACTCTTGCAAGTCCTGCTTAGCTTGCTCTTTAATCTCTCATTTCAACGCTTTTCGACACTTTTTAATGAAACAAAGTTAGTGCTTGACATATTGTCATCATCTTTCTCCTTTTCTCCCTTGCCTTGCTAGACTCCTTCATATGCAGCACTAAGATAGTTTTAAAAAAGCTCTCATCGAGGCCGGGGGCCTCGAAACCCAGTGAGTATTCAGGCCTTGAGTCATTGTCACTTACTGTGTCCCGAGCTTGATTTTCTTGAGGACATGTCTAGCCCCAATTGATTTAACCAAATCATCCTTGATCTAGGTTAAGAAAAGTGGAAGATGTTGGTTGACTTGAGCTGCCTAGACTAGTGATCAGGTACTTGATTGGGGGAAGGGAGGTAGAAGGGTCGAGCATGGACAGTGGAAACCCCTACCTACTTTAGATTGTGAAGTGCAATTGACCCACACAACGCTCATCACACCTCACATAATGAATATCTAACCTTGAATAGGGCACCAGAGAATCCCCACAATCTCTCATGACACCCATCAGGAGTGAACAACTGAAGGAAATGGTCTCGGAGTGAAGCAACTCTAACACCTTGTGCATATTAAGAAGATGTAGCCTGCTCCTAGTTAATTTGGCAGAAATAAAAAAGCGTGATTACATTTGGAGAGCAATTCGGGATCAATTAAGAATTACCTTCTTTAACAAATACCAAGCGAGATCCTCATTGAAGTATACTTGGACCACTTGTTGAATAATCGATGGGGAGCACGTGTTGATAATTACTCTTGCTATTTTTATGCATCTCATCACAGAAGTTTTTGCATCCACTCCTTCGAATGAATTTGCCTCAGATATTACCGAGATCAGTAAAGCAATCCTTCGACCGGCATTGGAATGGCAATCCATGAATCTCAATCCAAGCGCTTCTACTCAAGGAGTCAAGGGTTTGACTTGATATTTATACACTTTCTTCAATTTACGGAGCAACAACTGTTTTCGGGGCTTGGGGTAGGATTCCAAAGAATAAGCAGAGTCACAAGTCAAAATGAAGGCCTATCCAAAACAGGAGATCGGATTGAAGACCTATCATGGTCAAAATTAAGGATTACAGATCAGGTCGAATGGTGTTTGTTTCAGTTCGGATCAGTATTTGGACACACCTGTCTTGACAGGTAGATGGTGTGATTAGAATACTTAAATTTAATACAAGAATTAGACAAGGTTTAGCACGTGTATAAATTAAACTTCTTCATAAAAATACAACCAAAATTCATTAATTAGTATTTGTATTTAACAACAAATAAATAAATAAAGCAACATTCATAGTGCCCCAAGGGCTCCCCCGCTTAAGCAGGATCTGAGAGATAGATGTACGCAGCCTTCCCCCTCCAGGGTGCTACCCTGAAGAGAGGCTATTTCCGAGAACGCACAACCTGAGGGGTGCAACATGAGGAATCCCAGGAGGTCACCCATCTTGGTACTACTCTCGCCCAAGCACACTTAACTTCGGAGTTCTAATAGGATCTTGTGCTTCCATGTTGGTACCCTCTTAGGTAACAAATAAAAAAACAAAATAAAATCTCTATATATTATAGGGAAGTGCCTCCACCCTAAAAGCTTCTAAAATCCAAATCAAGCAATTCTACATACCTATAATATTTTCAATCAAAGAAAAGGACAAAAAATAAAAATAAATAGTCAGTATAGTGTCAATTATAGTACTAAAATACATTCAATTATTGCACTATTGGGGAGGACCAAAGCACACGCAGGAACATTTTTTATATAAATTAACTAAATGTTTCTAAAATTTTGTTCAAGAACCTTTTTTTCCATGGTGCACCAAAAAACTATAATACAAGAGACTTTTCAAACAAAATAGTATTTCAAACTCACCGTGCATTGTACGGGAACCCACTAGTAAATAGTTTAAAGAGAACTATGAAGAGATTAATTGGCCCTATGTAAAGCTTAAGGGAAATAGGAATCGTAAGACTGGATATAATCTTAAGCAATCGAGTAATTGCTTGGGGCTTTTAGATTTTTGAGATTATGCTTTTTAAGGTATCAATTATTAATATTAGTAAGTTTTATTATTAAAATTGTTATAATTTGTTATATACAAAGAGTTTTTTTTTTTAAATTTTTACTCCAAAAATATTCGAATCGGCCCAAAGACATAAGAACATTCTGAAAAAAAATGATCTTCTTATGTTATCTTTGTCAGAAAGGCACCATATGAACGTAATTATGTTTTTTTTTTTTTTTGAAACCAACAATAATTGACAATATATAAATCATATTTTTTCTTGAAAAATCTTCCTTAACAAAACATATTTTCAATTCAATTTTTTTTCTTTTTTTTTTTTTATAATAACGGTATTTTCCCTCCTTTGTATTACAACCAAACATGCTCTAATACAACTAAATGTTGGTATATTTTTCAAATAAATAGAAAAAAGGTAGGTTTTTTTGTGCCTTTTACGAAGAGATGTGCCTCTTCATGAGAAAATATATATCTTTTTCAAGAAATACTTAAAAAATTATAAATACCTTCCATTCTCAAGATTAGAATATATATCAAATGATACTTTTATCATTTTTTTGGTCTTTATTCTCAGAATTTTATTATCTCAATGCTCATTTTCACTTTGTGTATTGGTTTTATTATATCTCAAATACTATTTTGATAATGATGAAATAAGTTTTAAGAAAAATAGTTTATTACACGCATTTAGTGGTGGCAGGTGGACCGGCCAAGCCAAGACCTATTTGGACCCGGGCCGGGCTCGGCTCGGCCACAGGCCTCCTCAAAAATGGGGGTGGCCCGGGCCTTTCGCACTCCTATAATTTAAAATTTTTTTTTTTTTTATAAATACTGACCTAATTTTTTCATTTCATCACACAACAATCATCAATTCTCTCATCTCCTATTCTATCTTCTCTACAATCATCAATTCTTTGCCCTCAATCTTTCAAGTTCGAAAGTTTCAATCGTGTTATGCTCATAGAAGCTTGTATAAGTTCGATTTTCAGTTTTTGCTTTGGTATAATTAGTATCGAAATTTTATTTATTTGTCATTTTTATTTATCTTACTTGCATTCTATAATAATAAATTAATAATAAAATGCCACATACATCATCTTCATCTGGAGTTGGTCGATCTAGTTCTAGCTCTATTCGATTGCCTTAAGCCCCTAGAATGGGCAGCGGTAGTAGCCAATCTAGAGGAGTTGAGTTTAATATCCAGGAATGTACTTTTTTAGAACCCGTCAGGTCACCTCCCCGCACAGATACCTATAATTGGGAATATGAATACCTCTATCAGCAGGGTTATCCTGAATCGGGTGGTGCGGGATATTCTGAACCCAAACCCACACCCACCAATGATGAAACTCAAACTCCCATTTTCGAAAACACGAGCTCCACTAGCACTAATAGATGTCCTACTAGTAAGGTATGGAAATATTTTACACTATATCGTGAATATGTTAAAGCATATTATACTTTTTGTGATCCTCCAAAAACCTTCAGTCATCCACTTAATAGTGAGACTGAAACTTTAAAAAGACACCTATGAAAAAGCCACCCCGAATTAAATGCGGATAGAGCCAGCAAAGCTTCGTACAGCAAGCGGCTAGTGCGCCTGCAAACTTTAGGTTTACACATGAAACTAATAGACACTATTTAATGAGATACGTCATTTCGGCTGAAAAGTCGTTTACCACCGGCGAATATCCTAGATTTGTCTGCTACTATAGAACCGCGTTAAACCTTGCCGCTCAAAGGGTTTCTTGGAACCCTTTGAAGCAAGACGCACTTAAAGAATTTGTAAATATGAAAAACGAACTTCAAGAAATTTTTAAGACGAACACGAGCATGATCTCGTTGACGTCTGACATGTGGAAGACGAAATTCGACATACCTTACATGTGCATAACTACAAACTAGATTGATTCTTTCTACATTATGCAAAAAAGAGTAATTTATTTTTGCCTATTTGAATATCGCCACATTGCTCACGTAATCACAGGTGCCATTATGAACGCATGCCGTAAGTGGGGGATAGAAAGCAAAATTTTCAGCATTACTTTTGATAAGGTTACTAATAACACTTCATCTATTAATTTAAAGCCCACGTTAGGTGGGAAATGTTTTCATTTATGCTGCATCTGTCATATATTGCATTTAATAATAATGGATGGTATGCAACTTATAGATTTTTCTGTAAATGTTTTAAGACAAGTAATTAAAGCAATTAAAACATCCGGAACTAGGGGAAAAAAATTAAAGAAATGCATGACTCACACGGCATTCGTTGGAAACAATTTAAATTAGATGCAGGTACTAGGTGATCATCCACGGTTTTAATGTTAGAAAAATGCATACTATACAAAGATGTCTTAATTGAATTTGTACAGCAAAATCATTCAGATCTAAATTTTGTAATTTAGAAAATATAGACTGGGATATAATTAATAAAATTTATAAACTTTTAGTTATTTTTAAAGATGCTACCATATTTTTTTGGATGTTATTACCCAACTATTTCACACGCAATATCTAGATTGGCAAATATTGCTGTATGTAGGGGTGTATTTGAGCCGAGCTGAGCTGAGCCTACCAGGCTCTAGCCTCGGCTTGTTTGCATTAAGCTCGGCTCGGGCTCGACCTGAAGCTCGTCGAGCTTGGAAAGTTCAAGCTCAAGCTCGAGCTCGGCTCGTCAAAAGCTCGGGCTCGGCTCGCCTCGATCTAAGCTCGGCAAGTTTGAATTAAACTTGCAATATTTTGGCTCATTTAAGTCCAATCTAGGCTCGTTTGGACTCGTTTAAGCTATGGCTCGGCTCATTTAGGCTCAAATTTGGCTTCATGGGTCATATTTAATCAAAAATATTATATTAAGAAAAGCTCGTTTGGGCTCGTTTAGGCTCGCAAGCTTACGAGCTCAAGCTTGATTAGGCTCGGGCTCGGCTCGAGCTCGAAGCAAGACGAGCCTTTCGAGCTTTTTGAAGAGCCGGCTCACAAGGACTCGCCAGCCGGCTTGGCTCATTTGCACCCCTTACTGTATGGATGATGGAGAACTTCTCCAACCCCGCGTTGCAGGCCTCCATTGTCGCCATTATAGAAATGTTTTTAAAATATTATACTAAATTACCAATGGTATAATGTATTGCCATCATTTTTAATCCACGTTGTAAATTTATGGATTTTCAATTATTTGTCCAAATATTTTATGAAAAAATGATACCAACTTTTGATATAAAATCTTATGTTGCTAAAGTTGATAAAAATTTACATAACTTATTTTTTGCGTATTCTGAAAAATTATCAAGTACTTATACAAACGTTTCTTCTACATCATCTTTGTCCTCTTCTTGAGGACAATTATATGCGTGGGATTTTTTTAACCGATTAAAGCCCAAACAAAATCCCGCATCATATGATGAGCTTTCTTTGTACCTGCGTTCACCTCTGATCGAGTTCTACCCAACATATCTGGTGTCTACAGTAGCATCGGAGTCTGCTTTTAATGCATGTGGTAGATTGCTTGGATTAAAGAGAGCGAAGCTAGCACCGGCCACCTTAGAAATGTCAGTGTGCTTGAAGGATTGGATGGCTGTAGCGGATAGAGAGCAAGACCATCTAAAATTGGAATCATCAAGCGAAGACAACGACGACGATACTAGCTCTAGTACAAGTACCGCACAAACTGTAGCAACTTTAGATTGATTTATTTATATTGTTATAATTCTATTTTTTATAATACATTTTCTTTTATAAAATATATTTAAAATTTTATATGGCACTATTATATTGTCGTAGTTGTATTTTTTAACAAGTTATAATACATTTTATTTTATAAAATATATTTATAATTTTATATTATTTGTAATTATGACTCTATTATATTGTATGCTATATTATTTATTAATAAATTATAATTATTTTTTGGTCAAAATGATTATATATATATAGGGTGTGTTCTTATGAGAGGATGAGAGTGTGAAAGGGGTGAATCCTGGCCCTCCATTGTAGTGGATGCCTAAGATTTGTTGGATATTAAAAAAAATTATAATTTAAGGCCAAAATTTGTTGGGTATTAAAAAAAAACAACTTCCCTTCCTTATCTCTTTTTTCTTTTTGCCCCATGAAGGAGTATGAGCCGTAAATTGTTATTCTTTTTAATTTTCAACAAATCTTAGCCGTACATTACCATGAAGGGCCAGGATTTGTCCCTATTATTAGAGTATCAGTACTAGCACTGGGGCTTTATGTCTCTTTACCATTGTACTCCTAGAGTTTTGGCAACTCCAAGGGCAATAGATGTAATTGTCCTTTCTCTCCTTGCCTATGTAAGGCACCCATATGTACTATTCTCATCATCATAAATAATATAATTTCTCTCTCTCTTTTCTATTATTTCACATGATATTAGAGGTACTCTGATCATCTTAGTTTCTGCCTCTGCTATTTAATTTCTTGCTTTCGGTGTGTGAATCTCTTGTCTCTCTTTTCCTTTAATTACTATAATTTTTCTTTAAAATTGAGCAATGGTATCCATGGCTAAGGAGTTTGATCTTCGGACTCAACTCATGAACCATAGAAAAGATGGCAAAACAATGGATGTTTATCTCTCCGAACTAAAATCAATCACTGATGACTTAGCTGCCATTAACTCACCCGTCTCTAACTAAGAATTCACACACTTCGCTCTTTCTGGTCCCCCCCCCCCCCCCCCCCTCGAATATGCTGCTTTTGCTACATTCACTCGACAAAACAATAAACATCATGATTATGAGGAACTAAAAACTGCATTACTCAATGAAAAGGCCGCTCTAACACATTATGTAGGACGGTCAACTCCGGACCAAACCCATGCTTTCCTTGCCACATGTCAACCGCACAACGGATCCCATGCCAACAGAGATGACCACGGCAACAAACGCTGCTCCAACAGGGGTGGCAGATCCGGTTAGCCGCAGCAAGAGGCCGGTCCCGGTTCGGCACACGGAGGTGCTCCTCCTCCCACTCCTCACTCAGTAAGACCACAAGGATTGCCTGCACCCCCCCCCCCCCCCCCCCCCCCTCTTATGTAGGTATACTTGGTCCCGCGCCTCAATTTTGCCAAATCTGCTCTCAAACTGGACATCTTGCCACCTCCTGCCCTCACTACCTTGACACCACAACTTATCCCGATCCCAGTCAATCATTTGCTGCCATGACCCCACCCGACTCAAACCATGATGTACAGCGCTTGATTTCCCACGGGCCTCTTAACACACACACCGCATGCAAACACCCCTCAAGTCGGGAATACGAAAACCATGGTACCCTCTTTCTCTCTCCACAATCATGGTCATTCAAGATCTCTCAAGCAGTGAAAAACCCGAAATGGCAAGAAGCCATGGTTGATGAATTTAATTCTCTAATTCTTAACAACATGTGGGATCTTGTCCCTTATGACCCGAATAAAAACCATGTTGGAAGCACCTGGAAATATCAGGTTAAGTACAAAGTGGATGGTTCTGTTGAATGCTTTAAGGCCCGCCTAGTAGCTCAAGGCTTTCATCAAAGTGAAGTCATTGACTACAAGGAGACCTTTAGCTCAGTCATTAAACCCTCCACCATTCATTTTATTCTTACACTGGCCATTGCATACGACTGGCCGATTCATCAGCTAGACGTTAAAAATGCTCTCCTTCATGGTTACTTAAAGGAAGAGGTGTATATGAAACGACCACTAGGCTTCATACATCCTAAATTTTCAAATCATGTTTGTCGCCTTCGTAAAGCGTTATATGGCCTCAAACAAGCACCACGAGCCTGGTTCCATTGGTTTAGTACCTTTCTCCATAGTCTCGGCTTCAAGTGCTGTCGTGCGGACCCCTCTCTCTTTATTCACAAAACCTCCACTCATCTTACATGTCTTCTTCTTTATGTTGATGACATTATTCTTACCAGGACCAACCTCTCCCAACTCACTCATCTTGTGGACTCTCTGTCAACTCAGTTTGCAATGAAGGATCTTGGTCCGCTTCATTACTTCCTCGGCGTTGAAGCTAAGTGTAAACCTACCACACTTTTTCTTTCTCAACATAAGTACACTGTTGACCTTCTCACCCGACTCAACCTCCATGATGCCAAACCAATTAAAACCCCCCTTCCAGCTCGCGCCCATCTCTCTTTAACTGAAGGGGACCTTCTTGAGGATCCTACCGAGTTTAGAAGTGCAGTTGGTGCTCTCCAATACCTAACCATGACATGGCCTGACATATGTTATGCGGTCAACTTGGTATCCCAATTCATGCATGCCCCACGCACTCCTCACTGGCAAGCTGTCAAGGGCATACTTCACTATCTCAAAAGTACGCCGGACCACGGTCTTCTCTTCACAAAGGCTTCCCCACCCGCTATCACTACCTACGTTGATGATGACTGGGGAGGCTGCCCAGGCACACATCGATCTACCACCGGTTATGTTGTTTATCTTGGTCCCAACCTCATCTCCTGGCGTGCTAAGAAACAAGGAATCGTTTCCAAATCCACCACTGAATCTGAATATCGGGCTGTTACGCAAGTTGTTGCTGAAAGTGATTGGATTCGATACCTCATGCGTGATCTTGGCTTACGTCATCCAGGCCCTATCGCAATCTACTGTGACAACGTCTCTGCCTCATACCTTGCTGCCAATCCCGTCTCCAATGACAGAAGTAAGTATGTAGATGTTGATTTCCACTACGTTCGTGAGAAGGTCCTCAAGGGAGCTTTACAAGTTTGTTACACCCCAACCACACAGCAAGTTGCCGACATCTTAATAAAAGGCCTTGTCGCCGATCGCTTCTACCAACACAAGGACAATCTTCACGTCACTTCGCCCCGTTCAGATTGAAGGGGCCTATTAGGGTACTAGTACTAGCACTAGGGCTTTATGTCTCTTTACCATTGTACCCCTAGAGTTTAGGCAACTCCGAGGGCAATAGTTGTAATTGTGCTTTCTCTCCTTGCCTATATAAGGCACTCATATGTACTCTTCTCATCATCATAAATAATAAAATTTTTCTCTCTCTTTTCTATGGTTCCATACCTATTACGATCTCACCCTCTCAAAAGAATAACACCATATATATATATATATATATATATATATATATTCTTAAATAAAAACAAGGGCTGAGGCTAGGCCAAGGCCTAGGCCCGGCCTATGGCCACCTCTACATGCATTGAATTATTATACTCATTTATTGAATTTCCCTAACATTAAAATCTTTGGCTAAATTATTTATATTGCTGATCCTTAATGTATATGAGATTGTTCAAACTAAACCCACTTTTTTTTTTTTTATTTGAAATATTTCCTAAAGTTTGTAATTTTGTCCAAATTGTCTCTAAATTTTGTTATTTAAAACAGTTCCTTATATTTTATTTTAATATAAAATTAGTCTATTGTCTCTTAATTTTATCTAGTAATTATTACCAATTAAAACTAGAGTAATCTTATTATGAAATAAATATGATTAACTGTTTTAAGTAAAAAAAGATGAAATGCTAATTTAAATAATTTACAACAAAAAATAAGAGATCAATTTAAATAATATACAAATATAAGGGACTCACTGAAGAAATAACTCTCTTCTAGTCCAAGAAAAAAAATATCTTGAACTATTGAATTCAGTAGTTGTTAAACTATACACTCACTTCTAAGAATGAGAAATTGAGTTTAAAGCACATTTTTTCCCCTCCCCTGTATTTTTGTGGGTCATCCTTAGGCATTTGGTTAAACTTTTTAACAACTTAAAATTGTGAAAGAATTCTAGTTCACTGTAATACTTATGTTTGATTGATAGAAAATATCTTTTTACATCTTTTTGCAGCTTAATAGGAAGATGAAAATTTTATTTTGTAACTAAGCAGAAAAGATGTAAAATTAAATTTTTTTCACAACTTATTTCAGAAAAATATTTTTAAAACACTATATTAGCATTAAATTTTTTTATCGCTTTGACCTACTTTTACTTTTCATCACCACCACCTTTTTCACCCCCCGAGTCGGGTGTTTAAGATTGTGTTTGGTTCATCTTCTATCAACTTACTTTTTTTCAACTTGTATGTTTTAATAAGATCTGTTTATTTAAAATTTGTACATTTTACAATTAATGTTTGGTTGTAAAATGCAGAAATATCTTTTTTACATAATAAAATATCTTAATACAAGTTTAAACAAGAATTTATCTCAGACACAATCTTTATTTAGGTGGCACCCTGAAAGAGTAAGGCTGTATACATCTCACCCCCAGACCCTACATTGGAAGGAGCCTTTGAGGCACTGAGTTTGCTGTTGCTGGTTAAGGAGGAATTTATCTATTACAATTACAAGATGGACTTAATAATATAAATTAACTAATAATAGTAGATAAGAGTAAATCATGATAATGACTAGTCATGCTAGTCGAGGATGGTGAGTATAGCGACCTATGGGGTAAAAAGAGATGGTAATAGATGCGTGTAGTGATAAAGTAAAAGCGAGTCATGATGGTGATGATTTAATGCTAAAATCTTATTTTTAAAATATTTTTCGCAAATAAGCATTAAAAATGATCCAATTTTGCATCTTTTTCTGTTTAGTTATAAGAAAAAAATACCAAAGAGACCCCTTGAACTATTGGTGAACATCAAAGTGACCCTCTAACCTCGAATTTCATCAGACACACCCTTCGAACTATTGGTTAAAATCAATGTGACCCTTCCAACTTTTAATTTTTATCAAAGATACCCCCAAACTATTAATTAGAATCAATTTGACCCCCTAACTTATAATATCATCAAAGACACTCCCCAAGCTATTAATGAAAATCAATTTGACTTCAACTTTTAACTTTTTTATAAGATTTGAAACAACTTATTTAAATATCTAATTGTATATACAATATCATGATAAAAAATTATTAAATTATAAAAAAATGATGCAGAATTATTTATTATTTTACAAAATAAATATATAAATTAAATATATTTTTTTAATAATTAAAATTTTACTAAAGAAAGAATTTGAACCGCTATCTCCTTATGGAGCATCAGGTCATAAATGTACTTTATCTATTGTGTCAATTTAATCTTTGTACTTTTAATTGTGTCATCCTTGTTCTATTTACTTTGTGTCAATTTAGTCCCTAGAGTAAAATTAATATCGAGTGGGTGACATAATTTTTAATGTTCAGGTAGTGGGTGAGTTTAAATTGAGTTAGCGGATCGGTTTTTATTGGGTCATTTGTATTTTACATAACCAAAACGTTAAAATTTACGTCATTAATTTTACTTCAATTTCCACTATATGACTAAATTGGCACTATATTGATACGATTAAAAATACAATGATGAAATTGAAACAATGGTTAAGTACGGGAAGCTTTTGTATAAATAGTGCGCAAATGTATTAAAAAATTTTAACTATTAAAAAATATATTTAAATGTTACAAAATTTTTATTTAGTGAAATTTTAACTATTAAAAAATATATTTATATTTTTTTAGTTTATATATTTAATACATATAATAAAAATAATTAGTTTATAAAAAAAAATTATATCTTTTTTTTTAGAATTTAATAACTTTTTATCATAATACTGGATATATAAATTAGATATTTAAACAAATTATTTTAATCTCTTAAAAAAGTTAAAAGTTGGGGCCAAATGATTTTAATTAATAGTTTGGGGTGTTTTTGAATGAAATTAAAAGTTAGGGGGTCAAATTAACTTTAGTTAATAGTTTGGGGTTGTCTTTGATAAAATTAAAAGTTAGGGGGTCATATTAATGTTGACCAATAGTTCGGAGGTATATTTGAAGAAATTAGAAGTTGGAGGGGTCACTTTGATATTTTTCAATAGTTTGGGGGATCTCTTTGATATTTATCCTAGTTATAAATTAGTTTTTTCATCTTCCTATTTAAGATATATAAAAATTATTTTTTCTTTCAACCAAACATAAGCCTAATAATGAATTAAAACTTTTTCACAGCGGTAAACTTTTAAAAACTAAATCAAACGTAACTTTAGGGCATGTTTAGGATTGTTTTTTCTAGGCAAAAAAGTGTTTTTCCTTAAAAAAATACTTTTTGAAATTTTTGGGGTGGTTGGCCCGGAGTGAAAAAGTATTTTTTATTAGAAGAAGAAGCTTTTTTTTTTTTTTTACTTTTAAAAAGAAGTAAAAATTTGATACTTTTTTTTTGAGTAAAAGTAGAAGTAAAAATTAAACAATTGAAAAACCTTAGTTTATGTATCTTAAAGTTTGGTAATATATTTTTTTAGACTTGGTAATATATTTTAAAATATTTATATATTTAAAAATATTTTATATATTAAAAATATATTATATATGTAAGACAATTAATATATATAATATATTAAAGATATTTAAAAATTTTGAATATTTTAAATTTTTAAGAAAAATTCAAATATATTTCTAAAATATTATAATTTTTTTTAGAATATTAATATATATTATTTAAATAATATTTAATATATTTAGAAGATATTTTAAATAATAAAAAAATATTTTAAATATATACTAAATATTTAGAATGATTTTTGGGTGATTTCTTTTTTTAGTTACAAAAACACTTTTATTAATATCACTTTTGGTAATTTGATAGAGAAACATTTTTCCTTAAACATTGGTCAAAAACTAAAAATTATATCCTAAGCACTTATTTACAAATTACAAGCTGTGACAAACACAAAATACTTTTATGAAATAATATTTTCTATAAAAATAATTCTAAAAAAAATAATTTTTTTACAACAATATTAAACAGGCCCTTAGTGACTCTAAAAAGATATTCAAAAAAAAAAAAAAATCCGACCTAGTTATGCTAGAATGCTCCAATGACCCGACCCGACCCGATAACCCGTATTTAATTAGGGTTTAAATTCAGCGATTAATGACTTCCCGGCGCCCCCCATGTCGGTTTCCCTAGTTGACCTTAAAGGGAGGGCATTTTCGTAATTCCACATCTTCATGGCAGTAGTATATAAGCTCAAAATTGAGGTTGTCCTCAAACCCTACTGAAGTCTCTCCTTGGACATATTCTCTCTACCCCTGTCTCTCTAACTGCGGCTAGGCTTTTCGCTAAGAACCTCGTAGGTGAAAGTCTCTCTATTTTTCCCTCTCTTTCTCTATCTTTGTGGTATAGATCTGAGATTATGTGTTCGAATTTTGTTTGATTTAATTGTTGTGTCGATTAAGGCAATCTATGTGTGTTCGATGTTGTTTGATTTGATTGTTGTTGTTCTTGTTGTTGTGTTGGCGATCTATTTGTGTTCGAAGTTTGTTTGATTTGATTGTTGTTGTTATTGTTGTATTGATTGAGGTAATCTGTTAATGTTTGTTAGATTTTACTGATTATTGCTAGTTGAAGTTATTTACGCCATTAGTCCTTATCTTTTTAAATTTGTTCAGATTGATTCTTTCAAGGTCCCTTTTGTTGAAATTGGTCCTGCGTCTTTGTTGATGGTTGTCGTTATTGTTGTTAATATCTGCTAGATTTGACTGATTATTACTAGTTCGAGTTATTTACACTGTTGGTTCCTTGTCTTTTGAAATTTCTTGAGATTGGTCTTTTTTTAGGTCCCTTGTTTTTGTCATAAAATAAAAGAGATAAGGGATCAATTTTGTTGTAAAATAAAACATTAGCAATCATTTTGGACAAAGTTTCAAAGACAAGGTACCAATTCGAACAAAGTTAAAAAGATGAAGCCAAACGGTGTAAACAACTCTTGATAGTTTCATCTGATGATTTTTGTTTCTGCAGATTTGTTGGTACTTAAAAAACGATTGAAATTGTTTAATCCTTAACTTGTGCTGGTGTTAATTCGTTCTCTAGATATTTATTGATGTATGGCTGCTTGGCCTTTTTTAAGTTGTATAAACTTGTATGCTTTGTTGTTCATAGAACTTAGGTGTGATTTGAGTTGGTTAGGGTGATTTTGAGTGTAGAGCTATCTTGGTTTTGGGTCAATTAGGTTTGGCTTTGTCAAATTAGGTTGGATTTAGTTGGATTGGGTCATTTTTTTTGTTTGAGTATCTCTTGGTTTTGGATCAAGGAAGCTTGGTTATCTTGGCTATTTGGGTCAACTCAGGTAGGTAACATTCAAGCTAGGTTGGGTAAGGTCATTTTAGGTTCAAGTCATCTAAGATTTTGGGTCCAGCTGGTTGATTGAGTTAACTTCAGGTTGGGTTAGGTTAATTTGGATATGAGTTAATTAAGTTGGGTCATTTTAATTTTTGTGTCAAATTTAGTTTGCAGGGTAGTTGTTTCAATTTGGAGTCATCTTTTGGGATTGGTGGTCCTTTGGAAATGGCCTTCCTTGAGGGTAGCACCCTGTTTGTGTTTGTGTAAGGCTGCATACATCTTACCCTTTCTTGACCTTGCTTTGTCGGGAGTCTCTTTGAGGTGTTGGGCCATTGCTGTTCTCTTGTTGCTGGGCTTTGAATCAATTGAGTCAAGATTATTTTGGGTTTCAGGGTAGCACAGTAAATATGGAATTATAATTTCTTTTTCCCAACCCTTAGGAATTGGAATGTATTATTATTAGTAAAAGCCAATTATATGGAATTGTGCTATGCAATTGTAATTATAATTCCCATTTTAGCCTAAATTATAGTCTTCAAGTGAATTTTTCTTCTTCCTTCCATTAACTGGTTAAGTATTTTTGTTGTGCATGTCTGTAATTATAATGCCATTTGCAATCAGGGGAATTTTCGTGTCGGGGTCATATATACTTTTCTGTTACTGATGTATTACTACAATCAAATTATTTGCTTGTTATGGTTGATTGCTAAACCGATATAACCTTCAATGGTAAAATGTGATTCTTGTCTTTTGTCAAATATGTGTAAAATTCAATTACATTTTATGTTTATTATTTTTGATTGATGGAAGTGATGTTTTGTTTATAAAACTGACTATTTTCCTTTCTCAAATAGACACAAGTTAAGGGTTCAACATGGGTAAGGAGAAGATTCACATCAACATTGTCGTCATTGGCCATGTCGACTCTGGGAAATCCACCACCACTGGTCACTTGATCTACAAGCTTGGTGGTATTGACAAGCGTGTTATTGAGAGGTTCGAGAAGGAGGCTGCTGAGATGAACAAGAGATCATTTAAGTACGCCTGGGTGCTTGACAAGCTGAAGGCCGAGCGTGAGCGTGGTATCACCATTGATATTGCCCTCTGGAAATTCGAGACCACCAAATACTACTGCACTGTCATTGATGCTCCTGGACACCGTGACTTTATCAAGAACATGATCACTGGTACCTCTCAGGCTGACTGTGCTGTCCTCATCATTGACTCCACCACTGGAGGTTTCGAAGCTGGTATTTCCAAGGATGGTCAAACTCGTGAGCATGCTTTGCTTGCCTTCACTCTTGGTGTCAGGCAGATGATTTGCTGCTGTAACAAGATGGATGCTACCACACCCAAGTACTCAAAAGCCAGATATGATGAAATCGTTAAGGAAGTGTCATCGTACTTGAAGAAGGTCGGATACAACCCTGACAAGATCCCATTCGTTCCCATTTCTGGTTTCGAAGGTGACAACATGATTGAGAGGTCCACCAACCTTGACTGGTACAAGGGCCCAACCCTCCTCGAGGCCCTTGACCAGATCCAGGAGCCCAAGAGACCATCAGACAAGCCCCTCCGTCTACCACTTCAGGATGTCTACAAGATTGGAGGTATTGGAACTGTCCCAGTTGGAAGAGTGGAGACCGGTATCCTCAAGCCCGGTATGGTGGTCACTTTTGGCCCATCTGGGTTGACCACTGAAGTTAAGTCTGTCGAGATGCACCACGAGGCTCTCCAAGAGGCTCTTCCCGGCGACAATGTCGGTTTCAACGTCAAGAACGTTGCTGTCAAGGATCTCAAGCGTGGTTACGTTGCCTCCAACTCCAAGGATGACCCAGCCAAGGAGGCTGCCAGCTTCACCTCTCAGGTCATCATCATGAACCACCCTGGTCAGATTGGAAACGGCTACGCCCCAGTGCTCGACTGCCACACCTCCCACATTGCTGTCAAGTTTTCTGAGCTTCTCACCAAGATTGACAGGCGATCTGGTAAGGAACTTGAGAAGGAGCCCAAGTTCCTGAAGAATGGAGATTCTGGTATGGTCAAGATGATTCCCACCAAGCCCATGGTGGTGGAGACATTCTCTGGGTACCCACCTCTCGGTCGTTTTGCTGTTAGAGACATGAGGCAGACCGTGGCTGTCGGTGTTATCAAGAACGTTGAGAAGAAGGAACCCACTGGCGCCAAGGTGACCAAGGCTGCCCAGAAGAAGGGTGGCAAATGAACCGTGCTGGTTTTGCACTCTGCATCTAAGCACTTCAAGCGTAATTTTCTTATCGAACTCATATGTTATTTAATCAATGTCTTAGTTTTCGGTTTTGGTGGTTGTAGTCTTGTGTCTCCCCTAGTGTCGGGCACCTACTCCCAGAGCTGGGTGCTGGACAGGCGGTGGCAGGTCATCGAGTCAATAAAGCTGCTGATGTAGTGTGTGGTGTTTTTGTTTAATGTTGTTTCTTTGGATAAGCAATACGGGGAGATTTACTATTGTTCCCATGTTGCAACTGGACATCCTTTCTTCAAATAGAGTTTTGTCTATTTGGCAGTATTTATGTTCATTTGTTTCCAGATTGTATTTCTGGTGCTATATTTCTTTCCCTATGCTCGAGTTGTGCTTGAACTTGCAGAACATTTTGCTTTCTTGGATCATATTTGAAGTTTATACAATTGAGGACTTTTAGCATAGATTTGGTTGACTCAAGCTTACTCCAACTTTGATCGCCATATCTTGAGCTTGTCATGGTGGTTTCATTCCTCTCTCCATGTATGTAGCTTACTTCAATTCGTAGTAGCGCGTTCCATATGTTTTGTGTTTGCTGTTTCTGGAGACATTTGAAATTGGATTTTGTTATTGGGTTTTTTTTTTTTTTTTTTTGGGTATTTTGATTCCATTTTTTGGTTTCCTGTTGGTTGATGGGAAGATAGTGGTGTTCGTGCTCTGCAAGGACGTGGTTTCGGGGCTGGAAAAAGGGACCTGTTGCTTGGTGGGTTGTTCGATGGAGGGTGCTTGGCTTATTCCTGAATGCTTTAGGACAAACCGAATTTGGGGTTCTGAATAGCTAGAATGCATCATTTCCATGATGATGTTTACGTTTTGAGATTCGGGTTGGTGCCTGGGATGGAGGTGGTTTTACGTCGAGGGCCCTGGTCAGGACTTTTTGTTTATGAACAAGGAGGATGGAATTCGTTGGTGTATGCTTGGCCATGCGCTGAAGTTGCTGCAAAGGCTATGCCTCAAGTGTGTTGTCTTGGGTCATGTTTGTCAGGGTTCGAGAGTAGTACGAAATCAAGATGGGTTGGTCGGAAAATCAGCTCAAGGCATCGAAAATGAGGGCAAACGAGCATGATGGGACTGGAGGGATTATCGTCCTTTAGAGGTGGTGTTGCAACGTAGAGGTCTCCAGGAACCCTAAGGTTTCATAGGTATGAGGTGGAGCTGGGCTGCATGAGGGGTCCGATTTGGCTGCTTGGTAGTGCGCCAGTATTGGGCATGGTGGGTGGCCTAGGTCACCGCAGGTACACCGCTCAAAAAGTCTATAGACTTGTCCCATGTAGGCCATCGACTGGCCCGACCTAGGGAAGTGAGGGGGAAGCGGTTCGCCACTCCCTTCTGGTTTCAACACGAAGTGGATTACGACTGGCATATGCAACCGGTGGCTGTAACTGTGGTTTGCGAACCTTTCTTACGCAGTTGAATAGTGCTTCTAGAAGTAGCAGTTTTGCTGCGTCGTTTGAGGTTGAGGAGGCCTAAGGTGCTTTAGAGGGTGTTCTTGAGCCCATTGAGTGTGCGTTGAACCGGGAGGCTAGTGTTATCACTCCAAACCAGTCTGTTTATCGCCCGAGAATGTAGAGGAGCCGTCAGTAGAGTGTTGCTCGCGTCAGTTGATCATTGTTTTGAAGGGTGATTGCGTGCTGGAATATTTGGGGTTTTTAACAACCTTAATCTCATTATTGTTTCCCAATTAATTACTTTCGTTTTGGTCTGGTTGGCGTGATTGAAACCAGGACCAATCTTGTAATGAGTTGGTTGCTGCCCGCTATGTGGAAAGTGGCGCTTTCTGTTTTCTGGTGTTCGACGTTACGACATTGTCGCTTGGGATTCAAGTCGGGCTATTGCAGTACCAATCCAGATTGACAATCCGTGGTCATTTGGTTCGAGACATGATTCGACAGATTCAACCTCCGTCTAGTCCTCTATTCATGAACTATACTTATTTAGGGTTTTGATCTATCCAGTCCAAACTCAAAAACCTGGGACTGGACCGACAACCTGATTAGTATCAGTGGGCTACTCTTATTATTGATTTATTAGAATATAATTGTGATATTTTACACTTAGAATACTTGGGCTTTAAGCTGGCAGAAAGTAAGTCCCCAACATACCTTATAATAATTAATTTAAATTTATCACAGGTGGGTTAGGCTCTCTCCAGCGGACCCACTATTTGGGCTTCCCTTTGAAAGCTCCATTTTTTTAATTTGTAATTTATTTATTATATTTAATTAATAAAATATGTCAAATTTTATTTAAAAATGCATTTGTGCATATTAAAATTTGAGTAATTCCTTAAATTTAATTATTCAAACTAAGTTATTTCTTGACGAAATAAATTTTGATTTTCATAATTTTAATCCATTCCTTACTTTTTCTAATCGTGATTGTTTCCAATGTATTTTGGTTTTTATCTTGAAATAATTAAAATAATATCAATAACATTAATTATTAAAATAACTAAAAAATATAAAAATATAGTTAAAAAAAAATAAGACTTCCACCCTATTTTTGATGATGTCGCAAAAATGGAGCTCGAGTTGGGAGCAGTCTTATCCCTTATTTCACTCTCTCGCTCCCCTTAAATATATTATCTACTCCTACCTTTCTTCTTCAAATTTGATTTTAGTAAAGAAAATTGTACAAAATTCTTAATGATCTGTACCATATAACACTTGTTTTACTATAGTTATATTTGTGAGTGTTCTATTTGTTGGTCTAGCTATTAGCATTTTATGTTTTCACATTTGCTATCGTTTCTATTTTTTTTTTTTCTTTTCTAATAAATGGCATTAAATATTTCAAACCTGGCAAATTTTGCTAAATTTAACTTAAATAAAAAGGAAACAGATGATAATCAGTACAAATTGGATAGGTCAGGTCCGAACTAGTTCATAGCGTACCAAACCGGTCAAACTCGGTTCGGTCTGGGTTTGAGCACATGAACAGCCCTAGATTCTGGTATCTATATTGTCATAGGGAGGGGTGGAGACCGGTTTCTTACATGTTGTGTTAGTGACCTTGTGGAGGTTAGTAGCTTTTATACATTCTTGATCTATGACTTTAACAAGCCAGGGCCACGTTAAGAGTAATGATGTTACATTCGAGAAGCTAGTGTTGGTCTCCAGGGAGTGCCTTGGATTTTACTTGGAGATTTTATCGTTATCATCAGGTCTAGCTGTGTGGTCATCATAAATTGATGGAAACAAACATCCCAAAATAAACTTACCACAACTTGGGGTAAGTCAATATCAAACGGCACGTGTGTGCCTACAATCAAGCACTCTATATGAGAGAATATTTTTGGTGAATTTGACTTGGACTTGCTATTAATATTTGGATTCAACAAATGTTCCAAATAGGAAGACTTCGTTAAATAGAAAGGATATGGAACCAATGCAAGCAGTGATTGCGGTGATGTAGCGGAGTCTATTAGACACCGTATGTCGAACACTTAAAAGTTGAGAACTAGGGAGGTGATAAGTTCAAGTGTTTGACAAGCGATCTTGATCCCAAGTAAATAAGGTTTATGCATGACATCATTGACTCAAAGAACTCATTCAAGATTGAACTTGACAAGCAATAAATGGAGTTACTGAAAGTTTGTTGCATTGTTTGAAAATAAAGTACTATAATACAACTACTCCTGGAAAAAAGTAAAAGATCAAATGTAAATAAACCAAAGAGCTTACGTATTGGTGTTGAGACCCATTGTTAATCATCTAGAGTTCTTTATTAACAATCACCTAAGATTCTAACCAATGCATCTTGTTTGGGGCTAATTCATTCCCATGACTTGTCTTAACAACCCATAATCTCCTGGGGTTGCTTCTTGGGATTTGAAACACGTGCTCGAGGTCAAAATCCCTTCCCCAAGTTCACCAACTTCTCTTTAGTTGTCCTTGTGGTCCGTGTTTCTCTTTGAGTGCTTCAGATAACTTCCTTCAGTCAAAAAGCCACATCTCCTACAATGCTTCTTGTAACCACCTCGAGCTGGAACTTGATATCCTAATAAATGCATCAAGCAGCTTGTTTTCAGGGATTAATTAATGCGTTTCATTAATCAAAATGTGTCGTACCCATTCCTTTATTTTGTTGGGAATCTCAATGGTCTTTATACGTGACATGCACTTGTCTGATTAAACTAAACACTGCTATTTCAAGACCGTCGAATTTGTTGGGTAAACACTAGCAATTATTCGGATGACCCGATTGCCAAGTCGAGCCAGATGGATGATTTTTAGGACTGCTTCGTTGATATAGTGCTCATACCGCTTTCCAATATGCATTTTTGTTATACATGGGACAGTGACGTGATGTAGAGGATATGCTTCTTAACCATCTTGACTGGTGCTTAGTGAGCGTGTGGTGGTTGCGAGACCTTGTATCTTCAGTTGAGGTTTTACCGTGTACTATTGCGTACCATTTGCATCGGTTATTAGAGGGCTTGCGGAATAAAAATTCGTTATCTTCCTTTCAATTTCTTTAACTTTCTAGCTGACAATAACAATTTCCTTATTCCGGTTCGTTGGGTTTGGCGCGTGCGCAATGAGAATTCGCCTATGTTTTTTACCGCGCTCAAAAGTTCAAACAACTAATGGATAAGCGAAAAGCTCTTAATGCTAGATACTTGGTTTCATCTCCGAGAGTGCTCATCTGAAGGCGGAGGAGCATCGACTCTCTGGGGAGTACTCAAACGTCATCATTAGAAGGTTTTCTTTTGTAAGAAGTCTCGAATTAGCTTTTGCGGGGCAAAGCAGATCTATGAAATGCTAGAAGTAACTTATGAAGAAAGAGATCGAGTCAAATCAACAAAGATCAATATGTTGGTAAGATCTTATGAGCTTTTTAAAGTACAATTTGAGGAATCTATAAGATAAATTTATGCAAGACTCTCAGATATTTTTACCATACTTTAGGCTCTTGAAAAAACTTATTCAAATAAGGAGCGAGTTATGAATATGGAGATACAGGAAATCACAAGAACGATTGCCCCAAGCCCAAATACAAAATATACTTAAATACATCAAAGAAGAAGGAATAAAAGGAAAAAAGGAAGAAAGCGTTTCTGGTTCCAAGATAACCTAACCTTTGAAATGACGTTCTCAGTTGACCCAAAACCAAGATGAATTAATTTCGAAATGACTCGATCCAACTAAAACCCGACCTTTCCTAACCAAAGTCCCAAAATGACAGAACCCAATTTACTTAAAATTGAGATGACTCGAGCACGAAATGATCCTACCCAACTAAAACTGAGCTTGAGTTGACCTGAAACTTCATATAATTTGGACAAAAAAAATTATCCAACCCAATTCACCCGGAATCCAAAGTAAATTGAATTGATATGAAGTTACAATTGGAACATCTAATTTCCTTAAATATTTAAAAAAAAAATCTTAGTTTTATCGTAATACTAATTACATTAAAATTAAAATAAATATTGAAATTTCAATTTTATAATCATATTTTAATTCCCAATTTGCAAAGTTAACAAATTTATTAGGGTTATTTACCTTTTAGTACCCCAATGTTTTTAAAAATAATAAAAATGACTTTAACATTTTTGAATTAATAAAAAGGCACTGAATTTTTGTCGTATTGATAAAAAAATATCCCCTCTCCAACATGATGACATCATTTTTCGTCAACAGATTTGATATGGCCACTGATTTTTTGTTAACGCCATAGTAAAATAACAAATTAAGCGAAACTAGATAGTTTATACATAATATAATATCTCTAATTTCAAGCTTATAAAATAAGAACAAAGATATTAAAGGATACTTCTGTCATTTTGATGTAGTATTAATAAAAATGCAGTTACCACATCAGATCTGTAAATGAAAAATGACATCATCAAGCCGAAAAGAGCATTTGTATTAATACGACAAAAATTAGGGTCATTTTTATTAATTCAAAAAGGTCAAGATTCTCGTTATTATTTTAAAAAATATTGAAATACTAAAATATAAATAACCCACAATATATATATATATATATATATATATATATATATACACACTCTGCTTCCTCTCTCTAGAATTCTCCTTTTATGGCAAAAAAGAAAAAGAAAAAGAAAAAAGAGACCCTCCCCTTCCCAAGAAGCCCTAAATGTCCCTATTCGTCTTCTAAATCTGCATCATTGACCTTCTTCAATGCTTCGTCTTTTCTTCTTTGAGGGTTGGCTATGCAATTTCTCTCTCCTGAGCTCAATGATTACACGAATGGAGTTACCCCCAATCTCTGAGGTTCCTTATCTGACTTTACAAAATCACTAAAATCCAAAAGGTTGCTGTGTTTTGCGAGGAGATTAAGAGGGTTAGGGTCAATCATTACCGCAAACCCTAACCTTCCCCCCATTGAGGGTTGCGTGTGGAAATCCGGCCCTGATTTCTCCAGATCTGGGCTTTTGGAGGATGGATCCGAAAACGCAGCAAGTAATGATAAGATCAAGCCCTCTGATTTGCCAGAGCAGGAATTCACCTAATACATGGAGCTCCACCGCCCACCAGGCATAATCACTACGGTTTTTCCTCCTCATGCAGCTGATTTTGTTCAGTTTTTGGGTTTTACAGGGAAGATTTCTAGGGTAGAATGGATTTTTATTTTCCCTTTCAACAGGAAAAGTAGGAATTGTAGGGGTATTAGCCTTTTGAGAGAGGCTTGGGGATCTATAGGTGCACCCGGGGGGGGAGGAGGTGGAATGTTGTATGTCCTCATCCTCTTCATCTCCCTTGTATCTTCAGCCCAAAATACCCATGCAAGATCAAGATAACCAAAATGAATCACCAAACTTGTCTAAAACTCAACTTTTCGGTGATGTTTGTGCTACCGGACACCCAAAGCATGACAATCCCGATGAAGGTCCAAATTTAGGTTCAGCCGAGCAATCCCAACCTAGACCAAAGTACAAATGGGTCCTCCAGTTCTCTGGTCATGGTCAAAACGATGGTCCCTCTCATAGTGCTTGGATAGGAGGTTTTGAACATTCTTTGGGAGGTGGTCGTCGACCCTCAAACCCAAACTAGGAGGGAATTCAGGAGATCATATGTCAGAGAGCATTTTTGAAATGAAAACTCTTTGTCTTCTAGGAAAAATGTGGGGGAAGAATGTTTTTATTGCCGCTGTTAGGGCTAAAAATAGGGTCGATTGGGACATGATTAGGGGTCAAGTTGACTACGTGGACTTAGGAAATGGGTGGATTATGATTAAATTTTCCAATCAAACAGGTAGGAACCTTGTTTGGGATGGAAGACTTTGGTTTGTCCATTCGCTAAACTTTGTGTTGTGACTGTGGGAGGAGATGTTCGACCCATTTGAAACTGAAATTGATAATATGGCGCAATGGGTCCAAATTCAGCACCTTCCTTTATAATTCTGGTGTTTTGACGCTCTTAGGCAGATCTTGGAACTGGTAGGAAAATTAATTAGACTTGATGGTTTTACTAAGGCCCGGGTTAAAGGTAAATTCGCTAGGGCATGTGTGAAAATTAATGTGTCTCGGACCTTGCCTAGTAAAGTCACCGTTGGGAAGAAGGGAATGGAAAAGTCATTCCCTATCACTTATGAAGGACTCTATGAGGGTGCTTTGTGGATTGGAGAACCACGGGGTTGAAGAATGCCCAAATTTTAGCAAGATAGTCGATTTACACGGGGTGGTGGAAAGATTTAGGGAGGCTATCCATATACAGAGTGATAAGGACCCTGATTCTAAAGAAAGATGGGTCCATGTACACCCAAAGAAGAGACCGCGCAGGGAAAGGTAGGGTCCCCAACCTTGCAAAAGAAATGGAGGACCTAGTAGTATCATCCGAGAACCTAACCCCGGTGGGGTTGGGGTAGGGGAAAGTGAGCACATGGAAAGAGATCCTCAAGCAGGGAAAGGGAAAGGAAAAGTTTTAGAGGTGAGTGATGACATGAGTTCAAAGGAGGGAGAGAACTCAGTTGGTAAAACCCTTTTAAGACCTATTACTGCGAATGAAGAAGAGGTGGGAGGGACCAGTAGATTTAAGGATGTCATGGGGGACCACATAGTAGTCGAAACAAATTACCCAGATAATCCTAGACCTAAGGCAAAGATGACTGAATGCTACGAGAGGGTGCAGGAAGGATCTGATGAGGACATGGAAGAAGGCCCTGAGGAGGACCCAGATCAATCTGACGAATCTGCAGAAGAATCTCGTGGAGACCAGTCAGTTGACTCCCCAAAAAGACGCAAATTGACAAAATTTGGAGAGTTTTCTTTGGAGGGCTTTGAGGGATCTTCATCAAAGAACTAGGATTTATGTTTCATGCTGTTATTATTTGTTTTAAGGTCAATGTCTGTTTTTACGCTAGGACTGTGTGTATGTTAAGGGTTGAGCGGTTTAGGCCCAATGGGAAGGTGACAGGGTTTTTGTTACCCCTTACTCTTTCTAGGGATAGAAGGCGATGGGGGGTTGTTACTTTTCCTTTGTTATCATATTATGTAATGACACTTTGTTATGTGACTCTATCTATGTTTGGTATTTTGCCTTCTACTTTTCCCTAAATGTTTGTATGGTAATGCTTGCCTGCAGCCTTTATGAGACTTGAGATGGCATTGTGATGTCTTTGATTTACATTGGCAAATTTAATTATGTTCATCATGGAGTGAGCTTGGGGCTCTTGATTGCCTGTGGGGCATGGATCGGTAGCCATGAGCTATCAGTATGTTTTTTGTTTGGTTTTCTTTTCCTTTTTTCAAGACTGTAATGAAAGTCCTGTGCTGGAACATTAAAGGAATTGCTAGAGTGGCTGCTCTGCAAGAGTTGGAATCTAAAAAATTTAAACCTGATATTATTGTCATCCTAGAACCGCTTGCCAAACCGCAAGTCATTGAGAAATTCTTTCCAAGGTTGGGGTTTGACAAGGGTCGTTATGTTGCCCCTCTAAACCATGTAGGGGGTATATGGCTCTTGTGGCAATCTTCGCGATATGAAGTGAATATCATTTCCATTGACAATAGAGTAGCGCACACCTTGGTGTTAGAGCACTCCAGTGGTAAAAAGTGCATGTTATCCTTTATATACGCCCTAACGAAAGAAATTGAGAAGGATCTTTTCTGGAATGGACTAGCTGAACTAGGTCAGATGAACAGTAATCCATGGTGCCTTATTGGAGATTTCAATGAGCTCGGGGTTAGGTCTAACAATTGCGGAGGGAGCCCCCTGCTGATGATAGAACGCTTGTTAGACTGAATGACCTTTGCACATGTTTTGGTCTTGATGACATCCCCTGGTATGGCCAAAAGTATACCTGGGCAAAAATTATAAACGGTGTCTATATTCAGGAAAAGTTGGACCGTGGCTTGGTGAACCAAGCATGGTTTCAAATGTTTCCAAAATCTTTCATTTATAACGGATTTGGGCCAGTGTCGGATCACTCTCCTCTGTTCTTATGCGCGAAGGAGGATGCTTTGTCAAAACCTGTCCCATTACGTTTTCAAGCAGGATGGGCTAAATATAAAGCTACTGAGAATATCATTCGTAGATCCTGGGCCACTAAAGTGCTGGGAATGAGAATGTTCGGAATAACTCAATGACTAAAGCTAACTAAAAAAGGTATAAAAGAAAATCGGGAAATCACTATAGGACGACTAAAGTACAACGTTGAAAAGAATGAAGGTAAGATTCGTGAGATTCAGGACAAGCTATTGGCCGATCCTGGTAGCCAAAGTCCGAATCAGAAATTTAAACGCCTTATAATGCAGATTGAGAAAGTGTTGTTCTTCAATCATAAGTACTGGGCCAAATTCAGGTGCAAAGAATGGCTCACAAAAGGGGATAGAAATTCAGGTCTATTCCATCCATAGTCAATGCAAAGAGGAAAAGAAGATGTATTATGGAGATAAAAATGATATGGGGATGTTTCTAACAGACAAAAAGGAGATTGCTGTTATGTTTATCCAGGAATTTAAAAGAATATTTAGATCTAGTGGCAAGAGAGACCATTTTCCATCCCTCTCTACTTAAACGCCAGAGTGCCGGATGTGGATAACAAGGAGCTTATTAGCGAATTCACGGACATTGAAATAAGGAGGGCCGTGTTTGAGATGAACCCTCATAAGGCCCCGGGGCCGGATGGGGTTTCAGCCTATTTCTTTCAGACGTATTGGGGGGTAATTGGGAAGGATATATGTAACACGATCAGGGCCACTCTCAGGGATGGATCTCTATTGAGAGAGGTGAATCACACCTTCATTACTTCGATCTCTAAGGTGGACTGTCCTCAAACTGTAAACCATTTTCATCCTATAAGTTTATGCAATGTATTATATAAGATAATTGCAAAGATGCTTGCTAACAGGTTGAAGCCAATTATGAACAAAATTGTCAATCAGTGGCAAGCGGCATTTGTCCTAGGTAGGTCAATTCAAGATAATATCCTTGTGGCCCGCGTGATTATGTCGGCATTTAAGAAGAAACAGGGCAAATCCGGGTGGACAGCAACAACGCTTCAGCAATGGAGTGGAGTGGAGTGGTCGTTCCTCCATCGAACGCTTCAGTAGATGGGCTTTCATCATAAATGGATTGACTGGGTCATGAACTGCATGACCTCCACTTCCTTTTCCGTCCTCATTGATGACAAGCCTATGGGGTGGTTTACCCCGACTAGAGGGTTGTGACAAGGTAACCCCTTATCATCGTACCTTTTCATCCTCTATCTTAAAGTTTTAGCTTCTAACCTACAGATTGTATATTTAGACAGGGTGGTAGCTCGTTGGGGAGATATCTGGGCTGTATGTTTGGACCAAGTAGATTTCTCTCCCAGGTTGCTAGTGACTTGGTAGGCAAGATGGATGCTAGGATTTCCAGTTGGAAGACTAGGAAGCTGTCAAAGGCCGGTAGAGCTACGCTTATCCATGCCTCTTTGGAGACAATGCCCAGTCACATCATGCAGTGTTTCAGGCTACCCAAGAAGATCTATAAGAAGGGGGATAGCTTGTGTAGACAGTTCTTCTGGAATATCATTGACAGAAAGGGGATAAACATTACGGCTTGGGGTAATCTATGTAGACCCAGAAGAGCAGGAGGTTTCGGACTCTGTAAATTGGAAGCATTTAATCTTGCTTTCCTGTGCAAGCTAGGCTGGAAGATTATTAAAGAAAAAGGTAATCTATGGGTAAATATAGTTAAAGAGAGATATTTAAAGAAAGAGGGGTTGTTCGGGTATAGAGGGAAGAGCACGGACTCGCCAGCTTGGAAGGGAATTAAGGCTGTCAGACCGCTTCTAAAGAAAGGCCTAAAATGGAAGATTAAAAACGGGAAGAGTGTGAACTTCTGGCTTGACTGGTGGGTGAATGATGGTCCTCTTTTAGTTATGAGGAGTGGAGAAGAGGGTGCAGCGGATGTGTCACTGAAGGTGGCAGACTTTATCTTTGAAGGAGAATGGAACAGAGAAAAGATGGAAAGGATAGTGGATCCCGACTGTTTGAATAACATTTTGGGAATCCCAATTCCTAATATGCCAGCGGAGGACCATTTATGCAAGGCTTCACAAGCTCCGTGGAGTTTAATGTTAAATCGGTTACGTGGTTAGCGCATAATCTTAACCGAAAAGATAGAAATGGGTGGGAGTTCCATTGGATTTGGAGATTAGAAGTCCCACCCAAAATTAAAGTATTCATGTGGCAAGCTTTAAATAGTAATTTAATAACTGGGGACCAGATGATTAAGCGCCTCCCGAAGTGGGATTGCCGTTGTGTCTGGTGTGGGAATGGTAATGAAGATGTGTCACATATTCTTTTGAATTGTCCATGGGTAATAGATATTTGAAATCTAGTAGTAGCCTCTAAGTGGCTTCCGTTGCCACCAAACAAACCAAGTTTGGTAAAAGAGATGAGACAAAGGAAAGGAAAAAAGAACACCGATAAGTTTGTCTCGCTCTGCTGGCATATCTGGAAAGATAGGAACTTCACATTGTTTGAAGGGGAAAATCTGAGTCCTACTCTACTGGTCAACCATGCTAAGATTTTGGTTCTCGGATGGAATTGCCATAATACGCTTGCGGAGGAGGAGGATTTAGGAGGTTAGAAGGCCGAGACCAGAAAGCTTTATGACAAGTAGGTGACTTGGATCCCTCCTGAACAAGGATGGATGAAGGTCAACTTTAACGATTCCAGACGCTCTAAAAAAGCGGCATCGGGATATATTCTTCAAGATTGGAAAGGAGTTATCGTTGCTGCTGGATCTAGGAAACTTAGAAATGCGCCTATTATTGTTGCTGAAGCTATTGCAGCTATCAGGCCTTAAATAAGGGTACTACGAAAGTAATCCTTGAAGGTGATAGCAAAGTAGTTATTAACGCCCTGGCGCCAAGGGACATTAAAACCATTGTGAACGAGATTAGGAGTGTCAGTGATAATTTAAGTCATATTATGTACTCCTCCCACATTTACAGAGAAGCAAACAGATCAGCTGATTTTTTGGTCAGTGAGGGCTATGGGAGAATGGGGTTCCAAGTGGAGGAGATGGTGCCGTCCAGTACTCTCCTTCTCATATCTAAAGCCAAGGCCTTGGGTCGTCCCTCGCTGAGGAGGAAGGCCTAAGGATGTTTTTCCTTCTTTTACCATTATCAAAAAAACATACACAAATATATAATCATTTTGACATAAAATTAATTATAATTTATTGATAAATTATATAACATACGCTACAATACAATTATACTTACAAATATATTTTATAAAATAAAATTTATCATAACTTATTAAAAATACAACTATAATAATATAATAGCGCCACATAAAATTATAAATATATTTTATAAAAGAAAATATATTATAAAAAATAGAATTATAACAATATAAATAAATTAATCTAAACTTGCTATGGTTGGTGCAGTGCTTGTACTGGAGCTAGCGTTGTCATCTTCATCGCATGATGATTCAAATTTCAAACGGTCTTGGTCTCTATCCAATGTAGCCATCCAGTACTTCAACAACCCCGACAGTTCTAAGGTGGCCGGTGCTAGCTTCGTTCTCTTTGATCCAAGCAATCTACCACCTGCATTAAAAACAGACTCCAATGCTACTGTAGACACCGAACATGTTAGTATACCGCGTGCTATGGTGGAAAGCACGGGATATTGGGTTTTATTTGAATTCCACCATTGCAAAATATAAAAACGTAGATTAGCCTCTGTCGGGTAGAAGTCGAGTATAGGCAAATGCATGTATAAAGAAAGCTCATCATATAACGTGAAACTTTGTTTGGGCTTTAATCGGTGAAACATATTCTACGCATATGATTTTCCTCGAGAAAAGGACGAAGAAGATGATGTAAAAGAAATGTTTGTATTAGATGATAATTTTTGAGAATACACGAAAAATAAATTAGGTCAAGTTTTATCAACTTTAGCAACAAAAGATATTACATCAAAAGTTAGTTTCATTTTTTCATAAATTACTTAGGCAAATAATTGAAAATTAATAAGTTTACAACGTGGATAAAAAACGGTGGCAATACAATATGCCATTGGTAATTCAGAATAATATTTTAAAAAGTTTTCAATCAAGGCGGTAATGGAGTCGTGCAACATGGTGTTGAAGGAGTTGTCCATCATCCAAGCAGCAATATCTACTAGTCTAGATATTGCGTGTGGAGTGGTTGGGTAAAACATACAGAAAAAAATGTGATAGCCTCTTTAAAAATAACAAAATTTTTTACATATTTCATTAATTATATCCTAATCTATATTTTCTAAATTAAAAGAATCTAGGTATGCATGATTTTGCTGCACAAACTTAATTAAGACGTCTCTGTATGGTATGCATCTTTCTAACATTAAAACAATGAATGACCACCTATTACGTGTATCTAGAGGTGGCCACAGGTTGGGCCGGGCCGGGCTTGGTCAGCAAACGGGCCGGCAGGTTTGCCCCGATTTTCCCCTCCCAGTTTTTTTAATACAACTTATAAAAATATAAAATACACATTCTTTTTTCCAAAAAATAATTATAATTCATTGATGAATAATATAACATACAATACAATACATCACAATTATAAATAATGGTAAATTTAGCTAATAAAATAAAATGTGTCATAAATTATTAACAAATACAACTACACCATTTAAAATTACAAATATATTCTATAAAAAAATATACTGCAGAGAAATAGAATTACAATGCGCGTTTGGGCTTTTTTTGATTCAAAAGAAAGAGAACTACTTAGTCTAAGCTGGCAGGGGTTGGTAAGCCAAGACTTGATGTAACGGTAGTACGGTAGTCTTCATCCTCGCTTGATGAACCTAACTTCAGCTGGTCTTGCTCCCTATCCACTGCGTGCAACCAGTCCTTCAAGCACATCCACATTTCCAAGTTGGATGATAATAGCTTCGCTCTTTTAGTTCCAAGCAACCCGCCACCTACTCTAAAAGCACACACTGATGTTATCGAAGATACCGGACATGCTAGTATATCCCGTGCCATGGTGGAAAGCACGGGATATTGGGTTTGGTTGGAACACCACCATTGCAAAATATCAAAGCGCGGACTCCCTGGTGTCGAGAAGAATTGAAGCATCGGCGAACGCAAGTAAAGATCTCACTTGTCACATGACGTTGTATTTTGTGAGGCTTGAATCGGTCCAACATCTCCCACGCATATGATTTTTCTCCGAAACCACTACTAGATGAGGAAGAACTATGTAATATGGAAGAAACGTGTGGATTATCAGTTGATAATCTTCGAGAATAGAAGAAAAATAATTCATATAAATCTGTATCAACTTCCGCAATAATTATGTTTATGTAATATTATATATTATATTAAGCGCACCGGCCACGTTTTGTTTAAGTATCAAAAACCTAAATGTTTTAGGGATATCTTTTGCCACTCCTCCTCTCCTCCTCTCCTTCCCGAAGCCGCTACGAGATCCAAGGGATTCTCAAACGCCGAAGCGTAGGTGGTCGGAGTACTGGGCAATCAAAGCAAGGATCAAAGTCAACATCAATTGGGGGAATAAAAAAATTGATTGTATGGCTATTTGTTAAAATTTTTGCAAACATAATAAAATTTAAGCAAACTTTATTATCTTAAAACAACCCAGTGTGATTGTCAAATCCATTGCATAACCTGCTTTCCCGACTTCGCGATGTGACCATCTGACGACCTACAACTGTGATTTGATTCCTGATACCAAAGTGAGATCTGTTTGTTTTTACGTCTGTTGATTCATTTGAAGAATAAATTTTGTATTATTTTATTTTTTCTAATAAATGTGGCCTCCTTCCTTTAATTTCTCGTTCATTCATTTCATTTTTTAGAAGTCAGGATTCATTCTCATCTTAATGCTGGTTCCACGACTCCGCGATGTGACCATCACCAACTGCAACTTATTCGTGATACCAAAGTGAGATCTATTCATTCTTAGGTCTGTTGGTTCACTTAAAGAATAAATTTTGTATTATTTTGTTTCTTGCTATAAATGTGGCGTCCCTCATTTCTTGCTCATTCATTTCATTTTCTACAAGTCATGACTCATTCTCATCGTAATGCTGATAGACCGTCCTCAAGTACCTGCATTATCTAACGTGTCAATCATTTAATCTGGCAGGAATATGGCAGTCTAAAATGGAGTATTAGCTATTACGGATGATCTTGTCTTTCCTGTCAGTATCATACCCACTATAGCGCGGGAGCTCTAGATTGAGGGGGAACGACTTCATGATACAGTAGTTATCACCCAAGCTTCCTTGCCAAGTAATTCTCTTATCTTTGTTGGGGCTGAAAAGTTTTCCATGATGTTGTATGCATTTTCCTGAAGAAACCGTTTAGGATGGAACAAATTTTTTGTTTGGTTCTCTTAAACTGTCGGTGTAATATTCTTTGTATCAAATATATCTTAAATAATATGTTCAACAGCTTGTTACTCTTATTTAAGGCAATATGGTTTTGATCGATCTTGTCTTAGCAGAACTGCTTCTAATTGATATTGGCTTTAAGTTGTACCTGTAGAATATCTGCAAAGGAAAGGTGTTAGTGGATTTGCTAATATGAGAAAGTTCAATTATGTTGTATGTTATTGTTCAAATTGATGGGGCCATATGTGTCATTTTTAGGAAGATAGTCTTAACATATGACGCGTTGATCTTCTTTGATAGGATTCATGATTTCCATTTGTATTTCTTTAAGAGAATTATGCCAGGAATAAAAAGAACATATACTTTATTGCAATTAAATATTTTCCTTGCAAGTAAAATCCATGACACTCCACTTGGATATGTTGTTATGATCAAATGTTCGTAGTGCCTTTTTGGCTCTAGCAACTATGTTATGTTGAAAGATGATATTAATATAGTTGCAGGTATGACGACTGGTGAGTATGTCATGAACCTTAGGGTTAGGGACGATTGATAGAGATTTAGAGTTTTGAGATGAGAAGAGAATTTGAAATAGAGTAAGGGAGGAGAAAAGAAATTAGGGTTTTAGATGAGATGAGAGAAGGATAGAGACGATAGGGAAGAGAGAAGAGAAAAGGATAAGTTTCATTCATATTTAAAAATTGTTTCATTACATTCCTAGTCATCCTCTATTTATAAGAAAAAAAATGCAAGCAATAAAAGGAAGCATCTAGAACATTCTAGATTTAGGAAAATACATAAGAAAATCAGAAAAATAAGGATAATTCCTAAGCAGTATTATACTATTGGTGTGCTGGCAAGCTGGGCTGCTGTACCGTACCGAGGACAGCTGGCAAGCTAGGCTGGAAGCTGAAGATTGGGATAGGCAGCCTGGGACACGGATGGCACTACACTGGGGCACACTGGGGTGCTGCTTTAGGACATGGAACAAGGACTAGGCACTGTCATGACACTGTCGCGAGCCTACTTGACTTCCCTCCTACGTGACATACCATGTGTGAGCTAGGCGCAAGACTTGCGCAGCCTTGCGTAAGGACTGCGCACTCCGGCGCAAGTGATCCACACTGATGCACATCATGGATTTGGCCAAGCGCTTAGTTTTCCCTTGACTGCGTAAACCGAGACTTACCCACTCTTTTACATTCCTTAGCTACTTTGCAGTCCATGCATGACAATGTCATAGCTAAGGTCGTGACATTGCCTCCCTCTTGAAGCAATCCTTGTCCTTAAGGATTGAAGTTTGGGAATTGCTCCCGAATGAAGGACAGGTCCTCTCACTTGTTCTCTTCCTTAGACCAGTTTTTCAATTGGACTAGGATCTGGTGCACTCTCTTCTTGTTGCGCTTGGTCACTCAATGTCCAAGTATGGCTATGAGCTTGGCAGTAGCAATCTTCTCCCTTTTTGTCCTTCGCAATTGTCCAGCCAACCCACCCATCTTCATCTTGATTGTCTTCACTATGTCCTTGCTGGATAATGAGTTCAAGGAGGCTTCCCTCATTGTGCCTTGTAATTCTATCTCCCTTCCCTCCTTATGACATGAGAATTTGAGCGCAACAAAGTCAAATGTTATTGGTCCATACTTTTGGAGCCAATCTACTCCAAGAATCATGTTGCTGCCTCTCAACGCAAGTGCCCTTAAGTTGTCCATGAACAATTCACCTTGTACCTTCCACTCTACTTCTGGACAATGTAGGTAGCTAACCAAGGATTCCCCATTTGCCACCGTGATTGTCATCACTGCGGTAGGGAGGCTTAGTAGCTTCAATTCCTTCACCAAGCGCTCATCTATAAAGCTGTGGGTGCTGCCACTGTCCACCAAAACCGTGATGGCTCTCTTCTTGATGCTGTCCTTCAGCTTAATGGTGTTGTGCATGAGTTTTCTAGCCAAGGCAATGAAGGAGACTTCCATTTCCTCATCTTCTTCTTGGAACGCTTCTCCCTCTTCACGGCCCTTGTCTTGCTCCTTTGCTTCCATGATTCTGCTCATGCTATGTTGTTTGGGTATGCATCTATGACCCGGCAAGTATCTTTCGTGACAATGGTAGCATTTACCCAGTTCATACCCGGGCTGCGAAGATTCTGTTGACAACGCTTGCCCCTTCTTGGACAAGGGAGGCTTGACACTCGAACTGGCAGCGCGTGACTAAGGTTGGGACTGGGTCAGCGCACTGGTTTTGAGCACGGTTCCTTGCGCACCTGCGGTTGCATGGTCATTCTAATTTCTTCCACTGCCATCTCTTGCAATCTCGCTTGTTTAAAGGTCATGTCCAATTCTTGCGGATGGCATGCCTTCACCGAAGCCCTTATAGCAAGCTTCAACCCACTAATAAAGCTTGAAATGAAAAAAGCCTTACTCAAAGATGGGTGGTACACTAACATCCACCCCTTAAGCTCCTCAAAGCGGGTTTGATACTCCTCCACTGTCCGTGCTTGTGACACCTTACTGAACTCCTCAGCCACGTCTTGAAGGGATTTGTCACCAAACCTCTTGCATAACTCGTCCACGAAGAACCGCCAAGTCATGTGCGGGTCTCTAAACTCCAATCCATGATACTACACATCCCTATAGTCATGCGCATAACTCTAGGTTAAATCCACCCATTCCTCCATGGGAACTTGGTACCATCTAAAATGCTTTAAACACTTCCTTACCCACGCCCTTGGGTTCGTCCTGTTGAACCTTGGAAAATCCAACTTCGGATTGTAATGAAGAGACCATGACCATGTGTTGCCATCATGACAACTACGATCAACCACCTTGCTGGATCATGTTTGGACTTGAGTTCCACCTTTCTACTCCTGCTCGCTGTTTGGTGGTGGAAGAACTCCTTGCCCACCCAATCTCACATAATTCCCAGACCCACCGGTTTGTCCATGGGTTGCTATGTCTGGAACACCCTCGGGAATCACCTCAGGCCTCTTTTCCTGGCTCCGTAGCATTCGGTTGATGGACTCGGTTAGTGACTCGAGGGTGGACTTCATCCCTTGCTGTTCTCCGGTTAGCGCATCAATGGAGGACCTAAATCCTTCACTGACCTTGTTCTGGTCACGAGTCCTGGTATCCAGCATATCCAACCTCCTTTCAATGGTTGTGATGCATTCTTGTGACTCGTTAGTCTCCTCGGATGAAGATATAGTGGCAGCAGCTCGAGTGTTTCTTGTAATGGCCAGCTTGTGATCGAAAGATGGCTCTGATACCAAATATCACAACCTTGGGGTTGGTGACAATGCTAGGTCACGACACTTGGTAGTGGTGACCTAAAAAGATAGAAAATTAGAGTTGGATGAAAAGAAGAAAATGAGATAGAATATGGGATGAGGAAGATGAAGAGTTAAGTTGGGAAGAAAGAAATAGAGAAGAGAAAAGATAGAATGACGGTATAACCTCCAACTTTGGTATTAGAGCCTTCTTGCGATCAAGAAACGGGCATAAAAAAAAATTGTTAAAAGCTACGCTGCTGCCGTGGTAGGGCAAAAAAAAAAAAAAAAAAAAAAAATCCCCTGCAATAATGACTCTGTCGAAGGAGCCAACCGAGTCACAAGAGCTTAGCCCAGCCGTTGAGAGGAGGCTGGACTATTTGGATGCCATGGCCCGTGACTAGATTAAGGCCAATAAAGGGTTCAAGTTTTCGATTGCTTCACTAACCGAGGGACAAAGGGGATTGAAGACTTCCATTGATTCCTTGATCGAGGTTGTGAACCGATTCTTGCGCAAAGGAGTGAGGTTCGAACACCCACCACAACCTCAAGAATGGCGTTGTGCTGTTGTGGAGAAATCGGTTGAGCCAGCCCTTATGGAGGAATCTCGTTGTGATGGTGTGGACAAACCAGTTGAGTCAACCATTGTTGAATGATCGCATGAACCACGGCTGGAAGTAGCGAAGGTGTCCATGGAAATCGAGGAACCACATAGCTCTACTGTGACTTGCAAATCGTGGCATTTGATTAACAAAGATCAAGATTCACGGGGAAGGGCTGCGTAGCACAACTATCATGGTCCGGGCAAGGAATTGTCCACTCGACCCAAGCGGTGGATGCAACCTGCGTAGCACAAGGGTGATGGACTGTACAGTGAACCGTCCATAAGCAATCAGCATTGCAGTCGGGTGGTAGTCCGTAGGGGAACAATGTTCATGCTATGTGGAAGGAAACCGTGCAGAGATGGCACTAATCCTAGCAAACGATCCTTGAGGATAAGGATTATCCCTTCGACCCGGGGGTAGCGGGTATGTACCAGGGTGTTAAATTGGTCTGCACACTGAAGGGAACCCAAAGTTGGAGGTTATACCGCCATTCCATCCTTGAGGGCAAGGATGATTTGAAGGGAAAGGGAATGTCATGCGCATGGAATGCGCATGACCTGCTTGGGCTGTGCATGGTTGCACATAGGCTGCTCATGGTTGCGCATAGGCTGCGTATTGGGTGTGGATGGCCACGCATAGATGTGCATAGGCTGCTCCTCGGTACAGACTGGGTGCGCGTGGTCGCGCAAGGACCACGCATGGATGCGCAAGAAGTGCGCAAGGATGCGCATGGGCTGCGCATTGTTGAGCATGAGCTACGCAGTGATGCGCAGCCTATGGGGGGTTGCTAACTCAACGGTAGAGTAGTCGACTTTTAAGTGCGGCTACAATCTTTTACACATTTGGATGAAGCAAGGGATTCGTCCATGCATGTCAAATGTGGTATGCAATAGTGCCATGACAGTGTCAAGGTCCGTGTGTCGGTGTCCCAGATCCGTCCAGTCCATGTCCCAAGCATGACTGTCATCATCTTCAGCCCCAGCTAGATCACAGCCAGCTGTCCTGTACAGTGACTGCCCCCAAATCTGCCAGCACAACAATAGTACTGGCCTTTGCCAGCTGTCCAGAATTTTAGAACCTTTCAGAACCTTCCTTTTTGGCTGTTTTTCTAGATTTTTTGATATTTTACCTTTTTGAAATTGTATTGGCATTTTGGTATAAATAAAGGACACTATCAATGTAATCCATCAGTCAATGAAAAATGAATGAATGAAATTCTGTCCTTTCTCTTCTATATATTTTCTCTCTTCCCAACTTAACTCTTCTTCTTCCTCATCTCATATTCTATCTCATTCTCTTCTTCTCATCTAATATCCTTTTAGGTCACCACTACCGAGTGCCGTGACCTAGCATTGTCACCAACCTCGACAGAGTAACTAACAAAGGAATATTTACGGGACACTAGAGTCTTGCACTTCTAAATGTGATGCCGCTTTTAATGTGGGAAGTCGCTCCTGAGGAGTTTATATATTCCCCGCCCTGAAAACTTACTGCTGATGGTTTTGATATTATGGCCGTTGATATTTTCTTTGGCTATAAGCTGATGATGCAACCCAAACACTCAGTAACACGAGCAATTATAAATTAATGTATGCATATCCTGTGTTCTTTCGTTTTTCCTGGATGCTCCTCTCAGCATCCCCTTTCTCTATTATAAAATTATTCTCTCTCTAATAAAAGAAAACATTTTTCACATCTTCTAGCATGCAGAGGTTTTGCTATTTCATACTCTATTTGTTTACTGGATGGTGTAATGATTTTTCTTCGATGTCATAACTTGAACAGATCAGCTGCCTGTGGAGTCAGCTTATGTGGACGTTGTTGTTGCTTTCTCTAAGTCGCTTGAATTCCCATGGTCCTTGTTAACTTGGCTCCACATACTACGGATCTTCCCTCAGATAAGGTAATTTAGTTTGTGGTGTTTTTGGTTGATTTGTATTGCTTATAGTTTGCATAAGTGCACAAGCCTTTGGCTCTGTTTCTCTGACTTGGTGTTCTTCTCATGGTTAATTGCCAGACATCTTCTTCACTTGAATGGAAGCTACTTTGCAGCGGGTTTATTAGAACCAGAAATTATTCCTCAAATATCTGATGGTTCTTCCGATGTTCAACCTTTGAGGGTAAGCTGCGCTTGGTGATTGTATACACATTAAAACATTTCAAATCTTTCTCCTCTCCTCTTTAAAAATGGAAGTATAAACTAAAAATCGAAGGTTAATGTTATTTCCTGTTTGTGTTTCATGGATGCCATGTAAAATGTTTTGGTCTTGCGCTTATGACATTGATATGGGTATGAATATGGGTTCATTTGGATGAATGAGATTGCTACGGTAATTAGATAATGATAATTGCCTTGAAATAGAACATGTCATAAAGAAATAAAGATATGTAAGTTGAATTGCTGAACATGTCATAAAGAAATAAGGATAAGTAAGTTGAATTGCTCCACAACATCTAAGTAGTATCCATGTTGGAGACTGAGGTCTAGTATTTCAGTTGATTGCTGTGTCTTTAGAATTAAAGCATGCTTTGCTGGTTGCATCATAGTTGAGTTGCAGAAGTTGCTGTGTTGTGGAAGTTGGTGTCGTATACATAACATGACATGCCACATCCAATCACATAACTTAATAGCTAGCTCATAATTTGTTACACTTAGCAATTAACCTCATTGTTTTGAGTCCCATTTAAAATTTTGTCTGTTCAAGAAACGTGCAATATGAGCATTTATTTCTGCAGGTTAAAGCTAAGAAGCCTTCTTGGAAGGTTGGCTCATCATTTTCCATCAAGGTGCCAAAAGCTTTACCTAAGGTTCAGATGAGAAATGATTCAGATCTGATTGATGAGGATTCTCTCTTGACTGTGGAAGACCTTAAAAAACCACAATTGCCACTTGGTAAGAATTTGAGAATTTGTTAGCATGTTGTCTGTGTTAGCTAGCTTAGGTGTGAGAGACATACTAGAATATCTATCCAATGGTTAGAATCAATTGTTGTCCCATGGTTTTCTATGTTTTAATCGAATTTTAATTTTCTTACCAAAATCTAGGTGTCATGCTATACGGATACTTAAGGGTGGAATGTAAAGTAACTATGCATGTTTTGAAACATATAATGTGATATGCTTCTTGACCATCTGAGTTGTGGCTTTGTGCAGTTGGTGATTGTGAAGTTGGAAGCACACAAAAGGCCTGCAAGAACTGCACTTGTGGAAGGGCTGAGGCAGAGCAGAAAGTAGAAAAACTAGGGTTGACGATGGAACAGCTGAATAATCCTCAGTCAGCATGTGGCAGTGTAAGTCTTGCGACTTACTGTTGGTGAGTGAGACAGCTTATTAGGCTCCATACCAAGCTCGCTGAGCTTGTTGAGCATGCTAACTTTGAGCTTGAGGTTAGCTTAGGCTCAACTCATTTGAGCTTGAACTGAGGTCGATGAGGTTCAAGTTCAGCTTATGCTCATATAGGATCTCTTTAGGTCGAGCATGACTTATTGGGCCTAGACTTGGATGGTTTGAGCACCTTTACGCTATAATTTAGCTCAAGATTGGCTCCTTTAAGCTTACAAGCAGCTGCGTGAGAGTTTACCCGCCAAATGCTGTAGTTGACTAGTTTCTTGCAAGTTTTTATTTGTTCAACCACGTAACTTGCTGCCAGATATTGACATATTTTCTTTTATTTCCCATCTTTTTCTCATTTTGCAGCGTGGGCTCGGAGATGCCTTCCGATGCAGCACATGCCCTTACAAGGGTCTTCCTCCATTTAAGCTTGGGGAAAGGTAAGAGAATTCCATTCCTCTTCCTGCACCATCCCCACCCCGTATTTGAACTGGAGAAGGAAAGTTGAAGAAAAGTCGGTTCTGTTTGCATCTAGAATCGAAATTGAATTGTGAAATTGTAGTTTCATTTCCAATTCTATCATTAATTGGAATTTGGATAGAATTCTAATTACATTATTTGGTCAATCAAAGGAATTGGTTATTCCATAACAATTCGGGGCATCACGAGTTTTGGGCAATCGAGTTGGAGCATTTCGAATTTGGGTTTAGTTAAAGCTGGGTTGTAGTTGGGCTAAATCACTTTGAACTCCAGTTATCTCGAGTTTTGGGTGAACTTCGGTTGATATTTGGTCAAGTTGGATCATTTTTTGTTCGAGTCATCTCGTATTCTGGGCAAGTCGGACTAGGTCATTTTGAGATGCGAGTTAGCAAGGACTGAATTTGAGTTGATTTAGGTCATTTGGAGCTCAATTCTTCTTGGTTTTGGGTTAATTGAGTTGCATCATTTTTTCTTATTTCAAATTATCTCTGGTTGGGTCAAATTTGGTGAGAGAGTTGGAATGGGTCATTTTGAGTTTAGGTCATCTTACACTTGGTCAATTAGATCGAGTCATTTCAATTTTTGGGTTAGCTTGGTTCACATTTCATTCGGGTATGTTCATTTTTGCATTTGAGTAATCACTAGTTTGAGGCAATTAGGTTAGATCACTTAGGACTTTGAGTTAGAAAAGGGCGGGTTTAAGTTAGGTTGGGCCATTTCAGCTTCAGGTCATTCGAGTTTGGTCATTTCGAGATTTGGATAAAATTTAGGTTGTGTCGGGTCTTGAGGGTTCGAGTTGTTTTGGGTTAATCGAGTTGGGTCATTTTGCATTTTTGGTCAATGAAGTTGAATGGAATTTCCCCCATCCAAAGAATTGAAATATATGATTTTTGGTTACAACAAGTTTATGGAATTGTGAAGTGGAATTATAGTTCCAATTTCAACAATCTAAACAACAAAATTGAAGTTTTGACCCTCAATTTCAGTTTTAATCTCAACTCTAAGCTGCAATTTGATATGCTAAACGAGAGCGAAGGGAATATTGAAAAGGGGATTTAATGGATATTAGGACATGTTCACTTAGTGAAGATCTCCTAGTTTCTCGAGAGAAAAGTGTGCAAAGTGTGTTGTCCCATACAATGCATACAAAGAGACCTAGCTGTCTAAATTTGTTAGAGAACATTGCTTTCCATATTTTTTTTGGTACTAAAAACTGGGCACCATTTCCTTGTTTTTCACTTGAGTTACGTGGGTTTTAATCCCTTTTCACACATGGGGCTCTTCCAACTGGGGTTGGGCGTCCATGTAACCAGGAGATTGATGAGGTATGTGTAAGCTAGTCTGGACTTTGTAGACAACTTAGTTACCAAAAAGACATTTACTTTTTGTGGTAAGACGCCGTTTGATTCATCGACCCATTTACCTTCACTGACCTGTGTACTTTTCTTTTCAGGTTTCATTGATAGGGAGCTTCCTCGCGGCAGACATATAATAATAAAGGGTGGGCCCAAAATACATGTTCACTGCATTAAGCATATGTCTCTTTCATTTGTTAGCTTTATCATATCCATCTATAAAGCCTGTGTCATGTCGACTGCAATAATATAGCACCAGTTGATTATGTGATGTTCATTCGTTAAGTTGGATTCAGATATGACCGTTACCCAACACAATAGCCATTAGTTTAACCTCTATTTACAGCTTATTAGTGGCCTGTATTGGTTGTAATGATTAATATTTTTCTTGTGATTGAATTTCATGGATCGAAATGAAAATAATCGTGTTATATTCGTTGGCTTCTTCCTTGTCATGACAGGAACAAACTTCTAGCTTTCCTCTTTCCAAAGCATTCAGTTAAGGCGACTAATCAAAAAAAAAAAAAAAAAAAAAAAAAAAGGGAGAGACAAAAAGGCATTCAATTAAGGCTACCCACTTTTTCTAGTGGATATTTAAGGTTGACAAAATGTGACCTAACATTGATAATGCAATATGAACATAATTGTAAAGTAGAGGGTTTTAGTTCAGATTTATGAATTCAGGTTAAATTTTGGGTTAACATGCTTAACTCGTTTATAAATATTGATCCGTTTAGCTTTTCAGGTTTGGGGGCTCTTCGGACAGAGTCGCCCTTTAGGATACCACCTTATAAGGGTAAGATTGGTATATTTTATCCCCTCAGACCCTGCCTCGGCAGGCACTGGGTGGTTTTTGTTACTGTATGCTTCACTCGTTTAAGTTTGTGAGTTGAATTTAGACGTGTTGGGTCAAGCTGTCTTTAATATGTTTAGACCCTACATTTACTTGGGTTGAATCACGTATGTATATGTTATTTTGCTTATCTTGTCATGAGATGATTTGAAATAAGGAATATTTTTTGACCAGGAAATATGGTATTTATTACTTAGGAATTCTAATGTTTAAATGAACATAATAGGTGGGTTTAAACAAAAGTTATTTACGCTGTAGTTTTTGTACTTTGTCTATTTAATTAAATTTTTACATTTTTAAGTGTGTTAATTTAGTCTTTAAATAATTTGTATTGTGTCTATTTAACCTAAAGTTAAGTTCCATATGAAATTTTTGTCACTTGGACATGGGTGGAGTTTTAAATTGGCTAACGGGTGTTTGTATTTGACCTCTTGCATTTGGCACAATTGTAATATTTATAAATTATGTTATTAACTTAAATTTTATTCTATGATTAAACTGACACAACCTAAATCGAGGATGAATAGGATTTCATGTCACGGGAAATAATGTAACAATTAGGGGTGTATTTGAGCCGAGTTGAGCGCAAGCCTGCCAGGCTCAGCTCGAAGCTCGCTGAGCTCGGAAAGTTTAAGCTCGAGCTTGGTGAACTTGAATTAATCTTGCAATATTTTGGCTCATTTAAGCTCAAACTAGGCTCATTTGGGCTAGTTTAAGCTCGCGCTCGGATCATTAGGCTCAAATTTGGCTTCATTGATCATATTTAATCAAAAATATTATATTAAGAAAAGCTCATTTGGGCTCGTTTAGGCTCATGAGCTTGAGCTCGAGTTTCACTAGGCTTGGGCTCGGCTCAAGCTCGAAGTGAGCCGAGCCTTTCGAGCTTTATGACGAGCTGGCTCACGAGGGCTCGCGAGCCAGCTAGGCTCATTTACACCCCAAGTAACAGCATTAAAATTAGTAGATTTGATATGTACTGAAGACGTAGTTTGTTAGATATCTAATTGAAAGGGTATTTAGGGGAATATTTACGTGGATGATCCTGATTCTTATAAGTTTGTTTAAATTGATATATGTTGTTTATTCTGCTTAAAATAGTACTCAAATGTCTTATTATGGAACAAAGCTAGTCTATAAGCAGTTACATACATTAGGAGTGTTTAAAAAAAAATTAGTAATTGGAATACTGAATTGAGAATACATTTTGTACACCTGAGCTTTCAGTATGGTAGCTGATTTGCTAAAATTTGCGGTAATTTTGATACAGTTGATTACCTAAATTGTTGAAATACTACATACTTAAGATTTTTTCTATAAATAATACATCAATATTAAGTTCTAGTCGTCTAGATTTAAATTCACTAGATTTAGCTTTTCCTCAACTAAATATTTATATTAATTTAATTTTTAATAAATTAATAATTTCTGAATGTCAAATGACTATACCCAATCAAGCACGTAGCAAATCAAAGGAAAGTTTAAGTCACGTCATCCTCTTCCATGCATCATTGTCTTATCGATGATAAATAGATACTCAAGTCACATGCCTAAAACTATCTTATGTATTTGACATAACATTCTTCATTCACTTGTGTTATTTTTTGGTAAAATTTTAAATATTTGTTGAAGATCATCATGGGTTTTAGGGTTAATTAAGCTATTAGTTTTTATATTTTGCCTATTGTGTCAATTTTTTTTTTGAACCCTTATTTGTGTCAATTGAGTTCTTATATAATTGAAATTGTTTTAATAGTCTAATTTTGAAATTAAAGTTAATATATAATTGAAATTGTAACCGTATACGCTTTTCACAAAAAGAAATTTGTTAAAAATTAATATTGATTTTAGCATTGTACTTAATTGGAACAACTTTAATTTTACAAGGATTTAATTAACACAATTAAAAATTTGGGGTACTAAATTATCAAAATAGATGAAGTACGTGGATTAATGATGTAATGATCCTATTCTTAAACTTCCAAAAAAGGCGATTTCAAAACCCTTCCCCTACTCAACACTAGACGTGCGTGGAGGCGGGTGAGGGGAAATCCACGGCTGCCGTCCATCGTTCTTGAACCTCCGGTCCCCGATCTACGCAAACAATCGTATGATCCAACCTTCCCTTCTCAGGTTAGTGTTTCCTTCATCATCTCCTTGGTGGCTCTGAGTTCTGGAATCAGGCCCGCTCGCTAGCCAAGCACCACCTACCTGGTGGCTCCTCAGCAGAGGTGTCACCCTACTCTTTCGACCTCTTCCTCAAGCTTCTCCCGGTGCATCCCCCTGATCTATCGGTTCGTGGCCGTTACCGGGAGCAAGAATGGCAAACTTATTTGTTGATTTCCTACCATGGTGCATGGATATTACTTGGTTGCGTCAATTATTCAGATGTTACGGGGAAATTACAAACACATTTATCTCCCGGAGAAGAAGAAGGAATAATTGTCTCTGTTTTGGCTTTGTAAAGTTCGGTGATTGGCAGGCAGGGGAGAGGGCTATTATGGAAATGAATGGAATGATGATCAGAGATAATAGAATACTGGTCAAGTTCGCAAGGTTTGATAGGAAGGGCAGTGAGGATTCAGGTGATATGGAGAAAAGGGAGGAGGGGAAGAAGGGGACGATGGGCCAACACCTAGACAAGAAAACCTTTCAAGGCCAAGTTGACGAAGAGAAAAAAGAAAAGCTAAGGAGGAGCATTGTAGGAAAAGCTGAGCGTGACATTGAAGTTTGTTTGCTGAAGAGAAGCATTGAAGAGAATACTGGACTCGAGTGTGGTGTACAACATATGGGAGGGACGTCTTTTCTTATCACGTTTGAGTCCATTGAGGTCAGGGACTGGATGATGTCAAACAACCATGGCTGGATTAATAGATGGTCTATGAAAGTGAAGAAGTGGATAGAGTATGATCAAAGCCTTAAGAGAAAGGCATGGCTTTCATGCTATGGAGTTCCGTTACATGCTTGGAATTCTGAAAACTTTATTGAAATTGGCAAAAGCTGGGATCGGGTCCTTGCGGTGGACAATAGGTGTAATGGGCATGACTCTTTGGAAGTAGGGAAGATTTTGGTGGAGACTATGGCACCGCATCGTATAGATGAGAAGGCTAGCTTTATGGTTGGTCAAGGAAGACATACAATTCACATCATGCAAGGTGGTCAGATCCTAACGGAAGATTTCATTACACGCAATGCACAAATCCAGGCCGAGGCTAAGCCCAAGGATGTCCCTGACAATATAGCGAGTGGGAATACTCGTAGGGTAGTGGCGGATCACGAAGAGGATATGGCTGACTGTGGTATAGGAGAAGCCTCCATGCCTGACAGGGTTGCTTGCTCCAACGATAAGGGTGATGCCGCTAATGAGAACAGACAAGGTATTTTGCTGGGAATGGGAGAAAGGTGCATTCACCGTCCTTGAGTATAGTCAAAGAGAGCGAGAATGGATCAGTAAGGGAGAGGGAGGCCCCCTTGCCGATCGCAATGGGGGAAAAAGAAATGACGCAGGGTTACTAAAACATAAATGAGGAAGAGGGTGTTGGCTTCAGTAATGCATTAGCTGATGATGCTACAGGTCCTTGTGTTGGCAGGAGCAATAGGGAAGACATTGGTGAGCAGAAGCATGGCATGGCTGGTAGGAGCACCAATGGAGATATTAGGGGCGAAGAAACGGACGGTATATGCTCAGAGAAGGAATTCCCACCAGGCTTTGTGAACCTCTATGACGTTAACATCATTGAAGATTCTGTGTTGAGGAAAGAATCGTTGGGTAAAGGAGAAACAAAACTGAAAGGGAAAAAGAAGGGAGCTCCAAGTCTGAAGAAAGCTGCAATCATAAATGAAAACAATGACTTCACTGAATCAGAAACAGAACCTGAAGGATCTAGGTTGGTTGAAAGGGAGGCTGAAAAGATTTTTGAGATTGGCCAGGCAGTGGGCATTAGGTGGAAGGACATTTAGAGCTCGGTGGTAGAAAAACTACTGAAAAATGCGAAGGGGATAAAGACGGTTATTAAAAGAAACAAGAAGCTGAAAGATAAAGGAAAAGGTGTTTGGGCTCGAAGTCCTTGTTTTCCTTAAAGGAGTTGTGGAGGAGTTGTTGTTGCTTTTTGGTTTGTTCCGTGTTTCGGGCTGCGAAGCAGGTTGTGTTTCGGTCTTCTTGGGAGTAGCTTGCTTGTTTTGTGCTCTTTGTTGGGTTGAGCTGGTTCTCTGTTGGTTTGTTGGTCTTTTTGGTGTTGGGGTGTGCTGGGTTGTCGGCTGTTGCTTTTGGTGGGTTGCTGCTCCTTTGGTTCCTTTCTCCAGGGCTTTGGTGTTGTTGCCTGTTGTGTCTTTTTCTTTAGGGGGTTATTTGGTGTCTTGGGTTGTTCATGTTGGGTTTTGCTTCCTGTTTGGTTTTTGTTTGTGTGGAAGTCTTGTTTCATGTTTAATTTGATTAATGATTAATCTCTCAATTATAAAAAAAAAAAATGATGTAATGATACTAAAATTTATGAGTAGTACTTTTTAATGCTGTGAAAATTCATCAATAAAATTTACATTCTACAATTTATATGCCTTTTTATTTGGTCATCAGTTAGCTAATGCAACCAAACTAAATTACCAATTCACCAAAAAGCGGTTCACCATTCTCGAAGTAATGGTTATGATTGGAAAAATTCAAACAACCAATCACAACGAAAGTGTAAAATCAATAAAACAACGAAAAATAACGCACGATATTTTAACGTGGAAACCCTCTCTCAACTAGAGGGGAAAACCACGGGACCCAACGGGTGCCTCAATCCACTATTAAATTAAGGATTATAATACCTAATTATAATCCCCAACCCCATACAATCATCATCAATATCAATCATTAACATCATTGTGACTATTGCATGGTAAGTCACCAACCCTCTTTAAGTGTAATTGTTGCACGGCGAGTCACCAACCCTCCTCAATATAACTTCTGCACGGCAAGCCACCAACCCTGTCAAAGTGTAACTACTACACAGCGAGTAAACAACCCTTTTCAATGTTGCTTCTGCACGGAAGTGTAACTATTGCACAACGAGTCACTAAATCTCTTCAATGTGTAGCTTCTTCATGGCGAGCCACTAACCCTCCAAAACGTAGCTGGGGAAAGAGGAAGCTATAATAACTCTCATCAGCACTCAATCATAAAATCTCTCAATTCATCTCTCTCCGGGGGGTACTTTTTTATAAATCACTTATTCTCTACATCTTTTTCTCTCTTTTTTCACACACAATAATAACATTCAACCTCTATTTATAGTTGAGTTATCTAAATCCAATCTAATTTAGACTATCAAATTAAATCACACTCATTTAGATAACTCAATATAAATCATATCTCATCCAAACCAAATCTTTACCAAATCTAAATAATAATAATTGTGAGATAAATAATATTCTAATAGTTACAGTTCAATTCTTTGAGTAAACCGTACTTTAGACAACCAGTGACATGGAGGTTGTAATCCACATGACAGTGTGGAATTATTGAATTGAAAAAAGGAAAACATTAAAAATTTAATTATTTTTAAAGAAATTATTATTTAGGTATCTTGAAATTCGAGTATTCATCATCTAACCATCTTGGCATTTGATTATATACAATAAGGTACAAAGATTGAAAATTTTATCGCCTCGATAACCTATGTTAGAATCTAGTAAGTTTCATTAAAATTTGGCAAAATTTACTGAACAATACTAATGTGGTATATGACTACGACAATATATATATATATAATTGGGGTTTTTTTTGAGTGAAAATCTAGCGGATTATGAAAAAATTTGCCGAATTCCGATAGAAGTTACATAAAATAATCTCTCATGTTAGCATTTTTAACAAACAAATCGGGATAATCATAGAAAACACCTACATATTGTTGGAGTTATGTTCCACATCAATAATTTCCATTAAAAAATTATCAAAGTTTAGCAAAGGGCACCTAATTAATAAAATATTTAAACTTTAAGGTACTTGGATAGTTAGATGATAAAACTTTCATTGTTCAAGATATCTCATGGTTTATAATGAACGTCACGGTACCTAGAAATAAATGCTAAAACCTAAGCGTACTAAAGTGATAAATTCTCAGCATTTTGTACACATTATTTGTGTTGGTAAAATAAGTGAATAAGCGACCAAAATATAACTCTTGTATAACAATATAATTGATTTCGAGAATACAAGAAAGTTGAAAATTTTGACTTTAACAACATAACAGAAAGGAAAAAGATAATTGAAAAAATTGCTGCGCTGTGGAGAATCCACTACCCTAAATCATTTATGTTCCCACAGAGATACAATGGGATGAATGGCACTCCGACCCCCAGGATTAATACGGCACCTATCTCAGCGGTATACTCTAGGGAGATTGGTTGGAGTATATCCCAACTTGCTCAGTAACAGAGGAGAGAAGAGAAAAAGAAAGACAAGAAGAAGAAGGAGAATTCCAGTGAAGATTATGTTTCGGTGTTAATTGTGTTTTTTTCGTATTTTTTAGTGTGTCACACAAAACCCTAAGGCACGGTATTTATACAGGGAATTCCTTGGAGGTTAACGAAAAGATCATGGTAAAGAATCCTCCTCAAACAAGGAAAGTGGGCGGATATGGGAGAGCCTAAAAATCCGGTCAGTTATGAGGAAAATTAGCTAAGGAAAGAGCAGGAAACAACATGGTCAAATCGCATTCTCAAGCTCGAGCTTGTAACCTCGACCCTTGAGACGTGGAGTGTGGACAACTCCTCGAGGTTAACTAGGATATACCTTGAGCTCGAGCCAAAGGCCTCGAGCTCAACCTGACAGCAAGAATTCATCATGAGTTTGTTTACGGCAACTTAAACAAATACAAAGGTCGTAAAAATAAAGGTTTAAGTTAGAAAAGGTCCAGACCACATCGCGGCTTGTTGGCAGGCTCTGCGAGGCAGAGTGGGCACACGCACATGCATGTATGGTTCACAAACCCACTCTAGACCTTGCAATACTTTACCAAATACAACAAAAAAGCAACACGAGGAGTGGATGTACGCAGCTTTCCCCCTTCAGGGCACCCTGAAGGGAGGCTGTTTCTAAGAACCACCCTGAGGGGTGCAACACGAGAAATTCCCAGGAGGTCACCTATCTTGGTACTACTCTCACCTAAGCACACTTAATTTCAAAGTTGTAATGGGATCCGGAGCTTGCATGTTGGTACCTTCTTAGGTACGAAGTATAATAACTGGGAGATATATAAACTAGATTTTCCTCATCTAGATTTTCTATGTTAGATCGGGCAAAAACACAAGGCTCCAAAATTGAAGAACACTACCCCCAACAATTTGGGTACATCATGTATTATGTATATACTGTTAAAAATTTGACTAATATCTAAGCTAGCAACAAAGGAGAGAGAGCAATTAGAAAGATCTTACTAAACAATGATATCGTGTCGTAGTAGAGATCATTGTCCTAAAAGACGATTTTGCCGCTGCTTCGGTGCACACAGTACTATCAGCGGCCGTCCTCCGGGATTAACGCGCTCCGACTCTTAACATACACTCATTAATTACCGGGTCAAAGTGCCTAAGAACTTTTCCCAACGGAAGAATAGGATGAAAATGGAGAGAGAGAGAGGAGATTGGTATGTTGTTGTTCTTAATAATGGGGTTATTCTGAAATGGTGTAGAGCACAAGTATTTATACCGGTGCAAGGCATTAAAAAAAAAGGCTACAATGAATCCTAACGGTCATAACCTTAATGGACATAAACGACTAGTAATGAGGATTTGTAATGGAAAATGTGAGGTTAATAGGTGCGGTAAATTACAATACCGGTTTTCCCATAAGACTCAAGAGCTTTTATCATTTTTTTCAACATATAAGATATCCTAGTATTTGAATTACGTACACATAACTACTATTCAACAAAGAAAACAATATTTCACTGTGCAGAAAGTAATTAGATTATTAAGATGGCTACTAATATTACTTTATTTAGTCTAATTATATTCCAGACTCTGCTTATACGGGAACCCTTGTGGCACTGAGGCTGTTGTTATTGTTGTTTAGTCTAATTATATTATGCTCTAAATAGGATAACGTAGCTTTGAGAATCTTTATTATTGCCTTATCATTAACAATATACGTGCTGATAGTAAAACTATCTTATAAATATTGAGTAATCAAATTATATGCCAAAAATTATGTGCATAAAAATATTTTCCTTTTCTATATATATATTTTTTTACTCTTTTTAATTTACTAATTCCACATGACATATCACATGATTCACGAAGGGTCAGAACTTTCCGAGTATAGGTAACTGAGTTCGGAACTAATTTTTATTGGAAAACAATGGGGTCAATGAGCAATCTAAAATTGGACCCAAATAAGATAAAGGAACTTGAATAGCTTATACCGAATTTAAGAGAGAAATTTACTGATCTTGAATAGAACCGGTCTCAATAGAAGTGGATTTATCCTACGTATTAGTTAATCTAGAGCTTTTACAGAACTAAGCTCATACTCGAGGAGTTAGGCTCAAGAAGAACAGAAACGAGCCTAGGTTCGATCGACACAAATCTCAAGCTCTAGCGAGCAAGTGAATTAAACCATAGATATAATCGAACGAAGGCAAGAATAAGTAAATGGCAGAGAAAGGAATCAAACCGAGGAATTATCATGCCGATGAATTCACCTCTACTCTATGTAGTTTATGCCCCTGCTATGGTACATACTGGATCTCTGGCACCCCAACTCCCATGGTTAACACGACACCAAACACAGGAGTGTACTCTTCAGTGATGGGTTGGAGTATGCCCCAACTTGTTGAATAACCAGAATAAGAACAGAGAGAATTTCATAGAAAAGAAAAAGAATTTCTGTATTTTCCTTGGTGTTAAACATCACCCAAAAGTATGGTATTTATAGGTAAAAAATACTTGGCGTGCAATCAAGAATTGGTTAAGGACTGTGAGCAAGAAATCCGTCCATAATTAGGAAAGTAGCGAATATGGAAGAACACAAAAGCGGAGCACAATCAAGGCAACAACAGTTATGGAAAGAATTCGGCAGTTATGCGGTCAAAACGCGTACTTGAGCTCAAGCCAAAAGCCTCGCACTCGAACCGACACTAACGGACTCGAGCTTGAGCTAAACAGCCTCGAGGCCAGACACTAGAGGTGTTGGAATAGGTGTCCTAGAAAAGCCTAATTAGTTAGTTTCAAATATTAAATAAATGAAATCATTTTATTTATTTATTGTCTTATTATGTTTTACGATTCAAACATGCATGATTGTTTTTGTAAAACTCTAAGATGACGTGTTAGGTTTGGTTTAAGTGGTCAATATGATTGAACCACGCAAAGACTTATATCAAACTAGTGACATGTTGTCAAAGTATGCTCATAGTCGGTGCTGAGTTCGGACAACTTGTCTGATAAGACTATAATATGATACTTTTGATGACTTGTCTTGGTCATATAGACAGGGATCCAAGAGCATTATATTGGTGCTTTTAATAAGATTGGAACACTAAGTAGGACCACCTGAATTAATTGTTTCTTTGCTACTATCAGAGATAATTAATTCCATAAGATGATAACTCTAAATCCAGAAAATAGTTCGAACTCGTGCATGGAATGTTAATTGCTTTGATGCCCAAAATAATAAGGTTAAAATTTAATAACTAAGCTTACGTCGTTGGCCAATTGCAAGAAGTGTGGCGGGGACGGATATTTTATTAGGAATCTATAATGAAAGATGTCCCCTTAATTGATTCGCAAATACACGAACAGATACTAAAACCTTTGGCCAGCCACATGTTTGACATTTGGAATTAATACGAAAATTGTTCCTGTATTATGAATTGTTCGAGAAGGGTGAGTCGGGAACTGCAGTAATAGAGATGAGGAAAATAATGATAGTAGTTGAAGTTATTTTTTCTCACGAATATCTAATAGAGGGGTTGATTGTCGCAATAATAATAATAAAATTATTTAAAAAATTCTTGAGTGAATATATTTAATTCTAGAGTGTAATAAAACTTTTTTAGTGGAATTAATTTATTAAATGGCAGTCAATTGTTATCATGAAATGATAATAAGATTTGACCTATTTAGAGCTATAATTAAATTGCCCCTATGGTCCATCCACAAGCCTCAACTTATACACTGGGCCATCCTTATGCACTGTTTGAAATTATTAAACGGGCAGTCAACTTATTCACACTGGGCCATCCTTGTGCTCATAAACGGGCCAATGCGTGGCCGACACGTGGCATTTTCTTTTCTCATAAATATGAGCTGCGTTTTGGCCGTGAGTTATTGAGTTTTGGTTTTAAGTTTTGGAATCTAGTTTTCTCGCATGAGAAAAATCTAAAATTATTTTAGTGTTTGCTAAATTAAAGTTTAGCATAGATTTTTTGAAAAATTATTTTTGAAAAAGATTAAAAAGAAAAATCTTGTTCTAAATTTTTCCTAAATTAAATATTTTGGGAGCCTACACTCCAGTGCTAATAGATATCATTGTGGATGATCTTGAGTTGTCAAGAAGGTCATTCTTCCGATTTCAGATCTACAAATTCGGAGTTTAGATTTGCGCTTCAGCTATGTCTGAATTAAGTATTTAATATTTAATTTGTTCTTTCCTTTATTTCGTTTATTTTACGTACCATGTTTATATTTGTTTTATTAGATGTTTTGATTGTTATATTATGAGCTTATTAGAGTAAGATGTAAGTATAATTAAATAGTTTAATAAGATGTAGGTTTAAAACTGAGAATTTTAAATCAGTTTTCCGCTACGCCCGCTGTAGTCGTTTAGAGAAAAAAATTTTAAATACGATTCCAGCAAGAGGACCCTCGAGCTTGAGCATAACAGCCTCAAGCATAGTCCAAGAACTTCCCTGTAGTTCGTTAATGATAAGTTAAAATATAATGTCCGCAAAAATAAAAGTTCAAAAGTCCACATCCCACAACGCCGCTCCAACTTGGCGAGGCAGGATGGGCAAGCGTTTGCACGTGGCATACAAAACCCACTCTAGGCCCCTCAAAACTTTGCCAATTATAAGAAGTGTATAACTATCTTCCCTTCACTACTTTCCTATGTGGGATTGAGGCAAAATATAAAATAGGCAAAATTGAAGCACACTACCCCAAAATTCCAACAACTCCCCACGTGATTCAATTTTGACAAAAGGAAGAAAGAAAGGAGGTTACTGAGCAATGAGACTCACGTTTAACGATACTAATGTCTTTTGGAGTTGAATCGGCCCCTATTGAACATGCAAGTCCCACAACCGCACAATGGTGGACGTAGCCTTGAAAAATGAGCGGTCAGTGTGAAGAGCACACACATCCCCTTCATGTGGTTCTCAGGTTGAAACGCACTCCGCAATCCGAACATATGAGGTGCTTCTCAACAATGGTAGCAGTTATAATTATTCTTTGTCATGTACATCTAGTGGAGGGGTATTAATACAGCCTATTTGGGAGATATTGAATAAATATTTTAAGTCTAGAGTGCAGTGAAATTTATTTAGTAAAATTAAGTCCCATTAAATGGTAATTAAATTTTATCATGAGATGGTAATTAGTTTAACCCATTTGGAGTTAGATTTAAATTGTCCCTGAAGTCCCTGTGCAAGCCTCTGTATTTGTTGCTATTGGAAAACATTTAAGAATTCATGGGATGAATAAATTTAATTTTGCCAAATATTATAAATGAGATGAATAAAAATTAAATATTATAAAATAATATAACTTTTTAAAATTAAAATTTATAAGATGAATTTTTACATGTGAAAAACCAAAAAAAAAGCCAAAAAAACGCATAACAGTCACAATCCGCATCAACGCAGATGGACGTCGTGCGTTGGGAGGTCCTGAGGGTCGGATCCGTGCCTTCAGACGCGGACCAATCACCGCGTGCTACATAGCACGTGGTGATAGGGCAAATAACGCATTTTGTATTGTTATTGAAACGCGATGTTTTGGCTTATTTTACAATGAAACGGTGCGTTTGGCTTTTTAATTTTGTATCCACATCAAAAACTTGTGATTTTTTCACTCCGGTAGCCTACTATAAATATAAGTACCTATTTCGATATTTGAAAATTTTCAATTAATTCTAAAAATAGGTTTCTGAAAGTGTTAACTTTCGAAGACCTAGTTTAATATTTTTTGGAGCCTACTCTCCTGGCGATTTAAGGTCATTGCATAGAAAGCCGCCGGGTCTCAGTTTTCTCAGGTCTCTCGGAGTTTTATTATCATTCTGGTTCTCCTTATTTGGAGCAATTCCTGGCATTCCTTTCCTTCCTTCTTTTTTAAGTTTCCGCTTTTCTATTTATTTATAGTTTTCTTATTATGCTAGTTATTGTTCATGTAATTGTTGTGAATGTGTTTAAATCTGTAGACTTAAAATTAGAAATTTTAAATCAACCTTATGTTCAAAATTAAGAATTTTAAACCCTTCCGCTACATTAAATTTATTAAATTAGCGAAAATTTTTGAAATTCGTCCCAACACTTATATGATTACTCATTATACTTAAATGACTTAGATTGATTGAAAACAATCGGGGTCAATAAGCAATTTAAAACTGGACCCAAGCAAGACAAAATGACCTTGAATAGCTCAAACCGAGCTTAAGAGAGGAATTTATTGACCTTGAATAGAACCAGTCTTAATAGAAGTGGATTCTTCTATATAGTAGTTAATCAAAAGCTTTTACAAAACCAAACTTGTACTCAAGGAGTTAGGCTCAAGAAGAACAGAAACGAGCCTATGCTTGATTGACAAGCATCTCAAGCTCTAGCGAGCAAGTGAATTAAACCAAAGACATAGTGAACTAAGGCAAGAATAGGTAAAGGTCATTTATGCCCCCACTACGGTATATACAGGATTTGAGGCACTCCGACTCCTAGGGTTAACACTGCACCCAATACAAGAGTGTACTCACGGGTAATAGGTTAGAGTATGTCCCAAATTGCTTAGTAACCAGAGTAAGAACAAAGAGAACTTCATAGGGAAGAAGAAGAAGAATTTTTATATTTTCCGCGGTGTTAAACATCGCTCCAAAGCATGGTATATGTAGGCAAAACATACTTAGTGTGCAAGCAAGAATTGGTTAAGGATTGTGAGCAAGAAATCCATCCACAATTAGAAAAGTGGCGGATATGGAAGAGCGCAAAATCCAGGCACAATCAAGGAAACAACGATTATGGAAAGAAATGGGCAGTTACGCTGTCAAAACATATACTCGAACTCAAGCCAAAAGCCTCGAACTTGAACCTGCACTAACGGACACGAGTTTGAGCTAAACAGCCTCGAGGTCAAACATTAGAGGACCCTTGAGCATAGTCTAAGAACTCCACAGGAGTTCGTTAACGATAAATTAAAATATAGTGTCTACAAAAATAAAAGTCTGGGTTAGAAAAAGTCTACACTACACCAAGCCGTGATGCGCCGACTCGGTGAGGCCTGGCGGGGCGGGCGGGCGGGCACACATGTGATATACAAAACCCAATCTAGGCCCCTCATGACTTAATCAATTACAAGTAGGAGAGTGTTTATATACATACTAGTCTTCCCTTCACTATTTTTCCTACGTGGGATAGAAGCAAAACATAAAATAGGCAAAATTGAAACATACTATCCCAAAATTCTAACAATTTTGTTCCAAAACAAAACATGAACAAATTTTAAGCAAAGAAAATATAAAGGACCAATTTGCATAACATAACAAACATGAAAATTTACCAAGTAAATAACTCGATATTTAGTAGATTTAGTTCAAAGGATGTTACAGTTACATTTGTTTTGAGCTCTTCAAAATATTTTAATTGTCATTTTAGGAATTTTTTCCCCCATCAAATAGGATACTTGTAATATAAATTGGGTTCACTTCTAGAATAGATCAAATTAGAATATAAAAAGATTCATTACGGTACCCATTCACTTAAACTTTTAGGGTAAATGGTTTCTTGATACGGTGTCAGAACTTTGTTGACTTGGTCACATGTTCGAATCACAACAATCCCCACATGTAATTTAAGCTAAAAATAAGAGAGGGACTCATGCGCTATCCACGCTTCAGGTGTAATAGGCATTCGCATGGGAGATATTAGAACATAAATGGTTTCCTAACAGATCAGATTTGAGATTAATTACTTATCGAGGTTTACAAGTAGCGGTAGTTGTTAAGATGCCATTCAAAAATTGATCAATTCCAACACTACTAAAGGAGTTATGTGCACTCTCCCAAGTGATCAAATACAATACATATGCATTATTTACAAAATAACCACCTGTTGCAATCGATCACCTACAACTAGTTTAAAATCAATTACAGAATTGTCCTTACACTACGTGGCGACCTTCTTCGGTTTACCCTTGTTGTTGAGAAAGGAGAACAAGGAGCCCTTGGGGACCAACTAATATCTCATTCAAAAAACTGATCAATCCGAACCAAACTACAGGAGTTACATCCACACCACCAAGCGGCTGAATCAATTTCCGGGTTGGGATCAGAAATGGTTCCGTAGGAGCGTAAGCAAGAACATACGGAAACTTACTTACCGGGAGCTTTGGGTACCACGACATGACAATCCTGAGGATAAAGAGAAACCCGAACACGGAAAGAAAGGGGCCCATGAATCCAATGGCGACTTTTGCAGTAGAAGGAGCGATATCCGATAGCAAAACGCCACGTTTCAACTCACCAACACCACGGGACATGGACAATATGTCTTTCTTGTTGTTTTCAGTCATAATGTGAAGACCTTGCTGTAATGTTTTAGTATGTGACTGAATTGTAACATAGCAGGCACTATACTGTGCTAATGGAAGGCCATGAACTATATTTCTTCTAGTAGGATTATGGCATGTATCCTGTAGTGATTTAAGAGAGATGAAATGTAAACAAACTGCAAGTACAGGAAAAGAGAAGCCAATATGGAATTAAAACGCAACTCGTAGTTACGGTGTTGCGAAAGCAAGCTTCTTAGTTTACGTAACAGATCACAACTATTGCATTAGGTTCTTTTAAGGGAGCATAAGTTGCTTTGTAAATATTATGTTTGTCAAATTTGACTGGATCACCATATAATCAATAATATTTATACTCTTTAATGGTTTTTGACATGTAAATATATTTATAAATGTCTTTTAATAATATATAAATTATGGATGTACAAAGAACTTTTATGAAATGCGCAATCACATAATAGCTAACTCATAGTCTATCACGTAACTATCAATGGGCTTATTTGATTCCATGGCCTAGTATAGGGGTGCGTTTGGTTCATCTTTTTTCAGATTAATTTTTTCAATTAGATATATATATATTTAAGATTTGTAACCTTTTGCACTAAAATGTTTGGTTATGTAATACAGAAAAGTCTTTTTTTAATAGACTAAAGTGTCTAGATACATATTTAAAAAAGAACTTATTTATTATAATGACAAATGACTTAGTGATAAAAATCAATTAATAATAGTAGGTGATAGTGGTGCTTATCCATGGTGTTAGGGTGGATCATGAGGTAATGGGTAGCGATGATGGATAATTTAGCAGTGAAGGGAAGTTATGGACAAGTTATGTGGATCAAAATGAGGGGTGACTTTTGGGTAAAGGTACGCTACAGTGGTCGCAAGACATGAAGATGGGCAATGGAGGTTGACCATAACGGTGAGTTGAAATTATAAGGGTGGTTGTGGTGAGTCATAGTGATGAGTGGAGGGAGTACACCGTGGTGGTCATGGCTCATGGTGGTGGATAGTGATAGACCAAGGTGTGACCATGGTGAGAGGGTAGTGATGAGACATAGTGGTTAGCAGTGAATTATAATAATAGCTAGTCATGATAATGGATAGCGATAGTGGGTGCGAGTGGCGATAGAGAAGTGAAAGTCGGTCATGGTGAGTGGTAAAGACTTAAGGCTAACAAAATCTCTTTAAAACATTTTTTAGGATAAGCTATGAAAAAATCTCATTTGTATATTTTTCTATTTAGTTATAAGATAGTTGTGTTCCCATTTAAATAGTAAAAAAGATGTAAAAAGATCCTTTTTATTGACCAAATATAAAAAAAATCTAATTTGTATATCTTTATATTTAGTTATAAAATAGTTGTGTTCCCATTTAAATAGTGAAAAAGATGTAAAAATAACCTTTTTAATGACAAAATACAAAGCTTACAATAAATTATAACTTTTTTACAATTTTAAGCAGGTAAAAAGCTGAACCAGACATAGCCTAGACCAAACCAAAGTGAAGGGTAAAAAATGTTCAAGATTTATGTAGCTTGCACTCAACTTTGAGGAGGTTATTTTATGAGGTTTGAACTAGGAACCATCAGGTTGCAACAGAGCAATCTCACCAATCATAAGTCCGCACAAACTACAACAATAAGAAATCACACGTCCTGTACTGCAACTACAAGGGGCAGTACAATGCACAAACTTACTCCAAAGTCTTGCCGTAACTTTTTCTGAGGTTGTTTATGAGATTTGAATATGACCCCTGAGTCACAGGTAGCCTAGTACATAGCCTCCATGCAAAATGGAATATCAGGAAAGTTGACCGTATGCAGCCTTTACCACCCACCTTGGGGAGAGGACTGCTTACAAGATTTGAACATGTAACTTTTTGGTCATAACGGAACAACCTCATCAAGTGCACTAACACTGAACCTCTAAAGAGAAACTGTACATATAAAAGTTTATTTTATGTTCTAAAATCATTTCAAGAGTTAGGGATACCAATCAATCTTTTGCACATAGAAGATTGCTATAAAAAAGATATTGAACTAGTCATCATGCAAATTGTTGTTAAACATTACTTCTATGTCGGTCTTCATAATACATATATATTTTATATCTATTTGTATCCATACGTCAAGAAGCATCGGAGGGGTGATAAAACCAATTTCAATTCCTCAAAAGAACTGAAGCCAGCCCCAGCAACACATTGCTTCTTTAACACCTTAACACAACTATAGACCTCTACGACTTCACATAAAACTTCTATTGCAGGATATCATTTCCTTACCAATGTAATAAGTAATGTGCATGGAAGTTTGTAAACTTACCAGAACCGAGGGGTATGGCCTCAATAGGGACACCATTGAGCTCGAACACCCTGCAACAGACCAATTAAGAAATTAAAGTGAACCTCAGAAGTTGTTCAAATTGGTTTCTTATTTTATTTGATGCATAAGCAAGGTTGTGAATTTGAATCTATGACTTAAGCTTTGTCTGTTTTGGGGAAAACACATTTCCGGGACTAGTTTTCCCCCTTTCCATTGTTTGGCACGCGTTTTTTTATGGCAAAAATTTTCCTAAGGGGAAGCTTTTCCCTTAATTGGGGAAAAATGACTTCCCTTTTAAAAGGGGGAGGTTATCATTCTGGATGGCCCAAAAATTTTGGAAGGTGTACATCGGCCTGGATATGGATTGGACTGAAATAAACTAGACGGTATCTTAGATTGCTAGAGGTAATAATGTGGGACAATAATTGGATGAAAAAAGATCAATTAGCTCGAAATCCTAGAATGAATTACATGGTTCCATTTATCACCTAGGTATCCTAACATTTCAACATATACAATGGGGTACCTTGAGGTTTAAACATTGTATCACTTAGGTACCCTAAAGTTCTAAAATTTTATCATCGGGTGCTTTTTTTGTTGAGATTTGATAATAGATTTTCATCTGAAAATGCTAAAATGGAGCATGATCCTGACAATATATCAGTATATTCATTAGAATTTGGTTGTTTTTTGCCAAAAAAGGCCAACATAACATATGGTTTCAGCCATATTTAGGTAGTTTAACATCAACATTCAATGAATTAATTTGCTACATCTTTGCTAAATTATTGACATAGCTTGTAAATATTACCATAATTATGTACAATAGTAGCATTTTTGCATGAAATTGATTAGATTCTTACACAAATTCATCAAATTTCGACATAGGGTACCTGGTGATAAAATACTCAAACATCAGAGTACCTCACTGTATTTATTGAAATGTCAGTGTAGGTGATAAATGCTCAAAACTCAGGGTACCTTAGTAATAATTTCTCTAGATAATTTCAAATATATTATAAATACGTTGTCCTGTGACTAGGTATAGGACAATTAGTAGAACATGTTTTCCTTTAAAACAAAGGATGAATATCGTAAGGTCAGAACATGTTTTCCGATGAAACAAACAGCAGAAAACCTCAAAAGGAATCTCATTTTTTATGGAAAACCTTTTCCAAAGGAATATATTTTCCGGGGAAAGAATACTTCTCTCAAAACAAACGAAGCCTTGAGGTCTATGGCGTCAAACATGGTAGTGCACAGCCAATAGGCCTCGATGTAAAGAAATGGATTTCAGGTCAGGCTTACTGTTTGACGCACCACTCCCCCTGTTACTATAAGGGCCTAGTTTCCCCTAAAGCCAATAAGTAACTAACATGAAGAAAATAAGAGGAAAAACTAGGTTTAAGCATTAAGCACGAGGTGGCATCCGAAGCATGAACTTGCACTCGAAGCATGTTGTGGAAAACGTAAGCTGGTGGTGTCAACCACTATATAGTTGTTGAAATGCCTAAGTAGGAGGTGTCAACTACCTAAGAAGTGGTGGCACAAGCTAGCATGTGATAGCAACCTCCAAACTAGTTCTAACATAACCAAGTACGAGGCAACAAGTCATCAAGTATGGGTGGCAGCCACCGAGCAAGAGGCGGCAGAAAACCCACTAAGATGGGTTTTTCTATAGTCAGCTCCTTTCTTTGCTTAAATTAGAAGTTCCACAGTTATATAAGAGAGAAATGATTGATATATGCAAGATTAGTCCATTAGTAAGGATCCAAACAGAGAAACTCGTAAAAATGTAACCGTATGAGAAATAATGAGGCATAAGTAAGCAAATGTAAAAAAATATCCGAACAAGACTACTAAAGTAAAGTAAATGAATAATCATCAATGTCTTGCAACTAAACTTTCTTTTAGCATCAAATATGATTCCTTATTATAGATCAAGTTTTGATTTACTATGTTAATCCTTGGAGATTTGGTTTAAAGTTCATATAATGTGGTGGTAAATACTTGAATTGTGATGTTACGATAATTTGCTCCAATTTTTGAAAATGTTATACTTGTCATTTGAAACGTTGCTTGAAAGGTGAAAACTGTAGTTGTGAAATTGTGAAAGAAGCAACACGATTCTTTCAAGTGGAATTTAAAGTGTTTTGTGATGGTAAGCCATGTTGTATACTTTAGTGGAGAGATTGGGTACCTAGCTTAACAGTTAGGCAAGGCGTTGCTATACAAAATGATGTTTATGTTCCATAGCAATGTTTTGTCATGTATGTGGTGTAAAAGCAAGCCTACTTATAAAATAATGGATACCTTCTCCCAAAATCTTTCAGCTAAGAATTAAAGCTTATAGATTCTCACATATCTTAAAAGGGGTTGAGGTCCTAGCAAGGAAATTGAACTAAATAAGTTAACTTGTACTAAAACAAATTTCAATGTTCAACTTTCCAATTTTGAAGTTAACTAATTTTTATGATTCAACCGAATTGAATTGTGTTCATGGTCACTTTACAATTGAGAAATACAAGATATCAAATAGACCCGGTGGATTAATTCACTTGAAGCCTATTGATTTTGCCAAGCAACTTCACTTGGATCTGTACGTGCAGCTCATATGCCACTCCTGGATTTCGTCACAACCCATCAAAGTTTTACAATGTATTCGAGCATATCATAAATCCTAGGTCTTTTGTTGGATTGGATATACTACGGGTAAACAAACTGAAATCCTCAATAGAATACTTGATTACTTGTCTTTTTCATTCCGTTGTTTGTTGCACAAAAACCATAATTAAATATTTTTTTATTTACATATATTACACCCAGAGATGGCCCAGCTATTGGGACTCAGAAAGAGCGCAAATGTATTAACTTTAACACGAGGCTCTCTTTTCCTATTTCTTCTTCTAGAGATATCTACATTGTTGCTCTGTTATCTTTTTACGTTTATTCAAATTAGTTCCTCGTATTTTCTTCTATTTAAATTGGTATTTTATTTTTGTAACTTTATTCAAATTAGTCCCTCATCCTTTTCCTTTTTAAAATGGTATGTAATGTATTATATTCTAACAAAATTAATCCCATCTTTGTTAGAAAAATGCTTCAATTTTTGTTTGTTTTGTATGATTGGGCACCAAGTAATTTTTAGGATTGGGCACTAAGAAATATTTAGATTGGGCACCAAATATTTTTTGAGTGGTGCCCTAGTAATGACTCCTATTATTTTCTCGCTCTTTCCTTAACTGATTTTTTCCATAACTGTCCGGATTTTGAGGCCCTATATTCTTCACTTTGCTTATTTGAGGTGGATTCTTGCCATGCACTATTCCTTAACCAACAAGGAATTTATTCTATAAATACAGAGGCTTAGGACTTTATCAAAATCACTAAAAAAACGTTGTTATCATTGAAAATACAATTAACCAAATATTCTGCTTCTCCTTCATGGCTTTCTTTCTCTATCGATATTCTCCCCTCCATTACTAAGTAAGTTGGGGCGTACTCCAACGCATCTCCCCAGAGTCCACTGCTGAGGTGGGTGCGTGATAACCCTGGGGATTGGAGTGTCGTTCATCCCATTATACCTCTATGGGGGCATAAACAACTTAGGGCAATGGATTCTCTACGGTACGACAATTTTTTCAGTCAATTATCTCCCTACTTTTATTTTGTTTAAAGTCGTTTATTTCATTAGCTTTTTGTAATCTTTGAAAAACAAATTGATTGTAATACTTTGTAATCCTTGAGAACAAGTTGATTGTAATAAAAGTTATATTTTGACCACTCGTTTACCCTATTTTTCCAACAATCTTTTTAACTTGTACCTAACTTTAGTCACCATGTGGGGGCTAATTTTGTCATTAATTAAAACATTAGGGCCATTTTTAATAAAAGAAAAGACATAGACTAATTTAAACAAAATTACAAAAATAAAGGGTCAATTTGAAGAAAAAAAATAAATAAATAAAGAATTAGTTTAAATAAACCTAAAAACATGACTAACCAACTGTGTAAATAATTCGTTCCTTTTTTTGTAGCCAAGAACTAATTTCTCCAGCCGGAACACTTCGCAATTTTCGGCAGCAACTTCCTGATACAGTATAAATGATTTAACTAAGCCTTATTATATTAGTAATTTAGCATTTTATATAGATAGTCTTATATTATGGATAATATAGTATTTTTACCTTTTATTACGTAATTAGGTTAGTTTCTAGTATTAGCTAACACCCCTCCCTAATTCTATAAATAGAGGCATTAGCCTTGTATTAAGAATATGAATGAAATGATAATCAAATCCCTTTCTCCCTTTTATCTCTGTTTCTCTTCTCCTCTCTCTGTTTCTGCTTCTTCCCTCTCAATTCTTTTGTTCTAAGTTCTATCCAAGGTTTGATCTATAACAATGGTATCAGAGCCTGACGATCCTCTCGACCTATTAAGGAGGAGTGCCAGGGCCTTGAGCCCGGAGCAAAGGGTCCAAATCCTCGCAGATCTGAAACGACAAGCTGCTAGTATGAGCTCGGAGCAAAAGACTCAAATACTCGAGGATTTGAGGCGCAAGGGAGCTGAGATGGCTGAACAATTTCGTAAAATGGATTTGGAGGATCCAAATTTGGATCCATGGATGAAAACTTGGACCAAGTTCTCTAGAAAGACGTATAAAATGACTGAAAAAAATAAATCCACACCCTTCAACACCAAAAAATTAGAAAATACAGTACCCGTTAGCTTGGATGTTAACAGATCTGAATCTGTGGTGGTAGAGGTGGTGCCGGAGGTTGAATCAGCCAAGAATCCGACAGAATCGGAGACAGACCTCGGGTCCACGGTGGTGATGGAGGAGAAAAGCTGACCGAGCGCAGATTCCGGCTGCGAGGAGACCGGAGCTCAGGGGAAAGTGGACGATTGGGCCACGGAGAGGACGCCGTAACCACCGAGGGAAAATGAGCCACCACCGATCGTCGCCGAGGAGTCACGGGCTTCGAGCATTCAGGGCTGCTTCGTGGTGGAGGAGAGTGTCGCTGAGAAGATTGAGGGCCACTTCCACCTCTAATCGGCGTCGCACAACCCTCGCCACCACTACCTTAGCGTTGTCCTCCCCGCTGTCCTCCGAAAACCGCCGCCGCGGTGGTTCAGCCGAGTTAGGGTTTGGGCCGTGTTGGGGCTTTCGCAGAGAAAGGGGGAGGATAAAATGGGTTGGGAAATGAGTTATATTTACGATTTTGCAGCTGTCTTGTATTTAAATGTTTATGTATTTATAATTTTAGTATTTGAAGCCGAAGGTTATTAATTCGGGTATTAATATTTTGATCCTTGAGGACAAAGATCTTTATAAGGGGAAGGTATTGATACAGTATAAATGAGTTAACTATGCCTTATTATATTAGTAATCTAGTATTTTATATAGATAGTCTTATATTATGGATAATATAGTATTTTTACCTTTTATTACGTAATTAGGTTAGTTTCTAGTATTAGCTAACACCTCTTCCTAATTCTATAAATAGAAGCATTAGCCTTGTATTAGGAATATGAATGAAATGATAATCAAATCCCTTTCTCACTTTTATCTCTGTTTCTCTTCTCCTCTCTCTGTTTCTGCTTCTTCCCTCTCAATTCTTTTGTTCTAAGTTCTATCCAAGTTTTAAACTGTAATACTTTCAGGTATGCACTGAATATCGAGACAATTTTGCTACTTAATTCTAATTGAGCAGATGAAGTTCTAATATTGTTAACCCTGATTAGCGAACTTTTTTATAATTCATAAATTTATGACACTATGCTGATTAACATACGTATCCGTTCAAGTATAATTGTGCTCTCTTATGCTTCACCGAATAAATTTGTTTGTATTTTCCAGAATAAATTCAGACAAATTATGGTCACCATATCTATATTTTAAATTGGGTATTTTCGTGGAGTATGGACTATGAAGAAAAGATATAAATTCTGCAATGCCAAACACTTAGCTCCAAATTCCAATCCTTGGTTCGCAAATGAAGAGCACAATGCTTACTATCAGTAGCATAAATAATTCCCGGAGTCATGAATTCGAATCTCTACGGCTCCACTCCTGAACTAATTGAGCACAAATTGTAATAGGCATTTGTATTCTCTATGCTTCAAACTCGATAAAAAAAAATGGAACCAAAATTATACAAAAATCAAAATTCATATATGTAGAGGGGGAACAAACCAAACGCCATACCTGGGAGCGAAAGAAACGGCACAGCGGCCCTTGACTGGTGGTAGTCTAGCGAGGAGAAGGGAGAAGTGATGTGGCTGCTTAGCTACGGGATGATAGCTTTTGGGAGATGAACCGTACAATTTATACAATGAGAGAGAGAGTTTTTTGGGGGGGAGTCTAGGGGTAATTTTTTTATTTTTAAATTTATAATTTAATATAATTTAAAAATAATTAAAATTTTAAGTTAATAATATAAAATACTTTTAGTAAATAACTTTATTTGTTTGGCTATTTATTATTTAGGTGTCCTTTAAATTTTTGTTAAAAATATTAAAATTTTATAAAAATTTAACGGACACCTAAATAATAAATAACCAAACAACTAAATTTATTTACTAAAAGTATTTTATATTATTAACTTAAAATTTTAATTATTTTTAAATTATATTAAATTTTAAAATTTAAAATAAAATATTATTAACCCACACACACCCTCGCTCTCCTTTCTCTTTCCCTCGCCCCACTCTCTCTCTGTCATTTGAAAATCATTGTATCCATTCTTTTTTTTTTTTTTTTTTTTTTTTTTACAGTATGGGATCCTCTCCCAATATTTTGCCCATTTTATCTTTTTTTTGGGTCCAATATAACCCTTAGAGTAAAATTTATGTTAAATTCTTAATAAAATTTTAATTGTTCAGCCATGAATTAGGTCAAATTGACTCAATGAGAGGATTTGTAGTGAGTTATTTGCATCAAACGTGATTATATTGTTAAAAATTTTGTCTAAAACTTAACCTTAATTTGACTAAAAGACTAAATTAACACAATATTAGTTTTAGAGGATCCAATTTGACACCATTAAAAGTATAATGATAAATTCATTAGAAAAATATATAGACATTTCGGTGTAAATAATCCATAAGCTCTGTTTAGCACATGGAATTGGAATTAGACTGTTGAATTATAATTCCAATTCCAATTCTGATGGAATCAAAATTCTAATGGAAATGATATTATATTATTTGGTTCATCAAAGGAATTCAAGGTCAAAATTACAATTACGTATTGATTCGAATCATCAAGGGTTTCCGGTCAATTGAGTTGGAGTATTTCGAGTTTTAAATAAACTACAGTAGGATTTTGGTCAGAACAGTCCACATTGCATTGAAGTTATTATGGTCTGAGCAATTCACTTTAAATTTGAGTTATTCGATTTTTGAGTCAAATTGGGTCATGTACCAGGTCGGATCATTTGATATTCAGGCTACCTTGGATTTTTAATTAATCGGGTTAGGTATTTTTGGAATTCAAGCTAATTATGATTGGATTTGGGTTCATTTAGGTCATTTCAAGCTCGAGTCATCTTAGTCTCTTGACAAATTAGGTGTATCATTTCAAATTTTGAATCATTTCAAATTTTGAGTCATCTTAGGATGAGTTTGAGATAGGTTAGATCATTTTGGTATGGGTTATATTAAATTCTGCGTTAATTTGGTTAGATCACTTCCACTTTGGCTTAGCTTGTGTACATCACATTCAAGTCGAGTAGTTTCATTTTCTTAATTTGAGTCATCTCGAGTTTCGGATTAATTGAATTGGGTCACTTCGGACTCTGAGCTCAAGTCATCGAAGGTGGGTGATTTCGCGGTTCATATCAAATTTTAGGTTGTGTCTAAGTCTTTAAATTTTGAGTCATCTTGGATTTAGGTTAATCAAGTGAGGTTATTTGGGTTTTAGGTCTATTGAGTTAATATGTAATTACAATTCCTTAATCCATTCCCAAGAAATTGGAAAGTATAATTTTCAATTAAAGTCTAATTCCATTAAATTGGGCAATAAATTTGTAATTCCAATTCTAGCTGATGAACCAAATAACAGAATTAGAATTAAGGGCCTCAATTCCAACCTCCAATTCCATGATCCAAACACAACTTTAGTTTTAAAGTAAAAGGTACCTTTTAACTTTCATTTTTTTTACTAAAAATTTAAAAAATGTTATAAAACTATAGACATATTATACTAAAATAAAGAGAATAGAAATACAAACCCAAATATATATGAAGAAAAATAGCAAGTATTTTATTTTAGAATAAGGAATCAAAGAAAGAGAATAAAAATACAGACCTAAATATGTATGAAGAAAAATAGCAAATATTTTATTTTAGAATAAGGAATCTGAGAAATTTTTCTTCTATTCAAATAAATATCTTCATATTTTATTATTTAAATTTTTTCTCAACTCACACTCAATTCTCAATTCTCCCTCACTTTGCACCTCTTTTTCTGTTGTGCTTCGCTGTTGCATCTCCTCTATTTATACAAAAATTTAGCAATGCGTGTCCTTACCCACGAAGAAAAGTGGAGACATATATATATATAAAAGTCTTTTACATAACTTCTAATTTTATGGGATATTTAATAATATCCAAACTTGATCATAAGAATTGTATCCAAAAATATCTAATATTTCCAACACTCCTCCTTTGGATATTTTTCTTTATAACATTATGGGACATAACACTCTTGAAAATGTATAGTGTCCGGGTTAGATACGCCTAATTAAAAACCTTGCCAGGAAAAGCCTAGTGGGACAAAAACGATACCAAAGGCAAAAATAGTACAGTGTGTAATTTACTCTCCCTCATGTGAACATATTAGTAAGGGGCATTCCTGAGTCAAGCATACCAATCTTATGAACTAATTTTTCAAAAGTTGGTGCTGGCAATACTTTCGTGAACAAATCTGCTAGGTTCTCACTTGAGCGAACTTAATGAACATCTATTTCACCCGTCTTTTGAAGCTCGTGTGTAAAGAAAAACTTGGGTGAGTTATGTTTAGTTTTGTCGCTTTTATTGTATCCACCTTTGATTTGAGTAATATATGCAGCATTATCTTCATACAGTATTGTCGGACTCCGCCTAATTGTTGGAAGGCTGCATTCCTCTTGAACATGTTGAATAAGAGATCTTATCCATAAGCATTCCCAAACTTGCTTCATGAAGTGCAAGTATTTCAGCATGATTTGAAGAAGTTGCTGCTATTATTTGTTTGGTAGATCTCCAAGATATAGCAATGTCACCATAGGTAAATAAGTGTCCTGTTTGTGAATGACCTTTATGCGGGTCAGACAAATATTCAGCATCTGCATATCCAACCAATCTTGGATTTGGTTGGCTTAGCTAGAATAATCATATATCAGATGTACCACGGAGATACCGAAATATATGTTTAATCTCATTCCAATGTCTCCGTGTAGGAGTTGAGCTATATCTTGCTAATAAGTTAACTGGAAAGGCTATATCTGGTCTAGTGTAGTTAGCAAGATACATCAGTGCACCTATTACACTCAAAGTTGTTAAAATCGAGATTCCACTAAGAATCAATGGGGGCTTTTAGAATCGGAATCGTAGAATCAAATAGAGAATCGTAAGATTCTACTAAATGCATATTATAATTATTTTTGTATTAATATCAATTACATAATATAAAAAATTATTAATAAGACCTTTACTTGCATTGGAATTTATAAGAAATACAATCAAATACGATAAATAGTTTCATGTAACATATATGTGTCATTTTATGTTACAATAATCATGAGAGCTTTTAAGATAGATGCTGCTAATCAAACTCTGTATTACGGTTTAAACATAAAACTAAACTTAATATAAGTTTCTTGAAAGTATATAATGCTTAATTAACTTTCTTTTACTTCAAACTAATAAAGTAAGTCCTTTTATAATATATGCTTATTTTTTCACATTTTAACTTTTTATTTGAATAAGTTGGTAGAATCGAGGTCAAATCGATATAATCGTAAATCTATTATGATTATATCCGTTAGTTTCATGTAATATCAATAAAACATAAGATTCTACAAAAGTAAGATTCTACGTAAGATTCAGATCGGTTGGCAATTGTGGAATCGTAGAATCATAAGATTCTATCCCCTCGAGGACGAAAAGGGTCCTTATTATTTTAAGGAATCGGATGACCATTGAGGTACTCAAAGAATGTGCCTTATCCATATTAAAATGTTTTAGCACTTTTTTTATATAAGCAGATTGATGGACTAAAAGTCCATCAGACAAGTGCTCTATTTGCAGGACAAAACAATATTTTGTCTTTCTGAGATCTTTCATTTCAAACTCCTTATTCAGATATGCTACAGCTTATTTAATCGCTTTAGGAGTTCCTATATGTTTAAATCATCAACATAGACTACGATTATAGCAAATCAAAATTTAGGTTTCTTAATAAAAACACATGGGCTAACTGGACCGTTCACATATCCTTTTCTCACAAGATAAGACAATTGTACCACATTTGCCCTTATTGTTTTAATCCTTACAATAATCTCTATAAATTAATTGAACATAGCTCTCGAGGTTTTAAGTTATATGCATCTGGCATTTGTAATCCTTCAAGGACTTTCATATGGATATCACTATCAAGTGATCCATATAGATAAGTTATCACATCCATAAGACACATGTGGAGTCTTTTAGAGACTGTCAGGCTTATTAAGAATTTAAATGTAATTGTGTCCATTACTGGTAAATATGTGTCTTCATAATCCATTTCTGGCTTCTGTGAGAAACCTTGAGCTACAAGTCATGCTTTATGCATGACCACTTCATTCGTTTCATTTCTTTTTTGTACAAATACCCACTTGTAGCTTAACGGGTTTCGTGTTTTCAGCGTTTGGACTACAGGTCCAAAAACTGCACGTTTCACAAGTAAATCTAATTCTGCTTGAATTGCTTCTTTCCATTTTGGCCAATCATTTCTTCTTTGGCATTCTTGAACAGATTTAGGCTCAAGATCTTCACCTTCTATGGTCAAATCAGTAGCCACAGTATATGCAAACACTTGATCAATAATCTAGTTCCTCTCTTTGATGCTAAAAATTTTATTCCTTGCTCGAGCTGGAATCGTGTGAATAAGCCAAGCCAACAAAAAAGGAATACTTAAAAAGTATGACCCGATCCCAATATGTATGATGGAATCAAACGGATTCCTGCTTTATTTTGGTTCCATCGTATGCCAATAATAACATAGTTTATCATAATTTTCTCATTCTCGACATTTTGATCATTTTCAAAATTCTCAGGGACTTGATATCCTCGAGGAGCCATTTCATCCTCTGTATCGTTTTCTTGTATTTGCATTTGTACCATTTCAAGAGTTTTAATAAGGGAGCCAACTTGTTTATTTTTCTCTCTCTTCTTTCTTGGATTCTTATTCTTAGAACCAACAGGTCTACCACGCTTCTGACGTATAGTAGACGTACTTACGAATGTCTTAGAAGACTGTTCATTTGGAATATCATTTCGAATAGAAACATTAATAGCTGGAACATGTGACTTGGTCACTCTTTTTATATCAATGAATGCATCTGGTAATTAGTTTGTAATATTATGTAAATGGATAACTTTCTGAACCTCCAATTCACATTGATTTGTATATTGATCAAAATGTGATATTGATGATGCATTCCACACAATTTCAAGCTTATCCAGCTTTAATTTTCCTCCCCCTAATAGGATGCTCAACTAGGCAACTTTGTGTATATTGGTGAACCATAGGGTGCTCAACTATAATCCTAATTGACATACAATAGTTACTAAAAGCTTGGGATGTAAATTCACCAGTATTATCAAGACGGATCTTTTTTATCGTGTAAACCAAAAATTGAGTTTGTAATCAGATTATTTGTGTAAGGAGTCTCGCAAATGCCATATAGCTAGTAAATAATAGACTGACCAACGTGTTGAGGCATCTATTAACACCATAAAATATTGAAATGATCCACATGCAGGAATAATAGGCCCCCATATATCTCCTTGTATTCTTTCTAAAAATATAGGAGATTCATCCCCGATTTTAGTTGGCATGGTGTAGTAATCATTCTGCCTTGAGCACAAGCAGCATATAAAATTTCATTGGTTGAAAGAATCTTCTGGTTCTTTAATGAATGTCCATGAGAACTTTTAATGGTTTTTTCATCATCATTACACCTGGATGGCCAAAGCGGTCATGCCATAAGATGAACGTTTTGTAATCAGTTAACTTCTGGTTAACTATTGTATTTGATTCAATCGGGGTTATATAAGTATAATATAACCCAGAAGAAAGTTTTGACAATTTTTTTCACTGTGTTCTTTCTTCATGAGGTAAGCAATGTAACATGAACATATTCTTTATCATCCTCATTTATTGTTTCAATGTGATAATCCATTGTGACGAATATTTCAACAACTAATCAAGTTTCTCTATGATCTACTAGAAAACAGAGCATCGCCTATGTTTAGTTTTGTTTGTCCAGGAAACATAATACGTGCTCTTCCGGAGTCTTCAACTAAATCTGAAACACCTGATATTGTATTAACATTCGCTTCATCTAATCGTAGCTGAGAAAAATATATTTTGTTTTTGAGGATAGTGTGTGTCGTTGTACTGTCAGCTAGACATAAATCTCCATCTTTGACCAAATCCATATTTCTTCAAATATAAAATACATATTTATTAGTGGAACTCTATTTAAAATTACAAAAGTGTAATGAATAAAGTTTTTGAAATTGACTATAACATAATAATACTTTTAAATTTTATTTTATAAATATAGTTGATCAAGCCTAATTTTATTAGAAATAACTCATTAAGATAAAATATTAAAATATAATATTGTATTAAATTACACACACTAAAACGGTACTATTCCCTTAAAAGTGAGACAAATTTTAGTACAAAAGACATAACTGAAAAAAAGTTCAGTCTAGTTTAACATTTTCATCGCCTATCAAATGATCAATTCTCTCACTAGCATCCTCAAAGAACTCAGAAATATCAAGATGTGTCATATTAATTGGAGAATGATATTCAGCAAAATTTATTTTTACATGTTTGCCTTTCTCTTTCAACCATCCTTGATAGAGGTTCATCATATGTTTAGCCGTACGACAGGTACGCAGCTAGCGACCTTTCATGCCACAAAGATAGCAATTTGTTTCCGCGTTTTTTGACGAATTCTATTGATGGTTTTTTTTTTCCCCTTTTATATTTCTCTTCATTGTTGCCGGACTTCTTAAATTTTGGTCTATTTTGATTACCATGGTGCCAGTATTATAATCACGGCTATAACCTCGACCACGACCACGACCGCATCCACGACCACAGCCACGGTTATATGTATCATTATCGTGGGATGTAGCATTCACTTTAGGGATTGGCTCTAATCTAGTTGGTTGTGACTAATGATTTTTCATTAACAATTCATTATTTGTTCAGCAACAAGAAGACATGAAATTTACTCTGAGTATTTTTTAAAATTTTGCTCTCGATATTGCTGCTGTAGGAGCATATTCAAGACATGAAAAGTAGAGAATATTTTATCTAACATATACTCATCAGTAATATTTTCTCCCCATAATTTCAATCGGGAGGTAATACTAAATACTACACAGTTATACTCAATGATAGTTTTAAAATTATGCAATAGCATGTGAATCCACTCATAGGGAGCTTTAGGGAGGATTACATATTTTTTATGATCAAACCTCTCCTTTAAACAAGCAGGTCCTTTATAGTAAGATATTCGGCTTTCAATTATTCATGGATATGATGCATGAGAAATGTCATTGCTTTAATGCGATCTTGCAAAGATGCGCTATTTTCCCTTTTAATCGTATCTCCGAGATTCATAACATCAAGGTGAATCTCAACATCAAGGGTCTAAGGCAAATAATTTTTGCTAGTAATATCAAGAGTAATAAACTCAAACTTGGTTAGATTAGCCATTAGAAATCACAAGATTAGGGAATGATTACTTTACTTCAAGCTTGTGATAATCCTTAGATGGCTAGAGACTCGTGCTTATAATATATTATAAAATTATAGACATATTATACTCAAAAAGGAGAGAATAAAAATACAAATCCAAATATATTTAAAGAAAAATAATAAGTGTTTTATTTCAGAACTCAAGAACCAGATAAGTTTTTCTTCTATAAATCTCTCAATATTTTATTATTTAAATTTTTTCTTAACTCACACTCAATTCTCAATTCTCCCTCACTCTGCACCTCTTTTTCTATCGTGCTTCGCTGCTACGTCTCCTCTATTTATATAGAAATTTAGCGGTGGGTATCCTTATCCATGAAGAGAAGTGGAGATATATATATATACACACACACACACACACACACATCCCTTATTTTTAATTTTTTAAGATATTTAATAATATCCAAATACGACCATAAAAATTATTCCCGAAAAAAATCTAGTATTTACAACAAAAAATAGTTTGTTTTATGTTGAATAATTTTCTATTTCTAATCAAGCACATTTAAAATTTTTGAAAAGCAGTATTTCTAAAGCATAGCAGAAGCTAAAAAATAATGCTAATAGTAAGCAAAAACTAAAAACAAAGTTATTTCCACTAAAGCTTTCTATATTTAGCTTATTATGTTAACTTGGCTCTTATACTTTTAGTTGTATCATTTTAGTCCCTCTACAATTTATATTATATCAATTTGTTCCTATGGTGAAATTGAAATTTAGTTAATGACATAGTTTGTGACGATATAATTGTTGGAATCGGTATCCTGAAAACCCAATTATTTGGTTAATTAAATAAGATTATTTTATTTAGTTAATGTTTGCTTTTTTACGAGTCAATATTACAGTTGATTGTTTTCTAAAACGTTCCATGATATGGACATAGTCCAAGATGACATGTCAAGTTTGGTTTAAGTGGCCAATGAGATTACGCCATAGATAGGCTTAAATTAAATTAGTGATATGTTAAAAAAGTATGTTAGTAGCTGGTGATAAGTTTGGATAACTTGTCCGATAAGACTATAATATGATATTTTAGATGACTTGTCTTGTTTATGTGGATAGGAATCCAAAAGTATTATATTGATGTTTGCTTTATTTGTTTGTTAAGAGTGTGATGTGGTCATCGTAAATACAAATGTGAACAAATATGTAAGAGGGACTCACCGCATCAGGAAGTGAATGTAAATTTCAGACCGCACGTTTTTGACTTCAACCACTCACCTTTTCTGAGAAAAGGAGGTGATGCTTTTGGTATATCCAACTTCGTTTGTTAAACACGTGGATTCCGCTTTTGCTGTAATTAAAGAGAGTTTTTATAATTTTTTCATGGATTTTTTGATATATATGATGACATAACATTAAAGGGATATTGACCTAATTCAGGTGGTAGTTATAGTGACGGAGCAACGCCCACAAACACCTTTCCTTATACACTTAAAAGTCAAGAACTGCGGTGGAGGCAAACACAAGAGCTCAGCGGTCCACTTATAAACCCGAGTCAATCAGATTTTTAAGCCTGGCACCCTTGACTTATAATAATTGGAATGAGTTAGAATATGACAAGATTTAGGTGGAGTAAGCCATATTTGGGTCATTGGATGAGAACCAACACAATCAAGGTCAAGACTTAGCCATCAAAGCCCTTAAACAATGGTGCAAATCTAAGTTAGCTTGACTTATTAAGTAATGGCAGTAGTGTTAAGACCAATGCAATCAAGGTCAAGCCTTGGCCTTCAAAGCCATAAACTCAAGCCTCAATTCTCAACGCATCAATTCTGGGAACACATTAAAACAAAGAGTTCATACTTGAAGCAGGAAGAACAATATTGCTCTAAAGAAGCAAGTGGAGCAAGATCTATGCTAAGCTAAACTAAGTTAAGTTACACTACTCCTAGGTAAAAAGCATAAGTATGCTATAAAGAAACTTGAAAGAGTTTGTATGAGTGGTGTTGGACACTTTAGAACCACAATAGTGTCTCCTATTTATAGAAAAACGAAATAACTACCGCTCCCTAATTTCGTATCATTTTCTTTCCATGTTGCCCTTAAAGCTTCTTTGGCGTTTGAATGGGTAGTGAACATGCCCCTGATATGGTATGCTCTAGCGTCTTTCCGGAAGTCCACGTTCGCTTTTTCAGCGAGAGTCCCTTCTTGATGCCCCACGTTCTGTTGGATAAGCTTGAATCCCATGCATCTGAAATTACGCTCCAAGTAATTGCCTCGAGCTTGGAAACCACATGTCTTGCAGCTATCTAGGAAGTCCCTTGAGCATGAACTCCTCTTAACCCCTCAAAAATCTCGAGCCTCGAGTGGCTTATACCTTTGTCAAGGTTTTAAACTCCTCAAGCAGTTGGGCTCAAGATGCTGTTACCTTAACAACTAAAGGCCTTACCTTCCTTGAGGACAACCTCACATGACAAGCACGTGGCACTTTGCTCAAAACCGCATTGTCCTAACTCCCTCAAGTTTGGGGTGTAAACAAATGCCCCTCTTTTAGCCATTGGTAAAATTTCCAATGGGTAAAAAATCTGCTTAATCTGACCCCCAACGGCTACAAGAAACTCAAGAGAACATTGTTTGACGTTTTTACTTTCCTTCGTTCCCACGTGTCTATAAATAAGACAGTTAAAGCCTTGAATCTTCATTTTTTTTTTCTACTCTATGCTCTCTGTTTGCTGTAATCAAGCGCTCAAAAACACTTGCTCTTTGCTTTTGATTTCTTCATCCTCCATTGCTAATTTGCTCTTTGTATCTTGAGATTCTTCAATCCACCAAGAAGTGGCTCAAATCTCTTGTGTTGTCTCTACCCCCATTCCTCAGGCTGATAGCTCTATTAAACAGTTGCTATATCTTGTTCAATCAATTGTTTCAATGGTCTCTGATAAGCTTAAAAACCTTGTTGATTTTAGTATCATCAAAGAGGATCTTTCTTAAATGTCTGAAACCAACAAACAATTATCCTTAGGTTAGCCTTCCATTTCACCTTGAAAAGCCCCCTGACATGTTTTAGCTTCCCATGTCTGTGTTTGTGGGTTTCTTTAAAAAACCACGCACCAGCAATGATCTTCCTCCAAATGAATTGGGTGGACAACCTTTTGTTAGGCTGATAGTTCTATTGAATAAATGCTATATCTTGCTCAATCGATTGTTTTAATGGTCTTTGATAGGCTTCAGAACCATGTTGATCTTAGTATCATCAAAGAGGATCTTTCTTGGATGTTCAAAACCAACAAGCAGTGTACCCTTAGGTTGGCCTTCCATTTCACCGTGAAAAGCCCCCTGACATGTTTTAGCTTTCCCCTGCCTGTGTTTGTGGGTTTCTTTAAAAAAACCACGCACCAGCAAAGATCTTCCTCCAAATGAATTGGGTGGACAATCTTTTGCAACGCATGAATTGGGTGCACAACCATCTAACGCACCCAAAGGTAGACAGCGTCTCAGTTCACTTATTGAGGTGGACGTTATCCTTGCCTTGTTAGCGCAGGTCTACACCGCGATGGCCTACAAGGCATATGTAGGCAACTCTTCCCATAATCCCTGGTATATGTGACTCTAACCATATAACCTCGTTTTGAACCTCAAAAATTTCCTTAAGAAATCTAATGCATGCACTGAGTAACATCACGTATTCCCTTAAGGACCTACAAAGTCTCACCTCATGATCCGTCAAAAATTCCTCTAACAAGGTAAGCAAGCCTTTCCCCCAAATTTTGGAATACCTTTAAGTCCTTAAGGGAGTACTAAAAAAGATAACTCTAGTTCCTTTAAATTTCTCAAGAATTCCCTAAAGTTTAAAAATAGGAGAACCTAAACAGACAATAGCAAGAGTTTTGGGAACCCTTCTAGGAGAGGCCAGCTTCATGACCAATATTTGAATGGGGCTATCATCCATTTATCATCCACAAGGGCATCCACAGAAAAGTACTTAGTTAAAACTAGGACTTAACTCCTCTAATGTCGTATAGAATCTTTTTGGCCGTGCAAGTAACTTGTATTGTTTTGTACTTGCCATGTACTCCTAGAAATCATTAATGAAATACACATTTTGTTGAACATGCCACTCAATTTGGTAGTTCTTTTTTATTCATTTTTTCCCTTTTACTTAAGGATCATTGAATTGATCCTCAAGACACTGTTATTCAGACTAGACCCATAATTTAGGGAATCTAAATTTCAGAATTTCTTTATTAGAATCCCAAATCAAAGGAAAATATTACTTAAGGAACCTTCCATTAATAGCCCTTGGGTAAGTTCTCCTATCTAAGTCCTACAGTAAGTAAACATTTCCTTCTAATACCTTAATGACTCTAAAAGAGCCCTCCCAATTTGGGAATCATTTCCCAAAGACACGATGTTTCTGGCCAATGAGTAAATACCACTTTTTAGACTAAGTCCCCCTAATCAAAGGACCTAGGTTTGACCTTCTTGTTGTAGGCTTCGGCCACCCTGTTCTTTTGCGTTTCTAGTTTATTAAGGGCGTCAAGACTAACTTAGTCTAAGCCAGTTAATTCGTCTATTATAACCTGCTCATATTTAAGTTCAGAAAACCTTCCTTGATGAGCCAACCTAATAGATTGAACTGTGACTTCCATTGGGAGTACAACATCATGGCCATACATTAGATGGAAGGAGGCTATCCCAGTTGCATCACGTTTGGACGTTCTATAAGCCCAAAAGGTATTAAGTAGCATTTCATGCCACTTTCTGGAATTGTCCTCAATCATTTTCTCAATATTGGCCTTTAGAATCTTATTAGTAGACTCTGCCTTGCCATTTGCTTGAGCATAATATGGGCTTGAGTTCAAGATTTCAATGTTGAAACTCTTGGTAAACTCCTTAACTTTTAGCTCCATTGAGCACTTTAGCTTAATCCATAGTTATGGTTTTTGGGATTCCAAACCTATATAGGATATATTCCTTGATAAAATCAATCACATCTTGCTGATTGATATTCCTATATGGGTTAGCCTATACCCATTTTGTAAAATATGCGTTATCAAAAGTTCGATTTTATTTTTCATAAAAAAAATTTGCAAACAATTGCAAACCCGTAAGTTTACAAGAGGGATCCAAAATAGTGGCAAAACAATAAGTAAGAGGTAGTTCAAAATAATATTTAGCAAATTTTACCTTCATTGCGGCAACCGAGGCCTCCAACACGGAGTTGGATTGGTTATCTACTATCCAAGCAACAATACCTACCAATCTAGATATTGCTTGTGGCATGGTAGGATAATAAAAACCAGAAAAAAAAAAAAAGTGTCATAGCATCTCTAAACATACTAAAAAATTTACATATTTCGCTAATTGTATCCAAATTTACTGTGTCTAAATTAAAAGACCTAAGATCTGAACGACTGTCCTTTACAAATTCAATTAATATATCTTTATAAGGTAGTAATCTTTCTAACATGTCTACTGTGATGACCATCTATTTTGTGTACCTAATTTAAATAGTTTATATTGAATACCATGCGTGTCGTAAAGATTTCTAAATCTTTTTCTTCTAGTTTCGGATGATTTGGTTGCTATAATAAATTCTCTTAAACACACAAGAGAAGTTTGTATTAGGTCTAAACCATCAGTTACCATTAAATGCAAAATATGGCATATGCAACGTAAGTGAAAGCATTTCCCACCTAACATTGGTCTCATGTGCCTAATTAATTATTTAACGGATGCGTTGTTGTTTATAGCATTGTCGAAAGTAATGCTAAATCGTGGCATGCTTCCATAATGGCACCCATGATTATCTCAGCAGTGTGGGGATAATCTAGATGGCAAAAATGAATTATTCTTTTTTGCATAATGAAGGAGGAATTGATCCAGTGTGTTGTTATACACATGAAAGGCACACCAGGTTCGTCCTCCACATGTCGGACGTCAATGAGAACAAGCTCGTGTTCACCCTAAAAATGTCTGCAAGCCCATTCTTCATTCTAAAAAATTCTTTAAATGCCTCCTTGAAAGTGTTCCGAGGAACCCTTACGGCGGCGAGGTTTAACGCATTTTGGCAATACCGAATGAATCTAGGGTCTTCACCGGTGTTAAATGGCTTTTTAACCCCAATATCATATTTTACTAATTCTCGTCTATTATTTTCTTGAGAAAACCTAAAGCTAGCAAGCGCACCAGTCATTTGCTGTACTAAATGTTGTTGGGATCTATCTGGGTTTAGTCCAGGGTGGCTTTTCACTAGGTGTCTTTTTAACGTGCCTGTCCCACCATCATGTGAATGACTAAAAACTTTAGGGGGGTTGCATAATTTACAGTAGGCTTTATTAAATGCCTGATCTAGTGTGAAGTGCTTCTACACCTCACTAGTATTATGCTTACTACTAGTGGTGTCCTGGGTTTCAGTCTCGATGCTGGTGGGTGTGGGTTCTTCTTCGAATTGTGAAGTTTGAGCATCCCCCGATTCTGGTAGATCTTGGTCGTGGTAGTACTAATCTTGCTCCTCCTAATTTAAAGTGTCTGTGTAGGGAGGAGACGGACCGGTTTCTAAAAATGTTCATTCCTGAGTATTAAGTTCGATAACTCTACCCATCCTAGGAATTTTAGGTGGTCGTGAAGAGCTTGAACTAGATTTACCGGCTCCAAATAAAGATGAATTGTGTGCTATGGTAGTATTGTTGGTTATTAATTAAAAAATGCAACTAAGATTGCAAGTTCAGTAAATAAAAATAACAAACAAATAAAATTTCGATACTAAATTTACTGAAGTAAAAACTAAAATTTGAACTTCAAAAAATTTAGAGCAAGAGAAGAAAGAATTGGATGGAGAGATTGTTGTGGTGAAATGAGAATTTTGGATTAGTATTTATAGGGAAAAAATTATTTATTTATTTTTATTTTAAAATTGTGGGGGAGCAACGTATAGTCGTTTGGGGGCCACTGCCCCCCCCCCCCCCCCCAAAAAAAAACGGCTATATCAACATAGCCGTTGGGGGGGCGACCTGGGCCCGAGCTGAGGTCCCCCTCTTTTGGGGCCCCGAAACCCAGCCCGGGTGGCCTGGCCCTCTGGCCACCTCTACTTGTATCTACTTTAAATTATTTAAAAGGAACTCCAGTCCCACTATTAAGTGGATGCCAGAAGGCTTTTGGAGGATCACATATAGTAGAATATGCTTTAGCATGTTCACGATCTAGTGTAAAATGTTCCCATACATCTACAGTTCTACGTCTATTACTGCTACTAGTGGTGTGAGTTTGATTTTCATCGTTGGTGAGTGTGGGTTCGGGTTTAGAACATCCCGCACCACCCGATTCACAGATGTTTGTGTAGGGAGGTGACGGAACGTGCTTTAAAAAATACATTCCACCAGATGATGATGAAATTTGAACTTCTACAAGTTTTTACGAGTATAACACAATTGAAACTTCGAACTTGAGAGATTGAGAGCAAAGAATTGATTGTTAGAGAAGTGAGAATTGGTAATTGTTGTGTGATGAAATGAAAAAAAATTTGGTTACGAATGTGCCTAACGGTTCAAAATTGAGCCGTTGGGCACTGTTAGAGGGGCAAAAGCCCCCCAATGGCTCAATATTGAGCTGCTAACGGGCTGGCCCAAGCCCCGGCACAAACGAACCGGCCCGGCCCGGCGGCCATCTCTAGCACGCTTCATTAGTACCATAAAAAAATAAAAAATAAAACTCATTTTTTATTTTTTTATTTTCCTCAATTTCTTTATCCTAGGGGTGTAAACGAGCCAAGCCAAGGCGAGCATCCCCTTGTTCGAGCTCGAGCTTGATAAGTCTTATCGAGCTTAAGCTCGAGTTTGCGCTGAGCTTTTATCGAGCTTTCAAACCCCTTGCCCGAGCTCGGTTTGTTGAGATTTTGTTGTGTTCGAAGCTTGTCTCGGCTCATTAAACTAATCGAGCCAATTCGAGCTCCTTATCGAGCGAAATCGAGCTCATAACCAGCCCGAAATTATTATCGAGTCGAGCTTCCTATCAAATTGAATTATTCGAGTTACTATCGAGCTATTATCGAACTATTTTGAAGTTAATATTAACTGCTAATGAACCCTTAACAAGTTCTTAAAGAGCTTTTAACAAGCTCTTAACGAGCTCTTATCGAACTATTCATGAACATTAACGAGTTAAGCACTCCCTTGTTCGAACTCAGCTTGTCATGCTTGTTGAGCCTACTTGAACTCGTATCGAGCCCCAATAACAAGCACGAATGAGCCATAATCGATTTCAAAAACTATTAGTTTATTGAACATTCAATTTGTTTACTCCCGTACCTTTTGCATTTCCAATTGAGAAACATAATCAGCGGTGGAAATTGTTAGCATTTTTCTAGTATGAAAAAAATTATACCAAAAAAAAAAATCAAGTGATCTCTAGTTTATTGACTTTTTGAAAATTGTAAATTATAGATATAAGTTAACCCAAAAATCTAAAATCCATATCCAAATAATTAGGGTAAACAATGCGAAAATGATAAGTTTGAATATATTTGATCCGTGAAAATTCAAAATTATTAAAGTACATATAAATGTTAGAACACAAGGGTAATAAAACAAAAAATAATTGGGCTTTGTGTGCCACATAGAATTGAAATTGGATTGTAGAATTGCAATTCCAATTCCAATTTTGATGGAATTGGAATTATAATGGAGTTGAAATTCCATTTTTGGTTCATCAAATGAATTAGAGGTCAGAATTATAATTACGGAATGATTCGAATCATCGAGGATTTTCGGTCAATTGAGTTGGAGTATTTCGAGTTTTAACTCAACTATTATTGGATTTTGGTTGGAATGGCTCAAATTGTATTCAAGTTATTATGGTCGGAGCGATTCAGTTTGAGTTCGGCTTATTCAATTTTTGAGTCAAATCGGGTCGAGTATCGATTGGATTATTTGGTGTTCAAGTTACCTCAGATTTTCTGTTAATGGGGTTAGGTGTTTTCACGATTCAGGTTAGTTTTAATTGGGTTTGAGTTCATTTAGGTTATTTCAAGCTTGAGTCATCTTAGCTCTGGGACAAATGAGTTGTATCATTTCAAATTTCAAATTATCTTTGGCTAAGTTTGAGATAGGTCTAGTCATTTTAGGGGCGGGTCATATTAAGATTGGGGTCAATTTGGTCGAATCAATTTCACTTCGGCTCAACTTGTTTACATAATATTCAAGTCGATTAGTTTCATTTTTTGCATTTTAGTCATCTCGAGTTTTGGGTCAATCGGGTGGGGTCACTTCGGACTTTGAGCTAAGAAAATTTCGATCATTTCAAGTTCAACTCATTAGAGTTGGGAGATTTCAAGGTTTGGGTCAAATTTTAAGTTATGTCTAGGTCTTTGGATTTTAAATCATTTTAGATTTGAGTCAACCAAGTTGGGTCATTTTGGGTTTTAAGTTAATAGAGTTAATATGGAACTATAGTTCCTTACCCCTACTCTAAGGAATTGGAAAGTATGATTTTCAGTTAAAATCTAATTCCATAGAATTGAGTAGTGAAATTGCAATTCCTATTCCAACAGGCAAACCAAACAACAGAATTGGAATTCTAGGCTCCAATTCCAGCCTCAGCCTTGGGGAAATACGAAACAGGTATCAATTTTAGTCACCGGTTCCAAGGCGTGTAGCGAACCACTTTCTTTAAGACTTACTTCGTTAGTACCGAAATAATTTCAGAGATATAATGAAACCCAAATACAAAATTAAAGTAAGAGCATACAGAGGAAAGATGACCGAGGATTTTAACAAGGGAGAGAACATATTGTTTTTTCAAGTACTTTGTAAAGCGACAACGGTGGCTATTTATAGAGTTTGACGTGTCTCTTAGGAAGATACACATCACCCATACTTATCTTCAAACAAGGGACACATCCCCTTAAAATTATTAAATTAATTTCATAAAGATTCACAAAAAATCGCATAAGGTATTGACCATAATTGTCCTATGTATCGACACACAAGCTCTGTGTGTCAAAACTTAGACCCAGTTTCTGGGTTCTGTAATGTGTGTTGACACTCATATTCCCGGGTGTTTTTCTGCAAGATTGTGAGCCAACACACACACGACATGTGTCGACACATACCATAATCAAACCAACTACACATTATACAAATCCGAAACACTTTATTAAGTACTTTATTTTAAAAATACATCAACAATGAAACTATTGACCCACAATTTTAATGTGGAAACCATCTTCTCATAATGCTGAATCAAATGTAAGGGAAAGGAGTAATTATTGTTGAAATAGAATACAAATATAGCTACACATAAACGATGATTAATAATTCAACATGTTAACTCACATGGCTCTCTTATGCTTCTTTCACTTTGAAAGTTATTATATAACATAGGTCACCCATTACGGTTCCATAAACTCAAAAATATGTGGATAATTAGTATCGATTTGTAATCAATTTATAACATTGTTAGAAAAATCTTACAAAACGGGTATCAATAAACAATCTCTATCTTCAAGGCGTGTAGCGAACCACTATCCTTAAAACTTATTGCATGGATAATGAAATAGTCTCGGGAATACAATGAAAACTAATAACCAATGTGAGATAGAGTGTAGAGAGGAAAGATAACCGAGATGTGAACAAGAGAATGATCTTTTCAATATAATTTTTTCAAGTACTTTCAAAAAGGATGGTGGGATCTATTTATAGAAAATCAAGTGCCCCTTTGAAGGGACTCATCCCTTCCAAAGGGTCAGTTCAACCTCCAAAAATAACCCTTTAACCGTGTAAAAAAAACTATTAAAGTTGCCTTGTGTGTTGAAACTGAGTGTCAACACATAGGGTTGTGTGTCGACACACAAACCTACACATGGGGTTCTGCAGAGTTGTGTGTCGATACAGTCAGCACATGTGTCGACACACATAATACTCAAATGAAATACATTGTAAACAAGTCTGAAACATAGTATTAAGCATTTTATTTTGAAAATACACCAACGAACATCACTATGGAATTGACAAAATAGACATGAGAGTTTAAAAGAAAAGAAAATAGAAAAATAGAGTCAACAACAACAACAACAACAAACCCAGTGCCTCCAAGTGCTCCCACTTAAGCAGGGTCTGGGGGTAGATGTACACATCCTTCCCCCTTCAGGGGGCTACCTTGAAGAGAGGTTGTTTCCGAGAAGAAAATACTATAGAAAAATAGAGTGAAGAAAGGAAAAAAAAAAAGGAAACTGCTGGAGCAAAAAAGAGAAGAAAATGAAGATGAAAATATGGGAGAATAAAAAAAAAATCCATGGAAGATCCATAGGTGGAAATTTCTAAAAACCATTGAAAAATTGTGCTTCTAAATTACTTTCTTAGTTTTTTTGGAAAAAAAATTATATTTCTCAGCAATCCCCTAATTTAAGCATCGGTTAACCGTAACCAAAATAATGGAAATTGTGAACTATTGTCGTTATTGAAAAAAACTGGTTTTAGGTAATTTGGATCGATTGTGTCAGTTAAGTACTGACCAAAAAAATACACACAAATTTGCACATAAGTTTCAAAACGGAACATAAACAAATACTTGATACATGTGCATAGCGATTAAAAGAAGTTCAAATATCTTTCTTTAATTTTTTATTTGACAAAAATATAAACTATTTAGTATTAAGTACATAAAATATAAGTACTGAAGTTCCAAAAAAAAATAGAAACATATATATTTGAATCTATTGTAAATATTGGATATTTGTTTGGTAAAAATTTTAGAGTTGCGTTTGGATATTATTAAATATTATAGAAAATTAAAAATTTATATAAAATACCTATTTACGTATATATACATATACATATATATAAATATGTATTTGTACAAAACATGACAAGTGTCACAATATTAGTCACCCTTGGATGACTCACCCATACCCCCTTTTGTATATATGTAACTCACACACACAACACAGAAGAAAAAAAAAAAAAAAGAAAGAAGGAAAAAGGAAAGAAAAGAAAAGGAAAGAAAAGAAAAGGAAGGGAAGAAGAGAAAAAAAAACACAAGAGAGAAGAAAAATTATAAATAAAATAATCTCGTTCTGATATAAAATACCTGTCATTTTTCTTTAGTTATATTTGGGTTTGTTTTTCTATTTTCTTTTTATAGAGTATAATATCTCTATAGTTTTATAGCACGTTATCAGCGCGAGTCTCTAACCAGCTGATTGTTTTATATTCGAGGTAAGTTTTTATTTCCTAATATTTGGGATTTATAATTTTACTAACCTAAAGTTTACTACTTTTGATATATCTGGCAAAAAATTATTTGCCTTGGACCCTTAATGTTAAGGTTCACCCTGATGTTGTGAATCTCGGACAATTAAAAAGGGGTAATAGCGCATCCTTGTAATGATATTTTATAGGCATCATATTCTTGAAGGATTGAAAATTGAGTATATTACAGTAAAGGACATGTATGTCCTTTGAATGAATTTAAGGGAGATATTTAATCATCAAATGTCTATGATCCCCCCTAAAGCTTGCTGTGAATGGATTCACCTGCGGCTGCATGATTTTAAAACTGTCAGCAACTCTACGGTGTTTAGTATTACCTCCCGACTGCAATTATGTGGTGAAAATATTACTGAGGAGGATATGTTAGAGAAAATATTCTCTACTTTTCATGTCTCGAATATGCTCCTGTAGTAGCAATATAGAGAACAAGAATTTAAAATATACTCAGAGTTGATATCTGTCTCCTCGTTGCTGAACAAAGTAATGAATTGTTGATGAAAAATCATCAAACATGACCAACTAGATTCGAACCATTCTCTGAAGTGAATGCTTCGACATATGACCAGCAGGGACATGGTCAAGGTTGTAAACGTGGACGTGGTCAGGGCTGTGGACGAGGTTATAGTCGCGGTCATAATAACTGACATTATGGTAACCAGAATGGACCAAAATTTAAGAAGTCCACTAATGACGAGGAGATGAAGGACAAAGAGAAACTTTAGTTTTTCGTATTTTCTACTTTGCATATTCATGACTGGTTAAACCGCCTACTTTTTATTTATATGGTCGGCTATGCCGCCTACTTATTATTTGTTATTTATATGGTCAGCTATGCCGCCTACTTATTATCTGTTATTCATATGGTCGGCTATGCCGCCTACTTATTACCAGTTATTCATATGACTATATTTCTCAACCAATCTATTTAAAGGCTCCAAAAGAGCACATATCATGTTTTATGAAGAAATTGTATTTAATTTCGATATACCCGTTGGAATAGTTAACCAGAAGTTAACATACCCAAAAGGCTTTTAATTTATGATATGACTATTTGAGTCATCCAGGTATAAATATGGTTAAGAGAATCGTTGGGAGTTCTCACACCCATTAAAAAACCAGAAGATTCTTATATCGAATGTTTCAAATTTGGTTGAAGGCTCTGGAAGAGCACATGTTATATTCCCTGAAGGGACAAAACTAAACATAAGCGATGCTCTGTTTTCCAGTAGATCACAGAAAAACTTGATCAGTTTTCGAGATATTCGTCGCAATGGTTATCATATTGAGACAATAAATGATGGCGATAAAGCATATCTTTATATTACATCGCTTACTTCAGGAAGAAAGAAAATAGTGTAAAAATTATCAGCACTTTCTTCCAGGTTATATTATATTGAATCAAATACAGTGGTTAACCGAAAGTTAACTGATTGTAAAACGTTCACCTTGTGGCATGACCGTTTGGGTCATCCAGGTGTAATGATAATGAGAAAAATTATTGAAAGTTCTCATGGGCACACATTAAAGATCCTGAAGATCGTTTCTCCTGATGAGATTTAATGTGCCGCTTGTGTTGCTTAAGGCAAAGCAATTTCTATATACTCAATTGAAATTGAGTTTCAATCCCGTGTATTTGGAGGAATACTAAATGGGATATATGTGGGCCAATTATTTTATCACATGGACCAATTCGGTACGTTATAACATTAATAGAGGCCTCTACCCATTGGTCCCATTAGTATGATACACTTGTGATGTGGCATTTGTGAAACTCCTTGCATAAATGATCCGACTATGAGCTCAAGTCGTGGATTGTATGATATTGCAGGAGAAATTACATCCTAGGAATTTAATGATTATTGCATGGGATGAGTTGCCATATAGCCCGCGTACAGATACAAAATGGTCTTCTGATTAAACGCCTGCAGTGAATTGTTAGACCGTTATTATTGCCAAATTTTACATGGGCACATGTTATGATATATGTTACGGCACTAATTATGGATCTCCCCAGTATAACTTATCTCTGACAAGATCCAGTTATATATATCCCATCTATGGTTATATATTGTATGTCCCAATTATTCCACCTCAACGAGAAAAGATGGGTCTAAATGAGGGGACTTGGAATTTATGATAAAATATCTGGAGATATTAACTGGAAACATTTTATAGCATAGTTTGCTAATTGTCAATTTGACAAAACATGGTTTCCAGAGTCAAGGGGAGAAATATGAAAATTGAAAAATGAGAATTTATGTGAAATGCATCATTAAACCAGAAGTTCGAAGAATTGTTCACTTGTAAATTATTACAAGCTAATTCACAGATGTATTCACTTATAAAAAGAGGGTGACCAAATAATATGTCCCCACTGTATATGCTCTTACTCGAATTAATATCCCAGTCAAGTCATACTCTAATATATTGAAAAATGCATTCATTGCACGCCGGAAGCGTGGTAAATATATCGATTCCAAAGATTTGAATCTGAGAAAGAAAAAGGAGCAATAGAAAAGATTGATCTCTCTATTATAAATTCTCGAGAAGAAAAACTCTGCAGAGATAATAATATGTGTAAATAAAAATCCCTCAAGATTATTAGGTACCTGAAGCTAGCTGAGTCTATTGAAATTATGATGATAAAGAGATCTGTATGAAATATGGGATAAGATGGAACCAAAATGAAAATTAATCAAATATTTGCATAAACAATAGCTACTGATCTGATAAAAAAAAATTAAAATCTTGAACTAGAGTTTGTTCAAGAATGCTAACAAAGAAATGATTGGCTAAAATAGAAAGACGCAATTCAGGCTGAATTAGCCATGTGTAATTTTTGGACCTGAAGTCCAAATGCCTAAAGAATAAAACCTATATGCAACATATGACTGTTTGTACAGAAAATAATGAGGTGGTGAAAAGCACAATTTGTAGCCCAAGGTTTGTTATAAAGACCAGAAATAGATGGAACATACATATGTAAGGAATGGATCCAATTCATCTGGTGGTCCCTATATGCATCTTATGAATGTGATAACAGCTTATTTATATATGTCATTTGAGATGATATTTTTATAAAAGTCCTTGAAGGACCAAAGATGCTAGAAGCATATAGTTCAAAACCGCGGTACATATCTACTAAAAAAAAGATATGTTAATATCATCATGACTCTTAAAGAATTTAAAGAAGCTGTTATACACCTCAACTGAGAACTCGAGATTGAGGATCTCGGAAAAGGAAAGATTTTGTCTCGACCTAAAGATCGAGCACTAATATGATAGAGTATTACTTTATTGGTCAACTTATACCTGTACGGCACTTGAGTATTTCATCATGTTGTTTAGTGCCTCAATTTTGACCTCTTCCGGTCCTCAATGAGATTAACGAATAAATTCTTGACCCCACCATACCTTGGTTTAAGTGACGCATTGATATAGCTATCACACAATTAGATATGGCCTCTTTGGTCAACTTGTCACTAGTATGTGATATGTGGTTAAATATTTATCTTGATGGATTAACCAATACACATTATTGTATTATGTCAATCTTGCAATTAATATGTATGCAAGTGTTGATCGGCATCCAATAAGTGACAAGAATGCTATTTTGTTATATAATTGTATTGCTATGTTTTGGCAATCTACTAATAATTGCAGTTACTACTGAAACACTTGCGCTTTGTGAGCAAGTACAGAATTGGTAACATCAAAGCCCTTGATCCAACGATCAGGGGGAGTGCAACAATGAAGTTAAGTATGCATTGTTCAAGCGAATGATAGTTCATAGAACCAGTGCACTTCAAAGAAGTTATTCTCTCAAGCTTTTTGAAGAAAGATGAAGTATATGTTCGCTCAAGAACCTGGAAGAGTTATTCAAGAAAACATCTACTACAAATTTTCAAGAAATTGGCACAAGATTGGCATTCGCCAACTCCAAGGCATCCTTGATTAATGTGCGCCCCTAAAGAGGAGTTAATTACACACTGCACTCTTTTTCCTTAGTTATGATTTTTCCCACTGGGGATTTTTTTCCTAGCAAAGGTTTTTTAATGAGACAGTTCAAGAAGCGTATATAACTCAGACAATATACACTTTTAAGAGTGTTATGTCCCGCACATATTTTAAAAAAGGCGGCGGAACTAAACAACTCTCACCGAAGTTCTTCTTTACACACGAGCTTCAAAAGATGGGTGAAATGGATGTTCAACAAGTTCGATCAAGTGAGAACCTGGCAGATTTATTCACGAAGGCGTTGCCAACAACAACTTTTGAAGTTAGTTCACAAGATTGTTATACGTCGACTCAGAAACACCCCTTACTAATATGTTTATATGAGGGGGAGTTAAATATGAGCTATACTTTTTTTCCTTTCGCTATAGTTTTTTCCACTGGATTTTCTTAGCAAGGTTTTTAACGAGGCAGACATATTTAGCTTGGACGTTATGTCCCGTTATAAATGAAAAATATCCAAAGGGGGAGTGTTGTAAATATTGGATATTTTTCGGGTACAAATTTTAGAGTCGAGTTTGGATATTATTAAATATCATAGAAAATTAAAAATTTATATAAAATACCTATTTATGTGTATATATATATATATATATATATATATATATATAAATGGGTATTTGTACAAAATGTGACAAGTGTCACAATATTAGTCACCCTTAGATGACTCAACCATATCCCCCTTTTGTATATATATAACCCACACACACAACACAGAAAAAAAAAAAAACAAAAAAAAAATGAAAAAAGGAAAAAAGGAAAGAAAAGAAAGGGAAATCGTACGGTTTGGATCCCCCACCCCCACCTTATTCTTTTTTAGACCCCCTTAACCATAAATAGACCTTTTTGGACAAAAATACCCTCCCACCTCACCCCCCCGCCCCCATCCGTCCTCTCTCTCTCCCCCTTTCTCTCTCCTCATTTAATGCAAGACAGGCAAAATGACACTTTTTTGACTTTTTTCACTCTTCCTTTTCTTCATTTTTTTTTCTTTTTGAATTTTTTTGTCAAAAAAAAATATTATTTCCAAATTTGCCCTTTCTTCTTCTTCCCTCTCAGACCTTGGTTAGGCGTGTTTCAAGTAATTAGTGGTGTCTGAAATAAAATTATACACTGTGTATGATGCATTATATGCTGTAAAGTAAACTTATTCAGGTGTATTTCAAGTAATTAGTGGTAAATGACTTATCATATACAATGTATGATAGGTTTTAATGACATAAAATCAACTTTTGCTATTTTTTTCAAGTAATTAGTCTGATTTCGAATTATACACTGTGTATGATGCGTTAAAATGGTGTAAAATGAACTTGTTGAGGTACGTTCCAAGTAATTAGTGGTAAATGACTTATCATACATAATGTATGATAGGTTTTAATGGCATAAAATCAACTTTTGCTGTTTTTTTCAAGTAATTAGGGGTACAGTGGTCTGAAATCGAATCATACACTGGGTATGATGCGTTATAATGGTGTAAAATGAACTTATTCAGGTTTATTTCAATTAATTAGTGGTAAATAACTTGTCATACACAATGTATGATAGGTTATAATGGCATAAAATCAACTTTTGCAGTTTTTTTTATGTAATTACTGTTACAGTGGTCTGAAATCGAATCATACACTGGGTATTATGCGTTTTAATAGTGTAAATTGAACTTATTCAGGTGTATTTCAAGCAATTAGTGGTAAATGACTTGTCATACACAATGTATGATAGGTTTTAATGGCATAAAATCAACTTTTGCTGATTTTTTCAAGTAATTACGGTTACAGTGGGCTAAAATCGAATCATACAATGGGTATGATGCGTTAAATTGGTTTAAAATGAACCTTTTCAGGTATGTTTCAAGTAATTAGTGGTAAATGACTTATCATACACAAATTATTATAGGTTTTAATGGCATAAAATCAACTTTTGCAGGTTTTTTCGAGTAATTACTGTTATAGTGGTCTGAAATCGAATCATACACATTGTATGATGCGTTATAATGGTGGAAAATGAATTTATTCAGGTATGTTTCAATTCATTAGAGGGAAATGACTAATCATACACAATGTATGATAGGTTATAATGGCATAAAATCAACTTTTGCATTTTTTTTTATGTAATTACTGCTGCAGTGGTCTGAAATCGAATCATACACTGGGTATGATGCGTTTTAATGGTGTAAAATGAACTTATTCAGGTGTATTTCAAGCAATTAGTGGTAAATGACTTGTCATACACAATGTATGATAGGTTTTAATGGCATAAAATCAAATTTTGCTGGTTTGTTCAAGTAATTACTGTTACAGTGGGCTGAAATCCGATCATACAATGGGTATGATGCATTAAAATGGTTTAAAATGAACCTTTTCAGGTATGTTTCAAGTAATTAGTGGTAGATGACTTATCATACACAAATTATTATAGGTTTTAATGGCATAAAATCAACTTTTGCAGGTTTTTTCAAGTAATTACTGTTACAGCGGTCTGAAATTGAATCACACACTATGTATGATGCGTTATAATAGTGTAAAATGAACTTATTCAGGTATGTTTCAAGTCATTAGTGGTAAATGACTTATCATACACAATGTATGATAGGTTTTAATGGCATAAAATCAACATTTGCAGGTTTTTTCATGTATTTAGTAGTACAGTGGTATGAAAGCTAATCCTACACTGTGTATGATCCCTTAAAATGGTGTATATTGAACTTGTTCAGGTATATTTTAAGTAATTAGTGGTAATAACTTGTCATACACAATGTATGATAGGTTGTAATGGTATAAAATCAAATTTTGCTGGTTTTTTCAAGTAATTACTGTTACAGTGGTCTGAAATTGAATCATACACTGGGTATGATGCGTTATAATGGTGTAAAATGACCTTATTCAGGTATACTTCATGTAATTAGTGGTAAATAACTTGTCATACACAATGTATAATAGGTTTTTATGGCATAAAATCAACTTTTGCAGGTTTTTTTAAGTAATTACTGTTATAGTGGTCTGAAATAAAATCATTCGCTGTGTATTATGTGTTAAAATGGTATAAAATGAACTTATTCAGGTATATTTCAAGTAATTAGTGGTAAATAAAATTTGTCATACACAATGTATGATAGGTTTTAATTGCATAAAATCAACTTTTGCATGTTTTTTCAAGTATTTAGTGGTGCAGTGGTATGAAAGCTAATCATACACTGTGTATGATGCGTTATAATGGTGTAAATGAACTTATTCAGGTGTATTTCTATTAATTAGTGGTAAATGACGTATCATACACAATGTATGATAGGTTTTAATGGCATAAAATCAACTTTTACTGAGTTTTTACTGTATTTAGTAGTACAGTGGTCTGAAATCGTATCATACAATGTGCATGATGGGTTAAAATGGTTTAAAAGGAACTTTTTTAGGTATGTTTCAGGTAATTAGTGGTAAATGACTTATCATACACAATGTATGATAGGTTTTATTTGCATAAAATCAACTTTTGCAGGTTTTTTCAAGTATTTAGTGGTACAGTGGTATGAAAGCTAAACATACACTGTGTATGATCCTTTAAAATGGTGCAAAGTGAAATTTTTTTGGCATCTTTAAAGAAATTAGTGGTAAAGGATATATCGTACACAATGTATGATAGGGTTTACTGGTATAAAATCAACATTTGCTAGTTCTTTTAAATAATTTGCGGTACATTGGTTTGAAATAAAATCATACATTATGTATGATGCGTTATAATGGTGTAAAATGAATATTTTCAGGTATGTTTCAATTAAGTAGTGGTAAATAACTTATAATACACAATATATGATAGGTTTTAATGGCATAAAATCAACTTTTGCTAATTTTTTCAAGTAATTACTATTACAGTGTTCTGAAATCGAATCATACACTGTGTATGATGTGTTAAAATGGTGTAAAATGAACGTTTTCAGGTATTTTTTAAGTAATTAGTGGTAAATAGCTTGTCATACACAATGTATGATATGTTTTAATGGCATAAAATCAACTTTTGTAGGTTTTTTTAAGTAATTAGTCTGATTTCGAATCATACACTGTGTATGATGCGTTAAAATGGTGTAAAATGGACTTGTTGAGGTACATTCCAAGTAATTAGTGGTAAATGACTTATCATACACAATGTATGATAGGTTTTAATGGCATAAAATCAACTTTTGCTGTTTTTTTCAAGTAATTAGGGGTACAGTGGTCTGAAACCGAATCATACACTGGGTATGATGCGTTATAATGGTGTAAAATGAACTTATTCAGGTTTATTTCAATTAATTAATGGTAAATAACTTGTCATACACAATGTATGATAGGTTATGATGGCATAAAATCAACTTTTGCATTTTTTTTATGTAATTATTGTTACAGTGGTCTGAAATCCAAACATACACTGGGTATGATGAGTTTTAATAGTGTAAAATGAACTTATTCATGTGTATTTCAAGTAATTAGTGGTAAATGACTTGTCATACACAATGTATGATAGGTTTTAATGGCATAAAATCAACTTTTGCTGGTTTTTTCAAGTAATTACTGTTACAGTGGGCCGAAATCGAATCATACAATGGGTATGATGCATTAAAATGGCTTAAAATGAACCTTTTCAGGTATGTTTCAAGTAATAAGTGGTAAATGACTTATCATACACAAATTATTATAGGTTTTAATGGCATAAAATCAACTTTTGCAGGTTTTTTCAAGTAATTACTGTTACAGTGGTCTGAAATCGAATCATACACTGTGTATGATGCGTTATAATGGTGTAAAATGATCTTATTCAGTTATGTTTCAAGTCATTAGTGGTAAATGACTTATTATGCACAATGTATGATAGGTTTTAATTGCATAAAATTAACTTTTGCAGGTTTTTTCATGTATTTAGTGGTACAGTGGTATGAAAGCTAATCCTACACTGTGTATGATCCCTTAAAATGGTGTATAATGAACTTGTTCAGGTATATTTTAAGTAATTAGTGGTAAATAACTTGTCATACACAAGGTATGATAGGTTGTAATGGTATAAAATCAACTTTTGCTGGTTTTTTCAAGTAATTACTGTTACAGTGGTCTAAAATCGAATCATACACTGGGTATGATGCGTTATAATGGTGTAAAATGACCTTATTCAGGTATACTTCAAGTAATTAGTGGTAAATAACTTGTCATACACAATGTATGATAGGTTTTAATGGCATAAAATCAACTTTTGCAGGTTTTTTCATATAATTACTGTTGCAGTGGTCTGAAATAAAATCATACGCTGTTTATTATGTGTTAAAGTGGTGTAAAATGAACTTATTCAGGTATATTTCAAGTAATTAGTGGTAAATAACTTGTCATACACAATGTATGATAGGTTTTAATGGCATAAAATCAACTTTTGCAGGTTTTTTCAAGTATTTAGTGGTGCAGTGGCATGAAAGCTAATCATACACTGGGTATGATGCGTTATAATGTTGTAAAATGAGCTTATTTAGGTATACTTAAAGTAATTAGTGGTAAATAACTTATCATACACAATGTATGATAGGTTTTAATGGCATAAAATCAAATTTTGCAGGTTTTTTCATGTATTTAGTGGTACAGTGGTATGAAAGCTAATCCTACGCTGTGTATTATGTGTTAAAATGGTGTAAAATGAACTTATTCAGGTATATTTCAAGTAATTAGTGGTAAATAACTTGTCATACACAATGTATGATAGGTTTTAATGGCATAAAATCAACTTTTGCAGGTTTTTTCAAGTATTTAGTGGTGCAGTGGTATGAAAGCTAATCATACACTGTGTATGATGCGTTATAATGGTGTAAAATAAATTTATTCAGGTGTATTTCTATCAATTAGTGGTAAATGAGTTATCATACACAATGTATGATAGGTTTTAATGGCATAAAATCAACTTTTGCTTGGTTTTTACTGTATTTAGTAGTATAGTGGTCTGAAATCAGCTTATATACGTGTATTTCAAGTTTTATTGGTGTATGATGCACTTCATACACGGTGTATGATGGGTTATATTTGTGTAAAATCAACGTATATTTATGTATTTTTGGGATGTGTATTTAGAAAAAAAAATATACGTTTTCAATAAAATAATCCGTACAATTTTCCTTCAAAAAGGCCCTCCCATTCAACCCCCGAACCCGCCCCCTTTCTCTCTCCTCATTTAATGCGCAGCCAATTACTGTACTTTAGCCCCTCCCCACTCCATTTTCTCTCTCTTCATTTAATGCAAAAGTACATATTTTTACTTTATGTTATGCAACTTGCTTCTCACTCTTCCCGCCCATTTACTCACCTCTTATTCATAGTATTTGTTATTTTTCTCTTAATCTGAACTCCCCAAGTCCATTTTTCTCTCATTTTTCTCTCAATCTGCTGCATTGGGCCCTCGGAAGAAGAAGAAGAAGAAGAAGAAGCCGTTTTAAGATCGTGTTTGAAGCTTCGTGGCATTGCTGTAGGTTCAACATTGAGTAGTTACACACATTTCACGGTTTTCAGATCAGATATTGAAGGTAACATGACCATTTGCTGACGTTGTCGTTAATGTATCCTTGTCCTATGAGGTCGGTGTGTTACAAGTCGTTTATGGTTTATGATTGGTTTAAATGATGTATTATAACTTTCTTTTGGTGTGTTTGAACTCATTAGTGGTATGATTAGTCATACATCTTGTATGATAGGTTTTAATGGTGTGAAATCAACTTGTTTAGGTGTGCTTCATGTAAATAGTGCTGTATGATCTATCATACACCGTGTATGATAGGTTTGAATGGTGTAAAATCAACTTGTGTTTGTGTATGTTAAGTAATTAATGTTGTACAATCAGTCATACACTGTGTAGGATTGGGTTTAATGGTGTATAACCAACTTGTGTTTGTGTTTGTTAAGTAATTAGTGGTGTATAATCAATCATACACTGTGTATGATTGGTTTTAATGGTGTATAACCAACTTGTGTATGTGTATGTTAAGTAATTAATGGTGTATAATCAATCATACACTGTGTAGGATTAGGTTTAATGGTGTATAACCAAATTGTGCAGATGTTTTTTAAGTAATTAGTGGTTTATGAGCAACCATACACTGTGTATGATTGGGTTTAATGGTGTATAAACAACTTGTGTATGTGTATGTTAAGTAATTAATGGTGTATAATCAGTCATACACTGTGTAGGATTAGGTTTAATGGTGTATAACCCATTTGTGCAGACGTTTTTTAAGTAATTAGTGGTTTATGAGCAACCATACACTGTGTATGGTTGGGTTTAATGGTGTATAATCAACTTCTGTATGTGTATGTTAAGTAATTAATGGTGGATAATCAGTCATACACTGTGTAGGATTGGTTTTATGGTGTATAGCCAAGTTCTGCTTGTGTATGTTAAGTAATTAATGGTGTATAATCCATCATACACTGAGTATAATTGGTTTTAATTGTGTATATAATGGGGCATATTAAACCATACACTGTGTATGAGAGCTTCAAAGGGTTTATGATGAACATAGACCGTGTATGATTGCTTTAAAAGGTGTGTGATGAACTTGTTTATGACTGTAACGCAAATCATACACCATGTATTCTTTCTTAAAGTGGTGTTATTTGTGTATTATGGTTTTAAACCAATCATACACCGTTTATTAGTGGTTTCAATGCTGTACTTTCATTCCACCCTAGTGTGTTTCATATCAAGTTTGCTTTGATATCATGTTTTTTTCTTGTCCACAGTAATGGATGATGCTACTATTGCATACGTTCTGTACGGTGGCCACTTTAAGGAGAGGGCAAAGTACATTGGTAAAAAATTGGCTTATATTTTTGTGGATGAGAAAACTGACTTCACGGGTTTGCAAAGGACTGTGGTAGAGGTGATTGGTGCTCAGTTGGATGCAGGTTCAAAGATGCATTTTCAATCTTTCACCGCCGTTCCGGTCGTGCCCTTGTACGATGTCGTTGATGATAGGTCCGTTATGTTTTAGAAGGCACTAGCCAAAGAAGATAGGGCAAAGCATCCTTTGATCGTAACTGTAGAGTCATCCGGTGACAGGAATCCTAGCTTCGATTGGCAACGGACTCCTTTTCAAACAATTCCCTATGGTGACGAGAACAGTGGCCGTTCGCACCCTGAGGTTCCCGAGACTTCTGGTGGATGTATGGATGCGGGGATGGAAGAAGCAGCCCGTGTAGATGCATATGATGTAGATTTGAACATGCCTACTATGACAGTTGAGGCAACAGCAACAGGTGGAGATTGGAAAAATTTCAATCAAAGTGCATGGGATAATTTGGACAATATCAATTTATCCCAAGTGCAACCGACTGTATCTGATGCGTCACCTCCAGAGGGGCACACTTACGAGCATTGTAATATTTCCCCCGAAGACCCTCTGATTGTTGAACCTGAATTGGAACGGAATGCGGAACCCAGCGGTCAACCGAATGTCTAGCCTGATGTCCAAGTTGCTGGTGATCCTCGTTCTGATGATGATGCTGGCTCCGGTGATGAGAGGAGCCGGATTGACAGGGTATATGAGCAGGGCCGGATGGTTGAGGATATTAAAGTCAATCAAATATTTATGACGAAGAGGGACTTGTTGACTAACCTGGTAGTGATTGCGCTTAGGGAAAAATTTGAATTTAGGAGCTACAAGTCGAACAAATCCTTAACGGTTGTCCGCTGTGCATAAGAGGGCTGCACATGGAGGGTTCGGGCTACGTGTGTAGCAGATGGTGGCTGCTGGATGGTTACGAAAGTAGAAAAGAACCACAACCACCCTAGCGATCTGACCACTGTTAGACACAGGCAGGCAACCAGTTGGGTCGTCAGGGAGTGCGTCCGCAAGAAACTTGTGAACCCCGGGAGAGTGTTCAAGCCACGGGATGTCATAGATGACATCCGCAGTTGCTACGGTGTCGATATCAGCTACAGTGTTGGTTGGAGGGCGAGAGAGTTTGCATACGACAATGTTAGATTGGGTACGGCCGAAGAGTCGTATGCATTCTTGCCTGGCTATCTGCAAGTCCTCAAACAGACTGACCCCAGTACCACATTTTATTTACAGACAGATGATGAAAGTAGGTTTCAGTACCTCTTCATTGCGTTTGGTGCTTCAGTTAACGGGTACCGGTTTTGCCCGCCAGTTGTGAGCATTGACGCAACACATCTGAAGGGAAAGTACCGGGGTGTTCTGTTCATGGCCATTTGCCATGATGCCAACCAGCAAATTTTCCCGATTGCTATCGGCATCGGTGATTCAGAGAATGATGCATCGTGGCATTGGTTCCTCAGTAGGTTGAGGGAAGTAACTGGGGAGCCTGCTGGCCATGTCATTGTATCCGATAGACACAGAAGCATCCAACGCGCGGTGGAAGAACTTTTCCCCGTCACATTTCACGGGCTCTGCATGTACCACTTGCTGAATAACTTGAAGGCCAAATTCAAGGGCAACAGGAAGCATTTGGATCAGTAATACTACAAAGCAGCCAAAGCATACAACATTCAAGAGTTCCATAGTTTATTTTTCAGTTTATGTTGTGCCGTACCCGGTGCTAAAGATTACTTGGAAGATGTGGGACTGGACAAGTGAACTCGTTCCCACTTCCCTTGTCGTCGGTACAACATAATGACGACAAACATTTCGGAATCCATGAACGCTGTATTGCTCAAGGTACGTGACTATCCAATTACAGCCCTTGTTGATGAGTTTAGGTTACTGTTGCAGAGGTGGTTTCACGAAAGAAGAGCCAAGGCTGTTTCACGAAAGAAGAGCCAAGGCTGAAGCTTGCACCAGTACAATGTCCCCCGACGTCGAAAAAAAAATTACAAGACAGATTCAAGTTAGCAAGAACGATGACGGTAAGCTCCGCACATATTGTCATGTTTAATCCCTACTACAAAGCATGTTTATAGCGTGTTGGTGCCCTTCGAGTGTGAAATCCACTAATTTTGGTGCCCTTCGAGTGTTTCGTTGCTTATGTTTTGTTGTTTTTTTATTTTTGTTTTATTTTTCTTATATTTTTGTATTTTGCTTGCACCTTGGTTGTTTGACGCGTTTGTCTATTCTTGTGGTAATGTAGATATTGCGAGCTGATGATCATACGTTCGACATCATCGATGGGGAGAAATACTTTGTAATAGATATGTCACTCTGGACATGTACGTGCCGCAGGTTTCAGCTTGAGCAGCTTCCATGTGAGCATGCGTTAGGGGTGGTACAGCACAGTCCTTATGCTCTATACGACTTGTGCTCGCCGTACTACAGTAGAGAAAATTGGAACGAGTAGTATAGAAGTATCGTCTACCCGATGCCGCACATAAGTGACTGGCATATCCCGCGTGATGTAGCTGACGTGCGAACCTCTTTTGGGAGGAGGCGGAAGAGGAGGATTCCGTCTGTCGATGAGGAGCGCGTTCATCAAAGGAGCAGTCGGTGCAAGGAACACGGGCATAACCGATCCACGTGCAAGAATCCAATTGTTCTGCGTCCTAGTGGCGAATGCACCTCATCCAACTCCGGCAGTCCATCTCAAGTCCCTCCTCCAAATTAACTTACAGTCTTCAAATGTATATATTTTACTTGTGACATACCTATATAAGTTCGTTTTACCATAGGATTTATAGTGCACATTACCATAGGATTTAAATTTTTCTGTGATGTGTATATGTTATTGTATATTACCATAGGATTTACATTGTATTCAATGTACTGAAAATTGTCGAAAGGTTGTGATGTGTATGAAATATTGTAATAAAAATTGTGTATATTTCCATATTGTTGTATATTCCTGTAATGAAAATTGTCAATGAATTGTTTGAAGTTGGTCCCAATTGTGTGTTCTAAGTGGTTGATTTGTTTTTCAAGTGTGTTACGATGTATGTCGACACGCATGGATGGTGTGTCGCCACACATATCAGCATCAAAGGTGTCCGCAGGTCTGTGTGTCGATACCAATAATTACCTGAACGTTTAAATTGGATGATGACAGATCAAAGCCTTCGGTAAGTCATACACTTATACAAGTGTATGGTAAGTCATACAAGTAAATGAAACACACTTGTAGAAGTTGATTTCACACCTTTAATACTTATCATACACTATGTATGGTAAGTCATACACCACTAAGTAGTTGAAACACACTTGTACAAGTTGATTTCACACCATTAATACATATCATACACGATGTATGGTAAGTCATACAACACTAAGTAGTTGAAACACACTTGTAGAAGTTGATTTCACACCATTAATACTTATTATACACTATGTATGGCAAGTCATACACCACTAAGTAGTTGAAACACACTTGTAGAAGTTGATTTCACACCATTAATACTTATCATACACTATGTATGGTAAGTCATACACCACTAAGTAGTTGAAACACACTTGTACAAGTTGATTTCACACCATTGATACTTATCACACACGATGTATGGTAAGTCATACAACACTAGGTAGTTGAAACACACTTGTAGAAGTTGATTTCACATCATTGATACTTATCATACACTATGTATGGTAAGTCATACACCACTAAGTAGTTGAAACACACTTATACAAGTTGATTTCACACCATTAATACTTATCATACACGATGTATGGTAAGTCATACAACACTAGGTAGTTGAAACACACTTGTAGAAGTTGATTTCACACCATTGATACTTATCATACACTATGTATGGTAAGTCATACACCACTAAGTAGTTGAAACACACTTGTACAAGTTGATTTCACACCATTAATACATATCATACACGATGTATGGTAAGTCATACAACACTAAGTAGTTGAAACACACTTGTAGAAGTTGATTTCACACCATTAATACTTATCATACACTATGTATGGTAAGTCATGCACCACTAAGTAGTTGAAACACACTTGTAGAAGTTGATTTCACACCATTAATACTTATCATACACGATGTATGGTAAGTCATACAAAATTAGGTAGTTGAAACACACTTGTAGAAGTTGATTTCACACCATTGATACTTATCATACACTATGTATGGTAAGTCATACACCACTAAGTAGTTGAAACACACTTATACAAGTTGATTTCACACCATTAATACTTATCATACACGATGTATGGTAAGTCATACAACACTAGGTAGTTGAAACACACTTGTAGAAGTTGATTTCACACCATTGATACTTATCATACACTATGTATGGTAAGTCATACACCACTAAGTAGTTGAAACACACTTGTACAAGTTGATTTCATACCATTAGTACATATCATACACTATGTATGGTAAGTCATAGTAGTTGAAACAAACTGTAAATTTATTTATTACACTATAATTGCCACAACTATCAATGAAATTGTGTACTATCAATATAAATGCCCTTGTTGATTTATACGGATGAGGCTGACCGGTTGGGGTGGTTGGTGGTTGAACATTGAATGTTCACGGGTCATAATGGACTACCAAGCAAGACATTTAATAACCTCAACTACCACCTATTTTATCATACCCATCTCCCACGGTTCTCCCCTATAAATGGAAGAGATGGACAGGAAGCCAGGCATATACGGTTCCTCAATATATCTATCCGTTTAAATTGCTAATGTAAGTGATTCTAGCAGCGGCGGTGGTGGGCCAGTGAGAGCTGAGACACAGAGAGAGGTGGCACTTCTACAGATCATGTTTCATTAACGGTGTTCCAAGCAATTAGTGGTGTATGATCAATCACACATGGTGTATGGTATATAAGGAGTTGTAATGGTGTGAAGTGCATCCGCATGATAAGGATCTTGAACTTTGTATGCATGTAGTGGATGCACTTCGTTTGCCCCTCTGTAAGAAATCCTTTCAGTTGTTCCTTGACTTATACAGCGCCTCTCAATCTCTGAATTTCCAACTCTAACGCTTGAACCACTTTCGTTTGCCGTAAAATGCCTCTTTTTCCAGATGTTACCACCCTCGAGAAAGAGCTCGATCGCAAACAAAAGTGGTTCAAGCATTAGAGTTGGAAATTCAGAGATTGAGAAGCGCTGTACAAGTCATGGAACAACTGAAAGGATGCAACCGAAAGTGGTTCTATAAGCGGCAGTGCTGGGCCAGTTATATATGTCCAGTATTGCTGGTTAATAACAATCATAAACAGTGTAGGATGAGTTTTAATGGTGTATTATTAATCACACATGGTGTAGGATGAGTGTTAATAGTTAATAACAACTTTTGCACGTAATTTTTCAGGTTTTGCTGGTATGATGCTGTGAAATCAACCTATATTGGTGGTCTGTATGGATGTGTGTCGACACACATTGTAACACACTCAAAGTAAACATCAAACCCCAAGAAGATCACACAATTGCAACCAAATTCAAAAATTGACAATTTTCATTACACCACTTGAAAATGCATCAATAGGAACATACAACATCGAAATATACAAATATTACATATAATTTTCAATATAATGAATACAATGTAAATCCTTTGGTAATATGATCGTATACAAAAACGTAATTTTATTGACCTATATGCATTTGAATCTGTTTATTCCTACCATGTTTGTACAAGTGTACACAAGTATACAGCTGCAATTTCCCCATCTGCGCTTGCGTGCAGGTGGAGATGCTCAGACCTTTGGTCAGCAAAAATTCAATGAACTTTACAACAAAAATTCCACAGTCTGACCTGCAGTTAATATTAATACAGATTCCACAGTCAGAAATTATACATCACTGCAAATAAAGACTATTTTGCATCCACTTCATAACCAAAAGTCCAAATGAACGGAATAGTAAAATTGCATGGGAAGTAGATGTTATACCCCCTCTGCTGTGGACATTCATTACGGTTGTAAGTCACCGAGAAAGGCCTGCCCTTGAAATGTATGAAGTCCTTTCTGACATCCTAAAAATTAACCAACTCTAGAGCATGTGGAAGCAATTTTATAATTGATTCCACATGTTCTAATCTTGCTGCCCTGGCTTTAGCGGAGTACAAGGAATCAAATACATGTATCCGCCAATCATTAAGATGGATGGCAACAAGGAACCAATGTTCATTAGGTTGATTAATGGGCATGTATATCCGATCCAGTTGTGGCAGCGGACCCCATATGTGGCATCCCCGGTGAGAAACTTAATGATCAATGAATCAAAATCAGTAAAAGCTGATTCGAGTGGGATTCCACTATTTTGAGTCTGTTTTAGTAGCGGTCCAAATTGAGGAGCAACCGTTGTATCTGCACATGTTGCCATCTGGTTAAAATGCTCTGGCCACTGATGTTTCTTCTCTAGAATATAGTGCAGAACTACATCCATTTCCTGCGATTCACAACTAATTAGTTGAGACACCCTACCACAAGTTATTCTTGGACAAGTTGATTTTACACACATAAACAAGTTGATTGTACACAGTTCAACCCTATGACTAATCATACACCACTCTTTATTTAAAACACACTAACACAGGTTGATTTTACACCTTTAAAACCAATCATACACGGTGTATTTATTTCAAAATGTATATTTTATTTCAAAATATACAAATATAAGTTTTTGTTTGGGTCCCAAAAATATACTTGTATAAGTTGATTTTACACAAATATAACCCATCATACACCGTATATGAAGTGCATCATACACCAACAAAACTTGAAATACACGTATATATGTTGATATCACACCATTAGACCACTAGTTACTTGAAAAAACCTACCATATATTGTGTATGACAAGGCATTTACCACTAATTAATTGAAATACACCTGAATAAGTTTATTTTACACCATTATAACGCATCATACACAGTGTATGATTCGATTTATGACCACCGTACCCCTAAATACTTGAAAAAAACCAGCAAAGGTTGATCTTATACCATTAAAACCTATCATATATTGTGTATGATAAGTCATTTACCACTAATAACTTGAACCATACTTAAAAAAGTACATGTTACACCATTATAATGCATCATATACACCAACAAAAAAAGAATGGGATCCAATTACAGTAACCACACGACAAAACTATCACGACGAGAAACATACCTCATCCGTAAGCCAGGCGTCCTCGTTTCGCAACCGATACCAAAATTGACCCGTCGTCACAGTCAAAACAGAGAAATCCATTCGTTGATCATTAGGTAACGGGAAGGGAGTCTTCAAATCTCTGTAATATGCAATACCAAGCATGATATATAAGCATACCATAAGAAAGATGATTTTAGAATACTGTAACAATAATTACTTGAAAAAATCAGCAAAAGTTGATTTTATGCCATTAAAACCTGTCATACATTGTGTATGAGAAGTCATTTACCACTACTTAATTGAAACATACCTGAACAAGTTCATTTTACACTATTATAACGCATCATACACAGTGTATGATTTTATTTCAGACCACTGTAATAGTAATTACTTGAAAAAATAAGCAAAAGTTGATTTCATGCCATTAAAATCTATCATACATTGTGTATGATAAGTCATTTACCACTACTTAATTGAAACATACCTGAAAAAGTTCATTTTACACCATTATAATGCATCATACACAGTGTATGATTTTATTTCAGACCACTGTACTACTAATTACATAAAAAAATCAGCAAAAATTGATTTTATGCCATTAAAACCTATCATACATTGTGTATGATAAGTCATTTACCACTAATTAATTGAAATACACCTGAATAAGTTCACTTTACACCATTATAATGCATCATACACAATGTATGATTTTATTTCAGACACCACTAATTACTTGAAACACACCTAAGAAAGATGCATTCTAGAAACATTTGCATACTGATTATATAAAAGAGCATCGTGCAAAATCACACTCACTTAGCGACCGTTGCGTGGAAACTTTTGTAAAAATCTTCAAAAGCTTTGATGTCTTTGTCGGAGGGAGGCTGGAATGGATTGAAGGGCAGAACTGACTCCGGTCCAGGATGAGTAATTCTTGCCCGTTTGCTTTTACCCTCCGCAATCCATTCCTCACCTTTGTACTTGGGGTTTGGCTTGGGATCCCTCCTCTCTTGCCCTAATCTACACACTGTCTCGGACAATGTCATCAAGTTTTCAACGCCTTCCATATGCGGTGACGATGGTTCCTTGAAGACATTTTCCTCGGCCTCAGATGGCATAGCAAATAGCAAAAGTCAATAAGCATCCACATGCATGAAAACCTAACAAATTGGGACACTAACAAGGAATCTATAGTGTCTTACCCAGTACGCGCAGGAGAAAGTATTATGGCTTGCTCGATCGGGGATGGATGAGCGAAAGTCGATGAACATAATTGTGGCGATGCAGCATGCGGTTGACGGTCTGAGAGCAGCTCCTTAATCAGTGCATCCTGAGCCTCAAACCATCGTTCGTACATTTGCAGCATTTGCTGGTGCTCTTCAAGCTGCATCCGTACCATTTGCACATCTTTACCCATCGCTTCGAGTCTCTCCATAACCTGCAATAAGTCCTCTAAATTGGCATAATCAGCAAATTTGAATAATATAGTATCCACACTGATGAAAATATGATTAAATAAACACAAAATAATTCATCATACCGATTCGTCCGCCGAATTGGCTGACGTAGGATACAGGTCTTCCCTGGATGCCGGCAATGAAGGTTGAGTTGCCAATAGTTGTGGCTCCTCACCAAGCTCTGCTGGCATTGCCATAACAGGAGATTGAAACCCCTCCTCAGAATCCTCAGCATAGGGAATGCCTTATAGATTAGGCTGACTGGCTTCCGCACTCGTCAGTCTAATCGGTTCGGCATTCAATTGCTGATCAAAGGAAGATACATCATATACACGTTAGTAAAATTACAAATCATACTTCTAACCCAAAATATATGAAACATACAGTAGTAAAACAATAACAACATAGTGTATTTATTATCTGATCAAATACCGTTGAGAGCAGAGCGGAGTACGGAACCTTAACGGACATCTTCCAGTTAAGGATCCGCCCAAGAGGCTGGTCGCCAACCCTCACCACCCCAACCTTGGCAAGTTCTGGAAGGGTTTCAAATATGGAAATCACATCGTAGAACCCGTGGACGGAGTAGGTATTCTCCAAACTGTGCTGCATTCTTGCAGCGAAATCCTTGAGCTTCCGCACCAAGAATTTCCAGCTCAAGGATCCCCATGCAACACGATTGAAAGAGTCCACATCGTCCACGAGGGCCACGATGTTCGGGTCAATGCCCGTTCGCTTGCGTTTGGCGAACAGTAGACCCTCAACTAGGTACGCAACAACAAGCTTAATCTGGTCCTCCATGATGGAGCAGGTTCTGCATGCATCAAAAAGCTGCTGCCTAGTCATCCTCCCCCTCATGCCATACTTGGCAACCAGCCTGTTGGGGCCACCGCGTACATCTTCCACACCTGCATATCTCAAGCCGGTGAGAATGCAAAACTCCCTCCTCCCGAGGTGCACTACCTTTCCACCAAATAAGAATGATAACTCCTCGGGATTGGGGTTGGCCACCTGGTGGAGAAGGACAACGTGAATGAGACTATGCCAGAAGCTGACATTGGTCTCACTCAACTCAAGCAGATGCCCGACATTGTATTGTGAGGCAAGGGCAAGCTGTAATGCAAAACACTTTTAGTTTATATGGGATCATAAATGTCATTGTCAAAAGTCAACATAATTAAAATGGATACAGTGTCAAACCTTGGCTTCGTCGTCCTTCAAGATTTCCTTTATCTCTATAACAACCTTGGTTGACAAACCTATTCGGTTGACTTGGAGGAATTTCCAGAAACCCCTCGGGAAAATGTAATCAACCTCAACTGCAGGACGGCTCTTCCTACGTGTGTAAAATGCCATCTGAAATAAAAGCAATACACCATTAATTACTGAACACAAACAGACACACTTTGGTTATACACCATTGAAACAAATCATACAGAGTGTATGATTGATTATATACCACCACTAATTACTTATAATACACAAACACAAGTTGGTTATACACCATTAAAACCAATCCTACACACTGTATGATCGATTATACACTACTAATTACTTAACACACACACACATAGGTTGGTTATACACCATTAAACCCAATCAGACACACTGTATGGTTGCTCATAAACCACTTACTTAAAAAACATATACACAAGTTGATTTTACACCATTAAAGCTAATCCTACACACTGTATGGTTGCTCATATGAAACATGCAGAAGTTTATTATACCACAAAGGTTGATTTTACATGAAAAAAAAATCACAAAACATGCAGAAGATCATTTTACACAAATAAAAAACACTATATGGTTGGTTATTAAACCCAATCATACACACTGTATGGTTGCTTGCTCATAAACCACTAATTACTTAAAAAATATCTACACAAGTTGATTTTACACCATTAAAACCAATCCTACACATTGTATGGTTGCTCATATGAAACATGCAGAAGTTCATTATACCACAAAGGTTGATTTTACGTGAAAAAAAAACCACAAAACATGCAAAAGATCATTTTACACAAATAAAAAACACTAATCACAAAGCCACTAACACCAAAACCCTAAACCCTACAAAAATAACTCTTACTCATCTTCGGAAATGGTGATTAAACACTGGAGCAGCTAGAGATCAAGGATGAAGGTGTGAAAACAGAGGTCAGACCCACGGGAACGAGAATCGCAGCTGAAGTAGAGGAGAAAGAGGATGAACAAATTCGGAAAGAGGAGAGAGAGAATGAACGGGTGAGAGAAAGAGGAGAGTGACTGGTGGCTTGTAAAACAAGTTGCTTATGGGGAAGAGAGAAAGGCGGGAAGGGGCTTTACAGCTGTAAGTAAATGAGGAGAGAGCAGGGGTACAGATGAGATGGCATTAAATGAGGAGAGAGAAAGGGGACGGGTTGGGGGGGTGAATGGGAGGGCCTTTTTGAAGAAAAATCGTACGGATTATTTTATTGAAAATGTATATTTTTTTCCTAAATACACATCCCAAAAATACACAAATATACATTGATTTTATACAAATATAACCCATTATACACCGTGTATGAAGTGCACCATACACCAATAAAACTTAAAATACACATATAAGAGTTGATTTCACACCATTATACCACTAATTACTTAAAAAAAAACTGCAAAAGTTGATTTTATGCAAATAAAACTTATCATACATTGTGTATGATAAGTCATTTACCACTAATTACTTGAAACATACGTAAAAAAGTTCATTTCACAACATTATAACACATCATACACAGTTTATTATTTTATTTCAGACCACTGTACCACTAATTACTTAAAAAAGCAGCAAAAGTTGATTTTATGCAAATAAAACCTATCATACATTGTGTATGATAAGCCATTTACCACTAATTACTTGAAAAATACCTCAAAACGTTCATTTTACATGATTTTAACACATCATACACAATGTATGATTCGATTTCAGAACACGGTAACAGTAATTACTTGAAAAAATCAGCAAAAGTTGATTTTATGACATTAAAACCTGTCATACATTGTGTATGATAAGTCATTTACCATTACTTAATTGAAACATACCTGAAAAAGTTCATTTTACACTATTATAACGCATCATACACAGTGTATGATTTTATTTCAGACCAATGTACCACTAATTATTTAAAAAAAATAGCAAAAGTTGATTTTATACCGGTAAACCGTATCATACAATGTGTATGATATATCCTTTACCACTAATTACTTTAAAGATACCTAAAAAATTTCACTTTGCACCATTTTAAAGGATCATACACAGTGTATGTTTAGCTTTCATATCACTATACCACTAAATACTTGAACAAACCTGCAAAAGTTGATTTTATGCAAATAAAACCTATCATACATTGCGTATGATAAGTCATTTACCACTAATTACTTGAAACATACCTAAAAAAGTTCATTTTAAACCATTTTAACCCATCATACACATTGTATCAAGCTGATTTCAGACCACTGTACTACTAAATATAGTAAAAACCCAGCAAAAGTTGATTTTATGCCATTAAAACCTATCATACATTGTGTATGATACGTCATTTACCGCTAATTGATAGAAATACACCTGAATAAGTTTATTTTACACCATTATAACGCATCATACACAGTGTATGATTAGCTTTCATACCACTGCACCACTAAATACTTGAAAAAACCTGCAAAAGTTGATTTTATGCCATTAAAACCTATCATACATTGTGTATGACAAGTTATTTACCACTAATTACTTGAAATATACCTGAATAAGTTCATTTTACACCATTTTAAAACATAATACACAGCGTAGGATTAGCTTTCACCCCACTGTACCACTAAATACATGAAAAAACCTGCAAAAGTTGATTTTATGCCATTAAAACCCATCATACATTGTGCATGACAAGTTATTTACCACTAATTACTTTAAGTATACCTGAATAAGCTCATTTTACACCATTATAACGCTTCATACCCAGTGTATGATTAGCTTTCATACCACTGCACCACTAAATACTTGAAAAAAAACCTGCAACAGTTGATTTTATGCCATTAAAACCTATCATACATTGTGTATGACAAGTTATTTACCACTAATTACTTGAAAAATACCTGAATAAGTTCATTTTACACCATTTTAACACATAATATACAGCGCATGATTTTATTTCAGACCACTGTAACAGTAATTACATGAAAAAATCTGCAAAAGTTGATTTTATGCCATTAAAACCTATCATACATTGTGTATGACAAGTCATTTACCATTAATTACTTGAAGTATATCTGAGTAAGGTCATTTTACACCATTATAACACATCATACCCAGTGTATGATTTGTATTCAGACCACTGTAATAGTAATTACTTGAAAAAACCAGCAAAAGTTGATTTTATACAATTACAACCTATCATACATTGTGTATGACAAGTTATTTACCACTAATTACTTAAAATATACCTGAACAAGTTCATTATACACCATTTTAAGGGATCATACACAGTGTAGGATTAGCTTTCATACCACTGTACCACTAAATACATGAAAAAACCTGCAAAAGTTGATTTTATGCCATTAAAACCTATCATACATTGTGTATGATAAGTCATTTACCACTAATGACTAAACATACCTAAATAAGTTCATTTTACACAATTATAACGCATCATACACAGTGTATGATTCGATTTCAGACCACTGAAATAGTAATTACTCGAAAAAACCTGCAACAGTTGATTTTATGCCATTAAAACCTATAATAATTTGTGTATGATAAGTCATTTACTACTAATTACTTGAAACATACCTGAAAGGGTTCATTTTAAACCATTTTAACGCTTCATATCCATTGTATGATTCAATTTCAGCCCACTGTAACAGTAATTACTTGAAAAAACCAGCAAAAGTTGATTTTATGCCATTAAAATCTATCATACATTGTGTATGACAAGTCATTTACCACTTATTGCTTGAAATACACCTGAATAAGTTCATTTTACACTATTAAAACGCATCATACCCAGTGTATGTTTCGATTTCAGACCATTGTAATAGTAATTACATAAAAAAAACTGCAAAAGTTAATTTTATGCCATTATAACCTATCATACATTGTGTATGATAAGTTATTTACCACTAATTAATTGAAATAAATCTGAATAAGTTCATTTTACACCATTATATGTATGATTCGATTTCAGACCACTGTGCCCCTAATTACATGAAAAAAATAGCAAAAGTTGATTTTATGCCATTAAAACCTATCATACATTGTGTATGATAAGTCATTTACCACTAATTACTTGGAACGTACCTCAACAAGTTCATTTTACACCGTTTTAACGTATCATACACAGTGTATGATTTGAAATCTGACTAATTACTAAAAAAAACCTGCAAAAGTTGATTTTATGCCATTAAAATCTATCATACATTGTGTATGACAAGTTATTTACCACTAATTGCTTGAAAAATACCTGAAAACGTTCATTTTACACCATTTTAACACATCATACACAGTGTATGATTCGATTGCAGAACGCTGTAACAGTAATTACTTGAAAAAATCAGCAAAAGTTGATTTTATGCCATTAAAACCTGTCATACATTGTGTATGATAAGTCATTTACCACTACTTAATTGAAACATACCTGAAAAAGTTTATTTTACACCATTATAACGCATCATACACAGTGTATGATTTTATTTCAGACCAATGTACCACTAATTATTTAAAAAAACAGCAAATGTTGATTTTATACCAGTAAACCCTATCATATATTATGTACGATATATCCTTTACCACTAATTACTTTAAAGATACCAAAAAAATTTCACTTTGCACCATTTTGAAGGATCATACACAGTGTATGTTTAGCTTTCATACCATTGTACCACTAAATACTTGAAAAAACCTGCAAAAGTTGATTTTATGCAAATAAAATCTATCATACATTGTGTATGATAAGTCATTTACCACTAATTACTTGAAACATACCTAAAAAAGTTCATTTTAAACCATTTTAACCCATCATGCACATTGTATGATTCGATTTCAGACCACTGTACTACTAAATACAGTAAAAACCCAGCAAAAGTTGATTTTATGCCATTAAAACCTATCATACATTGTGTTTGATATGTCATTTACTGCTAATTAATAGAAATACACCTGAATAAGTTCATTTTACACCATTATAATACATCATACACAGTGCATGATTAGCTTTCATGCCACTGCACCACTAAATACTTGAAAAAACCTGCAAAAGTTGATTTTATGCCATTAAAACCTATCGTACATTGTGTATAACAAGTTATTTACCACTAATTACTTGAAATATACCTGAATAAGTTCATTTGATACCATTTTAACACATAATACACAGTGTATGATTTTATTTCAGACCATTGTAACAGTAATTACTTAAAAAAACCTGCATAAGTTGATTTTATGCCATTAAAACCTATCATACATTGTGTATGACAGTTATTTACCACTAATTACTTGAAGTATACCTGAATAAGGTCATTTTACACCATTATAATGCATCATACCCAGTGTATGATTCGATTTCAGACCACTGTAACAGTAATTACTTGAAAAAACCAGCAAAATTTGATTTTATACCATTACAACCTATCATACATTGTGTATAACGAATTATTTACCACTAATTACCTAAAATATACCTGAAAAAGTTCATTATACACCATTTTAAGGGATCATACACGGTGTAGGATTAGCTTTCATACCACTGAACTACTACTAAATACATGAAAAAACCTGCAAAAGTTAATTTTATGCCATTAAAACCTATCATACATTGTGTATGATAAGTCATTTACCACTAATGACTTGAAACATACCTGAATAAGTTCATTTTACACCATTATAACGCATCATACACAGTGTATGATTCGATTTCAGACAACTGTAACAGTAATTACTCGAAAAAAACCTGCAAAAGTTGATTTTATGCCATTAAAACCTATAATAATTTGTGTATGATAAGTCATTTACCACTAATTACTTGAAATATACCTGAAGAGGTTCATTTTAAACCATTTTAACGCATCATACCCAATGTATGATTCGATTTCAGCCCACTGTAACAGTAATTACTTGAAAAAACCTGCATAAGTTGATTTTATGCCATTAAAACCTATCATACATTGTGTATGAATAGTCATTTACCACTAATTGCTTGAAATACACCTGAATAAGTTCATTTTACACCATTAAAAGGCATCATACCCAGTGTATGTTTCGATTTCATACCACTGTAACAATAATTACATAAAAAAAACTACAAAAGTTAATTTTATGCCATTATAACCTATCATATATTGTGTATGATAAGTTATTTACCACTAATTAATTAAAATAAACCTGAATAAGTTCATTTTACACCATTATAACGCATCATACACAATGTATGATTCGATTTCAGACCACTGTACCCCTAATTACTTGAAAAAAACAGCAAAAGTTGATTTTATGCTATTAAAACCTATCATGCATTGTGTATGATAAGTCATTTACCACTAATTACTTGGAACGTGCCTCAACAAGTTCATTTTACACCATTTTAACGCATCATACACAGTGTATGATTCGAAATCAGACTAATTACTAAAAAAAACTGCAAAAGTTGATTTTATGCCACTAAAACATATCACACATTGTGTATGACAAGTTATTTACCACTAATTACTTGAAAAATACCTGAAAACGTTCATTTTACACCATTTTAACACATCATACACAGCGTATGATTCGATTTCAGAACACTGTAACAGTAATTACTTGAAAAAATCAGCAAAAGTTGATTTTATGCCATTAAAACATATCATACATTGTGTATGATAAGTCATTTACCACTACTTAATTGAAACGTACCTGAAAAAGTTTATTTTAAACCATTATAACGCATCATACACAATGTATGATTTTATTTCAGACCAATGTACCCCTAATTATTTAAAAAAACCAGCAAATGTTGATTTTATATCAGTAAACCCTATCATATATTGTGTACGATATATCTTTTACCACTAATTACTTTAAAGATACCAAAAAAATTTCACTTTGCACCATTTTAAAGAATCATATACAGTATATGTTTAGCTTTCATACCACTGTACCACTAAATGCTTGAAAAAACCTGCAAAAGTTGATTTTATGCAAATAAAACCTATCATACATTGTGTATGATAAGTCATTTACCACTAATTACTCGAAATATACCTAAAAAAGTTCATTTTAAACCATTTTAACCCATCATGCACATTGTATGATTCGATTTCAGACTACTGTACTACTAAATACAGTAAAAATCCAGCAAAAGTTGATTTTATGCCATTAAAACCTATCATACATTGGGTATGATACGTCATTTACCGCTAATTAATAGAAATACACCTGAATAAGTTCATTTTACACCATTATAACGCATCATACACAGTGTATGATTAGCTTTCATACCACTGCACCACTAAATACTTGAAAAAACCTGCAAAAGTTGATTTTATGCCATTAAAACCTATCATACATTGTGTATGACAAGTTATTTACCACTAATTACTTGAAATATACCTGAATAAGTTTATTTTACACCATTTTAACACATAATACACAGCGTATGATTTTATTTCAGACCACTATAATAGTAATTACTTAAAAAAACTGCAAAAGTTAATTTTATGCCATTAAAACCTATCATACATTGTGTATTACAAGTTATTTACCACTAATTACTTGAATTATACCTAAATAAGGTCATTTTACACCATTATAACGCATCATACCCAGTGTATGATTCGATTTCAGACCACTGTAATAGTAATTACTTGAAAAAAACAGCAAAAGTTGATTTTATACCATTACAACCTATCATACATTGTGTATGACAAGTTATTTACCACTAATTACTTAAAATATTCCGGAACAAGTTCATTATACACCATTTTAAGGGATCATACACAGTGTAGGATTAGCTTTTATACCACTGTACCACTAAATACATGAAAAAACCTGCAAAAGTTGATTTTGTGCCATTAAAACCTATCATACATTGTGTATGATAAGTCATTTACCACTAATGACTTGAAAAATACCTGAATAAGTTCATTTTACACTATTATAACGCATCATACACAGTGTATGATTCGATTTCAGACCACTGTAGTAGTAATTACTCGAAAAAACCTGCAAAAGTTGATTTTATGCCATTAAAACCTATAATAATTTGTGTATGATAAGTCATTTACCACTAATTACTTGAAACATATCTGAAAAGGTTCATTTTAAACCATTTTAACGCATCTTACCCATTGTATGATTCGATTTCAGCCCACTGTAACAGTAATTACTTGAAAAAATAAGCAAAATTTGATTTTATGCCATTAAAACCTATCGTACATTGTGTATGACAAGTCATTTACTACTAATTGCTTGAAATACACCTGAATAAGTTTATTTTACACCATTAAAACGCATCATACCTAGTGTATGATTCGATTTCAGACCACTGCAACAGTAATTAAATAAAAAAAACTATAAAAGTTGATTTTATGCCATTATAACCTATCATACATTGTGTATGATAAGTCATTTACCACTAATGACTTGAAACATACCTGAATAAGTTTATTTTACACCATTATAACGCATCATACACAGTGTATGATTTGATTTCAGACCACTGTAACAGTAATTACTCGAAAAAACCTGCAAAAGTTGATTTTATGCCATTAAAACCTTTAATAATTTGTGTATGATAAGTCATTTACCACTAATTACTTGAAACATACCTGGAAAGGTTCATTTTAAATCATTTTAACGCATCATACCCATTGTATGATTCGATTTCAGCCCATTGTAATAGTAATTACTTGAAAAAACTAGCAAAAGTTAATTTGTTGCCATTAAAACATATCATACATTGTGTATGACAAGTCATTTACCACTAATTGCTTGAAATACACCTGAATAAGTTAATTTTACACCATTAAAACGCATCATACCCAATGTATGATTCGATTTCAGACCACTGTAACAGTAATTACATAAAAAAAGCTACAAAAGTTGATTTTATGCCATTATAACCTATCATACATTATGTATGACAAGTTATTTACCACTAATTAATTGAAATAAACCTGAATAAGTTCATTTTACACCATTATAACGCATCATACCCAGTGTATGATTCGATTTCAGAGCATTGTACCCCTAATTACTTGAAAAAAAGCAAAAGTTGATTTTATGCCATTAAAACCTATCATACATTGTGTATGATAAGTCATTTACCACTAATTACTTGGAACGTACCTCAACAAGTTCATTTTACACCATTTTAACGCATCATACACAGTGTATGATTCGAAATCAGACTAATTACTTGAAAAAAACAGCAGAAGTTGATTTTATGTCATTAAAACCTATCATACATTGTGTATGATAAGTCATTTACCACTAATTACTTGAAATACACCTAAATAAGTTCACTTTACAGCATTATAATGCATCATATACAGTGTATGATTTTATTTCAGACACCACTAATTACTTGAAACACACCTAAACAAGGTTTGGGAGGGAAGAAGAAGAAAGGCAAATTTGGAAATAATATTTTTTTTTTTTGACAAAAAAATTCGAAAAGAAAAAAAAAATGAAGAGAAGGAAGAGTGAAAAAAGTAAAAAAAGTGTCATTTTGCCTGCCTTGCATTAAATGAGGAGAGATAAAGGGAGAGAGAGAGAGGACGGATGGGGGGGGGGGTGAAGTGGGAGGGCATTTTTGTCCAAAAAGATCTATTTATGGTTAAGAGGGTCTAAAAAAGAATAAGGTGGGGGCAGGGGGTCCAAACCGTACGATTTGCCGAAAAGAAAAGGAAGAGAAAAAGAGAAAAAAAAAACACGAGAGAGAAAAGGAAAATTATAAATAAAATAATCTCGTTCTGATATAAAACACTTGTCATTTTTTTTCAATTGTATTTGGGTTTGTTTTTTTATTTTCTTTCTATAGAGTATAATATCTCTGTAGTTTTATAACAAAATCAAATTTAAAACATTAATTGTTTGATCTGTAATTTTAAAATCTAATTTCAATCGATAGGAAAATAAAAAACTATAAAAAAAAGTTTTTATTAATGCTGCAAAAATATATATTTAGTATTTTTGATAATTTGATTAGCTGAAATAAATAAAATCCTTAACCGTATTTGTATTGAAATACTGTTGATTTTACTAATTTGGTCAATAGAACCGAATATTTGGAACAATTAGCCCCATTTTCTGTTCAATATTTTGGTTACATTTTTTATTCCACAGGTGTGCATGAGGTGTAATGGGCATGCCAACGGATAAGGGGCGGTTAAGGGTGGGCTCAAGCCCCCCGAAATTATATTTTTTTTAAAAAAATATTATATAAATATATGTTAGTTTAAGTCTATTTTATATTTAAGCCCACCCTATTTATATTTAAATGTACCAAACAAAATTGGAGTAATTTTTTTTGGACAAATTTTTGGAGTAATTTTAGATTCTATAAAAAAAATGAACATCTAATATCTTATATTTTTTAGCTTTTTAAAATAATCGGCTCGTCATAATCTTATACGACTATATGATAAAAGTTTGAATGCATCCTTACTTGAGAAATGAATAACAGTACTAGTTTTTAATAACTTATTTTGCAAATTTAGCTCCGATTTTTTGCCAAAGAGTGTTCTCAAATCGTCTTTAATCCCTTTTTGATTTCTTTAATACAACTATAACATGTAACTCTAATATTTTGTACAAAGTACTAAAGTTTACTTTTCTTTATCTACATTTTTAGGGAGTTCTACTTTCAATAAATTACATTTTATTAATAAAATTGATTTAAATGACTTGTTAGTTAAGAGGATAGAATCTACAAATTTTAACTATTAGTGAAATATTGGCACAAAATTAACAACCAAGGAAATTAAAGAATATGATGAATAAGTATAGTGAACATAGTTGTGAATCATGCCCATCCTCTGTTGTGTAAAGAATGATATGTTAAATGTTTGTTTAATATTTGTATAAATGTGTTTAAGATTATCCCATTTCATGTTCTAAGTGTTTAAGGCTTGTAAGAGATGTGTATCGACACATGGGCCATGTGTGTCGACACAAAATCCAACAAAACCAAGGAAAGGCAGCTGTATGTCGACATACATGGCCCGTGTGTCGATACACAGGCTTTACAGAAGCGCAGGAGAGGCTCTGTGTGTCGACAAACAAGTTTATAGTAAGGTGTGTATTGAAATGTGTGTCGACACATAGCTTTATAATGAGCTGTGTGTTGAAGCTGTGTGTCCACACATAGCGTCAACACATAGGACATTTTTTACCGTTATTTGCATGGTTTTTACAAGTTTTTGGCGGTTCTTTTTGCAATGATTTTAGGACGTCTTAAGGCTTATATATACATGAATTCCCCCTGATTTAGACATGGTTTTGAACACAAACTTTGAGAGTAAAAGTTTGCAAGAGAATAAGAAGAGAAGAGATATAAAGATTTTATGTGCAATTGCTCTTGTGTCGTTATGTTCTTGTTTAAGAAACTTCAGTCTCCCTACATCTCATTCAATCTCTCCTCTTATACACTCTCACTTCATGCTTGGTTGTTGTTATATCTCCGAGGATGTTTCGTATACTGAAATAAACCTTAAGCTAAAGTGATTACACGACCTCAACACCTGATTTTTTTGGTTACCCGGTTGCAAGGATTTTAGAAGTATTTGAAGATTTGTTCTAACAATTTTAAGGTTTAATTTTCTGGTTTTTGGGATATGGCTTCATCACTTCGAGAAATGTCAGCCATTTTCGTGAAGTTGGATTGATTCGATGGCGAGAATTTCCGTTGATGGTAGAGGAAGATGCACTTCCTCATTACGACTTTGAATGTGGTGTATGTGTTGAATACACCATTCCCTTCCCCCGCTTCTGAGGAGGAGGAGACTTTGGTCGAGCAGAGGGCTAGATTGAAGTAGGAGAATGATGACTTCATCTGCATAGGGCACATCCTGAACTGCATGACTAACGCCCTGTTTGATATCTATCAAACGTACCGACCGCGAAGAAACCATGGGATGCACTTGAGACGCGCTACATGACCGAGGATGCAACGAGCAAAAAGTTCCTGGTTAGTCAATTTAATAATTATAAAATGGTAAATAATCATCCTGTCATGGAGCAATTCCATGAAATCGAACGAATCTTGAATAATTTTAAACAATATAATATGAATATAGATGTTTCATCCTTGATTGATAATCTTCCACCTTCATGGAGAGACGTTAAGAAAAGTCTTTAACATAAGAATGAAGATATGTCAATTGAGAAATTCGTTAACCATTTTCGAATTGAGGAAGGCTACAAGGTACAAGATGACAACAAGGACCACCTCGGTGATGTTGGGAAATCAACATCATAAAAGAAGGCCGGTTAAGCAAGGGACCCAAGAGAACCGGACACTTTCAAAAGAAGAAAGATGACAAGAGGCCGAAAATGGTCTATTGGGAGTGTAAAAAGCCCGATCACTTGCGTAGGAACTGTTAGCGCCTTAAAAACAAGAAAGGCAAGGGACTGGATCATTGAGCCAAAAAATTGAACGCTAGGTTCGTGGTGATGATATAGGAAGTCAACTTAATCGAGAGTGATAACTCTTGGTGGGTTGACCCAGGGGCCACAAAGCCTATGTGTAAGGATAAGGGGTTCTTCACAACTTTTGAACCCATGGACAGCGGAACTGTGTTGTTCATGAGCAATGGGGTCACTATACCGATTAAAGTGAAGGGAAAAGTTGATTTGATTTTCACCTCTGAAAAAACCCTTACTTTAACCAATGTATGTTATGCTCCAAAAGTGAAGAAGAATCTCATGTCCGGTGGCCTATTAAATTGCATTGGGTTCAAGTTGGTCTTCGAGGCTGACAAATTTGTACTGTTAAGGGGGTCTTTGTTGACAAAGGGTACTTATGTAATGGGATGTTTAAGATGAACGTTGATAATAAAATTGATAGTTCTGTTTATACGCTTGACTCATCGTTTTTGTGGCATTAAAGATTAGGTCGTGAATTTTTGTAGATTGCATGAAATGGTTAATTCTTCGTTGATACCTCACATAGACAAGAATGATGAAAAATGAAAAATGTGCATGTTAACAAAAATAATGAGATTGCCATTTACTTCGGTGCAAAGAGAAACTAATTTACTTGATCTAGTACATAGCGATTTATGAGATTTCAAGAACACACTGAGTTTAGGTGGAAAGAGATATTTTATAACATTCATAGATAATTGTTCAAGATTCTGTTATGTGTATCTCACAAATCACAAGGATGACTTGCTAGATAGATTTAAAGCATATAAAGCAGAAACCAAACTACACTGTGAGACATTCCTCAAACGCCTTAGGTCGGACCGTGGAGGGGAATACTATAATCCCAAGTATTTTGAAACCACCGGTATTGTTCCTAAGGTCACAACACCTTATACGCCACAATAGAATGGCATGGCTGAGAGGAAAAATTGGGCTCTAACTGAAATGGTTAATTCTATGTTTTCCTATTTCGGTCTCGGTGATGGATTTTGGGGTGAGGTGATGTTAACGGCTTGTCATATATTAAATCGAGTTCCAAATAAGAGAAATAATATAACCCCGTATGAACTATGGAACAAACGAGCCCTTAATTTGAACTATTTAAAAGTGTGGAGGTGCAAGGCTGTCATTAAAGTCCCTGAACTTTAGCGTAAGAAGTTAGGTGAAAAAGGCATTGATTGCATTTTTGTAGGATATGCGTCTCATAGCAAGGCATATCGATTCTTTGTAATTGAATATAATGATTGTATCAATGGAAATACAATAATAAAATCGAGAGATGCCGTCTTTGATGAGAATCGGTTTACCTCTATCCTTAGACCGAGGGATTATGTACAGGTTGAGAATGACATTCCAATGTCAAATGATGATGTTCATCATTAGAGGGAAGATGTCCCTGAGAATGTTCTAGAACTCCGAAGGAGTAAGAGAGCGAGGAAATAGAAATCTTTCGGTTTGGACTTCTACACGGCTTTGGTAGAAAGTTCGAGGAACGATATGGACCAAGTAGCTCCATATTGTTGTGTCATGGAAGTTGATCCTATGACGTTTGATGAGGCGATGAAGTCGCATGATGCCTCCTTAGGTGAGAGGTAGTATATGATGAGATGGATTCCATCATAGGTAAGAATAATTGGATCCTAGTGGATCTTCCACAAGATAGTAAGCCCATCGGGTGTAAATGAATCTTCAAAAAGAAGATGAAAGTCAATGGAACGATTGACAAGTTTAAGGCTCGATTAGTAACTAAAGGGTTCACCCAAAAATTCGGGTTGAACTACTTTGACACGTATGTTCTAAGTGTTTTAAGGCTTGTAGGGGATGTGTGTTGACACATGGGTCATGTGTGTCGATACACAATCCAACAGAACTGAGGAAAGGCAGCTGTGTTTTGACACACATGGCCCGTGTGTCGACACACAGGCTTTATAGAAACGCATAAAAGGCTTTGTGTGTCGACACACAGGCTTACAGTAAGATATGTGTAGAAATGTGTGTCGACCTACAGCTTTACAGTAAGCTATGTGTCGACACATAGGTTTGTGTGCTTTAACTGTTATTTGCGCGATTTTTACCTATTTTTGGCGGTTCTTTTTGCAATGTCTTTGGGACGTCTTAAGGCTTATATATACATGAATTCCCCCTGATTTAGACATGGTTTTGAACACATAAGTAAAAGTTTGCAAGAGAATAAAGAAGAGAAAAAATCAAAAATGTTTTTTGTACAATTGCTCTTATGTCTTTGTGTTCTCGTTTAAGATACTTCAATCTCCCTACATCTCATTCAATCTCTCCTCTTACACACTCTCACTTCATACTTGGTTGTTGTTGTATCCTCGAGGATATTTCATATACCAAAATATACCTTAAGGAAAGTGATTACACGGCCTCAACACCTTAGATCATTTGGTTACTCGGTTGCAAGTAGTTTGCAAGTATTTGAAGATTTGTTCTAACATCCTCAATTTGAATTCTAGATCCACCGCTAGGCCATGCCCACAACAACTTGTACAGTGCCCTATGTATATATATATAAAACACAATTCTTATGAGAAGATGAGAGGATAAGAAGGACAGATTTATGGACGGCCAACATTGGCCCTCTTTTTTATGGGATTAAAAAAACATAAATTCTCTCCAACCTCTCCCCCTCATTTTTCTCTCTCACCCCAGCCGCCCACAGCCTCTGCTGGCCACCGCCCCTTTTTTTCCGTTTCTTCCAATACCCTTTCTCTCTCCTCTCCTTATTCCTTCACCCCCGCCACCACTGCCAATCTGTCACCGCGCCCCTTCTTTTCATCTGTTTTCCAATACTCCTTCCCCCCTCCCCCCTATAACCTTCACCCGGCGGGTGGCGAGGGGTGAAGGAATATGGGGGAGGAGAAAACAAGGATATTGGAAGAGAAACAAAAGGAGGGGCAGTAGATGGGTGATGGCGGCAGGTCACCGAGGGTGAAGGGTTACCCGAAAAGGGGTATAGGAAGAGAGAGAAAAAGGAGGGTTGGCGGTGTCAGCGATGGTCGGCGGTGGCGGACAATGGTGACGGGGTGAGAGATAGAAAAAAAGGAAGGGTTGGAGGGGAAGGGGAGGTGGGGTGAGGGGAAATTTTTTTTTTTTTTTTGGTACCTTATAAAAAAAAAGGGGCTAATTTTAGCTGTCCGTTCCCATTAACGATCAAGATGAGCCCCTCTCACCCTATCGCCTTCTCATAAGAATGAAGCTATATATATATATATATATGAAAAGTTTTAAAATGTTTATCATACAATATGATATTAATAATTTATATATTTAATAAATATAAATTTAGTAAATTTTAAAATATTCAGTTATTTTAACATATATACATGTGTAATATATATATTTTATATTATACGTGTATATATGTAAAACTATTTGGATAAATGTTTTTAAATATTTATGTAAATAAGTTTAAAATTTTATAATTTTTCATATATATTAAATATATAAATCAAGTATATTTATCCAAAGGGTTATTAACCTTTTGTAATCCAACATTTATGGAAATAATAAAAAAGCTACGAACTTTTTTATTTAATTTTTTAAATACGTCACATTTTATTTATGGTAATAAATAGAACCCTTTTCGACGTAACGACATCATATTTTGAGGAGAACGCTGAAGTGAAATGCTATTTTAAATACCCATTATAATATATATTGACAAAATACTCTCTTGATATGGCACGTCACTTTTTTTTTTTTAACACGATAGGATCATAAGCATCAAAATAGTACTAGGTGGGGAGGTATTGAACGTCATCCGTGCCTACGCACCGCAAACTGGACTAACAGAGCGTGAGACGGCTACATTTTGGGAGGACTTAGACACAATGATGCAAGGCATACCCCAAACTGAACAAGTGATGATTGGCGGGGATTTTAATGGGCACGTTGGCGTGACTGAGGATGGTTAAGCATCATACCATGGAGGTTTTGGTTTTGGAATTAGGAATGCAGAGGGTCAAGCCCTCCTAGATTTTGCGGTCACTTACGACTTAACGGTGGCCAACACCTTCTTTAAAAAGCGTGATGAACACATCATCACGTATCGAAGTGGTGGGACAAGGACACAAATTGACTACATACTCTTAAGGAAAACGGCACAAAGGAACTGCAAGGATTGTAAGGTTACGCCAGGAGAAGACCTTTCTACACAACACAGAGTGTTGTGGGCTAATATAGAGGCCAAGAAGAGGGCCAAGAGAACCAGCAAACCAGTCAAGACATATACTTGCTGGAGGGATTTGAAGGGAGAGAAGTATAAAGTGTACAAGGAAAGAGCGGTGTTTGAGCTGGCGTGGGAATGCGAGGGAGATACTAACCAGATGTGGAACCAACTAGCCCAAAAGATTAGAGGGCTAGCACGGGAAGTTCTGGGTGTGTCAAAGGGAGGGGCGCCAAGAGACAAAGAGTCTTGGTGGTGGTGCGAAGAGGTCCAAGCGAAGATAAAAGCCAAATGGGACTACTTCAAGGAGTGGGTCCGCAATGGAGATGAGGACAAGCGACATCAGTATCAACAAGCCAGGAAAGAAGCTAAAGAGCCATTAGAGAAGCACAATCAATAGCGTATGAGGACTTCTACAAGAGACTGGAGACCAAGGAGGGAACTAGGGATATATATAAAATTGCCAAGGCAAGAGAAAGGGGGACAAGGGACTTGGACCAAGTACAGTGCATAAGAGGAGAAGATAGACAGGTGCTCGTGGATAAGCAACGAATTAAAGCTAGGTGGAGAGCCTACTTCCACGATCTGTTCAATGAACAGGGGGATATAGAGATATCCCTTGGTGATCTTCAAACATCTAAGGACCACCAGAGCCACTGTAATTATAGGCAAATTAGCATCGAGGAAGTCACGGAAGCCATAAAACATATGGGTAGGGGTAAAGCAGTTGGCCCAGATGGTATACCCATAGAAGCATGGAAATGCCTTGGACTAAAGAGCATCAGTTGGTTGACTAAATTATTTAACCAAATCCTCATGGGGGAGAAGATGCCCTGACGAATGGAGGAAGAGCACATTGATCCCAATCTTTAAGAACAAAGGCGACATCCAGAGCTGCGCCAGCTATCGGGGCATCAAACTAATGTGCCACACGCTGAAGTTGTGGGAGCGGGTCATAGAAAGGAGGTTACGACTACAGACAGAGGTATCCGAGAACCAATTCAGATTTATGCCTGGAAGATCAACGATAGAAGCCATCCACATCCTAAGGCGGACGATAGAGCACTACAAGGAGAGACAAAAGGACCTACACATGGTTATCATTGATCTGGAGAAGGCATATGATAGAGTGCCAATGGAGGTCTTATGGAGGGTTTTGGATAGGAAAGGCATCCCCATGCCATATATCCGGGCCATTAGAGACATGTATGAGGATGCACAGACTAGGGTATGCACAGTAGAAGGGGAGACAGACACGTTCCCGATAAAAGTCGGGGTGCACCAAGGATCTGCCTTGAGCCCCTATCTATTCATTCTGGTAATGGATGAGCTCACTAGGAACATCCAAGGAGGTGTACCTTGGTGTATGTTTTTAGCAGATGACATAGTGCTGGTGGGGGAATCACGGGAAGAGGTCAATGAGAAGCTAGAATTGTGGAGAAGGACATTGGAATCGAAGGGCTTACGACTCAGTAGATCCAAGATCGAGTACATGGAGCTTAAGTTCAATCCCTCCACCACGCATAGCAGAGAAGATGTCAAGATTGGATCGGACCCTATACCGAGAAAGGATAGTTTTAGATACTTGGGATCCATGATACAGCACAACGGCGAAGTTGACGAGGATGTCAACAACCGGATTAAAGTAGGATGACATAAATGGAGAATGGCCTCAGCGGTACTGTGCGATAGAAAGTTTCCCTCAAAGCTAAATGGAAGATACTATAAGACGGTAATGAGACCGGCCATGTCCTATGGGGCGGAGTGTAGAGCGATAAAACATCATACACAGAAGATGAAAGTGGCGGAGATGAGGATGCCGCGGTGGATGGGCGGACACACAAGGAAGGATAGGATCAGAAACGACGTCATAAGAGGTGAATTAGGCATGGCCCCCATTGAGGATAAATTAAGGGAGCAACGTTTGAGGTGGTTTGGACACGTTAGGAGGAGACCGAGCACCGCTCCAGTCAGGAGATGTGAGCAGCACTGGACGACGCTAGGCAGGAGAGGGAGAGGTAGGGCAAAGAAGAGATGGTTGGAGACGATTAGACAAGACCTTACCCACCTAAACATTCGGGAGGAGAAGACCTTAGATAGAGCCCAATGGAGGGCTAGCATAGGAGTAGCAGATGTAGCGGCTCAGAGCAGGGTAGCCCAGCCTTATGTGCTATCACTAGTGTTCTAGGCCTTAGGGTAGTCCAGATTCGGCGCACTTTTGTAGGATCTGTTCTCTGATTGACTATCTGTTCACTACCTATTTCTTTGCCTTTATTTGCCTAATTTTGCCCTGCTTATATGCTTATTTACTCTCTTGATGCCAGGCTGCAAGGTGTCATTGCTGCCGACAAGTGTATCAGGTTGGGGGTCCTCAGAAACAGCCTCCCTCCGGCCAGCCCCGGAAGGGGGAAGGCTGCGTACATCTACCCCCCCCCCCCCCCCCCCGACCTCGCTGATGCGGGAGCCCTTTAAGGCACTGGGTTATTGTTGTTGTTGTTGTACATATGGCATGTCACTTTATATACACTCATACACGCTAAAGTGAATGAGTACTAATATCTGAGAATGGGGGATTTCTTTTTTCTAAAAAGGTTAGGAGGAGTATTTTTGTCAATATATTATATTGGATATTAAAGTGACATGTCACGTCATTTTTCTTCCAGAAATACGGTGTCATCACACCAGAGAAGATCATGTTCATTATTTCAAGTTTGGTCATTTCAATTTAAAATTTAACTATTTAAGACTATTTCTTAGTTCAAGTTGGATCAGTTTACGAATTTTTTGAGTCAATTTTTTCAGATCGGGTCAGAATTTGCCACTTTTTTCCATGTACATTCACACCCTTTCTTCAACACCCCCACTGGCACAGGTGCACGTCAGTCGAAGACTGGATGGAATCGGATTGGACCAAAGACCGAACAACATCAAATCATGAAACCAAGGACTGGAATAATTAAAACCGGGTTAGTCCAATCTAAGACCGGTTAGAAATCGGTCGGGACTAGGCTGGATCGATTTGGACCGATTTTTCATCTAGCAAGCGCAATTATAAGAAGAAAAACGTTTCCATACAAATGTTAAAAATAAAAAAAATAAGATAATGGCATAATTTGTACACACGCGCGCGTGCGTGCGCACACACACACCCACATATATACGTAAAAAATTTAAGGGTAATCATAGAATATTTATATAATCATTAAATAGTAAAACAAAAAAGATTTAATTTTCTAACATTTAATATTTTTAGATACATAAAGTATATATTAAAATTATGCATTCAAAATATTTAATTCGAGATTATGTTGATTGGTCTCCGGATTTTCCGGTCTTGGAAAGGACTGGAGCAAAGATCGATTAAGCTCATATAGTAGGACCAAAGACCGAACCGATATATGGTCGGTCCAGTAAACTAGTCGAAACCGATTTTTATTTACCCTTACCTACAACAATAACAACAACAATAACAGACCCAGTGTCTCAAAGGCTCATGCACAAGCAGGGTCTAGAAGGGGTGAATGTATGCGGCCTTATCAGAGTGTAACCCTGCCGAGAGGTTGTTTTAGAGGGCCGCCAACCTTATAAGGTTGGCAACATGAGACTTCCTAGGAGGTCACCCATCCTGGTACTACTCTTGCCCAAGCACGCTTAACTTTGAAGTTCTAATGGGATCCGATGCTTTAATGCGTGGTTAATGAATCCTAGCAATTGCTGCACGCTTTACTCATGTCATCTATGGGCCCTACCTAAAACTAGATATTATAGACATTACCGGCATGCAACAGACTACAACAACAAACAAGTGCCTCAAAGGCTCCCGCATAATCGAGTTTTGGGAGGGGTAGATGTACATAACTTTACCCCTCTAAGGTGTAACCTTGCCCAGAGATTATTTTTGAGGACCCCCAACCTTATAGAGTTGGCAACACGAGGACTTCCCAGGAGTAGGGGTGCACATCAGTCCAAGACCGGACCGAACTAGATCAGTCCGGACCAGGCCCAAGACCGAAGTACATCACATCATGAGACCGAGGACAGGACCGATTAAAACCGGGTCGGTCCGGAACGATTTGGACCGAATTTTATCTAACAATTTCATTTATAAGAAGAAAAATATTTTTATACAAAAGTAAAAAATTAGAGAATAACAATAATAGTATAATTTACATAATATATATATATATATATAATTTAAGGTTAGTTATACGGGATATTTATATAATTATTAAATCGTAAAAAAATAAATATTTAATTTTTTAAGATTTAATATTTTTAGATATATACATTATATATTAAAGTTATTTACTCAAAATATTTAATACGTAATTGATGTTGATCGGTCTTTGGTCCAGTCTTCGGGTTTTTTTGTCTTGGATCGGACCGGACCGAAGACCGATTAAGCACATATACTAGGACCGAAGGCCAGACTGATATATGGTTGGTCCGATCCGGTCCTTGACCAAAAAGGTCGGTCCAGACCGATTTTTGTTCACCTCTACCCGGGACGTCACCCATCCTGGTACTACTTTTGGCCAAGTACACTTAACTTTAGAGGTCACCGGCATGCAACAGACTAATTTAGGAAAATAGCACATTTTAAAAGAAATTAGCAAAATGGCATATTAGAAAAAAATATTTAGCAAAATTATACAATTTACTATACATTTTCTTATGCACGCCACTTGAAATGGCGTACAAAAATTGCAGTTTTGCATGGCATTACAAACGTCGTGCAAAACTTGCACTCCATTTGCAACGGCGTGCAATGTACAATAATAATACATGAGCACTTTACATATTTTTATCATAAAGTAATAGTAACTAAACATTAATAATTGTCCTAGTGGTTACTAGCCCAATGTGTGAGATGGAGGATTTTTTTGTATTTTTGTATAATAATATTAAATATTAGATATTTTAGCAAAAATTTAAAAAATATATTTTTTTATACGCCAATTGCTTCAAATTTACACATAATTTATTCATACAGACTTTTAAAAATTACACATAAATTTTTTTAAAAAAAATCCTCATTTATAATTTTAAAAAAATAATTATATATTTTGAAAATTAGGGTTCGATTAAAAATTAGACATAAATTTTTTAAAAAAATACCCACATTTATAATTAAAAAATAATTATATAATCTTTGTGTAAATTTTTTTTTTTTGAAAATTAGGATGCCATTAAAAATTACACACAATTTTTAAAAAGAATCTCCATTTATAATTTAAAAAAATAATTATAAAATTTATGTGTAGATTTTTATTTTAAAAACTATGGTGCCACTAAAAATTCCACATAAAGTTTTTTAAAAAATATCCTCATTTATAATTTTTAAAAAATAATTACAAAATTTAATTATAAATTTTTTTAACTTTTAAAGTAATTTAAAGTAATTTTATACAAACTATAAAATTTGAAAAGTGAAGTATGAATAAATTATGTATAAATTTGAAGTAATTCGGGTGTAAAAAACATATAGTTTAAATTTTTGTTAAAATATTTAATATTTAATTATATAAAAATACAAAAAAAGGCTTGCTTCTTGTGGGACTCAAACCAACATCCTTCATCTCACACGTCGAGCCACTAATTATTAGAATAATTATTCATGTTTGGTTACTACTATTTTATAATAAAATTATAAAAAGTGCTTATGTATTATTATTATACATTGTATGTCGTTTGTAATGGCGTGTAAAACTATAATTTTTCAGCCCATTAATGTATGCCGTTTCAAATGGCATGTATAAGAAAATATACAGTAAAATATATTATTTTGTTAAATATTTTTTTTAATATGTCATTTTACTATTTTTTTTAAGGTATTATTTTCCTAAAGCAGTCCATGCAACAGGGGTAATTTCGTCAATACACTCCTTTTGGACCTCTATTTAAAACGCCGAAACCCTAACTCTGTACTTCACTTCTTTCGTGCCTCCTCTCTCTCTTCTCTGCCGCTAGGGTTTTTGCGAATCTCGTCCTAGGTAAATCTCTCTCTCTCTCTCTCTCTCTTCTCGATTTAATGGTGATATCTAGAATTTGATCTTTCCTTTGTGTTTCTGAATCTGATTTTCAAGGCTGTGCTTTAGTTAAGATCTGATTTTTGTTGGTTTAATTTGTGTTATTACTAGGGTGTGTTCGATTTCTGTTGTAATTTTCAAGTCGCTGAGTATTAATGTGGAATTTATTCTGAGATTTATCTTCACTGGGTTCAATTTGTGTTGTTTTTTGAATTTGCTTGAATTTTGTTGTATTTTCCTCCCATGATCTCGAGTAGTAGATTTATTGAACTTAGTAATATTTTACAAAATTTGTGAATTAATGAATTAATACATGAAATCTCGTGTATTTATGCTTAATTTATCCTAAGATTTATCTTCACTTGGTTCGATTTGAGGTGTTATTTGCATTTGTTTGATTATTGTTGTAATTTCATCTCATGATAGAAACTAATCATGATTATGAAGATTTCCAGGACAGGGTGTATTGAACCTTTTAATATTAACTAAGTTTGTGAACTAATAAATGAATACATCAAATCCTGTGTATTAATGTGGAATTTATCATGGATTTATCTTTGCTGGGTTCGATTTGTGTTGTTACTTGGATTTGTTTGATTTATGTTATATTTTCATCTGATGGATCTAATCATGATTATATGGAACCCCATGACACGATCTAGTATCCTGATTTTGACCCAATTATTAAGCTTTGTATTATGTTTGCTTCACCAGTAATTGTTCTGTGAGATCTTGTTGTTAGATGTGTTCCTGGATTGAGTACTTGCTGTAATTGAAGTAGGCGCTGGGAGTATTCAATGTTCATTTGGCTGATGTGATATATGATTTAGTGTTTCAGATTAGGGATTCAATGGGTTACGTACGCCATTGTGGTCCCTGATATTTCAAGGTTGTTCCTATTTGTTCGTCATGTTTTCTTTTGTCCAAAATGTTCTTCAATGTTTTTAAATTAGTTCCTTGTCTTATTTTTTGGTTAAAAATGGTCCTTAATGTTCTATCTTATGACAAAATTAGTTCCTCACTTGGTGACCAAAATTAGGTAAAAATTAAAAAGTTAAGGGAGCAAATTTATCATAATATAGAACATTTGGGACTATTTTAAACAAAAGAAAAGATAAGTGATCAATTTGAACGAGTTTAAGAATATGAGGGATTATATTTTGAACTAAAGAAAAGATGAAGAATTAATTTGAACGAACATTAAAATATTAGGGACCAATGATGTAAATAATTTGGCTTTCAACTCTGTCTATGGTTGTGATCTATGGTGATACGCTCTTTGATCTTTGAATCATTTGTTTTAATTGGGTGCGCTTCTTAATTTGTCTTAATCTTTAACTGGTTCAAGTCATTGGCTCCCCGATCAATGGGACATATCTGATATCATGTCACTGCATAAATTTCTTCAAATTGCTTAACAGTTGAGTTTTATTCGTGTTTGTTGGCGGTAATACAATAGATAGATTGATTCTTATATTCTTATAGACTTAGATCATGAGATGAAGCATTATGCTTAACATGCCTTCTGCTACTGGATCTCATGTTTGCTGGCTTATATATATATTTTGCTCAAGTCATGGATTTTGAATTCTTCTGCATATGTTCGACCATTTTGAAATTGTATTTCTGCATATATTTGTTTAGTTATATTCCGACTGTTTCTCTGCTGTTCACAGTCATTCTTAACAACTCAAAATGGGTAAGGAGAAGATTCACATCAACATTGTGGTCATTGGCCACGTCGACTCTGGGAAATCCACCACCACTGGTCACTTGATCTACAAGCTTGGTGGTATTGACAAACGTGTTATTGAGAGGTTCGAGAAAGAAGCTGCTGAGATGAACAAGAGGTCATTCAAGTACGCCTGGGTGCTTGACAAGTTGAAGGCCGAGCGTGAACGTGGTATCACCATTGACATTGCCCTCTGGAAATTTGAGACCACTAAGTACTACTGCACTGTCATTGATGCTCCTGGACACCGTGATTTCATCAAGAACATGATTACTGGTACCTCCCAGGCCGACTGTGCCGTCCTCATTATTGACTCCACCACTGGAGGTTTTGAAGCTGGTATTTCCAAGGATGGTCAGACCCGTGAGCATGCTCTTCTTGCTTTCACTCTTGGTGTGAAGCAAATGATCTGCTGCTGTAACAAGGTATGTGACGTTATTTGTGTCAGTATGAAAGAGAACATGCTCATGGGTTCTCTTTAATTGTACATTCTGCAGAAGGTTTTGGTCAACTCTTTCTAACTTTGTGTTTTGCTCCGTTGAACAGATGGATGCTACTACTCCAAAGTATTCAAAGGCTAGGTATGATGAAATTGTGAAGGAAGTGTCATCGTACTTGAAGAAGGTGGGGTACAACCCAGACAAGATCCCATTCGTTCCCATTTCTGGTTTTGAGGGTGACAATATGATCGAGAGATCCACCAACCTTGACTGGTACAAGGGCCCAACCCTCCTCGAGGCCCTTGACCAGATCCAGGAGCCAAAGAGGCCATCAGACAAGCCCCTCCGTCTCCCACTTCAAGATGTCTACAAGATTGGTGGTATTGGAACCGTCCCAGTCGGAAGAGTCGAAACCGGTATCCTCAAGCCCGGTATGGTGGTCACTTTTGGCCCATCTGGGCTGACCACTGAAGTTAAGTCTGTGGAGATGCACCACGAGGCTCTCCAAGAGGCTCTTCCTGGTGACAATGTCGGGTTCAACGTCAAGAATGTTGCCGTCAAGGATCTCAAGCGTGGTTACGTTGCCTCAAACTCCAAGGATGACCCAGCAAAGGAGGCTGCCAGCTTCACCTCTCAGGTCATCATCATGAACCACCCTGGTCAGATTGGAAACGGCTACGCCCCGGTGCTCGACTGCCACACCTCCCACATTGCTGTCAAGTTTTCTGAGCTTCTCACCAAGATTGACAGGCGATCTGGTAAGGAACTTGAGAAGGAGCCCAAGTTCCTGAAGAATGGAGATGCCGGTATGGTCAAGATGATTCCCACCAAGCCCATGGTGGTGGAGACATTCTCCCAGTACCCACCTCTCGGTCGTTTTGCTGTTAGAGACATGAGGCAGACCGTGGCTGTTGGTGTTATCAAGAACGTTGAGAAGAAGGAACCCACTGGCGCCAAGGTGACCAAGGCTGCCCAGAAGAAGGGTGGCAAATGAACCGTGCTGGTTTTGCACTCTGCATCTAAGCACTTCAAGCGTAATTGTCTTATCGAACTCCTATGTTATTTGGTCAATGTCTTAGTTTTTAGATTTGGTTGTCGTAGTCTTGTGTCTACCCCAGTGTGGGGCACCTACTCCCAGAGCTGGGTGCTGGACCGACGGTGGCGGGATATTGGGTCAATAAAGCTATTGTAGTGTGTTGTTGTTTGTTGTTTCTTTGCATAAGCAGCGTAGGGTTTTTACTATTGTTCCTGAGTTGCTGCTGGACATCTTTTTTTAAAAGGAGTCTTTTCTTCGAACATTATTTAGGCTACAATTTTGCTTTCCTAAAACTTAATTTGGCATAGAGCCATGTCGGCCCAAGCTTGTTAGGCTCGAGATCCAGCTTTTGATTATTTTCTGCGTTGGAACTCTTCCTGAAGCTTGTGCAGTTCAAGAATTTGAGCTTTCTGTTGAATTCAAGCGAGTACCACTTGAACTTGGCTGGCTTGGCAGGCAAAGGAGGCGTTCGGCTTGTTCAACCTCACTTAGCCTCGCGTTAGTTGGTTTTGCCCATTTTATGCTCAAGTGTGGCTTGTTTGAAGTATTTATGAGTATAATTGAGGTCGAGATTGATTGATTTGTGCGTGTTAATTGCTACGCTTGAGCCAGGTAATTACGCTTGTTCGACTCGTACTTTGCTAGCCTTTCGAGGTTCCCTGGTTCGTTTTGCTAGTCTCATTAACATATAGTTTTAATGAGTTGAGAATTTGGGTCGGATGACAAGACTCAGCTGTGACATGAGGCCAGAAAGAGCATGAGTTGTTGGAGTTGATATAGTGGTAAAGGCGATCCAACCTTAAAGCATTGTGTTCTTGGGTTCGATGTTCATGTACCATCTTATTTAAAAAAAGAAAATTGTCTTATAGAAATACAACGGTCCTAGAAAGCGATATCAAGGAAATAAGGTTCATATTATACCCGAACAATTCGCTACCTAACTAGTTGCTTGATTTTCTTTTGTATGAATATCTCCTATGTAAGCATTGAATCTTGTGTTCTGATGTCACGGGCACGATATTCCAATGTCCGTGACAGTGTCAAGACCGTGCCTAGGTCGCTGCGGGTGCCGTGCCTCAACCTTGTCAAGACATTGTCCCAGTCGCTGCCCCATTTCGTGCCCAGCATGTCAAGATAGTGGCTTGGTTCGCTGCCCAGTCCGGTCCTCAGCTTGTCATGACGGTGTCCAGGGTCACTGCCTAGTGCCGTGTCAGACAATGTCAAGACACTGCCAGTGCTGTGCCAGGGCCTTGTTAAGGGCCGTGCCAGTGCTGTCCTAGGGCCCGACCCTGGTCCGCGTCCTAGGCGACCAGAGCCCAGTCAGGGAGCGTCCAAGCCAGCTTGTGACAGGCTGTACCAGACAGTTAGGCGCTCCAATCCTTACTAGCCGTTGCAAATATTCCTTTTTGGGAGTGAGTTCAAGAATTAGTTGTTGTAATAGATGTTTTAGATATTTTAGGGTATTTTTCAGATTTATTCCATATTTTTAGTGTTTGTAATATTTCTATAAATAGGGAGTTAGAATTCATTTTGTAATCAATCAAGTATAATCAATATATGAAATACTTCTATTTTCTCATCTTTACTCTCTATTATCTCATCTCTTATTCTATTTCTCTCTCATTTCAACTCTATTTCTTATTCTCTCTCTCATCTTAACCTCTATTGTTCTCTTTGGGGCCTAAGTCCTAGATTTGGGCCGTCACAATCCTGAAGATTGTGACAAATTGGTATCAGAGCAGTTGCAATCAAGGGCCACGATCTATTCCGCATTGAAGTGAAGGCGCATGTTGCGAGCAAGTGGGCAAGAATTGCGATCCAAGCCACGTTGAGCATGATCCAAGAACCAACCACTTGATCATGACAAAGTGTTCGTGTAAGTCAAAAAATAATAATAAAAAAATTTCAAGAAAATCCTTGCGGTGCAAATTGTGTCAAGAAGTATTTGGGGCAAAATCAAGAATTCAAGAATTCAAGCTTTTGTTGCTGCCATAGTTGATTAAACCGAGGCTTTTTCAAGAAAATGGTTCAAGAACGTCATTGAGATGGCCACTTTAATTGTTAAGGTGATCGAAACCCTTTATCCCATTACCGACGATATTATTCGTAGAGTTTTCTCTCCTTTTGGGTGTATTGCAAATATAAAGTACGTATGGGTGGCTTCTCTTAGAGTGGACGTCCATGTGACTTACACCGGGAGAAATGATGCCGAGAGTGCTTGTAGGTGCTTGCACGGAAGAAACATCTACAATTATGGTTGTAAAATGGACATCCAAGTATCCACGCCTCCTAGGGAGATTGCCACATTATTGGTTAAGGTAACGGGTCTTCTTTATCCCATTACAAAGGATGTTCTCAGCCAAGTCTTTTCTATCTATGGTGTCGTTGAGGAAATTGTCATCATCTCGACTTCGTCCATAAAAGTGGAAGCACATGTAAAATACACTTCTTGGGAGCACGCCAAGGGCTACATGGACGAAATGTTTATGACCATTGTTGTGTACTAGACATTGAAATCTTGACGCCTCTTAAAGAAAGTGTTGATAAGCTCCACAACAAACTTGACAGTTATGAAGATGTGAAGAAGGAGAAGACGGCAACCTTCGATTCCTTAAAAGAGGAATTGAAGCAATATATGCGTAACAAGGGATGGGACCCCGAGAAAGATGATCGTGACTTGGTTCCTTTGGAAGCCGAGGCCAAGGAAGAACCGAATGAGCCAACAGCCCTTGTCAAACCGCACGGAATGGGAATAGGTGATGTCTTTCATACGCCGGACAAACCATTCTCCCAAGAATTGGCCATTGATGTTGAAGATGACATTGTGGGTGAACCGGAAGAGCCTCCCTTGGGTGAGGAAACGGATGGGTCCATTGATGATGCCTTGACCCATGAGTTGCCACAACCTAAGGACACGGAGCTAGATACGAGCACCAAAGCCACTGTCAAGGATTCCTTCCTTGAGCTTTCCGTGCCAAATTTAGGTCCGCAGGGGGGTGCTAATGTACGGTCAGTACAGCATAAGCAACAGCAGCCGAAGGCGCAGCAGCAGCGTGGAAGGCTGTTGGGTAGGAAGGTACGCATGAGGAATGTCATGATCCAAGTTCGGACAATGCTGATCCGGGCCATAAAGAAGAAAACCGGGCTGAAACCCAAGAAGAAGAAGGACCGGTCATGGGGATGCTTCCCAAGAACCTGGATCGGAACTAAAATCTTCAAGGGCTCGAGTCATCCATCTTCACAGCAACAGCTCGTTGTTGTCAAGACGTTTAGGGACTTTGGACCGAGGGCCGTGAAAACACCGCGTGGGGAATGTTTGCCTAGAACGGGAATTGGAACCAGAGTCTTCACGGGGTCGAGACGCTCCGTTTGGCTTACGATCCTTGGGGACAAGGATCATCCGTTCGGCCCGGGGAAAGAGGTAAAGGATATGGGTGACAACGGGGAGACAACGGAACAGACAATCAAAAGGGGGCCAGGAGCCGAAGGTCGCACCGTCATCGCATCCTTGAGGACAATGATGAACTTAAGGGGGCGGGAATGTCACGGGCACGATATTCCAATGTCCGTGACAGTGTCAAGACCGTGCCCAGGTCGCTGCGGGTGCCGTGCCTCAACCTTGTCAAGACATTGTCCCCGTCGCTGCCCCAATCCGTGCCCAGCATGTCAAGACAGTGTCCTGGTTCGCTGCCCAGTCCGGTCCTCAGCTTGTCATGACAATGTCCAGGGTCGCTGCCCAGTGCCGTGCCAGACAATGTCAAGACACTGCCAGTGCCGTGCCAGTGCTGTCCTAGGGCCCGACCCTGGTCCGCGTCCCAGGCGACCAGAGCCCAGTCAGGGAGCGTCCAAGCCAGCTTGTGACAGGCTGTACCAGACAGTTAGGCGCTCCAGTCCTTACTAGCCGTTGCAAATATTCCTTTTTGGGATTGAGTTCAAGAATTAGTTGTTGTAATAGATGTTTTAGATATTTTAGGATATTTTTCAGATTTATTCCATATTTTTAGTGTTTGTAATATTTCTATAAATAGGGAGTTGGAGTTCATTTTGTAATCAATCAAGTATAATCAATATATGAAATACTTCTATTTTCTCATCTTTACTCTCTATTATCTAATCTCTTATTCTATTTCTCTCTCATCTCAACTCTATTTCTTATTCTCTCTCTCATCTTAACCTCTATTGTTCTCTTTGGGGCCTAAGTCCTAGATTTGGGCCGTCACAATCCTGAGGATTGTGACATCTGATTTCCTCAATTCGAGCTCGTCTTGCAGATTGTCGAGTTTTAAAACATTAAGCTCGATCTTGGCTTGTTTGAAGCTTGGGCTCCAGCTTAGCTAGGTTGAACCTAAACTAAGCTCGGTGTGCTTTGAGCTAAATTTATTTAATTTAGGCTCATTTTAACGATTTAGGCTTTATTTAGGCTCATTTGGACTTAAGCTTGCCTTCGTAAGGCTTGCACTTGGCATGCTTAGGCATATTAGCCTAGTAACTTGTATCAAGATGGAATTGGTTAGGCTTGTAAGCCAACTAGTTCAAGCTTTACTAGACTCATGTTCAACTAGTTAAGTTAAATGAGCTTAGCTTATCTTAATTTGAGTTCGAAATGAGTGGAGTCTTTTGAGCTGGCTCAGCTTAGTTAAACCCTGGGAAGGAAACCAATGTTCTTCAAAATAAGGGTGAAATCTCATGCTAGTTATACAATGGTGGAGCCTTCTACGTTTATTTACAAATGGAACTTTTTCTAGTAAAAAGGTTTAGATTACTATTGATATATTTTATCAACTTGTTTAAGATGACTACTTTATTAGCAGGATTGTCACCCTGTTAATTTGTTATAGATTAACTTGTTCACTAATAAGCCCCTTATAAAGTCTTGTTACTTTTAAAAAATGTCTTAAACTTACAAAACTTTCAAATCTGAGTTACACAAGTCTATCACAGTAAAACAAAGATGAACATGAAAGATCAAATAGCCAAAACAAAGAACACACGATATTTACATGGTTCGGCACCTCAAAATGAAGTCCTAGTCCACAGCTCCCTGTTTATAGGGAAGCCTTCCCACGGTGTTTAAGTGATTACAGACCAAGATCCAAGTAAATCAACAAATATACATTAAGATCCGAGGCTTCTAAGGCTGAAATCTCAAATACAAACCAAAGAGAGAAGAAAAAGCCTTACAAAGAAGCCATTACCAACAAAGGTTGAATCAGGCCTACATGTGTTAACTCCCACAGAATCGCCTTAGAAATGCCTCAGAATCGACAGAGAAAAGAGAGGGAGAGAGCCAGATCCAAAAAGGACAAAAATGAACCAAATTAGGGTTTCACATAGGAAACACTACTTTTATACCCCCAGCTTTCAATCCGTGGCAACGCGCGCGTGGCCCCATCATGACCATTCTTCTTCATTGCATCCAATAGATAGGATTTATCCAAACTAACACAATCTGGGCTGTTGAAAAGATGACACGCATCCTAGCCAAATGTATCAAATTATGACATGTTGGGAGGCAATGGTAAAGCTTTCTCAAGAAGCTTCTTTGATGGGCAGCGTAAGCAGGTAAATAGTACTAATGGGCAGGGGCATAATCAATATTGTCTCCAAGTGCAGATATCAAAAAAAAAATAAAATAAAAGAAAAGACCCTAAACTTGAGCTTAATTACATACACTTGCCACTCAATACATCAAATTACTCACTCGCCATTAAACACTGCGTTTTGAACATAAAACTAAAAAGAACTCAGTGTTTTACATCCTTTGTCTATAATACTTAATACAACACATGGTATTAGAAATCACATAATATAGTTGGATCATTTAGAGATCATTATTACAACAAATTTTTTCCAACATAAATGTGTTTAGTCCGATCATGAAATGCAAGATTCTTACAAAGGGCAATGCCCAATTGACAATCCAAATGTCTAGTTAATGTGTTTGATTTGTGCCCGTATCGATGGTGGTTACTCGAAGTTTGGACAGGAGGCCATCTAATCACAAGGCGTCTTTCATAGCCTCTATCAATGTTAGAAATTCATGCTCAGTTATAAAAAAAGGTTGTTATTATTGAAATCTAAATTTTTAACTTATGACATTACTATTTAATTTAAATATAAACGATTGTTGAAGTCATTTATTAGGACTGAAATCAATTCAAATGGAAAAAAATTATAAAAAAAAGGAGAAACACATAATAATTTTTCAAAAAAAAAATATTATATATATGAAATCAATTGATTTTGAATCAAAAGATCTTAAGAATGAAAAAGCATGAAGTATTTTATTAGTAAAATACTAGGAAAGTGCTATTTTCGTCAAAAGAATTGAATAAAATTTTAAAAATAAAATATTTTTAAACAGTTAGACTTATAAATGATACATTAAAATTAAAAGTTGAATTTTTTACCAAACTAACACTATTTTAAAAAATATTTACCAAACTAGCATAGTTTGAAAAATAATTACCAAACTGGCACCTTTTACTGTAGCAACATCAAGAAAAGCTGTCGGAAATGGCGTTTCAAAGGCGGACGGCGTTCGAAAGGGATCCCTTTCGGACACCGGTGTGGACGGCGTCCGTACACTGTCCAAAAGGCCTACCTACACCCCTCCACATCGGCGTTCGAAATGCAGGCATATCGTATGCCGTCCACCTTCCCCTCCCACACCCCCAACTCCCTCCCTATGAACCCTAACACCCTTACCCCTTCATCTCCATCTCCATTCTCTTTTTCACTTCTTCAACTCTATTAATACAACATATATTTTTTTTATATTTTTTACAATACTCATCATTTAAATACATCTTTCAACATGTTATCCTCTCAAACAAAGTGAAGTATCAAAAAAAATTTAGTGAAATCACTTTATTTAATGTATAGAGTAATGAAGAAGGAAAAAATATATTGTAATAACAAGTTACATAAAAAAAATGTAAATTATGGTATAAAACGTGACGTGGATCTACGACTAGGTTCACCACGATGCCCTGAGGGTGAAAACTCCGTGTGAACCTAAAAACTATGTCGTGGACGTTCACGTCTACTTTCTTCTGTAGCACGAATTGAACGATAGTCAAAATCTTCTTCTTGCATAGCCTGATCAAATTGATGTCCCTCCCCGAAAGCGTCAATTGCGCTACTGCAATTAGTCAGTCATTCTGTGGAGACAGACTCTACAGCGTGGCCAACAGTAATACGTAGCCTCTGAACTGCCCTTTTAGCACGCTTTTTAAGAAGATTGACCTAGCAAATAGTACATTCAAATGTTAACAAAACATATTGTGGAATAAGCAACGAGACAAATGTTTTCAAAGTACTTACTACTCGTTGAACTTGGTTGCCACTGGGCTCATAACGAAGTCGGGTTCGGTTCGGAACATGCACTTCACGCCGTACTATGAAACGCCTAGTGATAGAGGAGTACCATTGCATGTACTCTATAGGCGATATAGGAGGATGACGTATGTTGGCTATATAATCCATCCGTGTGTTCCACACCGTGATCCAGTTCGAATGATAGTGCTCCCAGTTCTCGTCAGACCTGCCTGAACGCGATGTATTGTGCAAGGAGTCGAGAGTGTCAATTTGATTTGGGATATGCTGCGTAAATCCAAACTGGCGCAACACTCTGTCAGGGCAATGTAACTCTGCAATGCTAAAGTATATCATTGGTCCCTGATATCGCCAGATATGACGACCCTCTACACAAATTGTGGGCAAGGTGTTTAACTGGAATTGCCTGTAAGGCGTCCATTCAACCTAAGCACAGATAAAATAACTTAGTTATTACATTAAATATTTAACGATAAAGAATTATGTCTATTTTTGTATATATACCTGATGTGGTTCTTGGACATCAAGTTAGTCCTTATAGAAGGACTGGCATTGCCTGGGATTCTCGAGGAATGTCAGGGCGGCAACCCAGCTGATCAAGTACAAAGTAAATTATTTGAATACATGTGTAATATTACATATACATTAAATCAAGATGTAGAAAGTATATTCTCTTACTGAGATCCTAAAGGCGGCAACGGATCATTGACTGCATGTGCAATTGGACGGGCGCGGATATAAACGGTCGACCGATGTGTAAATGCTCCCACGACCACAACTACACATGTAAAGGCACATAGAAATCAGGGATTTAACACATTAAAGAATTAAATATGAATATCATTTGCTATCCATACCTAGAGCAATAAAACACACCCGCCAATTTGGGCGTAGCCCGTCATGTAATACTGGCACATTTGTCTGTACAGGTTGGCAAGAACTGCTGACCCCCAGCTGTACTCACTACACCCCTCCATCGTTTCAAGCAGTGGAAGGTAGATCATCGATGTCCAACTACCAGTGCTATTGGTCAACAACAGGGAGCCGAACATATTAAGGATGTAGCGTCTGGCGTGCTGAAGCAACACTTGCTCATCAGCGTGCGCTGGGGGGTCTTGTGCACACAATTCCACTAACCATGTACTTCTTAACAGGCTGCCCTTTATTGCTCGGTGTGGAGGGACTGCACCTAATAAAGAGTGACAGAGGTTCTGCCAACTATGGTTAGTGCTACCAGCAACTGCCCGACCGTCTATTCGTAGACCTAGTAAGACGGCAACATCCTGTAGTGTTGGCGTCATCTCACCAACACGTAGATGGAATGTATGGGTCTCCTGCCTCCACCTCTCCAACAAAGCACCAATCAGTGCGTTATCAATCTGGATGTGACCTACTTGAGCCACTCCAATGAGTCCAGCCTGTACAACATATGGTCGTACTAATGGGTGAAGATTTGTCAATTGGTGAATCCTCACCCTGATCTCGCTGTTGCCCTGTAACACAAAGACACTAAATATATTAATCAACTATTTGAATAATTAGAACTCAAAATTATAGGATAAGTATTGATTATTGACATACCGTTCCATTCCAAACATCCTCCGACCGATGATGCTCCTGAAGACGCAACACATATCTGTCATCCGGACCTGGATTCTGCTCACCATACTGAGCAGTCGAAGTCGAAGTATATCCTCCTCGTGTTCTTACCATCTCTCTAGAAAAATTAAAAATAGTAACCAATATCCATGGGATAACAATAAAATTACACATATTACAGCCTCCGTATCGAGCAGAACACAAAAATAAAAATACATTTATTATTATTATGTAATTACAGTAAAAAATGAATGAAATGAAGATGTAAACCTAAGTACAACATTATTGTTGTCTATTAGGACATGTTTTTTTTATTGTGCCCCCTTATATTACATATGCTACATTTATTTTTGGACGAGCCCTCCCTTGCGTCCATTTCGTTATGTAGTCGTGTTGAGCGTGGCCGTCCTCTACCATGCCTCCACCTTGTGTGATCTGCAACCACTGTAGGTCCAATGTACTCTGGCCATAGAGACTGATCAGGAAGTGGGTGAAATAATGGAGCATACCCACTTGCGTACATGGTTAGGCTTAAAAATGGATCAACATACTGTCCATACTCGAGCCGAGATGCGGTACAACATGCCATCACATGTGAGCACAGACGATGAAACAGTTGCCATGTACCACAAGTGCAACTCCATTCGTTCAACGTTACAGTATGGTGAGTCTCCCTCCTATATCCTGATTCAGTCTACCTACTCGGAGTTGTTACCTGGAACTCCATAGTGTTTCGATCAAACAACGTCACTATATGTGTCCTTGATTTCAAGGTGGCACGTTCTATTTCAGTAAATACTTTCGGTGGCTATAAAAGTCCCTGTGAAAAATATGCCTCGGCTGCATCCCTGCGATTGACGAAATATTTATTGCATCGATAAAACGTCATCTCCACAAGAGCAATTGCTGGGAGGGCTCGTCCCACTTTGAAAACGCTGTTGAATACTTCCGATATATTAGTGGTCATGTTGCCATAGCGATAACCACCATCAAACGAAAGTGCCCAACGTTCTTTAGGCTCCCGTTCAATCGACTCTCTGATCTTATCACTGGTGTGTATGAAATGGTAATACACGCCATCTCACTCAACTTCTTCTTCATTGTAGCATTTTTGAATATGTGATTGAAGTTACTAACAAGGTGGCGAGTGCAGTAACGATGTTGCCCTTCAGGCGCAAGCCAAATGATTGACATCCCATTCTTGATGCCAGCATGTCGATCAAATATAATACATATCGGTTGGCGATCGCCTGTCACATATGTACGTAGACAAAACAGGAACCAACCCCAACTCCATGCGTCCTCCTGATTCACAAGAGCAAAACACAATGGGTATAGATCATTGTTAGCGTCAAATGCAACAGCTACCAGCAGCTTCCCCATATATTTTCCATATAAATGGGTACCGTCAATACTGATCAGTGGATGGTAACACTTGAATCCCTCAATAGACGCACCGAATGCCCAAAAAACTTCGCAAAACATTGCCTCGTCTCCCACCAGGTTTTATATTCCAGTCGACAACAGTGCTTGGATTTGACTGTTGCAATGCAGTGAGCAGCTTAGGTAACATCGGAAATGCATCCTCATGGGAGCCAAACAACCGCTCAATCACTTCCTGTTTTGCTTTCCATGCTTTCTGATATGAAATAGTGTACCCATGTTGCTGTTGTACTGCTGCTCGTATTGCAGCAATATTCATTTTAAGATCAACAGTAACAATAGGTGACACTATAGTTGCAACAAAATTTGAGGTCATGGCACGGTGGTCTTCCGCCAATATAGTGGTAGAACATGTATGTAGCCCCCTCAAAACCGAAATCTCAAACGCCCCTAGTCTTTGTTTGAGCGCCCCACGCAGATACCACTTGCATTGTGGTGCTTGCACACACCTTAGGGCTACGTAATTAGGATTCGACCTGTACACTATGTATTCCAACTTGTTTTTTATGTGCCACACCTTAACTGCACTGATTAATTCGTCCTTCGTTTGGAACACTTGTCCCTCCTCTAGGATAGATCCTATTGACCCAATTCTTCTACTTTCCTCCCAATCAGAACATACTGCCTGGTATGCCCATGAAACATCTTCGAATTCAGGGACAGGAGACTGGGCAAATGAAGGCCCGACATCATCATCATCATCCAGTTCATTTTCCTCCTCGTCAAACCTCACATCTGCATCTTCATCAGATGCCTCAGAATCATTGTTGGCATAAGCCCTATCAAACATAGCTGTGCTCTCGTGCACAACCATTCCAGCAACCAGTGAAACGCCCACTGTTGGACCTCTAGACGGACTTCATGCCTCAACTTGAGTATGCGGCATATGATGTTGAGCTCTTCCCTCAATATTTACAGCAGTTACATACAGTTCTATGTATGTCGCCCTATTTTCTAATGCCATGTCGAACATAGACCTCAATGCCATTGCACAAGCGATCTCAACATGTGTGTATCGCATAGGATTCTGAGACAACAACATTCTCCATGTAATCGTAATATCAAATGTGTTACTATCCCATCCAGTAAATTCATACATCACTCCCTTCAACTCCGGAAAAGAAATTCTGGATTGTACCCTGAGTATAAACTGTCTTCTACCCGTGTAATTAACACCATCAACAGTTTGTACAATATCTCCATCATAATGACACAACAGTGTGACTACGTTGTACGCCATAATTTCTAAACTGAAGCTCATGAAAACATACAATATAATATTAATATAATTGTACAACAAAGTATCTAACAATATTTTATCAAACAAAAAATTACAAGATATTAACTAACTATGAACTATTCATATAATATACAATTCTTATACTGAATCAAATATATATTAACCAATTATTATTATTAGTCTACTACAGGCCCCGTTCACTAATTATTATTAGTCTACTAAGACCAAGTCAATTAATTATTATTATTATTATTATTATTATTATTATCCAATTCCAAATCTAGCGGGTCAATTATGTCTTTATCACTTAATTATACTCTCAAAATGACCTTGGACCATGACAATACTAGCCCTTTAAATGATTTAACCCGGTACTTTATTGATATTAATGTTGTTGCATTACAGTGCAACAAACAAATTTTATAATACACCATTATATATATCATGATAACAAATCCATATTATTTTATATGAACTATTTGAAATATACTATTGTATATATCATAATTATTATATTATTATTATTAAAATAACCTAATAACAAATTCATATTATTTCATATGAACAATTTAAAATATTATTATTACTAAAATAACCTAATAACAAATTCATATTATTTTATATGAATAATTTGAAATATAACATAAAACCATACAACTAATAATTTATCTAGCAGAAAATTTTAAAAAACAATATCAATATTAAATGAGCTATCAAAATCGTGAATATATTAAAATACAATATAAAACCATACAACTAATAATTTTTCTAGCATCATATATTCGGTATTATATTAACAAATAAATTTTGAAATATACTATTGCATATATCATGATTATTATATTATTATTACTAAAACAACCTAATAACAAATTCATATTATTTTATATGAACTATTTGAAATATACTATTGTATATATCATGATTATTATATTATTATTATTAAAATAACCTAATAACAAATTCATATCGTTTTATATGAACTATTTAAAATATACTATTATATATCATGGTTATTATATTATTATTACTAAAACAACCTAATAACAAATTCATATTATTTTATATGAACTATTTGAAATATACTATTGTATATATCATGATTATTATATTATTATTACTAAAACAACCTAATAACAAATTCATATTGTTTTATATGAACTATTTAAAATATACTATTGTATATATCATGGTTATTATATTATTATTACTAAAACAACCTAATAACAAATTCGTATTATTTTATATGAACCATTTGAAATATACTATTGTATATATCATGATTATTATATTATTATTACTAAAACAACCTAATAACAAATTCGTGTTATTTTATATGAACCATTTGAAATATACTATTGTATATATCATGATTATTATATTATTAATTCTAAAACAACCTAATAACAAATTCGTATTATTTTATATGAACTACTTGAAATATACTATTGTATATATCATGATTATTATATTATTATTACTAAAACAACCTAATAACAAATCCATATTATTTTATATGAACTATTTAAAATATACGATGTATATATCATGATTATTATATTATTATTACTAAAACAACTTAATAACAAATACATATTGTTTTATATGAACTATTTAAAATATACTATTGTATATATCATGATTATTATATTATTATTACTAAAACAACCTAATAACAAATCCATATTATTTTATATGAACAATTTGAAATATAACATAAAACCTTACAACTAATAATTTATCTAGCAAAATATATTAAAATACAATATTAATATTAAATGAGCTACCAAAATTATGAATATATTAAAATACAACATAAAACCATATAACTAATAATTTTTCTAGCATCATATTATTCGGTATTAATTAACAAATAAATTTTATGATATATTATTGTATATATATCATGATTATTATATTATTATTATTAAAACAACCTAATAACATTACTATAATAACATATTCATATTATTTGATATGAACATACAATATAAAAGTGTTATAAATATACAAAAATGAATAATGACTACTTACATAACTTTGAAAATGAAGGGAAGATACTTCACTTTGTTTGAGAGAATAATAGGTTGAAAGATGTATTTAAGTTATGAGTACTGTGAAAAATATAGAAAATATATGTGGTATTTATAGAGGTGAAGAGGTGAGAAAGAGAATGAAGAAGAAGAGGAAGATGAAGAGGATGAAGATGAAATGATATGAGTGTTGAGGTTCACGGGTTCAAAATTTGAAAGAGGTAAAAGAATATTGTAGGGGAAGGGGTGTGGGTAGAAAGAATAATACAGAGATAGGGGAAATAATGCAAGGATAGGGGGAATAATGCAGGGGTAGGGGAGCAGGGTAGAGGGAATTAGGTGGGTGTCACGGATCCTTTCGAACGTCGTCACGGACGGCGTCCGAAAGGATCCCTTTCGAACGCTATAACGGACGCCGGTGTGGATGCCTCTTTCGGACGCCGGTGGGGACGGTGTCTGTACGCCGTCCGCCGTTCGCCTTTGAAATGCCATTTCCGGCGGCGTTTCTTGATGTTGCTACAATAAAAGGTGCTAGTTTGGTAATTATTTTTCAAACTATGCTAGTTTGGTAAATATTTTTCAAAATAGTGCTAGTTTGGTAAAAAATTAAAAGTTAAAGGAAGTACAAGGGGAAAAAAAAAATTAAATTATTGATACCAAATATGTCATCTAATTTATTTATTTTAAGGTGAAAAACTCATAAATCAGTTAAAAGGACAATAAATCTTACTCTTCAACCAATAAGCAGAAGCAGACAAGATAATAAAATAAATCATCACACAAATTAAAAAACAGGAAGTACTACAACTCTTCTATATAGATAACTAGGCTTGATGCAAGCGGTGTGGGAAAGAATATGATATAGATTTTTCTTATAAGAGATAATAAGAACATCGGGAGACTACTTGTTGATAACTATTTATGGTGCATCTCACAAATCATCATATGAAGAGTCCTCAGTTGTTGACCGATTACATCTCATATATTCCTAATAGTCATGTTTTTCTACCATAGATATGTTACAGGGTAATTTGTGAATTGGAGATATTTGTTGGGCATCGGGTTGATTGGAGGGTTCATTTGGGTAGTATCGGGTTCATTTGGGGCTTAGGGTTGAAGGTTTAAATGGTAGTTGGTCGTTAGTCTTGGCGGGAGGAAGTGAGCTGCGGTTTGGTCATGCGAGCAGCACATGAGGGGGCCTATGCACGTGCTCTTTAACAGAATTTGTTATTTTCTCTGCACAATTAGTTATTTTCTGCATTTGGGTTGTATTTCCTATTTTCCCTGCATTTTAATTCCATAATTTAGTTAATATAAATAGTCTTGATGCTTGTATTAGGGTTTATCATCCAAGAAAGATCAATACTATCCTTCTCTTAATCTTCTTCTCTTACTCCCTTTCAATCTATTTCTTCTTCTCCCTCATACTCTATTTCTGTTACTTATTGAGTTCTTTGGGAAATTAAGTCACTGTATCATTGGTATTAGAGCTTGATTCTCGGATCTGTGGGTGCAAATTGTGATAAGAGTGTGCAATGGCTAACGGAACAAGAACAAATGTGGAGATCAGAAGAGTGGAGGAAGTTTTGGCTGCCAGAATTGGAGCTAATGAGGAGCAGATCGAGGGATTGAGGCAAGAGCTGCAAGCCTCTCGCACTGAAGTTAAGGCTTCTGTCGATCATCTGAGTGAGGAGTTTAGGGATTTCAGGCAAGTGATAATGGGATGGTCCATTAACCAAGGAAGACCTCCTGATCGGGGAGTATCTCAAGAAGGAGGATCAAACACCTCAGCTGCTCGAGGGAATGACAGAGAGATCAATGCTGACCAGAACAATGGTAATCGCTCCTACTTTGCTAGATTAAGTAGGATGGATTTCCCTTTGTTTGATGGTGATGATGTGAATGGATGGTTGTTTACATGTGAGCAATTGTTTGAAGTAGATCTTACCCTTGAAACTGATAAAATCAGACTTGCATCAATACATTTGAGGGGCTTGGCCCTTCAATGGCATCAAAAATTGATGAGAACTAGAGGTAGTTTGGCTGGAATGACATGGACCAAATATGCTGAGGAACTTAAGGGTAGGTTTGGGGACACATATGAAGATCCCATTTCAGATTTGATGAGCTTGAAACAGGAGGGATCGGTAAAGGATTATCTGGCCAGATTTGATTCTATCTCTGTAAGGGCTGATCTGAATGAAGCCCAACTTATTAGCTACTTTCTTACCGGTTTGAGGGATGATCTGGCCTTGGAAGTAAGGTCTCGACATCCTCTTAACCTGCAAGAGGCCGTGTGCTTGGCCAAATTTGCTGAGGCTAAAATGGAGGCTATAACCTGACAGCTGAAGATGAAGGTCCCCTTGCTACCGACCCCAAATGTGCCAAGATTAACTCCTTCCACATACAGACCAGCACCCCCGAGAGTTCCACCTGTTACAGCACCTGTTGCTCCTATCAACTGAACTCAGAGGACTATGTCAAGGGCTGAACTGCAAGAAAAGAGGACCAAGGGCCTATGCTATTTTTGTGATGAAAAATTTGAAGCAGGGCATCGTTGTAATAACAGGGGTCCTCAACTGTTTGTAATTGAAGTGGATGGCGAAGATGGAAATAAGCAAGATGAAGGGGTGCAGCAGGACACCTCTGAAGAGGTTAATGAAGAGTTGGCAGCTCAAATTTCTCTACATGCCTTAGCCGGAGCTCCTAACTACCAGACATTGAGAATCACAGGAGCTATCAGGAAGAAGCCTATACACATCTTGATTGACTCGGGATCCACTCATAACTTCATTAACCAGGGGGTTGCACAAAAGGTTGGGTGTCTTACTCAATCAGTGGCCCCTATTCCAGTGGCGGTAGCTGATGGGAACAAGCTACTATGTAATTCCCAATGCAAGAGTCTGAAATGGAAGATGCAAGGAGCAGAATTTCGTTCAGATTTCCTCTTGATTCCCTTAGGGGGATGCAACATGGTGCTAGGGATTGAGTGGTTGTCAACACTTGGTGACATAAGGTGCAACTTCAAAAGCCTCACAATGACTTTCAATCAGGAACACAACACATCTTGAGGGGAGATGGGTTCCAGGGTTGTAAAGCTGTAGGGGCAAGAGCAATTTTCCGAGCCTTAGATAATTCATCCATTGTAGCCTTGCTGCAAATATCACCTGGGAATGACAGTGAGGGAAGTGCCCAGCTTTTATATATTAGCAGCACAAGTGAAACATCTCTGCCGACTGAATTACCTAAGAGCATCAGTGATTTGATTAATCAATACGCTCCTCTGTTTGAAGAACCTCAGCTGTTGCCTCCAAGCAGGCCCCCATTTGATCATAACATTCATCTGAAAGAGGGTACACAACCAATTAGCAAGAGACCATATCGATATCCCACCTTACAGAAGGATGTAATGGAAGAAATGACACAAGAATTGCTGAGAAAGGGCTACATTCAGCACAGTAACAACCCATTTGCAGCTGCGGTGGTTTTGGTAAAGAAGAAAGATGGGGGATGGAGGATGTGTGTGGACTATAGGGACCTCAATCAAGCCACCATCAAAGACAAATTTCCCATACCTTTAGTGGAGGAGCTTCTGGATGAATTGAGAGGGGCAAGGCTCTTCACTAAAATAGATCTGAGATCCGGTTATTATTAGATCAGGATGAGTGGGGACGATGTGCAGAAAATAGCTTTTAAGACGCATTTTGGGCACTTTGAGTTTTTGGTCATGCCCTTTGGGCTTACAAATGCCCCATCTACATTTCAAGCCTTGATGAATTCCATCTTTGCGCCACATCTTAGAAAATTTGTATTGGTGTTCTTCGATGATATCTTAGTGTATAGCCCACACTTAGATGCCCACTTGAAACATCTACATACTGTGTTCCAAATAATGCAAAGGCACCAACTGTATGCTAAAAGAAGTAAATGCTCGTTTGCAGCAAACCAGATTGAATATCTGGGACATATCATCGCTGAGGGAAGTGTAGCAACCGATCCAAAGAAACTTGAAGCTGTTAGGACTTGGCCCATTCCAGAGAACCTCAAACAGCTGCAGGGGTTTTTGGGGCTTATAGGATACTATAGGCGATTCATACAGAGATACGGGGTGATTGCTAAACCCCTCACTGAGTTAATTGGGGGCAAAAAGCTGGAGTGGAGTGACAAGGCTCAGCAGGCCTTCGATGAACTTAAGACTGCATTACTGTCAGCACCTATTCTTGCTCTACCTGATTTCTCACACCCTTTTATTGTCGAATCTGATGCTTGTAACACTGGGTTAGGTGCAATATTGACACAAGGGGGACATCCTTTGGCCTATATGAGTAAGGCCTTGAGTCTGAAGCAACAGGTACTGTCGGTATATGAGAAAGAGTTGTTAGCTCTTGTAACAGCAGTGCAAAAATGGCAACAATACCTTATGAACAACACTTTTGTCATCAAAACTGATCAGAAATCCTTGAAGTACCTTCTGGAATAGAAGATTCACACACACTTCCAGTAGATGTGGCTAGCAAAACTGATGGGCTTCAGTTATGTCATCGATTACAAGAAGGGTAAGGAAAATGTTGTGGCTGACGCCTTGTCCAGGATACCAGGACACCAAATCACTTGTATGTTGCTCTCATCAGTGGACAGCACCTTATATGCAGAAATACAGATCTCCTGGCAGTCTGATGAGTACCTGCAGCAGATCATCGAGCAGCTCAGCAACACTCCCAACTCCCATCCTCGATACAGTTGGCAAGATGGTCTACTGAGAAGGCAAGGAAAAATTGTAATTGGGAGGGATAAGACTCTCCAACAGAAGATCCTTCAATGGTTGCATGCTTCAACTAGTGGAGGACGCTCTGGTAGAGATGCAACAATCCAAAGGGTAAGATCCATGTTTTGGTGGAAGGGGTTATACAAATCAGTGGTAGAATACATCAAGGCTTGTCCCATCTGTCAAACCTGTAAGAATGAGACCGTGGCTTCCCCGGGCTTGCTCCAACCTCTTCCTGTGCCTGCAACAGTGTGGACTGATATCTCAATGGATTTCATCGAAGGCCTTCCTAAGTCATTTGGGAAGGAGGTCATTTTAGTGGTGGTTGACAGGCTAAGTAAGGCAGCACATTTCCTTCCTTTAACTCACCCTTATGCTGCTCTCGCTGTGGCTCCGCACTCTATGGACAACATTTACAAGCTTCATGGTCTCCCTAACTCTACAGTGAGTGATAGAGATGCCATATTCCAAAGTGAGTTTTGGCAAGCCTTGTTTTCTATTCAAGGGGTCGATCTCCATCTCTCCACAGCCTACCACCCTCAATCTGATGGCCAAACTGAGGTGGTTAACCGAGGGTTAGAAACCTACTTGAGATGCATGTGCAGCTCTCAACCTCAGCAATGGTCTAAGTGGCTACCTTTAGCGGAATGGTGGTACAATACCACTTGGCACTCAGCTACTCACAAAACACCTTATGAAGTGGTGTATGGGCAGCCTCCCCCTTTGCATATTCCCTACATTCCGGGAGGGACACAAGTGGAAGCTGTTGTCAGAAGCTTACAGCACCGGGAGGAGATGATCACTACCCTCAAGTATCACTTGTCTCGGGCCCAAAACAGGATGAAATAGATTGCAGATAGAAAACGCACTAAGAGGACTTTCCAACCGGGAAATTGGGTCTACTTGAAGCTACTGCCCTACCGTCAAATATCAGTAGCACATAGAGCCAATCAGAAGCTATCATCGAGGTATTATGGTCCATTCTTGGTGACTGCTACAGTGGGAAGGGTTGCCTATCAGCTGACACTTCCGGAATCAGCTAAAATACACAATGTCTTCCATGTTTCACAGCTCAAACTTCACGTGGGTCCTCCTCCAGCTGTAGTAGTACCTATTCCAGGAGACCTTGAGAGTGTTCCTCCAAAAATTCCTGAGCAGGTGCTAGACAGGAAGATGGTCAACAGGGGCAATAGAGCTGCAACGAAATGGCTTGTGAAATAGAAGGATCAACCTGTGGAAGACACAACTTGGGAGTTTGCTTATGATTTGCAATTAAAATTCCCCAACTTTCACCCTTGAGGACAAGGGTGAATTTAAGGGGGAAGGTGTTGTTACAGGGTAATTTGTGAATTGGAGATATTTGTTGGGCATCGGGTTGATTGGAGGGTTCATTTGGGTAGTATCGGGTTCATTTGGGGCTTAGGGTTGAAGGTTTAAATGGTAGTTGGTCGTTAGTCTTGGCGGGAGGAAGTGAGCTGCGGTTTGGTCACGCGAGCAGCACATGAGGGGGCCTATGCACGTGCCTGGCACGTGCTCTCTAACAGAATTTGTTATTTTCTCTGCACAATTAGTTATTTTCTGCATTTGGGTTGTATTTCCTGTTTTCCCTGCATTTTAATTCCATAATTTAGTTAATATAAATAGTCTTGATGCTTGTATTAGGGTTTATCATCCAAGAAAGATCAATACTATCCTTCTCTTAATACTATCCTTCTCTTAATCTTCTTCTCTTACTCCCTTTCAATCTATTTCTTCTTCTCCCTCATACTCTATTTCTGTTACTTATTGAGTTCTTTGGGAAATTAAGTCACTGTATCAAGATATTTGTATTTCCTATTAATAGCTTTGATAATTACAAGATTGTCCTCTACAATGTGAATATGTTCAATTCTTAGGCAATACTGAATTCCATCCTTAACAGCATACCTTCGGCCATTAAAACAGAAGCACTACCAAGCCAACAATATCGGAGTATTGATACATGCCTATTTCATGTCTTATAATGTATCCACAAGCAGCCTATCATTCCAATAGAAGCCATGAAAGTTTATTTTCATCCATCCGCTAACATGCATCTTTCAATGGATCAATCTATGTTTTTCCCAATCCTTTCTATTAAATATCATATGGTTTGAGCCCTTGTCAACCTGAAATCTAGAATGAATGATAGAGATTCTTCCAAACAAAATGACATTGTACTTACCACTTTTGTAATCAAATAATCATCATAAACATTTAAAAATTTTTAAGGTAAATTGCATCCATGCAACACATGATACGGCAAGTAAACTATTATACTGAAGTTGCATTTGGTTCAACTTATAACAGCTTAAAGCTATGAAAAAATTGATTGACTGTATTATTATGTTTGGTTGGCAAAAAGAAAATTTTATATTTTTTTCACAACTTAATTAGAAAGATAAAAAAATGTGAATATTTTCACAACTTATTCAAAAAGATGTTTATAAAAAAAACTATATTAATCTTAAATTTTTACCATCGTGATCCATTTTGACCTCCATGTTCAATCCCACTACATTCATCATCCTCAGTTATTATAATGTACCACTATTATGATTTACTCATAAACAACATATGACTCACCACCACTGTCACAACATTCCATTTGTCACCTTTCAATGCCAAGAGTTGGCAACTACCAAACTCACCATTATGGCTTACCAACTCCATAATTTCACTTGACCATTTGAGCCGAGCTGAGCCCAAGCCTGCTAGGCTAGAGGCTTGGCTAGTTAGCTTTAAGCTTGGCTCGGGCTCGACTCGAAGCTCCTTGAGCTTTGATAGTTTAAGCTCAAGCTCGAGCTCACTCATCAAAAGATCAGCTCGGCTCGGCTCGATATAAGCTCAGTGAGTTTCAAATCAGACTTGCAATATTCCAGCTCATTTGAGCTCGCTTAAGCTCGGGCTTGGCTCATTTAGACTCATATGTTTTTTTAGGCAATATTTAAGTAAATATATTATACTAAAAAAATTCGCTTAGGCTTGCGAGCCTACGAACTCAAGCTTCACAATGCTCGGGCTTGGCTCGACTTGTGCTCAAAGTTAGCCAAGCTTTTCGAGCTTTATGATGAGCTGGCTTGCTAGGGCTCATGAGCCTGCTCGACTCACTTACACCCCTATATCTACCTCCATAGCCCATCATTATGGCTTGTTGTCACCATGGTCCACTTTGACCAATGTTGACAACCTCCTTTGATTATCATAGCTAAGTCACAATTACCACTTAGTAAAAAAGTTGTCTACTATCTATTATAATTGCTTGACACCAGTATGATCCATCCCACTATTGTGGACGACAAGCACCATCACCTAGTTGATTTACATATTAAGTCATTTTTTGGTAATTATAATAGATAAGTATTTATAAATGTGGATTTAGGAAGCGTAATCCAAACAATCTATATATATATATTTGAAGTATAATGCAATATAAACGATAGTTCATTAGTATAATAGAATGATAAATACAAAATAATACTCTATCATCCCCCCTCAATCTGAACAGGGAACCCATGGACAGATTGGAACGAAGCTCATAAAACCGAGAGGAAGATAACCCCTTTGTAAATATGTCAGCGATCTGAGACTGAGAAGGGACATAGCGAACCACCATATCACTAGCAACAACTTTCTCATGAACAAAATAGAAATCAACAGCAAGGTGCTTAGTGCGACAATGCAAAACAAGATTAGCAGACAAATATGATGAACTAATATTATCACAAAAAACTATAATCCGAGCATACAAAAACACACTGAGCTCCTTTAGCAACTGACGTAACCAATATGTCGTTGCCACAACATGAGCAACAGATCGGTGCTTGGACTCGGTACTAGATCGAGAAACTGTGTGTTGCTTTCTTGCACTCCATGAAATCAAATTCGTCCCAAGAAAAATAGTATAGCCAAACATGGAGCGACGAATATAAAGACAACCATCCCAATCAGCATCAGTATAAGCAATAAACGAGGACAAAGATCAAGGATGCAAAAATAACCCAAACCAAAGTGTTCCTTTAAGATATCGATAGATATGTTTCACGAGTTGTAGATGAACCGAGGCAGGATAATTCATGGACTAACTAACCACACTAACTGAATGAGCAATTTCAGGGCGAGTCAAAGTCAAGTAATGTAAAACACCAACCATACTGCGATAAGTGGAAACATCCTTCAAAGGTGTCCCATTTGTAAGGCTCGGAAGAGGCTTAGCCGGTAAGGGAGTACTAATAGCGTTAGCGTCAGATAATGAGAACTTTAGCAACAAATCCTTCAAATACTTCTTTTGTGAGAGAAGGAAACCCGATGATGATCTTCGATTGTTCTCTGCCATGTCCTTTGGTGAAGGGGTCGAATCTGCTTGGTATCCTGACTTTAGTGCTACATTGCAGCAGTGGATGAGATGGTGGTGAAGGAGAAACCACCAAAATTAGGGTTAACTTGAGAAGTGGAGGAATTGATATTAATTTGGGAAGGGGAGGTGTCGAACCTTGGTGGTGCTACCAACAAGGGGCCTCCGTCGGCAATAGGAGTGGCAGGCGGCGTAGGGTTGTTGCTGGTGACCGGAGGAGTGGGGTTGGACATGGTAATTGCTATTTGTGGTGTTTTGATTATGGGGTATAACCTGCTTTGATACCATGTAGATTTAGAAAAGCGTAACCCAAACAGAGATACTATGGAGTATATATTTATTTGGAGTATAATACAGTACAAAGGATAGTACATTAGTATAATAGAATGATAAATACAATATAATATATTAGTATAATAGAATGATAAATACAACATAATACTCTATCAATGAGATTTTAACTTTTGTATGAATTTTTTTTTTTCTTATAATTACAATTGCTAGATGAAACTTGATCCAAATCAACCCGAACCAGTTTTTATGCGGCCTTGAGCTGGGCCAATCCGATTTATACCAGTTCCATCCACAGTCCTACAATTCAATGCAGTTCTCGGTCTATTTCAGTCCAATCTTGTACCAATGTGCATTCTTACTCCAAATAGACCCTTGCCTTAGGGTGCATTTGGTTCAGCTTATTTCACCTTATCTATTTCAATAAAATCTGTTCATTTAAGATCTGTATCTTTTCACAGTGAGTGCTTTGTTATACAGTGCAGAAAGATCTTTTTACGTAATAAAGTGCTTCGATACAAGTTTTAAAAAAAATTTTATCTATTATAATTACAGAAATTAATTTTATCTATTATAATTACAGAAATGACTTAGTAATATTAATTAATTAATAATAATTGGGAAGAGAGAATTATGATAATAGTTAATCATGGTAGTGCAAAGTGGTAAATATAGCGACCCATGGACGTAAAAAGAGTGGTGGTAGGTGAGGGTGGTGATAATAAGTAAAACTAGATCATGGTAATGAAGATTTAATGCTAATATAGCCTTTTTAAAATATATATCTAAATAAGCTGTAAACAAGATCTAGTTTTGTATTTTTTTTTCTGCTTAGTTATAAAATAGTTTTTTATCTTACTATTTAAGCTATAAAAAAGAAGTAAAATTTTTTTTTCTATTAACCAAATGCAAATTTTACAGTCAATTAAATTTTTTTTAACTTTAAATTATTAAAAAGTTAAAATAAACTGAATTTTTGACCCAATTGGCACAATTTCAAAAAAAAAATTACCAAAATGGTATAGTTCCAAAAATATTTACCAAAATGGTACTATTTATTGTAGCTTATCAACATACGCCTTTTTAAATGGCGTACCCCCATCAATAATTTTTTTTTTTTAATATTTAGTGGGGGTATGTAGTTACAAATGGCGTACCCTAATCAAAATTTTTTTTTTTTGATATTATGTGGGGGTACCCCATTTACGACAGCGTACCCCCACCATAACTTTTTTTTTAAATAAATTATTAAATAGTTAAAAATTTTTAAAGGGTAATTTACGTCAAATGTTTCTATAGTTTTTCAATTGCATTAATTTAGTCTTTGTACTTTTAATTATATTAATTTAGTCTATAAATAATTTAAAATGTGTTAATTTATTTCCTTTGATCAAATTTAAGTTATGTTAGTGATGCATTTTTGAATGATAAATAGATTAAATTGAGTTAATAGATGAATTTATAATAATTACTTACATTTAATATAATTTTGCTGTAACATAACTTAAATTTGATCAAAGGAACTAAATTGACACATTTTAAATTGTTCATGCGATAATTAATAAGTGACCAGAATAATCACTCGAAAAAAAAATAGATGATACATACAATGCTATAATGAAGTTAATGTACTTTCTCAATTGTATTAATTTAGTCTTTGTACTTTTAATTGTGTCAATTTAGTCCATAAATAATTTAAAATGTGTCAATTTAGTTCCTTTGATAAAATTTAAGTTATATTAGTGACGTAATTTCAAACGGTAAAATTATGTTAGATGTAAGTAACTTATTATAAATTAATCTATTTATCGTTAAAAATTATGTCACTAATATAACTTAAATTTGATCAAAGAAAATAAATTGACACATTTAAAATTATTCATGTACTAAATTGACACAATTAAAAGTACAAGGATTAAATTAACATAATTAAAAAAAGTATAAAAATCTTTGACATAAATAACCCTTTAAAAATTTTTAATTATTTAATAATTTTAATAAAAAAATTGTGGTGGAAGTACGCCGTCATAAACGGCATACCCCCACATAATATAAAATTATTTTTTTTGATTGGGGTACGCCATTTGTAACTGCATACCCCTCCTAAATATTAAAAAAAAAAATTTATTGATGGAGGTACGCCATTTAAAATAACGTATATGTTGATAAAGCTACAATAAATGATATCATTTTAAAAAATATTTTTAAAAATATATTATTTTAATAAATTTTTTTAAAAATAGTGTCAATTGGAAAAAAAATTCAAATAAACGAAGCCTTAGTCCTTAGCTTTGTGCGTCACGCGGGTATTAGATATTTAGGAAAATAACAGTATACAGGGGTAATTTCGTCAATGCACGACATGCGCGACTTCTATATAAGGAAACCAAACCCTATCGGATTTCTTTGCTTCGATTCTTGCCTCTTCTTCTCCTTCCTCTCTGCGGCTAGGGTTTTACCGAATCTCGCCGCAGGTAACTTCGCGCTCTGTCTCTCTCATTTGATGTTATTTAGTATTCGATCCTTTCTATGTTTTGTTGTTTTATGGATTTGTTGATTATGGTGAAGTTTCTGAATCTTCTGACTATCAATTCCATTTTAATGATACGAACTGGAATCGAAGTATACTGAAAACTTAATGAAAGCAGTAAAATACTGAATGAAATATATATATACACACACAAAAATATGGACCATTAGATTTAAATCAAGAAAATTTGAACTATTGATTCTAATAGAAAGTGTAAAAGTAATTTTAAAATTTGGGCTCTTGATTTAGATTTAATGGAAATCAAATGGTCTATCTATTTATATTCTGCACTCATCTCTTAGCTTTTCATGTGAGTCATGTTCTATATATGGGATGACTCTAAGTGAAGGTGAGAGGGTGGATTTTGGGCCACTCATTTGGTTACTGACATTGTTCCTCTTCTACCTGCTGTCACCACTTTCCTCATTTCAACCAAATGTGTGGTTCAAAATGTAGCCTTTCACTCTCACTTTTTTACCAGAGTCATTCCCTATGTATATAAATAAAGTTTGTCCCCTTCCTTGAGCTGGCCCCACTCTACTATCAATTGGACTACCTTGTTACTATAGGCTTATGTAATTTTTTGGGTATGTATCATTTAAGGCGCTGCTTGTTGATAAGATATATATATTCATTGGCTTCAATTTGTGCTGTTATCTGGTTGTCTGATTTATTTTATTGTTTCATCTGATTGTAGAACCTCATAATGACTATGTGAAGCTCCATGTCAGGATCTAGGATCTAGCTTTTGACCCAATTATTAAGCTTTGTATTATGTTTATTTTAGGCAGTAATTTCCCTTTTTTCCTTTTTTGATGAGTTTGAGGTTGTAGTTTGTTGTTATTTGACTGTTCATTATACTGACTTTCTGAATCTTCTGATGATGCATGATCCATGTTTGTTACATTTTTGCGCTTTCCTTTGTGTTTGTTGATTTGATTTTTTAGGCGATGTTGTACATAAGATTTACGGGAAATTACATATTAGTATCCTAAGATTTAATATATTAATTGTTTAGTCTACACACTGTATAAAATAATATTTTAGTCTGAAAGTTACATGTATTGAATAGAAGGGTGTAAAACATGGCGTTATCTCCTGGTATACCCACTATTCTTTTGTTGTTCACCTCATTCCACTTACAAATTGCAATGTTGTAACATTGCTAATGAAGAAGAATTAAATGAAAGACCTATTTTATATTCATGGACACGGTGATTTGGACTACTTTATAATTTTGGATGAAAATATTATATTACAAAGTTTGTGAACAAATAATTAATACACCAAAACCTCATGGTACTAACGTGTCATTTGTCCTGTGATTTATCTTCACTAGGTTCAATTTGTGTTGTTTTTTGGATTTTTCTGATTTATGTTATTATTTCATCTGATGGCAGAATGTAGTCATGATTATGTGGGATCCCATTACAGGATCTAGTATCTAGAGTTTAACCTAATAATTAAGTTCTGTATTACGTTTGTTTCACCTGTAATTCTTCTATAAGATGTCGTTATTAGATCTATTCCTGGATTGTGCTTGCTGTAACTGAACATGAAGGTGTAAGTGTCCAATATTTATTTTGATGATATGACATTGAGCAAGGTGATATGTGCTTTAATGTTTCAGATATTGTCCTTGTGTTCTTCTCGCTTACTTGGTTTTATTCATTCTTAAACCTTATTTAGTGATGGAATACGTCCTAATACCGTAAAAAATTATTGGCTTGTGATTTTTAGTAATACATTGGCTTTGTAATTGAAGTAAAAGATAGCTGAATTTCTTTGTTTTTGCTCTCACTAGTTTGATCATTGAATAAAAGTTTGAATCGGGTGGTCCGCTTCTTTTTTGTTTTATTAGTCATTCGCTCCTTGTTCACTGGTGTGTATTTGATGTCATGTTACAGCATGAATTCCTTAATGTTAATATTTGAGTTGTTTGCTTTTGTTGGCTCTGGTATGATAGATAGATTGGTTTTTATAGATTTCAGATCATATGATGAAACCATATGTTTAACGTGTCTTTTCCTGTTGAATATCATGTTTGGAAGCTGTTGTGTTACTTGAATCATGATTTTATTTTTAATGCAGACATATTACCAATTCTGAATAGTATTCGTGTATATTTTTCTGCAGTTATATACTATTCCTAACAACTCAGCATGGGTAAAGAGAAGATTCATATCAACATTGTGGTCATTGGCCATGTCGACTCTGGGAAATCCACCACCACTGGTCACTTGATCTACAAGCTAGGTGGTATTGACAAGCGTGTTATTGAGAGGTTCGAGAAAGAAGCCGCTGAGATGAACAAGAGATCATTTAAGTACGCCTGGGTGCTTGACAAGCTGAAGGCTGAGCGTGAGCGTGGTATCACCATTGACATTGCCCTTTGGAAATTCGAGACCACTAAGTACTACTGTACTGTCATTGATGCTCCTGGACACCGTGACTTTATCAAGAATATGATTACTGGTACCTCTCAGGCTGACTGTGCTGTCCTCATCATAGACTCCACCACTGGAGGTTTTGAAGCCGGTATTTCCAAGGATGGTCAGACCCGTGAGCACGCTTTACTTGCCTTCACTCTTGGTGTCAAGCAGATGATTTGCTGCTGTAACAAGGTATGTGATGTTATGTAGTTTCAGTATGAAAGAGAAAACTGCAGGTGGGTTCTCTTTTGTTTTACATCTTTAACCATGTGTGTTATTCTTCTGAACAGATGGATGCCACTACTCCCAAGTATTCTAAGGCTAGGTATGACGAAATTGTGAAGGAAGTGTCATCATATTTGAAGAAGGTTGGATACAACCCAGACAAGATCCCATTCGTTCCCATTTCTGGTTTTGAAGGTGACAACATGATTGAGAGGTCTACCAACCTTGACTGGTACAAAGGCCCGACCCTCCTTGAGGCCCTTGACCAGATCCAGGAGCCAAAGAGGCCATCAGACAAGCCCCTCCGTCTCCCACTTCAAGATGTCTACAAGATTGGTGGTATTGGAACCGTCCCAGTCGGAAGAGTCGAAACCGGTATCCTCAAGCCCGGTATGGTGGTCACTTTTGGCCCATCTGGGCTGACCACTGAAGTTAAGTCTGTGGAGATGCACCACGAGGCTCTCCAAGAGGCTCTTCCTGGTGACAATGTCGGGTTCAACGTCAAGAATGTTGCCGTCAAGGATCTCAAGCGTGGTTACGTTGCCTCAAACTCCAAGGATGACCCAGCAAAGGAGGCTGCCAGCTTCACCTCTCAGGTCATCATCATGAACCACCCTGGTCAGATTGGAAATGGCTACGCCCCGGTGCTCGACTGCCACACCTCCCACATTGCTGTCAAGTTTTCTGAGCTTCTCACCAAGATTGACAGGCGATCTGGTAAGGAACTTGAGAAGGAGCCCAAGTTCCTGAAGAATGGAGATGCCGGTATGGTCAAGATGATTCCCACCAAGCCCATGGTGGTGGAGACATTCTCCCAGTACCCACCTCTCGGTCGTTTTGCTGTCAGAGACATGAGGCAGACCGTGGCTGTTGGTGTTATCAAGAACGTTGAGAAGAAGGAACCCACTGGCGCCAAGGTGACCAAGGCAGCCCAGAAGAAGGGTGGCAAGTGAACCACTCTTAAAGCGACCCTTCGTTTCCTATGCTACAATTACGATTTCCATGGTAACCCGGTAATTATATCAATTAGTAGTGTCCTTGTTTCAAGCTTAGATATTCGTTTTTGCGGTCAGAGTCATTCACCTTCGACATTGGGAACCTGCTCGCAAAATTGGGTGCTGGATCGTCGATGGCGAGGGTATGGCTGTGTTCTTTGTGCTTGATTTGTGTCTCCTTATTTCAGCATTGTCTTGTTAATTTGCCTGAAAGAACCAGGAAGTTTTTGTGGTGTGTGCTTCGTCATGTTTTATGTTGTGAACAATTTTATTTATGAATTCATGTATTTAATTCTATGGTTCCATGTCTTGTTTAAGTTTGGGGTTATTAATTTAAAACTTGTGATATGAATATTTTGAATTTTGTAGCATTAGTAATTTTATGGTATTTCCACAATGCTAGATGTAAGAAAGGACTAAATGGCTGATGTTGATCCTGATGGCTCTAGGATTTTGTTTCTCACAGAGCCCTGCTTTCTCTTATTGATGCCTTAGGATTCTCTCTGGTAGAGTTGAAGAGGCAATGGAGTTGAGCTCGTTACTATGCAAGTTGGTTAAAGTTGAGCTATTTGATCAACTATTGCACTATCAAATTGGTCCACTAGCAAGCTTTGAGCGAGCCATTATCGGATAGTGGCTTAACAAATTGTTATCAAACTATTTGTGAATGTGTTAAGTGCCACTTGTTCGAATTCGACTTGTTAAGTTTATCGACCCCCATAACATATACAAATGAGCTCTAGTAGATTTCATACACTAGTAATTTATAAAATGTTTTATTGGTTCACACGTAAAGGAAAAAACAAGAATCTTCAACTTTGAAACGACTCTCAGGAAGCCTCGTGTTGGATTAAGATGGCAATGGAGCGGGTACTCGCCTCTTTTGGGACGGTTATGGGAATGGTGAGGTAGGTAGTGAGTACAAGTCGTGTATGCATACCTGTTCTAGATATGGGGCGAGTACAGGTATATGTTTGTACAAGTTAGCTAGTATTAGCCTATACTAGCCTCATCTTACTTGCATATACACGCCCATACAAACCAATTTTAAACCTTATTGAATCTATAAATTTTGTAACTTACTATTTGTTCTTATTTACTGTTTTTTTTATTGCCTTAACAATTACAGAAGTTATACCTTCGACTATATTTAAGAGCTGCACTCTTTAATATTTATATTCTTAACTAATGAGGAGTAGAACTTTTTGAAGATTCTTGTCTGAGTTCTCTCTCACACATGTAAGTAGAGAGTTTAAGAGACACATGTGCCTTCTCTCTTTTTCCTAACAGTAGACTTCGCAATCTCTCTGCCCCAAGCTTGTTGTTTGCTCTACCTTTTCAACTTTCTTCTCCACTTTCTCCCTTTCACTTTCTTTCGGTTTGTCTACGATATTGTTTCTCTATATTTGTTGGTAGTTCCTCCTAATATCCTTTCTATTCAGCCATTGTAAAGGGGTTATAGTTTCAAGATAATATTATAGTAGTGTATGAGGCCTTCTATACCATGCAGTGTAAGAAAAAAGGGCGGCTTTTCTCCATAGAGCTGAAGTTAGACTTGTCAACGTATTTCTGGTGAATCAGAAAGTCCTTCCAACATCACATTTATCTCTCTAATATTATTATGGATCCATTCTCCCAACATATTTCTAATGCAATAGATAGTGGGGTTAGGATCTTGTTTCAGGTGAATCAGAAAGCCCCTCCAATATCTCACTTATTTTTTACTTATGACTGTGTTATGTTATGTGAAGATAAATTAGAAGTGGTGACAAGGGTGAACGGCATCATTGAGTTTTCTACCTGGCCTTGAGACAATCCATCAATTATAGCCAGCTCAGTGCCTTTCTTGGCTTACGTTCCGAATGAGATCAAAGTTGAATGTCTGAGCTTTTTTAATGTTAGCCAATTTAATAGTCGTGATATGGATATCTAGGGCTCCAAAACCTATAACTAAGTCTACATCCCTTGCTTACTTATATGACATAATTCGAAAGAAACTTCAGGCTGGAATTCGAATCTCCCTCATCAAGGTTGCTATCAGGGTAGTCTTGATTTATGTAGTCCATTTCTTTAAAATACTTGTCATTTTGCCGAAAAACTAAAAGTCTTATTGCTGAGTTTGGTGGAATGGAGGCTCAGGGGAAGGCATAGGGATCAAAACAAGCTTAGGGGACTAGAGGTTTGTGATATGGAAGGCTTTAACCTCGCTGTTTTAGCAAAGCAAGCTCGGTGCCTTACTAACAACCCGAATGCGTTTTGCGCCCTATTGTTAAAGCTATTCACTATCTAGATGGTTCCTTTTTGCATGTTCCTAAGGAATCGCATCCATTGGTGTGGCAACGTAGTATTCTAGAGGCCTTGCAATTATTTAAGCATTGCGGGTGCTCACCCAGTGCGAGTATTCTAGAGGCCTTTACAGGTGGAACGTTCAACTTGTGGAATCCCTATTTTCTTGGAAGAAAGCACAAATCATAAAGAGCATCTAGATCCCAACCCGGATTGCTAGGACCTACTTATATGACATTTTGATAAAAGAGACGTTTACCAAATTATGTGGGGATATTGCCCCTTGGCACACTTACCAAATTACGTGAGATTTTGCCCTTCGGTGTTCCATGCATCCCTATTGGCCTAACCAAGTGAGAGCCTTTTAGCTCTTCTTTTTCTTAGTTTTCTTCCATTAAAAGGGTGTAGTCAATTGAGGTTTCCCTAATGGACAAATTCTTCCTTTGGAGGGCTTTTCATATTGTCATTGCTTTGCTAAGAGACGAATCGTTTCGATTCCTTGATGCTCGAGATGTGGGGCAATGTTGGAATCCACTAAACACTTACTCTTTTGTTTCCCTTCAGCTCGAGTGATGAGTTGTTTATCTAACATTGGCTTTAAGACTTGTGAGACGAGGTTTCCCGGGCTTCTCGATTGGTGGGAATCTATAAATAACTTGTTTGCGCTATGTTCTCATACGTTTTCTAGAATTGCTATGTTATGCAAGTGGGCTTGGAAAGTTCATTGCTCCGAGGTTCTTAGAGCTCAGGCAGCAAGTAAGGGTATTATGAATGTAGAGGATTTGTCTCAATTCATTTACTTACTTCTTGGTCTCACACGCCTTATATTGATGAAGGAAAATCTTGCACTCCCTCGTGAGAGGGTTCCATTAAATTCAACCGTGATGTTTAACCATCCCATGAAGTGGCTATTGTCTTTGTGGGGAAGAATCACAATGGGATCAAGGTTGATAGATGGCATGTATTCATGAGGATCAGTTCTCCCTCAGCAACAAAGGCAATGGCTGGTTAGGCCGCTTGCTTTTTGGCTTTTGCAAAAGGCTACGGACACATAGTGATCAAGTTGGATGCTCTGGAGCTCATTCGATTAATTAACAATAAAGGTCGCGATATCCCTGGCAAATTTGAGAATGATATTGGGAGCCTCTCTTTTTTTTTTATTAGGTATCTTAAAAAAATGAATTTTTTAAATGGTTGGACCCAACAACCCAAGCAAGGGTGGATCCTTTTTTTGATAATCGAAGTTTCTAGGTTATTCTAAACAAGCCTTCACTTATTCATTTATGTCATAACAGCAGATATGGTGACATGATGACATGCTCCTCAGGTTGGGGGTCCTTGAAAACCTCTTTTTAGGGTAGCACCCTCAAGGGGGAAGGCTGCGTACATCCAACCCCCCCAGACCCTGCTCAGGTCGGAGCCCTTGTGGCACTGGGACTGTTGTTGTTGTGGTTATCATAACAGCTGATATGTGAGCCTTTTTTTTCTATATGCGTATTACTTTTATAATGCATTATATATAAGTCATTTCTTGGTCATATATGATAGAATTAATTTTTAAAGGGAGAAATTGAAATCTGAAGAAATTACTTTTAGGTATTGACCGTCGTTGGTAACCGATATAAGATCTAGAAGCCATGTGGATTTCACTGAATTCGGTATTAGCTAATTGACCTCCCTTTAAAATGTGTAAAGAAGTTAATAAAGACACGTAAGCACATAAAAATCTCAATCGCATACGCATAAAATTCGGATCTAATGTGAAAGGAAAATTACTCGATCTGGTCCAAGTACGATTAGAGGTATGGGTGCAATGTCGAATACATGTCTTTTGGCCAGTCGAATTAACTCAAGTCTAACTTGTTTCTACTGTCTCGATTTGCTTATTGTGTATACCGGGCTTAACCCAAGGAAGAGGGTCAAACCTCGGGTTCGTAATGGATCAGGTTAACCAATGACCCAGTTTGATCCAATTTGTAGGGCACCTCTATGATGTGCAAAACAAAACAAGGCCTGCTAGTTAATGGGAGTGGGATGGTATGTTTGCAAGATGAACATAAGCAAAAGTTGAATTGAGAGTTACAACAACAACAATAATCCCAGTGCCTTCAAGGGCTCCCCCCTAAGCAGGGTCTGGGAGGGGTAGATGTACGCAGCCTTCCCCCTTCAGGGGGTTACCCTGAAGAGAAGTTGTTTCCGAGGACCCCCAACCTGAGGAGCAGGTCCGCCGCATAAAACAATTGACCTGGCATCATAGAAGTAACACATAAGTAGGGCACACACATGGCAAGCAAAACAACAAACATACAAACATACAAACGTAAACAAAACATAAACATAAACATAAAAACATAAAGCAAGCCACATCAGCAGAAATCCAAAGATAGGATAGAGCTAGGGATGGAGCTAAAGATAAAGATGAAGATGAAGATAGGATAGGGATACATAGGCAAGTGGCAGCTCATGAAGCTAGTACACCAACTATATGCGCCAGTAGGAAGACAAGGCCTAGAACTAGTACTAGTAAGCTCGAATATCCTACTCCAACTGGAGCCTTTATTACCCCTATACTAGTCCTCCATTGGGCTCTATCTACGACCATCTCCTCCCAAAAGTTTAGGTGGGTGAGGTCTTGTCGGATCGTCTCCATCCTCCTCTTCTTCGGCTTGCCTCTTCCTCTTCTGCCTAGTGTAGTAAGGGGTTGTGCACATCTCCTTACTGGTCCTTCTGACATGTGCGAACCACCTCAAACGTTGCTTTATCAATTTATCTCCAATGGAGGCTACGCCCAATTTGCCTCTTATGACGTCGTTTCTGATCCTATCCTTCCTTGTGTGTCCGCACATCCACCTCAGCATTCGCATCTTTGCCACCTTCATCATCTGCGTGTGCTGTAGTCTCATCGCCCTGCACTCCGTCCCATACGTCATGGTTGGTCTCACAACCGTCTTATAGTATCTTCCCTTTAGCTTCAAGGGAAACTTTCTATCACAAAGTACGGCGGTGGCCATCCTCCACTTATGCCATCTTGCTCTAATCCGGTAGTTGACATCCTCGTCCACTTCGCCATTGTGCTGTATCATGGGCCCCAAGTACCTGAAGCTCTCCTTCTTCGATATGGCCTCAGATCCGATCTTGACTTCTTCCCGGCTAGGCGCGGAAGAGGGATCGAACTTGAGTTTCATGTACTCGGTCTTGGCTCTGCTTAGTCGTAACCCTTCGACTCTAGTACCCCTCTCCACAGTTCTAGCTTCTCATTTACCTCTTCCCATGACTGCCCCACCAACGCAATGTCATCTACAAAAAGCATGCACCAAGGTACACATCCCTGGATGTGCCTAGTGAGCTCGTCCATGACCAGGATAAACAGATAGGGACTCAAAGCCGACCCTTGGTGTACCCCTACCGTAATAGGGAAAACGTCTGTCTCCCCATCCACGGTATGCACCACAGTCTGTGCCTCCTCGTACATGGCTCTAATGGCTCGGATGTAGGGCGCGGGGATGCCTTTCCTGTCCAAAACTCTCCAAAGGACCTCCCTTGGCACTCTATTGTATGCCTTTTCTAAATCAATGAAAACCGTATGAAGGTCCTTTTGTCTCTCTCTGTATTGCTCTATCGTCCGCCTTAGGATGTGGATGGCCTCTATTGTTGACATCCCGGGCATAAATCCGAATTGGTTCTTGGACACCTCTATCTGTTGAATTAATCTCCTCTCTATGACCCGCTCCCACAACTTCAGAGTGTGGCATATTAGATTGATACCCCGTTAGTTGGCGCAGCTCTGAATGTCGCCTTTGTTCTTGTATATCGGAATCAATGTGCTCTTCCTCCATTCCTCAGGCATCTTCTCCCCCAAAAGGATTTGATTAAATAGTTTAGTTAGCCAACTAACGCCCTTCTGTCCAAGGCATTTCCATACTTCTATGGGTATGCCATCTGGGCTAACTGCTTCACCCCTTCCCATGAGTTTCAGTGCTTTCTTGACTTCCTTGGTGCCAATTTGCCTACAATCACCGTGGTTCTGTTGCTTTTCCGATGTTTGAAGATCACCTAAGGATATCTCTGTCCCTCCTTGTTCATTGAACAACTCGTGAAAGTACGTTTTCCACCTAGCTTTAATTTGTTGCCTGTCCAGGAGTACCTGTCCATCCTCCCCTCTAATGCATTGTACTCTATCCAAGTCCTTGGTCTTCCTTTCTTTAGCTTTGGCGATTCTATATAAGTCCCTCGCACCCTCCTTGGTCTCCATTCTTTTGTAGAAATCCTCATAAGCTCTTGGTTGTGCTTCTCTGACTGCTCTCTTTGCTTCTCTCGTGGCTTGCAAATACCGCTGTCGCTTATCCTCATCTCTTCCATGATCCCACTCTCTGAAACAAACTCATTTGGCCTTAATCCTCTCTTGGACCTCCTCGCACCACCACCATGACTCTCTGTTGCTTGGTACCCTTCCATTTGACTTGCTGAGAACTTCCCGTGCCAGTCCTCTGATCTTTTCGGCCAGTTGGTTCCACATCTGGTTAGCATCTCCCTCGAATTCCCACCCGAGCTTAGTCTCCACTCTTTCCTTGTATACCTTATACTTCTCTCCCTTTAAATCCCTCCAACGGGTATGCGTCTGCGCTGGTTTGCCGATTCTTTTGGTCCTCTTCTTTAAGTGTATATCCTCCCACAGCACCCTATGTTGTGTAGATAGGTCTTCTCTTGGGGTCACCTTGCAGTCCCTGCAGTTTCTTTGCACCCTTTTCCTTAATAGTATGTAGTCAATCTGTGCTCTTGTCCCACCGCTTTGGTACGTGATGATGTGTTGCTCACGCTTTCTGAAGAAGGTGTTGGCCACTGTTAGGTCGTATGTGACCGCGAAGTCTAGTAGGGCTTTGCCCTCTGCATTCCTGGTTCCATAGCCGAGTCCTCCATGGTACGAAGCATAATAGTCCTCTGTCGCACCAACGTGCCCATTGAAATCCCCCCCAATCATCACTTGTTCGGCTTGGGTATGCCTTGCATCATTGTGTCTAAGTCCTCCCAGAATATTGCCTTCTCATGCTCAGATAGTCCAGTTTGCGGTGCATAGGCACTGATTACATTCAATACTTCTCCATCTAGGACCATCTTGATACTTATGATCCTATCACCAGCCCTTGCTACTCCAACTACTTTATCCTTGAGGCTGCTATCCACAATGATCCCTACTCCATTCCTACCTTTGGCCTTGCCCGCATACCGGAGCTTATGCCCTAGCACATCCCTGGCTTTCGTACCAACCCATTTAGTCTCTTGCAGACAAAGGATATTGATCTTTCTCTTCATCATCATCTGAGCCACCTCGAAACTCTTCTTCGTTAATGTCCTGACATTTAGTGTCCCTAGTCTCAAGTTCCCTGTCCCCTTTTGCCTCGCCTTCCACCTCCCTAACCCCTTTGAAGATGGCCTCACTCTCTGAGTTCCATGGCTGGAAACGTTCATGAACTAGCAGTGACTATCGCGGGTGAGTGAACAACATAGACACAAAGCTTAAAATAGCATATACATATGAAAGTACCACCTCAGTCAATAATATGACACTATTTAAATGACAAAAGGAGAAAGAACCAAGTGGAAAAGTGGAAAATTCCCAACAATGGTAAATTAAAACACTGCCCTACTGTAATACAGAATAGATCAAACCTGGGGCTGGTGCGTTGTTGATACTCTGACCCGGCTAAAACTTACCTGGGCTTGCACTTGGTTTCCGGTTGCGAGCTGCTGGCTTTGTAGTCGGGTCAGTGGTGGTGGTGGTGGTGGTGGTGATGAGGGGCTGGTGTGGTGCGGTGGTGGTGATGGGGCAAGGTGGGGTGCAGCGGTCTGGGTTAAGGTGTGGTGTGGGTAGCGGTGGTGGTGGTGGTGGTGTCGGTGTGTGGTAGAGCGGTGGGGTGGGGGTGAGGGGGGAATGGGGTGTGGTGTAGCGGTGATCATATAAAGTGTTAAATGTCACAATAATTAAAGCGCTCAATTTGACTTTTTTTTTTTTTTTTTTTTTGTGTCAAGGACAAAACTATATGAAAGCTTGTTTCTACGAGTGCCCAGTAATGGTCTACTCATGGCTATGCTATCTTTTATGGTGGTAGTCTCATTAGTTGGTCTTTTAGAACACGGTCTGTTATTGCTCGCTCTAGTACAAAAGCATAATATCATGCTGTTGCGTTGCTACTATTTGGGTTCAACAGCTACTTAAGGAGCTCGGCGTCTCTCTCTCAAGTAGTCCTCGTTTGCTATGTGATAACTTAAGTGCCAAGTATATGAGTTATAATCTGTTTTTTTCATAAACAGTCAAAACATATTCGAATTGGCTATTACTTTGTATGAGAAAAAGTTGAACGAGGGAATTTGGTATCTTATACATTGCCTTTGAAAATCAGAGTGTTGATTTACTAACTAAAGGTCTTTCCTTATCTCTGTTTTGTGTTGTTCCACCAACGTTAAGATTGCGGGAGATGTTGAGGATAAAATATTATCTGCACAATCTTCCTCATTCTCTTCTCAACCGAACAAGTCAATGCTCAATCTGCATCCTCAAAGCCACAGCTAATCAGATATTGAGGCCACATGAGGACATTTTGTTTTAGATTTAAGTGTTTGTCTCTCTCTTGTTGACTTCATCTAGATAGAATATATATTTTATATATTTCTCTTGACAGTATATTATCTTTTGTAAAGTCTACAAATATAATACAAAGGTCTTATATTATCAAGTGACCAATTATTTATTTTATTTTCTCTCTTCTTCTTTATTGAGCTGCATTTAAAGGGGTCGTATCTTCTAAATTATCAAAAAAGATAGTACTATAAAAATGTTCTCGGGAAGAACTGCAAAATGGATGTGAATTTTGTTTTTGACAGTTAAAGTAATGCTCTGTATCATTGTGAAGTGAAAAATGGGCAAACAAACAGAGTTTCCATCCCACCCACAATGAACAAAACCATGGAAAAGGAAGAGGTGTATAAGATATAGTAAGGGATGTCGAACTAACAGGAGGAGAATTTGAAATGATCTTCTGGTGGTTGATAACTCGAAGACGCCTTTGGTCAAAACGATAACTCAGAGAATTCCAGCACAAAAACACCAGTAATAACAACATAAACATAGGGTAAGGGAGCCAACTTGATGCTTAATCAACCTGGAACCCAACATCAAAGTTGAGACCTGACCCCGAAGCAGACAATCAAGGCAAACCTGCACTCGCACACTTGAAGAAAACTCAAAAAAATCAACGGGTTTTATCCCAATCTAAGTTCTATAAAACCTCCCCTCCTACGAACGAAAGCCCACGGCATTACTTGAAGACTAGAAGGTCGAAAATATGCTCCCACTGAACAGCAAGTAGCCCACCCGCTAGCATCGGTAGCGCACATTAAGAAGCTCACACCCTAACATGACAGGAAGCCAAAACATGAGAAGACACACAAAAACATGAACAAGAAGTGTTAAGATTAGAGATTGATAGTCTCCCAAAACACCTATATATGACTGGTATTATTAAGGGCTATATAATAATGGTGACTCCTGGAGTCCCGGAGTTATAGTTTTAGAGGCCTATAAATTGGTCGCCCTTGTGCATTGGATTGGTAGGGGAAAAGATGTAGGGCAAATAGTGGGAGATAAAATTATATTGCTTCCCTTTTATAGATGCAGGCTTCGACTGAACCACGTAAATTCTAGTGTCAAATTTGCAGCCCCGACTCCTTCCTTTTTCCAATAATTAGTGACAAAGTCACAGCCCGACTCCTTTCTGTTGTGTTTGCTATTTTTATTTGTAGTTAGGTAATTTGTGGGTGGTCCTAACAACCAGTATTATAATGGTTGGGAATTGCCCGCATTCCTAACAAGAAATCCACCAGAGAAAACCCAGTATTCCATTTTGCAAGAAGCTAGTTTCGGGTTTGTTTTGCATAGTTTTGGTGCCGATTTTCCAGTGGTCGGTTCAAAATAGGTTTTCGGGTGGGTTTTTGTGGGTTGGTTTTGGCTATCGCAAAGAGGTGTGGATCGTTTGAGTAGAAAATTATTTTGGGCAAGATATAGAAACACCCCGAACTTTCTTACTAAACTCAAGAGACCTCTAGACTTTTAATTTGACACAATACTCCTCTAAATTTTATAATTCAATAAAACACGCCCCCTGTACTATCAAATCTATAAAATGCCTTGTGTTTAATAACAAAATTTAGGGATTGTTATTTTCATATTAGGTAAGAAAATATGGAATATGTTTAATTTAAACGGTAAATTTGACATAGAGAGATTATTTGTGTTTAATACTATAATTTAAGAGATTTTTTTTAAATTCAATGTGCATGCTGTGAGTGTCTAAATATCAAACTTTTAAAATTAATAACAAAATTTAGCACTTAAATTAATTAATTACAATTCACTTATTATTGTCTAACTTAAAAAATAATTGTCGCTGAAATGTTGATATTAGATATGACTCACATCCATACATATCAAATTAAGTGCTTGAATTAAAAATAACCCATTTTCTCCCATCTAATATAAAAAATAACTACCCACAAACTTTATTATTAAACTCAAATCAAGTATACACATTGAATTTATAAAGCTATTAATGTGTTCGAAGTTCGGGGGTAAGTTGTGCGTAATGACAAAGTTTTTGAAGCCATATTACAAATTGAAAGTGCAAAATGTGTAATTTGTTTAATTATCAAGTTCAAATGGTATGTTTTGTATAATAACAAAATTCCGAGAGCCATTTTATTAATTAAAAATGTAGGGGTGTGTTTTATTTAGTTGTGAAATTCAAAAAGGTGCATTGTGTGTATTGAAAGTGCAGGGGTCTCTTGTATTTTTAAGAAGTTTATGGGAGTGTTCTATTTTTGGCCCAACTATTTTTAAAGGTCTATTTAGTATCATTTGTTTTTGTAATTTTAGCTTTTTGAGAACCAAAAAATTAGAATTTTAAAAAATAGTTCATCATTTAGGCATTCTATTTTCAATTTTCACTCAAATTAAGATAAAACGCTAATAAAAAATTAAAAATTAGAAAGAATCATTTACAAAATATGAGTTTTTAGTTTATGAAAGACCAAAAAATTCAAACAGGAAACATATATCGAACAACCCCTAAGTTGTTGGAATGTATAGTTTGTTCCTTGATATAATACTAAGCCTTATTGACTAAAAAGTCACATGCCCAACTAAAGATTCCAATGAAGCAAGCCTTATTGAGTTAAATTAAAAAAAAGCACTTCACAGTGTTCGACCATAATACAAAATAGGTTTTAGATAAAATTAAAAGAGGTAAGTAGAAAAATAATGCCCATCCTTTAAACCAAAAACATAATTTAAAATTTTTAAGATGAAATTATCCTTATTCATAACTTAAGAAAATTAATTATTAAAAAATAAAACAACAACAACAAATTACCCAGTGCCTTAAAAGGCTCTCGCCAAGATAGGTCTGTGAAGGGTGAAATGTACGCAGCCTTACCTCTATAAGGTGATACCTTGAAATGAGGCTGAATCTGATACAGACATTCCCGAGCCCAACCCCGAACCACTTGTTCTGATCCCGAGTTAGTATTGACTCACCACATGCTGAGGTGACAAGTCTAGTGTTTCCCTTTAATCATATATATAGCAGAGTTAGAATGTAATTAGGGTTATGAGTGATGTGAGTAATGTCTCTCTCCCTAACCCTTCTATCTTCTTCCTCCGCCTTTTCTTAGCTTATACTTAGGCAATTACTTGTAAATCCTCCAATTATACTAGACTATATACATACATACATACAATATACTCAACAGGGCAGCCATTCTTGCCCCGTAGCCCGTTAATTTCGTTGTTAATTGTGAATGTGTTTATTGTTCTTGAGTATTTGAGGTTGTGGAGCTATCATTTGGTATCAGAGCCGGACAATCCTCAGCTAGTGAAGCTTGAATTGATCGGTAATGGCGGAGGGAACCAGGTCACAAGTGACAATGCGAGAGCCAGATTAATCAAATGAACACCAGTTTACTTCGTTAGAGCACTCGATCAATGACCGTCAAGAAGTGGTAAATGGCATCTCGATCCAAATAGGTGGCCTCGCGCATCTCTTTCATGACCGACAACCACCAGCAGCCGCCAATTGCCAGCCACCCGTAGAACCAGATGGTAACCTGGTGCCGGCAGTGAGAGGTAATTACCAACCACCCCCTCGAATGTCTAAAATTGATTTTTCCAAGTTTAGTGGGGGTAAGGGTGGGAATGCTTGGCGCCATCATTGTGAAAGGTACTTTCACATTGATGGCACACCGAATGATATGAAAGTTATGATTGCTAGTGTCGCTCTGGAGGGTGATATTGAAGAATGGCATGACTCATTTGAGGAGACATGGCCGATTGGGGTGACCGTCCCTTGGGAGGTCTACGCTCTGCGAATCCGAGCTTGGTTTGTGGAAACCCTGGAAAACCCCTTTATCGAACTTATGAAATTGAGGCAAGAAGGGTCTGTTGAAGATTTTTTGCGTCAGTTTGAGAAATTGAGCAATCGAAGTGGTTTGAGTGAAGATCAAAAGATTAGTATCTTGTTAGGGGAATTGTGCGATGAGATTGCAGGTCATGTTCGTATGTTTTGCCCTCAAACTATACATGATGCTGTGACTTTAGCAAAGCAACAAGAACGGAACTGTGCTTTCATTGAGAGGGTAACGAGTAAAAGTCCCCTAAAAACGGCACCTCTACTACCGTCACGGACTCCCCTCCGGGCCTTACCTGTTGTGCCCCCACCCCGCCCACCCTTGTGGCTGCTACCCACCCCTCCTGTCCCCCTATGGGCTCCCTTGCTATCCGATCAGCCTCTCACCCACTAAATTAGATGATCTTCGTGCTTGCAATTTATGCTTCCGTTTCCGTGAGCGTCTCACCCCGGGACATCGGTGTGCTATGCGCAACCGCGCCCGGGTCATTTGGTTAGAGGTGGATGACGCTGAGGAGGATGACTTGATCGGTCCCCCACATTTTGTTCCAGATCCTAATCCCGCTCCGGACCCTCTCATTTCAATCCATGCTCTGGAAGGTCTTTCTCAATGCCAGACTATGCAAGTGACGGGTCAGTGCGGACGTCGTACTCTCAGTATTTTGATCGACAGTGGGAGTACCCACAATTTCTTGGATACCGCTCTTGCCACATAATTGGGGTATCACATTGATACCTCTGTGCACCTGACAGTGACTGTTGTGGACGGGAAATCTATTTTTTGTGCCGCCGTTGGTCTCAATTTTTGTTGGGTCCTTCAGGGTGCTTCCTTTAACTCTGATATGCTACTTATTCCACTTTCCAATTGTGATGTTGTTCTCGGCATTCAGTGGCTTCGAACATTGGGCAAGGTCACTTGGGATTTCTTGGCCTTACTAATGGAATTTACACTCGCTGATCAACCTTATGTTCCGTGGGGCATCCGCAATTTAGCTCTCCGGACCGTGTCTGACAGTGCCTTATCCTCCCTGTAGCCCGATGCTGCTTCATTCTTTGTTGTTTCCGCTTTTGTGGCACCGTTTACTAAAGCCCAGTTCTCGGTTACTGCTAATACCGAGCTTGCTACAGTACCCGATGACCTGTAGTAGATTTAGGTGATTTTTCTAATGTGTTCTGTAGCAGCCGGGTCTCCCGGCCTCCCGCCCTACTTTCGATAACCGTATTCCCCTCAAGGAAGGTAGTAATCCCATTAATTTATGTCCTTATCGTTACCTGATCTTTCAAAAGGACATTATTAATTCATTGATTAAAGAGATGACACAAGCCGGAGTTATACGCAATAGTAATTCCCCCTTTGCCTCACTGGTTGTCCTTGTGAAGAAAAAGGACGGTACGTGGCGTTTATGCATTGTTTACCGTGCTCTTAATTGTATGACGGTCAAAGAAAAGTTTCCAATTCCGATTATCGAAGAACTACTTGATAAGTTGGGTGGCACACCATACTTTTCGAAGTTGGATTTGAAAGCTGGGTACTGGCAGATTCGTGTGGCTCCCGAGGACATTCATAAGACGGCTCTTAAAACCCATTCCGGTCACTAGGAATTTATAGTAATGCCCTTTGGGTTGTATAACGCTCCGTCTACATTCCAGAGCCTCACTAAATGATCTTTTCGGCCCTTCTTACGCTACTTGGTCCGGGTATTTTTCGATGACATTCTTGTCTATAGTGCTACTTGGACTTCTCATTGGGAGCATTTATGCTACATGCTCTCAGTTCTTCGTTCGAAACAACTCACCCCTAACCGGGGTAAATGCACCTTCGGATCCTGTTGCATCGAGTGCTTGGGCCATTATGTATCAGGTGACGGGGTTGACACGGACCCCCGCAAGCTGACAGGGTAAATGCACCTTCGGATCCTGCTTCATTCTTTGTTTTCTCGGACTCTCAGGTTATTAGCAACGTTTCATTGCCCATTATGGCTTGATCGCTCGCCCACTCACTGATCTTTTGCGGAAGGACAATTTTCATGGACTCCAACCGCTGCCATTGCTTTCGATCACCTCAGATTCGCTCTTACTTCAGCTCTGGTTCTCGCCCTTCCCAATTTTTCTAAGAACTTTATCGTCGAGACCGACGCATCCGGCATGGGTATCGGTGTCGTTCTCATACAGGAGGGCTAACCTATAGCATTTATTAGCCGTTCTCGCACTGCAACATCAAGGTCTCTCAGTGTACGAGCTGGAACTCCTCGCCGTTGTTTTCACGATCGAGAAATGGGAACAGTATTTGAAGGGTTGTCATTTAATTATCCGAACCAACCAACAAAGCCTCAAATTCCTTCTTGAGCAACGGCTTTCCACACCTCTTCAGCATTTATGGCTCGCTTGACTTCTTGGTTATGACTATGACATCGTCTACAAGCGGGACACCGACAACAAGGCTGCAGATGCTCTCTCTCGGTTACCCGGTACTGCGGTTCTTTACATGGCCTCGATTTCTTCTTATTTCTTGGCCTGTCTATGGCACTCTTGGCAGAATGGCCCTGCACTTGCTCGTATTATCGCTTCGGTTTGGAGCAGCATTTTGATGGATTTTATCAAAGGCCTCCTGCTCTCTGGTGGCCACTCAACCATTCTCGTGATTGTGGACCGATTGACGAAGTACACTCATTTCCATTCTCTTTCTCATCCTTACACTGTAGCTTATGTGGCTTAACTCTTTTTAGATCACATCTATCTCCTTCATGGTCTTTCTGATATGATCATCAATGACCGTGATCCTTGTTTACAAGTACATTTTGGTGAGAACTCTTCTCACGCTTGGGCACTCAGCTTAACCCCTCGTCCTTGTATCACCTGCAGTCCAACAGTCAGACTGAAGTCTTGAACCACTGTTTGGAGACCTATCTACACTGTATGATCAGTGAACAGCCTCACCAGTGACACAATTGGCTCCCCTTAGCTGAGTGGTGGTACAACACCACCTTTCAGTCCGCGGCCCAAGCCACCCCATTCGAGCTCCTCTATGGCTATCCCCCACCTATTCATCTCCCTTATTTACTAGGAGAATCCTCCGTGGAGTCTATGGATCGTACATTAACCGCACGTGAGGAGACTATTCAGTGCCTTCGTCACCACTTGTTTCATGCACAGAACCGCATCAAGCAGTTAGCTTATCGCCATCGCATTGATCGGGTTTTTCAAATCGGAGATTACATCTGGTTGAAGCTCCAATCATATCGGCAGTGCAGCTTCACCACCTGTCGATCTGAGAAGTTGTCTCCACGCTTCTACGCCCCGTTCTGGATTGTCGATTGTGAGGGCTCCGTTGCCTATCGGCTGGACCTTCCCTCGCATACTTCTATCCATGACACCATCCACGTTTTACTCTTGAAATGATGCTCATCCATTCCGGCAACAAGCACTCCGCTTCCTCATATTTGGCCTCCGGTAGCCACACCACCATAGCCCCTTGCTATCCTAGATCGTCGTGTTGTGAAACTTCGTCGTGTTGCAGCCACCCAGGTTCTCGTTCAGTGGTCCAGTCACACTGCCAACGATGCTACTTGGGAATATCTTCATGATTTTCAGCTTCAATTTCCTACATTCGACCCTCGAGGACAAGGGTTGACTCATGGGGAGTGTTGATATAGACATTCCCGAGCCCGACTCCGAACCACTCGTTTCGATCCCGAATTAGTATTGACTCGCCATATGCTGAGGTGGCAAGTCTAGTGTTTCCCTTTAATCATATAAATAAGAGAGTTAGAATGTAATTAGGGTTATGAGTGATGTGAGTAATCTTTCTCTCTCCCTAACCCTTCTATCTTCTTGCTCCCCCTTTCCTTTGCTTATACTTAGGCAATTACTTGTAAATCCTCCAATTATAGGAGATTATATACATACATATACACAATATACTCAACGCAGCAACTGTTCCTGCCCCGTAGCTCGTTAATTTCGTTGTTAATGGTGAATGTGTTGATTGTTCTTGAGTATTTGAGGTTGTGGAGCTACCAATTTCTAAGGGCTCCTAACCCTAAAAGCAAAATTAATTATTAAAAAATAAATTGTCAACTATGGGTGACAAGTCAAGTCCAAGTCTTCATGGAAAAATTAGCAACTAGACAAAGAAGTTTTTTTGAACATGGCAAGGACCATTGATGATACGAACTAAAAACGAAATAGATTGAAATTAACTAAAAGTAGTAAAGGAAAGCATAAAAGGAAGAAACATCATTTAATTCATTAATGTTTATTCTAATACAATCATATGTCCTTATATAATAGGAAAAAAATGGAGGGAGTTTTAAGTATTGGTGGGAAAGTTTGAATATTGAAGAGAAATAAGAAATTTAAATAATGGCGGGAAAGTTTGAATATTTGAGGGAAATTCAAATTTTAGAATTGGAGGGAATTAGGAATGTACCAATACTTTCCCTTTCAAAAGACCCTTATTCTCAAGGGTCTAAGAGTAAGTGTTAACCCATATTTATCGCCTAATTTCCAAGTAATGTCGAACGCAAATGATGCAACTAATTTGGTGCAACTAAGGTTCTCTGCAGAGCTAGCTTTAATGTCTTTCCTACCGAATTACTCAAGATTAGCCTATTGACATATATACCTCTACCCTCCTCTTTGAAAGACCACTGCCCAGAATGATCGGTTTAAGTGGATCGCTTCTCCAAAGGACCCACAAAGTTTTTCCAATTTGTTGATGTGCTCCTCCAAGACCAAACGATAAGTACTATTAGGTAGTAAACTAAGGCCCAATATATTTATTTTCTCCGAACTTCAAGATAGAAAAATAGGCCACGTAAACTAGAATAAGCCCATAAGCACGTAAATATTCTAAATGTTGAGGGACATATGCACAAATTTCCTGGTATTTGACACTAGCCCCTTTCCTCCTTAATCCAATGGCAAAAAATAACCCTAACCACTTTCATTCTATGCGACTTCATTACAGTGGTGCGGCAACATCGGAGGCGATGGGGCAACTAAGATCCTCGAAAATGACACTAATGCAGCGCGTAGATGGAAATTAACGAAAACGGGAAGGTTCAACAGCCTTCCCTTAAATTTAATTACGAAAATAATAAAACAAAGGGGAAAAGGGTTACTCAAATTCTCACAATCCAAGAATAGGAGAAAACAATCTAAAAAATAATGAGAAAATATCTGAAAAATATGAATCCTAAGACCTGATTAACCCTATCTTTAAATAGAGGAGCTTTCCTGATGCACCAATTACTTGTACAAAAGATGATTTGATAGAAAATTAGGGTTAGAGAAGAGAATTGGAGAGAGAAAGAGAGAGAGAGTAGGATTAGAAGGGAGAAAAGGGAGAATCAAGAAAGAAAGGAGGAAGAAGAGAGGGAAGAGAGAAAGTATTTTTATTGAATGCCCAAGTTTCTAGTATTTACAATCTTTTATACTAACTAAACCCACAATCTTTTAATTCCCTTTTACTTTGCAATATTAAATGTATCATTAACCACCCCCCCCCCCCCCCCCCCCCCCCCCAATCAGAGCTTCCTTATCCACAAGGAAGAAAGTTAGGAAAACGAAGTTGGAGCTCATAGTATTCCTCCCATATGGCGTCCTCGATGGGGTGATCTCTCCAATTGATCTGAATCTGCGGGGCTGCAGCATTGCAACGCTAGACGACCATCCAAGAAGGCCCAAGGATGCCAATTATTGCCCGAAATGTGAGGAAGCTCACCCAGATGTCCACTCGTGATCGAACCCACGTGCCGACGTAGCGGCATGACAAATGGAAGAAAGACCATGCAACACCTATGTTTTGCCTTGCCCATTGAACGACATTTGCAACCGATCGAAGTCCCAGATAATAAGGCTCAAGGTAGTCAACCATTAAATACTGAGAACCATTTCATAGCCTCCCAAATCAATCACAAAAACATTAGTAACAAACTCATGACCTTGGGCACTCCAACAGAAATCACGACATAGCTCTTCGCATTGAATCCGATTTTCATCAGCCACCATAACCGACATCGATGAAATAGGTGAAGACACACATCCCAACCACTGAGCCTTTGCACAATCCAAAAAATTATAGGTGCTACCACTATCCACAAGAATGTGAAGCGGTGTATGATTATGAAAACCCATAATGCGCATCATACTGAAAGAAGAAATGCCCGCCAAAGCGTTATACGAAAATTACGGTCCATCCTCAACCACAGCATCGCCCGGGTCGAAAAGTAAATCAACCAAATCATCATCGACAAAGTCCTCAGCAGTACCAGAAAGAATTTTTAGTTGAGAATTTGTAACTTTACAAAACTTCATGTGACCCGGAGCAAAAGGTTAGTTACAAAAGAAACAAAGGCCCTTTTCTCGATGATCCTCAAACTCGGTTTCTGAAATAATATGCTCGTAGCGTTTAATACTATGGGACCCCATTCCAGAATCGGAAGAAGAACGCACCACTAAACTCGAAGATGGTACCAAAAAAGCAACTGGTGTACGAAAAGACGTGGGACGAGAAAGACCAGAAATAGAGGAACGGGGGTTCACTAACAAGTGAGTCTCTTGTAATCTTGCCAATTTCATAACATGGTGCAACGTGTGAGGTTGAAGCATGAGAACAAGATACTGAGTTGAGTCTTTTAATCCGGAGATAAAACACAAAACCAAGTAATCCTCGGCAAGAGGCACCAAATGCTCAAATTGCACTTGATATTCTATCACACTGCCATGTTGACACAATCTCATCAATTCATCCATTGGATCTTTGTAAACTTTACTAAATCTTTAAATTATTAATGTTAAATATTCAGACCACGATATTTCCTCAATTGATTGACAGCGAGTTTTAAGGAAGGCACGATGCCATTTAAGAGCGTCATCCTTGAGATGCATTGATGCTAGTTTAGCTTTTACCAAATCAGGAGTAAGATCAATTGTAAGGAATTGTTCAGCTTTCCACACCCAATTTTTGACTCCACCACCACCAAAAAAACGCGGGAAATCGATTTTTGACAATCGAGTATTAAATTGATACTGTGAAGGAATGCAAGATGATACACCAAAGTCAATAACCGAGTATTAAATTGATACCGTCGTCCAGGCGGTGCCGACTCTAAATTTCATGCAAAATCTCCATGACTTTTCTCTGTTCTTGTTTGGTTGAAGAGATGTCCAATTGCACACAGCCTTCAAAGACCTAAAGGCGCTCATCCATAGTGTGCTGCAATCGAACCTTGAGGCATCGCAAATCCGTGATACTGCGGGTGTCGTCAGCCATAATCGAACCAAAACACAGCATGAATCTAAATCTGATACCAAATGATGCACCAATTATTGGTACAACAGATGAATTGATGGAGAATTAGGGTTATAGAAGAGAATTAGAGAGAAAAGAGAGAAAGAGAGAGATTAGGGTTAGAAGGGAGACAGAGGAGAATCGAGAAAGAGAGGACAAAGAAGAGAGGGAGGACAAAGAAAGTATTTTTATTGAATGCCCAAGTTTCTGGTGTTTTCAATCTTTTATACTAACTAAACTCTAACTAAACTCATAATCTCTTAATTTCCTTTTACTTTGCATTATTGCATGTATCATTTCCTAACTAGACTCAAACTAATACGAATTCTAAATTAAATCCCAAACTGAGATCAACGGTGGATATTGCAATCCATGTGATTCATCTAGCAATTCGTGTGATCTTTCTAAAGTCAAGACTAAAAATTACAAATAAAATTAACTAATTAGATTTTAAATCTAAGCTTTCTTAATTAAGGTGAAATTCTAACTTCTCCCGACAATACGCCTGCCTTCTCGCCATTCCGAGCAACTCATCAAATGCCACCTTCCAAGCTATCCGCCAATTAAAAGGCGGGGCTACATCAGACACGACCCTCGCTGGATTTGTGGTTGGGGAGCTAGCTTTGCGTGTTGGCTGCGATGATTGGGCATGAAGTTTTGTGACTTTCGTTTTTGTATTGATCTTGTTGAAGACGCGATAGAGGACACTAGAGGTTCATTGGTGTTATCTCTATTCTTGATGCTTGTTGTTGGTGATGATGGAGCAACCATTGATTGCCATTGCTGGTGCTCTAATGGATGTTCAATTGGAACCTCCAATGGTGGTTATGGGGTTAAATGGGAGGTGTTGAAGCAAGCAGAATGAATAACATGACCAACAATGTTGAAATCAATCATTTCTTCACCTCTGACTACCATTGACGATGTTAATTTCATCAATTTGCTATAATTTTTGTATCCTTCTTTGATCTCACCAAATTTTGCTAATATTTTTTATATGGATTTTTGTAATTAGGCGATCGCAAACGGATTAATCACCATAATAATCAGAGGTCTAAGGATGGATTGACTCTGATAACAATGATACGAACTAAAAATGAAATGGACTGAAATTAACTAAAAGCAATGAAGGAAAGCATAAAAGGAAGAAACATCATTTGATTAATTCATGTTTATTCTTTAATACAATCATATGTCTATTTATAATAGGAAAAAATAGAGGGTATTTTAAGTATTGGTGGGCTAGTATGAATATTGGAAGGAAATACGAATTTTTGAATTGGAGGGAATTGGGAATGTATCAAATGAATCCTAGTTAAAATATTGTTGGGGTCTAGACACCTAAACTCGATTTAATCAACCGTCCAAGCCAATATTAATGACAAATATAATTACAGGGCACACTAATATCACCAAATACCAATGGCGAAAAAAATATGTGTAAATTAAATCAACAGCATATATAAGGTGGCAAACCATCCAGAGTAGAAGAAAAAACCACAAGGCAAATCAACAGCAAAATCCGCTATAAAAATAGCAATTACAAGGCTTAAGGTTTCAAGAAGTTTGCCCTAACTTAAAACCTACAAGCAATTAGTGATATAAGGACTACCTCCATAGGCCAGAGAACAATTGATTCTCTTATAGGATCGGAGATGGCATCCTATCCTTACACACAAATCTAATAACAATCAAGCACAATCCAACCACAGCTTTGATACTGGTAACTACTGGATAACTAAGATGCTATCCGGATTTGTATATTATATATTGTATGAACTAATTACAAGTAAAGAAGGGGGAAGACATCTAGAAGAAATGGGGAGAGATAGAAAGAATTTGGGGGAGATATAGAGGTGAGCACACACATTACAAGAATGACCTAAATATCTCTAACTACCCCGTATTTATACTAAAGGTAGTGATGAGGTGTCCCCAAGTAGGATAGGTGAGGTGGTGGTGATGATGTGGCAGATGACATGACACGAGCATGTGTAGCAATACTCCCTGCCGAACTTGACCGCTTTGCACAAGGGTCAAAGGTGGGGAACCGGAGCTTGCAAATCATGAAGAAATTCCCACGTAGCATCATCAACGAACTATCCACGTCATTGGACTAGAACCTGGGTGGCAGCAATGTGGCAACGGTGAATAATCCTGCAGTCCAATATAGTTTCAGGCTGAGGCGAGAGTGGGTTTGGTAGCCAAGTCTCAGGTAACGGGGTAGTTTGGGCGGGAACCATGTGGTAGTGCTTGAGAAGGTTAACATGAACAGTATAGTGTATGGTGGCATGAGCTGGCAGATCTTGCTTGTAAGCGGCTGGCCTAATACAGTTGAGAATTCGAAACGGCCCATTGAATCGCAGAGCGAGCTTGTGGATTCGTCAATAGGCGACACTAGCTTGGCATTAAAATTATGAGCTCTTCAAGAAAGGCTCTACATACTTATAGCACTAATCCTTTAGGATGGCTAAGTCTAAAAATATCCAGAGATACAATGATCCTAGACACATGGACTAACCGACTCAACCAACAACTAACTAACTTGCCGCCACTATTGACCGGCATTGACCACTAGCTTGACCATCACAGCTAACAAGCTCTAGACTTCACTTATTACATGACTTAACCCAAGCTTAAGCTACTAATTACATCAAGACTTATTCTAACTACAATATTAACTCACTAATGCAACTCAATTCGCTATACTCAACACCTTATTATATTGATACTTTATTTCATATGCCCCATATTATGAGAATCATAACATTACTCCCTTCTTTAAAAGATTCTTGTCCCCAAGAATCAAGAATAGAGTTAAAGCTTGAAGACCAAGGGCCACAAAAGGAAACATGAGTTGAACATGAAGCAAATTTACGGTAGGGCTACTGTTGCGAAATTCAGCATCTATGAACACATTCAATGCGGATCAGGATCTGATTGGTACTGCGACTGGACTTGCTGAAATTTGTTGCAGTTGAGCGAACCAATGAAGAACTGACTCTGAAATGCAGCAGGTACATGAGTATGACTCTTGTTTCGACACAATGTTTGCATTTGAATGTGTAGTATTCTTCAGGAGGTCTGCACTGATCAAACCAAACCATCCTAACATCAACAACACACCCACGACACCTCATGATGCAGTTAATACAACTCAAAACTCTTTCTTGCAGCAAAGAACCATAAAACACACCAATACTTCTGAAATTCTGCTTGTAATATGCTGCACAACAGAATTTGAATGTCGTTAAACCCATAAGTCTACATATGAAGTCCTTGAACATCTCGGGAGGCCTTCCAAACTCAGACCAAGTGAAACCAGCAGCACCATTGCATTCCAAAAACTTCCAATCTTTACTGAAATTACCCAACAACTCCATCTTATTGTTGAAACATATAGGGCACCAAGGAGAATGCAGCAGCCAACAGATCACCTGATATTTCCTCCATGACACGTAATGTTTGAACTTTGTTTTACCAAGCCCATACACACCGGGCTCATCTGTTATTGCATTGTCGTCCATGCCACTTCCATAACTGCTGAATTCAGAAGTTTGGTAGTGTAGATCCCAAGCAAATTGTAACTACTGCTGTCACTGAATCTAGCTCATGTTTGGTTCAGAAATAAGCTTCCTGTTATCCATAGGTTCATAAGACCTCTCAAGACCACAATTGCACCAACCATGATTCTATTTAACATCTGATGTGCTGCTGACAGTGAAGGAAATGGAATTCTCCAAGAATTTTCAGTAGCTTCTATTACTTCTATTGCTTGAATCTTGAGTGTGAACTTATAAGATCTGAAAATCTCAGCCTTTCTATCCCAAATTCTTGCATAGACCACACAAACTAAGATTTCATAAGCCATTGTTGAATGCCAAAGAAACAACGTTATAACTTAAACTCCTAAAACATTCCAATTGGCATTGCTAATGCTGCAGCTCACAATTAGCTCTGTACAGCAGATTTCCTTGGACTCCAAGCTCTTCTAGCCACCAAACCTGCCTCCAATGAACCAGCTTTGCTTCCTTGTCAATGAGCTTAAGAATGTACATCAAATCAGGACACATATGACAATTCAAAGTTACTGAGATTAATTTCAAAACGAAAGGAGATTTGTCCTATTCGTTAATGCTGAAATGTAAAATACTTTCAGCTAGAATTGATCATGTTTCCTTGTTGTACTCCTTCATCCAAACATTCAAAAAATGTTGAAGCTTGTGCCTTTGATTCTTCCATTCAGAACCCACACAACCGATCACAAATGAGCCATAATTCTGTAATGTGATCCAATACTGCAACAGCACCGAATGTCCTGCCAAAAGCCTTCGTATTCCAAAACCAAACCAACCACCAAGCCCCATAACTTCAGGAGGACTCATATTTGGTTGCACTAATGGAGCTTGTTTTCTGCCCATAACTTGATTATTGCACAATCTGAATTTGGAGCTCAAAACACTTGCCTCATTACTGTCCAGCACTGTCATCCCAACCCAAATGCAGGAACCAGATTCCACCAAAGCATCAGGGGGTCTTCCAATACCAAGCATAACCAAATGACCTTTAATTCTACTGGATCTTGGCTGAACAAACCTAATTTTCATATCAGAACCCAATTTGTGAGCTTCTAACATGTTAAGAACTCTTCCAGAAATCAAGCTTGCCCTAAATTGAACTCGGGAAATGATTTTAGCAACTTGCTTGAACCTTTCCTCCAACTCGGCCTCCCGTTTCAGCTTGTTATAATCATGATCTACCTTCCCTGGATTAGGAGGAAGCTTGTCACAAGTACTTGCACGTGGATAGGTCACAACTCCACTCAAATAAGGAAGCAAAGCAACCCAATCTTGCAAAACATCTAGCTGAAAGTGTGCTTCAGCTCCCTTAAGTGCACACCTTTCTTTACCCAGCTTAGGAGGAGGCTTTATACTCATGTTTGCACTTAGATATACCTTCTCTTCACCCAAAAGCACACCTTGTTCTGCATCAGATAATACCACAGCAGCTACAATTGATTTCCTAGCAGAATGTGATTGTTTAGCAGTGAAGATGCTACAATTCTGACCCAAAATCCGATCGTCAGTATCCCTCACATTCTGATTCTGCATACCAACTTGCCATGGTGAAGTACTTAATAGATTTGGCAATGTATTCATTGATACTACAGCAGTAACATCAACCTGCCCAGTTAAAATCAAAGGTTCTGCTAAATCCGCTCCTTGTATACCAGCATATACATTGATAAAATCAGTAGCTTGAGTTAGTTCTTGTTGCCTAACTTCTTCCCGGGGACCATCCCGATGTCCCTTACTTGATTTGGACTCAATTACAGCAACTACTGGTAGTTCAGTGTTCTGTTATTGCAAACTCAAAAGCTCCTTAGGCTGACACACAACCTCACGCTTCAATTTCTGCTTTGTAATCTTCTTTTACCACAAAAATCTTTCAACGGTTCGTTTAGATGGTTCCTCTTCACTTTACTCTTTGCTTTCTTTATCATTCCCTTGACATATGAATCGTATTCCCACTCCGGAAACATATCTTGCTATACCTCAACATCTACAAGATACTCTAACTCTAGCAAAGAGTATTCATAATGATCAACTTGTTCAAACTCGGGTTCCTCTAACTTGTGTTCATCAATATCGGCCTTATCGTGGTCGAATTCATCTTCAACGGCAACGGATTCCACTCCAACTTTCTATTTTTGCTCAACATTAAGCTCTTGTTGTATAACTCTATCCATTATCTCCGAAGGCTCATTTGCATTAAGAACACCAGTACAATCTCGATTAATGTTTGCAAACTGATGAGCTGAATACTCCCGATCCAAAATTCGTCACAACCCCTCATCCCATGCCTATTTCATTTTCTGCCAAAACTCCTCGCGTTCTTGTCTCAATTCTTGCTTTATTTTCTCCCAAGGATCACTCATCACAGATTGACAAGAGCTATCATCAATCATACCAGTCATATTTGCAATGAACAACAATGCTTCGATCTGAAACAGCTCAGTTCGCAGAAATATAAGTTCGAAAATCACAGAAGAGTGAGACTTGTTTCGCAACTCTTCAACAGCAGATTGCTTAATGAAGTTCTACTCCTTCGTTCGCACAAAACAATTCCCTGCTAACGGCTCCTCTACCGTCACTGAGTACAAACCCTAATATGCAGATTTTCGCACACAAAGAACTCGAACCAAACCCTAACTGAGATGCTTCTTGACTAATAGACTTACAATTCTGAATTAGGCCCAACTCTAGACCACAGTCAAGTCCTCAACACAATACTCAAAGCAATCTTCAAAAACGAAATCAAATTTCACCCTTTCGGTTCTCAGTTCAATTGTCAGATTCGCGTCTAAACAAATCTCAACTCAATAACATATAATTTTTAAGAATCAACTGAATTCTCACTACTTTTATGCTTATTGACATGAATTATATCACAAATCAGCAACAAACGCAGATTCTGATCGAATTGTAACTTGAAGTTCAGAAACAGTTACCTTAACCTCACTGAATTGTAGAATCTGAATTAACCTCAATTCAGCTTGTTTCTAATCTTTTGATTATGATCAAGCGTAATGTTGATCCAATAGCTCACTTTAACTTCCTCTCCCACTAATCAGATGAATGTTTAATCAAGAATAATTATGCTCAGCACTCAACTTCAGCAACTAATGCTATACTTCAGCACTCAACTTCAGCAGCTAATGCTTGATCAATTCTACTGAATTCAATCTGAATCAGCTTTGATGTTGAACGTAATCAACCTATACTGATCAATTAAACTTTCTTCATTATAACTCAATCAGATTTATCCCAATCGAAAGCAATTCCCAGGCACGTGCAGATCAACAATGCATATGACTGTACATAAACTCTTCAAGTTCAGAATTCAGAATTGAATTCTTGATCACCTAAAACTGGACTAAATCAATATCAAACTATTTTTGTTGATTAATTGCAACACAATCAATCAGATTTTGTATTTTTCCTGATTTTGAGCTTGATTCGGAAGCAAATCAAGGCTCTGATACCAATTGTTAAGATTCAAGATTACTCTTGGATCTTAACCTAGGTTGAGATAGTGAGAGTATGAGATGAGGAGAGAATTTAGAGTTAAGATGTGATAAGAAGTGAAAGGGGAGATGAGAAGTAGAGAGAGATGTCAAAAGATATCAATTTGTCATTCGTCAAAATTATGAGCTCTTCAAGAGAGGCTATACATACTTATAGCACTAATCCTTTAGGATGGCTAAGTCTAAAAATATCTAGAGATACAATGATCCTAGACACATGGACTAACCGACTCAACCAACAACTAACTAACTTGCCGCCACTATTGACTGGCATTGACCACTAGCTTGACCACTGCAGCTAACAAGCTCTAGACTTCACTTATTACATGACTTAACACAAGCTTAAGCTACTAATTACATCAAGACTTATTCTAACTACAATATCAACTAGCTAATACAACTCAATCCGCTATATTCAACACCTTATTATATTGATACTCTATTTCATATGGCCCCTATTATGAGAATCATAACTGACTTCGATCCACTACGTCAACAGCGGATTCGCCTGGAAGATATGAGAGGTGGATTGGCGGCAATTGGCCATGGAGGACCTCGTATGGCATTGCTTGGGACGCTATGTGGAAGGAGGTATTATACCACCATTCAGCTAATGGAAGCCAACGCCGCCAATCACGGGGACACTCGCCAACCATACATCTCAAATAGGTCTGAAGACACCAGTTGAGAACCTCAATTTGACCATCGAACTGAGGATGGTAAGAAGAGGAGAAGTTCAACTGGGCTCTAAGGCGAGTCAAGAGGTTTTCCCAAAACGTGCTGATGAAAATAGGATCTCGATCGCTAATGAACGAATCAGGTAACCCATGCAGCTAGTATATCTGATAAGAAAAGTTGAGCAGCACCGGCGGCAGAATAAGGATGGCGAAGAGTATAGAAATAGGCGTACTTGCCGAGGCGATCCACTACCACAAGGATTACCGTGTAACCTGAAGAAGGCGGAAGGCCATGAAGTCAAGAGAAAATACTACTCCATACCATGTATGGAATAGGTAGCGGTTGCAGTAACTCGAGGGAAGTGACTGTTTCATAGTTGTTTTGTTGGCATATTGTACAATTGCAAACATACTCTTTGACTTATTTCATGAGACCATGCCAATAGAAGAGCGTTTGAGCTTGCTTATATGTCGCCTCGACACCAGAATGCCCCTCTTGAGAAGAGTCATGCATTAATAGAAGGATTAACTTACGCAAGGCAATATCGGCACCAACCACTAGGGGTCCACCGTGTTAAAGCTGGCCATGGTGCCAAGTGAATCGTGGATGGGATAGAGGCTCCGACAAACTTATCATTGATAATATGACTGAGGGTCTGATCTTAGCACCAAAAAGACTATAAGGCGCCATAAAAATCAGATGAAATGGTGGATAGCACCATATACAAGACCTCAAAACTCGAAAGGCGAGATAGGGCATCAGCTGCAAGATTCTCTGTGCCCTTTTTATAGACAATATCATAATCAAGGCCAATCAAACTCGTCAACCACAAGAACTGAAGTGATGTTGACAAGTGTTACCCTAAGAGAAACTTGAGACTCTACTGGTAGGTCCGGATAACAAAATGATGGCCGATCAGATATTGTTGCCACTTCTCTATGGCAAAGACAACCGTAAGGAGTTCGCGCTCGTACACTAACACAAATTGATGCCTTGGCACCAACGTCTTACTTATGAAGGCGAGAGAACGACTCTTTTGCATGAGAATGGCACCAATGCCTACTCCAAAAGCATCAGCCTCTATCACAAACGTCTTTGTAAAGTCGGGCAAAGCTAAGACTATCATGGAAATCAGAGCCCTCTTAAGGCATTCAAAGGCGACCTCAGCATCCTGATTCCATCCAAAATTGTCCTTCTTTAATAACTCTATTAGCGGTCAGGAAATCATCCCATAATGAGCAATGAAGCATCTATAATAGCTTGGGAGACCTAAGAACCTACGGAGTTGCTTTATGGTTGAAGGTCGGGACCAATCAGCCACAGCCGCCAACTTACTAGTATCGGCGGCTACCCTGTCAACAGACATGAAGTGAACAAGGTATTCAATTTGGCAAAACCCAAAGGTACATTTCACCTTGTTCGCCACAAAGCGATGTTGACGAAGCAAGCTCAGTACTAAACGCAAATGTTTTAGATGCTGCGACCATGTGACACCATAGACGAGAATATCGTTAAAGAAGACCAACACATAATGACGCAGCAAGGGACAAAATATGTCATTCATTAAACTTTGGAATGTTGACGAGGCACTAGATAGACCAAAGGGCATCATGGTAAATTCATAGTGCCCTAAGTGACTGCAGAAAGCCGTCTTGTACACATCCTCAGGCACCATTCGAATTTTCCAATGCCCAGACTTGAGATCGAGCTTGGAGAAGAATGAGGCACCACCCAATTCATCTAAGAATTCTTTCACGATTGGGATGGGGAACTTGTCCTTGATTGTCATTTTATTCAGGGCGCGATAATCATGTTATTTTATTCAGGGTGCACTAATCAATACATAGTCGCCAAGTTCCGTTTTTCTTCTTAGCCAGGATGACTGGCGATGCGAAGGACAAAGTACTGTTACGGATTATGCCTGCTGTCAACATCTCCTAAATAAAGGAGTCAATGACATCCTTTTGGAACAATGGATTTCGATATGGCCTTAGATTAACCGGATCACTTCCTTCTTTGAGAGGGATGCAGTGATCGAACCCAGGTCCACTTGCCGGCTCTTCCGTACTAGGAGTAAACACCTCAGAGGACTCATGTAATAAATCCTGAAGGACAAGAGGGTCCTCCACGGACTCAAGCTTGGAGGCATGCAAACTAAAGTGAGAGGGTTGATCTAGATGATCAACTGGAACGATGTAGAATGCAGCCAATTGACCCAACAAGGAAGATAGAGTGCTCTATGTGATAGGTTTGAGCCCTGATTGGCGAATACTAAGAAGAGTGTACAGCTGCTCAGCAATACGGAATTCCATGTCTAAAGCATCGAAATGCCATTGCACCTTTCCCAATGTTCAAAGCCACTAGATGCCCGACACCATGTCACACCTGGAAAGAGGAATGAGAGGCAAATGGGGCACCCTAAAGATTCTATTGAAAAGCCCAGCATAGTCCCACACATGTACTTGCTTGCCATCTGCAACGGTAACAGATGGTTGATGATGAGCGTCAACATAACACCTCAATAGGCAAGCTAGATGCACATCAAGAAAAATGTGGTTACTCCCACTGTCTACTAGTATACTCAAAGTCTGCTTGCCATGACTACTTTGCACCCACTTAGTTCGACATTGAGCCATTTCATGAAGGTCATGTATGGAGATGTGAGGATCTGGTGCTGGATCAGGCTTAGGTTCCAACGACTCAAAGCCTAATTCATCATCTGAAGCCTCGATCCAGAACATCTATTCCCGTTGTCACAAGGGAAACAATGACCCAGTGTTAACAAGCCATGGCAATAAAAATAAAGGTTTCATGCCCACAAGTCATCAAGATTAGCAGGTGATAGTCCCCATGGGGCCCTAGAATTTGGCGGCGTTCTAGTTGGCAAGGCTGGTAACACCAAGGGCCTAGTTGGCAAGGGTGTGTTTGGCAGGGTCGGTATAATCTTTGGTTGCAATACTCGACAAAGGCAAAATGGGAGCAAACTTGGACTGGTTTTTTCCAGTCACTCACTCAATGTACTCACAGTTCACCTCTTTGTAACTAAGCTAGGGTGATGGCTACTTGTGAGGTGTTGGGCTTAAACATCTTAAGCCATCCCGCTAAGTCCTCACACAATCCCCCCATGAAAATGCCAACTATTTTCTCCTCATTTAACCCACTATGGCTAACCAAAGATTCAAAGGCAGTTAAGTACTATTCTAGGCTACCCGTCTGTTTAAGCTTAGTCAGCTCGGTAAGTAGATTTTGGGCGGCTTTAGAGAATCGTCCTTGAATTTATACTGAGCAGACATCCAAGGGATGGGCACTCCTATGGCCACAATTGTTGATAGGCATTATGCCAACCCATGTCGGCACTTTTCAAAGCCACACTCGCTGTCATCGTTTTTAATTCTTCTACTGTTTGGTTCAGAATAAAATATCTCTCACATTAATATACCCAGTTTACTATATCATTCCCATTAAACTGCGGAAACTCTATTTTCGTGAGGCGAGTTGGGAAATGATAGTTAACTCCTTAGCAATTACGTTTTGGAGCCAAAGAACGCAATCGGTGCTTCGATCCATGATCACCACTTTGCTGCGATCGTGGTGCCAAAGGAGCGGGTCTGGCATGAGCTGAGATGGCAATTGTTCGTGTCTATAATGGTAGGCCATTCATCGTCTGACACATCTCGGCCACCGTTTCCGCCAAGTTGTCACATCCCCTATCAAGCTTCCCAACCAGCTCCCTCATTGACATCTGTTGTTTGGCACCTTCAGCCATTACTCTATCGGAGCTCTTCTCATATCAGCCAAGGAGCTAGTGCTTTGATACCAATTGATAGGATCTAAGATGGGATCCCATCCTCACACACAAATCTAGCAATAATCAAACAAAATCTAGCCACGGATACAATACCGATAACTACGGGATAGCTAAGATGCTATCCCAATTTGTATATTATATAGTGTATGAAATAATTACAAGTAAAGAAGAGAGAAGATATCTAGAAGAAAAGAGGAGAGATAGAGCGAATTTGGGGGAAAGATAGAGGTGAGCACACATATTACAAGCATGACCTAAGTATCTCTCACTACCCTCTATTTATACTAAAGGTAGTGATGAGGTGTCCCCTAGAAGGATAGGTGAGGTGGCAATGATGACATGGCAGATGACATGGCGCCAGCATGTGTATCATACTTCCCATTAATTCACTCCAAAATAATGTCTAGAATACCTACTCCAAAATGCTCCAAGAACAATTCCTGTCTTGATCAAAAATATTAGAATTTTATAGGGGAAACACTGCCGTTCTCTTGTCGTATGAACAAAGGCTACATCACATAAACCCTCAAAATATGAGGTATATATAATATATTACATATATGAGATGAGAGAAAACCTAGACTTAAAAAATTTAAAACCCAGATCTTGTTTTCCTTTTATTTTCATCTGTAAAATAATCTTTAATCTTTAGACAGGACCATAGTGCATATTATATACCCCCTAAATCACCCCTTCCAGCCCACTACGAGAAGGAGTGAACTCTGCATCAAACTGCTTGTCCATACTGGCTAACCTAATGCACAAGTCCAACTTGCCACTAGGAACCAACTTTGTGAATATATCAGCCATGTTCTTGTCAGCATGAATCTTCTTCAGCATCATTAACTTTTCTTCAATTACAGAACGTACCCAGTGATATCGCACATCAATGTGCTTTGTGCGGGCATAATACATGGAATTCTTACTCAGGTCCATCGCACTATGACTATCACAGAATACCATATACTCTTTCTATTTTAGACTCTTGAAGAAATCACTTCATCCACAACATTTCCTTCCCTGCTTCAACAGTAGCAATATACTTCACTTCAGTAGTGGAAAGAGCAACACTCTTCTGCAATCTAAATTATCAATACATAGCTTTCCCTGCAAAAGTGAACAAACACCCCAAGTAGATTTCCTACTATCAAGATATCCTACCATATCAGAATCCGTATACCCTTCCAGAACTAGTCCCAAGCCTCCAAAACTCAAAACACTGTTCTGAAGTACCCTACAAATATCTACAGATCCACTTCACTGCTTCCTAGTGAACTTTCCTGAATTTGGAAAAAAAACTTGCTCACAACACCCACAGCATGAGCAATATCTAGCCTGGTATAAAACACAATATACATCAAATACCCAACAACAAAGGAGTAGGGAATAGAAGCCGCTTCTTTTGCTTTCTTGGTCATAAGACAAGACTGTTTACTCAATTTAAAATGTGCAGCAAGAGGTATGCTAACTGGTTTAGCACTCCTCATGTTGGACCTATCAACCACTCGTTCAATATGCCTTTCTTGTGACAAAAAACTTTCCAAATTTTCTATTACAAGTAATCTCCATATCCAAAATTTGCTTCGATGGATCCAAGTCTTTCACTAGAAAGACTTGGACAACTCCTCTTTAAGTTTTTGAATCATATTTGCATCTTGACCAACAATTAGCGTATCATCAATTTAAAGTTGTAAAATGATGAAATTACCTCTAGAAAATTTTCTTATATACATACTCAATGATATACTATTGTTCTCTTGTACCCTTGACACACCATAAAGGAGTCAAACTTCTTGTACCACTTCCTAGGAGCCTATTTCAAACCATACAAACTCTTTTTCAATCTGCAAACCCAGTGCTCTTACCCTGAACTACATATCCCTCAAGTTGCTTCATGCAAATCTCCTCTTGCAAATCAACATGGAGAAATGTTGTCTTCACATCTAACTGTTCTAGCTCAAGATTCATACTAGCTGCCATATCTAGTGCCACTCGAATAGAACTCATCTTCACAACAAAAGCGAAGATCTCATCAAAGTCAATCCCTTTCTTCTGATTCAAGCCTTTCAACACCAATCGAGCCTTACGTTTTACAACTTGATCACCATTCTTTTTCAGCTTGAACACCCACTTGTTCTCAAGTGCTTTTCTACCCTTAGGATGATCAACAAATTCATAAGTCCTAGGGGTAAGCATGGGTTAGGTACCCTACCAGAAATGCATTTCAAGTCGGGTATCCGAAACATCAAAATGATCAAAATGATTACCCATAATGTGATCCAAAAAGTACCTAAAAGATCGGGTCAAATCACATCGGGTCGGGTACTTGCCCATTTGATTGACACTTCTCACAAATTTGACTTTATAAAAACAAAAACTATCGACTAATATATAATGAATTCATATGTAAATCAATAACACTCAATTAAATATTATTCATAAAACTATTACAACAACATCTAACCTTGAGTCATTAATTTAAAATTAAACAAAGACCATACACATATCACCCACTTTGATAGTCACAAACCCGCGAAACATCTTAAAATAAATATGACAAATTGACGTGTCTCATATTTACGCATCTTTTAATTGTTATTAAAATTATTTTGCACTTATATAATTATAATTCAACACTCATTTTGGCAATTTTTATTTTTAACGGGTTTGAAATTAAAGTTCCGAAAATTGTCAAATATTGGTGCAAATGGGGCAAATTCGATGCGTAAACAATTAAATCAAGTCAATCGAGATTCGGGACAAGAACGTATAAGCTCGACCCCCGTTGACCACCAGCAGCACCGTCCTCAGCCCAGCAGGCCCAACCGACCCATACCATCATCGTCAACTCCAACACAGCCCAAATTCAGACAGCATGTTACTGTTCATCGTCCACCTGCAACCGACCCACACCACCAGTCCAGGCCACCTCCGCACCAAACCACCAGCCCACCAGCATTGTTTCGGCCCAGCCCAGATCGACCACCAGCCCATGACCCCTGCCATCTTCAACCTCAGCCCAGCAGCAGCAGCCCAGATCGACACCAACCCATACTCGCGCATCACCGACCAGACCTCCGGCCCACCACCAGCACCCACTTAGGGTTTCGTTAGGTTTGATTATAAGAGGAGGAGGACGACCGGGAGTTGGGGCCTGCTCGGGGTTGGGCTTCGCCGCTGACAGTTCTCTGCCTCTGCACTTTACCCTCAGCTTTCCCTCTGTCTCTCATATATATTTTTTTTATTCTTTTCGTTGAATTTGAACGAGTGTGCAATTAGCGTGGATATCAACATGAGTTTGTTCAACTTCTTCGTCACCGCATCATCCTTGAAGGAGAGCTAACTTGCTCTCTGGGGTTAGATAAAATCTTAGCCTTGACTTTTGTTTACTTTTAATTCGGGTTAATTTGATTGTTTACATGAATTGCTTGGTCGAGATAAATACTTTGAAGTATTATATTTTTATTGCTTATTCAATTGATATGATTATTGAGTTTGTAACCTTTAATTGTTGATATTGATATTTATAAATTAATTCTTTATGTTTGTAGCCTTAGGATTAATTAATCAAGCAATAGTATTAACCAAATTTTTAATTAAAGCCTATCTTCCCTATGCTTTTGTTAGATAGGGTTAATACGTAATAATTAAAAATACGTTAGGTAGAGCCTATTTTCCTTATGCTTTAGTTAGATAGGGTCAATACGCAATACTAACAATATTACCTTAGTAGGTTGAAGCTTGTAGCCTAAACCACTATCCGTGTGACAATCAATAATCCCAATTTAAGAGTTAACGCAAAAGTAATTGGCTAACGATGGATTCGAAACCCTAGGTTCCAATTCCATACACCTCCCCGATTAGTAGTAGATTATTTTAGTTTAATTGTCATTTTCTAGATTAATTAACACAAAAATATTACTTTTTCTTAAATCAGTTCAGATCATAGATTAAATTCACGCACTCTTAGTCCCTGTGGTTCGACACCCTCTCGCCTTACACTTCAATTTAGGTGTGTTTAATAGATAGGGTTTTATATTAAATTTTGATAGACGTAGAAAAACACATCAAGATTTTAGCGCCGTTGTCGGGGACTAGGCAACATTCGTGATTTTATTTTTGTGATTTTCTTTGATTTTTAACTTTCTATTCCTTCTTTAATTTTAAATTATTTTATTTTATTTTTCAACCCAAGATTTGAAATCTTAATTTGATTCTTAATTTAGGGTTTTTAATTTTTAATTCTCTTTAATTGTTATTGTCTCTTTTCTAAAAAAAATTTATTTCTTTTTATTAGTATTATTTTTCTTGTGATTTTTGTGCATAAGTAGATTTTAGGGTATCTTGTTATTTGTCTTTTCTTTTTAGTATTTGTTTCGTCTGTTTTATCTGTTTTGCTTTTTTAATTTTTAATTTACTTGCTTTGTGTGGTTAATTGTTCATGTACGGTCGTCGCTCTTTTATCTTTTGACCTTACTAGATTCGACCCTGAAATTGAAAGAACTTTAAGAGACCTTATAGCCCAACACCGAGCACAAACCGTAATGGCTGACGAACAACAACCACGTACTCTTATGGACTACTTTACTCCCACCACATACACTTCGCCCTCTTGCATTAGGTTGCCACCCGTAGCCCATCAGTTTGAGCTTAAGCCACATACCATACAGATGCTTCCTTCATTTCATGGCTTAGGTAATGAGAACCCGTACACACACTTGGACAGTTTCATGGAGGTTTGCTCAACCTTCAGAATTCCTAACGTTAGTGATGACCCCATCTTACTTCGCCTCTTTCCTTTCTCTTTAAAGGAAAAGGCTAAGTATTGGTTAGGCACCTTACCTAGTGGGACGATTAGTACTTGGACTCAAATGCAACAAGAATTTCTTAAGAAATTCTATCCCATTAGTAAGACTAACACCGCTAGGAGATCCATTAACACCTTCGCCCAACTCCCTACTGAGGAGTTTCACGAGAGTTTGGATAGGTTTAGGGAACTCTTATGAGCTTGTCCGCATCATGCTATCCCTAAATGGCAACTAGTCCAAAATTTCTATTATGGGTTAAACGAGAAGGGTCAACAAACTGTAGATGCCTCATGCAGTGGTCAGTTCCTTAGAAAGAATGAGGACGAGGCTTGGAAACTATTTGAACTTTTGAATGGGAATTCACAACAATCTACCGCACATGCACGTCTTAATGCTACGAGGTTAAATAGAGGAGTAAATGAGATTGCTCACACCTCCATCTTAGATAAGAAAGTAGACTCTCTAGCCTCTTCCGTAGAGCAGTTAACTTCCCTATTTAAGATGACATTGGCTCCCTCTACTGTACGTAACATGTCTCATGTTTCAATTGTGCATAGTGCTTGCTCTTCATGCTCTAGTGTCTCTCATTGTACACATGACTGCCCCTCTGCTTCACCTTATGTGGAGCAGTCAGAGGAACAAGTCAATGCAGCTCAAGGATTCTCACTAAATGACCCATACTCTAACACACACAATCCAGGCTGGAGAAACCATCCTAACTTCTCCTGGACCCAAGGAGGAGAAGGATAGTTTATGCCACAACAACAGAACCCACAACCTCAACAACCTGGTATGCCCCGGCCTATAGGTTTTCAACTGCATGGGTATGCTTCCAACTACTCTCAACCTCCTAATTTGAGTGCTAATTCGAATTTTGAAGAGAAGGTTTTGAGTGCGCTGAAAGGTTTGGAAGCTAATTCCGAACTCCTCCACTCCCATACACAACCGATTACAAAGCTAGAAACCCAAATAGGCCAACTAGCTAACACTCTGAAGACTCCCTAGCCAGGCTATAGAAAACCCTAGGAACTGTGTAAGACAAGACAACTATCCTTCCCAGCAAGAACAAGCAAAATCCATTACAGTGTTAAGAAATGGAAAGGAGGTTGACAATGGGGTGAGTGCTAAAGTTGAAGTACCCATGAGTGGTGAGGAAGAAAAGAAGAGCAAGGAGAGAGAAAAGGAGACTGATGAGGTCACGCACCCTTCTCCCACTCCTAAAGCCTCTAATCTTCCCTCGTCATATGAAACTAGAGTACCCTTCCCCCAAGCTTTAATTGTGCCACATCCAAATGGGAAGGACAAAAATTGGGAAGACATTTTGGAGACGTTTAGGCAAGTAAAGATAAATATTCCCCTTCTTGATGAGATTAAACAAATGCCGACCTATGCAAAGTTTATTAAGGACCTTCTGAACCAAAAGAGGCGATCTAGAGCACATCTGCCTAAAAAAGTGTTTTTAGCTGAGCAAGCGAGCTCTATTCTAAAGTGTGACACTCCAGTTAAGTACAAAGACCCTGGTGTCCCCACCATCTCTTGTTCACTTGGAGACTACCCGATTGATAAAGCCTTACTGGACTTAGGAGCGAGTGTCAACATTATTCCTTACTCGGTTTATGAAAAGTTAGGCCTCGGAGAGTTGCAATCCACCACGGTGACCTTACAATTAGCAGATAGATCAACTAGGACTCCTCGTGCTGAGCTGATTAAGGTGCTAGTGAGAGTAGACAAAGCCTTGTTTCCTGCTGATTTCCTTGTGCTTGATATGGAACCTTCTAGTCATCTGAAAAATCATGTCCCTGTCATTCTAGGTCAGCGTTTCTTAGCGACAGCCAATGCTACCATCAATTGTAGATCTAGGGTAATGGATGTTAGCTTTGCCAATATGACTATTAGGTTGAATATTTTTAAGGCTTCGTTGTCACCCACTAGTGAGGATGAGTCAAAGTGTTTTTGTGTAGATGTTGTTGATGATTTGGTGGACCAAACACTTTCCTCTACCCTAGTTAGCGACCCCCATGATGAGAATGCAAAACCTTCTAAAGAGATGCAACGACGGTTAAACCCAGACATGAAAGAAGTCTTGGGTTGGGAAAAGAATCACGATGTTATGGTTCAAGAGGAAATTGTACTAGGCCATAGGTTGTCTAAGTAGGGTATTGAGGTTGATAGAGCTACAATAGAATTGAATGTGAACTCGCCCCCTCCCTCAAATGTGAAGCAAGTTAGAGACTTTCTAGGTCATGCGCGTTTCTACAAGGGATTCCTTAAGGACCGTGGAAAGTTGACTAGACCATTGACTAGTGTGCGATCTACGGACATATCAGTTGAGCTCGATGAGTCTTGGTTGGAAGCTATTCATAAGCTTCGATCTACACTTTTTGCTGCTCCCATTAGGCATCCACCCCACTACCCTCTGCCTCCTAAAATCACAGGTGACACTTCTGATTGTGTTGTAGATGTTGTCTTAGGTGAGCTCAATGAAGTTGTTTCTTTGGTTGATGCCATTACTTGATCTTCGCTAGACCCATTGCGCCCGGCTGAAGGCGTAAAACTTAGCGCTCCTAGGAGGCAGCCTAGGTTTTGTTAATTCTTGTTTTAGTTTAGTTTTTGAAATAATTAGTTTCTTGGAGATTTGTTTTATCTCTTTCCAGGTTCTTGTCCCATGTTGAAGGAGTCATAAATACATGGTCGCGCCGTCTCGTCAAGTTGTATTGCTCCATCTCACCTATCCCTTGTGCTTTAATGATTGATGTTGTTGCATTGAGGACAATGCATGATCTAGGTGTGGGGGTGAGGCTCATTTGCATATTCTCATTTTTTGTCAAATTTTTAAAATTTTGAACATTTTTTTGTGCATTTTGAGCGTGCATTATAACCGTTCAGCCAAGTTTTTCTTGATCGACACGTATGTTATGATGACAGTGGGATTAGTTGTTTATTTCGTTCTCTTAATTCCATGAAATTAAATTATTCTACTTCATACTTGTTAATAAGTATTGTTGATTATTTTTAATATTAATGGGTTCTACTCACGCCGCTCACATATTCACTGAGCACGGGACTTTCATGTTGCAGAAAATCTGAAGAATTTGAGTAAACAACCTTATATGTCTTGAGTTTTACAAGCCTACCCTATTGGCTTATCCTGATCCTTGCCCTTGATGTTATGTAAAGTACTGGTTGGTCAATGTCAATTGTAATGATGAAGTACGTGTTATAAAAAAAAATAAAAAAAAGAAGTCCAAAAATGAACAGAAAAGAAAGAGGAAACAAAAAGAAAAAAAAATGAAAAGAAAAGAAAAAAAGGGTTTCCTCCAAAAGAAAAAAAGGCAAAAGAAAAAGAAAAAATAAAAACTGGTGTACATTCATAACAAATAAGTTTCTTTTGGGCTATACTGAGGTCAAAATGTTGTAAAGTGGTCACTCAGATGCAACTTAAAATTTCTCTATGTATAGGCATGCGTTTAGGTGATTCAATGGTGCGAGGGCACAAAACCTTTATATATTTGGTTGGGAACGAGAATTTGAGGAGATTTCGTGGCATGAAATCCTATTCACTTACCCTTGTGCGTTGCTTGAGTAATTCCTATTAGTTGATACAGGGTTAATAAAATTCTATGACGAGTTTTGAAGTTTAATCATCTGAATTCATGGAATTGGAGAATGCTCTAAATGATTTAATCTTGTCTTGAATTATAATGTAGGTGTTAATCTCGAAAAACTGGGTGAAGGTTGGGATGGTTGGGGTCGTTGGTCATTGTAGTTTTTATGTTAAATCATATGCTTTACTCAAGGACTAGCAAAGGTTAGGTGTGGGGGTGTTGATGCGTCTCATATTTACGCATCTTTTAATTGTTATTTTAATTAATTTGCACCTATATAATTATAACTCTACACTCATTTTGGCAATTTTTACGTTTAACAGGTTTGAAATTAAAGTTCCGAAAATTGTCAAATATTGGTGCAAATGGGGCAAACTCGATGCGTAAAAGATTAAATCAGGTCAATCGAGATTCGGGACAAGAACGTATAAGCTCGACCCCAGTCGACCACCAGCAGCACCGTCCTCAGCCTAGCAGGCCCAACCGACCATACCATCATCGTCAACTCCAACACAGCCCAAATCCGGACAGCCCATTACTGTTCATCATCCACCTACAACTGACCCACGCCACCAGTCCAGCCCACCTCCTCACCAAACCACCGGCCCACCAGCACTGTTCCGGCCCAGCCAGATCGACCACCAGCCCATGACCCCTGCCATCTTCAACCTCAGCCCACCAGCAGCAGCCCGGATCGACAGCAGCCCATACTCGCGCATCACCGACCAGACCTCCGGCCCACCACCAGCACCGACTTAGGGTTTCGTTAGGTTCAATTATAAGAGGAGGAGGATGACCGGGAGTTGGGGGCTGCTCGGGGTTGGGCTTCGCCGCTGGCGGTTCTCTGCCCCTGCACTTTTCCTCAGCTTTCCCTTTGTCTCTCATATATATTTTTTTTATTCTTTTCGTTAAATTGGAACGAGAGTGAAATTAGCGTGGAGATCAACAAGAGTTTGTTCAACTTCTTCATCACCGGATCATCCTTGATGGAGAGCTAACTTGCTCTCTGGGGTTAGATGAAATCTTAGCCTTTACTTTTGTTTACTTTTAATTCGGGTTAATTTGATTGTTTATATGAATTGCTTGGTCGAGATAAATACTTAGAAGTATTATATTTTTATTGCTTATTCAATTGATATGATTATTAAGTTTGTAACCTTTAATTATTGATATTGATATTTATAAATTAATTCTTTGTACTTGTAGCCTTAGGATTAATTAATCAAGTAATAGTATTAACCAAATTATTAATTAAAGCCTATGTTCCCTATGCTTTAGTTAGATAGGGTCAATACGTAATAATTAACACTACGTTAGGTAGAGCCTATTTTCCTTATGGTTTAGTTAGATAGGGTCAATACGCAACACTAACGACATTACCTTAGTAGGTTGAAGCTGCCTAAAGCACTACCCGTGTGACAATCAATAATCCCAATTTAAGAGTTAACGCAAAAGTAATTGGCTAACGATGGATTCGAAACCCTAGGTTCCAATTTAACACACCTCCCCGATTAGTAGTAGATTATTTTAGTTTAGTTGTCATTTTCTAGATTAATTAACACAAAAATATCACTTTTTCTTAAATCAATTTAGATCATAGATTAAATTTATGCACTCTTAGTCCCTGTGGTTCGACACCCTCTCGCCTTACACTTCACTTTAGGTGTGTTTAATAGATAGGGTTTTATATTAAATTTTGATAGACATAGAAAAACACATCACAAATAAATCAGAGATCTAAAAAAACATAAAAGTTCAACATTAACTCTAGTCAATAAACTAAAAAAATTAAAAGTTTAACATCACATAATAAAATTCTTCCATCCGTAAAAGCTTTAAAAAATAACAACTATGCAAAAACAAGATTTTTGATGCTTGAATATAATTTTTCAGTCATTATTTAAAAGAATAAGCTGCTTACGAAGGATACCTGCCGTCTCTATACGAAAGGAAAACAAAATTTTAATTAGCCAATGATAGGATTTGCACATGCTATAACTATAAACTTCACTGCATATAAAATGATAAGTATACCTGATTCAAAATTTTCAACTTCTCCAATACTTTCCTCCACAATAAGAAGTTCACGTGTATACAGTAGCCAATCTTGAACACATATAATAGCTTCTACCATTCTTGAAGTAAGTGAACTACGAAAAGAATCAAGCACCCAACCTCTGGTGCTCGATGCAAATTCAAATGCTACTGTTGAAATTGGTGTAGCCAATACATCCCTCGCATTTAGGACAAGAATAGGGAACGTGTCCGCATGCTTTTTCCACCAACCTAAGGTGTCAAATATCTTTAGACTTATTTCTCTGTCCTCCTTCAAATATTTATCCTACTCACATTTTTTATTTGAATTCATTTGCATGCTTGCTTGAGGGAGAGTAGTACCAAAATGGGTGACCTCCTAGGAAGTCCTCGTGCATTCCTCGGGTTGGAGGTTCTTGGAAACAGCATCTCTTCAATGTAGCACCCTAAAGAGGGAAGGCTGCATACATCCAACCACCCCCCCCCCCCCCCCCGACCCTACTTAGGCGAGAGCTCTTGGAGCACTAGGAATGTTGGGAATATTTTTTGCATGCTTGCTTGCTTTTCGAACTCATACTTCATCAATTCATTCACATCAATCCATATTTTCAATTTCTTTATCCGTCAAATCAATGGTAGCAAGTTGTTGGTGGTGCACTTGAAGAAGACTCATGTTTTGCACCAAAAAAACTCAAATAAAGAAACCAAAGTACTTGTAACCTTCCCTCACAACTTGCAAGCAACATCAAAATCATATTGCCGATCAATTGCCCAATTAACCTATTGCATTTTTTAGGTCTAGGGTCAAGTACCACTGCAATATAAAGTAAGAGATTTACATTATCAATATTTTGCCTAGTGCTTATCATGTTTCTTTTTCATGCCATGAGCCATCATTCTTACATTCATATTATCATTAACACATTTTCTATTAATCATCACCCAATGCCAAAGATCTCTTGCAAATACAAATTTGTTGTCACGTATAAGGACCTCGATAACCTCAAAGTATACTCATAAAAATCAGAAAAGGCAATAATGATTGAACATAATCTCAATCATCACAAGTAGGTACACCCAAGTGCTTATCAAGTTCCAATATGCATTTCTTATCAAGATTTTTTAACAAATAAAATGCATTTCGAAATGTCAATGCTGATGATAACATCAAGTAAGTCGAATTCTATCGAGTTTCAACATCTAAGCAAAGAACACTTTTGGAATCTATCTTTTCTTGTTAAACACACGACTTATACTTTTAAAGTCTAGCTGGAGATGACCTCACATATCTAGTGGCACAACGAAACCTCAAAATAGAATCATTTAACTCCTTTAAGCCTTCCTTAACCGTGAGACTCAAACTATGTGCAATACATCTCATATGCAAAAGTTCACCTTTAGGATAGTGCCTTTCGTTATTAAGTCTTCTTCTCAAGTATTGGACTCTCACATCATTTCAGCATGCATTATCTACCATAATAGTTAGAACATTATCAATTCCCCAATCAATCAAACATCTCTCTACAACTTTCCCAAATACTTCTCCAGCGTGGCTAGAGTTTGGGCAAAAATTCAAAATTTTTTGTGTAATTTTCAGTTGCTGTCAACAAAATGAGTTGTGAGACACATATAACTTAAATTTTGACAAGATGACCAAGTATCAGTAGTGAGACAAACTCTTGAAGAATAGTTTTGAAGAGTTGCTTCATTTTGTTTCCCTTTCCCCCCATATAAAGACTAAAGCAATCTCTAGCAATGATCCAACATAAAGGAATGACAAAGTTCAGTTGTATAGCCTGATAAAAAATTCTAAAGCCCTCGCATTTAACATTTTTAAAAGGTAACTCATCCAAGATTACCATTTTAGCCAACACTTCCTTAGCAACCTCTTGCTTAAATTGAATAATTCAATTTTAGCTAACTTCACAACCCTAGTTTCTTAATCAATGCGTGTCTCTATTTTCGTCAAAGATATAAGCATTATGACTTGTTACTCCTTACTCCTAAGTAAGTGATTTTCATTGCAATAGTTCCACTTTTAGAACATGCACTAATATCTTTCTTGCAGTACATGCATTGAGCTCTTTGATTAAATGAGGTTTCCCCTTCCTTCAGAGGAATCTTGCTAAAATGATCCCAAAAAGGAGATCGTTTTCTTTTACCTTTTCCAGCAGAATTTATTGTTATGTAATACTCTTTGGAGTGTCATTTATAATCAAAGGTGTAGGAGTTAGGGAAGAACCGATGTCAGGAGAAAATTTTGATGATGAACTATCGCCCATTTTTGAAACATTTTTATTAATTGTAGGGAATGACATCTGCATAAGATGAAAAAATAATAAAACATTACTGAGTCATAACATAAGAATCAGAAAAGAGAGAGAGAGAATATTGTATTTAGTGTTGTTTGGTGACGAGAAAGGGTAAATGTCGGACACCAGTTGGGGGGCAGAGAAAGACAAAGAGAGGTGGAGGGAGGCAAAAAAAGAGTTAGGGTTTATAGTTCAACATTAGGGCTGCATTAAATGAGAGGGAAAAAAAGAAGAAGGAAAGATTAGGGTTGAGAACTGTGGAATCAAGTAAAGTACGTTACGTTATTGCGCAATGAGTTTTGAATTAGACATATGTCGTGATATTTTTTTTGTTGGGGAATCTACCAATTAGGGTTGCCCTTTGTTTCCTCTTTTATTAGACACGTATACTAACGTTTCAATATATATACACACAAAGGTACTTTGAGGTTTAAACATTTATTAGTCAGATATCCTAGACTAGCATGCGCTTAATATTTGCCAAAAAACACGTCTTCGACAATATATAGCCGGCCACCATCAACATCTTGTGATTTTTGGTCAGAAAGTGTTAGCACGACTCATGATTCCAATGATGTGTTCTTTCCATAGGTCTGACATGGAATTTTGTTTAACTAATTTTTCCAAAAAAATTGATGTGATATGTATATTGCCGGAATCATATTTTATATTAATATTTTCTACTAAAACTCATCAAGTTCCAAAAATAACTTGTGAGAGCATGCTTAGGCCATAAATTTTGAAATCATGGGATACGCAATTATATATACTAAATTTTCAACAAATTGTAAGCGGTAAATTCCTTTTCTATATGGACCTCTATACTACATACATATCGCATTACAGATACTATTAAAGATATGTTAAAATCCTAATTGGATACATTTCATTTAAATATTTTGCAAACATAAAACTTAAAACCACCTATATCCCTTAAAAAGACAACATGATAGCATAGCCAATTACAGTATATATTCGAGACAACATCAGCCAAAATCGCAAGATTATGTGCCATCCACTACCACCGTGCAAAGTATATCTTCGTAAAGTTGTTTATTTATGTTTATATTTCTTTTTAATTTTTTCTTACCTTGGTTAACGATCTTGAACTGCAGTCTACTTATAGAATATGGATTGGGAAGTCAATTGTCTCCAAAGGGTGATTCGTACAGCTACGGAATCCTTCTATTAGAGATGATGATAGGAAAAAGACCCACTAATATTATCTTCCAAGATGGCTTGAACCTTTACAATTACACAACAATGGCTCTGCCTAACAATGTCAAACGAGTTGACCCACAACTTCTAATTGATTAAAACGCAACGACAAGCAATAGAATAAATTACAAAATGGAATGTAATGCATGTTTAATCAAGATTGGGGTAGAATGCGATAAGTATAATTTTGTATATACTTTTTATATGACTTTAGACTCGTTTGTTAACTATCTTACACTTAAATTATATAGTTATTGCTCACTTTTGTACATTATTGCCTTTTATGCAGGAAAGGAGCAAAATACGAGTTTTAAGGCTAAATGGCCGAAAAACCAACTCAAGCCCAATCTCAAGGCCCATGATAAGAGATAAAGCCTAAAGGAATCACCAATTAGGCCCAAATCTTGGAAGGAGGACGTTCACCATAACAAAAGAAGTGGAGGGATAAAGGAAAATTGGATAAGGAATTTGTTGGTAAATTTTTAGTAGTTTGATTGCATATTAAGGTCCTCATTCATGTAAATATTTATTCTTTGATCTAGAAAACTTAAACAAAGATAAAAATCAGATCGTGAGCAGAAAATATGACGTGGATGGGTAGGAGGCAAAAAGAGGATAAATCAAACACAATTGGATAGAGTTTGTTGGCAATTAGGACTTTTACTCATGTAACACTTGTAAACCCTAAGTAAAGCCTATAAATACACCATAAGGGGGCACGAAATAGAAAGAAATTGAGATCTTAGAGACTTTTGGCAAAAGCTTGGACGTGAATTTCAAGAGCAAGTACGAAGAGGAAGCAAAACGAAGGCAAACAAAGAAAATCGGCTAGGGTACTTAAGTTCTTTCTATCTTATGTCTTTTTTATGTTTTCTTTTTTAGTTTTGTTTTCTTTAGCTTAGATATGAACTAAATTTAAGTTTCCAAGGCTACGATATAGCCGTAATTGTAAGATATGATTGTTTCTAGTTTAAAGTATTTGTAATTTGTTTATCTCGTTGTTGAAGTGTTTATTGTTGTTCTTCACACTTTTTGAGTGCTTGATCACCCCTTAAAATTTATAACGATTCACAATGAGTTCAAGAAGAGATTTATGAATATTGCTAAGGATTAAATAAAACAACATCAAACTAATTCAACCTTAAACATGTTTTTTGATTTGGCCTAAATTGATTAATATTTTAATTATGTTCTCCTCAAACTAGTCGAGATCACGCCAAAAACTGATAAAGATCCAACAAAAAGGATTAGATTGAATAGCAATTTCATGATTTGTTCTTTAAGTTTTAAATGTCAATTAAAATCCTTAAACGTGAAACTAATCCTTTCTTCTCTACTTTAGCTTTACAGCGTACAATTTTCAATAATCCTTCTCTCTTCTATTGTCTTAGAGCTGAAATCATATTTTTCTTTTTTCTTTTTTTTCTTTTTTTACTACAAAGCAAGATGGACATAACCCCAAACGACCTAAGTATGGACCCCCAAATTTTAGGGCTGCAAAATTTTGGGATTATGGTTTTTAAAGTGTCAGTTGCTAACATTTATAAGTTTTGCGATTGGAATTTTCATAATTTTATTGTATATGAGGGTCCCCATTTGAAAGTTTTGCTTGGGGTCCCAAAAATATCAGAACCGGCTCTACTCCAGAGACAAGTTACGAATTGAATTTTTAACTTTTAACAATGCATTTAATTCAACTTTTACCAACTTATCTATTTCAATAAGAATTGTATATTCAAGATTTGTTACTTTTACAGTGAAGTTGTTATATAATGTAGAAAGACATCTTTATTAAATAAAGTGTTTGGATACATATTTAAAAAATATTTATTACAATGACAGTAAATAACTTAATATAAAAATCAACCAATAATAGCAAGTGGTAGTGGTGGTCAGCCATGGGTAAAAGTTACAGACAAGTTACATTAATTAACTAGGGAATGACCTTGTTGGTAGAGGTGGACTACAGTGACGACAAACCATAGTGGTAGGCGATGGATATGGACCATAATGGTAAGTTAAACTTATAAGGGTGACTAGTCATGGTTGGGGTGAATCACAGTGGTGGGTTGTGAGAGTGCACCAAGGTGGCGGCAGCTCATCATTGTGGATGGTAATAAACAAAGTGGGAGGGCGGTAACAAATCATTGTGGTTAATAGTGAACTATGATAATAATTAGTCATGGTAGTTGAAGGTGGCAAGTGCAAAAAGTCATGATAGAAAAACAGGTGGTGGTAGAAGTGAAAGAGGGGTTATGATGATGAAGATATAAGGTGTAAAAACTCTTTTTAAAACATCTTTATGAATAAGCTCTAAAAAAGATTCAGTTTTACATCTTTTTTTGTTTGATTATGAAAGAGGTTTTCCTATGTTCTTTTTTAAACAGTTAAAAAAATGTAAAAAGATCTTTAATACCAACCAAATACTAAGTTTTTACTCAATTAAAGTTTTCCACGTCTGTTAAATTGTTGAACCAAACACAACTAATTAGATTTCCCAATATCATATGAAATAAAACTGACGTATTTCCCTATGTCATCCTTAATGGGTAAGGATCAAGTGCAATTTGTCAAAAAGATAATACATTTTGTGATATTTGTGGTGATGGAGGAACCTTGATTCTATGTTCGAATAACAAGGATGGTGCCATTAATGACAGCAGGCCTGAAGTTTCTTTGGAAATGGAAAACCTAGTTCAATCGCCACCTTTGAATGTAGCCAATGAGAATGTGAACGAACCAACAAGGGTGGTAGAGGGTGTTGACTTGAGTATTGCGTTGGCTGAAGAAGTAGTAAGTCCATGGGTCTACAGAAGCGCTAGGCCGGGTGATGGTGATCGGGAGGCTCCCATAGTAGACTAGAGTGATAGTGGAGATGATGGTGGTGATGTCCAGGAAACCTTATGTTTAGAGGAGGAATTCCCACCCTGCTTTGTGAATCTCTATGACATTAATATCGGTGTGGACTTTGCTTTAAGGAAGGAGGAAGTGGGCAACGGGGGAAGAAAAGAAAGGGAAGAAGAATGAGATGCAAATGCGAAGAGAACTACAATTGCAGATGAAGTAAGTGACTTTACTGATGTTGGAATCACTAGGATGACTACTAGGGAGATTGAGAAGATATGCAAGATTGGTGAGGCTATGGACATTGGATGGCAGGACATGCAGAACTAAGTTATGGAAAAAATGTTGAAATATGCAGAGGGGATCAAAAGGGTGGTTAAAAGAAGCAAAAAGTTGAAAGATAATGGGAAGACTAAGGTGAAGTGGTGGGGAATGGTGATCACCGCTCCTAACTAAGTATGATCCTTCTTCGAGTGTTGGATATAATATGACGGTAATGGTTTCTAAGTGGGCTAATCTAGCATCTGAGCAAGGCAAGGGTCAAAGCTATTCTATACTACGTGAAGCAAGTCGTATCGATTATTGTCTGTGTGCGTTTTAGGTTGAATGGAGCTTTTCGAAAGCCAGGGATCGAGTGGCAACCTCCAACCAGATTAACATTGGTGCTAATGATCTTTCTTCAAGTCTTGAGGCAGTCGTGTTGAATTTTGTCTTTTGGCTGTATTTGGTGTTTTTGGGGTGTACTTATGGGTGTTGTGCTCTGCTTGGAATCTTATGTTTGTTTGGATGATAATGTACTAGATTATCTTCTATTAATAAAATCTCAATTATCCAAAAAAAAAAAAAAAAAAACCTTCATTTTTAACAAATGCATGGTAATGCAACATAACATAAAAAGATAATGCATTTGCTTTTAACTTAAACATATGACAAAATATAGGTAACATAACTTAACATTAAAAAACCATACATTTACTTTTAACGTATCTAATTTTAGAGTCAGGGGCTCTCCGGAAACAGTTTCTCTACATGGTAATACCATGTAGGGGTAAGACTGTGTACATCTAACCTTCCCCAGATCCTGCCTTAACGAGAGCCTCTTTGAGACATTAGGTTGTTGTCTTTGTTAGCAAAATATGGTACGACAATTAAACTGGATGCATATTATTCGGCTATATACACAAAAACAGGATTAATAGTTCGTTGACTTATAAACGTTAAGCAAAATAGCGGCAATAGAAACATAACACATAGTAAATGATAAAGTATAATCAATAATTAAGAGTTAAGATGGTAAATTTTAGCCCATACCGAGTAAGAAGAGTTTCGGATACTTGGGTTCTATGATACAACAGAACGGTGAGGCTGACGAGGATGTCAACAACAAGATTAACGTAGGCTGACAGAAGTGGAGGATGGCCTCTGGGGTGCTTTGTGATAGAAAGTTCCCGCTAAAGTTAAAGGGAAAATACTATAGGACGGTAGTGAGACCGGCTATGATGTAAGGGGCACAGTGCCGCCCAATGAAACAACATCAAACACAGCGGATGAAGGTGGCAGAAATGAAGATGCTGCGTTGGATGTGTGGCCACACAAGAAGGGATAGGATCAGGAATGAGGTAATCAGAGGTAAATTAGGTGTAGCTCGATCGAGGATAAATTGAGAGAGCACCGCTTGAGATGGTTTGAACATGTTAGCAAGAGACCGGCCACAGCTCCAGTCAGGAGGTATGAACAGCTACATACTACTCTAGGTAGAAAAGGAAGGGGCAGGCCAAAGAGGAGTTGGCTGGAGACGACCCAACACAACCTAACCCACCTAAACCTAAGGGAGGAGATGGCCTTAGATAGAGCACGATGGAGGGCTAGCATAAGGGTAGCGGATGTGGTAGCATAGAGTTGTGTGGCGAGTGACTGGTAGTTTAAGATTTCTAGGTAGTCATAACCCCAGGTAGTGCACTTATTTGTTGTTTAGTTGCTTCCTGATTATTCGCCTATTATTGGCCATGTACTATTTGTTTTACTATGTGCCTTGTAGTGCTTTCGTGGGGTTTTTTTTTTTTTTTTGCTGCTAGTTTAACGCAGTGTCCTAAGCTGATGCTTTGTGGCTTCCATGGTTTCCAGGATACCATGTTCTCATGACTACTCGATCTTTAGGATGGGGGTCCTCGGAAACAGCCTCTCTTCCACCCGGAAGGGGGAAAGCTGCGTACATCTACCCCCCCAGACCCTGCTTCGTGCGGGAGACACTGTGGCACTGGGACTGTTGTTGTTGTTGTTGTTGTTGTTAAGATGGTAAATTTTAGCAAAATATAGAATATAAATATTTAATTTAGTAGTAGGTGTGGAATATTTTCAGGGCAAAAGATGGAATGACTCCCTAAATTTTACAATTAAATACTATTCAACTCTTGCATTTTCAATTTCGTAAAATAGTTCTATGAACTTTATAATTAAACACAACAAATCCCCTGTACTTTTAGTTTTATAAAATAGCCCTTGAACTTTTTTATTACACATAAGACACCCAATGAACTTTGCATTTAAATACAATAAACCCCTACACTTTTAATTTGAAAAAAATATCCCTTAAACTTTTTGATTACATACAACTCACTCCTTAGATATTAATAAATTAGAAATTAAAAAAAAAATGTATGAATCAAAAAATTTTTAAACAAATTTTGGAAAAATTTTAAAAAACTATAATAATTTTTTTTTAAATTTGTTAAAAATTAGATTAATAAATTTAAAATTAAAAAATGTATCAAATTTAAAATTGGATATTTTCAACTTTTGTATAAAAAATTTGGGATTTTATGCTTTTAGGCAAAAGATATAAGCTTTATAGTTCTAGGCAAAAGATAAAATAATTTTCTAATATTTTTGCAGAATAATTATTTTAATTAATTATAGTAATATATTATAAATTTAGAAGATAATAAGATATTTTTTTAGATTTTCATAAAATATTTTATAAAATATAATATAATAATTTTTAAAAAAATAAAATTTTAAAATTAGATTAATAGATCTAAAGTTTAAAAATTGTACAAAATTATAATAATTTTTTAAAAATTGAAAAAAAATTTAAAAATACTATTATATTTTTTCAAATCTTTTCCAAAAATTTATTTTCTATAATTTATTTCAATTTTTTAATTTCAAATTTTTAATGTCTAAAGGGAGTGTTGTCTTTAGTAACAAAGTTCAAAAGTCATTTTTTGAAATTGAAAGTGTAAAGGATATATTGTGTTTAATTGTAAAGTTCAAGGGAATATTTTATGAAATTGAAAGTGCAGGAGTGTGTTTTGTTTAATTGTAAAGTTCATGTAGTTTTTTTATATTTTACCAATATTTTCCATTATCATTTATTTTTGAAATAGAAAAAATACAAATATGTGTTATAATACGTGTATTATACGAATAACATCAAGAAAATGTAGTTTTTACCGTATTATTGATAACGATACATAAACACCCCTTTTAAATGATATTGTATGAATACGTGTCAAAAATTACTCGAATTTTAACAAGTGAGGCTGTTGTTTTATATACTTGTATCAAGTAGTGTAAACAATCCGAGCTGCTTGTGAATAGCTAATGAGTAGCTCGAATGAAACTCGACTCGAACTCGAATTAATCGAGTTTGAGTATCAAAAGATACTTGATTAATAAATGAGTACAAGTCAAGTAGTGAACTGCTTGGCTCAATACTCGATTAAATGCTCGACTCGACACTCGAACTAGTACTCAACTCGATACTCGAATTTATACTCGATACTTTGTTCGTATGAAGTAGTTGTTATGTATTATTTTCTTTTGAAATGAAAGGTTTGTGATATTAATAATAGAATAAAAGAAAGAAGCTTGAATTTCTCGTAAAAGATGGCATGTTACTTTTGTGGTGGGGTGAAGGAATCTTGTATTTCATTTGCTTGTATTTTTTGAAACTTAGGTTTTGAAGCATATTTGCTATTACTATATTAGTGATTTATGGTTGTTTACGTTAAAATATAGTGTGGGCAAAAATTGAGTATCCAAATTGAGTATAACTAATGTTCAAGTGTATGAAGCTAATTTGTTGAACATTCATATGCACAATAAAACAAGTATTCAAGTCGAGTCCAGTTCAGTACTCAAATAGTTAATTGAGTTCAAGTTCGAGCAAAATTAATTACTTGAATCAAGTTTGAGTACTCGAGTAGTCAATCGAGTACGAGTCGAGTATTGAGATATTCAGCTCAATTCAACTTGATTATACCCCAACTTGTATCCTTGTCCACAATGCATAACCTCATGTTTGGCAATGGGGCAAGGAGGGATAAAGGCGGTAGGGATAAGGGTGATAATTTTTTACCCTCGTTTAGCAAATGATCTTGAGGGGGTAAAGGGGGTAATGAGGGGTAAAAACTTTACCCTCCTTTACCTCCTATTACCCTTATTCTCTTTAATCTCCAAATTGGGAGTAAAGGAGAGTAAGGTAAATTTTTAAAAAAATTAAGGGCATGTTTGATAATATAAAGTTTTTCAATTTTGTAGAAAAAATTTTCCTAAAAAACAAGAATATTGAAAAAGGTGTTCAATTTAAAACAACTTTTAAAAATACAAAATACACATTCGTTTTGTTCAAAAAATAATTATAATTTATTGATAAATAATATAACACAGAAATACAATACAATCATAAATAATGGTAAATATAGCTAATAAAATAAAATGTGTTATAAATTATTGACAAATACAACTACACCATTTAAAATTATAAATATATTCTATAAAAAAAATATACCATAGAGAAATAGAATTACAATGATATGAAGAACTTAGTCTAAGCTGGCAGGGGTTGATGCGTCCGGACTTGATGTATCGGTAGTACGGTTGTCTTCATCCTCGCTCGATGAACCCAATTTCAGCTAGTCTTGCTCTCTATCAGCTGTGTTCAGCTAGTCCTTCAAGCACATCAACATTTCCAAGCTGGACGATGATAACTTTGCTCTTTTGATTTCAAGCAATCTGTCACCTGCACTAAAAGCACGCTCTGATGCTACTGAATACACCGGACACGTTAGTATGTCACGTGCCATAGTGGAAAGCACGGGATATTGGGTTTGATTAGAATACCACCATTGTAAAATATCAAAGCGCGGACTCGTCGGTGTCGAGATGAACTGGAGCATAGGTGAACGCAAGTAATACTCTAACTCGTCACATGACGTGGGATTTTGTCTGGGCTTGAATCAGTCCAACAACTCCCACGCATATGATTTTTCTCTTTACTACTACTAGATGCGGAAGAACCATGTAATGTGGAAGAAACGTGCGGATTATCAGCTAATAATCTTCGAGAATACAAGAAAAATAATACATGTAAATCTGCATTGACTTCTGCAATAAAAGATGCATTATCAAAAGTTGGATTTAATTTTTTGTAAAAAAAATTGCAAACAATTGCAAACCTATAAGTTTACAATAGGGATCCAAAATGGTGGCAAAACAATCAGTAAGAAGCAGTTCAAAATAATATTTACAAAATTTTACCTTCATTATAGCACCTCCTATACAGAGTTGGATTGGTTATCTGTCATCCAAGCAACCATATTTATCAATCTAGATATTACTTGTGACACGGTAGGATAATAAGGGGAAAAAAAAAAGTCGTAGCATCTTTAAACATGCAAAATTTTTTTTACAGATTTTGCTAATTGTATCCCAATTTATTGCGTTCAAATTAAAAGCCCTTAGATCTGAACAACTATCGTGTACAAATTCAAATAATGTATCTTTATAGGGTAATAATCTTTCTAACATGTCTACTGTTGATGACCACCTATTATGTATATCTAATTTAGATTGTTTATACTTAATACCATGCGTGTCACAAAGATTTTTAAATCTTTTTCTTCTAGTTCCGGATGATTTAATTGCTATAGTTACTTCTCTTAAACGCACAAGAGAAGCATGTATTAGCTCCAAATCATCAGTTACCATTAAATGCAAAAATGACATATGCGACATAAATGAAAACATTACCCACATAAATGGGTCTCATATGCCTAATTAATTGTTTTACGGGTGCGTTATTATTTGTAACGTTGTCAAAAGTAACGCTAAAAATTCTGCGCTCTATCCCCCACTCGCGATATGCCTCTATAATGGCAAAAATCAAATTTTTTTTTTTTTTTGCATAATAAAGGAATAATCGATCTAGTGTGCTGTTATGCACATGAAAGGTACACCAGGTTTCGACCTCCACGTGTTGGACATCAACGAGAACATGTTCGTGTTCATCCTAAAAATGTCGAGAAGCTCATTTTTCATTCTATAAAATTCTTTAAATGTGTCCCGCTTGAAAGTGTTTCAAGGAACCCTTACGGCTGCTAGGTTTAACGTGTTTTGGCAATACAGGACGAATCTAGGGTCTTCGCCGGTATTAAATGGCTTTTCAGCCCCAATGACATAACTTACTAATTCTCATCTATTGTTTTCTTGTTAAAACCAAAAGCTACCAAGCGCACCGGTCGCTTGTTATACTAAATGCTGTTGGGATCTATCTGGATCAAGTTCGGGGTGGCTTCTCATTAGATGTCTTTTTAACTTGCCTGTCCCGCCACCACGTGAATGACTAAAAACTTTTGGGGGGTCACGTAATTTACAATATGCTTTATTATATTCCAGATCTAGTGTGAAGTGCTTCCCACCTCACTAGTACTACGCCTACTACTAGTAGTGGCGTGGGTCTCAATCTTGATGTTGGTGGGTGTGGGTTCTTCTTTGATTTGTGAAGTTTCAACACCCCCCGATTGAGGAAAATCCTAGCCATGGTAGTACTGTTGTTGCTCCTCCCAATTTAAAGTGTCTGTGTAGGAAGGTAACAGATTGGGTTCTAAAAATGTTAGTTCCCGGGTATTAAGTTCGACAATTCTACCCATCCTAAGAATTTTAGGTGGTCGTAAAGAGCTTGAACTAGATTGACTGGCTCCAGATGAAGATGAATTGGATGACATGGTAGAATTGTTGATTATTAATTAAAAAATGCAACTAAGAATGCAAGTTCGGTAAATAAAAATGACAAACAAATAAAATTTTGGTACTAAATTTACCGAAGCGAAAACTGAAATTTGAACTTCTACGAATTCTACGAGCAGAACACAGTTGCAACTTTAAACTTCAGAAATTTAGAGCAAATGTAGAGAAGAGAGAATTGGATGGAGAGATTGTTGTGGTAAAATGAGAAATTCGGATCAGTATTTATAGGGAAAAATTAATTTTTTATAAATTTGGCGGGGGGGGGGGGGGGGGGGGGGGGGGGGGGAGAAGATCCCCTATAGCCGTTGGCGGGCAGCCTCAGGCCCCCCTTCTTGGGGGAGCCGGAACCCTACCCGGGTAAAGACCTCTAATTTTCCATATTCTTTTACAACTATTTTTTAAATATTCTTCACAAAACATGGACTTTATTTTTTAACTTTTCGCCACCTCTTTTCATATTTTTCCACATTACTCATCCATTGTATGATACCCCCATATCCTCCTCCTCTTGTTGTTGTTAGGGGACCTCGGAAATAGTCTCTCATCAGGGTCTCACCCTGATGGGGTAAGACTGCGTTCATCCTTCCCCTCTCAGACCCCATGCGAGCGGAAGCCCTCCAAGTACTGGGTTTGTTGCTGTTGTTGTATCCTCCTCCTCTTGTGTCTTTTCTTCTTAAGTATGTTTAGACTATATTTTAATTTATTATCAATTTATTTTGATAATAAATTACTCCTTTTTTCTTTGTGTTTGAGTAATTTATGGGTAGGGTGGAAATGGGGCAGGACGGGTAAAGGGGCAACGCCTCTATACACGTACTTGCCATTCAAATCCAGTAGCCATATCCGCCTTATTATCTGTCACATGTATGAAGTAAATACACGTACTCGCTACGACTAGTACCACCCATACACATACCACGGGCCACTACCCGCGTGTATCTAACGGGTATCCACTATCCGCCTCGTACCCAGGTGGAGTACAACATAATACCCATACTCATAGCAGATATTTGAAACTTGTACCCTTCTCATTGCCATCTCATTTACGGGTATTACTTAGGCATATCAACCAAGTTCGAGTCACATTATTCAATTTTTGGATTTACGGGTATTACTTATGTATCATTCTCAGTTTTAGAAAATTGAAAAACATGAATCATTTGAAAGCATTTTTCAATTTTTTATATTGCAAAACTGGAAAAGGACAATTGAAAATGAAAAGGAAAACTAAAAATGGAGGTAGAAAACTGGTTTTTTTTTTGTTATCAAACACATCCTTGGATAATTCTGCTCTTATTTTAACTATAACTTTCTTTACCCTTATCATTTTACCTAATTGATAAATAAAGGTAACTTATTTACTCTTTTTATCCTGATCCTTTTTAATTTGTTATATCCAAATAAAATAAAATATATTTCTTCAATCTCTTTTTTTTACCCCTTTATTCAGTTGTCACACAAGATCAAATTTTAGAAAGATCGGGGGGGCGGGGGGCGCACTCTAAGATAAGCAGCTCCAAATGTAACCTCAAAAGAGAACATTCCGCCATTGATGCACTTGCTAAACCTTTCTTCTTCGTTTCCTCTCTCACCATAGCAGCCAAGCAAATCACTCTCGGAAGTTGTTGTTATCATCGAAAATGGACGATTATACCAGAGAAATGATGGACCTCAAAACCCTAGTTACTCGTACTCTCGAGAAGAAAGGCGTTCTCGCCAAGATCCGCGTATCTTCCTCCTCCTTTCATCTTCTCTTTTCCTTTAATTTCGAAAATTACTTCGGATTTTGTTGATTTGCTTCTAGCACGGTAGTTTCTACTTACGTTTAGATATGGAAAATTGAAATGCAATTGTGTAATGTAGATTTCGTGATGTCATTGTGATTTTTGGTTATATTTGATACTTAAATGTAAATTAATCGCTTGCTTGTGGATCTGCTGATAGCGATAATTCAAGAAAAGCAATGTATAATTCTTATCTCTGGAGTTACCAGTTGCAACAAGTAATAGAGAGAGAGAGAGAGAGAGAGAGAGAGAGAGAGAGAGAGAGAGAGAGATCATAACTTCATTGCCATTTTTCATAACCGCTTACATAATGGGATCTAGATGTTAAAGGTGGCAGAGATGAGGATGTGGTAGCGGATGTATGAACATATTAGGAAGGACAAGATCAGAAATGACATTGTAAGAAACAAGTTAGGCGTGGCTCTGGTTGAGGATAAGTTGAGGGAGCAAAGTCTGCAAGGGTTCAAGCATGTTAGAAGGAGACCGACTACCGCCCCTATTTGAAAATGCGAACAACTATGTAGTACACTTTGGGGGAGAGGTAGAGGCAGGCCTAAAAAAATCTGGATGGAAATGATTAGACATGACCTTACCTACCTATTCCTTACTGAAGAGATGACCTATAGTTGAGTGGTGGTTGAAAATAAGCGTGGTCGACATACCGGTTAGGAGAGAGGTGCACACCAATGCTAGATCATAATGCCCCTGGGCCTGCATGTCTGTTAGTGTTGTTGCTTGCATGCATAGTATTGCTTTATTTGACTTGAATTTTTTTATAAATATTGTTCCTTCTTTTTTTTTAGGGATGGAAGCCCTTCGGAAATAACATATGGCTGTGTACTTCTTATCCTCCCTGGACCTTACCTTAGCGAGAGCCTATTTGATGGACTGAGATTTTGTTGTTTCGTACATAATGGGAACAAGCTAAATACTTCCATTACACACAAAGAAGCTAACTTTCCCCGCCACTGACTTAGGAAAGGAATTACATCCACTGAAAAATAAAATAAAGAACAACGACAACAACATATACAGTGTCTCAAGGGCTCCCGCATATGAGGGTCCCAGTGGGAGAAGAGGGGGGGGGGGGGGGGCATTCCACTCCTTTAGGGTGCTACCCTAAAGGGAGGTTGTGTCTGAGGTCCCCCAACCTGAGTGAAAAATAAAATAAAATAAAGTAAAATACATAAGTAGAAAATATCCTTTCTGCCCCCTCTTCCTAACTAGTAACTACTTCAGTAACCCAAAGCTTCAACTAGCTTTTCTTGTAAAACCCTGCATCATCTATGTGATGCTTGGTTTGCAACTTGAGGGCCCTTTTTTCCTCTCTTGATTCTCATATGTTACACACCAATGAAGTTCCATCTTAAAACCAATTGGTAATGGATGGAGTAGCTCCCTTGGAATATAAATTGGCATTTTGTTTTGTCATCTTCCCCGGATGTGGGATTGGATCAATCTACCACGCTCCGCATCTCGCGTCCATGCGATTTGGCTTTGCACTAGATATCTACTCCCTTTTGTACGCTGCAATTCTGACGTTATCACCTTGCAATGGGCATGGCTTTCTACTAGAGTATCCTCTAGTCTCAGGCGAATACTGCAATACCAATATCACCATTTAAGATGTGGGATGTGAGGCTGTGTAGCAATCTACTTCGCAACATGTTATACACCTGGTCCCAATAAGACCATTGGATGTTATCGGCCCCCATATGACCAGTCAACGACATCAATCGCTCCATAAGACCGGCAATCCACCGCGCAAGACCGATGGCTTTGATACCAATATTACTCACTAAAGGAGGTTCCATTGCAAAACCAATTGACAGTAGGTGGAGTAGATCTCTTAGTATACAAATTGGTATTTTCTTTTCCTCGTTTTCCAACGATGTGGGATTGTATCATTATAATTGCTTCTGGTTTTGATTCTATGCCTTCAAAAGATTCATCCTAAGAAATATAATCGTACAGGCTAATATGCTCCAATTACTTGTAGATGGGTTTAGATATTTTTACTAAGATTTGTATTTTTTATTTATTAGTCTCAGTTAATGCTTTAGGTGAGGGGTGAATTCTGAGCCTCACATTTGGTTGAAGAGGGGGAGAGAAGTGACATTAAGTAGAAGGGGGATGGTGTCAATAATCAAATAAGTGGCCCAAAGTTCACCTTCTCATAATTTTACTCTCACCCCTGCAAAGGAGTCATGCCTAACATAGTCAAACATAAATACAGAATACACCAAGTCTTAATAAATATTTGGCCCACTGATCAACTAGTCCACTTTCCAAGCTTCTCTTTCGACCTGTTGTGCAAGTGGGCATAACATAAACTTCCAAAAACCAAAAGATGATTATAGTTTGGTACCTTCCCATAAAGAAATGTAATTATACTGGCGAATGTGCTCCAGTACTTGTATACGGGTCTGATATTGATAGAGCATAAATTGCCAATAATTTCACTTTGTGTATCGACCTAAAATTACAAACAGGAAGAGAGAGTGAGGTCTGTCAAAGAAGAGTTGGATGGAGACGATTCAACAAAACCTCACCCACCTCAACCTAAATGAGGAGATGGCCCTAGATAGAGTTGATGGAAGGGTAAGTATAGGTGTGCCCAATATAGCAGGATAGAATAGTGGAGCTCATCCAAGCTAGTACTAGCATCCCTAGGCTTATATGTATACCTGCTTGATGGTATACAACTTTGGCTGTGTGTTGGTATTTTGGTATGCCGCTCTGTCGCGTTATTACCTATTGCTTATTGCCTATTACTGTTGTATGCTCTCTATTGGCTTGCTCTGTGGTATGTCCTATGCTCTTACGTTGAGATGCTTGTATGCTTTTATGCTTTTATACTTGTATGTTTCTATGCTTTTATGCCTTTCTACTTCTCAGGTCGGGGGTCCTCGGACATTGCCTCCCTTTAGGGTAGCACCGTGAAGGGGTAAGACTGCGTACATCCCACCCCTCCCAGACCCTGCATATGCGGGGGCCTTGAGGCATTGGGTTTTTTGTTGTTGTTGCTGTTGTTGTTGTTCCTAATCTTTTGTTTACTCATGATGTATTTTTCTTCTTATCCTAATAATGTGATAGAAATCAATTTCTGAATCCATAAGTATTGGTTGTGTTTGGTCCTAGTAACCTTGTGGTGATGACAAATTATGTAGTATAAAACTATGCCCCCTTTCTGAGGAGCTTAAGCTGTTTGGTAATTGGTTTATTGATATGATACTGGATCTTGTTTAACCAAGTGATTTTGAGTTTGAGCTCAACAACCTTACTCTAAAATTAAGCACAAAGTAAAAAGTAAGCTTGTCTAGTTCCCATGCTTCACGCAAAATGGGCATTCTTACGAGAGGGTGTGTTAGAGTATAAGCCATTCCTAGGTCTAATTAAACAACTTAAGATTTGGGATAGTTGGTTTCTTAGAGAAACCGTGACAGCCTCAATTGAGTAGAAGCTTTGTAGTCATGCATTGCCTCTAAAACATATTTTACCCTTATCACTAGCTTTTCCTTTAAGCACACTTTGTGTTTTTGTCATTGGATGCAGCAGAGTTTTAAACTGTTTCTTGTTATAAGTTCTTTTTTGGGATTTCAAATTATTTTTGGATAGTCTAATGCATCGTAAATGCTTAGCTAACCTTATATAAATGCTGTTAGGCTGAGCTTAGATCTAGTGTCTTCGAGGCAATCGAAGAGGAGGACAGTGTGATTGAGAAAGAAGAAAACTTGCCTCCTGCCCTATTGGGTAGCTGTAATGATCGTGCAAAACAACTTCATGCTTCTCCTTCAGGTAACTCTGATAACTATGTTTTTCAAGCCAGCACAAACGTGTGTGTTTTCTGAAGCTGTTTCTTACCTGCTTGGATAATGGGTTTCCTGTGTATATTTTGTGGCATGTATTTGTCTAATTTTGAGAAATATTCACCGGATTCTGGTAGAGGGTACCTATATATTGTCAGAATTATGTGTCAAAACATTTTTAGGTGTTAATTCACTGGATTCCAACTGAGGATGTGCATACATCATTAGAAACCATGTGCCACATTAGCATTTTTCTGGTGAAAATCCACCAAAATTTCTAGTAGAGGGTACTGAAGTAATAAAATTTTCGAACCTTAGGATACCTCATAATATATATGGAAACATCAGTGTCTAAGTGATGAAAAGGCCAAACTTCAAAGTACATAAATGATAAATTTCGCTTTTGAAATTTTTTTTTTCAATATAATCCCTTTTGATTTTATGATTCAAAAAGTTAGCATGTCATGGATGTAACATGATATAACAAGACTACGAGAAGAACACATTTCGTTATGTAAAAACAAACGTTTCTGATACTTAATAACTGTGGATTTTCATTGTGACTGCTCTTACTGGTTATAATCATGCTGTTATAAAATGCAGGGAGGCTTCTAACAGCACTAATATGTGAATACTTGGACTGGGCGCAACTAAATCACACAATGAAAGTTTATCCGCCAGAGTGTAATTTTGTATGTCAAATAACTTGTTTGCTAATTTTTAGGGTAAATTATGTATTATTGCCCTGAGGTTTAGTATATTAATTTTTTAATCCTCAAATTTTGTGAAATAATATTTTTAGTCCAAAATTATATGTATTTAATAAAATAGTCTAAATGATGGTTGAAAGGGCATAAAACATGCCGTTATACCATCCCTTCACTATTACTCTCATCACACACATGAACTGCAATATTGTGACACTCTTGGTGAAGAATAGTAGGATGGAAAGCCTATTCTACATCTTTACACATCGCCATTTGAACTATTTTATTAAATATATGTAATTATTGGATTAAAATATTATTTCACAAAGTTTGTAGACTAAAAAGTTAATACACCAAACTTCAGGGTACTAATATGTGATTTACCCTTATTTTTATTGATCCTTTTCTACTCTTGCTAGTTTGCCTTTGAATTCACTTGTTGCTGATTTGCTTTTTTGTTTTTTCTGATGCAGCCTAAAGATTTTTGGAAGGCTGAGTTGAAAGAGTTCAGTAGCAAAAATGGATATGATCTCAGTAGGACTGTGGAGAGTGGCCCTCTGCTTTTAGATGTTCTTGAAGGTTTTTTAAAGTTTGAGGTTTGATGAATTTCACGTTTTGAGTATTTGAAAAATTATTTGATTGTTTGAAGCTATTGCATTCACCCTTCATTTTAAAATTCCATTGAGCATAGTCATATTACTTCCCAGATATTATATGTTTGGCTTACAAACTATGTTCTCATATCTTGTGTTTGAACTGGTCATTCAAACCCTTGTTTGATATCATTTTTCATTTGTAGATTTTGATTTATTTTAAAACTAAAAATCATTTTTTAGAAAAATTTGGGGGCTAGTTAGAAACAAAGAATTTTTTTCTAGTTTTCTTGGAAAATTCTCCTGGAAAACTAGAAAATTGGGAAAGTTGTTTGAAAGCCAATTTTCCAACTTGAAAAATGGAGAGCAACTCTTTTGGAAAATTTGGAAAACAGTTTGAAACTTTTTTCTAGAATTTTCCACGTATGTCTTCCTTACAAGCTTTTTCATGTTTTCTCTTAATCTGAGCTTCCTTCTATTTCTCCTTTTCCTCATTCCACCCTTTTTTTTGCTCTCATGTTCTCACACTCTTGTCATCAATCCTAACCTCCAACTCACAACCCACCCTTCAAGGCCGAGGTTGCATAAGAGAACCATGTAAGTTAGTTAATTATACTCATCTTTGCGGATTGTAATAGAAATAGTGTGTGAATGAATGAGAAAGCAAATACATTATTTATTTAGTATGGTAGAGAAGGTGCAGTGGTTTGTTATGAGAATGATATTTTCGTTGTACAAGACAGCATAAAGGTGAATATGTCCCAACAAATGAAAAAATTAGCATATTGTATGTGTAGGTTACAGTTTTTATTGTACAACCATGAATTACTCTTTTTTTTGCGTTTAATTAAGCAATATGAGTGGGTGGTCTGTACTTTAGAATTGTGTATCAAAAGTTATTGTACCCAAACCAACAACAACAATAAATCTAGTGTCTCAAAGGCTCCCGCTAATGCAGGTTCTTGGGTTGGGGGGGAAGATGTACGCAGCCTTACCCCTTTAGGGTCCTACCCCAAAGGGAGGTTGTGTCTAAGAACCCCCAACCTAAAAAGCATAACGACATATTAGCATCATAATAGCAACAGCATAGAAGGAGCATAAAGCAACAAAGCAACATCAAGCAAGCAATAAGCAATAAAGCATCAAGCAAGAAGCAACATATCACAAAGCAACATGAAGCAAGCAGTAAGGCACCAATAAGCCTAGGGGCGCTAAGACTAGTCTAGTTATGTTCTTTTCTGGTAAATCGCTATATCGATTACACCTATGCTAGCTCTCCACTCAGCTCTATCTAAGGCCATCTCCTCATTTAAGTTTAGGTGGGTGAGGTCGTGTTGAATCGTCTCTATCCAGCTCTTGTTTGGCCTGCCTCTCCCTCTCCTCCCATCCGTAGTATAGAGTTGCTCGTATCTCCTAACAGGGGTAGTGGTCAGTCTCCTCCGAACATGCTCAAACCACCGGCAACGTTGCTCCCTCAACTTATCCTCGATTAGGGCCACACCCAACTTGTTTCTTATAACGTCATTCCTGATCCTATCCTTCCTTATTTGTCCAACATCAATCGCAACATCCTCATATCCGCCACCTTCAACTTCTGCATATGATGTCAAAAAACCAGCCAACACTTCGCATCGTATGACATGGCTGATCTTACTACCGTCTTATAGTATTTTCCCTTTAATTTTAACAGGAACTTTCTATCGCATAGTACCGTAGAGGCCATCCTCCATTTATGCCAACCTACTTTAATCCGGTTGTTGACATCCTCGTCAACTTCACCGTCCTGTTGCATTATGGATGGCAAATATTTAAAACACTCTTTTTTCGGAATGGACTCCGATCCAATCTTGACGTCTTCCACGGTTGGCCTGGACGAGGTACAGAACTTGAGTTCCGTATATTCAATCTTAGATTGACTAAGTCGCGAGCCTTTCGATTCCAAGGCCCTTCTCCAAAGTTCCAGCTTTTCATTCACCTCTTCTCTAGACTTTCCCACCAGAACTATATCATCCGCGAAGAGCATACACCAAGGCACGCCTCATTGGATGTACCTAGTGAGCTCATTCATAACAAGATTGAACAAGAGGGGTCTCAAGGCTGAAATGGATTTTCTTCCAGATCTTTGTGGATGGATACTCCTTTGCCCGCTCACCCTATTCCTCACATGCCAGTTAAACCGGCCATGCGTTTACTCATCAAGCAAGAAGAGGAGATAAGCCTCGACTAACTGTGGATGGAGGTCGAGGAAAGGGAAGCAGCACAAAGGGGGCACGCAGATCCTTGGTGTATCCCAACTGAAATGGGGAAAGCATCTATCGCCTCTTTTGCTATACACACATTTGTTAATGCATCCTCGTACATGTCTTTAATGGCTCGGATATAGGACAAGAGGTTCCCTTTCTTCTCTAAAACCCTCCATAAGACCTTTCTTGGCACTCTATCATACGCCTTCTTCAAATCAATGAGAACCATGTGAAGATCCTTATGCCTATCTCTATAGTGCTCTATCGCCCGCCTTAATAGATGGATGGCTTCTATTGTCGATCTACCAGGCATAAATCCAAATTGGTTCTGTGACACCTCCTGTTTGTTGTCGTAACCTTCTTTCTATGACCCGCTCCCATAGCTTTAGAGTGTGGCTCATTATTTCGATACCACTATAGTTGGCACAGCTCTGAATGTCGCCTTTGTTCTTATAGATCAGAATTAATGTGTTCTTCCTCCACTTGTCAGGCATCTTCTTACCTTGAAGAATTTGGTTGAACAGTTTAGTCAGCCAACTGATGCCCTTCTCACCAATGCATTTCCATGCATCAATGGGTATTCCATCTGGGCGATTGCTTTACCCTTGCCCACCTTTTTCAGGGCTTCCCTGACTTCCTCAAGTCTAATTTGCCTACAGTAACAATAGTTCTAGTGCTTCTCAAATGCTGGGAGTTCTCCTAGGGCTATGTTTGTATCCCCCTGTTAGTTGAACAGATCATTGACGTATGTTGTAGCTTTAATTTGTTGCTCGTCCACGAGCACCTGGCCATCCTCCCCCTTTATGCACTTTACTCGATCCAGGTTCCTATTCCTCATTTCTCTCGCTTTAGCAGTTTTATATAGGTCCCTAGCTCCCTCCTCAGTATCCAACCTTTTGTAGAAATCCTCGTAGGCTTTGGATTGTGCTTCTCTGACTGCAATCTTTGCTTCTTTCATGAATTTTCATGAATTGGATATGTAGATCATTTTAGGATTGATTAGCTCAATTGTTGGGGTTGGTTTAGGTTGAATTATTGGATTTTCAAATATGCGGGCATTACTTATGTTTACAATTTTTATTTTGCATAAAGTAGAAAAATTGGAATCACTTTAATGCATTTTCTAGCTTTCTCTATTGGAAAACTGTTAATGATTTTTCACTCTTAAATATGTTTTCCAAATAGAAAATAGAAAAGGAAAACTGTTGATGAAAAGAAAGCTGGAAATAGAATATAAAAACTGTTTTCTGATTTTAACTAGGGCCTTGTTTTCTTGTTTTTTGGTTTTTGCTTTCTGTTTGTTCCTACTTTGAGGGAAAATTAAAAACAAGATATCAAAAACAAGAAAAATCATTTTCAAAACCCGGTTTTTAGTTTCCAAAAATGACCAAAAATTGTAAACAGAAAACAATACCAGACAGGGCCTTATATTTCAAGCTTTGAACTTGTGATTGACAATGATATATCTGGCCATTTTTTTTCTCAAGGTTTAACATATCAGCAATCATTTTAGATAGCGCCTATTTTGGAAATCAGGTTATTAGACTGTAGATTTAGTTGATTTCTCTTTAGTTGCAGCAATGGAGAATGACTGTGAAAACACTATTTCTTCGACATAAATTACATCATATAACTGGTGACACTAAATTACATCATATAACTGGTGACACTGAGATTTGCAATTTTTGGATAGTGATAGTTGCTTGTGATATAAGACAAGGGAAAGAGGGAAGATCAGAGAATTAGAGAGAAGACGACTTTAGAGGGAAGGGAGAGGAGGGGTAGAGAGAATCGTGACAAGGGGGAGAGGGCGTATAGAAAGATAACATTTAACTCAATTGCATCTTACATCTTAACAATACTGTGAACATACGCGAATTTATATAGGTATTCCTAAAGCAAAAATTAGCAAACTAGATAACCTAGAATATAGAAACTTGCTAAAACGTTCAAAATCTTAAAAATATGGAAACTTTCTAGAATATGGAAACTCCCTAAATATAATAAATCCTAAAAGATAGAGGATATAAAAGTTACAAATATAATTGAATTCCTTCTTGCCCAAATATCATCACAAATCCCATGTTTTATGTTATCCTCATACAGCATTAGCTTGTTATTGAAAAATTATATGAAAGTTTCTAAAACTTGGTTGGTGAATTCGGCAATCATTGAGGCTTATTTTGTATTGGTATTGCATTGATTTAGTGATTGATTAAGCTATGCACTTGTTAGGAGAGCAATAAAGTAGGAGCTATCAGATGTCGTTAGAACTCTAGTTGGAGTTGCATCACATGCTTGTGGTCTTGGCTACAAATTGCGAACACTGTTTCAGAAGTCGAAATTGTGATAGGCTTTGTTACCCATACTTGGATACGACTGTTAAACATAGGTATGTATCTAGGGTTCAAACTTGCATAGTTCTAACATTTTTAGTCTAATTTGAAGTGTAGGGGTCATATTGATATTCATGTATTCTTATCTAACATGGATACCTTAGACCGGAATGGAGAGTCGAAGTAAATACGGGGATGCATGATATACATGGACTTCAAATCATGATTGCCCCACCTCAATGATCAATGAGCTGAGCTTCACATGCAGTGGACAGCAATAATGACGTACATGTTTTCAGTTTGAGTTTCAAATGAGTGAATATCTGCCTGCCGTTATCAGTATTAAGGGCTTTATAAGACAACAAAGGGTAATCAAGAATGATTTGCAAAAGGGATCTTGTTCGGTGTCTTTGTTCATAACCGTAATGCAGTCTTACCGTACATATAGGGTGATGACCATGTCATGTGATATCAATAATTTAATTGCTGCGAATTAAGGGAGTAGTGGCTAGAGATGCCTTCTTCTATGCTAAGCGTTTGGGTGCTCATCGAATTATTTTGGAGGGTGATGAGGTGGTTAATAGAGCAACCATAGGCTCATATTCGACCCTTGCGGACATCATCACTATTATTGAAGACATTTGTTTATTGAGCCACCAATTTGGCTAAGTGTCTTTCAATCACTGCTATAAGGAAGCTAATAGGTCGGCGAACTGGCTAGCGAATCCGGGTTATGAGGGTTCTGGTATTTCTATGTGGAATTGTGTCCCGCACAGAGCCCTCCTTTCCTTTATCTGGGCTAATACCTTAGGGTTCCCTCTCAAACTAGGGCAATATTGAGGACCCTTGTCTTTATCGTTTAAAAAAAATGCCATATTTGGGCTTCCCTTTTGATTATATGCCATATTTAAGCCTTCTGACAAGATTGGAAAATAGCATAAATGTTGTACGAATTTTCTATTTTTAAGATTTGGGTGTTAGACCTGATATCACATTTCTGAAGACCTTTCACTTTTTAACCTTTCAATTGCTGGTAGGCTTTCCTGAGACACATAAGTTCATGCTATGGACTTGAACTTTTACTTTTCAAGTTGATGATTGGTTAAATTTGATGTTTATATAATGTCCTGGTTACTGCAAATATTCTCGATATAGGGCAAGCGTGTGTCTAAAGGGAAGATCTCTAAGATTTTTCTGTGTTCTTATTCTAATTTAGAGTGTCTAAATGCCATTACTAATGCCCCTCAGTATCCTTATCCAACTGAGTCATTTCTATGTGATCATGCTTGATAATTATTCCCTTTTTTTTTTTTTTGGAAATTTCACCTTGCAGAGTTTATCCCAAGCTAGAGGGGTCGGAAGGAGAGTAACTACTTCAGAAAACGAATCGTCTTCCAGCTCAGAGTTGCGCAATACAAGAAGATCATCATCTTCATCTGTTGCGGGAGGCTTACCGCCATTAGGGAGGTCATTGCAAACCCTGTCATTTTCTTCTCTTGTCCTTTTAATTTTAGTATTCATTTCGTTACAAATAATCATCACCTTTGGAAGCAACATAAAATTTTACAAATATCTTCACTTAGATTTTTTTTTAATTTTGTATCCCACGTTCTCTCTGTTATGCATCTCAGTTCTAGTCGAAATAATACATTTTCCCTTAAACAATTATAGCATTTTTGCTTTGTTTGGAAAATGGAATTAGAATTGGAATTGGACTGTGGAATTTCAATTCCAGTTCCAATTCTGGTGAATCAGAATTCTGATGGAATTGAAATTCCATTGTTTGATTCATCAAAGGAATTGGAGGTCAGAATTATAATTCCATAATAATTCGAGTCATCATGGTTTTCGGTCAATCAAGTTGGGTATTTCCAGCTTAAGCTACACTCGGATTTTGGTCTGAGCATTTCACATTGGATTGGAGTTATTACGGTCGAAGCGATTCACTTTGAGTTTGAGTTATTCGAGTTTCAAGTCAAATCGGGTTAAGTATCAGATCATTTGGTATTCAAGTTGTCTTGGATTTTCAATTAATCGGGTTAGGTCTTTTTAGGATTCAGACTAGAATCAACTGGGTTTGAGTTGATTGAGGTCATTTCGAGCTTGAGTCATCTTAGTTTTGGGAGAAATGGGTTATATCATTTCAAATTTCTGGTCATCTACTGTAAATTCGAGGTGGATTGGGTCATTTTGGGTTTGATTCATATTAAGTTTTGGGTCAATTTGGTCAGCTCATTTCCACTTCGGCTCAGCTTGTTTATATCACATTCAAGTCCAGTAATTTCAATTTTTTTATTTGAGTCATCATGAGTATCGGATCAATTGGGTTGGGTCATTTTGGACCTTGAGTTAACTTGATTTTAGTCATTTATAAGTTTAAGTCATTCGAGTTGGGAGATTTCAAGGTTTGGGTCAAATTTTAGGTTGTGTCTAAGTCTTTCAATTTTGAGTCATCTTGGGTTTGGGCTAATCAAGTGGGGTCATTTTGGGTTTCTAGTCAATGGGGTTAATGAGGAATTGCGATTCCTTACCTTCATCCCTTTGAATTGAAAAGTATGATTTACGGTTAAAATCCAATTACATGTAATTGGCAGTAGAATTGTAATTCCAATTCCAGCAGGTGAACCAAATAACATAATTGGAATTCTGGGCCCGAATTCTAGTCTCAACCCCAATGCTAGGGTCCAATTCCAGGGTGCAAACATGACCTTAGTGCATGTCTCTCCTAAAATCTTGCATACTGCAAAGGCAAATAATCCTCACGGTTGTATTGAGGTTGCCAATAAGCAAAACTGCCCCCCCTTTTCCTCCACTAATCATTTGGCTCGATTCTCGGTCTTACACATCATGACATATTGGGTACTTTTCACCTTGAAACATAACTAAAACATTTCTTCCTCCAAATCTTTGATAACCATTCCCAAGTCACTATGTGCAAGATTAGCTAAATTATTGAGTTAGAAAGTTACTGAGATCCTTTCAAGTGAATCTTATTCATTTTTAGACAGTTGATAGTCATTTTACAATAGTTTAAAGTGAGTTAGTGATGCAACTTTTTGGGGCTAATGAGGCATTTTTTAACTTCTTTAACATGAGAGAAGCAAATTTGACAAGTATTTTATTTACAAATAAAATGAAATAAATTCAATCCAAATATGAGGCAAATAGTTGTTGGGCATGGCCAAAAATAAAAAAGGTGATTTATTCTACAACGAATAAAGTATTTTTCCTTCTTACATATTTCGTCTTCTTGGTGCTCGCATTTTAATAAGTAAATGTGCTTGTCACAGGCCTGTTGCAGCGTCTCAGACATCTGGTAAGCGGCAACAATGCTTGGCTCATACTGGTTGAACGGAAAACATTTTTTGGAAAATTCTTTCTCTAATATCTTCAAATAATAACATACCCTTTAAGTTTCTTTTGTTTGGTCAAGGAAAAAAAATACTTGCATTGTATGACATTCTTTGGGATTGCTCTCTTAAAGATACTTTTTTTTTAATCAAAAAAATGTTCTTTGGGGATTGGGATTTTGACCTATTCGAAAATGAGGTTCAATCGGATTGTGAGACAACAGTGGTAAAGCTTTTTGCTTTCATGGGGGAAAATGTCTTCTTCTTGTAGTGGAGGAATCAAGCTAAATCAATTATGATACTTGTTCATGAAAGCCAATCGTAGAAATGTAACGGAATGGGTGTGTTCAGTTTGTAAAAATTTTCCAAACCCCTGCATTGTCTGGAAAAGATGTTTTTTGGAAAGATTCATGAGTTGTTTAGAAACAAACAATTTTCAGTTTTCTCTTAAAATTTTCCAAGAAAATTGAAAAACTAAAAAGGTTGTTTAAGAGCCCTATTTGAGTCTCTTTGCATCCATGGCTCAATTTCTGGTTTTCAATACTCTTTGGAAAATTTGGTAAACAGTTTGTTTCCATAATTTTTCACCTTCGTGTTTTCCGCACGTTGCTTCCTATTCTTTCTTATTCTCAACTTTCTTTTCTTCAGTCCGCCCTTCTATTTCTCTCTCACTCTTTCACTCTGTTGCCATCAAGCATTATGAGTATATGATCTGCACTTCAAAATTATGTATCTCAAAGTGGTATTTGTATCCGAACCAATATCTAAATTTTCATGGATTAGATATACATGTAGCGGTCATTTCTGGATTTGTTGCCCAAATTATTCATATTGGTTGCATATCGGATTATTGACTTTTAGGATTTATGGGTATCACTTATGTTTATTATTTTCAATTTTTAAAAAATTTGGGAAACCGAGATCACTTGAACGAGTTTTATGGTTTCCAGTGTTGGAAAATTGTTAACGATTTTTCGCTCCACATAAGGAACACCAACATGCTGTCACCGGATCCCATTAGAACTCCGAAGTTAAGCGTGCTTGGACGAGAGTAGTACCAGGATGGGTGATCTCCTGGGAAGTCCTCACCCTCAGGTTGGGGGCACTTGGAAACAGCCTCTCTTTAGGTTAACACCCTGAAGGGGGAAGGCTGCATACATCCGCGCCCCCCCCCCCCCCCCCCCCCCCCCCCCCCCCCCCGACGTTGCGTAAGCGGGAGCCCTTGAGGCACTGGGTATGTTCCTTATGTTTTCCAAATGGAAAATGGAAAAAGGAAAAACTAGAAATAGAAAATGAAAATTCTTTCTATTTCTAAATAGGGCCTCAATTCTCCAATTTTCTATTCCCTGTGTACTAAAAACTAGAAAACCTCCATCCTTTGTTTTCATGTTTTTCTTAAGTGATAAAGGGTCATTTTCTCGTGTTTTCTAAATTATTCTCTATCCAATTTCCATAGGAAACACTGGGAAAAATTAAAAGCGAACTGAATCGTTTGCCCTTGTTTTGTGTTCATCTGATGCTTAATCCAGAGAGGCGAGCGGGATCAAGCTCATACAGCTGGAGATATGAGAAGGAGGAAGTGCCAGAGGATTTAATTCGTGCTTCAGAGGGCCTCAGAAACTTGCATCTGGATAGAAAATCTCCTCATTGGAGGTCTGTTTCTCTTACTACCCTTAGAACAAAAACGCAATTTTTGACCAAAAGAATGCTTTATCATCTTTTGCTGGTGTTTGACTGATTGATGAAACTGTTTCTGAATGATAGTGAAGTACGAGGTTTACGTCAATGGTCGTTGTACTTTGTCAATTTTGTCAGTTTAGTCCTCTTTCTTTTTTATTTGTATCAATTTAGTCATTGGGCGAGAGCATTAGGACACCCCCCCCCCCCCCTCCCCCCCCCGGTGGGCGACCCTGCTTGGGTGAGAGCAGTACTAGGATGGGTGACCTCCTGGGAAGTCCTCACCCTCAGGCTAGGGGTACTCGGAAACAGCCTCTCTTCAGGGGGAAGGCTACGTACATCCCCCCTGCGGACCCTGCTTAGCGGGAGCCCTTGGGGCACTGGGTATGTATGTTGCTTAATTTAGTCATTGTACAGTGTATACTGTTTTAATTTAGTCCAATGATGAGAATTCAAGTAAGTTAATGACATAATTTTTAACTATACGATCAAGGAGATGCAAATAGCCTTATACAAGCCAACTCATTGACTCAATTTAACCTCATTTTTTACCCAATCGTTCAAATTATGTCATTGAATTAGCTTATATTTCATCATAGGACTAAATTAACACAATTTAAAATCTTATGAAGACAAAATTGACGCAATTAAAAGTAAAGGTACTAAATTGATATAATAGACGAAGTATAGGGACCTGTGATGTAAATAACTCTAAAATATATTAGTTTACTTCTGCCTTCCAGAGAGAAGCAAGAAATAGAGCTTCGCCCGTGAAGGAAATTCAAAAGCAAAAATAAAAATCTAATCAATGTCATTCTTTACACCAGCCTTCTTAAAAAGTTGATCTTTAAATAGATGATTCTGGAGGTCAAACAAGTCGGGGGCTATTTGATAGTAGTAAACAACTTTCCTTTTTCATGTTTTCCTTTTCATCTTCAGTTTTTCTTTCTTCCGTCAAGCAGCCCATTAGCCTTTCTCATTACTTTGCTTTGCATTTTGGCTAAGTTTACTTTTAAAGCTACTATTAGCATAAGGAGCTCATCCATCTATAGGTTTGTTTTATTTGTTGAAAAGGGCTAACGTAAACCTTCCTTTACTAACGTGGGTTCGAAATCTTCACCTTACCCAAAACAAAAGTATCTCTCTTCGATTTTAGAATGATCCACGTATACAGCTTGTTTCGACTACTGAGGATCACTTTGTATCCGACTCCACTCACTACCTTTTAGCATGAGCGGATAAAGAAGGGCCGCCTTCGGATCTTTTTAGTTACTTCGTTCTCTACTTCTACTTTGAGATAATTCTTTTGTAAAACATTAAGATATGACAACTTAGAGATCACTTGACCTACTGCTAATCTTACCCAAGTATTCCTTGACGTAGGAAGTTTTGATGAGATCTAGTTTTAATGTTGGTTGTATCTGTTTAGTCAAGCTTCTTTTTTGAGCGAAAGTGCTTTTTCTTTGAAAAAAAAACGTTTTTTAGGATTTAAGTGTGTTTGACGTGAAAAGGAACTTAATTTTTAATCAGAATAAAAAATATAATGGTTCTCCTTTAAAGCAAAAACGGAAGCAATTTTGTTTGGCAACAGGGTAAAGGAGGGTAAAGAGGGGTAAAGAGGAGGAGGGTAATGTAATATCCTACCCTTATTTAGATATATCAAATTAAGAGGGTTAAATAAGTTACCCTGGTTCGGTAATTGGGTAAAACGTTAAGGGTAAAGAGAGTTATAGTTAAAAAGAGGGCAAAATTGTCCAAAATCTTTTAAAACTTTATCCTACACTCCTTACCCCCCAAATCAAGGGTTAAAGCAAATAGGGCTTACCCCTATTGCCTTTACCCCTGTTTACCCTGTTGCCAAATAGGGGGTTAGACAAAAATACCCCAATTGAGAGTACTTTTTACAAAAGTGTTTCTGTAAGAAGTACTTTTAGAGGAAACAGTTTTCTTTCACAACTTAACCAAACAGTCATTATTGTTTTAAACCGAGCTGCGTTTTGTCGTGTTTGTGTTGTTATCATTAATTTCATGTCATTTAATTAGGGGAGTTTTAAGTGAAATAATCATCAAATATGTTGCAGGCATGCTGGAGATACACAGGATGATCGATGAAAAGTTTTGGCGTGTTCACCAAAGTATGCTTAAAAGTGCCCTTTTCTTGCAAACTTGTATTTATTCCCATTCATTTGGGAGGTTATGCTTTTTCTTTAAACAAAAAAAGCCTTTTTCTCTCGTATTGGTTTGGTGTAATAATTTTTTAGGTATTTTGATATTTGCCTTATTTGCTTCAATGGTCTTGATACTCTGTCCAGTGTCAGTGGAGTCTTCAACTTTCACGCTCCATTTGTTTAAGGAGAAAACCACATTCTCGAAATTGGTTTTCCCCTTTTCCGTTATTTGGAGTGCGTTTTTCGACTTCTCTCTCAAATTGGGGAAAATGGCTTCCCTTTCAAAAGGGGGAAGTCAACCATTTTAAAAGATCCAAAAATTTTCAAAGGTATATACTGGTTTGAATATGGCTCATATTGAAATGAACTTGGCGGAATCTTAGATTATCAGAGGTAATAATGTGGGACAAGAATTGGACAAAGAATGATTAGTCAGCTTCAAATCCTTGAGTGAATTATATGGTTCCATTTGATTTTTTATTCTTGACTGATATTTTATATTTGAAATATCTTTGCTAAATCACGCTCTAATAAATATTATAATTAAAAAATAATGTTTACATCAAGTCAAACACCAAAAACCTATTTATAAATTATATATTTTTTTGGAAAATACCTTCTTTTGATATATGTTTTTTGTCACTTAAGTACCTTGACATTTAAATATTTACCATCTAGGCACCCTAACATTTTAATGCATACAAGGGGGTATTTTAAGGTTTAAATATGTTATTACTTAGGTATCTTGAATCTTTAAAATTTTATTAATCAAGTGTTTTTTTTTTATTGAAATTCAATAGATTTTTGATAGAAAATGCTAAAATAAAATCTGATTTCAACAATATATCAATATTCTAATGAGAATTTGAATTTTTTTTTTTTTTTTGCTAAAAATTGACAATATAATATATGATTTCAGCCATATTTAAGTAGTTTATATCAATATAAGATGATCTTTTAATCGTAATTTTTGAAAATATTGATATGGCTTGTAAATATTATTATAATTATGTATTATATTAGTATTTTTATGGAAAATTGGTCAGGTTTTTATAAAAATTTATCAAATTTTAATATAAGGTATTTAAGTAATAAAATAATTAATTTTTGGATACTTTATTATATATATTAAAATATTAGGATATGTAATAAATTCTGAAACCTTAGGATATCTTAGTAATAATTTCGCAACCACATGAAGCTTGATAATTTTAAATATATTGTATTGATATTTATATAGTTCTATGACAAGATATAATATGATTGGTAGAAGATTATTCTTTTAAAATAGGGATTGTATTTTTCATGGAAAACTTTTTTTCAAAGCAAAAGGTTTTCCATAGAAAGAATACTTTCCTCGAAACAAACGGAGCCTTAATTTTGTCATTTAGTCATTATACTACTTACTTTGTTTTAATTTAGTTCTACGATGAAAATTTAACCTATATTAATAACATAATTTTTTGATCGCATAATTAGGAGAATACAAACACACTCCTTAACCTGATTTAATCCCTCTCTTTTCTTTTTTTTCCCCCATGTCGCCATATGAGAGGACATGGGGACATAAGAAGGAGATCCTATTAACTTATTTTGATCGAGGATAATAAGCTCGTGAGCTTGGTCTTAGTTCACCGCCAAGAAACAAAAGAAATGGACATTTAAATTGTGCAAGGGTTATATTAACATAATAGGTAAAGTATAGGAACATAAGATGTAAATAATCAATCTTTTTTTATTATTTTTGAAGTGCCTTCTATCACTAGGCACTCTCGGGATTACATAGTCAATCAACAATTATTAGTTGCTGATGTAGTATTATGGCTTATTTGTTCGATTAGTTTTTGTATTTTACTTATTGTATTAATATAGTTTTTATAGATTTAATTGTGTTAATTTTATCTTTAATATATACAATAAAAATATTTGAAGTTAAAAAATTTTATTACCTAACTATCTTTTTTTTTTTTTTTTTTTTTGGAACATTTAACTATCTTTTTTCTAAACTAGAATTTCGTGGTCTATTATAGAATGGGTTAGAGAAATGGAAGACATGATTTTTTAAGGGAAAAAAATCATTTTGACTTAAATGTAACATAACTCATAATTTTTAATTGAAATGGTTAATATTAATATACGAAAAATGAATTACTCAATTTCTAACTTATATTTTGTTATAGTAAATATAAGTTAGAAATTGAGTAATTCATGCTTATGCTTGGTTTGCTCTCCTGCTGCCAGGTCTAATGCTCTAGGCTGCGGACCAGCTTCCCAGGTTGGGGGTCCTCGACAACAGCCTCTCTTCGGGGCAGCCCCTTAAAGGAGGAAGGCTGCGTACATCTACCTCTCCCAGACCCTGCATATGCGGGAGCCCTTGAAGGCACTGGGTTCGTTGTTGTTGTTGTTATATTTTGTTATAGTAGTAAAAATTAAATGTATAACATTCCAAAATCTTCAAATATTCCAGCCCTTTTGTTAAGACTCCAAATGTCAAGTCATTTTGGATTTGGATAATATTGTGCTTATTTGATAGTAGAAAATAATTTTCCTTTTCTATTTTTAGTTTTCATTTTTATCTCCAATTTTCTTTTTCTAGTTTTGCACCAAAGAAAACAGGAAAATGTGTTTAAATGATCCATGTTTTTCAATTTTCTAAAAATTGAGAATGATACATAAATAATATATAATACGGTATAAGAATCAACTTTTGTCATCTTAACATAAGGGTGTAAACAAGCCAAGCTGCGTCGAGAAACCCCCTTGTTCGAACTGGAGTTTGATAAGGCTTATCGAGCTCAAGTTCGAGTCAAGCTCTTATCAAGCTTTTTCAACCCTTGTTCGAGCTTGATTCAATAAGATTTTAGTATGTCTGATACTCAGCTCGGCTTGTTAGGCTTCTAGGGTAGAGTCAAGCTCATTATCGAGCCCAATAGAGCCTAAATCTGAGGGAAGCTTGCTACCAAGTCAAGCTCGCTACCAATACTTTTCAAGTTACTATCAAGCCATTATTCGAACCAATATTAACTGTTATCGAACTCTTAACAAGTTTTTATTGAGCCCTTGACGAGTCGCTTAACTAGCTCTTATCAAACTTTTCACGAATGTTAATGAACCGAACACTCCTATTCGAACTCGGTTTGTTAAGCTTATCGAGCCTGCTCGAACTTAGCTCAATAAGTTATTGAGCCCTCGTAACGAATATGAACGAGCTCTAATCGATTTTAAACATAAGTAGTCCATCTAACATTCGATTTGTTTACATGCCTACCATAGTAGATAGTTCGGTGTTGCTTTAAAAAAAGGAACCTAGCCTTAAGTACCGCTAAAGCTCGCTCTATCACATTCCGCAAAGATGAGTGTCTACAATTAAACAACTTGCATGATTATTTTATTTGTCCTCTTTTTGAAAGTCATGTGTCGCTTTTAAAATTCGGAACCTAGCTTTAGGTACTAAAAAGTCATTTATGTAAGAGAAGGAGGAGATGGGAGTATATAGAAAAATATTATAAAATAAGTGATAGCGTGAAAATGTGAAAAGGAAGTGGGGGAAAAGTTGGAAAACAAAGTTCTTATTTTGTGAAGAAAATTGTGTAAACATTTTTAAATTATTTTCCAAATTTATGAAAGAGTAGGAAAACTGAAAAATTGTCTTCCAACTTCTCCAATTAGAAAATTGGGTTGTTGAATACGTTTTCCAATTTTTTAGGAAAATATTCCTGGAAAACTGAAGAATTCACTACTATCAAATAGACCTATTATGCTTTGGGTCAATTTAGTTAGGTCATTTCCACTTCCGCTCAACTGTTTTACATTATATTTAAGTCTAGTAGTTTCATTTTTTAGATTTGAGTAATATCAAGATGCGGGTCAATTTGGTCGAGCCATTTCGGATTTTGAGTTGGGTTGATTTCAGTCATTCAAGTGGGGTGATTTATGTTCGGGTCAAATATTAGGTTGTGTCTAAATCTTTTAATTTTGAGTTATCTTAGATTTGATTTAATCAAGTAGGGTCATTTTAAGTTTTAGAATAATAGAGTTAATATAAAATTACGATTCCTTACCCTGTCACATGGAACTGGTGAGCATGATTTTAACTTAGAATCCAATTTCATAGAATTGTAATTCTACCAAACAATAGAATTGAAACTATGAGTCTTAATTTCAGTTTTACGCTCTGTTTGGCAATGAGATAAAAAGGCGTAAAGGGGAGTAATTTTTTACCCCTGTTTGACAAATTTATTTGAGGGGTAAAGAGGAGTAATGGGGGGTAAGACCCATTACACCTCTTGACCCCTAAGTTCTTTAACCCTCAAATTGGGAGTAAAGGGGGGTAAGGGTAATTTTTAAAAATTTTTGGACACTTTACCCTTATTTTAATTATAACTCTCTTTACCCTTATTCCTTTACCTAAATGCCAAATAAGTGTAACTTATTTACCTCTCTTTACTCTTACCCCTCTTAATTTAACATATTCAAATAAAAATACGATATTATCTTACTCTTTTTCTCTTTAACCCTCTTTGTCCTCCTCTTCTTTACCACTTTTACTCTTTCTATCTAATTGTCAAACAAAACATTTAGGATGGTTTGTCCACGATGCACAAGGAGAACGTTTTAGAAAGATCGGGGGGAAAAAACACTCTTAAGATAAGCAGCTCCAAATGTAATCTCAAAAGAGAACATTTAGCCATTGATGCACTTGCTAAACCTTTCTTCTTCGTTTCCTCTCTCACCATAGCAGCCAAGCAAATCACTCTCGGAAGTTGTTGTTATCATCGAAAATGGACGATTATACCAGAGAAATGATGGACCTCAAAACCCTAGTTACTCGTACTCTCGAGAAGAAAGGCGTTCTCGCCAAGATCCGCGTATCTTCCTCCTCCTTTCATCTTCTCTTTTCCTTTAATTTCGAAAATTACTTCGGATTTTGTTGATTTGCTTCTAGCACGGTAGTTTCTACTTACGTTTAGATATGGAAAATTGAAATGCAATTGTGTAATGTAGATTTCGTGATGTCATTGTGATTTTTGGTTAGGTTTGATACTTAAATGTAAATTAATCGCTTGCTTGTGGATCTGCTGATAGCGATAATTCAAGAAAAGCAATGTATAATTCTTATCTCTGGAGTTACCAGTTGCAACAAGTAATAGAGAGAGAGAGAGAGAGAGAGAGAGAGATCATAACTTCATTGCCATTTTTCATAACTGCTTACATAATGGGATCTAGATGTTAAAGGTGGCAGAGATGAGGATGTGGTAGTGGATGTATGAACATATTAGGAAGGACAAGATCAGAAATGACATTGTAAGAAACAAGTTAGGTGTGGCTCTGGTTGAGGATAAGTTGAGGGAGCAAAGTCTGCAAGGGTTCAAGCATGTTAGAAGGAGACCGACTACCGCCCCTATTTGAAAATGTGAACAACTATGTAGTACACTTTGGGGGAGAGGTAGAGGCAGGCCTAAAAAAATCTAGATGGAAACGATTAGACATGACCTTACCTACCTATTCCTTACTGAAGAGATGACCTATAGTTGAGTGGTGGTTAAAAATACGTGTGGTCGACATAGCGGTTAGGAGAGAGGTGCACACCAATGCTAGATCATAATGCCCCTGGGCTTGCATGTCTGTTAGTGTTGTTGCTTGCATGCATAGTATTGCTTTATTTGACTTGAATTTTTTTTATAAATATTGTTCCTTCTTTTTTTTTTTTAGGGATGGAAGCCCTTCGGAAATAACATAAGACTGCATACTTCTTATCCTCGCTGGACCTTACCTTAGCGAGAGCCTATTTGATGGACTGAGATGTTGTTGTTTCTTACATAATGGGAACAAGCTAAATACTTCCATTACACACAAAGAAACTTAACTTTTCCAACCATTGACTCTGGAAAGGAATTACGTCAACTGAAAAATAAAATAAAATAAAATAAAGTAAAATACGTTAAAAAAAAATGTTTTCTTCCCTTTCTTCCTGATTGTTAACTTCTTTAGTAGCCCAAAGCTTCAACTAGTGTTTCTTGTAAAACCCTGCATCATTTGCATGATGCTCGTTTTGCAACTTTAGGGCCTTTCTTTCCCTCTCTTGATTCTCATATATGTCACACAGTAAAGGAAGTTCCATCTCAAAACCAATTGATAATGGGTGGAGTAGCTCCCTTGGTATATCAATTGGTATTTTGTTTTCTCATTTGCAGGATGTGGGATTGGATCAATCTACCACGCTCCGCATCTCGTGTCCATGCGAGTTGGCTTTACACTAGATACTGGTCCCGGGCAAACAGTGCAATTTTGGTGTCACCATCCACCCTTTAAGTACTGACTTTGCACTAGATATCTAGTTCCGAGTGAATACTACAATTCCAATGTCATCACCTCGCAATGAACATGACTTTGCACTAGAGTATCCTCTAGTCCGGGCAGACACTGCAATACCGGCGTCGCCATTTGAGACATAGGACGTGGGACGTGGGGCTTAGTGGCAATTAATTGTTAGATGATGTTGGTCCCCATATGACCGATGAACAATATCAGTCCCTACATAAGACTGGCAATCCATGACGCAAGATCGATAGCGCTGATCACAATGTTAAACGCCAAAGGAGTTTACGTCCCAAAACCATTTGACAGTGAGTGCAGTAGATCTCTTAGTATATGAATTGTTTTTTTTTCCCCTCATTTTCCTCTGATGTGGGATTGTATCATCAAAATTGCTTCTGATTCTGATTCTGATTCTATGCCTTCAAAAGATCCATCCGAAGAAATGTAAATCTACAGGCAAGTGTGCTCCAATTACTCGTAAATGGGATTAGATATTTATTGAGACTTGGTGTATTTTGTATCTATTGGTCATAGTTATTGCCTTAGCATCGTGGAGATTTATTTAAGACATATAGGATTTATTTGGCCAAGTATCTCTTGGCTTTCCTCCTATTTGGTTGGCTAGGAGAGAATCTAAAGCACTCTTTTGGATCGCCCAAATAATCTTAAATTTGTACTTATGGAATGTGATTAGTCTTATGGTTTCTTCCTTTCTATGTTCATAGAAAACCGATCATCTAAATTGATCTTTGTCGTCCACTTGTCCTTCTTATGCCCACCATGGTCGTCAAAGTCTCGAAGTCGATCACATCCCATGGCATGGTCGCAGGGATATTTGGTCTTTTTATTGTCTTTATTGCTCAAATCACCCAGGATGGTTGTCACCAATGTCCTCACAGGGTTGAATTATCAGTTGTGAAGGCAGTCCATGCAGAAGGTCTTTAAGGCTAAGTGCAAGGTCAAGTTTATTGATGGCTCAGTTGAGAAGCCAATGGTTCTGTGTGACTTTTGATGGTCCTTTCTTAGATCCTTAATGTCATTTCGAAGAAGATTTATGAGTCCCGTCTACAGCCTACATTGAGACGGCTCAGGAGGTTTGGCTTGACCTTAAGAAGCGTTCTTCTGAAAGGAATGTCTGTCGAGTGTATGAGCTGAAACATAAAATTTCACTACTTTAATAATAAAAAACAAAAACTTTAATAAGAAAATTTGTCAATTTTTTCCTATTATATTGTCTTTAAGTCCTTGTGGGATGAGCTTTATACTCTCATTGAGGTCCCAACTTGTACCTACAGGTGGAAAAAGCCTTTTCTAATATCAGGAAGATAGAAAGTTGTCCGACCTTCTATGGTAGTTTCTGTACAACTCTTAAACATGGAGCTTCTTCCCACAGTTGCGAAAGCGTATAAGGTATTAGCGCAATAGGAGAAACAACAGAGTGTGGAGGCAGACAGGACCATCATTCATGGGGCAACGACCCTGGTGGCGCAGAAGGATGTGGGTACCATGAAAGGTGGAGGTGAGGGGTTAGCGGCCACTGTCCAGTCAGAACAGTACATTGAGTATTGCAAGTGAATGAGACACACAAAGGATTAATGGTATGAGTTTGTGGGATATCCACTTGGTTACGGATGGCAATGGGGCGAGGTAGTGTGGGGTCGGTACGAGGGGTGCCATCTCCATGCACATATCGACCACCCAAGTTCATAAGCAAGCTCGCCCATTACCCGCATGGGTATGAAGTGGATACTAATACCTGCCGTAGTGGGTACAAACCCATAACTACCCTATTACCTGCGTATATCCAATGGGTCTTTAATCTTCCCGCCCCCTGTAGGTACCAAGCAAGTATCCATACCTGCCCGTATTAATTATTAAATATTATTTTTTAGAATTTAATTATATTTTCTATAACATTACAACAAAAACAGCCCAGGCTCCCGCTAAGGCAGGGTCTAGGTAGGGTAACATGTACACATCCTTACCTCTACTGGATGCTACCCTGTGGAGAGTATATTTTACTATAACATTGATTGATAAATTAGGTAATTGAATTAAGTACATACTAGTGGGTTCCCATGCAATGCACGGGCGGTGTCTATATTTAAAAGTCGTAAATGTATATGACAAAATGTAATGTATAATATGATTTTGTTTGAAAAGTGTTTCATAACATAATCGCTCATACTGTTTGAATTGATTATTCTAATTTTTCTTTATAGAATAACTATAAAGAAAATAAAATTGAATGTATATATTTTGTTTGTGTTGTCTTACATCCTTTTTATTCCATTAGCTTCTGTCATGCATGCTAGTTGGGTCTTTTGATCCATTAATTTCATTGCTGTTTTACATATTTTTGGGACGTGTAGTTCTTAAATTTGTTTATTTCATACTTTTTTTTTTCGTGTTTTCTACATTATTCAAAATTTTATTTAAATATTTTTCTATTTTTTAAGGGATTTCTTTTAGAGAATTTTTTAACTTTTATTTCTTTTTTGAAATATTTTTTCCTTGAAAACTTTTTGATATGTTGATCATTTATCGAAATGGATGAGAAGATAATTTTTTTAAAAATATCATCTTTTATGACAAAATATGAAAACAAAAATCATTTGTTAATATTGATTATAGGTATTTAAACTTTTTTGTACTCCGGGTATCCATGGATAGAATATTAAACAATTAATAAAACATGTAAAAGGTTCAAACTTACTTTTTAAAATAGTTTATTTTATAGAAATGCGAAATTTTATTCATGCTGTTTACTTTTCAATTTTAAATTGTGTTGCAACTTTGAAATTGATAAATAATCTAAAATTTATCATAGCAGATTAGTAACTAGGGGGCTTAATAGGCAAAATAGAGATTTAATTTCGCATTTTTGGTACAAAATAAGGTTTTATGTATCATTTTTCACTATGATATATTCTGTAGTTATAAACCTTCCTTCAATTTTTAAACTAAAGCTTTTAATATACTTTAATCATAAACTTTTATTCAATTACGAAGTTAAAAATTTGGATACGATCATAATTTTTTTGATTATTTTAATTTTTATTAAATCTAGGAAAGTAGTCAATAGAAGAACTATGAAAATCAATTAGAAGTTACATGAGTAATTTACCTTAAAGATGTGGAAGACCTCATAGCTCACAATATGACATAAAAGAGGTTTTATCAGTGAAATGGAATTAGAGTTTTATAATGAAATAGAAGTGACATTTTTGAATTAAAGTTAGTAATAATGAACGGTTAAATTAGAGTTAGATAGTGGACGGTTAAGGGGTAGTGGGTTTCTGCAGGTAAGAGAAAAGAAGGTGGGTGGGTTTTTTGTGTAAATGTTACTGTTTTATTTTAATTTATTTTCTCTACTTTTTTCAACTTCCACGGGTGGATTGGGATGTGGAAGTTACATGAGAATTTTAATATTTTTATAAATTTAAAAAGTGAAGTCACCAAAATTAAGGGATGGGAGTTTGCTTTTGGAGAGGTTAGCAACTCCAAAATAATATATAGGATATATTTTTTAATTTAGGAATTAACTAGATTAAAATTGGAGTGGCTATGAGGTAAGGCGGGGCGGGGTAGAACGTTGTATTCGCACCCGCCCCATACCTGTGCGGGTATTGCCATGTTTACCTGGCACCGCTACCCGCCTCACTTGCACCTATACTCGCCCAAAACGGGGCAAGTACCCATGGGAGCGGGTTTTACCTACCCCATTGCCATCCGTACACTTGGTGGAGGCAGTAAGGAACTGGTTCTAGACCCGAAACCCAGGCTGTTGCAACAACTGCAAAAGTTGGACCTTGAGAAGTGGCTGGTGGCTCATCAATCATTTGGGTTGTTGGCCTAGCTTCAACAATGTCAATCTGACGGGCCAAGCCTTTACCATTGCAGACTCATGGATCATCGATAGTTGAGAATCGGATCAGATGACCATTTCTAGTAACCGGATGCAAGATATTAGATATGATATGCTCCGTAAGCCCATTAGGTTGCCAAATGGGGCTAGTCTCCCAATCTCACATTTGGGGAAATTGACTATCCTCCAAGCTAGCTTTTAGTGATGTGCTCATTGGCTTTTGTTGTAACCTTATATTAGTGAGAAAAATTACTTGACACATAAAGTGTGCACTAATAATTTTCTTCATTTTTGTGTGATGTAGGACCTAAGTCGTAATAGTGAAAGGAAGAAGTCACCATAGTAATTCACATTCCATGAGTACAAATAGGTAATACTAGCTAAAGACTATCGAGAAATCTAAAAGGTGCCTTGGATCCTTTCTTGGCCTTTCAAACAAGAGGAAAGCCAACATGTACTTGGCCCCATACATCCTATAGGACCTATACTAAATGGCTTGAATAAATTTTCACTACTGCTAAGGCATTAACTATGACTAATAAATGTAAAATACAAAAGTACACTGAGTCTCAATGCTTCCCCTCAAGTTGGAGCATGGAGATGACTTTGCCTAACTTGAAGAGTAGAAAAGAAACAAGGCAACACTGAGTGCCTTGGTGAAGAGGTTAACAAGGTGTCTGCTAGATTGAACAAACGATGTCTCGATGTCCTTGGATTGTATACACGCACAGAGAAAATGACAATCGATCTCAATGTGTCTGATCTTCTCATGAAAGGTTGAATGAGAGGCTGTATGTAGGGCCGCTTGGTTGTCACAAAGGAGAAGAGTCAAGCGATCGTTGGGCACGGCTAAATTGAGCAATATTCTATGTAGCTAGACCAACTTGTCGGCTATTGTAGTCATGGCTTGATACTCGATTTCACCAAATGAGTGAGAAACGGGCAATTGTTTTTGAACTTCCATGAGATAGGCAACGTCCTACGAAACAAGATATATCCTGTGATAGAACGATAGTGGTCGGCCACCCAGCCCGGTGAACATCATATAAGGCCTGTAGAAAAGCTCCTTGATCGGGAGACGATGACGACGACGACGACAACAACAACAACAAACCCAGTGCCTCAGGGGCTCCTGCATAAGCAGGGTCTGAGAAGGGTGGGATGTATGCAATCTTATCCTTTCAGGGTGCTACCCTAAAGGGAGGCTGTGTCCGAGGACCCCCAACCTAAGAAGCATAAAAAGCATAAAGCAAACAAGCATCTAAGTGTAAGTTTCGGAGCATAATAACAACTGCACGTAGCAAGCACATAGAGTATAAAGCAGCAAATAGGCAATAAAGCGACAAAGCGACATAACAATAAGCAGTCAACACACAGCAAAAGTGCGTATAATCAAGCAGGTATACATAAAAGCCTCGGGGTACTAGTACTAGCTTAGAAGTGCTCCTCGATCCTAAACCGCTATATTGGCTACCCCTATGCTAACCCTTCACTCAACTCTATCTAGGGTCATCTCCTCATTTAGGTTGAGGTAGGTGAGGTCATGTCGAATCGGCTCCATCCAACTCTTCTTTGGCCATCCTCTTCCCGTCTGTAATATGGAGTTGTTCGCATCTTCTGACAGGGTCCGTGGTCGGTCTCCTCCTAACATGCCCAAACCACCGCAAACGTTGCTCCCTCAACTTATCCTCGATTGGGGCCACGCCCAACTTACATCTTATAACGTCATTTCTGATCTTATCCTTCCTTGTGTGTCCACACATTTATCTCAACATCCTCATCTCCGCCACCTTCAGCTTCTGCATATGATGATGTTTAATTGGCCAGCACTCCGTCCCACAAGACATAGCCGGTCTCACTACCGTCTTATAGTATTTTTCCTTTAATTTTGACGGAAACTTCCTATCGTATAGTACCGCAGAAGCCATCCTTCATTTATGCCAACTTACTTTAATTCGGTTGTTGACATCTGCATCAACTTCACCGTCTTATTGCACCATGGAACCCAAGTATTTAAAGCACTCTTTCTTTGGTATGCACAAAATGAGGTTGATGAGGATTGTGCATAAATTGGAAAAATATATGAACCACATAGCTTATCTCGAGTTGAGTGGTGGTTAAAAGAGAAGATGTCCGACAAGTTGACGATGTTGCCCTGCATTCTCAAGGGTCACCACGACCATGGTTTCGACAGTGCTTTTGGATCATGGACATGGTGGTGAAGTTTCGTGCTGCTAGCATCTCAGGCTCACTTAGGATATCGAGCACATATTTCCTCCAATTGAGCATGATTCTGGTCGAAGATCAAGATACCTACCTTGTTCCCAAGAAAGGACTTCATTGGACCAAGGTCCTTGATACTAAATTCCCGGTGTAGTCATGCTTTGATATCTGTGATGCATTGCACATCATTACCAGTAATGAATAATAACCACATTACCAAATAAATAAGCATTGACAGATAGCCGTTAAAACGTGCAAAGATTATTAGGAACTGTCGGCTAAGAGGGAGGATGTGAACTTCTCATTCCAGTTATGAGTGGCCTATTGGAGCCCATATACTGACTTGCGAACCTACATACACGTCTAGGGATGGCAATAGGGCGCGTAAAACCTGCCACCCGTGGGTACCCACCCTGCTTGGGGCGGATATGGGTATAAGGGAGGCAAGTGGTGAGTATGGCTTCGGTGTGGTACCGGCCTTGCCCAACTCCTTACCCACTCCACTCCGCCTTATAACTACCCACCATACTCGCTCCATTTTGTATTTAGTAAACTTTCAACTTAAAAAATACATGCTTAAATTCAATTACCTAAATTATTTGTCAATTTTATAACAAAATATAATTAAATTCTTAAAAATGGTATTAAATAATTGATACGTACGGGTGTGGATAATCGTTTGGTACCCATATTAGGGTGTTATAGGGCGGGTAATGGATATCTATTGGACACCTGTAGGTAATGGGGCGGGTATGGGTACGGATTTGGGTGGTGGGTACAGTATCGAGGAGGTACCCCCATATCCGTCCCGCCCCATTGCCATCCCTATAAATGTCCCTCATGATTTCGACCACACTCCTGTGAAATGTTTCATGTAGACCTCTTCATTGATGTCTCTTGGTGAAATGTGATATTGACATCTAGTTGATGAAGTACCCAATTGTGAGCCAAAGTAACTGTCAGGAGACAGTAGACTTTGATTAGCTTGGCCACCGGTGCAAAACTATCACGATAATCAACAATCTGTATTTCACGACCATTGTGCCTTATATCGCTCGATAGTTCCATTTGACTTATACTCAATGTTGTTGACCTATTTAGGGCCGGTTTCCCTTTCTCCTAGGTGGTCAACACTCAATAGCCCAAGTTTCGATTTGTTCAACAGTCTGAATCTCCTTCTCCTTAGCGTCACGTCGATGGGCTTGCTTCACTGCCTTTGAAGAACTCCTAGGCTCATCACGAGACATGATGGCCCCAAGAAAAACAGAGTGGGCAGTGGTAAACCGTGCATTAGAGGAAGTGTGAAATAGGATACACCACACCTGAGTTGGCTAAGCCGCTGAGGATCAATCTGCAAAAGAATGGCCTATGGACTGTGGCACATTACGAATATAATCATGGCACTTGATGGACATAGACTTAACCCGTGGTGGTTGGGTCGACGAAACTAGTGTCGTGCTGCTAGCAGGGTCCTGGCTGTAGCTTCAGTTGTATCCATGGTTGACTGAATTTTGGCCTCCTCAGTCTCTGGTGTCTCAGCTGATAGGTCTTGTCCCACTTTGCCTTCTACCGAGAACTCACTGTCACCAGCTGCAGCAAGTGGAACATCGTCTTCTGTGATGACCACCTAATTCTAGAGAAGCAGTATGCCTGGGATTACCTTCTTGCTATGTAGTATATGATCTTCATTAAAATGGCGTCCCGTGATACAAACAGCCGATCACTATTCAGATTGTATACCTTGTATTCCTTCTATTCCTGCCGATACGCAATAAAATTACATCGACTAGCCTGCTTTCCAAGCTTCTCTTTGACCTGTTGTGCAACTGGGCATAGCGTATTCTTCCAAAAACCTGAAGATGATTATAGTTTGGAGTCTTTCCATAAAGAAATGGAATTATACTGGCAAATGTGCTCGAATTACTTGTAAATGGGTCTGATATTGATGGAGCGTAAATTCCAATAATTTCACTTTGCGTATCATCCTAAAATTCGTCCGGTGTTTGTTCCCGGTCTCCCATTTCCTCGCAAAGTATCTGTCTTGTTATCCAAAAATGTGATTGGTAAGTATCAGTTGTCTTGAGTCCTAGTAATCTTGTGGTGATGACAAATTATGTTAAGTATAAAACTGTCCCGGCCCTTCCTAAGAGCTTAAGCTTTTGGGGTAATGGGTTTCTTGATATGATACTGGATCTTGTTTAACCAAGTGATCTCAAGTTTGATGTCAGAGAACCTTACTCTAAATTTAAGCACAAAGTACGAGTAAGGTTGTCCACTTCCTCATGGTTTATGCGAATGGACATTTGATAGAGATTAAGCAACCCTGTGCCTAATCTAGGGGTTCGTGAGCATCCCTGTGCTTAGGAGGACGGTTGAACAGCCTTGTCCAACCAACTAAGTATCCCTGTGCTTAAGAAAATAGAAAAGAACTGAATTTTTATTCAATAGTATAATGATCTGCCTTCAGGTTTTGTTTACATCGGTATTTATAAAAAACAAACTAGAATCTTAAGTCAAAATAAACTTTTAAATGGATAATAACAAAGAAAGCTAATAAAATTAAACTCTATCTTAAAATAATCCTGACTATCTATCTTAAAATAATCCTGACTAATGATATATTCTAAAATAATCCTAACTAATAATATATTCTAAAAGATAGATTTTACAACAATTCAAATTCCTAATAATTATACTAAATCTCCATCTTGATCCTTTCTCCTCTATCTCTATCATTCTCCCTTGGTTGCAAAAAACTCGACCTCGAGTTTTGCAATGGCGTAGGATGAATTGAATGAAATACCAAAAGAGCAACTTCAAGGCGAAACACAACAGAGCAAATTGACCATTTTCAATCTTCTCCAATTGATGTAGCATTATGATCAAGGAATGAGCGTGTTGATCAAAATAAGTGTCATTGGGAATAATGAAGTCTATATGCTCAACCTCATTCACAATCATCTGATCTTTAGCTAGAACTACCCCATTGCAATCATCTTCCTCCACTGGTTGAAGGATGTGATGCTCCTCTGCATTGATTCGTCGCTCGGGTTCCTCATTTGCATTAATTAGTTCCTTAAGATCAACTGTAACTTCTTCAAAATCAGGCTCTTCTAGGGGTTCAGTTGTAGGAGGCACAACTGGACATATGTTACCAACAACCTTACTGTATTCATCCAAGGAAATTCCATAAAATTCCACCAAATACGCAAGGCATGGTTTAAGTCTTTCAACGGTTCTTTTGATTACCCCTTTTGCAAGCCTTCGAGTAATAGATAAGACTTCATTATTGCCCTCCTTAATGATCTCTAAAATACATAATAGTAGCTTGGGTGATATATCATCACTCTCATTTAAGGTCAATGTCATAATCATCTCCATATAAAAAAACACATTGTCATCATGAAAGTATCTTATCGATCTAAAGAAGTGTTGAAACATCTTCAAAATCAAGGCTCACATTTAAGATCCAACATCATTAAACAAGATCTTGAGAGTGCCATTATTTCAAGAATCCTGACTCTATTATTGTAGGATCTGTGAGACATGTCAAATAATTTCTCAAAACATGACACCATAAATTGAAATATCTCTTTCATTTGATCATCATCATAAGGTGCATCTGGAGTTGTAATTCTTGTAATTTCACTAAGGCAGGCAGCAACTGCAACTTTGATATCGGGATCATGATGTCTCAATAGCTGGTCACCTACTAACACTTTCATTAATGGAGAAAGTGCGTCTTCTATGGACTTCGAAGATTACAATTCTACCTTGGCAAGACGTGTTAAAGTAGTATTAAGTAACGAGAGGAGTTCATTGTCTAAATTTGGAGGGCTAGTAAGAAGTTGATTTCCAGTAGCCTCGAGATTTCTCTCAAGCTTACTTTTTGTTCTCTCCGATGTTAAATACATCTCTACGAAAAAAAAAAGAAAAACCTTCTTAATCTAATGAACAGCTGAACATGAAGCCTAACCTTTAGTCCAAAATAACCCAAATTGGGATTGGTCTGGAACCAAAAGCACAGCCACCCTAACAGCAAAAGAGGAAAAGAAAACAAATCTGTCAGCTGGACGAAACAGAGGTTGGTCGAAGTTGATGACTGGTGAGGGTGAATCGGGGTCGTTTTAGGGTTTTGAGAGTGGATCTAAGCCAAGCTTCAAGGTTTCGGGCAGGCTAATGGGTTGTGGGTCGAGCTGATGGATCTCAACCCTCGAGTTGAAGGTTTGGGAAATTAGTTTTTTGGGGTTCCCAAGATGGGTCGAAGGGAACTTCAGGGCTTCAGTTTTTGGTCGATGGGTTTCTGCAAAAGGGTTGGGGATTTGATCTGGGTCTTTTTTTTTTTTTGGTTTTTGGGTGAAGACTTGGGTTCTGGTCAATTTTTAAATTTGGGGTAATAGGAGTTGGGGAAACTTTGGCTTTTAGGGTTTTGACGAGGTTGACTTGGGGAATTTGGGTGATGGTTTCGTGGAGGTTTTAGGTCGGTGGTGGTTTCGGCCTGTTGAAGACGGCCATGGTTTTGAATCTGGGTGCTGTAGGGTTCAATGGTGGTGGTTTCAGCCAGTTGACGGCGGAAGCGGTGGTTGAAGGGGCGGCGGCTGTGCGGGGTTCTGGTGGCTAGGGTTGTAGAGCTGAACGAGTAGTGTGACAAGGTGGCATTTAAGTTGAGTGGAAAATAGGGATCGATATAAGACCCAATTTGATAGAGATTAAGCAACCCTGTGCCTAATCGAGGGGCTCCTGAGCATCCCTGTGCTTAGGAGGACGGTTGAACAACCCTATGTCCAACCAACTAATTATTCTTGTACTTAGTTTTAAGCAGCCCTGTGCTTAAAAAAATAGAAAAGAACTGAATTTTTATTCAATAGTATAATGATCTGCCTTTAGGCTTTGTTTACATCGGTATTTACAGAAAACGAACTAGAATCTTAAGTCAAAATAAACTCTTAAATGGATAATAACAAAGAAAGCTAATAAAATCAAACTCTATCTTAAAATAATCCTAACTAATGATATATTCTAAAATAATCATAACTAATAATATATTCTAAAAGATAGATTTTACAACAATTCAAATTCATAATAATTGTCCTAAATCTCCATTTTGATCCTTTCTCCTCTATCTCTATCAACATTCTTACTTGAGGGCATTGTTAGTATATGCCATTCTTAGACCTAACTAACAACTTAAGATTTTGGGCTAGTTGGTTCTTTGAGAAACACTAATAGCCTCAACTGAGTAGAAACTTGGTTTTGTAATTATGCATTGCCTCTAAAAACATTTCTCACCCTTGTCACTAGCTTTTCTTTTAAGCACGGTCAGTTTTTTGGTCACTGGGTACATTGTAGTTCTAAACTCTTTCTTCTTATAAATTTTCTTTTTTGGGGATTTCAAATTAATTTTTGGATGGTCTAATGCATAGTAAATGCTCGGCTGACCTCGTATAACTGCTGTTAGGCTGAGCTTAGAGCTAGTGTCTTCGAGGCAATCGAAGAGGAGGACAGGGTGATTGAGAAGGAAGAAAACTTGCCTCCCGCCCTGCTGGGTAGTTGTAATGAACGTGCGAAACAACTGCATGCCTCTCCTTCAGGTAACTCTGAGAACCCTGTTTTTCACGCCAGCACAAATATGTGCGTGTTCTGAAGCTGTCTCCTGCCTACTGGAATAGTGGGTGCCCTGTGCATATTTTGCGGCAACTATTTGCCGAGTTCTGACAGATATTCACCAAATTTTGACAGAGATTACCTATATATTGTCAGAATTATGTGTTAAAACATATTTAGGTGAAAATTCATGGAATTCCAATCGAGGATGTCGATACATTAGTAGAACCATGTGCCACATTAGCATTTTCTGGTGAAAATCCACCAATATCTAGTAGCGGGTGTTTAAGTGATAAAATTTTTGAACCTCGGGGTACTTCATTGTATATGTAGAAACATCAAAGTTTTTTAGTTATAAAAATGTCAAACTTCAGAGTATCTAAATGATAAATTTTCCTTTTGATTTATCTCAATAGAATCCCTTTTGATTTTATGATGCAAAAAATTAATGTGTCATGGATGTAACATGATGGAACAAGACTATGAGGAGAACAAATTTCTTGATGTAAAAACAGACGTGTCTCTGATGCTGAATACAAGCTGTGGATTTTCATTGTGACTGCGCTTACTGGTTATAATCATGCTGTTACAAAATGCAGGGAGGCTTCTAACTGCACTAATATGTGAATACTTGGACTGGGCGCAACTAAATCACACAATGAAAGTTTATCTGCCAGAGTGTAATTTCGTATGTAAATAACTTGTCTACCAATTTTTAGGTTAAATTACATATTAATGCCTGAGGTTTAGTGTATTAATTTTTTAATCTTCAATTTATGTGAAATAATTTTTTAGTACAAAAATTATATGTATTTAATAAAATAGTCTAAATGATGGTTCAAAAGGTTGTAAAACTTACTGTTATTTGTTGGTAAACCCATCATCCCTTCGCTATTATTCTCATCGCACACATGAACTGCAATATTGTAACACTACTAATAAGGAATAGTAGGATGGGAGACCTATTTTATATCCTTACACATCGCCATTTGAACTATTTTATTAAATATATGTAATTGTTGGACTGCAATATTATTCCACAAAGTTTGTGGACTAAAATGTCAACACACCAAACCTCAGGGTACTAATTTGTGATTTACTCTAGGCTCTGCTTGGCACATAGAATTGGAATTGAACTATGGAATTGCAATTCTAATTCCAATTCTGGTGGAATTGGAATTCTGATGGAATTGAGATTCTATTGTTTGGTTCATCAAAGGGATTGGAGGTTGGAATTACAATCCCATAAATATTTGAGTCATCGCGGGTTTTCGGTCAGTTGAGTTGGAGTACTTCAAGTATTAAATTAGCTACAGTCGAATTTTGGTCGGAGTGGTTCATATTGTGTTCAAGTTATTATGGTCGGAGTGATTCGCTTTGAGTTTAAGTTATTCGAGTTTCAAGTCAAATCGGGTTGAGTATCGTGTAGGATCATTTAGCGTTCAAGTTATCTCGGATTTTTAGTTAATTGGGTTCGATCTTTTCGGGATCCAATCTAGAATCGATTGGGTTTGAGTTGATTTAGGTCATTTCGAGCTCAGGTCAACTTAGTTTTGAGACAGATGGTTGTATCATTTCAAATTTCAAGTTATCTTAGGCTGAGCTTGAGATGGGTCGGGTCATTTTAGGTTTGGGTCATATTAAGTTTTGGGTCAATTTGGTTGGGTCATTTTGACTTCGGCTCAACTTGTTTACATCACATTTAAGTTGAGTAGTTTCATTTTCTGGATTTGTGTCATCTCGAGTTCGGGTAAATTGGTTTGGCTCACTTTGGACTTTGAGTTAAGTTGATTTCGGTCATTTCAAGTTCAAGTCATTTGAGTTGGGTGATTTCGAGGTTCCGGTCAAATTTTGGGTTGTGTCTAAGTCTTTTGATTTTGAGTCATCTTGGGTTTGGATTAATCAAGTGGAGTTATTTTTCGGTTTTAGGTTAATAGAGTTAATATGGAATTGCAATTCCTTGCCCCCCTCCCATGGAATTGGAAAGTTTGATTTTCAATTAAAATCCAATTCCATGGAATTGGGCAGTAGAATTGTAATTCCAATTCCAGTAGTTGAACCAAACAACATAATTGGAATTCTGAGCACCAATTCCAGTCTCAACCTCAATTCCATGCTCCAAACAGAACCTAATTTTATTGATCTATTTGTACTGTTGCTACTTTGCCTTCGAATTCACTTGTTGCTGATTTACTTTTTTGTTCGTTTCTGCTGCAGCCTAAAGATTTCTGGAAGGCTGAGTTGAAAGAGTTCAGTAGAAAAAACGGATATGATCTCAATAGGACTGTGGAGAGTGGCCCTTTGCTTTTAGATGTTCTTGAAGGTTTTCTACAGTTTGAGGTTTGATGGATTTCTTGCTTTGAGTATCTGCAAATTATTTGATTGTTTGAAACTAGATTCACCCTTGATTTTAAAATTCCACTGAGCATTGTCATATTATTTCCGAGATATCATATGTTTGGCTTACAAACTAAGTTCTCATATCTCGTGTTTGAGCTGGTCATTCAAGGCCTTGTTTGGTATCATTTTTTGTTTATAGTTTTTGGTTTTTTGAAATTAAAAACCATATTTTAGAAACATTTGGGGGTTGCTTAGAAACAAAGAACTTTTTTCCAGTTTTCAAGGAAAATTTTCCTGGAAAACTGGAAAATTGAAAAGTTGTTAAAAGCCAGTTTTCCAGCTGGAAAGCTGGAAAACAACTCTTTTAGAGAATTTAGAAAACAGTTTGAAACTGTACTTCAAAATTTTCCATGTTTATCTTCCTTACAAGTTTCTTCATATTCTCTCTTAATCTGAGCTTCCTTCTCTTTCTCCTTAGTCCACCCTTTCTCTTTCTCTCATGTTTTCACGCTCTTGCAATCAATTCTAACCTTCAACTCACAACCCACCCTTCAAGGCAGAGGTTGCATAAGAATCATGTGAGTTGTTTAATGACACTAATCTTTGCGCAATGTAATGGAGCGTGCTTTTGGGGTACTCAAGTCTAGATTCTCAATTTTTAAAGCAATATCGAATCACAAAAGTTAATTCCAATAGGGTGTAAATGAACGACAAAACAAATAAATTAAACAACAAAAGCATATACATTATTTACTTCTATGGTAGAGTAGGCGCGGTGGTCCATAATGAGAATAATATTTTCATTGTACAAGATGACATAGAGGTGAATATGTCCTAGCAAATGCAAAAATTAGCATGTTGTGTGCATAGATTATATTTTATTATAAAACCATGGATTACTCTTTTTTCTTTGTGTGAAATTAAGGAGTATGAGTAGGTGGTCTGCACTTTAAAATTGTGTATCAAAATGTGTTACTTGTTCAACAACACCCAGTGCCTCAGCCTTACCTATCCTATAGAGAGGTTGTTTCTCAAGTACTTGTTCCCGAGCCAATATCCAAATTTTCATGGATCGGATATATGGATCATTTTTAGGCCAATTAGCCTAATTGTTCGGCTTGGGTTCACATTAAATTATTGAGTCTTTCATATTTGTGGGTATTTCTTATGCTTATAATTTTTATTTTTAGAAAATTAAAGAAGTGGAATTGCTTGAATGTATTTTCCAGCTTTTAGTATTGGAAAACCATTAATGATTTTCCTCTCCTAAACATGTTTTTCAAATAGAAAAGGAAAATTGGACATGAAATATGAAAATTGTTTCTAGTTCTAACCCAGGCCTTGTTTTCTTGTTTTTTCGTTTTTTTGCTTTCTATTTGTTCCTTGAGGAAAAATTAAAAACAGGATATGAAAAACAAGAAAAATCATTTTCAAAACCGGTTTTTAATTCAAAAAGGGCCAAAATGTTCAAACAGAAAATCATACCAAACGCCCTTTTATTTCAAACTTTGAACTTGTGATTAATAGTGAGGGATGTGGCCATATTTCTTTTCAAGGTTTGAGATTATATCTGCAATCATTTAGATAGCATCTATGTTGGAAGCCAGGTTATTAGACTGTAGATTTAGCTGATTTCTCTTTAGTTGCAGCAATGGAGAATGACTAAAGAAACACTATTTCTTCGATATAAATTACATCATATAACTGGTGACTTTGAGACTTGCAATTTTTGCTATTGATAGTTGATTGTGATGTAGCGGGAGGGAGGGAGGGACATGAGAAGGGGGTGAGGGAGTTTAGATAGATAACATTTAATTCAATTGCATTCTGTATCTTAACAATAATGAGAACTTACATGAATAAATATAAGTATCCCTAGATCAGAAATAAGGAAACTAAATAACCTAGAGTATAGAAACTTGCTAAAACATTCAAAATCTTCAAAATATGGAAACTTGCTAAACTATTCAAGATCTCAAAATATGGGAACTTCGTAGAATTTGGAAACCTCCTAAATATAATAAATCACTAAAGATAGAGGATATAAAAGTTATAAATATACTTAAATTCCTTCCTATTTAAATATCCCCGCAAATCCCATATTTTACATTATCCTCATATTCTATTAGATCGTCATTGAACAATTGTTTGAAAGTTTCTAATTTCTGGTTGGACAATTTGGCAATCTTGGAGGCTTATTTTTTATTCGTATTTCATTGATGTATTGATAGATTAAGCTTATGTACTTGTTGTCTTAGGGCTCTAGTAAGAGTTGCATCACATGCTTGTGATCTTAGCTACAAAATGTGAATACTGTTTTTGAAGTCGAACTTGTGGGCTTTGTTACCCATACTTGGGTATGAAAGTTAAACATAGGTATGTGCCTATGGGTCAGACTTGCATAGTTTCTTACATTTTTAGTCTAATTTGAAATGTCTGGGTCATATTGATATTCATGTATTCTTATCTGACACAGTTACCTTAGTCAAATAAATACAGTGATGCGTATGGGTGTGTGGCCTTCGGATCATGATGGCCCCACCTCATGGTCACTAACCTTAGCTTATGATACCGAAGCTCAAAGTACCTCAAATAGCACTCAAAGGAACAAGAAATAGAGTATGAGGGAGGCAACAAATAGAAGAAATTAAGGGAGAAAAGAGGGTTTAATAAGAAGGAAATATACTTTTCATTCATAACAACCCTAAATGACATCATATTCTATATATAGTGAGTAGAAAAAACATAATTAAATAAAAGAGAATTAATGAAATATGCCAAAAACCCTGATTCTTCACTGACAAAAATAACAGAATTGCAGAACAATTCCCTAAAACTAACTACCGGGAAGATCACGTGCTGCTCGCGTGATTTTTTAATCCTGCTCCTCACGTGCCGCGCGCGTGCTCGAACCCCACAACTAGCCGTTAACCCCTGATACAAATTCCTCTGTAATTCTTTCTTGTTTTCCCTGTATCAGCACTCTCCCTCTCAAAATCACCCTTGTCCTCAAGGGTGAAAATGGGGAAACTTGAGTTGAAGGTCATAAAGGAATTCCCAAGTTGCTTCTTCCATGGGGAACCCCTTCCATTTTACCAACACCTTGGTAGCTGCCCTGTTGCGTCGGTTAACCATCATTCTGTCCAAAATCTGTTCTGGTTCCTTCAAGGGTACTGCCTCGATGTCATCAGGGAGAGGAATGCTGGTCGTAGGTACTGGACCCACATGTAGCTTCAATTGTGAGACATGGAAAACGTCATGGATTCGAGCTAAAGCAGGTAACTGTAATCGATAAGCAACCTTGCCCACAGCTTCCAGGACCATGTAAGGACTAAAATATTTCGGGGAGAGCTTTTGGGAGCTTCGGTGAGCTACTGAAATCTGTCTGAAAGGATGCAATTTGAGATAAACCCAATTCCCTGGTTGAAACTATCTATTTGTGCGACCTTTATCTGCTAATTGTTTCATCTTGTTTTGAGCGCGAGTCAAATGATACTTGATGACAACAATCATATCTTCCCGAGCCTTCAAACTCCTATCCACGGCTTCCACTTGTGTCTCTCCTGGTATGTAAGGTATGTGAAGAGGAGGAGGTTGCCCATATACGACCTCATAAGGAGTCTTGCGTGTGGATGAGTGCCAAGTGGTATTGTACCACCACTCTGCTAACGGTAGCCATTTAGACCATAAATGAGGATGTGTATTACACATGCACCTCAAGTATGTTTCGAGGCCACGGTTTACTACTTTAGTTTGGCCATCCGTCTGGGGGTGATATGCCGTAGATAGGTGTAGCTCAACAATGCCTGCCAAAATTCACTCTGGAAGACCGCATCTCTATCACTGACTATGGAACTAGGCAACCCATGAAGTTTGTATACATTGTCCATGTATAGCTGTGCTACTGTGAAAGCTGTGTAGGGATGAGATAGAGCCATGAAGTGAGCTGCTTTACTTAGCCTATCGACCACCACCAAGATGACCTCCTTTCCAAAAGATTTTGGAAGCCCCTCGATGAAGTCCATGGAGATACCTGTCCATACCATGTCAGGTATAGGTAAAGGCTGAAGAAGGCCAGGAGAAGCTAAATTTTCATGCTTGCAAGCTTGACAAGTGGGGCACCTCTTTACATAATCAGCGACATCTTGATGTTGTCCCTTCCAATAAAACAAGGACTTCACTCTTTGATAAGTAGCATCACGACCTGAATGCCCTCCACTAGGAGAGGAATGAAGTCAATTGAGGATAAGTTGTCTGAGCTCTGCATCCTGCCCAATAACTAACTTTCCTTTTCTTTTCAATTGCTCACCTTGCCAACAGAACTTCTTGTGACTGAGAGGATCACTCTTGAGCTGCTGAATAAGTTGATTAAGATGACTGTCAGTCAGCCATAACAACTGAATTCTGTCATACAGTGTGCTGTCTACAGTAGAAAGGAGGCAGGTGATCTGGTGGCTACTAATATGAGATAATGCATCAGCTGCTATGTTGTCTCTGCCCTTGTAATCGATGACATAGCTGAACCCCATCAGCTTAGAAAGCCAAAGTTGCTGAAAATGAGTATGGATTTTCTGTTCCAGCAGGTATTTGAGACTCTTTTGATCTGTGCGTATGATAAATGTGTTGTTCAAGAGGTATTGTTGCCACTTAATAACTGCAGTCCCCACAGCAAGAAGTTCTCGTTCATAGACAGACAAAGCTTGCTGTTTTGGGCTGAGCGTTTTGCTGAGGTAGGCTAGAGGATGTCCCTCTTGAGATAGGACTGCTCCCAGACATGTGTTGCTTGCATCTGACTCAATTACAAAAGGCCTCGAGAAGTTTGGTAAGGCTAATACTGGAGCCTTCATCAGTGCAATCTTCAACTCCTCAAAAGCAGCCTGAGCTTTCTCAGTCCAATGCAGCTTGTCCTGTTCTGTAAGCTCTGTCAGCGGCTTGGCTATAACCCCATAACCTTGTATAAATCTTCTATAATAGCCCGTGAGACCAAGGAAGCCTCTGAGTTGTTTGAGGGATGTTGGAGTTGGCCAATCTTTAACAGCTTGAAGCTTCTTGGGATCAGTAGACACGACACCATCAGCTATGATGTGTCCTAAGTATTCTATTTGCCTGGATGCAAAAGAACACTTTTCTAGCTTTGCAAACAAGTGGTGCCTCTGCAGAAGAAGAAAAACAGAATGCAGATGCTTTAGATGATCTGCCAAACTCGAGCTGTAGACTAATATATCATCGAAGAAAACTAACACAAATCTTTGAAGATAAGGGGCAAAAACTGAGTTCATAAGGCCCTGAAAGGTAGAAGGAGCGTTAGTGAGGCCAAAAGGCATCACTAAGAACTCGAAATGGCTAAAATGTGTCCTGAACGCTGTCTTTTGTACATCATCTTGATGCATTCTGATTTGATAAGAACCAGACCTCAAATCAATCTTTGAAAAATATCTGGCAGTGCTTAATTCATCAAATAACTCTTCCACCAAGGGAATGGGGAGCTTGTCCTTGATGGTGTTTTGATTCAGATCTCTATAATCTACACACATCCTCCAAGTCCCATCCTTCTTCTTTACTAGGACCACAGCTGAAGCAAAAGGGCTATTACTATGCTAAATGTATCCCTTCCGCAGCAATTCTTGCACAATCTCTTCCATAGCATCTTTTTGTAGTGCAGGATATCTATAGGGTCTTTTATTTACGGGCTGAGTGCCCTCTCTCAAGTGGATCTTGTGATCAAATGGGGGTCTACTTGGTGGTAACAATCGAGGTTCATCAAAGAGAGGAGCAAATTTTTGCTGCAGCTCTTCCACTTGGGCTGGTAATCTCTGTGAGGCATTAACTTCTGTAGCCACCTTAGCCATCTTCAATTCACCTTCACAAGCTATTTGATCATCTGGGATAAAGTGCAGCAATGCTACTACTGGAGACCCCTCTAAGGCCCTGGAGATGGCTCTAGCAGCAACCAACTTACACACATTGGTTCCTTCCCCCTTGAGGACCTTGGTTTGTCCCTCAACAGCAAAAGTCATAGTCAGTTTGCTGAAGTTGCACTGAATATCTCCCAACGTGGCCAACCATTCGATCCCCAAGACCATTTCGCACCCCCCTAAAGGAATGAGGAGGAAATCAGAAGAGTACACCGTGTCCTGCATCTGCCAACTAAGCCCCTTACATTGCAAATTGCAACATAAACTGCTCCCGTCTGCCACTGTCACTGAAAGGGCAGGTACTGAACTGGTTCGACAGCCCATTTTCTGAGCCAATTGCGAGTCAATGAAGTTATGTGTGGATCCTGAATCAATTAGGATGTGTACAGGTTTCCTCCTTATGGATCCAATTACTCTCAATGTCTGAAAATTTGCAGCTCCAGCCAACGCATGTAATGATATCTGCACAATAGGTTCCTGCACTGGCATCCCTTCAGCTTCAGGCAGACCCTCTTCCGGAGGTGTTTCATCATCCTCATCATCAATTTCAATCATGAAGAGCTGAGGTCCTTTGCTTTTACATCTGTGTCCTGCCTCAAATTTTTCGTCACAAAAGTAACACAACCCCTTGGCCCTTTTATCTTGTAACTCTGCCCGTGAAAGGGTCCTATGTGCTGTATTGCCTTGGAAGGTATTTGGAGGAACAGCTCTCGGTGGGCTGGGTTTGTAGCTATTTGGGTTAGGCCTAGGTCCACTTGGTGTGGGCAGCAATGGGGTCGTGTTATATTTGATTTGTTTAGCAAGGGCTTCAAGCTTAGCCTCCCCTAACTTGGCAAGGCAAAATGCATGTTGCAGTGTGGTTGGCTGCCAAGAACGCACCTCTAGAGCTAAAGCTTCTTTCAAACCAGTCACAAAGTAACTAATTAATTGAGATTCATTTAAATCTGCCCTCACAAACACCCGATCAAACTTCCTAAGATAGTCTTTCATTGTCCCTTCTTGCTTAAGGCTCATCAATTCAGACATTGGGTCTTCATATGCATTACCGAACCTCTCCTTCAAAGTTCTAGCATATTCAGCCCACCCCATCAGATGAAAATCAGGGGTTTTAGTCACAAATCTCCTATGCCATTGCAGAGGTATTCCCCTTAAATGTATAGAAGCTACCCCGATTTTGTCAAAATCAGGGGTATTATCAATCATAAAAAACTGTTCACACATAAATAGCCAACCATTTACATCCTCTCCCTCAAACAAAGGAAAATCCATTCTACCTAATCTTGTAGCAAAAAAATGGTTACCGCCATTAGTTTCAGGATTAGGAGTTCTGTTGGCCTGATTTGCAGCTGTCGAATTGGATCCTCTATTGGTAGCTCCTGGTCTGATCTCAGGCGAGGTACTTGAATGGACATTGCCGTTACATGATCCTGTAGGTCCTTCATTTGCGCAGCAAACCCTTCAACAGCAGCTCTGATTTCATTTCTGACCTCTACCATTGAGTTATCCAGCTTCTCTTCAACTTGCCTAATCTCAGACGTAGCTCGGGTATTGTCAGCCATTATCCCTTCCACACACACAACTGGGGATTGAGCTCTGATACCAGTGATACCGAAGCTCAAAGTACCTCAAATAGCACTCAAAGGAACAAGAAATAGAGTATGAGGGAGGCAAGAAATAGAAGAAATTAAGGGAGAAAAGAGGGTTTAAGAAGAAGGAAATATACTTTTCATTCATAACAACCCTAAATGACATCATATTATATATATAGTGAGTAGAAAAAACATAATTAAATAAAAGAGAATTAATGAAATATGCCAAAAACCCTGATTCTTCACTGACAAAAATAACAGAATTGCAGAACAATTCCCTAAAACTAACTACCAGGAAGATCACGTGCTGCTCGCGTGATTTTTTAATCCTGCTCCTCAAGTGCCGCGTGCGTGCTCGAACCCCACAACTAGCCGTTAACCCCTGATACAAATTCCTCTGTAATTCTTTCTTGTTTTCCCTGTATCAGCTTCACATGCAGTGGACAGTAATAACGACATACATGTTCAGTTTGAGTTGCAAATGAGCGAATATCTGCATTCCGTTATCAGTATTAAGGGCTTTATAAGCAATGATCGCCATGCTATGAGGGGTAATCAAGAATAATTTGCAAAGGGATCTTGTTCCGTATCCCTGTTCATGACCATACTGCAGTCATTGTGTACATATAGGGTGATGATCATGCCATGTCGTATCAATAATTTAGTCACTGCAGATTCGTTCTCTAATAACATTGAATTGAATCATATGTCATGTCTAGGCTTCTCTTGTGATTGCATGCCTTATTTAAGCCCTCTGACTGGACTGGCAAATAGCATAAATGTTGAATGAATTTTCTATTTTTAATATTTTGGGTGTTAGACTTGATATCAGATTATCGAAGACCTTTCACATGTATGTAACGTTTCAATTGCTGGTAGACTTTGCTGAGACACAGAAGTTCGTGTTATAGACTTCAACTTTTACTTTCCCGGTTTATGATTGGTTAAATTTGATATTTATATAATGTCCTCGTTACTGCAAATATTCTTGATATAGCACAAGCATGTGTCTAGAGGGCAGATTCGGCTATTCTCTTAGATTTTGTGTTTCTAATTTAGAGTGTCTAAATGCCATTACTAATGTCTCAGAGTCCTTATCCAACACAATTATTTCTTTGTGATCATGCTTGATAGTTGTTTCAGGGTTTTGTTTTTCAAAATTTCACTTTGCAGACTTTATCCCAAGCTAGGGGGGTTGGAAGGAGAGCAACTACTTCAGAAAACGAGTCGTCTTCGAGCTCAGAATCGCGCAATACAAGAAGATCATCATCTTCATCTGTCGCGGGAGGCTTACCGCCGTTAGGGAGGTCAGTGCAGACCCTATCATTTGCATCTAGTCTTTTTAATTATTGTACTCACTTTAGAAAATAATCATCACCTTTTGAAACTACATAAAAATTAACAAGTTCCTTTACCAAGATATTTTCTAATGTATCCCACATTCTCTCTGTTCATTGTGCTCCAGTAAATATGTTACAAAATTGGTTGGATTATTGAGTTAGAAATTTATTGAGATCATTTCAGGTGAATATTACTCATTTTTGGAAAGTTGATAGTCATTTAGAGTTGTTTGAAGTGAGTGAGTGATGAAACTTTTTGAGACAAATGAGGCATTTTCAACTTTTTTAACACAAAAAAGCAAATATGACAATTTGGTATTGTATTCACAAAGAAAATGAAGCAAATTCAATCTTAATATGAAGCAAACAATTATTTATTTTGCCAGAATAAAGTATTTTTTTCTTCTTACCCATTTCTTCTACCCAATGCTGACATTTTAATGCGCAAATATGCTTGTTTCAGGCCTGTTGCAGCATCTCAGACATCTGGTAAGCGGTGACACTACTTGTCTTTGGCTAGTTGTACGGAGAACATTTTTCTTATAGAAAATTTCTCTTTGAATATTTTCAACTAATGAAAACATATCCTTCAAGTTTCTTTTGTTTGGTCAAGAAAAAGCATTTTCATTGTATAAAGTTCGTTGGGGCTGGGGTTTTGGTCATTCTAGAAAACTCAATTTTCTCTTTAGTGGAGAAATCAAGCTTCTCCATAAATCATTTATGATACTTATTCATGAAAGCCAATCATAGAAATATTACAGAATGGGCATGCTCAATTCTTGAAAATTTGTCTAACCGTTGTGTTATTCTGAAAAGATGTTTTGGGGAACAAAAGACTGAGTTTTTTAAGTTTTCTAGAAGAACACGGTCTTGCATCATCCCTTGTACTAAAAACCATAATTGCAGGAAATTCCTAAAAGGCTAACCTTTCACGCTTCACAAACGCAATTCCGCATTTCAAAGTCGGATTCACGTTTCCTGCACGCATCAAACTTGACCAAAACACGATTCGGACAATCATGGAATCATTTTGATAAGAAAATACTTATAAAATGATTTATTAGTTGATTATATCACTCGATTTTAAAGAGTGATTAAATTATGTGCACATTATTGGAGTTAATTTCCAAAATCTTGTTCATTGGAGTACTTAATATTTTGGTTACTGCTTAATGTTGACTTTGTTTTGAGATTTATGCTTCAACGGCTCAATTGATAACACTTCATTATATCTTGTGTATCTAATATATAATAACATAAGTGCTCCTTTAACGCTCCCAACTTTAGAAACTTTTATGACTGCCCCTCCCCCATTCCCGCTTCGGTTTCCGCTCCTGCTTGGCCCATCTGCAAAAAAATTACTCTTTCAGAAGCACCTTTTGCTTAAGCAATTTCATAAAATGTGCATTCAGTCCGGATATTTTTGCTTGAAAAATTTTGAGTTTCAGCTGCTACTTCTACATTTAAAAAGGCCTAACACCATCAAATCCCTGAAAAAGTGCTTTTGCCCCTAAAAAAAGCTTGACCCAACAGGCCCAATTGTGTTCAAATTCAGTACAGGGAGTCATTTTCTCGTGCTTTCTAAATTTTCCCTTATCTGCCTGATGCTTAATCCAGAGAGGCGAGTGGCGTTGGGCACATACAGCTGGAGATATGAGAAGGAGGAAGTGCCAGAGGATGTAATTCGTGCTTCAGAGGCCCTCAGAAACTTACATTTGGATAGAAAATCTCCTCATTGGAGGTTTGTTTCTCTTACTACCCTCCGTGAAAAAAGAGCGACTTTTAAGCAGAAAAAGCACTTTATTAATCTTTTACCGGTGTTTGACTGATTGATGAAATTGTTTTTAAATGATAGTAAAATCTATTTGGTTTGCTTCCAGAGAGAAGCAAAGAAATAGAGCTTCTCCTGCGAAGCGATTCAAAAGCAAAAATTAAAATTTTAGTCTATGTTACTCTGCTTGGTTCAAAGGAAAATGTTTTCCTCTTTGAAATTGTTTCCTCTCAAAATATTTTCATTGATAAATATTGTTCTGTTGAAATTTTTGTTTGCTTAGCTAAGGAAAATAATTACATTATCTATGCTTGTATGGAATTCACGCTTGATTAGTTGAGGTTAAAGTAAGATATAACAACAGTAGCAAACCCAATGCCTCGAGGGTCCTCGCATATGCGGGGTCCGGGGGAGGTGGGATGTATCCAGCTTTACCCCTTTAGGGTGCTACTCCCAAAAGAGGCTGTGTCCGAGGACCCCATAAAAATAACAGTACATAGATAGAAAACATAAAGTGTAAAGCATGAAGCATGAAGCAGCAATAGCAATAAAGCAACCTAGCGACAGAGCAACTGATGTTTTCCGTTCCGTTAAGGAAGATGTCATTCCTTTTCCTTGAGGGAAGTCAACTTCCCCCATATAGAGGAGAATATTTTCCATTAAAACAAAGATTGCTACTTTTTTGTACACTGAAACTATAGAAATGACAGATAACACTTTTTAGTCAAACAAAAAGAGCCATAGCTTTAGTGTTGGCTGCATGGATCTTAATCGCAGTCGTATCATGAGTTGGTACCAGTCTCGCTTATGTTATGTAACTTTGCATGGCAGTCACGTTGAACTTTTAATGGGGAGCATAAGTTGTTTTTAAGCTTTTCATTTGAAATCTCATCGCATCTTGTTGATAACCAAATCGTGTTGCATTAGTTTTCTAATAAACCATGACAAACATGTTAATGCAGTTTTTTCAAGATTAGAGGGTATTTGGCTTGAAAAGTAAAATATTTTTAAATAGAAGTAGAAATTGTTTTTTGCTTTCAAGCTGAAGCAGAATAATAGTTTTCTTCTTTAAAGTAAAATCTAAAGTAAAACCTAAAAGTTTTTCAGACAAAAATACTCTTTTTCAGACAAAAATACTCCTATAACAAAAGTGTTTATGCAAATTGCTTCTAAAGGAAGTAGTTTTTTTTTCACAACTTGGCCAAATAAGCCTTTTATGTCAGTTCAAATAAGCTGTATTTTGTCGTGTTCGAGGGCGAATTTAAACTGATAAATGATCCACAAATATGTTGTAGGCATGCTGGAGATGGAATTACAGAGGATGATGGTTGAAAAGTTTAGCTTGTTCACCAAAACCATGGTTAAAATTGCCTTTTTTTTCCCAAAAAAACCTTGTATTTACTCCCCTTCATTTGGGAGTTATATGCCTTTTCTTTTGGAAAAAATGCCTCGTGCTCTCATGTTTGTTAGGTGTAATATATTCTCAAGTATTTTGATATTTGGGTTATTTACATCATTAATGGTCCTTATACTTTATTAATTGTGTCAATTGAGTCTTGATATTTTTAATTGTGTAAATTTAGTCAGTGTATGATTTACGTGTATGATTTAAAGCTCCGTTTGTTTCAAAGGAAATAGAGATTCTTGGAAATGATTATCCTACCTTCCGTTGTTTGGCGTGCACTTTTTGACGGAAAATGTTTTCCAAAGAAAAAAACTTTTCCTCCCAAATGAGGAAAATGTTCTCCTTTATAAAAGAAGGGAACATTTCAAGTCGTTTAAAAAGTTTTGTCGTAGAGTGCATAAGCCCTTTTAGAGAGAGGGGCGCGAGCCCCTCCTTGGGCGGATTCCTCCTTTTGCTTATACGTCGGTCGTAATATGACACATTATTTCACTATTATGTAGATATATTCCGTCGTAATTTAGTGAATTCTTTTTTCGTAATCTACTGGATTTTTGTTAAAAACATTGATGGACCTATATATAATATTGTAATCATGTACCACTTCAATGTTCTATGATGAAAATTAGTTAAATTTCGATAAAAATTCACCAAGCTCAGTACTTGAATGATAAAATTTTGAAACATCAAGGGATATTATTGTATATTTTGAAATATGTAGGTTATCTAAGTGATAAATGGTCATCTTAGGTTCTTTAGTGATAAATTTTTCATATTTTTTTAATTAAAAATAACTTCTTCACAACCAAAGAAAGCTTAACTTATAATATGTAGTTTTGCTACTTCATGTTATTTTATAACAAGATATAGTATAATTGATAGAAGATTATATTTTGGAATGAATAAGTAATATTATGAGGTGGGAGCAAGTTTTTTACCGAAACAAATAACGGAAAACGTCAATCAAAGTTTGATTTTCCTTAGAAAACCCTTTCGTAAGGAAAATGTTTTTCAGGGAAAAAGTACTTCCCCCGAAACAAACGGAGCATTAGTCTTATGATGAAAATTCAAAGTTTTGTTGTTAACATAATTTTTATTTCGTCATATGACTAAGTTGACATAATTTAAATTATATAAGGATTAAAATGATACAATAGATAAAGTATACGAGATATGATATAAATAGCCCTTGATATTTTTATTGTTTTTGAAGTGCCTTGTATCACTCCACCTGTCTTTTTGGTTATGATGGCTTATGTCATTACTCTTTATTGTGTTAATTTAATTTTCACAGTTTTAATTGTGTTAATTTAACCTCTATGCAATTAAAATTTTATCAAACACGTAGAGTATTAATGTTAATTCATGGTGGAAATTGCAATGCTAATTAGCATTTACAGGTGTTTCATGTGAAGGCATAATTTGGAAATGGTTCAATGTCTACTTAGGGCGATTGTATTACAATTTTAGACAAAATAATATTAATTTTAATATTGAATTCGATTAAAACAAATTAAATCACATAGAAATTAAATTAACGCAATTAAAAAGATAAGGATTAAACTAACACAACATGTAAAATATAAAAACTTAGAAATGTTGAATATATATAATTGAAGTATTATAAGGTTCAAAAATTTTATGAACTAAACGACATTTCTCTTAACTAGAGTTTAAGGATCTATTATAAAATGAGTTAGAGAAGTGGAAGATGTAACAACAAAAAACGCAATGCCTCAAGGGCTGTCGCCAATTTTGGGTGTAAATAACTTACCATTTCAGGGTACTACCCTAAAGAGAGGTTATACATGAGGACCCCCAACTTGAAAAGTATAACAACAAACTCCATGTTTCAAAAAAGCTCCCATCAAATCAGGGTTCAGGGAGGATGAAATGCCCACAACATTACCTCTACAAAGGGTTACCGTGTAAGGAAGCTATTTCCGAAAAACGCTCCCAACCCTAAAAAGCATATTGGGGCACAAATCCTATCACTGGGTACAATTCTTTGGGGCCATCCACTAGGTTTGCGAGCCCAATTTACCCTATTATACACAACGAAACTTATCTCCTTATTGCATTATCACCAAGTTTCCATGCACTGCAAAATCCTCCCAACCCTTACGCAAACAATTCCAGGAAGCATATTTTGATACTCTCTGTCGCAAAAGAATTACTTTTGAAGTCAAAAAGGTACTTTATTAATCTCTTAGAGGTTTTTAGATTTGTTTGTTCGGAGAGACTTCACTATAATATAATAATACATAGATCAGGTTATACAACAGTTGACGTAAAAGGTGGCAAACAATGAATAAGATTATAGCTGATTTGTGCAAGGCCCTTTTTGTCTGTGTTTGAAGGGCTCCTATAGAGCATTAGGGCCAACTTACCTTGTTACATGAAGGAAAAGTTCTGAAGCAAAGGTGCTTCCAACCTATAGAATAATAAAGCTGTGCGGAAGCTGGCTCGGAAACCCCGATTACCCCAAAAAAAAAAAAAAAAAAAGGATTCCTCGAGGTTGATAATGGAGAAAAACAAGAGAGAAATTTCTTTTCAATATATGAAACACAAAGTTTTGCTAGGCACCATAAAATACATTCGTACAAAAGTTGAACACTATAAAAATGACACAACGAAGTCATGACTAAATTATTTCACTAAAATAGAGGACAATTAAGTGTAAAAATCCCTAAACTTTTAATGTCTATAGTTTTTTGACACATAAATACATTTAGGATGGTATTATTACTAGGGAAAAAATGGTTATTGTCAAAGCAATGATGTAAATTATAATGATAATAGCTACAAAATCTTAAAAAGTTGCTCTAGCATTTTACATTTTTGCTCTCACAATAACATAACACTAAATAAAATACAATACATATGTATCATGAAAGCGGCTTGAGAGTTAAACATGAATACGTCTATTTTCAATGACGAGCTCCGGGATAGAAACACTCGATGCCATTTTCCTTGATCTTGAAATGAAAATTATTCTGTATATCTTTTCTTGTGCTCCTTTTATTCACTACTGTAAGCTGTGCAATTCATTAAAATTAGAAATTGCAAAAAAGGGAATATGCCTCATATCAAGAATCTCGAATCAAATCACAGTTCATAGTCATGGTTGTACCTAGGGGCATAAAGGGCTCATATCTGGCTTGTTATAAAGCTCGAAAGGGTTGGCTCATTTTGAGTTAGAGCCGAGCTGAGCCGTCTCATTCAACTTACTGAGAGGAGCCAAGACTAATGAAGCTCAGGCTTGTACACTCACAAGACTAAAGAGGGTTGTCTAAGTACAATTTATTAAGTTAAATATTGCCCAATCGAGCCTAGTTTGGACCTAAATAAGCTGAACTGGAGCCTAAATGAGTTGAGATCAAGCCTAAGTGAGCCTAAATAAGAAAAGCTTAGCTTGGAACCCACTGAGCTGGGTTCAAGCTCAACCAAGCCAAGCTTAGTCCAAGCCTATGACAAGCCAATGAGTTTTGAGCTAAGCCTCAAGCTTGACAAACTCAGGCTCCACCTTCAGCTCGACTTATATACACCCCTAGTCACACTGTCGCACTACTACGAACATGTGTTTTTGAAAGGAATATAAGTTCCTTTTAAGCCTTATGTTTGGTGCCATCCTTAATTTCATACTGTTTTAGAAGTTTTAACATGTGAATAAATTTACAAATATATTCAAATAAAATAATATATATGTATTATGGAGGTTGCTATAAAAGCGTCGTTATGTAATGGCACTTATTTGAGTCCATGCACCAAACAAGTGACTCATGTCTTCCTGTAATCTTTCCCAGCATGCAATCAAATAAAGACATTACCGCCACTGTGCTACCAGTTTTGAGTACTAGTTACAAGATGAGACATTCACAATTGTTTCCAAAATGTAAATGTATTTTATTTTATTTATTAATATTTGCCTATAAGTACCATGATAATCCAATATAAAATGAAACACTTGAGATTTAAAAGATTTTTATCCATTGTTAGCATCAACTAAAATACAATGAATGTTCACCGGAAAATTCTGACATAAAACATGTTTTGGACAATAAATGTCCTAGGCAGAAAACAATGACTTCTTTTTGCTGGAAAATGCTACTTTATTTGAGTAATGAAATTCTAGTTGAGATAAAAAAAAAAAAAAAAAAAAAACCTTCTACTTTTATTTAAAAGCACTTTTCTATCCATGCTTTCGGCTCATTCTATTTTCTGCTAATGAAATGCTTGCACTTTAAGATAATAATTGTAAGGTGTCTGAAGTAAAGGACATGAAAAACGATACCGTTGATTAACCAAGTGATGAAATAGATCTAATCTCGAACAGTCAATACCTGTCCATGGATGTCAGATGCGAGGCCAGTTGACAAAGGTTCAGATCTGACAAGAATGTTAGCAAGGTACTCCATCTGTATAATTAGTGTAGGTCTATCCATGCCAGCATATATGTCTTCATGGTTTAATGTAACCAGCGAACAACCCTGGAATAAGCAAAATTATGGCATCATGTGATTCATTATACCAATTTACAAGACCAAAGCAACCCAACTTGAAGAGGCTAAAAGCCTCAACCGCATATATAACAAGGAAAAACAAAACGAACTTTTAAAGCAATTGTTGAGGCTTTGTTGGGGAAGTTCTCTTCTCCTGGAAAATCTTTCCTTTGGAAAAGATTTTTCAAGGAAAATCAAAATCAATTGAGGTTTTCCATTGTTTGTTTCAACGGAAAACATACTTCAATCTTATGATGTTCCCTTGTTTGGTTTAAAAGTAAAAATTTTCCATCGATAATTGTATACCTCGTTATAGGACAACATAAGTAGTAATACAACTAATAATTAGAGTTAAGATCGATACATACTCCAAAGCTTTTTGGGTTGCTTAGAATGTTGACAACATCAATTTGACAAGGGAAGTAATTTTCCCTTGTATGAAAAACCTTCTCTATAGGAAAAACTTCTTCTCCAAAGAATGCGCTCCACACAACGGAAAAGAAGAAAACTAATTCCTAATACTAATTTTCTTTCACAACAAACGGAGCCTTAAACTCTTGGATTTTATTTATTCAAAGATATATCCATGAGGTACATAAGAGTAAGGGTCCTCTCTAAAGTGTAGGTACCTTGAATCTGAAAAGATAGAGAAGTTTAACTCTAAGTTATCTAAAAGATAAAAAAAAATCACAATCTTAAGAATTATCATCTATCCTAATTAGAAATTTCAAACTAAATAAACTGGAAGATTCTGAATTCTGACTCAAACCAAGAGCGAACAAAAAATTAAATAGGAATGGCCCAACTTAATCATAACTCTTCTTGTGGTACTTGATCACCGAACCAAGATTAAACAAGATTCACTCTGCCTCCCTGTCAGCGAACAGACAAACTAGTGCGCAAGGCTCATAGGAAAATGAGATCCGGAAAGGATTGGGATGTATGCAGCTTTATCCTTCACTTTTTCTAAAAAGTTATTTTCTAATACTTGAACATGTGATGTTCACATCACAACTTTAAATTTTTTACAAATATAAGAAGTCCCATTGGGTTGCACAAGGAAACAATGTATTATTTGTTGGCATGATTGCAAGAATGCTTGTTATCTAGATTGAAAGGCTCAGCTAGATTTAAGCTTGCATCATTCAAGACGGCTTGTTTAAATATGGCTCACGAGCTTACAATGCCTAATAAAGCAAATATCGATGAAAATATTGTGTTTAAATATGTCTAAAAGAGCCAAGTGGCAATAAGCCAATACGTAAGTCTGAATAAGCTTAGCTCCACTCGATGCTTGTCAAGTCAGATTTAAGCTCAATCGAGCCAAGTCAAGCTCGAGTTTGGAACAAGCCAAGCATAAGCTCAAAGTCTCTAGGTTCAGAGAGCCCTGAGCGCAAGCTCAACTTGACTCATTTACACCCTAGGCCTATTGTAGCATAGTTCTATTTAATTTATTTTTTTGATCTTATCTTATTTTAGGAACGTAGTTTCCTATTTAAATTAGGATTTATCTTGATTCAATATTATCTTAGGATTTAGCTTTTTCTATAAATTGAACTATGTAATTTGTTAGTTTTCAGTTTTAAAAGAAATAAAATTGAGTTTAGTTTTGGAGTACTGAGTTGTGCTACATCATAACCACCTAGGAGGTAAAGCTTACCAGCGAATAGCAAAGCCAAATACCATCCACTTCAATCAATGTGGACTGTCACGCATACAAATAAAACGGAGAAAACAATAGTAAAGAACTCATCAACTTACGAATTCTGACGTCAAACTGTAGCAGTAGTGCAGAAAGTTCAAACTGTGGTTTAGATATCCATTGGCAGCCACCTCGATCAAAGAGAAGTCGTCTATAACAATTGTGATACGTTTTCCGTTTTCATAATCATGACAACTGTCATCGACGACCTTCTGGATTTTCCCATACAACTCAACCAGCCCACCTTTATGGACATCTTCTTCATCTCCATCTAGTTAAAAAAAAACACCGCGTTTGTGAAGAACTTATAACAGTATTTCAATAATAACAAAGAACTATTAGGGTATCAATTAGCAGAAATTCACAAAGTGAAGTACATATTAAAATGGATGTCCCACGTATTCAGAGCATGCAAAACCAGATAGTTAGGACTATATTTCATCAAAATTACAAGATGGGAAAGACGCTGGGCTGTGTTAAACAACAAAAATGATCAAATTGCTTAAGTGAGCAATAGTGTCACTATAAAGTACGCATATTAAGGATACTTGGATGTTAATATGACACTTTAACATTTCAAATTAGACCGAAACATAAAAAAGGAGAATATAATTGTGTCTGACCTCTACATGCAAACTAGCGTCCGACTCTCACATCCAAGTCTGATAACAGAAGTATGATATCTCCATCACAGTTAGGTTTCTTACAAGTCCGATAACGTAAGCATGATATCTCCATCACAGATAGGTTTCTTACAAGCAATAACTCTCTCTCCTCCACTCCCTCCCCCCTTATGTCTCTCTCAATGCAGTGGAGGCACCTTGGAAGCATCATCACCTTGAAGGAATATAGAAGGATTACGACATGTACTTTTTCATAAAGATTGAATCAAGCAAGATGATTTCGGTAGACGTCCATTGACAGCAAAAGGTTTAAAATAGAAAAGAGATGACCTTGAATGATGTTTTTCAAGGATTTCCATGACACATGGTTCCTGGTCCTATTCTTATGCTGAAAGCTGGTCCGAATACAATCCTCAGATGTAGTAGGATTAGAGTTGGGTTTATTCTTGGAATATGGCAAAATTACAAGGGCATCCTCCTGGCTAGAGGCTGAAAGCAAGCTGGTCAGGGCGTAATACATGGTTGCGCAAAGCGGAAGCAGAAGCGGGAACAAGGGAGAGTTTATATTACTATATACTAGATACACAAGAAAAACTAATGAAATGTCATTAACTGAACCATTCAAGTATAATATACCAGAACAAAGTCAGTGTTGAGCAATAATTAAGAAAATTGACTCAAACACGTCCACATGATTCACTTGTTCTTTGAAATCAGAGTGATGTGATTAGACAACAGATCATCCAATAGTATCTTTTCATCAAAATGATTCAATGATTGTTTCGGTTGTGTTTCCATGGAGTACAATACTTGTTTGAAACGCAAATCTCACCTCAAGATGTCGAATCGCATTTCTTAGCCTGAAACGATTGCATTTTAGAAGTCTCTTACAACTATGATGTAATATAAAAGAAGGGGTTCACACGCAAGGGAAAATGGATCCCCTGGGAATGAAAGGAAGGGATCCAAAAAGTTGGATAAGCACTAACAAAAATCTCAAGATGCCATTGATGAAGTAAATGTATACAAGCATAAACATTCTCAGCAAACAATCTCATCAAAGATGACAGAAGTCCACCGATTTCCCAAGCTTCAGTATTGGATTAATGCAAACAGCTATGCTTAGTACAAAAGGTCTTGATCCACGTTCAACAGCTGTATTATCACATTTCCCAACGAAAAGAGCCCTGCATTGCTGAGACGTGGGAATCTGGTCAGCTTGTGGAGTCCTTACCGTCTCCTCTTAGTAACAAGAAGAGCTCTCTTCTGGACCTACATGGGCTGTTCTAGGTTATTGCTTAGTGGACATGCACTGCTATTAGAGCGAACCCTTGGCTGGACTCCGTAGCCTTTCTGATTCTTGTCCGTAGAGGATAAACTAAGGCCATATCGTGCTCTATGCTACGCAGATCAAAGCATGCTATGTGATTACCCAAAATCTAAACTCAATAATATTTCTCCAACATCGGAAATAACAAATTACAAAGCTATACTTATACGCAAAAACAAATCTCTAAGATAATATTAGATAAATAATAAATCGACTAGGAAGCTACTTCCCTAAAATAAAATAACTCAATTATCCTATTAATTAAGACAAAAATAACTAAGAGAATCTATCTTAATCTTCAACACATGTACTAAAATAATTCAAACTATGATATCTTCTAAAATTATTAAATATTGTGTATTGCATCACCATGGCTTGGGATTGTCGTAACAATCCAGTCTCTACAACCAGTGATACATGCACAATCTGACCTGCTATAATCATCTAGGATGTAAAAGAAATATCCTAACAAGCTTGTACAAATGCATATGATGTAAAAGAAATATCCTAACAAGCTTGTACAAATGCAACGCCTAGAATATGATATATGATTCTCTTCTTCACAAATCCAGCAGCTTGATTAATTCATCTTTGCTAGTTCTGTTCTTGGGCTTCCAGTTTTGAGGAACGAGGCATGACATGTAAGCAAAGCTTGATGACACACTTAAGAGTCTACTAAATAAAATACGTATACCATGCAGAGAAAATGGATATTAGCCTTGAAATTGTTTCAATAATTAGTCAAATGGCTGAACCAATGAAGAAAATCTCGCAAGATAAGCAGGAAAGAATAACTTCTCCAATTGGGTATTAATCTATGAGCAAACAAGGCTAAAGTTGGAGGCCAAATAGCAATGGTTTTAGTGAACGCTCCAGCTCTACTTATGAGATTGACGGGGAAAAGGAAGAGAAGATCTGCTGAGCTCAACATAGCAAACTCACAGTAGCAGATGAAATTCCAGCGTGACAAAGAAGTGAGAGATCGAAATTCACATCAATGTCAATAGAAAGGGCAAGAGTCACTGAAATCAGGATCCCAAAGGCTCTGTATATTAACCTCCCGTTTGGCAACTGTGTAGAGGGATGCAAGGAGAGACAAGGTAAAGGGTTATCCTACCTTTATTCGAATATATTTAATAAAGAGAGGTAAATAGGTTACTCTTGTTTGGCAATTGGTCAAAGGATAAAGGTCAAGAGAATTATAGCTAACATAAAGATAAAACTGTCCAAAATCTTTTAAGACTTTACCCTCTCCTTCTTTACACCCCAAATTGCGAGGTAAAGGAAAAGATGGTAACGAGAGGTAACGGAGGTAAATCTTGCCCTCCATTACCACTTTAAAAATTTGTCAAACAGGGTAAGGGTTTACTTAACTATCTTACCCTCTTTACCCATTTTTATTCTGTTACCAAACAGGGGGTTAAACACTTCTCATGACAAAGTCAAAAGGAAGCTGATGCTGCACAAGCCCAAAGGATCAGAACCCAAGCCAGAGCCCGCAAAACAGATTTGCGACTTGTAGAACAAAGTAGGATTCTCACCTGAACATTCGAGCATAAGCATGTCAAAGAAGAAAAATCTCTTATTATCCCTGTGCGACACCAAGTTACAACCCTGACATAGATATACATCAAACATCAGACATCGTCATTTGCAGAAGTACCCCCAGGGATTAGTTGTCATATTTTTAAAAGGTAAAAGATATAAGTAAAACATTAACCAGCCAGGCACAGAGAGAGAGAGTAAGAAATCAGCGCTGAGAACAGCATGTTACAGTTAATAGGCAGAGAAACCCCCAAGAAAAAGAAGTTAACATAGAAGCCTTAATACAATTTTAGGGATGGGGTATAAGAATACAATTTTAGGGATGGGGTATAAGAGCAACCTTCCTAAGGACAGTGGGAAAAATATTTAGAATGAAAAATGGAGAGCTGATTCACGGTTTAAAGGAAGAAACCATGCTGCATAACAATCTTATGAACACCTGGAGGTTATTTTTATAAGTCTGTTTGGGATAAAGCTTAAACCATTGTATTTGTTAGCACTTTCTCTAAGACTTTAAAGAGTTCATTTAGTAGGGAATTCTTCCCCTAAAAGAAACCCCCACCCACTCCATGAGTGGCAAAGCCTTTAACTCTTAGGTGAGTCAAAAACTTGCATTAGGCACAGCCAAACTTTGCATTTTAAACAGCTAATGTTATCACATAACGTTCTCCTTCCCACTTCAATCAGGAAGAAAGCTCTAATACCCCAAAATTAGGGGTGTAAAGGAGCTAAGTTGGTTCATCGTGAAGCTCAAAAGCCTCGGCTCATCTCGAGCTTGAACTCGTAGGCTTGCAAACTTAAACGAGCCTAAATGAGTCTATTTTAATACAATTTATTAGTTTAAATATGCCCAATTGAGCCAAGTTTGATCCCCAAAGAGCCAAACTCGAGCTTAAATAAGTCCAAACAAGTCAAGACTGAGCTTAAATGAGCCTAAATAAGGCAAAGCTTAGCTCAAACAAGTTAAGCTCAATCGAACCAAGCTGAGCCCAAGCCTCTGATGATCCCAACTCGACCTTGAAATTTCCAAGCTTAGCGAGCTTTTAAGCCGAGCCCGACCGAAGCTGAATGGAGACGAGCCAAGTCTCGAGCATGACGAGCTTGGCCTCCACTGAACTCATACACACCCCTATCCTGTTTACAGAAGCAGAAGCTTCTCTGTAGTTAAAGGAGTGGTTAGTTTGCAACATGCAATTAATCAAATCAAATTTCAACATGGCGCACTTCTCGCAGTAGCAACCAAGACTAAAGGTGCGAGTCCCAAACAACTAAGATCGTACAAAATACTGCCAATCCTTCCCACGCCACATTAACTTTCATCGCAAAAGAAGTTCCACACTTCAAATACACCTCGAGTCCTTGTTTCTAGAGGTTAGGAATCCACTAAAAATCCAAACAACATCACGAAAGTCCCATCAACCTCTAAAAACTGATCCCCGATCTCAAAGCATGTAATTCTTAATGTTCTAATTTGCCTCCAGAATTTCTTTTATTTAGGCAAGCGAGTTGGGATAGGAGACGTGAACCCAAGACCTTTTGTCCCATCAATTTGGATAATGTTTTAACCACTAGACCAAAGTCTCATTGGCTTTCTCTCCAAAATCCTTAGCAATCAAACTAAGTACTAAAGAACTAAAATATTATGTCCACCATTTCAGACAGCAACAACCCCCCCCCCCCCCCCCCCCCCCCCTTCCCTGTCTTTTTCCTCTCTCCCTCCGGCTAACAACCAATGCTTTCACTGAAGTGCCCCATGTCACTCATGGAATTGAATAAATTGAACAGTTATGCTATTCACTGAATCACAATTACGTGATGGTACCTCAGTAGTAACCTCCATAATGCATACATTCTGTATTCTATTTGTTAGAACATTGTCATAAATATATTTACATATTAAAAATCACCAAAGTGATAAAAATTAATAATTATAAAGCTATTATTCAAATTCTACAAACAGGCCTATGGTTGACATAACGTCCACCCTGCATTCAGAATGGCGCGACGACAACGTTTTGATTCCAAGATGTGAACTCCGTGATAGAGATTACGGTGGTAGAACTTCCACCATAACAAACTCCAATGTAAAATCCTATGAATTTAATTCCTCAATCTCTTTACCAAGTATAACTTGGTCTAATAGTGAAGATCATTGAGGGCCAGAGAAGCCATTGCCAATTGTGTAAATTTAGTGTTTATACTTCTAGTTTTTTCAATTTAGTACCTATACTATATACATTGTGTCAATTTAGTCCTATAGTGAAATTTGAGTTAGGTTAATGACGTAATTCTTAATGCCCCAGTCACATCAAATGCAAGTGACCTAGTAGAAACCCACTCATTAATGCAATTTAAACCCACTCGTCACAACAACACTAACAACAACTAGGGTCTTTGCAGGTTGCAGGGGGGTGTTAAGATGTACGTAGTCTTACCCCTATATGGTGCTACCTTAAAATGAGGTTGTTTTCGAAGGGCCTTAAACCCACGCATGACCCGACTATTAAAAGACATATAAGCCACATATAACCCTAACAGAAACTTAGCAAGCCCCCCAACCAGCTCCCAAAACAAAGAAAATAAATGAACACAGCAGTTTAACTAAGAATAACATTGCCAAATCCCATAGCTGCAATTTCACTTCAAACCCAATGGAAATAAACAATGTCAAACTAATACAGTTAGAACTATGAAGAATGCGATTGCCCTCTTCGAAGCTTAACAGGTTTGGTCGTAGAAATTAAGGTGGAGAAAGAGCAGAATTTAGAGAGGGGAAGAAACGAGAATGATAGGAAGAAGAGAGATTTCATTCATATTCATGTTCGTAGCTTCCTTTTACACCCTCTGCCCTTTTTATAATGTCATTGGTGCAGGAGACCATTAAACTCCTAATCATTTATTAACAATCCCAGTGCCACACGGGCTCCCAGCAGGGCAGGGTCTGGGGGTAAGATGTACGCAGCCTTATCCCTTCAAGGTGTTATCCTAAAGGAAGGCTGTGCCCAAGGGCTCCCAATCCAAAAAAGCATAGAAGTAACAGGACATAAAGCACAGTCAAACAACAATTTGCAAAGCACAAGGCAAGGCAAAGCACAAAGCACACAACAACAATAAAGCAACGATAAAGCAGACAAGCAACAAACAACCAGCAACAATAGCAAACATGTAAGCCTAGGAATGTTATGAACTCGGCTTCCTTGTGCTCCTCTATCCTAATTTGCTATATCAGCTACACCTATTCTAACCCGCCACTCAACTTTATCTAAGGTCATCTCCTCATTTAGAAAATTAACTAATTTGTTACTAAAATAAAAGGGTTTTTTTTATTAAAAAAAAAAAAAAAAAACCACCTTGAAAAGATGTCATTTTTCACTTAGTCAACACAACTTTTTCATTTTTCAGAAAATCACCACTAAAGTTTAAAATATCTCAATCAACCACTTTGAATAACATCATTAATTGTCCATTGCCTACTAATGGTTTTTTAACAGATTTAGAACGCCCATTAAGCATGACTTAAAGTATCTAAGGTGACAAAGCGTTTCCACCCCCTCCCCCACCAAGGTTTGGATCTTGCCTCTTTTAAAATCCCTCAGGATCAAACGTAGTTGGGGGAGGGGCACATGAATGCATTCCCAACTTGACCAGTTTCCAAAAAATGTAAGCTAAAATCCACATGGAAGTCATATAATTTATAAGGGATAGTTAACAACATCATTTAAGGTGGCTGATTAGAAAAAATTAGACTTATGGAGGTAGTTTTCAGAGAAATTAAAAAGTTGTGGTGGTTAGGTAAAAAAATACAACCATGGTTATTAAAATCCCAATTCAAATCTTAGAATCTTAAGATTCTACGATTCCACAATTGCCGACTGATCTGAATCCTAAGTAAAATCTTACGATTCATTGATGTTACATGATATTAACGGATAGAATCATAATACGATTTTACGATTCTACCGATCCGACCTCGATTCTACCAATGTATACAAATGAAAAGTTAAAATGCAAAAAAATGGAGCATATATTATAAATAAACTTCCTTTTATAGTATGAAGTAAAAGAAAGTTAATTAAGCATTATATAATTTTAAGAAACTTAAATTAAGTTTAGTTTTATGTTTAAACCTTAATATAAAGTTCGATTAGCAGTATCTATCTTAAAAGCTCTCATGATTATTGTAGCATAAAATGACAAATTTATGCTACAATATAATATTTTTATCATATTTGATTGTATTTCTTATATATATCCATGTAAGTAAAGGTCTTATTAATAATTTTTTGAACGATATAACTAATATTATATGAAAAACAATTGTAATATACATTTAATAGAATCTTACGATTCTCGATTCTGATTTTAAAAGCCCCAACCGTTTCTAAGTAAATCCCGATTCTAACAACCTTCAAGGTGGTTATTATGTAAAAAAGCACAAAATAAAATACCTATTAAAATACTATTCAATAACATGTTTGACACGATATTAATTTACTTTTGGGTTTATTTACACGAAATGTCTATATGCTTTTCTCATCATGTTTAGTCCTTATACTTTTAATTGTGTTAATTCAGTCCCTCTACAATCACATTAAATGCAAGTAACACAGCGCAAATACACTCGGTTACTCAATTTAACCAATCCCATAGCCCAACCATTAAAAATTTTATCGACAACTTTATTTAAATTTTAATGTAAGGCCTAATTAACACAATATGAATTGTTACATGAGCTAAATTGATACAATTAAAAATAAAAAGATTGAATTGACACAATGTGTACAATACAAGGACTTTGGTGCAAATAACCCTCTATTTTTTTTTCCCAACGCAAACTACAACAATGAACCAGAGGACTAGAGAGATTAAAAGAAAGAGAGAGTACAAGTTTGCGAAGGACGCGATCGTAGTGAGAGAAAGGATGAGAGAGAGCGACGAAGATGACAGCGGTAGAGGAGTGAGGAGAGGAAAGAGAGCGCTTGAGAAGGTGGTGAATTACAAAAGCGCCGCTGGTTTCCACTGAGTCCTCTATCACCACCACGCTCCCCGCCGGCAGCGAAGTGGACGCCGGCGATTGGGCTCCGGCGCCGGCGAGGCCTAGGGCTTGGTCCAGGAGAGTTGAAGGCGTCGCCATTGTTGGTGAAGTAGTGAAGAATCCGATTGTGTTGGGGGCTGAGCGGAAGGTCAAGCAAACTTTAAAAGATGTGTGCTTGAAAAATAAGGTCAGTTTTTTTTTGGTCTCACAGTGAAGTTGCCTGAACCTGAAAACGAATTCACTTAAAAAACTAGTTTAGCTAGGTGTGTTCATGATTGGATTAATCATAATTATAATATTTAAAAATTTTAACTGTTATAGTTACAAAAATGACAAGTTAACCACTTTTTTATTGTTCGATTTGGTAAAGCCGGTTAACCAATTACCAAATAGAAGAGGCAAATAAATTGTAGAACTCCAGTTGATATGTGAAAAAAATTAGGATAAATTACATATTAGTAACCTAAGATTTGGTGTAATAATTTTTTATTTCATAAACTTTGTGAAATAATTTATTAATCCGTAAGTTTTAGTGTAATTATTTTTTAATCTAATTTCAGGTAAAAGAATATACCAGAAATACAAAAAGACATTTATACTCTTAATGAAAACGACACTGTTTTTTAAAATGTTGTACTTTTCTTGAAATTTTAACATTTTTAACTGCATTTGACTGTTGTATTCTTAATTTAATATAAGCAAAAGCGACATATCCGGTGCCCCAAGGGCTCCTGCCTAAGCAAGGTTTAGGGGGCGGATTTACGCAGCCTTCCCCCTCTAGCGTATTACCTCCGAAGAGAGGCTATTTTCGAGTACCCCCAACCTGAGGGTGAGGACTTCCCACGAGGTCACTCATCCTGGTACTGCTTTCGCCTAAGCATGCTTACCTTCGAAGTTCTAATAGGATTCGATGACGGCATGTTGGTACCCTTTTTTCCCCTTCCCTCTTTGTTTCAATTTTCTTCCCTAATTTTATCTTTTACGCTTTTCCAATAAACCCTACCCCACATTCCCATCTCCAAAAAAATCCATCTTTTTCATCTTTCTTTACAATTATCTTCATAAATTTCATTTTTTTTAATAATATTTTCGTCCTTCCATTGCATCCCTGATATGTCTCATCGTTCACATATTTATTCTCATTCATGCAATATATTTGGCTTCTACATGTGAGTTTTGATTGTCATTTAGCTACATTTATTCTTGGAACACATCAGAGCAAACAGAGGATGAATAACAATACAAGCAAGTACATTTGAAGACTATTCAGAGAAACCCGACCAAGGGTGCAAGAGGAAGACTCATCGGGTCCCAATTCGGTGAACCAAGCGGCGAGCCCTCCAATCGATCGACCAACAGTACCAATCGATCAGCATTTTTACAAAAACCTCACCGATCGATCAGCACTGTTATCCGATCGATCGGCGACGAATCTGCACTCATAACCCTAAAAACGCCAGCATTATAAATAGAGGAGGGGTGGACCCCTTTTTCGAGGCATCTTTTCAGCCACTCCTCTTCCCTTCTTTTCGAGCCCGAAGCCACTACGAGATCTATGTGTTCTCAAACACCGAAGTGCAAGTGGTCGGAGTACTAGGAGGATTCAGGCCGGGATCAACGTCAGCATAAGATTGAGGGAGTCTTTACTTCAAGTTTGTTTTACGCATTGTTTTTCTTTTATTTGAATTACTTGATGTGTAAAACTCACATAGAGGAGTAGACACTTTACTTTAGGGATGAAGGACGGGTAGCCATCCGTATCTCTGTTTTGTATTTTGCTAGATGATAATTTAGTTATGTTATATTCGCACCCCTGTGAAGAGTTATTCATGATTGTTTGGTATTTCTGAATGTGTGCTTGTAGCCATATCTAGATCTCTAACTTTGCAGCGATTAGTCTTGTACTTGTAGCCTAAACTGTAACATAACAAGATTTCACGCACGGTCAGGGTAGCGGTTGTACTCAACCCTGAACCCAATCTTTTGTAACAATTAATATTGAATTAGAAGTGATAAAGGAATTAAGTAGTGCTAATGAGATAACCAATGCTACACTTAGGGTTATAAGATAGGTTATGCCTTTAGACGAGTTCATTACCCTAAATCCTAATTTATATGTTAACCTAGGACTAGAGCTTGTAGCCTAGGACCTTCAAATTGTCGTCCTAAGTAAAATATAATAATGGGATACGAATAGAGCTACCCCAAATTCACTCCTTAAATTATCCTTAATTGAATTGACATCCCTTTCATTGTTTAATTGCTTTTGTTTACTTGATAACTTGAACCAACCCAAAAACAACTGATTTTCAACCATTCATTAAGCGTTCGTTTTAACTTAACAACGATTACCTGCGAACATGACCTGTATACCTGACGAAGCTACAACGAACTTGTACGCTTGCAAGTACACGGTTTTAAAACACTATTTAAATTCACATCAAGTTTTTGGCACTGTTATCGGGGAATCGGTTTGCAAAGTTAGAATTAGAGATTAACAAACTCTGTTTTGTTTGCTCTTTGTTTATTGTTTTTCAGTTGTTTTTCATAGTTTTGTTGTTGTTTTCTTTGTTATTTTATTTTATTTTAATTTTTTTTTTTTTTGCATGGTTCTTAAGTTGTGGTCAGCGTGGATTCAACCCAGCTTCAGTATTGCATGCAAGGTAGACGTTCGCTCAATCCCGAACTGTTACCTTACATTCTGAAAATTGAGCGGGTGTTAAATATTGTGAGGCGATCCGAAGCAGGTGAGAATACACAACAAACCATGGCCGATGAAAATGCACCACGTGCGATTGGGGACCACTTCATTCCCCAAACGTATGTCGCACCCACCAGAGTTACGTTACCCGCCATGGGTAATGCTAACTTCAAACTTAAGCCTAGGATCATCAACATGCTTTCCACTTTCTATGGAAAGTCGATTGAGAGCCCATACGAGCACCTTGACTCGTTCCTTGAAATTTGTGAAACCAGCCATTATCAAGGTGTCTCAAAGGATGACGTCAGACTACGTCTTTTTCCATTCTCGTTAAAAGATGTAGCTAAGCGGTGGTTTCAATCCTTACCTAGGGGTGAAATCACCACTTGGAACGACCTTCAACAACGGTTCCTGGTCAAGTTTTTCCCTAAAGCCAGAACGATAGCTATTAGGCATGCTATAAACAATTTTGAACAAAAGGACCAGGAGTAGTTTCACGAGAGTTGGGATAAGTTCAAGGACCTTCTTAGAAGCTGTCCCCACCATGGGTCGCCCAAGTGGGCTCTCGTTCAAAATTTCTATGATGGACTTAGCGCTTCGAACAAACAAATGGTTAATGCTTCATGCAGGGCAGCATTTAACCAGCAAGATGAAGACGCAGCTTGGACGCTTTTTGAGCACCTCAGTGAACATTCCCTCGACCAAGCCTCTTCTGCGAGGGTGGTTAGGGGAAACACATGTGGTGTCTACGAAGTAGCACCCCACGATGATGTTAATTCACGACTAGATGCACTTAGCAAAAAGATGGACAAAATGATGAGTTTACATGCAAATCTCACTAATGTGCATCCAGTTAACGTAGCTGAATCATCATCTGATGGTGTTACTCCATGCAGCATTTGTTCAGTTGAAGATCACTCTGTGTTCGATTGTCTGTATGCTTCGCAGTTTCCCGAGTATGTGCAGGACTAGGTTTATGCAGCTCAAGAGTACACGAGGAACAACAACCCTCACTCGAACACCTATAATCCAGGGTGGCACAACCATCCAAACTTCTTATGGAGAAAGAATGCTAATCCGAATCTAGCCATGAGACAACCAGCGCCAGGATTCATAGGTAAACCACACCCTCCCGGTTTTCAGGAAGGGCAAAGGTATGGCTCTTCTTCTAACCCTCCAGTTTCTAATGCTAACCCCCCCCGCCCCAACCTCCAAGCTACACTTCTCAGTTTGAGGAGCATATGCTCCGCTTTATGGAGGAAAACCAATAGTTGGTCCATTCTCATTCACAGTCGATTTCTAAGATAGAGAACCAATTAGGACAGTTAGCTCAGGCCATGAACAGGATAGAGGAAGGGAGGTTACCCTCCCAACCTCTTGCTAATCCTAGGGGCGCATCTAGTTCTAACCTTAGCTAGGTCACTCACGAGCAGTATAAGGTTGTTTCGGTCACAAGTGAGGATTATTTGAAAGAGGTAGAGATAGAAGTTGAGCGGGAGGATAGGACTCCACTCTCATCGCTGATAAGGATGGAGTACCTACACCTTCATTGGGCTCACCAATTGAGCCCGTTGTTCCTTTTCCTACGGCCCTTCTAGGACCAAAGGACAAGGGCAACCTAAAGAGAGCTGAGTTGCTAGACTTGTTTAAAGATGTCAAGATCAACTTGCCGTTGATTGACGCTATTAAGCATGTCCCCATGTATTCTAAGTTTCTCAAGGATCTATGCATTAGAAAGAAGAAAGCACAAGCTCACATCCCTAGGAAGGTCCGGCTCATTGAAAAAGTGAGCAATATCATAGTTTCAGGCATCCCGCCCAAGTGTAGAGATCCGGGAGCTTTTACGGCCCCATGTGTCATAAGAGAGAGCTACACGAGTCAAGCTCTTTTGGATTTAGGGGCTAGCGTGAATCTCATCCCGTACTCAATCTTTCAGGAATTGGGCATGGGGGATCTCAAACCAACTAGTTTTACACTCCACTTGGCGGACAGATCAGAGCATTTACCTAGAGGGATGCTGGAAGATGTACTTGTCAAAATTGATAAGTTCGTCTTCCTCGTTGACTTTATCGTGCTAGACATGGATCCCATCCCTCATCAGAGGAACCATACCCCCATCATTTTAGGACGACTTTTCTTAGCAACGGCCGATGCTATCATTCATTGTAGAATTGGGGTGTTAGAAGTTTCATTGGAAATCTTAAAGTCAAATTGAATGTGTCGAATGCTGCTAGGTTCCCTGGTAATGAGGATGACTTTGATTGCTTCATGGTTGATGCTATTGACCCTTTGGTTAAGTTAGTATCTTCAGACTTAATCAAAGGGGATGAATTATTTGATTAGTGTACTTTGGCTGATTTTGATGATGATACTAATATTGATGACTTGTTTGATGTGCAGGAGATCATGAGAATTGAGGCTAGGGGTCCAATTTTCGAACCCCTAACAGGGCTTTGTAGTGAACCTGCAAAACCATCAATTGAGTGTCCACCAGTGTTGGAACTCAAACCTCTTCCTACCACCCTAAAATATGTATTTTAGGGTTAAATGACACCCTTCCTGTGATTATTGCATTTGACCTCACTGAAACATAGGAATCTAAATTGTTAGTTGTCTTACAGAACCATAAACGAGCCATAGGGTGGTCGGTCGCTGACTTGAGAGGAATTAACCCCTCGGTATGCTTGCATAGAATACATTTAGAGGATAATGTTAAACCTTCTGGGAAGATGCAAAGAAGGCTTAACCAGAACATGAGGGAAGTGGTTAAGAAAGAGGTCATGAAATTGTTAGATGTGGGTATTATATACCCCATCTCATATAGTCGCTGGGTCAGTCCAGTTCAAGTGGTTCCTAAGAAGTCAGGAATCACTGTCCTTACAAATGCACAGGGGAAATTGATCCCTACGCGAACTACCACAGGGTGGAGAGTATACATTGATTAACGTAAGTTAAACTCTGTGACATGTAAGGACCATTTTCCCTTATCCTTTTTGGACCAAATCTTTGACAGAGTAGCAGGACAAGCCTACTATTGTTTTCTTGATGGTTACTCAGGGTATAACCAAGTCCCAGTTCACCCTAAGGACCAAGAGAAAACAACGTTCACTTGTCCTTTTGGTACGTTTGTATATCGAAGGATGCCCTTCGGTTTGTGTAATGCACCTGCTACTTTCTAGTGATGTATAATGTCCATCTTCTTTGATATGTTGGACAACTACTTGGAAGTGTTCATGGATGATTTTTCAGTATTTGGGTTGTCTTTTGATGAATGTCTTTCTCATTTAGATCTTGTTTTGCAGCGCTGCAAGGAATACAATCTAGTCCTTAGTTGGGAGAAGAGCCATTTCATGGTTCAGCTGGGCATAGCGCTAGGACATGTGGTATCCAAAGAGGGTATCATACTAGACAAGGCCAAGGTGGACTTAATTGCCAACATTCCTCCACTGACCTCGGTGAAGGAAGTTCACTCTTTCCTTGGCCATACTGGTTTCTACAAGTGTTTTATCGCCGACTTTAGTAAAATTGCTAAACCTTTGTCAAACTTGCATGCTAATGATGTACCCTTTATTTTTATGATAATTGTTTAGCCGCTTTTACTGAGTTGAGATCATTACTGTGTACAGCTCCGATTATTCAACCCCCCGAGTATTCGTTACCATTTGAGATCATGTGTGACACGTCCAATTATGCTGTGGGAATTGTAGTCGGTCAACGAAAGGATAGTAAACCAGTCGTTGTTTACTATGCTAGCAAATCTTTAGATGAATCCCAAAAGAATTATACTACCACTGAAAAAGAATTACTAGCTATAGTTTTGGCACTTGACAAGTTTCAACCTTATGTTTTAGGCTCGAGACTGATAATCTTTTCCAATCATGCTGCCATTCGATTCCTTCTCATCAAGAAGGAAACGAAGCCTAGTTTGATTCGTTGGATTCTATTACTCCAGGAATTTAACCTAGAGATTAAGGATAGAAAAGGCTCGGATAATGTAGTTGCGGATCACCTTTCGAGGATAGTGTTCCCATCTGATGCCACTACTGGTCCCATTGATGACTGTTTTCCTGATGAACAGTTGTTTGCTATTGCAGGAGGTAAACCCCCGTGGTATGCACACTCGTGAATTGCTTGGCAACAGGATGGCTTCCTCACCACTGGTCGAAGCAAGCAAAGGACCGCTTCTTCTCTCAAGTAAGGCATTTCTTTTGGGATAATCCAGATCTGTTTAAGGTATGTTTTTAATCAGGTTACATCATTGTGTCCTGGAAATTGAGCAGGAGAGTATATTAAGATTTTGTCATAGTTTAGCTTGTGGAGGACATTTTGGGGGACAACACAAGGTTGCGAAAGTCCTTCAAAGTGGCTTCTGTTGGCCAACTCTTTTCAAGGGATGCCCATGATTTTTGTAGGGCATGTGATCGCTGTCAACGCATGGTTGCCCTAACAAAATGTGATGAGATGCCTCAACACCCGATTTTAGTTTGTGAAATTTTTGATGTTTAGGGCATCGATTTCATGGGGCCTATTCCTAAATCACATGGTTTTACTTTTATTTTGGTAGCTGTTGACTATGTGTCGAAATGGGTTGAGGCTATCGCAGCTAGGACAAACGACCACAAGTTGGTTATGGAATTTGTTAAAGATAATGTTTTTTCTCACGTTTTGGGGTTCCTAGGACGATTATTAGTGATGGGGGGACACACTTTACTTATCGGTCGGTTGAGTCCCTTCTTCGAAAGTACTCAGTCACTCATAAATTGACTGCTCCTTATCACCCTCAAACTAATGGCCAAGTAATTGGGTTAGATATTGTCCACATGAGTCTGAAGAAATTAATCTTAGAGACCCAACCTTGGGAACGTCATAGAGCCGAAGTCTACACCGCGCTCGGCTGAAAACTTAGCTCTTTTGGGAGACAACCCAAATTAATTCACATTTTATAATTGTTTGCTGTCCTTTCAAAAGTTTTCAACACAAAAAAAAAAAAAACGCTGATTTTTGTACGGGCTTTATAGTAACACTCCCGATCGATCGGATAAACTCTTGATCGATCGGGAGTGCTCCTGTTGGAGGGCCTACGCCCTCAGACTTCGATCGATCAGGTATTTAACTGATCGATGGGGGTACCACTACAGCCCTCCCTTGCCTTCTTTAAAAATCTGCCTTTTTTTTTTACCCCTTTTCCCCTTTCACTTTCCCCTTCTCCCTTACCCCACCCAAACCCTAGCACTCACAACCCGACCACCCATCTCCGTCCTTGACTCCGGCCACCAACTCCCGCCACTGGCTCCGGTCCCACAATCACTACACACTCTCTCTCTCCATAGTTCACTCCATTGCAAGGTATGTGTCCTCCCTTCTCCTTTACATTTTCGTTTTATCTTGTTATCTTTAGAGAGAGCGTATTTTCGGACTTTTCACTAATTTTCTTGCTCTATTGTCATTCCATCATCCTGATTTATGTCATATTTCGGAGCAAAGTAAGGGTTTTGTTGAATTTATTCTATGTCTTCACCTTTGCTCATGAATCCGGTTTAAATAGGGCTGAAATGATCGAATTTAGAACTTTTGTGTTGTGGTTGCTGGATTTGTGATATTGGGGTTGCGACACGTTCAATTTAGGGTTTTCAGTGTTACTTGTTTATCTTTACGCGTTTCTCTCTTTTGTTCCTATTCTAGGGTTCTTAGTTTAATTTTTCCATTCTCTCGTTGTGTTAGGTTCTTAATTTAATTTTTCCATTCTCTCGTTGTGTTAAATTTTATTTTACTTTATTTTATTATTATTTTTTGGGCATATCTCTCCCTTCTCTTTTGTGTTGATTTGTTCTTGCATTTTCAAAAAATGCCTCATCGCAAGAGGAGCCGCCCCGAGGAGGGGAGTAGTTCCCAACCAATAGACCTCCCCACCCATATTAGCGTCGCCCCCATTACTGGGGAAACTGTGTTTGGTGAAAACCTAAAGAATGAACACGAGGGTGTATGGGCCATTATGTTCTGGGTTTAATCTATCTTCTTGGTAGAGATTTAGAGGAGGACCTTGTTTATCTCTCCTTGGTGAGGGAATTTTATTCCTCCTACACTCTCAACCATGAAGGGGGCCGACCCTACTACGAGGTTACTATCTGAGGCCAGAGCATCAGGTTTGATGCTAATGACGTGGCCGAGGCTATTGGCTATCCTCTTGATATTGATGAAACAGTTTGGTCTCTACCTGAAAACCCACCAAAGGCCATCAACATCATTGCTGAGATGTGTGGCAATCGTTCTGCTAAGCATTGTCTCTCCACCTCTTTCCACTCCGCCCTTCCTCCTCATATGTGACTCCTAGACACCATCATTAAGCCCAATTTGTGGCCTACTGATCATGCCCAGGAGCATACGGGTCCCATTCCAGAGCTTCTTTGGAAGTTCTACCGAGGTATGTGGGTTGATGTTGGGGCCGCTTTCCTAGAGAGTTGGCTGCTGTTACCAACTGCACCCGACTGGACTTGTGCCCCACTCATCTCCTTTGACCCCACCCAGCATCGGCGGACCTACTACGCCCTTAGTACACCCGAAGAGCGGAGGTTGGATTTGGACCTGGAGGACGATCCCGAGCATCCAGCCACCCCTGCACAGGCAGCCCGCCGAGCAGGAAGGCATCACCCACCACCTGCTCCTGCCAGCCACGAGGACATCTCACCGTACGTGACAGCTATCATAGAACGTCTTGATTGCATTGAGTCCAAGGTCGATGCCCTCTTTCGATGTTAGACGGGTGGCTCCCCTCCACACTTTCCCCCTCCTTGAGTATTCTGTTTCTCTTGTATTAAACATTTGTTCAAATTTTCGGTCTTTTCATGTTATTAACAATTTTGTTTAGTAAATGGTTTTTTATATAGCTTGGTATTCTCTGCGTTCACCCTTTGATCTGCTCAACACGTGGCTGAATATTCCTACTATCAGGTCGTGTCTTTCGTCTCCTTGTTTTTAATTTATTTAATGTGCATTGAAAACAATGCAAGGTTTGGGTTTGGGGATGGCCTATGAGAGTACACTTTTGTTTGTCCTTTTAAGCTTAATCTGGCTTAAATTAATTACATTTTTAGCATGAATGAATATACAGTTGCTTGTGACTCTTATTGTAGACTAAATTTGAGATATATTATGACGATTAGAATATTTATGTAATGAGATTATTGCTGGAACTGACTTTTGAATTCTTATTGGTGTCCTTTAACTTGTTAGAGAAATTATTACTTTTCATCCTTAATCTTGTGACACATCTTACTGTTTACGTTGAAATAGCGTTAATAACTTTAGCAATTGGAGTCCCCCATTTGACTTCTAGCAATGTTAAAATTGATTTACTATCTCTTTATCTTGAGTACTCAAAAAAAAAAAAAAAAAAAAAAAGTGACTCGTTGATTCTTGTAGCCCCTGTGTCTCAAGCAAGTAAGCCCGTAGGGGGTCTCTTAAAACTCGGTGCCTTGAGCCAACTGGATCAAGAGCTCCCGGTCGAAAGCTCGCTACATGGGCCACAAGGAAAGCTTAAAAAGAGTCAACTCTTTTGGTCACTATAATAAGCACTAATACCTAATAAAAAAAGCGGTACGTGCTAACGGATTGGGATGTGAATTCCTCATACTCGAGCCATTAGGTTCGTAGGGGTCTCTTAAAACCTGGTACCTTGAGCCAACCGGATTGGGAGCTGCCGGCCGAAAACTCGCTTCATGGGTCTAAAGGAGACACGTCTGACCGTGAAAAAAGGGGTAAAATAAGAGAGAAAAGAGAAATTTTTTTTTAATTTCATTGTTGATTAGCGGTGAAAGGGTTAGGATAACTGGTTCCTTTACTTATTCTCTCTATCTCACCTTAAACTTGGAGGCTTTGAAATAAGACGAAGGGGAGAGAAGTTCTAAGTGCAATCACTAGCAAAAAGACATCAATAATTGGAACTTGAGTTATAACCAGTACAATATAAGGATTCTCTACTCTCAGGTACACCTTCAAATATGGTCGGATAATAATTTTCACAAGTGACCCTTGCCGTTATATGCCTGACTTAATTGTTTTTTTTTTCATCATTAGCTAGTTTAAGTCAATCTTGCTTAAGGACAAGCAAGGTGTGGGTTTAGGGATGTTGATATGCCTCATTGTTTACATACTTTGTTTTCATTCCTACGATATATTTGGCTTTTACATGTGAGTTTTGATTGTCATTTAGGTACATTTATTCTTAGAACACATCAGAGCAAACAGACGATGAATAACGGCAAAAGCAAGTACATTTGAAGACTATTTGGAGAAACCCGATCACGTGTGCAAAAAGGAAGACTCATCGGGTCCTAATTCGGTGAATCAAGCAGTGAGTCCTCCGATCGATCAGCCAATAGTACCAATCGATCGGCATTTTTATAGAAACCTCACCGATTGATCGTCACTGTTATCCGATCGATGGGCGACAGCTCTGCACGCGTAACCCTAAAAACGCCTGCATTATAAATACGGAGGGGGGGGGGGGGGGCATTTTTCGAGGCAACTTCTCAGCCACTCCTCTTCCCTTCTTTTTGAGCTTGAAGCCACTACGAGATCTACATGTTCTCAAACGCCGAAGCACAAGTGGTTAGAGTACTAGGAAGATTCGGGCCGGGATGAACGTCAGCACAAGATTAAGTGAGTCTTTACTTCTAGTTTGTTTTACGCATTGTTTTTCTTCTATTTGAATTATATGATGTGTAAAAACTCCCATGGAGGAGTAGACGCTTTAGTTTATGGTTGAAGGACGGGTAGCCGTCCGTATCTCCGTTTTGTATTTTGCTAGACGATAATTTAGTTATGTTATATTCGCACCCCTGTGGGAAGTTATTCATGATTGTTTGGTATTTCTGCATGTGTACTTGTAGCCATATCTAGATCTCCAACTTTGCAACGATTAGTCTAGTGCTTGTAGCCTAAACCATAACATAACAGGATTTTATGCGCGATCAGGGTAGCGGTTGTACTCAACCCCGAACCCAATCTTTTATAACAGTTAATATTGAATTAGGAGTGATAAAGGAATTAAGTAGTGCTAATGAGATAACCTATGCTACCCTTAGGGGGATAAGACAGGTTATGCCTTTAGACTAGTTCATTACTCTAAACCCTAATTTATATATTAACCCAGGACTAGAGCTTGTCGCCTAGGACCTTCAAATTGTCATCCTAAGTAAAATATAATAATGGGATACGAATACAGCTACCCCAAATTCACTCCCTACACTATCCTTAATTGAATTGACATCCCTTTCATTGTTTAATTGCTTTTGTTTACTTGATAACTTGAACCAACCCAAAAACAATTGATTTTCAACCATTTGTTAAGCGTTAGTTTTAACTTAACAACGATTCCCTGCGGACACGACTCGTATACTCGACGAAGCTACGACGAACTTGTACGCTTGCGAGTACACGATTTTAAAACACTCTTTAAAATCACATCAGCCCCACATTCCCTCCCCTAAAGTTCGTTTTCAATTAGCCACATAGCGTAAGAGAAGCAAAAATTACACATTGAAATTGAGAATGTCATGAATGGTATATGTAGGATAAAGAGTAATAATTCATTAGTATTAGTTAGTTGTATTATAATGTATTAGCTAGGTGAATTAGATATTTTGGAGGGAAAGCTAGTTAGTAGTTAGTAAGTAGGTAGTTGGTAGTTAGTTAGGAGCTAGATATTTTATATTAGATATTTTGAATGTTTTGGCTCCATTTGCTTAGTATAAATAGGCTTGGTTCATCATTTGTAATATCATCTGATTGAATGAAATTGAAATCTATCTTCTCATCTCAATCTTAATTCTTTCCATTCTATCATCTCATATTCTCTCTCTCCTAAGTTATGATCCAAGATCTACTCGGATCATAATAGAGAAGTTTGTAGATATCAATAGCAATAGCATGGAGGGAGAAACAGGGAGGAGAAGAATGAAGAAAACTAGGAGAGGGAAAGAAGAAAACAAGGGAGAGAGAGAGTATTAATTTAGGGTTGATTTAGCTAATTTGGAGAAAATCGTAGCAAATGAGCATAAAATCATGACATTAACTTATATTTAAGCATTAAGGTTCAAAATTTTAGCTCAGAAAAACAAGTAATAGAAGAAGAGAAGAGAAGGTAAGGTTCAGGTGTGGGGGATGGGATGGGATGGGATGGGATGGATAATGATGTATATTTATAGATTTTCTTTTATTTATTTAAAAAAAAGGGTTGTAGACATTTAAATGCTACCGTTAAGTGTGAATGGCATTTTTGGAATATGAAGCTTTTTACTTTACTTGTCAGCTTTTTCTATTTTCGGCATGTTATTTCACCTGAAATTGGACAAAAAAAATTATTACACCAAAAGCTATGGACTAATAAATTATTTCACAAAGTTTATGGATTAAAAAATTATTACACCAAACCTTAGGATACTATTATGTTATTTACCCAACAATGAATTTTCAAAGTAACAAAAAATAGTCTTGACAATAACTACTTATGTTAATTTTCAACAAATAAACCTTTTTTTCTTAAAATATAACACAAATGAATAAAGAATGATAGACGTCAAATATACAAGATAGTTTTTATGCGTACTACTTGAGTATTGATTTTCCATCAATAAGAGATTGAAGCATGGACAAGAAGGGCGAGTAATAGAGCAGATTCGGATTTATCTTTATCTTTATCCTCTAGTCAAAGATAATAGAAGATTTTTAAATATTTTATGTATATTTGTATCACGATGAGATAGTTGACTTGTATCTTCCATCTAAGATTTAGATGAGAAGATAATTGACTTTTGTAAATCTTTATCTCTTATTTTTATATCTATATATTGATGAATAAAGCGAGGGAAAAAACTCATTCAAGCCCTCAATTTATTTTTATACTTTTCTTTGTTCTTTTATGGTATTAGAGCTCTAAACAGACTCAAGTCTAAACTATCCTTCAATGGCTTCCCCAAACACAAGTTTGCTCCTCACAGCCCAAAATTTGGCCACCAATCAAAACAACCCATCATGCCAGCAATCGAAATCAAGCTTGACTAAGAAAATTACTTTCTTTGGAGAAATTTTGTTCTCTCAATGGTCGAAGTCTTCGATCTTGAGGATCTTCTCTTCGAAAACCCACCGCCCAAAGCCACTGCCACCATCGTCTCTGAACCCAAATAAAACATCTCCTCGGGTTAACAAACTCAAGTTAATCCTGCAGAATCTCTATCTTCTGATTTTTTGGCCTGGAAAACGAAGGATAAACTTATCTTACTATGGTTGAAGTCAACCATAAGTGAGAGTTTTAGGCCATGCCGCTAGAGCAATCATGGCAAGAGAGGTGTGGCTTATATTTGAACAAATTTTTAACTCTCAATCTAGAGCATGTATCATGCAAACCAGATGACAATTATAGACTCTTCTCTAAGGTACCCTCTCTGTGTTTGCTTATGTGGAAAACAAATGCCTTCTTGCCAATCAACTAGCTGCTACCCTGCATCCCATACTCGAGCAAGATCTCATTCAATATATACTATGTGGCCTTGACGCTAAATTCGGTCCTTTCGTGACCTCAATCAACACCCAATCTGTTCCTCTTATAGTTGACATAGTCTTTGGTATTTTGTTACGTGAGGAAGAGTGTCTTGAACCCCTTATCCAAACACAAATCTTGACTGCTAATACCACCCAAATCAACCCCAACATAATCAACCACATAATTATAAAAAAAATCAAATCCTACACCACAATAATTCGCCTAACCCGAACAACGACAACCACGGTAGCAAACTCAATCATCAAAACTGAAACAACCCCAAGAGTGGCAATAATCAGAACCGACAAGGCCACCCTTAGTGTCAAATTTGCCTTAAACCTGGTCACTCTACTATTGATTGTTACAATCGTTTCAATCATGCCTGTATCTTTGATAGGGCTGCAAAAGTGTATGCTATGCTAGCATCTCCTAGCACCTCGATTGATTCTGGATGGTACGTGGATTTTGGTGCTTCTAATCATCTAACTGTAGATCTCAACAATCTTTCTACTCACATAAACTATCAAGGTTCTGACAAGATCCAGGTTGGCAATGGTATGCTTCTCCCTATACTTCATACCGGCACTTCACTTATTCCCACTAACGGCACCAAGTTATGTTTACACAAACTCTACATATTCCTTAATTGACCAAAAATTTTCTTAGTGTTTCACAATTGAGTAAAGACAATAATATTTTTATAGAATTTCATGTAATACCCAGTCTAATTAAATTGGACTAAGTATTATAATATGTAAAACCCGGGGTGATTAAATTAGGCAAGGCATTATAATATGTGAAACCCGGTCTAATTAAATTGAGCCAGGTATTATTATAATTGGGCTAATATATATGATAATGGGCTAATTTTGAAAGGGCGCATTAATAATATTTGGGTTATATATATATATATAGAGAGAGAGAGAGAGAGAGAGAGAGAGAGAGAGAGAGAGAGGAGAAGGGTTCAAACCCTAGTTTCTCCTCTCGTTCCTCTTTTCCAATCGATTCTCTCTCTCTTTCAAGAGCCAATCGTCAATTTGATTCCTCTCTCTTGATAGATTTTCGAAGACAATTCATAATAGAAGTTTAAATATTGGATTAGAAGATAGTGAAAGTAAGTATACCACTTCCCCTACTTATTTGTGAAATATGAAAATTGTTTCATATAATTTGATGTATAAGACTTATATTTGAACAATTTATTAGTTTGTTAAAATAGGTTCGAGCATATGAGTTTGATTGATTGCATGATTACTATTCTTATTATTTGAATTATATTGATTTATACATTGATTTGATGTTGGAATATGTGAATTTTCGAAGGAATTTGTACTTGTGACAATGTGAAAGAAATTATTGCGAACTCACGATTTGAATTGAAAGGTTTTTATGGGAAGAGCTCACAGATAACTACGTGACACCCAGGAGTATATCGACTATAGAATATGAAATATGTGAAAGTCGATCTGTGACTCTGTCGCGGGAATAATACTAGCACGTAGTCTTCAATTGATCTGTGACTTCTTCTAAACTGATAGATACTACATTGAACTTGATGGGTCTATCGCCTATAGAATCGATTCAAATGTGAAATATAAGTGAACATTGATCTGTGACCTTGTCGCAGGAATAATACCAATCGTAGTCTCCAAATGATCTGTGAGTTTTACCAAGGAGCTCTTGTGAAATAAATTAAAATATAAAGTGATAATTTGTGCTTCTCGTAACATGAATATTGAAGATGAATTGGTTTTACTTATTTTCGTTGGGTATTTTTTCGTTTTAAATAATATGCCTGGTCCAGGTAGGTGGGGGTGTAAACGAGCAGAGCCGAGCCGAGCCGAGCACCCCCTTGTTCAAGCTCAAGTTCGATAAGGCTTATCGAGCTCAAGTTCGAGCCGAGCTCTTATTGAGCATTTCTAACCCTTGTTCAAACTCGGTACGATAAAGTATAGTGTGTTCAATACTCGGCTCGGCTCGGCTCATTAGGCTTATCGAGCCAAGTCGAGTCATTATTGAGTAAATTTGAGCTTGTTATCCAATCAAGTCGAGCTCGTTATTGAGCCCAATCTAGTTTAAAACCGAGCCAAGCTTGTAATCGAGTCGAGCTCATTAACAAGACGAGCTTTTTAAGTTATTATTGAACCATTTTTGAACTAATATCAACTGTTATCAAGCTCTAACGAGCCCTTAACGAGTTGATATCGAGCCCATGAACGAGCTCTTATCAAGCCTTATCAAATTGTTCCTGAACATTAGCAAGCCGAGCACCCCTGTTCAAATTTGGCTCGTTAAGCTTATCGAGCCTACTTGAACTGGGCTCGATAAACTATCGAGCCCTCCTAATGAACACAAACGAGCCCTAATCGATTTCAAGCACGAGTAGTTTATCGAATGCTTTGTTCGTTTACACCCTTACAGGTAGGGTGAGTGGTGTACTTGCTGAACATATTGTTTGCTCACCCTTTTTCCTTCGCTTTCCATATCAGTTGCTTATGGCTGAAGGACGACGATGATAAAGCGGAATCCTATTTGGAGCTTTATTTAGTTTCGTAGTTTTAGATACAACAACAACAACAACAATCCCAGTGCCATAAGGGCTCCTGCATATGTAGTTTCGAAGTTTTAGATATGGAATAAATTCTATAGAGAGATGTTATTATGGAATATTTGGGAAGATTGTAAATTTTGACTTTTTGTACTATTAGCTTTAATTGTTAGCATTGATGTTATTTGGAACTGGATTTATTATGTATTATTGGAACTTTTTATAGAAATTAAGGAATTATGAATAGGAAGTTTTTGGGCTTCGTACTATGATGAGGGAGTTCATTATAGTACGGCTATGCAGCGCCCTTCTGGTTTAAGCCTGTTTGGTATAATATCTGGGGGTGTACATTTCATCCTAACTTTTGTCTTGTGAAGAATATGCAAGGCCAGGTACTTCTTTGGGGCACGCTTGATTAACGGCTTTACCGAGTTGCAGGCAGAACTCCCTTTACCGCTTTTATAGGGGAACATACCTCTTCACAAGGTTGGCACAATTGCTTGGGTCACCCTAATAAGAGGATCGTTCGTAGCTTAGTTTCTAGCTTTAGGTTACCTTTATCCTCCAATAAGAGTTTGTCGGTGTATGCGGCATGTCAAATGGGTAAAAGTCATCGTCAACATTTACCCACTTCTTATGTCCCATCCAATAACCCATTTGCCTTAGCTTATTCTAATGCATGGGGCCCTTCCCCCGTTTCATCTCTTAATAAAAATTTTTATTTGGTTCAATTTATTGATGATTGCACCAAGTATGTTTGGATTTATTTTATGCAAAACAATTCTTAACTTTTTGACATTTTTCATCATTTCGAAAAATGATCAAAACACAATTCGATGCTAATATTAAACAACTTCAAACTGATTTTTTTTGGGGGGGGGGGGGGGGGGGGGGTTGTTCTGACATATCTCTCTATTTATTCATTCTCTAGGCATAAAACATAGCATATCGTGTCCACATACTCAAGAGCAAAACAAAGCGGTTGAAAGACGTAATCGAGATATTTCTAAAAAAGAACTCTCTTTACTAGCACATGCCTATCTTCCTTTAAATTTTTGGGAGCATGCCTTTACTATCACTGTGTGTCTTATGAATGGACTATAGCTCCAAATTTAAATTATTGCTCTCCCTATCAAATTTTGTATTATCGCATGCTTAATTCCAATTTTCTCAAAACTTTTTCGTGTCTTTGCTGCCCCTTTCTTCGACTTTATAATAATCATAAACTTGATTTTCGACCTCAACCATATATTTTATTGGGTTATAGTACTAAACACGATGCTTATATTTGTTTTCATGTACCCTCAAATTGTATATACATTGCTTAACATGTAGTTTTTGATGAGTTCCATTTTTCGTTCCCCTCCATGTCTTCACCTTCTTTTGAATTGTTTTCATCTTCCAATTCCATGTCCCCTCCCTTAATTGGTGTCCCAGCAAATTTCTCCTCCTACACCCCTAATACCTCCTCTCACGTCCTCCATCACCAGTAGCCCCCTCCCACCTTCATCGCTGCCTACACTGCTTGGTAATGAAATAGTCTTTGTGCCCACCCCCTAGGATGTCCCTATGTCCTCCACAGATGGCCCCTACATATTTTCATCCTTCGTGCACATTCTCTCACCCGATGACCACAAGATCCCGTACTAACTTATTAAAACCTAAAAGCTCTCGCTTCCACCCGACACCCGTTACCGACTCCTCTTACTGGAGTTGAACCCACATCCTACACTGAAGCCTCGATGGAGGCCATGTGGATTCAAGCCATGGATGCTGAAATTTTGGCTCTCCAATGTACCTCTACTTGGACTTTAGTTCCTCCTCCCCCCGGTGCCAATGTAGTGGGCAATAAGTGGGTGTTTCAGATTAAATGGCACGCTGATGGTTCTTTTGAATGGTACAAAACTTGTCTAGTTGCTAAGGGTTACAATCAAGAGGAAGGTATTGGCATTTTTGAGGCTTTCAGCCCCTATTGTCAAACCAACTATAATTCACCTTGTATTATCACTTGCTGCTTTTTTCAATTGGTCTATATGTCACCTCGATGTTGATAATGCTTTTCTCAATGGTGATCACACTGAAACTGTGTTTATGAAACAACCACCTGGTTATCAAGACTCATGTTTTCCTACTCATGTTTATCGTCTCAAGAAAGTACTATATGGTTTAAAACAAGCACCCCGGGCATGATTTCACAAGCTCAAGGATTTTCTTCTTCAACATGGTTTTAACAGTTGTTATTCAGGGTCCTTATTTGTTCACAAAAATGGGTGTCAACTCACGTGTGTATATATATATATATATATATATATGTTGATGATATCATTGTCACAGGTAGTGATAATAATTTCATCACCAATTTTATTACTACTTTACATAGTACATTTTCCTTGAAAAATCTTGGACCTCTCAATTTCTTTCTTGGTATTCAAGTGGATTAAAACTCAAAAGGATTTTTTCTTTCTCAAAAGAAGTATTTAACAGATATTTTACTTTGCACTAAAATGGAGGGTGCCAAGCCTATTTCTACGCTGGCCAAGGCGTCCTCATCACTAACGAGTGGGTGAACCAATGGAAAATCTAACTTTATGTCGTAGTGTTGTGGGTGCTTTAAAAAATGTAACTATTACTAGACATGAGATCTCGTTTGCGGTGAAACAGTTTTGTTAGTTTATGTCCTCTCCTACTCTTATCCATTCGCAAGCAGTTAAACATATTCTTAGGTATCTTAATGGCACTATTGACTGTGGCTTGAGTATCCTGCTGGCTCGAACGCTGGCTCTCTTCGCCTACTCTGATGCTGCGTGGATGGGTGATCCTGACTTTTTTTGTCGATCTACACATGGTTATGCTATTTTCTATGGTGGTAGCTTGATTAGTTGGTCTTCATGTAAATAGAGTGTTGGTGCCAAATCTAGTATTGAAGCAGAATATCGAGGTCTTGCATTTGCTACTACAAAGGTGATTTGGATCCAACAACTTCTTAGAAAGCTTCACATTCCCCTATCATAGTCACCTCTTCTCTTTTGTGATAACATTAGTGCCAATTTAATGACTGCAAATCCTGTACTTCACAAAAAATAAAAGCATATTTCTATTGATTATCATTTTGTTCATGAAAAGGTTGAACAAGGTAATCTTTGGGTCGCATATCTACCTTCTGCCGCTCAACTAGCTAACGTTCTAACCAAGGGCATATCATCCGATCAGTTTAGTCTTCTTCACTCCAATCTCAGTGTTGGTCAACCATCACTGATCTTGCGAGGGGATAATAGAGCAACTTCAGATTTATCTTTATCCTCTAGTTAAAGATAATAGAAGATCTTTAAATATTTTATGTATATTTGTATCTAGATAAAATAGTTGACTTGTATTTTGCATCTAAGATTTAGATGAGAAGATAATTAACTTTTGTAAATCTTTATATCTTATTTTTATTTTGTATCTATATTTTGATAAATGAAGTGAAGGGCAAAACTCATTCAAGCCCTCAATTTATTTTTATATTTTCCTTGGTTCTTTTAGCAAGGAATTTCAATTTTTATTTGGCTAGCTAAATTTTTATATGGTTTAATTTTTTATTTAAAATTTGAAAATTCTTAATTTATTAGATAAAACTAAAGCAATAAAATTATTTGTTAGGGAAAAGTAAGATCTAGTGAAAATTAAATCCGAACAATTACAAATAAGAAGATTTGAACTCACCATTAAATGAACTATGTACCATTTATTGTATATATAGGGTAACGTTCTTATATATATCGGCCCATCAGCCTATGCAATGTTCTATATAAAATTATTGACAAGCTTCTGGCTAACAGGTTGAAACTAATACTTGGAAATGTGGTGTCCCAATGGCAAGCGGCTTTTGTTCCAGGAAGGTCAATCCAGGATAATATCCTGGTTGCCCATGAAATCATGGCATCCTTTAAAAGAAAACAGGGGAAATCGGGCTGGATCGCAGCAAAACTTGACATGGAAAAGGCTTATGACAGAATAGAGTGGCAGTTCCTAGCCGAGGCCCTAAAGAAGTTGGGCTTCCATGATAAGTGGATCGGCTGGGTTATGGAATGTGTGTCTACAACGTCCTTCTCAGTGCTGGTTGATGACAAACCCATGGGGTGGTTCTCCCCGCGGAGACTCACTATCTTCGTATCTGTTCATCCTGTGTCTTGAGGTCCTGGCAACCAATCTCCAGGAGCTTTGTACGATAAGGAAAACAGGTATTGGTGTCAGATTAGCAAGAGGAGCTGCGCCAATACCGGGATTATTCTTCGCTGACGACTGCCTTCTTTTCTGTGAAGCGAAGGTAGAAGTAGCACAAAGATTAAACAAGATGATTAGTATTTTTGGTGAGGACTCAGGTCTCCTGGTTAACAGAGCAAAGTCTTCTACAGTTTTTTCTACCAATGTAGAGAGACAGCACAGACAGCGGATGAGTGACATCTTGGGGATTCCGAACAGCAACATGTTGGGAAAATACCTCGGGTGCAACTTTGGGACAGGAAGGTTCCTCTCCCAAGTATCCGGGGATTTGATTTTCCGAATGGAATCAAAGGTCTCGCGATGGAAGGCTGGAAAGCTTTCCAAAGCAGGACGTTCCACCCTGATTCAGACTTCAGTAGAAACTATGCCAAGCCACGTCATGCAGTGCTTCAAATTGCCAAAAACAGTCTGCAAGCAAGGAGATAGAATATGTAGACAGTTCTTCTGGAACAAAGATAATAGGAAAGGAATTAATCTTGTAGCTTGGAGCAAGGTCTGTAAACCTAGGAGTGCGGGAGGGCTTGGGCTTCGTAAGATGGAAGCTGTAAACTAAGCTTTCCTTTGCAAAATGGGATGGAGAGTTCTAAAGAATGAAGACAGTTTATGGGTCAAGCTTGTTAGAGATAAATACCTCAAGGGTAAAAACTTTTTTGAGTACAGGAAGAAAAAGTTTGACTCCCCGGCATGGAAGGGCATCTTGGATACCCGCCCGCTTCTAAGGAGAGGCCTTAAGTGGAGGGTGGGTAATGGTGCTTGCATAAATTTCTGGACTGATTGGTGGGTCTTAAATGGGCCGCTACTGGAGAATCAAGCGGTGAATGGGGTGGGCATTGATCTTTCCCTTAAAGTTAATGATTTCATTGTTGAAGGGGAATGGAATAGAGAGGCTCTGAGCGCTGGTGTGTCTCAAGACATTCTGCATAATATTCTAGGGGTGCCTCTTCCAAAAAAATGGACAGAAGACCACTTGTGTTGGGGCTTCACGAGTTCTGGGGAATTTAGTGTGAAGTCTGCAACCTAGCTAGCTCATAACTTGAATTGGGAAGACAGGAATAGCTGGGAATTCAAGTGGATCTGGAATATGGATATCCACCCAAAGGTGAAAGTCTTCATTTGGCAAGTCTTGAATAATTGTCTGGCCACCGGGGAACAAATGAAGAAACGAATCCCTGACTAGAATGATGAGTGCATCTGGTGCAAGGCTAATATGGAGGACATATCTCACATCCTCCTAAATTGGCCTCGGGCGAAGGATGTCTGGAAGAGTGCAGTTGCTGCTGGCTGGGGCATGACGGAGCCGTCGAGCTACAGGATTGAAGACGAACTGAGATCAAGACGGGGACGAAATGGTGCAGTAAGTTTTGTTGTTCTCTGTTGGGGTCTTTGGAAGGACAGGAACTCGGCTATCTTCAGGGGTGAGAAATTCGTCCCTATCCAGATAGTCAATAGGGCTCGAGCTATGTGCTTGGAGTGGGAGTGCAGGAATAGGCTTGATTGCTTCGATTACTCCTCTACTAGGGAGGCTACCAAGAGTAAAGTTGTGAATACTTGGGTTACCTGGGTGCCCCCGGAAGAGGGATGGTGGAAGGTAAACTTCGATGGGTCCAGACGTGGGTCAGAAGCTGCTGCTGGATTCATCATTCGAAACCATAGAGGGCAGATCATTGCGAGTGGCCCTAGAAGACTGTAATGCCTCAGTCATTGTGGCTGAAGCGTTGGTTGCTAGGGATGGAATTTTAGAGGCTGTTCAGAGGGGTGCTTCACGTGTTATTTTGGAAGGAGATAACCAGGTTGTGATCAGAACCCTTCAAGGCACGTTTGCATGCCCCATTGAGATCCGTGCCATCATGGAGGATATCCGGTGTATATGTCAAAATCTGCATTTTTTCTCTTTCTCTCATGTGTTTAGAGAAGCTAACAGGTCTGCGGACTTTGTGGCTGGTGAGGGCTACAAGCCATCGGATTTCCTTGTCGGGAATTCGGATCCTTCTAGCACCCTCATCCTGATTTCCCGTTCTGAAGCTTCAGGCCGCCCCGTGCTTAGAGGGGGGAACTGAAGGTGATCCCTTTATCTTTACCATCATCCAAAAAAAAAAAAAAAAAAAAAGGGTGACGTTCTTATGAGAGGGTGAGAGCGTGAGAGAGGCAAATCCTAACCCTCTATTATAATGGACGATCAAGATTTGTTGAACATTTAAAAAAAATAACAATTTACGATTCATACCCCTTCATGGGGCAGAAAGAAAGAATGTGTAAGGGAGGGAAATTATTTTTTTTAATACTCAACAAAACTTGACCGTAAATTATTATTTTTTAATGTCTAACAAATCTTAGCCATCCCTCTCACCCTCTCATAAGAACGCCACCACACACACACACACACACACACACATATATATATATGAGAGAGAGTGAGAGTGTAAGAGGATTAAATCTTGGCCGTCCGTTTAAAAGATTTTAATGTGACCCCCCTTAAGAAAATAAAAAAAATACCAATAATACCCTTTCTTCTCTCTCCCCCTTTTCTCTCCAGCCTTCCCCACCTCCCTCCTCTCTATCCTCTGCCACCCACCGCTCGCCGGCTGCCACCACCGCAGATTGCCGAGCTCCGGCTGCTAGCCACCCCAACCCCCAAATACAACCCCCTTTCCCCTCTCTCCTCCTTTCCAACCCTCCCCCCACCACCCTCCTCTCTCTCTCCTCCCCCGCCCCCACCCACTGACCTGCCGCCGACCATTGCCAGCTAGCCATCCCATCCCCCAATTTCTCTCATCCCCCCTCCAACCCGCCCCCAACCTCCCCCCTCCTCCTCTCCCCCTTCTCCTCCTCCTCCTCCAACCCTCCCCCACCGGCCCAGCTGGTGGTGGCGGCATGGGGAGGAGAGAGGGGAAGGTGGGGGAGGGTTGGAGGGAGGAGCAGGAGAGAGGGGGAGGTTGGGGGCGGAGCAGGAGAGAGGGGGAAGGGGGCTTGGGTGGCCGGTAGCCGGTGGTCGGCGGTCGGTTGGTGGGTGGCGGCGGGGGAGGAGAGAGAGACGAGGGAGGTGGGGGGAGGATTGGAGGAAGGAAGAGGAGAGAGGGGAGGTAGGGGGAGAGTTGGAGAGAGAAAGAGGAGAGAGAGGGGAGGCGAGGCTAGGGTGGCCAGCAGTAAGTGGCGGGCCGGCTGGTGGAGACGACAGGGGGAGGAGAGACAGGAGGGAGGTGGGGGGGTTGGAGAGAGAGAAGAGAGAGCGGGTAAGGAGTATTATTGTATTTTTATCTTTATCTTTATTTTTATTTTTTTTAATCTATTAAGATCCTTTAATCTTGGCCGTCCATTGTAATAGATAATCAAGATTTAATCCTTTCACACTCTCACCCTCTCATAAGAATTGTGTCATATATATATATATATATATATATATATATATATAGCCCCACCTCCCCCCTCCCCCCCAATCAACCCATCCTTTTTCTCTCTCTGTCTCACCCTGCCACCTGCCACTGTTGCCGTCACCTGCCACCTCCGCCGACCATCGCTTTCCACTGCCGTTAGCCACCGCTGACGCTGCCACCCGCTCTTTTCCTCCCTCTTTCAATACCCCTTCCTCTCCTACTCCCCCATTAACCCTTCACCCCGCCACCCGTTGCCGCCCCTCCTCTTGTCTCTCTTCCAATACCCCTTTCTTGCACGGTGGCAGGTGGCGGGGGTGAAAAGGGATATTGAAAGAGGGAGATAAAGAGTAGCTTTTAAAGCAATTGTGGCTCTCATTGTTTCTCAATTACATCATTATTGCAGTAATAATAATTTTTGTCTTAACAATAACAAGTCTCTATATATATTATATGCATATATATTATAAAGTTAGGTGACACCTAGGCACTTTGTTGGCCGAATCTTCTCCCCCTCGAAATTATTTTAAGAAGCAAAGTAATTAAGTTGAAGAAAACAAGACATTGAATATTCTAAATGTATATTTTTTTAATAATATAAAATTAGCAAAAAATTATTTTTCTTTCAATACATAGATGAAAATGCTACTCTTAACATTATATGAATAGGCAGGCCAATGAGCCAGCTGGGACCTGACCTAGAGTCAACTAAGGTATTTCGCAACCTAAGGATGTAAATGAATCAAACGCTCCAAACACTACTCATATTCAAAATCATTGTGGCTTCCATTACGCTTGAAGGACTCAATAACTTATCAAGCTAATTTAACTATGCTTAATGAACTTAAGAAGTCAAGTGTGATCATGGAAATATCCAATTATGTTCCCAAACAATTTGATGAAAGTTCGTTAAGAACTCATTAGGTGCTCGCCAAGAGTTTAATATTAGCTCAACGGTAACTTAAATAGCTTGACTCAATACTTAACTCAACTGGGCAGACGGCTGAAGTTGCTAGCTAGCTCAACTCGTTAGAGAGCTCAGCTTGCTAGTGAGCTCAAGTAAGTAGCAAGCTCAACTCGATTTAAGCTCAATTTAAATTTGTTTTCGCTCATTTAGAGTCAGACTCAACCCATTTCGACTCAAACTAAACTAGGTTGAACATATTTAAGCTAGTAGGTTATATTAGGATCAACTCGTTTCTAAGCCCACGAGCCTCGGTGCTCGAGTTTCACTCGCTCGAACTCGACTAGATAAGCTAAAAAGGGCAGCTCAGCTTCGATTCAGCTCGAAATAAACCCTGACTTTTGAGCTTTATGATGCGCTAGCTCGATTCATTTAAATGCCCTAACGAAGATAACTATTAACTACAGGGCAATCCAATGCAGAAGGCCATGTTAGAGCGAGAATTCAAGAAGATCAAATGTAAGCAGCTTTACTTCATACATTCGAAGGAGAAAAAAAAAAAGGACAAAATAACTATATTATATTTCAGAAAATGAACAAGAAAGAGAGAATATGAAATAAATACATAAAAGGTTTCAAGAATAAACATAAAGGCATTGATGTGACAACCAGTTGCTAGAAAGCTACTACGTTTGAGAGCATCATAATGTCCTTTGTTTTCTCTGACATAACATCCTTCTAGACGCCTCTGACGCTCCTGAGTACGACAATGATCATGTCTAGAACGACGCGCAAATTAAGCCCGTCTCAACCGAGATCAACCCTAGAATTAATGATTGTCTTTGTATGGCCGAGTATGCGGCAAGACGCAGCCATGATGCAAAACAAGCCATGGCCAAGGTAGGGGCTCAAGGCTTCCATAACTTCATAGTGCAATCCACACTGCAAGTAGCAACGAGATTTATATGGGGATGATGAGTTACTTCGATTACATCCTTCTCATGTACCTGCCCAAGCAAAAACACTCCCATGTTAAAGCTCAGTAGTGAGGCGGGTAACACCTGAAAATAGGTCTATCGGGCTTGCATCTATCCAGATCTAACCTAGAAGGAAAGGACATAACCAGAATCCGAAACAAACTCACTTATCCTATGAAAATTCAATCCAAATCCAGATCCATCGAGTGAAATGGATATTCAACCTAAATCCATAACTCATTTACGATATTAATGCATGTAACAATAATAATGCAATAATAGTATACCAAAAGCAAAAAATTTTGGATAAACCATTGCCTCCTTTTTTTCTTTTTCATTTAATATGTATAATAATAATTATTATTATCCAAAATTAAGAATCAATTGAAAAATCTTAATTAGTAATCCTTGTATGCATGATTATTACATTATATTTTTCACAAAAAGAACATCATAGTGAAGGAATCAGCTTGAATTATTGGCACAATAAAAACATGTCAGAATCTAGTGTATCATGCTAAAGATTCAAACTATAGTAATTTCAAAATTTCAGTCTACACTTACTATAATTTCTAGTCGAGTTTGGGTTGGGTTCATGTCATCCGAACTTGATCCAATCCAAAATTCATTTATTAAAATCCAAAGCAAAATCCATTTGAAACCCAATTTTTATATCTATACAACAACAATCCCAGTGCCTCAAGGGCTCCCGCATAAGCAGGGTATGGGGGGATGGGGTGTACGTAGCCTTCCCCCTTCAGGGTACTACCCTAAAGGGAAGCTGTGTCTGAGAACCCCCAACCTGACCAATTTTTACATCTATATCAGTCATACATGGGTTGGATTGAATTAATATCTAATGATTCAGGTCCAATTACCATCCTTATGCTGATACCTACACCGTCAGGAGCAACTATAGGGCTACTTGAGGCAAGTACCGGGTGCATGTCGAAACACGCCGTTTGGAGTGGTTATAGGGATACTTGAGGACACACCATATGGAGCGACTATAGGGGTACTAGAGATGGGTAACGGGTGCAGGTTGGTGACAATTAGTAACACCCGCCATAGGTACGAGGCAATTGCAGTTGTAACGGTTGACACATACCACACTAAGCTACTCTGCCCTGCTCCTACCTTGTACAGTATACCTAAAATTACAAATACTCTTACATGTAAGTGCAAAGTGAACCAAGTATAGTGGTGAAGATCACCAAGGGCGAGAGAAGCCACCTGGAATCAATCCCACTAATTACAACCCCCACCTCCTTACTGACTTTAAAAAAAGAGTGCAAAGTGAATTTCGCCCATTTTAACGTTTAAATTGCCCTTGCAATGTAGGTGTATGTTCTATTCTTTTAAGAATTCTGCGGTCCTCTGCTTAACATTGGTCAGTCACAATTGTAAAGTGGTATAAAATGGTGTTGATTTCAACCCATATTTTTTGGTTAGTCTGAGTTTATATTTTTATTTAGTCTTATTTTGTTAAGTTGAAATGAAAAAAAAAAAGAAGAAAATGAAAAGATAAAGAAAGAGAAAAACAAATTGTTTTTATTTGACCCAAGTTTTGGTGGGGAGGAAGTTATGCCTTTTCCTATTTTTGGGGATGTGGGTGTTGAACATTTAAAGAGAGGCACGGTTTAAAAAACAGTAGGAGGGAGAGAAAAAGAGAGAATTTTGAGAGGTAAAATTTGGGAGGTTTGATGTATGAAGTTTAGTTGCAATTAGAGATTGTAATCCTAAATTCATAGTGAAGATTTGATAACCGATTGGGTCATGGTTTTTCCTAGAGGTGGCCAACGGGCCGGGTCGGCCTAGCCCGGCCCATTGGGGGCTTTTGCTCCCAATATTTAGTGCCCGTTTGGGCATTCTAGCTTATTTTATGCTTGTATTTTATATTTATATTGTTATGATTGTATTTTTTAAATAAATTATAATACATTTAATTTTATAAAATATATTTATAATTTTATAAGGCACTATTACGATTGTATTGTATATTATATTATATTATATTATATTATATATATATATAAAGAGGGCCGGACCATCCACGTTAAAATCTCGTGTGTTGTTTTGTTGATTTGTTTCTTTTTCGCTTCTGCTTGTGTTCGATTTGAAGATTTTCCCAACAAGTGGTATTAAAGCGTGTTCGATCTTGAGGCTCAAAGATGTCGAAGATTGGTCTATTTAGAGGTACAAAGTTCGAGATAGAATTGTTTGATGGCAAGACCAATTTTCCTTTGTGGCAGAATATGGTGAAAGATCTCCTTGTTCAACAAGGATTGCACAAGGTCCTACTTGAAAAAAGGCCAGATAAGATAAATGATGATGATTGGGAGGAATTACAAATGAAAACGGTAAGCACTATTCGTCTCGCTCTCCTGTACTTCAGGATGGGGGTCCTCGGAAACAGTCTCCTTTCCACTCGGAAGGGGTATGGCTGCATACATATACCCCTCCCAGACCCTGCTTTAGCGGGAGCCGCGAGGCACTGGGATTGTTGTTGTTGTTGAAGCACTATTCGTCTCGCTCTTTGCCCGGATGTTAATTACACTGTGCCAGATGAGAAATCGCCTAAATCCTTGTGGGAGAAATTGGAAAAAAAATTTATATGTCAAAATCCCTCACAAATAAGTTGTATTTGAAGAGGGATTTAGATCAATTGAGGATGGAAGAGGGTAGCGATTTGAGGGATCATCTAAACACGTTTAATAGATTGATCTCTCAATTGGCTAGTTTGGATGAAAAATTCAAGGAGGAAGATAAGGCGTTAATTTTATTGGCTTCTCTACCAAAATCCTTCGAGACGGTCAAGATGACGTTATTAGTAGGGAAGATAACTTTGAAATTAGATGAGACCACCGCAGTTTTATTAGAAAATGAAAAACTGGTGAAAGGGGATATGCATAGAAATGATGAAGGACCCGCATTGGCGGCGAGTTTGGATAGGGGGAGGAGTTATAGTCGTGGATATGGCAATAGAGATAACACTAGGTCATCGTCTAGATCTAGAAGAGATTATAGTGACAAAGGGTGTTATTATTGTCACGAAATGGGACATATTCAATTCTTTTGTAAGAAAATGAAAGCCGATTTAGAAGAATTGAAGAGAACTCGTGACATGGGGGAGTTGAGCAAGGGGGAGACGAGTAAGGAGGATAAGGGCAAGGCATCTACTAATGTCGCCTTGATGATGGAGATGATCTTTTCTTGGTACAAGATAGTAAGACAAGTGAGGATCCATGGATTCTTGATTCGAGGTTGTCCCATCATGTATGTATGAAAAGGGAAATGTTTGTTTCTTATGAGAAGTGTGATGGGACGGTTATGTTGGCTAACGATGAAGACGTCGAGATTCAAGGTGTTGGGAACGTTCAGATTAAGATGCAAGATGGCAAGATGAGGACGCTATCCAAAGTTACATACGTGTCTCAACTCTGGAAAAATTTGATCTTGCTTGGAAGGCTTGATGAGTTGGGCTATAGCTACTCCGCTCGAGGTGGAAGAATGGCAGTCACGAGGGGTTAATTGGTTATGATGAAGGCAAAGAAGAATTTAAAGAACTTGTACGTGCTTGAAGAAAATGGACTAGCAAGAGAGAAGAGTCAAAGCTCAAGTTCCAAGATGGTTTGATTTGCTGACACGGAAGAAGCTTCGAGTTTGCGTTAGTGTCAACAACAATGACAACAATAGTCCCAATGCCTCAAAGGCTCCCGCAAAAGCAGGGTCTTTTTTTTTTTTTTTGGGGGGGGGGGGGGGGGGGGGTGGTTTAGCCGTCCCCCTTCAAGGTGTTACCCTAAAGGTAGGCTGTGTCCAAGGACCCCCAACCTGAGAAGCATGGAAGCATAAAAGCAAAACATAGCACAAGGCAAGCATTACAAAAGCAAAATGCAATGGAAGGCAAATGCAAGGAAAATAATAGGCAAGTAGGCAAATAAGCAAATAAGTGCACCAAGGAGGAAGTCATATACGCCTAGAAACACGTGTGTTACCAAGAGTATGCTCCTCTATTCTAAGCCGCTACATTGGCTACCCCAATACTAGCCCTCCACTGAGCTCTATCTAAGGTCATCTCCTGTAGGTTTGGGTGGGCGAGGTCTTGTCGAATCATCTCTTACCATCTCTTCTTTGACCTGCCTCTCCCTCTCCTGCCTAGCGTAGTATAAAGTTGTTCGCATCACCTGACCGGAACAGTGGTCGATCTCCTCCTAACATGTCCAAACCACCTCAAACGTTGCTCCCTTAATTTATCCTCGATCTCAGGCATATGCCCAATTTGCCTCTTATGATGCGTTCTTGATCCTATCCTTCCTTGTGTGTCCACACATCCACCGCAGCATCTTCATCTCCGCCACCTTCATCTTTTGTGTATAATGTTGTTTCATTGGCCAAAACTCGCACCATATGACCGATCCGGTCTCACTACCATTTTATAGTATTTTCCCCTTAGTGTATCGAGGTTTTTCATTTTTCATATGGGTTGTAGGGGGAGAATTATTGGGTCCAGCCCATATTTTTTGTTTAGTCTTAGTTTATATTTTTGTTAAGTCCTATTTTGTGAAGTTGAAATGAAAAAAAAAAAAGAAGAAGAAGAAGAAGAAATTGAAAAGAGAAAGAAAAACAAAAAGAAAAACAAATTGTTTATATTTGACCCACGTTTGGTGGGGAGGAAGTTATACCTTTTCTTATTCTATGGGTTGTGGGTGTTGAAAATAAAAGAGAGGCACGGTTGGAAAAAAACAGTAAGAGGAAGAGAAAAAAAACGAGAGAGATAAATTTGTGAGTTTTGGGAAGTTTGATGTATGAATTTTAGTTGCAATTAGAGATTGTAATCCTAAATTCATAGTGAAGGTTTGATACCCGATTGGGTCATGTTTTTTCCCTTTAGTTGAGAGAGGGTTTTCCACGTTAGATCTCATGTGTTGTTTCGTTAATTTGGTTCGATTTTTTGCTTCTACTTGTGTTTGATTTGTGGATCTTCCCAACAAATGACTGGTCAGGTCTAATGGAAACTAGTTGGAGACCCGCAAAAATAGCCCGTCACAGGTAATGAGGCAGGCTGGGACAAATAGGCAACCCCGTACCCACTCCATACATGTAATCACAACACATCTATTACACAATAATGTTCTGTGTATACTTTGAACTTTTTCACTTATGCCCAATATATATGGAAAAATAATATTAGTTCATGAAATATGATTACTTAAAATAAGTTATAAATAAGGTTATGTTATTGTCAAGCATAAAAAGTTCCTGTCAGAGCAACTTAGTAGAACTTTGTGGCTATTATTCACTACAACTCACAGCATCATTTTGATAATGACATTTATTTTCTTGCCAATGACTTCCTAAAAATACCTCAATAGGACATTATGACTGAAAAAGGGAAAAAAGAAAAGACATAATGTTTACTAAATATACCAGAAAGGGCAAGTTTTGAAAGGAAAAAAGACATCAGCTTCATACTGGTGAACAGATCGATGATAGGCAACACAAAATATCATCAGTTCATGAAATAGAATTATTTGTTTATAAGAATTGATCCATTCTATTTTGAGGCAAGCGAACTGAGTAAAAGGACTCCACATCATAGTTGTGACAAAAAAGAGACTACCATATAAGTCTAGTGGGCTATTTCATCTAACGCCATGAAATGGAACCTCCTTTTGGCATTTTGGCTAACACATAGACCTCATTTGCCAATTTTGTAAGCGAGCCCAGATCCAAGGACTATTTGCAGTAATGGGTACTTAAATGGTGTAGGGTTCATTACCAGGCCCTAAGGCCCCGGATCCCATTGGAACTCCGAAGTTAAGCATGCTTGGGCGAGAGTAGTACCAGGATGGGTGACCTCCTGGGAAGTCCTCGTGTTGCCAACCCCATAAGGTTGGGGGTCTTCGGAAACAACCTCTCGGCAGGGTTTCACCCTGAAGGGGTAAGGCTGCGTACATCCACCCCTCCTAGACCCTGCTTATGCGGGAGCCCTTGAGGCACTGGTTCTGTTGTTGTTGGGTACTTAAATGGTGTGCATAAATCATTTCTCTTCACTGAATAATCAAAAGGTTAAAAATATATCAGGAATTACAAGCTAAAATCTTACCTTCATCAGATGCTCTAGTTTTCCAGATTGATGACTGAAGCAGTACATATTCCTGCAAATTAACAGCAAAATTTCCACGTTTAAAACTCTTGCTGAAGAAACAAGGGATTCACTGACGTAGTCATATTGGGCAGCTTGGGGAGTAAATGAGTCAAGTTCAAACCTATTAAGGCTCGAGGATCTCGAGATAAACTATGAGCCTCAATGTTTCTAAACAAACCATGTTTGAGCTCAAAAGAGTCAAGCTCCAGCCAGAACAAGTCTAAACTAGAGCTACAATTAGCCAAGCTTAGCTTCAAACTAGCTGAGCTCAGTTTGAGCTTAAATGCTAAGCTCAAGCTCATGATAAACTGAGTTTTGAACCAACCTCCAGCTGAGTAAAATTTTGGCAAGCCTCACAATATCAGAATCAACTCGACCCAGCTCGTTTACGCCTTAACGAGCAGCTATGTGTTCTTTCACTTTTCAGGGGAGGGGGAATTTGACGTGATTCAACAAGTGACATACCCATCTTCAGCAACAGAGTAAATCCACTCCCCTTTCGGCGATACACAGGCGGCACCAAAGTCTCCACCTTCTCTCTTACCAGAAGAGAAACTTCTTACAACCTGCAGGCAAATACTATGTTATCCCAGTTCAGGCATGAGAGTCACATACGCTGTATGTGTGTTCAAAGGTCTAACTCAGTATTTTCTAAGATTTTCTATGCTTATGATCTAATTTAAAGTGTTCAAGTGTCATATCAACATCTAAGTATCCTTATCCGACACACCTACTTTAAACCAGAGCAAAGTCGAGATAATTGTATACCAATACCATTGGATAACAATAACTGGAGGGCAGAAATCGACAATTAAATAAATTGACTTAGGCCTGTTTGTCCAAGCTGTCAAAAAAAGTGCCTTTGAAGCACTTTGTGCAGCAACACTTTTCTAAAAAGTGCTTTGAATAGCAGTATTCTTTCTAAAAAATTTTAAATTTTTGCTTTTGCTTTTGCTTTAAAAGGGAAGCGCTGTTTTTCTACTTCTGCTTAAAAGTAAAAAAATAGTTTTTACTTCTATTTAAAAACACTTCTTTTTTTAGGACAAAAACCCTCACATATTCCAAAAATTGTTTTTCTCTGAAAACAATTTTTTTTCCAAGCTAAGAAGCTTCACCAAATAGGCCCTTAGTCCTAGCAAACAAAGAAAAGGTGACGACAGGCCTCTATGAAATTGACAATGTTATCTCTATTTTCATAAAGAGATTGTTTCTATCGATATAAGCGGTGACTTCCAGAACAAAAAGGAGAAGCCTTACTGACCCACCCCATGTGTAATGGTGGTTGAGAATGTAAGCCTCTTGTAGAAAAAACTCCAACCATTCTCACAGGTCAAGGGTTTGAACAAAGTAAAAGTTCAATAAACTACTTGGCGTTCGAAATTGATTGAGGCTCGCTCCTATTGGTTTCGGGGGCTCAACAAGCAAATATTAAAGTTTGAGCAGGCTCAATAAACTTCACAAGTCAAGTTCGAAAAGGGATGCCATGCTCATTGGATTTCGAGAGCTCGTAAAGGGCTCTTGGAAACTCGTCAATTGCTTGATATTAGCTCAATAATGGATTGCTTGAGTTGGTTTATATATTACTATATCACAGTGTTGAAGTGACCTTGAATTATTACTTCAACCTGCTTTTGAAAGCTCGGTTAGAAATCCTAGAATAAAAATTGAAAGGGTTGGTTTGATTGAATTTTTGTTGTTCATGAATTGTGTAGACTCCTTTTTCAATTAAGCAGTTAAACATGTCCTGCTGGATAACAAGCTTCAGCTTATCTTGGTTGTACAAAGGAGTCAAGTTAAGTATACCAAGTATCTCATCAAACCGGTTCAAATAGATGGTTGGAAACTTGTTCAAAAGAAGACTCAAACCGGAAATCATTAGGACTTATTGAGCTCAGGCTCAAATGGCAGGCAGCTCACTAAAGTCAGGTTGATTACACTGGCTATTCATTGTGGTTGTAGGCCGTATGAAGCATACCTGTCCTTGAAGCGTCATGATGTATATAGATGATGTCTTGTTGCAAACAACAATATGATCCAAATTTTTTGGGAAAAGATGAACAGAATTCACACGAGCATCACCACCCTGAAAAAAAAAATTCAGAAAGATAAAATGAGGATTAAAACAACAATGAGATCAACAACAACAACAACAGATCCAATGCCTCAAGGGCTCCCACATAAGTGGGGTCTGGGAGGGGTGGATGTACGCAGCCTTACCCTTTCAGGGTGTAACCCTGCCGAGAGGCTATTTTCGAGGACCCCCAACCTTATAGGGTTGGCAACACGAGGACTTCCTAGGAGGTCACCCATCATGGTACTATCTCGCCCAAGCACGCTTAACTTCGGAGTACTAATGGGATCCGGTGCCTGGTAAATGAACCCTTAAAACAACAACGAGATCATTCAGATAATTAAGCACCTAATGACAGCATTATGTTTGAGAGAGAGAACAAGGGCAAAAAAGTTTATTTGTTGCATTTGGTTCAATTTTTTAATAGCTTAAAACTGTGAAAAAGCTCTAGTTGATTGTAAAGCTTATAAGCAAAAAAAATGTAAAATTGGATCTTTTTCACAACTTTTTCAAAGAGAAGTTCCAAAAGAACTATATTGACCTTAAATCTTCACCACCATGACCCATTTTTACTTTGACTACCACTTGCACCTACCACATCCCGTCTACATCATGAATCGCTACATCGACCACCCTCCAGTATCATAACTACCCGTGATCATGATTCACTCCCAACATCTCACCATGGCAATCATCCCATTTATCACCAACCACCACCATAGTGCACTCCCACCGCCCACCATTGTAGCCACTAATATGGCTCACCACCTCTATAATTTCACCTTACCACCATGGTCCACCTCCATTGCCCACCACAGCTGGCCAACACTATTATTCCATATCTACCAACAAGGCTACCCGCCTAATCACCATAATCTACAAATACCACCCACGTTTAATGCGTAATATTATCTATCATTGTTGCTCACTACCATAGCCAACTACCACTATCATCTACTATTAGTGGTTGATTTATATTGTTAGGTCATTTTTGTAATTATAGTAGATGATTCTTTGTCAAAAATGTAAGTAAAGACTTTCTTCTTTAAAAAAGATCCTACTGCACCGCATAACCAACAACTTATTATAAAAAAATACATATATTAAATTAGATATTAATGAAATAGATAAGTTGAAAAAAGCTAAGATGAAAACGGATGAACAAAACACAAGGGCGACAATTGAAGAAAGAACAAGCGCAAATACGTAATAGAAAAAAGATGGTGAAAAGGCATCCATTTTAAGAAAAGAAGAGGAAGAAGTAACATGTTTTCCTTGTATGAAGAGTAAACATTTCGCCTTCTTAGCCATTTTCCTAATGTAACATAACAATAGTGCATCAAAACTCCAGCAAAAACAAATAAAATAGTAAAAGGAAGTACCCTCAGAGAAGGAGGTGGCTTGAATGTCTGTATACAGTCTGTTGTCTTCACATCCCAAACCTATTCCATACCATCAAAACATCTCCCAAGAAGTAAAAAAGTAATGCTATGGAAACAATGAAGGAGAAAACGGAAGAATCAACCAGAAAAAATAAATTCACCACACAAGATTTATGAGGTTAGGCTAATTGTGCCTATGTACTGGGAGCTATAGAGATCTTCAACTATTTTCAGGAGAAGAGTACAAGAAAGGGCCGGTAAAAGTACTGCTGCATGCACAAACACAATGCTTATTTATAGCCCACACACAAACCCAGTGCACAAAATAACCCACGAAAAACAGGGTTGAATATAGGCCCAAAATAGGGGGGGGGGGGGGGGGGGGGGGGGGGGGGGGGGGGGGGGGGCGGGGGAACCCTTCGCTCCATGGACACGGCCCCCTTCAAAATAACCAGGCTCCGCATACAAGTCTAACAAGTAACGGATGTATTAGCATAAGGGCTCAAACAACTAAAAGAACTCACCTTGACTGTGCCATCGCTAGAAGCAGTAATCACCCTGTTGCCGTCATTAGTAAATATCGCATGATTGACAATGGATGTGTGACCTCGAAATTCTTTCAACAATTTCCCTGACTTCAAACCGTGGATTCTGGATTGCATCAATAAGATAAAACTAAGCCACTTGCATAACAGCTAAACACATGAAAAATGCATCACTGTAATCCCTATCTTTCATCCTTGATATTGACAGAACAAACAATTCAAAGTAAAGGGCACCAAACTAGAACGAAGATAGAACATGGACTAACATAAAAAGCCATGCTATAAGTATTATCAAATTGAAAGCCGGGTGTCTCGGACATTGCTAGTGGGTCATGGCAGTCGGGGTGGGTCTTTAAGGGAACATAAGTTGCTTTGAGGCCTGATGTTTTGCAAAATAATAATTCCCCTTTAATAGCTTTTATCATTTAAATACATCTATAAGTATGTTCCAATAAATTTAAAAAAAAAAAAAAAAAAAAACCCAATATATATGCATTATGGAGGATATTCAAAAGCATCATTATGTAACAGCCGATCATGTGACAGTTGGCTAGAGATCCATTATGTAATAGCAGCTATATCCTTACGCAATGGCCTTTATTTTATTCCATCGCTATAAGAAAACCATTGGAACAGGAAAACAATCTCCAAAGCCGAAGTCGATGCAAGTTTTATAGTATATAAGCTCAAAAGCACGGGGACTCATCCCAACCTTGCTGTGGTGTCATAAGATGTACTCAATATCTGACTTCCATCTCGGGAGAAGACAAGGCTCGTAACACCCTGAGAATGCGCACGTTCAAGTCGCCGCAAACACTGACCAGTCCTTATGCGCCACACCTAAAACAATGTCAGAATTTACAAACATCAAGTGCCTTCTTATTGTATGGCTATTTCACATTGCATCACAAAATCAATAGCATTTTTTATGTCATCCTACCTTCTACTTGGACAAGTGGGTCAATTTAGCCCTTTTGGCCAAGCTATGAAGACACTATTTTTTTCAATAGCACTTTTACAAAAGCACTTTTGTAAAAAGTACTTTTAATAGGGGTATTTTTGCCTGAAAAATCTCTAGTTTTTGCTTCTCTTTCGACTATAAAGGAAAAACACTATTTTTCTGTTTCTACTTAAGAGCAAAAGAACAGTTTCTAGTTCTATTTAAAAACACTTTTCATTCCAAGGCTAAAGACCCTCAAAACCTAGAAAAAGTGTTTTTTCCAAAGAAAAAACACTTCTTTAAGAAAAAAAATTGACCAAACAGGCCCTTAGTTATCATACTGTTAATTGTGTCAATTCAAGCCTCTACAAGTTGTTATGTTTCAATAGTGTCAAAGGAGTCGACTGCTACCAATTTAGTCTCAAACCATATCAGAGTGGCACATGCTTTTTGATCAATGAATGGAGGAGAGAGGTCAAAGTACAAGGTAGTATAGCCCAAATTAATATTTCATATTATACAACTGGTTTGTTGCCCTCACACTATCACCAGGAAATCTCCCTTGAAGCAGCCAAATCCCAACTTACTTTGATCTTTCCATCCAGGGAACCAGAGGCAAGCATCTCTGAATCCCGGCTAAAATCCGCACACAGGACAGCCTCATCATGCATCATAAACGTCTCCTGCAGATTTTCAAATTCAGTAAATAAAACTCCAAGGGAGAGGGGGAAAGTACTCATCCATAACAAATATAAGGGAATTTATCACTTAGATACCCTGAAGTTTGGACATTTATCACATGGGTGACCTAACATTTCAATATATACAATGAGGTACCATAAGGTTCCAAAATTTTATCACTTAAGTACCCTATGTTGAAACTTGGTAAATTTTTGTCAAAATCTAATCAATTTTAACTACAAATTGTTGACATGGATTCATAATTACAACAATATATATGTGATACATCAATGGTTTCAACAAAATCTAGAGGATTACCAAAAAAAAAAAAAAAAAAAAAAAAAAGAAAGAAAGAAAAGAACTCACTAAATTATGACCAAAAAAATCTATATATTAGCAAAAAGATGCATCATGCTAGCAATTTTACGGTAAAAAATAATAATATTATGATAGAGTTTACCTATATTTTGTTATAATTATATTCCAAGTTAGCAATTTCCAATAAAGATTTAACGAATTTCAGCAAAGGGTGCCTAATTGATAAAATTCTTAAACTACAGGGTATCTGAGTGATAAAATTTTGTAACCTCAAGGTATCTCATTGTATATATTGAAACGTCAAGGTACTTATTTAATAAATCCTCAAACCTTAGGATACTTAAGTGATAAATTCCCCAAATATAGATGATTTATCATAACTGTGAAGCATAACAAGGGATCAGAGGAAGTATTTGAATGTTCGTGGTCAATAGCCTCACAATGGTGATTCAAGTAAATGAAAATTTTCAAATTATCATGATGTGGTTTACTACACTGGGGTGATAGGAGGATCACAGAAATAAAACACTAAAGAGAAATCACTGGTAATCATTTAAAATAAAATAACTAGACCAATATAACACTCCCAAGTCAAATATGACAGAAATCAATTTATCCAGACAAAGAACTACTCTAAAGTTCTAATTCATAGCTTCCAATAACCAATGTGTCAATGATTATGCCTTCAATATGTCCATGGCATTAATCCCATCGTGGAAGCAAGGTGCCATAGACGTTGCTTAAAAGGTTGTGGCAACCGCATTAAGTTCTTCAAGGGAACATGCGTAGCTTCTAGCCATATCTTTGCAAAAAAATTCAATGATTATCCATACGACCATTTAATTTGTTACATTTTGAAAGTTTTTAATGTATAAGACATCTATAAATATATTCTAGTAAATAAAATTATATATATATATATATATATATAAGAGGCCATCACAGAACAATTAGCTCAAATCCATTATGTTTATCTGATTCCATGTATAAGGCCATAGCTGGCATATATTTTATCATCGCATAGAGAATGGAAAAGGGGGGAAAACAATCAGAAAAATCTGAAAAATGGCTAGGGAATTATAGAAAGGATCTTACATCAGCCTGGTACTGGAGATCTTTCTTGAGCTTCCCACTTATGTGATCCCAGACCTGTTGCGTCAAAGAAGGTCAGCACATATTTCACAATAACATCAAGTTAAGACAGGAAAGACAAGAATTACTGTGTTATACCTCGATAAATCCATCAGATGAGCAAGAGACCAGGAACTGTCCATCAGGTGAAAACCGAGCACATTCTGCGTTACTTTTCTTTCCAAACTGCAAATAAAATTATGTGAGGGAAAATCTAGAAACAATCAGATCTATCCGTTAAATAAGAACAGCATAACTCTACCATTGTTAGAAAAGAAAAAAGAGGAAATGCAATAGTACCTCCAGTGAATTAACACAGCCCATCAAATATCCATTATAAGTTTTTTAAAAAAAAAAAAAAAAAGAAAGAAAAATCTGAGAGAGATTATCTATCCAATCCATAACAATCATCACAAGTACCAGCAATACTCTAATCATTGGACAAGCACTACAATCTTATACAGAGGGGTAAAAAACAGCACTACCAATTGACAAGCTTTGATGGTGGGAAGCAAAGTCTTCTATATCTGTGACTGAGGTATTAGACAAAGCTTACACATTTCTCCACAAATCCCCTTGTTCCACATGCCCACACTCAAAAGTTCAATACGTGTAATAGGGTAAGTAGGGGTACATAAATACAATAGGCGGCCCAAGAAATTGTTTACATCCAATGGCAGGAGCCCAAACCCAAACTTAACGCTTCATGAGATCAATATACAAGGGTCTACCACCAGAGCAAACCCCTTGGGGCTGGCCCAATTGGGAAGCAAGGTTAAGATTACATAATTATGGAATTAACATAGCAAAATCATCATAAACAAGAGTATGAGTTTCCAGTCCGCCATAAGAAGTTATACAGGATCCATAGTTTTGAACTCAGGAGTTGCATCCTCACCTTAATGGTATGCATGAGTGTGGTAGGATACATATCCTCTACATCTTGCTTCATTGCTGCTGTTCCACGGAATAAGTCAAACTGTGTTCCAGGAGGAAGTAAACCTGAAAAGTAATATTGAAAAGTGCCCCATCAGCATATATTAGAAAGCAAACATCATTCCGGGAAAGGGGGGGAAAAAATCTTGACTGGTTTCTAGAGTACAGTGTGATTTTGAGGCTTATAACAGAAAAGAAGAATGTGCCAAATAACAGAAAAATATTTCAAGATTTTCCATGTCAGACTTATACAAGGGAAGAGAATTTAAGCACTACCCTGGTGTTGTTGCCACTTCAGAGCTTGACCAATCAATGCCATTAACCGAGATGGTGGCACCACAGAAACTTCAGCAGATAGAGCTGAATATTGCACAACAAAGAAACTACATAAGTCAGTGTCATATAAATCAATGAAAGCTTAAATACGCAGTGCTAAAACTTTGAATGCCTATAGGCAGGGTGTCATTAGGTGCACAGAGCGATGTATGTGTATATTAACAGAATCATGAGGTGCAGAAACAAGATTCAGGTGTATAAATTATAAGCATGAGTTCATTAATCACTTCGTTCTTTTATTTTCAAGAAATTCAAAGAATGAATCAAAAAACTAGGCATGACATCTATGAAACCCGCAGGACCCTCTAATTTCTCTCGAGAAGTGAATTAATCCAACTATGTTTAATACCATCCAAGCTTGGTTCTGATCTAGACCAGAATCACAAGCCAACGAAATTATAACCATTTCCAGTGTAGTACTTTTGCACAAACATCAAGAGTATGCAAATATCAACTTTCTAGAAAATGAAATTACATAAGTTTCCACCACAATATGAGATTTCTTAAAGCATTCTAAGACAAATAAAACAAATATACAATGTAGATAGAACCAAAACCTTGGGCAATCTGTGCACGACGCTTTTCTTTTGTTGAGTCTTGATATGCCTGTCCAGAGAAGCCAAATGTAAGTCATAAATAAAGTATGCACACGCAGTTGCTAGTCTGATTACGCATGAACAAGCATAATTCAATGTTTATTTTGAAAAAGATTATGCAAGTTCTTCCATTTTTCATGTATGGTGGGTGACACGCGTGACAAAAGGGCTTGCTGAAGCACATTCCAAGCAGACTACCAGAAAACCAGTGGCTAGCTGCAATGCAAATATCTTGGTCATACTACAGACTGGATGAGAATCTTACCAATTAATCACCATCAGTTGAACTCCACATGTTAAGTATGAAGTTATACTACCCATTTGACAACATCGCATTGAGGGATTCCCTTCCCATGTTACTTACCACAAAAAGCAAATGACATAATTGCCACCAATGTAATGCTTGTCAGTAAAGTCTATTAAAAAAATTTGAAACAAAGAAACACGGCGGACTTAGATCATGCATTTAGGACTTGAAATCTTCCAAAAGATTGTGTTTTATTGCTGAACCAGTCCTCTTCAACCTCCCTGGCCAAAGACAAAGAAAGAAAGGAAAAGGAAAATAATCTAATACTGCCCACTTGACAATACTCTCGTGGGAATTACCTTTCCATGTTGACCCATGGCATAATTTGTCACCAATTTTAGGTTCATCGGTAAAGCTATTAACAAAATCTGGAACAGAGTAACACTCCTTAATCCCAACCAAATAGCTGACTGAAGTGCCTTCCGAACTTCCTTCCACAGATTCTTCATCATCCTTGTTTTCCATGGCAAACCAAGTAAAAGCAATTCATTCCACATATGCTACAGCCCAATTCAGACATAATAGAAGAGTCCAGAAGAATCCAGAAGCTTGAAGACAAAAGGGAAAATAAAAATCCAAGCAGGATCTCTCAATTGTATGAGGTCTCTCAGCTCGCTGAAGCTCCGTTCAGAAGTCAGCAATGGATACTCCATAAGAACAGGAAACATACAAAGAACTCATCCTAAAAGGTCCCCGCCCATCATCTCGTTGCCAAAGAGCCCAAATCTAATGTCTCAAGAATTCACACAGCCCCCAACTAAAACACTTACCTTTACTAAAATAATGGCATATTCAGCATCGACCCTCCTATTATTCGTAATGAATGATAAAACAAAAGACCAAAAATCCTGGAACCAAACAGTTTCTCAAACTACATGGCAATAACCCCCTCCTCATCACTAGAACTGTTTCTAGTCTGTTATCCTAGCTCCAACCACCTTGACAACGCAAATATATGTATCTTCCATAGACTGAACAAAATAAGCTGACCTTATCACCACATGGATGATGAACAGCAAAGTTCTGATACCGTTCATAATATCTTTCTAAAACCACTAATGCTGACTTCACATGATCATTTTTCCACCACCCAGTATGATCTGCCAAACACTTGGATCCAATCACTCAAACCATAGCTTTTTCTCGCCTTCCACTTTTCACTGGCCTACTTCTAATCCTGGGTTAAAGCATTGACAACAAACTGGACCATCTATCGGAAACGAAAAAAAAGAGACAATATTTTTCTATTTTGAGTAATTAAATTTTCACCAGGAATCAGATTACATATTGATTAATTTCATTAAGATGCCCTTAAAGTTGACCCACAATCCTATGTAAAAAGTATAGCAAGTACAAAGCTATACGAAGATGAAATTGTCCAACCACCTTCCCAATAGCAAGCTCTAAATTGACTAAAAGATCTTCCAGTTGTTCCCAATGTCTATCCAGACAAGAAATACACCAATTTATAATTATAACCTATCTCATTTAGTACAACAAAATGGATATTAAGGGTCTGCATCAAAGCAGGCGTCTTATGCCAAAGATACCTGAAAACCGCAGCCTATTTAAAGAAATATTTCAGCCTAGCGGTTGGCCAACAATTTTTCTTTTTTTTGATAATGTTTCTGGCAACATAATCTTATCTCAACATCCTCATATTTGTTACTTTAAATTGCATGTAAATTATGAGAGCACAAAAGATAGGTTTCAGTGATAATGAGCAGCAGAGCAGCATCAATAAAAGGATGATAGTAACAAAATGACCTCATGTGGATCAAAATAAGTCCGAACAAGAAGATGCTCTAGCCGCAGGTATCTCTCCGGCTGCTCCTGTTTCATCACGCCCATTACTTGAGTTTGTCTCAAGATTGCACGTGCAGTGTCCAACTCTCGAAGCTCAATCATCTCGAGAACAATCTACAAAACAAGGAGCATACATCATTATCTCAACAAATCATTAGTAAACAGATACACATTCCAATCCAATTCTCTTAGCACGTCGTCAAGCAGGAAAATTTATATAGTATGTTGAACCTATACGGGTCTCACAAGTGACGGCATTTGAAAATAATTACTAAAAGAAGTATAAAAGCTTACTCCAAAGAAGTAAATGAAGTAGGCTTTCAATTAGAAGTCTCTTACCTGCTCATACAGATCCTCCAATTTCTTCCTCGGAAGCTTCAGTTGAGCCACTTGAGGCAACACAGCATCCCATCTTCCTCCGTTGATATCAGCAATAAAGGTTTCCAGACTGTCCACTGTATTCAAAGACACCTGACACTCGTTCTGTAGGATCTGGAACGTCTGGTGCAACGAATTCTCTTTGCAAAATTGAAGCACTATCTTAATCACACTGCAATCCACCAGCGAAAATCAAAACACAATACAGCAAGCTCTTGTGCTTGTGGGAAATACCAACAAAAATGGAACCCTTCACTTCACGTCAAATTCAGGCATGTTTCCATCAATCATACAAGGAACAAAAAAGATCAAGGAATTAAATGGAAGAAGATCCATTTAATTAGCCAGCACTATTGTAGATACTAAAATTAAAGCAGCAAATTAGTGAGGCACAAATTAAAGGCCTTGTTCTTACTATCTCAACAAACTGCAATCACAACAGAAAAACCATAACTCAAACAGGACTCATCAACTCCCATAATTGAGCATATTGGACAACATATATTTTACCTGGCTTGCCTGAAGCTCACAGCACTAGGAGCCTTTGAGCTCAAGCTCGGCTTGGTTAAACTCAAACCCAACCAGGTGACCTCCAAGCTAAGTTCACATCGTTTAGGCTCATGTAAGCTCAATATAGGCTAGAGCTCAACTCATTTAAGCTCAAGCTTGACTCCATAGGGCGCATTTAGACAACTTAGGGGACTCTAAGATCAAGCTTTACCAAGCTCGGACTCAATGGGTTGTCATGAATTACCAAACTAATTACTTTATAAAATGATCAAGATAAGTTTAAATTCACTTAATTAACATCAAATATCTTTGAAATATGCAAAAATTGGCTCAGGTTGGATAGCTTGGTTAACGACTTTTTGAATTGGATTTCAGCAGGAAAGTTGATTACTAGCCGATAGAGACCTTGGCGCCATTTTTTGTTGTTTCTGTCATTATTTCTGTTTTTCCACTTTCTTATTTTTTTTCTTCATGTAATCTCTACATGAATGCTCCTCATTTGTAATCAACCTTACGCAATTAATCAATGAATCCTGTTGAATTTCTCTTCTAAAGGTCTGTTTGAGATTGCTTCTTTTGGGGAAAAAAAGTCGCTTCTTTTTCCTGAAAAAAGCACTTTTCTGAAATTTGAAGAATGTTTGGCCAAAGTTAAAAAGCATTTTTTATAAAACTAGAAGTTGTTTTTTCTACTTTTAAGCATAAGTAAAAGCAAAAATTAAAAATTCTTAAGACAAAAAAAATATCCCTACTCAACTACTAAAATTACATCACATACCCTACATTATTCAACCCCATCCCCCAAACCCTAACCCTAACCGTAACCACAACCCTAGTCCGTCAACCACCCTCGCCATCGACCACCGCTCGCCGTTGACCATAGTATGCCATCAACGACCGTAGCACCACCATGCAGCCAGGACGCATTTTCACTTAGTGCACCTTCGACCTCCTTCACTTGACATCATTCATGTCACACCGTCGACCTTCGACCAACATGGACTATTGAACTGTCAAACCATCAGCCACCATAGACTTTTGAACCGTCCACCATGCACCAAGCATTTCTGCTTTTTTTACGATTGTGGTGCCATTTTATGATTTGGACGTGATTTTGGGGTGAATTTTTCATTTTCGAATGATTTTTGGGTATTATTTTCAACTACAAAGCACTTCTGTTCATGTTCATTCCAATAATTTGACAAAAAAAACCATTTTTTTTAAACACTAGCCAAACACTCAAAATAATATCATAAGTGTTCCCTTAAATGAGACAAAACCAAACTGCTTCTTTGAAACAGTACTTTCTACAAAAGTGCTTCTGATAAAAATAGTGTTTTTACAGTAATCCCAAACAGGCCCTAATTCTCTCTCTCCATCTAATTCTTGTCATTGCTCCCTCAATTTGTTTCTTCTTTCTCTACCTCTTTTCTAATTCTCCCTTGATTCTCTCTAATTCTCCGTCATTTCCCTCTTTCATGTTGAACGATAAATGTTTTGCCCTGGAAGGTTGATTGGGTCCTAACACGTGTTTAGCTAAACAAACCCGCTCAGCCTCAACTAAAACCAAGCCAAGCTTTTTAAGTTTTTATACCGATTTACTCCCCTACCTCAAATACCGATAAAACCGAACCCCACCTTCAAATCAAAACCAAACATTTTTCCATCGAACAATGCTACATATCAAAGGAGGTTCCATTACAAAACAAATTGGCAATGGATGGAGCAGCTTCTTTATATATATATATATATATATATTGGGATTTGTGTACTCAGCCCACCAATGTAGCATTCATTTTTCCTTAATTTTTGACTATATCAAACCAGCACGCTCCGCATCTCGAGTCCATGCAAGTTGGCATTGCAATACCAACGTCACCTCTACGCATTGGACATAGCTTTACATTAGAGTTATTCTAGTCCCAAGCAAACATCGCAACATAGGCGTCGCCGTTTGAGACTTGGGATGAGAGATTGTACAGCTACACCGACCAAAGCACAAGACTTCACCGACGGATACATTTTTCCTCAACTTTTGACTGTAACAAACAAACAGAAAACAACAACACCCGTGGATTTCTAACGAAAATCCTACAAACCCATTAAACTAGCAATCATAGTAGCAGCAAATTAGCAAGTGAAACACAAATTAAAGGGCAGGAGAACTTACTCTCTAGCTTCAATTTCAAGCGTCGACATTGTTGCTCTCAGAATCTAGCGAACGAAGAGGGAAAGTAGAAAAGCGGATGATAAAAACAAGAGGGGAGAAACTTGCTAGGGTTTTGCAGTCTTTCTTTCTCTACATTTCTTTCTTTTCCAAAGCCTGATTGTGAGTTTCTTCACCGTTGGATTTTCAAATTAGGTCTCGATTCATGACAAAAGTCCCCTTTAGTTACCAAGGTGATCAAAAATTCATCTTTTAATCACTCACCTCAACTTAAATTTTAAAAAATTTAATCACCAAATTTTTAATAAAAGTTCCTTTAATCATCCAAGTAATTTAAAATAGACAAATAATCACTCAAGTCAAATTTTGAAAGACTTAGTGATACAGCCTGAGCTCCAGGCTTAGTGGGTACACTATTGGCGGGATGATTGTTGGCAGCAGCAAGGACGCGTACCAGAAGACGCAATTGGGTAGTAGAGTTTGAGTAGGATTAGGTTGTTTTATTTTCAAATTTTCAGCATTTAAGTTTATGTTTATGTCCAGGCATTTATATTTATATCTTAGTGTTTTATTAAAGCTCCTCTATATATACATGAGAAAATATAGGGTTTAGACATTCAATTAGTTTTTTTACTTCTATTTTGAGCCTCTTTCTCGGGTTGTGAGATTAGAGCGTTTATTTTCCCTCTTTGCTTTTTATTAGTGATTAATAAAATTAAAAGGAAGGCTGTTGAACCTTTCCGTTCCCATAAATCTTCCATTACGCACTGCGTCAATTGGTATCAGAGCTCATAACGATTTCTGAGATGGCTCATGGGCGACAAAGGAACGCCGCCATTGAGGACGTTTACGAGCAAGACTTCCAGAGGCAAGCTGTGAGGAAGTTTGAGGAGTTGGGGGAGAAATTCCAACGAATCGAGCATTGCTTGATTCAACTGGGGGCAAATCACGATCTTGAACCAATAACAACCCAACCCCAACACCCATTAACACTAAGTGTTAATGACGATACGGACGAGAGCTTTCAGAATTCATTCCCGGATGCTAAGCTGCCAGACCGAAGGCAGAGGAGAGATCGGCCTTTTACTGGTGACATCAATGATTTTGACGATCGGAGGTGGGAATCCGACCTCCGGATCAAATTTCCGGAGGTTAATGGAGGAGGACGCCTAGAGGAGTTCTTAGATTGGCTCATCGCCATCGAGGAGATTCTGGAGTTCAGGGAAGTGCCGGAGAGAAAGCAGGCACCGCTTATCACTACCCGGTTACGAGGTAGGGCAGCCGCCTGGTGGCAATAGCTGAAGCAAATTTGGCTTCGCTAAGGGAAGGTGAAGATAGAGTCTTGGGAGAAGATGAAGAAGTACATACGAGGCGCCTTCTTGCCTCACAATCACGTCAAGATGATGTACCAATGCTTACAGGGATTGCAACAGGGCTCTAGATATGTGGAGGAGTATACGGCAGAGTTCTACTCATTAATCGCCCAAAATGACTTGGCAGAAACTGGGGAGCAACTGGCGGATGGATACATAGGCGGATTGAAGGAGTTTATAAAAGAGGTGTTGAACATGTTCGGCATCTTTTCTGTTTCTGAAGCTAGTCAAAGAGCCGTGAACGTGGAACATCAGCAAGTGGCACCTGGGGAACACAAGTTGGCAGCAGAGACCAAGTAAGAGTACCTCCAACTCAGGCCATACAGAGTAGACCACCAATCACTAATGCTGGCAAGCCTAATGCTCAAGACTTGGCAAGCCCATCGAGGACTCGTTGCTTCAAGTGTGGAGAAGTAAGGCACCGAGCTCCTGAATGCCATAAAGGTGACGGGCAGGGCAAGAGCATTTACATTGAGGAACTCCATGGAGAAGATTCCGGGTCATTGAGGAGGAAACACAAGAAGTGCTGGTGACGTAGGAAGAGGATGCTATGGCAGGTGATGAAAGGCATCTGTTGGGGGTTAGGCGAGCTTGCTTCGTGCCTAGAGAGGAACAGGGAGATGGTTGGCTGAGAAACAATATCTTCCAGACCACATACACCATTGGCGGTAGGGTGTGTCGCATGGTCATAGATTCGGGGAGCTATGAGAACGTCATATCGGAGGAAGCCGTTGCCAAGTTGGGGTTGAAGTCGGAAGCTCATCCTAGCCCTTACAAACTGTCAAGGCTTAAGAAAGAAAATCAAGGGACCGTGTCCAAACATTGCTTGGTTAATTTTTCGACTGGGGCTAAGTACAAGGAAGGGGTTTGGTGTGACGTTGTCACCATGGACGCTTGCCATCTACCGTTGGGGTGCCCATGGCAATATGACAGGAGAGCCCTTCATGACAGTAGGAAGAATACCTATAGCTTCATCTTCGACGGGACCAAGACCATCTTGTTATGTAAGAAGGAGGAGGCACCACGAGCTTTAGAAGCTCAACATCCAAGCATAAAAGGACGAGCCTTGTTCGCCAAGGAGATTGGAGACGCCAAGGTCATGTTTGTGCTAATTGGGAACGAGTGCAAGCTTAGTCAGGGGGAAATACCGAGTGAAGTTGCTGCCTTGCTAAAGGAATACATTGACGTATTCCCAAAAGAGCTGCCAGAGACAGTACCGCCATTGAGAGACATCCAGCACCATATCGATCTAGTGTTAGATGCCTCATTACCGAATAGACCCCCACTATCGAATGATTTCTTCAGAGCATGAGGAGCTGAGATGCTAAGTAGAGGATATACTCGCCAAAGGTTTTATCCGGGAGAGTTTGAGTCTCTGTGCCGTACCTGCTCTCCTGGCACCAAAGGAGGATGGGAGTTGGCGGATGTGTGTTGATAGCAGAGCAATCAACAAAATCACGGTTAGATACTGGTACCCCATACCACGGGTGGATGACTTACTTGACCAACTTCAGAACTTGGTAAATTCACTAAGTTAGATTTGAAGAGTGGCTATCACCATATTTGGATTTTGCTAGGGGCGAGTGGAAAATTGCCTTCAAGACAAGGGAGGGGCTTCACAAATGGCTGGTGATGCCGTTCGAATTGTCCAACACGCCAAGTACCGTCATAAGGTTCATGAATCAAGTCCTTCGGCTATTCTTTGGGAGGTTTGTTGTCATCTACTTTGATGATATTTAGATTTATAGCCAGGATCGAATTGAACACATGAAGCACCTCAAGGAAGTGCTAAAATACCTTGAGGGAACAACATCTGTTTGCTGCCTTGAAGAAGTGTGAGTTTGTGAAGGACCGGGTTACATTCCTTGGCTTCATTGTTACCAAGGATGGAATCTCAACTAATGAGGGGAAGATAGCAATTGTCCACGATTGGCCTCAATCGAAAACAATTAGAGAAGTCCGGAGTTTAAATGGGTTGGCGTCTTTCTATAGGAGGTTTGTACCTCACTTCAGCACAGTGATGGCGCCAATGACATATTACATTAAGCGGAGTTCTTTCATTTGGACTCCAAAGGCTGCTATATACCAACAACGTCTCCTTGAAATACATCAACAGCCAGGAGAAGCTGTTAGACCTACACACCAAGTGGGCGGGGTTCATTCAGCTCTTTCACTTTGTGATAAAGCACAAGTCAGGCGTTCTAAATAAGGCGGCCGATGCTCTTAGCAAGCGGAGTCTTGTCTTGACAAAGAGCAGAACGGAGGTACCGGATTCAGTCAGTTAGCGAGTCAGTACCATGACTATCCCACTTTTGGTGACATACGATGAGATGTGCAGTCGGGGTCTGTTCCTGGCTACTCTATTCATGATGGTTTTCTGTTCAAAGGAAACCAACTTTGCATCCTGAACTCGAGTTGGCGGCTTAAGATTATTGAGGAGAAGCACAATGCGGGGCATGTGGCAGAGATAGGACGCCGCAGCTCGTTAGCGCCAGCTACTTCTGGCCTACCGTACGCAGGCAGGTTGAGAGGTATGTCAAACGATGCCGTGTCTATTAGGTCTCAAAGGGAGAAGCGACCAACACCGGACTTTATTTGCAATTACTGATTCTAAGTCAGCCGTGGGCGGATATCGGCATGGACTTTGTGTTAGGCCTATCGAGAACCACTGGCGGCATTGATTCCATCTTTGTTGTTATAGGCCGCTTCTCCAAGATGGCGCACTTCATTGGGTGCAAGAAGTCTACTGACTCCATTCATGTGGCGAGTCTCTACTTCAGAGAAGTATACAAGTTGCATGGTTTACTGCCTAGCATTATTTCTGGTCGGGATGTTAGGTTCATGAACCACTTTTGGAGGATGTTATGGATGATGGCGAATACATCCCTCGCCTTTAGCACTATCCACCATCCTCAAATGGATGGCCAAACCGAAGTTACTAACCGATCTTTGGGTAACCTCCTTCGGTGCTTAGTTGTTGATCGTGCCAGGGGATGGGAGATGAAGCTGCACTAGGCGGAGTTCTCCTGGAATAGCTCCGTTAATAGAAGCACGGGCTTTACACCATTCAAAATAGTTTATGGTTTTGTTCCCCGTTCTCCGATTGACTTGACACTTGTTCCGGATTTGACACATCCACACGAGAAGGAGGAAGACTATCTCTTCACTCAAGGACATCCATGAGCAAACGAGGGCTCGGTTACTGGAGGCCACTGCCAAATATATGACGGCAAGTGACAGGAAACGCTGAGCAGTTCAGTTTTAGGTTGACGACAAAGTTTGGGCAATTTTGACACAAGAACATTTCCCAGCATGGGAGTATAACAAGCTAATGGCTAGCTAGCTAGGACCATTGACCGTACTAGAGAAGATCAACTATAGCGCCTATCGTCAACAGCTTCCACCCGGCATGAGGACTTCTGATGTCTTTAACAGCACCTTGTGTTGGAAATATAACAAAGCTTAGCCAAATTGAATAATTGAAGTCCTAAGCTAAAACCCACATCCCACATGAATAATTTAGAGAAGGAATGGATAGTTTATATATAGCCTTGTAAAGACAAGGATTTGAATTAAGTTAAGGGTGAAAGAATGGTGGGAACCACTGACGCGCGCCGCCCGCCCGCCTTGCCGTGCTCGGGTGAGGGTGAGGATTTTAATTGTGAGGATTTTAATTATTAGTATTTCTATTTTATCGAAAATCACTCCTTTAAGCGGATAAATTTGCCGCCTCATAAAATTAAGTTGCTTTGTTTTCCCAATGTTGATTAGGTGCTACCCAAGAGATGTGCCTCTTCTATACAGCCTTATTACTAACGCGTCCCTTCCAAGCAAGCCATTGGGATGCGTCTGACCAAGGTGACTGTTGGGTGGCTCCAACAATCACATTCTTTACCTATAAATTTACACTCCCATTGAGCCTCCATAATCAACAAAAAATAAAAGTTCTCTCTCCTCTTCATCTTAAGTCTGGGCAAAGTTTTCTTGGCATCCCACACGTTAAAGGCCAGATCGCGTTAATTCTGGATGACAGCCGCCAGTTGATCTAGTTGCACCCTAGCAGCGGCGAAATCATATTTTAGGACAGTGGCTTATACCACAGCATAGTTATTTGCTTTATTAGATCTTTCCTCTCTCTTTATTAATTTCGTTGCTGTGTTTGAGTGTTTAATCTTGCTATCAATACTTACCGTTTTTACAACAATCTAAAAGATGATTTCTTAATCCAAAGAAGGAAAAAAAAAAAGGGCTCCTTTGGTGAACTATTTTTGGATTAAATAAAAGACACCAACGAAAATTCCCGACAAAGGCAATTGTAATATGTTTGGCCCCATACCCAGTGATTTCTATATTAAAACTAGATTTTAGAAATAGAACAATTTTTTGATGGACCTGACGTTGGTGGTAGAACGAATGACACCCACCGAATTTCAAGGTTGTTGTACTGTGCGGCAGCCCAGTCTGGCACCGTTGATGGCTCCACTGTATCACTAGTGCCAAGGCAGGGTGGTCGTGGGTCATCATCATCTTCATAGTCATCTTCGAGGAGAGAGAAGATGACTTCATTTTGTGAATTTTGGCATTTTAAATTTGATTTATTATTATTATTCTTTCTTCTTGTTTTGGTAGGGGTTCATCTCTCTAACACTTTGGATTTGGGGTTTGCGTTGGGGTTAAGCGGTATGCGGCTTGATACTATTGGGTGAGGAGATTGAAGGTAAGGGTTGGCAGAGAAATGAGATGGGGTATGAAAAGAAAAGAAAAAACAAAAAAGTTGGACATGATGATTTGGGTTATTATATATATATAAGATCTAGTTGAGTTTATTATTTTTGATAGATCTATTTGGACTATTGATAAACTATGCTCCGCATGTGCTTAAAAATAAAAAAAAATATCCATATTGTGTTAATTTGAGAATGGGTAATGACCTTGAATTATGTTGCTTAAGGTCAAGCATACATATATTTGATAATATTAGTCTTGACATATATTCCTCTTCTAAGTTTTTGTAGAGAAGATGAATGTACAAAACTCATTTTGAGATGCATGTGTATTTAAGGCACATCTATATTGAATATTGGCATGAGCTAGTGTAATGTGGAGATTATGTCCTTTTGTGTAAACATAATTAATTATGTTAAATGAGGAGCGATTAACCATATTCATTTTCTAATCATTGTAAGTCCACTTGTATTTGCTAATGGTTAGCTTGTGTAGACTATTATTGGAAAAGAATTTATTGCATATATCATTTGCGTTCTGGTGTCCTAGGTGGACAGGCGATGGATGTTTTTGGTAGGCCTTCCACTTTTGGTGCCCTTTCAGCACTGAAGTGGGTGATATGATAACCTTTTTTTTGATAAATTTTTTTTTTGATAAATGGTAATATGATAACCGTTAGCACTTAGACCTAAAAGTCTTGTGACTAAGTGAAATACCTTGTATTAATTTGAATTTGCATAATGTGAATCATGGTAAAGTGAATAAAATGGAAGTTAAAAATAACTAGACCAGAAATCAAAGGGATTAGGTCGAATAGAGGTAGGTTGAATGTGATACCGTCTCCTCGAGAGAGATTAAGAGGAAAATAAAATGCTTGAGGACATGACGGATGTGATATCTTTTAGCTCTACCCTTGAGGTTGTGGGAAAACCTTGTTGTAGTTGCTATGTACTTTAAAGAGAATCTAAATTAAAGGCTAGATAAAATACCTCATGTAAAAAGGTTATGTGTATAATATCTACTACCTGTAAGTATGGAAGTCTCTAACTGAAGTAGGCTTTCTTGACCATATTTTTGCCTTTCGCAAGAGCACTTATTTTTGGGTAATCACTTCGCTAGTACAGGAAAAATCTAAAGCACTTGATGACGTTATGAAACCATAAATGCATCTATCTTGAGAGAGTTCATCGATAATGAGTCAGACTAGATTATGGCGGGTGCTAGTGGGTCTCTTCAGGGGATGACAGGAATTCGAAATTCTTGAAGAAAAAACAAGGTGTAATTGTTTAAACTCCTTATGTTCTAATTGTCCTTAGTCACATATGAAATTGTTTATGGTGACATTTTGAATGTGTGAAACATCACGTTGTTCACATGCCCCTTTTGGTACAAGTGTGAATACTGTAAGTACTATAATGACCTTCTTGGATCAATGTTTAATATAATATACCTCTGTGATGATGATATGACACTTGGTGTGAAAATCATTAGAACACCTAAGTGGTTTAATTCTTGATTATATGTAGAAAATCCATAAAGAGTGGTCATTTTTGATATGACCCTAGCGTTCACTTAAAAGAGTGAAAAAGTAATATTGTGTAACTGGCTGAATGTGCTAAGATAATTGATAGTGCTATAATTCAATGAATGACACAACACTTGTCCTGGTATATTATATGTCATAGTTAGATATAACCTACATACATTGATCCAAATAATGAATATTGGAGTACTCTAATTAAATTGTTGAGGTACCAATGAAGTACTATGAATGGGTTTACATTGTAATAGACTCCTTGTTGTGTTGTTGTGATGCCAATTGGATATCTGATATCGATGAGAGATATTCTACTAATGACTATGTATTTAGGCTCGTTAGTGAGCTATATTTTATGAAACCCTTCTGAAACCTGTATCATTCAATTGGCCTTAAAAATTGAGTTGGCAGGTAGAAAATTGAATGGCTTAGGAACATAGTGTGAGGCATTCCATTGTGAGGGTTGAAAGAGCACTTGAGAGCCTATGAGATATATTGTCTGATCATAATCTTTTCCGATTATTGTATTTTTGCCAATGGTTGCTAGTTACAGCTAGCTTATGGAAATATTATTGTGGTGATCATTCAAATTCAGTGCAAATAGCTTGATGATGCCAACACTTGGACTTGAGAGCCTTGTAGAGGCTTGGGTTGTCTTTGTTTGAATGATAAAAAACACTTTGTGGATTATGGTCTTTTGTGAACCAATAAGTGGTGGTTGAGTTGAGTTAAGATTATAACATTTCACCCTTGTGCTAGTATGTAAAACTGATATTTCGCGGTATATAATTGTTTTGCCAACTGTGTGTATACTATATGAATACTTTGGGGTGGAGATATGAAGGCAATTGATACGATATTTGCTCCACTATTGTTTATACTGACTCTTGTCAAAGTTGGTAGGATATTGATCTGGTTGTTTAACAGCTCGTTGCAAATGCCTCAATGTGGGGGTGAGAGCAACTTGTGACTGTTGTTGGCAGTGATCAACTTAAGTACCGTTTTCTTCATTTATAGTGTCATAATGGCATTTTTGAAGGTTGAGCTGAACGTTAGCATACCCATAGTTCGTGAAGGATGGTGTGGGCACTGTACACCTGATGGGTTTGGCAAGCTAAGGGCTATTGCCTTAACTATTGTGTCAAGGGGCACTCATGATGTCACTCTAAAGTAGATGGAATGGGGATTAGGCCCACTTATAAATCTTAATCTTGGTGGGTACCCGTATCTGGAGATGTTCTCAATGCTCAATATGTCAAACGAAGCCAATGTTGGGAAAGTTGTGATTAATCCACCTTAGCCCATCCTATGCTAAATACTGTTTTGTGGCTTAAGGATATGTTAAATCTGCTATGATGTTGAAGTTGAGCTCTATGCTCTTAATGTTGTCCATAGCCTGTGGGGCAGCACACTTGATGGACACACCGACCTGCCATGATGTTGAGGATGAGCTCCATGCTCTTAGTGAGACTTATTCATCTCAGGCATAAGATCATAAATGATTTACTCAAAACATAGTGATATCACAAAATTGTGTAAGGTCTGAAAATAACTTTGTGGATCCATTGATAAAGACACTATGTCAAAAAATTGTGTTAGAAACATTGAGGAGGCTAGGATTAAAGTCTGTAAAATAAATTGATAGTGATGTATCTCAACCTGGTTTTATAGGTACAATGAGTAAGTTATAATTCAGTTCGATTATGTATTGTAATAAAAAATTGTCCGTCCCTATGATGTTGACAGTGTTGGGCAATCCATAGTCATAGTTTTGGTGGTGTGAGCCGAGTCATACCTGATGGAACCCAAAAATTGTTAATAAGATGATGAGGATGAGCATTAGCTCTTAATGGATCCATAGTCATTATTTGGTGGTGCAAAGTAACACATACTTGATGGGATCCACCTATGTAGGTGTGGGGGTGTGGCCGCTCCCTATGAAGGTTAAAGGCTTGCCTTCTAAAGCACCAATGAGAATCTAGGACAGACACATGGCCAATAAAAGCGTCAAACTGCGAGATTTGCTGAGATATTTAAAGCATGGTATGTGCTCAGGTGCAAGACTATACAATCTCTTGTCATGTTCAAAACAAAAGTTACCTGACAAGCTGTTGGTCTTAAACTTGTTACGTACTAGGTATCGATTCAAATCGGTAGACATCGACATTGAAAAGCTAAGCTCGCCCTTTTTCCTAGACCGATCTCTTTCTTTTAGCTTTGTGAAATTTGTGGGGGACTGTTGGAAATATAACAAAGCTTAGCCAAATTGAATAATTGAAGTCTCTAAGCTAAAATCCATGTCCCATATGGATAATTTAGAGAAGGAAGAGATAGTTTATATATAGCCTTGTAAAGACAAGGATTTAAATTAAGTTAAGGGTGAAAGAATGGTGGGAACCACACGCGTGCACCGCTCACCCGCCGTACCGTGCTTGAGTGAGGGTGAGGATTTTAATTATAGGTATTTTTATTTTATTGAAAATCACTCCCTTAAGTAGATAAATTTGCCACCTCTCAAAATTAAGTTGCTTTGTTTTCCTAATGTTGATTAGGTGCTACCCAAGGGAAGTGTCTCTTCTATACAGCCTTATTACTAATGCATCCCTTCCCAAGAAAGCCATTGGGATGCGTCTGATCAAGGTGACTGTTGGGTGGCTCCAACAATCAAATTCTTCACCTATAAATTCACATTCCCATTAAGCCTCCATAATCAACAAAAAATAAAATCTCTCTCTCCTTTTCGTCTTAAGTCTGGGCAAAGTTTTCTTGACATCCCACCCGACTTCTAACGAGTGCATGTTAAATGTTGGATCGCGTTAATCCTGGAGGATGGCCGCCGGTTGATCTGTTTGCACCCTAGCAGCGGCGAAATCATCTTTTAGGACAGTGGCTTATACCACAGTGCGGTTATTTACTTTGTGAGATCTTTCCTCTCTCTTTATCAATTTTGTTGTTGTATTTGAGTGTTTAATCTTGCTGTCAATACTCATTGTTTTTACAACACCTTGTTCCCTACTTTGGCGACAATGATACTGCTAATCCTCTGGCGAATTCTGTCCAACTTGGGAAGGATGATACAGCCCAAGCTCCAGGCTTGGCAGGTACACTATTGGTGGGATGATTGTTGGCGGCACTGGCGACGCGTACCAGAAGTCTTAGCTGGCTAGTAGAGTTTGAGTATGATTAGGTTGTTTTATTTTTAGATTTTCGGCATTTAAGTTTATATTTATCTCTAGGCATTTATATTTATCTCTTAAGGTTTTATTCTAGTTCAAAAAGCTCCTCTACATATACATGAAAAAATCTAGGGTTTAGGCATTCAATTAATTTTTAGATTTTTTTCTTCTATTTGGATCCTCTTTTTCGGGTTGTGACATTAGAGAGTTTATTTTCCCTCTTTACTTTTTATTAGTGATTAATAAAATTAAAAGGAAGGCCGTTGAACCTTCCTGTTTCCATAAATCTTCCATTACACGCTACATCACTTAGTCACCCAACTCATAATAAAAGTCTCATTTAGTCATCGAAGCGATTAAAAGTGGACTACCTAGTCACCAAAGTAATAATTTGGAAAATATATCACTCAATCTTAAATAACAACTCATTTTCGCGGGTAAAGTGATTTAAAAATGGTAAAATTTTATAACTAAAAAAATAATTTAATTATATTCAAACTCTACTAGCCAGCTGTTCTCTCTCCTCTGCTCTGTTTGTCCCTAACATCTACTGACACCCCCCTCTACTAGCCAGCTGTTCTCTCTCCTCTGCTCTGTTTGTTCCTAACGCGTACCAGAAGTCGCAGCTGGCTAGTAGAGTTTGAGTATGACACCCCCCTCTGCTCTGCTGTTCTCTCTCCTCTGCTCTGTTTGTCTCTAACATCTATTGACACCCCCCCTCGCCGTCGCTCCGCCTCCCCACCGGCACACCGTCGGCCACCTCGCCGGCTTGACCCCACCCACCGGTGACGCTACTGTGACGGCGACGCCCCACCGCCGGACAAGCGTCCCCACCCATCTCAACCCATCCACCTGACATTGCACCGGCCAGCCAACCACAACCCACCACCACCTACCCATAGCTGACATTGCACCCCGAACCAACCACCTCACCTCGACCCCGACCTGGACCCACAATTCTCGACCCACCACAACCCATCACACAGCCAAGCCGCCACAACCTACCACAACCCAAGACTCTCAACCCACCACAACCACAATTCTCGACATCGACCCACGATTCTAGCGCACCACCACCACCTCTGACCCACCTCACCACACCGATGACCCAACCCACCACATCAACGACCCACCTCTGACCCGCCACTTCGACCCACCACCCACCACCACCACACCGAAGACTCAGCACCGCACCAACCCGGACCCACCTCACCCTCGCTGACACCGATCCTCCCCCACCACCAGACATCGAAACATCACCCATCCACCACCAACACCACACAGCCATGCCCGGGTAAGTAAAAACCAGCCACCACACACCTAGTTGCACCCAATCACCCACCCACCACCACCACCACCCACGCCTCTGACAGTCTAATCTACTACAGAGGGCCGGACCACCAACGCAGTACCGTCCTCAAGGCTGCCACCGACCACCACCTCCATAAGGACAAACGGTCAGCGGACCGGCCTAGGTAAGTAAAAATCGGTCGGCCCAAGGTTTGAATCCTCATCCTTCTACTTCGATCTCTCGTCTTTTAAGTTCTAGTAATAGTGTGACTCTTTAAATTCCCTTTTTATTTTGCATTGTTTAGTTTGACTTGAGAGTGTACATATCTATAGTGATAGAAGTGTATGAACGTGACTAGACATGGAACCCAAAACGTGAGGCCATCTTTTCAGGGGGTGGGGAGGGGGAGAGAGAGGCCAAAAAAGGATGGAAATCTAAGAATAGGGACACTAAATATAGGGACATTGAAACAAAAGGGCAATGAGGTAATCCAAATGATGATGAAAAGAAGGATCAATATCCTTTGCCTACAGGAGACTAAATGGGTGGGCTCGAAGGCAAGGGAGATGCTAGGACATAAACTGTGGTACTCAGGGAAAACCACAGGGAGGAATGGTGTAGGAATTATAGTCGACAACAGTCTTAAGGATAAAGTAGTCGAAGTGTCAAGAACTGGGGATAGGATCATAGGCATCAAGATGATCGTAGATGGGGAGATAATGAATGTGTTCAGTGCCTATGCACCACAGACTGGACTACCAGAGAACGAGAAGGTCGCATTTTGGGAGGACTTACACAGAACAATGCAAATCATACCACAAGAGGAACAAGTGGTGAATGGTGGGGACTTCAACGGGCACGTTGGCAAGAACGAGGAGGGATACGTGAGAAACCTTGGAGGATTTGGTTTTGGAACTAGGAATGCAGAGGGGAAATCCCTTCTGGACTTCGCGGTCATTTATGAGCTCACAATTGCCAACACCTTTTTCAAAAAGCGTGATGAGCACCTCATCACGTATCAAAGTGGAGAGGCGAGGACTCAGATCGACTACATACTACTAAGGAAGAGGGCACAAAGACAATGCAGGGACTGTAAGGTCATCCGAGGAGAGGACCTATCTAAACAACATCTGGTGGTGTGCGCGGATGTAAAGGTCAAGAAGTGGGTTAGAAGAAGCAGTAAATCCGTGCAGAGACGTACCCGTTGGAGAGACTTAAAGGGGGAAAAACTTAGAGCCTATAAGGAAAGAGCGGATTTAGAGCTCGATTGGGACGAGGAGGGAGATATTAACCGAAAGTGAAATGCATTGGCCCAGAAAATCAGGAGTTTGGCATGCGAAATTTTGGGAGAGTCAAAAGGTGGGACAATCACCCACAGAGAGTCATGGTGGTGGGGAGAGGAAGTCCAACAGAAGATTAAAGCGAAACGAGACCGGTTTAAGGAGTGGGAGCGTAGTAAAGAAGAGGAAAAGAGACAACAATACCGTCAAGCCAAGAAAGAAGCGAAGAAAGCAGTTAGTGAGGCAAAGTCAAGAGCATATGAAGAGTTCTACAAGAGGCTGGATACCAAGGAGGGAGACAGGGACATATACAAGATAGCCAGAGCAAGAGAAAGGAAGACGAGGGACCTGGGGCAAGTAAAATGCATTAAAGGAGAGGATGGGCAGGTACTAGTGAAAGGGCATCAAATTAGAGCTAGGTGGAGAGCCTACTTCCACGATTTGTTCAACAACCAGGGAAGCGCAGAGATAGATTTAGGGGAGCTCCAGACTACGAAAGAGGATCAGAACGATGCTATTGTGAGCAAATCACCCCAGAGGAGATCAAGGAAGCCCTAAAACATATGGGTAGGGGAAGAGCAGTTGGTCCAGATGGGATACCCATTGAGGCATGGAAATGCCTTGGTCAGAGGGGTTTCAGCTGGCTAGCAAAACTCTTTAACCAAATCTTGATGGGGAACAAGATGCCGGAAGAATGGCGGAAGAGCACACTGGTCCCAATCTACAAGAACAAGGGCGATATCCAAAGCTGCGCCAATTACCGGGGGATCAAATTGATGAGTTACACCCTCAAGTTGTGGGAGAGAGTAATAGAAAAGAGAATACGACAACAGACGGAAGTGACCGTAAACCAGTTTGGGTTCATACCTGGGAGATCAACAGTAGAAGCTATTCATCTTTTACGGCGGACGATAGAGCAATATAGGGAGAGACAAAAGGACCTCCACATGGTCTTCATCGATTTGGAGAAGCATATGATAGAGAACCAAAAGAGGTACTGTGGAGAGTGTTGGGAAGGAGAGGCATCCCGATGCCTTATATTCGGGTCATTAGGGACATGTATGAAGAGGCACATACAAATGTGCGAATAGGGGAAGGGGAGACATACACTTTCCCTATTACAGTAGGGGTTCACCAAGGTTCTGCCTTGAGTCCCTTCCTGTTCATTCTAGTGATGGATGAGCTCACTAGACATATCCAAGGGGAGGTACCTTGGTGCATGCTCTTCGCAGACGACATAATTCTGGTAGGGGAAACCCGTGCGGACATAAACGGGAAGCTGGAGCTATGGAGAGGCGCCTTAAAATCGAGGGGTCTAAGGATTAGCAGATCTAAGACCGAGTATGTGGAATTCAAATTCGACCGTTCCACCATGACCAGCACCGAGGAGGTTAAGATTGGAGCAGAAGTCGTATCAAGTAAGGAGAGCTTCAAATATCTGAGATCCATGATACACCAGAATGGTGAAGTGGATAAGGATGTTAGCAACAGGATTAAAGTAGGCTGGCAGAAGTGGAGGATGGTATCCGGGGTGCTGTGTGATAGAAAGTTCCCGCTAAAGTTAAAGGGAAAATACTATAAGACGGTAGTAAAACCGGCTATGCTATATGGGGCAGAGTGTCGACCAATGAAACAAAATCAAACACAGAGGATGAATGTGGCTGAGATGAGGATGCTACGATGGATGTGTGGCCACACAAGAAAGGATAGGATTAGGAATGATGTGATGCGAGGTAAGCTGGGGGTAGCCTCGATCGAGGATAAATCGAGGGAGCACCGCCTCAGATGGTTTGGACATGTCAGCAGAAGACCGACTTCAGCCCCAGTTAGGAGGTGTGAGCAGCTCAACACAGCGATAAGCAGAAGAGGGAGAGGCAGACCAAAGAAGAGTTAGCTGGAGACGATTCGTCAAGACCTAACCCACCTAAACCTAAGAGAGGAGATGGCCTCAGACAGGACACGTTGGAGGGCTAGTATTAGGGTAGCGAAGATGGTAAGAGTAGAGTAGGGCGGGGAGTGGCTGGTAGTCTAAGACCCTTAGGCATGCTTAACCTCTAGTGTAGTACTTCTTTTTTTTTTTTTTTTTTTATGCATGGCTATTGATTGATGGTTTATCCGCAGGCACTCAACTACTACTTCAGGTTGGGGGTCCCCGAAAACAGTCTCCTTTCCTGCCAGAAGGGGTAAGGCTGCGTACACCCCCCCTCCCCCCCCCCCGACCCTGCGTTCTGCGGGAGGCACAAGGCACTGGGACTGTTATTGTTGTTGTTATATATTTTTAATTTATTTATTTTATTAGTCCTCATATTTGTTTTCAAAGTCTATATTTTATTTCTAACAAATTGGTGCATATTTGGTTATTGACATTAGGTAAGAATTAAAAGATTACAAACTAATTTTGATGGTATATAAAATTTGATAAAATATTTGTATAAAATGAGAATTCAATAAATATTTAGAAAGAAACAAGAATCATTAAATGTGAGTATTAAAAAAGATGAAGATCAATTTGGTTATAAAATAAAATATTTTTTAAACCTTCATTGGTTCTTATTTTTAAAAAAATATTTTCTAATATTTAAAGCACTTGCTATTTGTGGATTCTCATCTTTTAGAATATTTTTTCATATTTTATTTAGGAAAATTATTAGTTAGGTACCCTGAGGTTTTGTGATTTATCGCCTAGATATCCTAATATTTTAATATATACAATAAGTGCCTTGAGGTTTGCATTTTATCATCTTGGTACTCTAAAGTTCTAAAATTTTATCAATTAAGCACCCTTTTATTGAAATACAATAGATTTCTGTTGAAAAATATTGAAATAGAATATGATTCTGGTAGTATGATATATTTATTAGAATTTAATTATTTTTTGGCAAGAAATACTAAAATTACACCTTATTTGGGCAATTTTTTTTAAAACAATCTTCATCATTTTTAATTTACATGGAATTTATATATTCCCTTGTTTTAAAATATTCCTTGATTCTAATTTTTTTAGACTACTTTATCAAATTTTATTTAGTATCAAAATTTATTTATAATCTATTAATTTTTATCAAATGTCAATAACCAAATGTGCACTAATTTGTAACAAATAAAACATAAACTTTGAAAAAAAAAATGAGGACAAATGAAATAAACAAATCAAAAACATAATTAAACTATTTTTTTGGATGATAATTTTTTATCATTTTTAAATCACTTTAGTGACGAAAATGAGTTGTTATTTAAAGTTGGGAGCTAAAATTTTCCAAATAATTACTTGGGTAACCAATTTGTTCATTTTAAACCACTTGGGTGACTAAAATGGACATTTATTAGCATTTCGGTGACTAAATCTTCCAAAATGCAACTTGGGTGACCAAAATGTTCATTTTTGGCTACTGTTGTGACCAAAAAGGGACTTAAGTCCTCGATTAGTTGCAACATAATTAAATTTTCATGGAAGCTGCAATTATTAGAAATTGAATTGTTTAGTAAGTAGGTACAAAGTGTTTGACTATCATGTTAAAAATAGAACTTTTTGAAAGATTGAAAATATTAGAATTTTGGATTATTTACATTTTAGTACCCCAACATTTCTGGAAATAATAAAAAGGACTCTGACCTTTTTGAATTATTAAAAAGGCCCTTAAGTTTTTGTCGTATTTATGAAAAGACCCCTAAGTTTTTGTCACATTAATAAAAAGGCTTCTCTCTGACGTGATGATATCATTTTAGTTGATAGAGCTGATGTGACAACTATGTTTTTATTAATGCTATAGTAAAATGATAAAAATACTTATTAATAACCATATTTTGAAACAAATCAAGTGAAGTAGATAGCTTCTACATAACACAATATCTTGAATTTTGTACTTATAAAGTAATAATAAGGGAGTTGAAGTATATTTTAGGTTATCTTATTGTAGCATTAATAAAAAGCAATTACCAAATTAGATATGTCGATGGAAAATGACGTCATCACGCGTGAGAGAGGCCTTTTTATTAAAACAATAAAAACTTAGAGGTCTTTTTAATAATTCAAAAATGTCATGGCTCTTTTTATTATTTTTAAAAATGTCAGGGTACTAAACTATAAATAACCCTAGAATTTATCTAGTTGAGTAAGTTGCTTCCTATGTTTTCAAGAAATAAACAATTGTTAAGTAATTCCAATTCTTGTGTTTTGTCTACTTTTTTTTAACACATGTATTTTGTCTACTTCCTTACAACCAAACAAGGAAAAATTATGTGGTGGTGACCCTCCCTTCCAATTCCCCTTCATTTTTTAATGGGAAGTTATTCCCAACTTTTTAAGAAATTAAATCTTAATATTTAAATTAATTTCAATTTTAAAATGAAAGAATGAGAGAGAATTTAATTTTAAAAGTGAAAATTATTTTACACTTCTTATTATTGAAACTTCTACTTAAAATTTAAAAAAACAATTTAAGTTCAAAGAAGAAAAAACCATATGAAAAGGTTTGTTCTTGGGAAAAAAAAAAAAAAAAAGGCGGCACCTCACTCAAAATCGATTCAGTTCAACTTTGGGAGGACTACCCACAAAAATCAAAATCACGGTACCTACTTACTTTTTAAATTTCTTTTTAGTTTATCTCCTACAATTATGTGTTCACGATGCATGTTTAATATAACAAATGTGTAGGGGCTCATTGTAAGCGGTAGATTTTTTTTAAAGAATGGACAAAGATAATATACTTACATATATATAAGCTTAATAATAGATATGGTTTGCTTTCATATCTCTTTTCATCTTATTTTATTTTCTTAATTTGCTCTTAGGAAAAGCTAAATCCTTTTGCCAAAACGGATGTTTTTGGGGATTATGGGAATTATTTATTCGCAAATCCAGATGGCAATGATGTTAATTATAGCTTGATCGGGCGAGTTGTCTCTAGCGAAGTACAAGCATACAAGTTGTGTATTGATTACGGGTATCAGGCTGGATTTTCTATAGGGATTTTTAAAATCCGTCATTATTATGGAACTAAACTTGTTTGGCAAAAGGAGTATGTATGTAGTTGTCAGGGGTATAAATATAATGAAAGCCAAATGAAGATGATAATGAAATTGACAAGATAAGTGGTGATGTTTCATGTCATAAATTAAGTGTGAGATGCTGGTGTCTAGTGTTGATTCAATTTATTGTTTCTAGAGAACAAAATGAGAGAGTGGTCTCCCATCATTTAAGGGAACATAACAATGAGCTTGCCGCTCCAGAAGAAACACATTTGCTTAGAATTGCTCGCAACATTAATGAAGAAAAGGCTGATGCTATAAGGGTGCGTTTGGTTCAGCTTTCCTTTTTACCATTTATCTTTTTCAATAAGACTGTATTCTCAAAGATTTGTGAGACATATCCTGTGGTGCTTGATTATACAATACATAAAGACTTTTTTCTTAGTGACAGATTGTCTGGTTATATATATATAATAGACCTTATTATGCAGAATTACCAAAAAGGACATGACTACATAAAATAAGCAAAAGACATGTTCTTTATCTTATTTTAAAGTATAATGTGACATTTTAAAAATGGTTTTTTTTTTATATAATTAAAATTTGAGTGATGCTAGGGTTCATGAGCTGTGACCCCACGAAATCACATGAAACCGAAAAAAAAGAAAAAATAGGAAAAGCTGCAGGATTTTCTCTTTCCTGCAGCTTTTTCCTTATTTTTTTTTTGGCTTTCGTGGTCATTCGTGGGGGCACGGCTCGTGACCCATCTTTTTCCTTAAAATTTTACCTAACATAGTATGAATTATGTAACTAAAATAATTTAAAATATATCATAAGATATACTAATAATTGTGTCAATAAAAACCAAAAATATAGTTTTTAAAATTACCTCAAAAGTATCATATAGAAATCAAATATCATGTAAAAAATTTTTTAATAGATAAGGAGCAACAAGGGCTCATAATACAAAATAGGATGCAACTACAACAGTAGAGCCCCAAATGATACAAAAAACAATTATATAAAGATTAGCGAAAACAACATAAAACAAAAATGACAACAATTGCATGCATACAACTTCAGTCCACCTTCTGTAACAAAATGTGGTAATTACATAAAGATCATATCATAGTCTCATTCTATTCTCCCAAATAGCTTTTGCAATACGATCATGCTCAATATCCGTGTATTTGTCATTTGCTATACTTCTTGATACATATGCATCTGTACCCCCTCGTAGATGAGTATTAGACTCCATATTCTTTACTATTAGGTCTTTGTTGTTATCAAAAATACTAAAATCTACATCATTATCAACACGTTCATGAATGAAATTGTGAAGAGCCATTGTTGCCCCTACAATTTTAACTTGTTTTCCAAGTACATATGTGGCGTATTGCTTAGAATTCTCCACTTTTTCTTCCAAATGCCAAATGTTCGCTCAATTGTGTACCATAGTGATGAATGACGATAGTTGAATAACTCTGTCAATCCTTGTGCCGGCCCACTACGTTCGAAATTAGGAAGATAATATCGCTCTCCTTTATATGGTCCCAAGAATCCAACCATATTAGGGTATCCCGCGTCAACCAAATAATATTTTCCTGATATGCAAATTGGAAAAATAATTATTGCAACACATGTTAATGATCATAATGTAAAGGTACATGCAAAAATTATCTTACCTCTAGGTGGATGAGGAAGGCCATTTCCCGATAGTTCAAGAGCTTCTCCAAATATACGAGTGTCATGTGCGATTCCTTCCCATTCAGGCCAACCAAAAATAAACCGCATTTCAAAATCACAAATAGCCATTACATTATGTGTAGGAGTTCCTGTTCTACCAATATAACTGGGTTAATCTATTGAAGATACTACACATGGTAAGTGTGTTACATCTACAGCTCCTATACAATCCTTAAAATATGGCCAATATCTATCATTATTTTTTCGAGGTCAAGGGGTTTGATAATATCAGGAGCCATATTGCATACTGCCTTTAAAATTTTACTAAAGAGATGACTAATTGTTTCTCCAGTGTGTTGAAACCTCTCTTGGACCATTCTATTACACAGTCCATGACCTAAAATATTCAAAAACATTCCAACCATTTCTTTCACAGATGTTCTAGAAATTCTTGTGAGACTATGTTTCTGTGTTAAAGTATCACATAAAAGGTAAAATACATGTTTCTCCATCCTAAATTGTTCATAGCATCGCATGTCATTGTCCGAAAGTACATAAAAAATGAACTGATTTCCTGAAAACTCTGATGTCCTACAAGGCTCTTTTTGAAGTTGATTAACATAATATTGACTAACACTCAATGCTGTTGCAAGTAAAATCATGTTTTTATCTCTCTCTGTCTCCTTGTCATTATCATCCATAGTCTACAAAACACAAATTAAAATATAATTATAAAAATATTATAAATTTAAATTGACATAGAGAAATACACACTCTTGTTAATAAATAATATAACCGAGTATCATTTCATATAAGGGTAACAAAAGACAACCACCAACAAAATTTAAAATTCAAAATATATCTCAACATTCTAGAACTAAAATGATTCTAAAGTAACATTGCATTAGTTTTTTCTGGATTGAATGTAAATGAACTTGACTCTGAAATCATGATCATCAAGTTCAATGAATGCCTCCCTATTACTAGGAGAAGTTAAGACTGAAGCTGCTTGGGCTTTTAACTTGGGATTTTCTACAAGTTTAGGTCATTCTTTGACAATATTGAAACACTCCTTCATGCTGGGGTAAGATAACATTTCATTTCTGGATTCTTCAGCCATATCAGTTATGCGACTCAATTGTTGAGATAATTCCATTGCAACTCCAAATTTCTTGCTCTTTTTTTCCTTGTTCTTTAAGATTCCAACTTTCCTCTTCCCTTTGTCAGGAACCGCAGGTTCCAAAATGTCTTCATCAGCATTATCATTATCACAATCCAATACAGTCTCCCTCCCTCTAACTTCACTTGCCTCTTCTACATTCAATGGACTATTATCATCAAGTGGTATATTTCCTGTGTTTATTAGCCAACTTCGTTCAATAGCGGCTCTTGACCCTTGAAATGTCATATCAAGCTTCTCCAAACTTTAAGGACCTCGTGCTCTAAATTTAAATGCTTCAGAAGTCCTCTCTAAAAAAATAGCAATTATTATGACGTGTGTTTTAAATAATAAAACTAGTTATTATTGAATTGAGTAAATACATGAACGGTTGCTTCCCACCAACTATCATCAGTTGAAATAGTCTTTCTAATTGAATCCATAACCAGTTGTATCCTTTCCAACTAGCTTATTCCACATAATCCAATCTTTTTTTAACAAACCCGACTTTTTCTCACGTGTTTATACTCCCAATTGTCTGACTTTGTATAAGCCCTCATTTTGTTGATAACATTATTCCAACCAATCTTATCTAAGGATGGACTAGGCCTACGTCCCGCTTGTACTTCTGTTACAAACGTATCCATAAAGTACTCTATAAGGTCTTGTTCCCACACAATTTTAAATCTCCTTTTGTTTTCATTTACAATAATCAAATCTTCAATGTTATTGTTCATGATTATCAATCATTTAACTGCAAATAAATTGACTGTCAATAATTTAACGAATAAATTAGCACATGAAATAAATAATACACTAGACTATGCAAAAGTTCCTAGTCAATGCATATGGCCAAGAAATTTTAACTCGTAACTAACATATCAAAAATCACCAATATTATTACAATACACAATTTTTTTTAAAAATAAATACAATTCCTAAAATTATGAAGTATTATGTATTATAATCAAATGACGACTCGATCTTCAGGATGGGGGTCCTCGGAAACAGACTCTCTTCCACCCGGAAGGGGGAAGGTTGCGTACATCCACCCTCTAGACCCTGCTTCATGCGGGAGCCCCTGTAGCACTGGGACTGTTATTGTTGTATGTATTGTAATTCAAATCCACAAATTATAAAATAAATACTTAAAAAATGCTCAAATAAAATATCGATAAAAAACTTAAATAAAATGTATGACAAAAGAATGTTAACTTAAAAACTATATCAATGACAAATTGAAGCAAATGGTAAAGAATTTAAAATAATTAAAAAATAAGTTTAGTTAACATAAAATTGAAACAAATGATAACAAATTCTTATATTATAATGCAATATGTCTATCAAATAAAAAAAATAACATAACACAACAAGCAATTAGAAGAGGAAATGGAAAATTGAGAATGAAAAAAAAACAAAAAAACAAAAATACAGGAACCCATGTTTTACCTTGCGCAGAGGAGGTGACAGGATGACAAACTAGGGCTATTTTTTGAGGAAGGGGTTATATATATATATATATATATATATGGTAATATTAAAAAGTTTTAAGGGTACTTTATAATTAGCCAACAACTTAAGCGAAAAGCTGTTAAAAAGATGTCATTTTGGATCTTTTTGGGTTTAGTTAAAAACAACTTTTTGATCTTTCCACTTAAGCTGTTAAAAAGCTAAAATAAGATCTTTTTTATTAACCAAACACAAACTCTGTAATCAATAAAATCATGCACCCTAAATACAATCATATATTCTGGTTACAAAACTATACAAGCATATAACTTAATTCCCGCACAAGCTGGTGGAATTGAAAAATTAGGATTCGCTAAAAGGGACCGTTATAATCATATTAATATGGAGAGAATGAAGATAATTGAAGTTAGAGATGCTCAAAGTTTATTTAATATCTTCAGGAGAAGACTAAAGGAAGACTCCATGTTTTTCTTTTGCTCATAAGTGAACCAAAAAAATATAGGTTGACTAAATTTTTTGGAGGAATGGAAGATGCAGGATTGATTATGATGCTTTTAGAGATGTCGTGGTTTTTTACACAACTTATCGCACCAACAAATACAATTTGATTTGTGCATCATTTTGTAGGGTTAAATAATCATTGGCAAAATATCATGTTTGCATGTGCATTCTTATTAGATGAGAATATTAACTCATTTGTTTCGCTATTTCAATCATTTTTAGAGTCAATGGGTAGGAAAACGCCAAAAAAGTATTCATACAGATCAGGATTACGCTTTGGTGAAGGCAATTGAAATAGTTTTCTCGGAAACCAAACATCGCTTATGCAAATGGCACATTTATAAAAATACATCTCCAAATTTACCCGGACTTGTCTCAAATCATGAGTTTATGAAGCTATTTGATAAGTGCATGTCTAAATGTAATGGTAAGATGGAGTTTGATTTAACTTGGGAAAAGATGTTGAAAGATTTCAACTATACCAACAATTCAAGGTTGCAAGGTTTGCACAAGATTTGTCACAAGTGGTCATCTGGGTTAATAATGATGTATTTTCTGTAGGGCAAAGCTTCACAGAGGAGTGAAAGCACAAGTAGAATTCTTACTAAAATTTCTAATGCCACTGCTAATCTCACTAAATCTTTTTCTTGCTTTTGAAAAGTTGGTTGGAGGTTGGTGAAGAAATGAGTTAGATGAAGATTTCCATTGTAAGAAAGGTACTCCTCACCTTGATGTCGAAACTAGTTTGATTTTGAACCATGCGACCACATTAGATACCGTTACCATATTCAAACAGTTTCAAAGAGCATTTTTGCATACATTGGGGACAAGCTACAAAGAAGTTCAAAGTGATGGTCATAAGTACACATATGAAGCAAGAGTTGAAAGGAAAAATTCCGAGGCCAAATATGGTTAATTTTGATAAATGTAATGTGGACGTAACTTGTAGTTGCAAGAAGTTCAAATCAATGGGTATCTTTTGTTGCCATGCTTTTAGGGTCTTGAAATTGCCAAATGTATCCAAAATCCTCGAACAATATATTCTTCATCGTTGGATTAAAAAACCAAAAGATGATTTATATACCGATAAGAAAATGAGTGATTCCACTGAGACAAATAGTATGGAAGGGAACAAAATGGGCATAGTTTACTGTAATCGTGTGGTAAGATCTTCATACAATCTTGCTTTGAAGATTGCACTTTACGATAGCACAAGCGGCTATTGTTGATGATGCATTGAATAAACTCGTTTAGCAGTTGACAATGCATTAGAGAAGATAGGTGGGAATCATGTTAGAGTAGCAGATGTAGAGGATATAGATTGTGAAAAGTCTGAAGACCATCCTTTGGAAGATCCTCCAAAAGCAAGGCCAAAGGGCCGCTCAAATGCTCATATTAAGAGTTCAATTGAAATTCATCAATGAAAAGCAAGTATGTGACTACTACTACTACCATTATTTTTATCACCATCACTATTTTATTATTATTATTATTATTATTATTATTATTATTATTATTATTATTATTATCATCATCATCATAATCATATAATTTTTTGGGAAAATGAAAGAAAGTTGCACTAAAGCGGTCAATTGTCCCAAAATCCAATTGCAACCCCTGAAAGCCAATTAGTGACCTTTTTACAAGCACCTACTTTAAGTAATATGCAAAGACCTATGATAATTTTTCCTACGGGTGGGGTAATGATACCCCCTTTACAACCTATGATGGTACGTGCTTCTTACTATACTAAGTTAAAACTTTTGAAAATTAAGTTTTTACTTATTTTATTACATGTGCTCTTTTTAGTTTAATTTAATGGATTTGTATGCTAAAAACTACGCATTTTACCAAAATCAAGGTTTAATGCCTAATAGGAGAGAATTAGGTCCAGGCCAATTTGGAATCAAGGAGTTTCAAGTATTCTGCATAAAAGCTTGATACAAAACACAACCTCGACTATGCAACGTTTGAGTCAGGTAAATAAAAATTATATTAAAATATTACATGCTTTAGTTGAAATAATTTATGACTTAATTTGAATATGTGTTCTTATTACAGGACTCTCCTACACATCTAGGCGACAAATTAGAGAGACAACCACAATACATATTTTTTAAACTAGTGTTTTGTTGGACCTTCAATTAAATTTATGTAGTTTGTATTTATTATATGCGTACTATATTGACTTAATTTGGTCATATCAAGATAATTTTGGAAGTCGAAGACAACCATTCAGGTTGGTTCGGCTAACACATAGTTAAGAATGAATAAGTAAGGTATTGGTGTTAAAAAATTTTCAAGGACACTTTAAATTAGGGCAATATTATAGATAATTTAATTTCATGAAAATGTTGAAACTGACATTTCTTTAATTAAGAAATGGAAATATAATGCTTCATTATCATTAATATATCTTGCATTACAGTAATATAGTTTTTTGGGTTTCAAGTATGAACTCTCTATTTTAATCTGTTCCCACAATCGACGAGTTGAGATTTGCAGAGTTAGTTTAAGGCTTTGACAGCGAAGGCTTGACCTTAATTGCGTTGGTCTTAACACTATTGTCACCGCTTAAAAAGTCAGGTGAACTCAGGTTTACATTATTGTTTAAGTGCTTTGACGACCAAGCCTTGACCTTGATTGCGTTGGTCCTCATCTAGTAACCTAGATACGGCTTGCTCCTTCTTAATCTTATCAGACTCCAACTCATTTGAGTTATTAAAAGTCAAGAGTGCTAGGCCTAAAAATTTGATTGACATGGGCTTGTAAGCGGACTGCTAAGCTCTTGAGTTTGTCTCCGCCCCAGTTCCTAACTTTAAAGTATATGAAGAAAGGTGTCTGTGGGCCCTGCTCCATCATTGTAACTAGTACTTGAGTTAGATCCATATACTTTTATTTTTCTGTCAAACTTATCTATGAAAATCCACAAAAAATAAAAAATCTTATTAATTGGAAGCATAATCCACGTCTTTATTTTAAACCGAAGTTGGATATATCCTTTTGCTTTGAAAAGGTGACTGGTTGAGGTTAAAGATGTGCCGCCCAGATTAAAGGCTCACTTCTTAGAAGCGGCAAGTTCCAATTTGCATGTTTGTTTGATTTGTATTTACGGTGACCACATTCACACTTAACAGGAAAATAAAGCAAACACTCACGAACCTAAATGAGCCTAAGCGAGCCTTTTTTAATATAAGATATTTGCTTAAATATTGCCCGATCAAGCGAACTTTGAGCCTAAAAATATTGTAAGCTCAATTCGAAGCTTGTCAAGTTTAGATCGAGCCGAGCTCGAGCTTAAACTTTCGGAGCTCGTTGAGCTCTGAACTGAGCCCGAGCCAAGCTTAATGCAAATGAGTTGAGCCTCGTGGCTAGCAGACTCGGGCTCGGCTCGGCTTGGCTCAAATACATCCCTATCTCCAAGATGCATGAGATCATGCTTGATTGGATGTTTATCCCACTTATTTTGATGAATGAATTTTATGTTGTTCACAATAACATCATGATGCTTTATGACAGTGTAGCCATTTGTCTTGTTGCTTGGTGAGATACATATGTATGTGTAGAAAGCCACATAAAGCCAACATAGACAATAATAGAGAACAAGAAAATGAAAGAAACTAACAAGAGAATTAAACATCAAGTTAATTGAAATGTAACTGTGAATATGATACTAATTGTGGCATAATCAATTGACACGCCAGTCTCATGTATTTATAATAATGAGAAGTACATGATATGATAGAGCTAGACCAATAAGGATGTATAATGGGAGTTAGATCTAGAATGTATAAGATAAATACAATTATCAGTAGATCTAATACTAGAGAGATACATCCTACTACATCCCCTTAATCTGAACAGGGGGACCAACGTGCAGATGGCCGTATGAAAGCGAATATGATTAGTTCAGAGGCCATTGGAAGATATGAAGCACTTGTTTAGTGGTAGGCATGAATCGAACCTGGAGATTACCTTTGAGAACTTTTTCATGTACATACTGAAAATCAACATCCACTGTTTACAACGGTAATCAAAGATCGGGTTAGTAGTAGAATATGTAGCAAAAACATCGTCACAATAGACAACTATGGGACCTGTATGGCGCAACCCTAAGTCACGCATGAGATACCAGTTCGAATCACTTTCAGTAGCAGTTTAGGCCACAACTCAATATGTGGACTAAGTGGTAGACTTAGCAACATTGGGTTGTTACTTCATGCACCAAGAGAGGAGATTTGGGCCAAGAAAAAGAGCATATCCAGTAGTAGAGCTTCTAGTGTCAGGACAATCACCTCAATCAGCATTAGCTACTACAGTGATAGTAATGCAAGAGCCTAGCTAGATGGTGAGACCTTGATCGGATGTGAGCTTGAGGTAGTGCAAGATCTGCTTCACCATTTGCCATTGAGTAGACCTGGAAGCATGCATAAAATGGGAAACACGGTTAATAATATAGCAAATATTAGGATGGGTCACAGTAAGATACTAGAAAGCTCCTACTGCTCTTTGATTTTCAATAGGATCTGCAAGTAAGTCAACCTCAGTTAGTGATAGTTGGGTGCAAGCTGGGATTGGGGTATGTACAGGTTTAAAATCAAGCCTTTCATGTTTTAAAAGAAGGTTAAGGGTGTATTTGTATTAAGTGAGGAAAAGGCCCTTCTCACTTCGTTTAGCCCCAAGACCTAAGAAGTAATGTAATGGGCCAAGATCTTTCATGGCAAATTATTGTGACGGTGTTTGGATAAACTAATCAAGGAGGGTAAGAATTAGAGGCCATTAGAATAATGTCATCAACATTAAGAAGAGGACAAAGCATATCGATGGATGCGCATAGAAAGAACAAGGAAGGATTAGCCCAACGATAGTGGAATCCATGACTAATGAGAAATGTACTAAACCTATGGAACTAGGCTTGAGAAGCTTGTTTAAGACCATAGAAAGCTTTATGGAGGTGACACACTTGAGTAGGAAACTTAGGATAGACAAACCCTTGAGATTGCTTCATGTAAACCTCCTTATTGAGAAAGCCATGAAGAAACCCATTTTTGACTTCAATTTGTCAAATATGCCATTTGTGAGTAACAGGAAGTGCGAAAATGAAGCAAACAGTGGTAGGTTTGACAGCAGGACTAAATGTCCCAAAGTAGTCAATGTCTTCCCTTTGGTGAAAGCCTTGAGCAACAAGCCTAGCATTAAATCGTTCAACAAATCCATCTGCTTTATACTTCCAAGTACTACTAACCACATTTTGGTCGCACGAAGGAGGCACTAAGTCCCACATGTGGTTTTGAATAAGTGCATTGAATTCCTCACCATGGCTTCTTGCCATTAAGGGTTCTTATCCGCTTATGAAAAATAGGTGGGTTCCCGAATAATAGTTTTACTAGACAAAGACAAGACGTGTATGGACTTTCAGATCTTGTCTTTGAGCCTAGTGCACATGGGTGCACATTGGTGATAAATTGTGATTTGTGTAAGGTTGCACTAGATCGAGAACTAGTAGAAGGAAAGTTGACGCGAGTGGGTCAAGTGACGAACGTTGACCCGAGGTAAGCTCACCCGAGAGCCAAGGAGGAAGTTGTGTGGGTGTGGGGCTAGAACCGAATTGGGGGTTTGGGAATGCAGGTGTGCCATTGTCCAGGGCCAACGCTTGGGGTGGCAATCTCGAGGGGTCAAGACATCCGAGGGATGTAATCTGGTTGTGGATGTGGGTAAGGGACTACTGGAAATACTTTCCATAATATGCATAAAATAATTACTATCCATTCACATAAATAAAATTACATCACTCAAACTCCAATAAACAATATAAAATTGGAAGAAAAAAATATAACAACAATAGCATGTGGGAAATAAAGTAAATAGGAAAAGGTTTAGAGAAAATGTATCTTTGGGTTAAGGCACGTGAGAATGCTCTCCTTAGAAAGTAAAACGCCCCTTCTGCACTTTCCCAGGATTCAATAACCCGCCGGACCTCCATTTGTGAAACAATAAAAGATCTCTGAACCCTAATTACCATAGCTTACAGTTTCTGAAAAGTAGTAGAAAGAAAGAGTGGAATGCAGATGAAAAGTTTTCTCATCTTTTACTGCTTTTCAACCCTTAATAGTAGGGCTTTTTATAGACAAAGTTTATTATTTATTATAATTATTATTTTATAAAACTAGGCCATTGATCCCATGTCTTCAGCTGCACAATGAGATAATGGTGCAAATTTCAAGGAAGTGGTTATTTTCTTCCAAAAATTCAACAAGTGTCAAATATTGTAAAGATATTTTTTATTACAAAATTATTTAGTCAATGAACCCTATTTTTAATATTTACCCCAAATTACTAAACAATAAAAAGTTTTTAAATCAAATAATAAAATACAAATTCTTTCCAACAATCCCCCACTTGATTTAAAAATTATAAAACGTTGTAAGCATCGTATTCCATTAGTACATGTAGGTACCTTTTTGTTTGAACCAACACTTAATACAATGAACTTCAACCTGAAGTAACTATAGTAGCATAAATGCTTTGAACTAGGTCCTTTATAGCTAGGTCTACACCCATCACACACAGAGAATACTGGTAGTCGTAAGGGTTTATTGGTAGGGCACGTTATGGTCATACACACAAAATCCCATCACATGAATGTCATTAGGAATAGCCCATTTCCCACAATAGCGACCCCACCACAGCACTCACATAGGTGAACCCTTCAAGGGAGTTATGTGATCAACACCCCGCTAATAATATGCCTTTAAGTTCCTTTAGAGTTATTACTCTGCCTTAAGCATCACAGTCAAGAGCATTTCACCTTAAGAGTGGGACCCGGGAATACCCCGCTGTAAATCATATATTTATTGCTCCTTTAACCACCCATCAGTTTTGTTTTGACCCGTTGAACCTCATTCATGGGATTGTCATACATTTGAAGACGGATTTTCACAATGGTGATTAATTTTATGGGCTTTAGTTCCATGCCTATCGATGATTAAAAATTTCAAAAGCTCATTTGCCCTTTTGTAAGTAGATCTGCAGCATCTTTTCTTTTTTGACGTCAACTTCCGTCATTGCTCATTGCCTTCAACACGTGTTGTTCTGCCTTTATAGTAGAGCATGCTCTTCATCCTTCTAATCAGTGGAATTTCAAGGCATGCCACACCACTGGTGAATATAGTCTATTAGAACCGTCCTAAAAACCCAATTATTTGTGTTTAAATATTAATAAATAAAATTAATTTATCTATTTTATATCTGATTACTGTTTACGGGTCAACTATGCATGTCATTGTTTCTAAAACGTTCCATGAAATGGACGTGGTCCAATACGACATGTCATAGTTCGGTTTGAGTGGTTGATGAGATTGAGCCACAAATAGACTTGAATCAAAATTGTGACATGTTGTCAAAGTAAGTTCATAGCCGGTGATGAATTATGGACAACTTGTCTAATAAGACTATAACATGATACCTTAGATAACTTGTCTAGGCCGAGTGGATTGGGATCTAGACGTATCATAGTTAGTGTTCGTCAATAAGATTGGAACATTGAGCTGGACCATCGGAATTGTTTATTTCTTAACGCTATCAGAAATAAATAATTCTTTGTGATTAAGCGATAAATCTAAATCCTGATATTGTCTTAAACTTGTGCACGTGGTGTTCGCCACTTTAATGTACTTAAAGTAAGGTCCTATAAAGTGGCCAATAGTCCACGTACATTGGATGATTGCATGAAATGTAGCGGGAACAAAATAGTCAACATGGAGTCTATTGTCTCTTATGAGATACAGATGTCCCCTTAAATAGATTCGTAAGTGTTTAAAAAATTCAGAATCTTTGGCCAAAGTATTCCTAGTGTTTGTCACTGTATGAAGATATGTTCTCGTGTCACACAATTATTAGAAAAGGGCGAGTCATGTACTTATGGAGAAGCAGTGAGAAGTATAATGATGATAATTTTAATTATTGTTTCTCATTGATATCTAAAAGAGTGGTCAATCATTCAATTATTACAAATTAGGAATTATCAAATAAATAATTTAACTCTAGAGTGCAGTATGATTTATTTAATGGAATTAAGTCATATTAAATGGTAATCAACTATTGTCATGAGATGATAATGAGTTTTGACCCATTTGGAGCTAGATTTAAATTGTCCCTAAGATCCCTATGTAAGCCTCTAATTTTACACCATTAGAAAAATATTAAAGAATTCAAGCGATGAATTATTTATTCTTGAGATGAGTAAATTTAATTTTGTTAAATATTATTCATTGGATGAATAAAATTAAAAATATAAAATAAAATTATTTTATTTAATTAAAAGTTCATAAGACGAATTTTTATATGTGGGAAACAAAAGCCAAAAAAAGGATATCTGTGTGTCAAAAGGCTAAGCCAGTCTTAGCGCGACACATGGGTGAGAGGTGCGATCCGCGCCTCTCGCTTTGGATAAACTAGCGTGTCGTGCGCTGGAATATCCTATGCACCCATCCGCGCCAACCGACGCAGGCGAATGGGATTATGCCACGTGGCACAAATGTGCTGGCCAAACGATTTTTTACCTGGGCTTAAATGACGTTGTTTTTCACTTGCTTAATTTTTGGCCCACATCAAAGTTTTGAAAATTTTTCACTCTAGTGGCCTATTATAAATAGGGGTCCTGGAATTAAGGTTTAACAATTCAATTGAAAACTAATTAAAAATAATAAGTTTTCTGAAAGTGTTGACTTTGGGACAACTAAAAGAGGAGAAATTTTTGTTGAAATTTTTTCTCTAAATTTAGTAACTTTCGAAGCTCACACTCCGAGTGTTCAAAGGAGATTGCGTAGAAGGTCTCGCCCAGTGATTTCTTGGAGTGACACTGCAGTCTACATCTAGGTATTCTTCTTTCCTTTTCTTTTCATTTTTTTGCCTTTCTATTTATTTATATTATTTTGTTTTGCTAGCTATTTATGTTATTATTATGAATGTAATAGTAGAGGCCTATAGGTTTAAAATTAGGAATTTTAAATTTGTAGATTTGGAATTAGGAATTCTAAGTCGCTAGTAGGTTTAGAATTTGAAATTCTTAAACTGTTTGGCTGCGTTAATTAGATTAATGAGAGAATATTTTTGAAATACGTCCCAATAATTGGTATCAAAGCCAATCTTTGATTACATTCATAATGAACATAATAGGCATAATAAATAGAAATGAATAGATTTACGTATAAATAAAATAGAGATTTTATTAAAAGAAAACGAAAAACGTGAAAGTTTTATTAACATTGTTTACTAACAGTTTGAATGGTCGATTCGGTTTTAAATTGATTTAAACACCAATTGAATTAAAAGGTTAATTCAGATCCGTATATTATAATTTTCAAAAAATTGTATTTTAGATATGATTTTAAATATTTGATTAGATTTTCAAAATTATTTTATTCTAATTAGGTTGGATAAGATAAAGATCTAATGGCATTAGATACGTTATTTTGAATATCTAATATGATTAGATGATCGGATTTAATTATTGATCTAATGAGATTATAATTAATTTTTTTTTATAAAAAAATTAGTAAATTATTTTTTTTTGACTCTGACGTGGATTTAAATTTTATTTTTGGGGACGTGTAGACGTCAGTGAAGTTTTAATAAATAATAATTTAAAATTAATTTTATTATTTATTTAATTTAATTTTAGAATGTGATTCTAATATAGATTATAAGATAATACAATTGTAAATGCCCTTTGAATAAATCTAGAACCTCTAGTTTATAAAATATAAAGTGGGAGCATTTTCAAATAAGTCTAATGGGATTGAAATTCAATAGTTGACGTATTTGGGAAGAAAAAAAATATTTTACAATGTCTAATAAGATTAAAATTGAATAAATAAATTAAGAAAAATGGGAGGGCAACCTAATGTGATTAGGAATTATTTAATAGTTAAATAAAATTCAGAATATTATTCTGATAGTGGTTAAAAAATAATTAAGACTAAAAGAAAGATCCGGCAATAAAAATATCAAGTGAGAGCGAGGTTCAAGAGTTAAATCCTCACAGCATCCATAGCAAGTCTAACAGTATATTGGATAAGCGTTACTCCTTGAAGAGGGTGTTTTATCTGCAGTGTACAGGGTTAGACTTCTACAAGATGGACTGATGTACGGAAAAACAGGTGCGGCCACACCGCTGTGGGGCATCTTTTGACTTGTACCAAAGTCCAGGCATTGGTACACACTCGACTACGATGGTATATAAAACTCATAGGGAGTGCTGTGATTTTATCTTAAAGGCCACGGAAGAATGGGGAGTTAATTATGTTTAGAAAATATGTCAATTGAAAATAGTTCTTACCTATCTGATAACTCGATACAGCTTCGCTACCAGAGAGTAGGGGGTAGATTAGTTAGGTCATCATTGCATACATCCAGGAATTGTTTGGTGGATTTCATGCTCTGTTTTGTCTGCTAAAGCAATTACAAAGTTCAATTACTCAAAACATCAAGTAGGATCAAATTTATATGATTTTCACGGCCTCTGTTACCGGTCTAATGGTATATTAGATGGATGTTACTCCCTGCTGAGGGCACTCATTTACGGTGTACAGGGTTAGAGCTCTTAGAGATAGACTGAAGTGTAGGAAAACATATGTGACCACGTTGCTGTTGAGTACTTTATGGATTTGTATGGATGTCTAGGTAGCGGTATACACTTGACTAGGGTACTACATTAGCCTCCTCGAGGAGCTCTGTCGTATGACCTTAGACGGTACGGGTAAAGTGGTGTGTTAATTTTGTTTAGAAAGTGTTTACTAGAAAATGAAATTAATTGAGAAAAGTTTTCACCTTATAGATATCTTGATGCAGCCTCGCGACCAGGGAGTATTGGGTAGTTTGGTTGGGACACCATGTCATACATTTTAGTATGAGATTGTGAACTCCACACTGGATTGTTTGCTAAAATAAGGAAACATGTCTATGTATGTTATGTAACTTGTTTACAATTTTATTTTTAAGACGGCTTGTTTTTTAAATTTTATATTGCATTGTGATAAATACTGATATCCTCTTAAGCTCACTAGGAAATATATGTTCGGCACATAAGAATGCTCGTTGTTCTCTAGTTTACTCCTAAAACATCTACTGAGTTAAAAGAACATTTTCGAAAAGTGGCCTAGGCTAACTAGTTATTAGGGCGTTAGATTTGAACATTAGTATTGAATGTATTCAAGTATATGATACTTGACAAATCAACTATATTAGAATGCCCAAATTTTTGAGAAAAATGTTTGGTGGGCTATTAGGTAGTATGAGAACACCTTATGAGAAAAATTAATGACACAATAATGTGTTAAGGATTTTTAATTAAAGAGCGTGTCATAGAGATGATAGCTTCTACAATTTAACTGGAATTCCTGACTCAAATATTGATGGTCAATCTCAACAGAATATGATCTTGATTTACCTATCGAGGTCCTTTAATCAGCTCGGTATGCATCGATTAATGGCGATTACTCATTGTCTGGATTGACGATGGTACAAAGAGTGAGAAAAAGGGTTTCATGAGTACTAAGAGAAGAGTTTACTAAGTGGGAGCAACAATCTCAGGGAACTAGGAACTGTTAGATATAGTGTCCTAAAATCCAGATTTATTCTGGATATATTGTTTTAATTAATAAATAAGATTGAAGTCCCAGTTGTTCCTAGTTAAATTTGTGTAAGCGAGCATGTGATTTTGTTTTTGGAAACATCCATGAGATGGGTGTAGTCCTTGGACTATAATTTACATATTTGTTCTAAGTGATTTATGAGACTAAGCCACAGATAGACATGGAACAAATAGTATGGATTATTGTTTGAAAGACTCATAGTCAAAGACAAGTTTGGACCACTTGTATATTAAGACTATAACGTGAAACTTTAGATGACTTGTCTTGGTCATGTGGATAGAGATCCAAAAGTGTTAGGTTAGTGTGTTTAATAATATTGACACACTGGGTTGGACCATTTGGATTACTTATTTCTAGACTACTATCGGAGATGAGTAATTCATAGTGCGCTGTTTGAACGACGACTCTAAATCTTGAGGATATTCTGGATTTGTGCATGGAGCGTTAGTTACTTTGGTGTACTATAAGTAAGGTCTAAATGAATGACTGAAGTCCCAATTACACTGGATAGCTGCGTGAAGTGTGACAAGGATCAGGTATTCAATAGGGAATTTACTGTCTCTTATGAGATACAAATGTACCCGTAGTTGATTCGCAAATATTTGAATAGTTCGAAAACTTTGGCCAAAGTATTCCAAGTGTTTGACATTTGGAATTTATACTGTGAATGTGCTCAAATATAAATGAATTATTCAGTGCAGGGCAAGTCAGTAACTAATAGAGAAGCTGTGAGAGGGATAATGATAGTGGTTATATTTATCCTTTGTCATGGACATCTAGTGGAGGGGTTGTTGTCATCAATATAGTCTATTAGGAAAATGTCAAATAAATAATTTAAGTTTGGAGTGCAGAGAGATTTATTTAGTGTAATTAAGTCTTATTAAATGGTAATTAAATTATTTCATGAGATAATTAATTTAACCCATTTGGAGATAGATTTAAATTGTCCCTGATGTTCCTGCTCAAGCCTCTGTATGTATTGCCATCGAAAAAATATTAAAGAATTCATGAGATGAATTATTTATCCATGAGATGGGTAAAGTTAATTTTTCCAAACATTATTCATAAGTTGAATAAAATTAAAAATTATAAAATAAAATTATTTTAGGATATTAAAATTCATAAGATGAATTTATACATGTGGAAAATAAAGCAAAAAAAAAAAAATCAAAAATTGCGTTTAAAACAGTGGTAATCCGTGTACTTCGCTGGCAGCTAATCAGCATGCGACACGTGTCACACGCTGAGGCTGCCCGGGGGGATTCGCGCCTTCGTGCGCGGACCAATAGAAATGTGCCACGTGGCATGCGATTTGAACAGGTAAAAGGGCGTGGGTTTTTGGTTGTGAAACGCAGTGTTTTATGTTATTTTTTGAATGAAACGACGCGTTTTGTTTTGAAACTGGTGAATCCCACATCTTAATTTTATAATTTTCTTGCTCTAGTATACTACTATAAATAGATGTATCTATTCAAAGGGTTTGGCATTCAATTGAAAATAAATTATTTTGGATTTTTGAAAATTGTTTCAGAGGCCTAATTGGAGAGAAAAATTTTCGTTAAAATTTTTCTTTCATAGTTTAATATTTTTTGGAGCCCACCCTCTGGGAAGTTTGAGGTCATTACGTGGAAAATCACTGGGTCTCGATTTTCTTGGTATTCTTTATTATTGGAGCAATTCCAGGTATGTTCTTCTTTCCTTATTCTTTTCACTTTTCTATTTTATTTATAGTATTCGTTATTATACCTGTTTAAGTTTATGTATTGTTATGAATGTATTAGAATAAAAGGCCTATTGATATAAATTAAAAATTTAGATCTGTTGATTTAAATTATGAATTTAAGGCAGTAGATTTAAAATTAGGAATTTTAAATCAACCTAGGTTTAGAATTATGAATTCTAAACATGTTCCGTTGCATAAACTTTAGGACGAATTTTTGAAATTCATCCCAACAACCGGTATTAGAGCCAAGGGTTGATAGAGATAAACCTATTCCTGAGAACTCTCGCACGTGAGGTGTCATGAAGCGTAACTCTCCGACAGGGGGCCTTAGATAGAGAGAAGAGTCTCCTATTCTAAGTGCTCTAATAGGTGCCTATTGTTGTGACCATAGTTGAGAACTGTGAACCTAATAGTTGGCTTATTTTTCCCCATAAAATTTTATATTTTTCCAACAACTGGTATCAAAGCTGATTACATTCATAATATACATAAATAGGTATAATAAGATCGAAATAAATAGATTGGCGATTTAATAAAATAGCGATTTTGTTAAGAAGGAAAGTTAGTTTAATTTGACGGTTCGATTTAAATTGTTTAAATTAATAAAGAATTAACAGTTAATTCAAATAATTGTTTGAATTAGTGATTTAAATTGTTTAAATCATTAAAGTTGTTAATTGTTAATTAGAATATTTTAATGTAACGATTTAAATTGTTTAAATAGGTTAAAAGATTTAATAGTTAACTAAGTTGTTTATAGTTATGATTTAAATAGTTTAAAGCGTTAATGAATTAATTGTTAATTCGGAACAACCCATAAATTTGAGATTATGTTGTTTATATAATGAGATTGTACATTCTCAGTCATGATTTACGAAATTGGACAAAATTGATCCAATAAGATTAGATTCAAATATTTTTAACAATAATGGATAAAATTGATTAATGGGATTAGAGTCAATTATTTTATACGAAATCGGATAAAATTGATCTAATGAGATTAAATTCAATTTATTTTAATTTAAAAAAAATTTTGACTCGTCAGCGTCAGCAATTAAAGTTTTTTTAATTTTATTTACTGATTTATATAATGATTTTCTTTTAGATTGACATTCTAAATTAGATTATATGATAATAAAAGTTATCAGTATTAATTTTAAATAAAAGTTATTTTTAAATTAGTCTTAGAATAAGATTCTAAAATAGACTATGAGATAGTCTAAATCATTCACTTTATTTTTAAAATAAAAGTTAAATTTTATTAATTAAATTTTAGAATAAGATTCTGAACTAGACTATTTGATAGTCTAAGCTTATTTAACTCTTAGAATGAGATTCTAAAGCAAGATTATGAGATAATCGATATTGTAAAATGATAATGTTTTTGAATTAATTAATTAATTATTTTTTGGTTAATTTTAGAATGAGATTCTAAGGGGGATTATGAGATAATCCAGGTTGCAAATGCAAGTTAATTAAAAATCACTGGTTATAAAAATCGAGTGGGAGCTAGGTTTCAATTATTGTAACCTCACGGCCTCCATTACCGATCTAGCAATATAGTAAATCGATAGACATCCCTGCAGAGGATGTTGGTATGGAGATTATAGGGTTAGACTTCTGTTTTGATAAACCAAAGTGCAAAGAAGCGATACGACCACGCTGCCATGGAGTATTTCGTGTATTTGTATGGAGGTTTAGGTAGTGGTTTATACTTGACTAGCATGATGCATTAGCCTCCTTGAGGAGCTCTGTTGTGTCATGTTAGAGACTAAGGTAAAGTGGTCAATTAATCATATTTAGTAAGAGTTACAAGAAAATAGATTAATTGAGAATAGTTCTCACCTGAACTAGCTTTGTGCCACCCCGCTGCCGGGGAGTAAGGAGTGGTGTGTTTGGGTCATCATTGTATGCATGATAGTACAGTTTGGTGGATGTTTGACTTATTATGTATGCTAAATTGAAAGAATATATATCACTACATTATACATGACTCATTTAAGATAGTTACCCGATTGTTTGCATTTAGAGTGCTTTTGAAATGGCTGCGACCGGTGCTCTTCATTCAATTATGAAAGATAATGCCTTAACTGGACCGAATTACTTCACTTGAAAAATGTACCAGGACATAGTATTAATACATGAGGGTCATAAGTTTGTTCTCCCTGAAGCTCGACCTACAGTGCATGCTAATAATTCTGCAGCTGCTATTAAAGAGCGTTATGAACGTTGGAATAAGGTTAATGAGTTAGCCAGATGCTACATTTTGGCCTTCGTGGCCAATGTACTCAAGCATCAGATGTTTGAGATGGAAACAGCAGCTGAGATGATCAAACATTTGAAGGAAATGTTTGGTGGTCAAAATAGGGCAGCTAGGCAAGAGTTGATGAGGAAGCTTTTGAACATGAGGATGTTAGAAGGGTCCCCAGTTCAGGAGCACATCATGAAAACGATGGCGTGCTTGTCTGAGTTGGAGATTCTAAGTGCTAAGATTGATAGTCAGTCTCAGTAGGACATCATCCTTAGCTCTTTGTCCAGCACTTTTACTCTGTTCAGGCTCAACTATACAATGAATAATAAAGATTTTTCCTTGCCTGAGATGATAAAAGAGCTACAGGTAGCAAAGGGTGTTATGCGAGCCAAGGGAAGTGTCCACTTGACTCAGGTGTCAAGGGTTAGTGGAAGCAAACTCAATAAGGGACTGACTAGAAAGAAAGGCAAAGGCAAGGTTGCTAGTGTAGCGACTAATCCTAACAAAAGGCCAGCAAACGAAAATTGTTAGTTTTACGGAAAGATGGGCCACTAGAAGAGAAACTACGTATAAGTACATGGCTACTCTCCCTGAAAAGACTGCTAAGCCATCTGGTGAAGGTATGTTGATATCTCACTACTATGAGTCTTGTGTAGTTGAGAGTCCACCAGATTCTTGGAGTGTGGACTCAGGTTCAACTGACCAAGTCTATAATATGCGACAGGGGCTCAGGCCAACCAGGAGGCTGCATGATGGGAGTAGTACCTGACAGCTGAAGGCAGTACAAAAGTAGCAGTCTTAGTAGTAGGAAGCGATAGCTTAGATTTTAGTGTTAGAATTTTGTTTTTTGCTTCTTAAAAATTCTTATTGATTTGTACCTACATTGGACATGAATTTGATTTATATGGTTTGAAGAATAATTGTTGTTCAGTTTGAATATGGTTGTGAACCTTTATTACAAGAAATAAAATTTTTATTTACTAAGGAACATGTGTTTATGATTTATTCATGTTGTTCTCCTTATATACGTGAACAATGCGAAATACTTAGAGAAAAATTTTGCAAGTAAACTACAAAAGCACAAACAAAATAGCATTAAAAGGAAAATGACAATAATTCTGAATAGCTAGATACAACTTAAGACATAGTGGACGCCTTAAATGCACCTACTTATAGGAACGAGAATGTTCCAGGTACACGAGAGCTTAGGTGTGGTGGAAGGATTGTCCAGACACCGGATAGGTTCATAGCGGGAGCCTTAGTGGTTGACCGTGGCATTGAATTTGATCCTTTTAGCCATAATGAAGCAATTAAGTCTTCTAGTTTTGTGCAATCGGTTGCTCGAACCATGCTTGTACAAATGACATTAAGAGAAAGTAGTGACTTTCTTAGTGTTATATGTCAACGATATTCTACTCATTGAGAATGATGTAGGGGTGTCATTAGCTGTAAAGATTTGGTTGTCAAAAAAGCTCAATATGAAGGACATGGGAGAAGCCAACTCTACATTTAGGATTAGGCTTCTGCAAGGTCGTAAGAGTAGGATGTTGGATCTCTCTCCAGCCACTTATACTGACAAGACGTTGTTAAGGTATAGCATGGAGTCCCTCTCTCTTTTGAGTCGTGTTCTAGGACACCTCAAGAGGACGAGTAATTGAGGAATATTCCATATGCTTTGGCAGTGGGAGCCTCAGGTATGCCATGTTGTGCACGAGACTTGATGTCTGCTGTGCTATGGTATAGTAAGTAGGGGTTAGTCTAACCTAGGTCCAATGGACTAGGTGGCAGTGAAGAGTTTTCTCTAGTTCTTGAGAAGAACTAGAGATCCTATGCTAAGCTTTCAAAGTGACGAGATGGTTCCAGTTGGCTATACTATTTTAAGACTTCCAGTCAAATATATATGATAGACGTTGGACGTCTGAGCATATCTTTACCCTTGGAGTGGAAGCCATTAGCGAGAGGAATGTCAAGCAGTATTGTATTGCTGACTTCACAATAGAGTATTTGTGCTCACTAAGGGTTAGGCTCAGTAGACCTTTGGTTCAAACTTAAAAGGGATGAGTATGGACTTTGTCATAAATTAGATTTAGGACAAGTGGGGGATTGTTAGGAACAGTGTCTTGAAATCCTGATTTATTCTCGATATATTATTTTAATTAATAAATAAGTTTGAAGTCCCAATGGTTTCCTAGTTAAATTTGTGTAAGCAAGCATTTATACTGCATGTGATTTTCTTTTTGGAAACATCCATGAGATGGGTGTAGTCCGCAGACTACAATTTACATGTTTGTTCTAAGTGGTTTATGAGACTAAGCCACAGATAGACTTGGAACAAATGGTATGGATTGTTGTTTGAAAGACTCATAATCGAAGACAAGTTTGGACCACTTGTATATTAAGACTATAACATGACACTTGAGATGACTTGTCTTGGTCCTGTGTATGGAGATCCAAAAGTGTTACGTTAGTGTGTTTAATAAGATTGACACATTGAGTTGGACCATGTGGATTACTTATTTCTAGACTACTATCGGAGATGAGTAATTTATATAGTATTATTTGAACGACGACTCTAAATCATGAGGGTATTCTGGACTTGTGAATGGAGCGTTAGTTACTTTGGTGTACTATAAGTAAGGTCTAAGCGAATGACTGAAATCCCACGTACACTGGGTAGCGGCGTGAAGTGTGACAAAGATCAGGTATTCAATAGGGAATCTACAGTCTCTTATGAGATACAAATGTCCCCTTAATTGATTCGCAAATATTTGAATAGTTCCGAAACTTTGGTCAAAGTATTCCAAGTTTTTGACATTTGGAATGTATACTGTGAATGCGTTCAAGTATAAATGAATTAATCAGTGAAGGGCGAGTCGGTAACTAATGGAGAAGGATAATGGTAGTGGTTATATTTATCCTTTGTCATGGACATCTAGTGGAGGGATTGTTGTCATCAATACAGTCTATTAAGAAAATATCGAATAAATAATTTAAGTCTGGAGTATAGTGAGATTTATTTAGTGGAATTAAGTGTCATTAAATGGTAATTAAATTATTTCATGAGATGATTAATTTAACCCATTTGGAGCTAGATTTAAATTGTCCCTGAGTTCCCTATGCAATCCTCTGTATTTATTGACATCGGAAAAATATTAAAGAATTCATGAGATGAATTATTTATCCATGAGATGGGTAAAGTTAATTTTGCCAAACATTATTCATGAGATGAATAAAATTGAAAATTATAAAATAAAATAATTTTAGGAAATTAAAATTTATAAGATGAATTTTTTACATATGGGAAACAAAGCACAAAAAAAAAAAAAAAATCAAAATAGCATTTAAAATAGTGGCTATCCGTGTACTTCGCTGGTAGCCAATCAGCATGCGATACGTGTCGCGCACTGAGGCTGCCCAGGGGGTGATCCGCGCCTTCAGGCGTGGACCAATAGAAGTGTGCCATGTGGCATGCGTTTTGAGCAGGTAAAAGGGCGCCGGTTTTTGGTTGTGAAACGCAACGTTTTATGTTGTTTTTTAAATGAAACGACACGTTTTGTTTTAAAACTGGCGAATCCCTCATTGTTAATTTTATAATTTTTCACTCCGGTATACTACTATAAATAAAGGTGCCTATTCCAAGCGTTTGGCATTCAATTGAAAATAAATTATTTTGGGTTTTTGAAAATTATTTCGGAGACCTAATTGGAGAGAAAAATTTTCGTTAAATTTTTTCTTTCCTAGTTTAATATTTTTTGGAGCCCACCCTCCGGGCAGTTTGAGGTCATTGCGTGGAAGATCGCGAGGTCTCGATTTTCTTGGTATTCTTTATTATTGGAGCAATTCCAGTTATGTTCTTCTTTCCTTATTCTTTTCGCTTTTCTATTTATTTATAGTATTCGTTATTATGTTTGTTTAAATTTATGTATTGTTATGAATGTATTAGAGTAAAAGGCTTGTAGATCTAAATTAAGAATTTAGATCTGTTGATTTAAATTATGAATTTAAGTCAATGTATTTAAAATTAAGAATTTTAAATCAACCCAGGTTTAGAATTATGAATTCTAAACCTGTTCCATTGTGTAAACTTTAGGGATAATTTTTTAAATTCACCCTAACAGCCGATAGTAGGGCAAAGGGTTTATAGAGATAAACATATTCCTGGGAACTTTCGCACGTGAGGCGTCACGAAGCGTGACTCTCCGACCTGGGGCTTAGGTAGAGAGAAGAGTCTCCTACTCTAAGTGATCTAATAAGTACCTATTGTTGTGACCATAGTTGAGAATTGTGGACTCAATAGTCGGCATTAGAGTTTATTTTTTCCCACAAAATTTTCCATTTTCCCAACAGGAACCTCTAAAGGGTAAATTAAACCAAGAAATTTGGGACTAGTCATTAAAAGTTTTAGAAGGAGTTGCCTAGAAATTTATCTATTTTTGTTGCCAAAGTTTGAAAGCCATTAGAATACGGTATTTGATATGTTGTTGGAAGTAGTCGAAATTAGTTGGTTGTCCACCAGTGTCCTAGTAGACTGGAGATCAACAAATCATATCTGCAAGGAGTATAGATGGCAAGTTGTATCCTTTGCCTGAAGGTAGTACAAGAGTTTCAGTTTTGGCACCAAGAATTAACGGTTTAAATTTTTGGAACATAGTTTTAATGAACTATCTTCATATATTAGTCTTGTAGAAATTCTATTTCTATTTCTAATTTTGTTTATAAAGTCACTTTCAGTTATTTTGAAAAAAAACTGAAATGCATACAAACAAAATGTTTATTTAAAAGGTATATTCATATATAGGTTTCTAATTCAAAACTTTGATAGTGGCAATCCTGTGAATAATACAAGCTAGGCTGCATTACTACGGAGAGGAAGATTTTTCTAAAGTAGATATAGCTCTTAGTGACACTAGAGCTTAGGTCATCACATTACTTTAATATGATTCAAAGACTAGTTTGAGGTGGTCGTTAGGATTGCTAGATTCAAAATGATAACTAGTCAGCCAATCAAGTTAGAATAAGTGGTTATTTAAAGAGTCTTTAAGAATAAAGGCAATAAAGCCACTAAACTGCTTGAACTTGTTCACAAAATGTTTGTGAACTGATGATTGTTCGAGCAGGTGCAAGCTAAGTATTCCATCAATTTTTTATTTGATGACTCAAGTCACTTCAATTAGATCAAGGTGGCAGATTTTAGGATAGCTTTTAGTTTTTCCTTACTACAAAGTATTATAGAAAGATTCAATAATGCATTATTGAATATAAAGTTTCAATAATGTGTTACTAAATATAGTACGATTCATTTAATGAATCAATCTTGTTTATCAAAAGGTTTGTTATGTAGGAAGTTTAATAAATGGGTAATGGTAAGCTCGTGCTTTGAGAATTTGACAGTATGAGATCATGTGTCTTAACAGCATGATACAACTTCGTTTTGGTTGATGCATTTGATGTGTATTAAAGCTAATCTTAATTTGCACTAAAAATAAGGGAGCTTTAGTGTGGTGGGAGGATGATCAGGGCATCTGATAGAATCATTTGATTAGCCTTAATGGTTGAGTATGATAATGAATATGATCATCTAAACTACAAAGGAGCTTTTAAGGACAACGATACAGACCGATGCATCACGACAATGAGAGCTAAGTTGGGGTTAATGTATTCTAACAAAGTTTGGAAACTTGTAGAGGTGCCAAAAGGCATTAAATCCATTAGATTGGATCTAAATGGATCTATAAGAGATAGAGAGGAGTGGATGAGAAGGTATAGACCTTCAAGGCAAAGATAGATGGCATTGGTTATACTCTAAAGGAAGAAATCGTCTATGACGAGACCTTCTGGCCCATTTCTATGCTTAAGTCCATAATGATACTCTTATCCTTTATATATCATTAGGATGAGATATGACAAACAGAAGTCAAGACGACGATTTCTTAATGGTTATCTTGACGGACATATGTATATAATACAACCAGACAAGTTTGTTGCCAAATATTAGGAGCATATAGTATGCAGACATGAGGAAGCTTATTTATGAACTTAAATTAGCATCTTGATCATTGAATTGGAGATTCGATGAAGATCATCAAATCCTAGTGGTCTGAACAAATGGTTAATGAACCATAGGAGTGCAAGTGACATAATAAGAAAGTAGTGAGTTTCTAAGTGATGTATTTAGGATTGCATTCTACTCATTAAGAATGGTATAGAATTGCAGTAAGTTGTTAAAGATTTGATTGTCCAGTTATTTGAAAAATAAAAGACCTAGGATAAATCAACCATGTTCTTGAGTCAAGCTTTTGCGAGATTGTGAGAAAGGATTGTTATAGGTTGCACATGACTTTTAAGGATTCTTGACGTTTGACATTAGAAGTTATGTTTACCCTAGGAGTGGGAGTCATTAAATGGTAAAGTATAAAGTGATCTAGTATTGATTAGTACACAATGGAAGCTGGGTATTTAATAACTTAAGAAGTGGTAAAGTTAGCTTGTTTTCTACAACTTGTGAGCAAAAGGATGAGACAATGAGGCATTAGTATTGAAATTGTTGTAATTGATGAATTGACATGTTCCTAGAGGATAGTTATGCAATGCAAGATTAATTAGGTTTCAGACAAGTGGGAGATTGTTGGAACCAATGTCCTGAGAATCTAATTATTTGTGTTTAAATATTAATAAATACAATTGTTTTATTTATTTTATGTCTGATTATTGTTTACGGGTCAAATATGCATGTGATTGTTTCTAAAATGTTCCATGAGATGGACGTGGTCCAATACGACATGTCATAGTTCGGTTTGAGTGGTTCACAAGATTGAGCCACGGATAGACTTAAATCAAAATTGTGACATGTTGTCAAAGTAAGTTCATAGTTAGTGATGAATTCTGGACAACTTGTTTGATAAAAGTATAACATGATATGTTAGATGGCTTGTCTAGGTCATGTGGATGGAGATCCAGAAGTATCATAGTTAGTGTTCGTCAATAAGATTGGAACATTAAGGTGGACCATCGAAATTATTTATTTCTTAACCGCTATCAGAAATAAATAGTTCTTTGTGATTAGGCGATAACTCTAAATCCTGAGATTGTCTTGAACTCGTGCAAGCAGTGTTCGCCACTTTAATGTACTCAAAGTGAGGTCCTGTAAAGTGGCCAATAGTCTACGTACATTGGGTGACTGCATGAAATGTAGCGGGAACAAAATAGTCAACATGGAGTCTATAGTCTCTTATGAGATACTGAGGCCCCCTTAAGTAGATTCGTAAGTGTTCAGAAAAAAATCTTTAGCCAAAGTATTCGCAGTGTTCGTCACTAGAATTGATACGAAGAATATGTTCTCGTGTCACATAATTATTCGAAAAGGGTGAGTAGGGTACTTAAGGAGAAGTGGTGAGAAGTATAATGATGGTAGTTTTAATTATTGCTTCTCATGGATATCTAATAGAGGGGTTGATCGTTCAATTATTACAAATTAGGAATTATCAAATAAAAAATTAATTATAGAGTGTAGTAGGATTTATTTAGTGGAATTAAGTCCTATTAAATGGATATCAAACCAGTTGATAAGAACATTGAGGACTTACATTTCTAGAAGAGTTTGAGGGCCAATTATCAAAGCCTCATACTCGGCCATGTTAGTAGAGCACCTGGCCACCAATGTGATAGCCAATTTAGTGATGATTCCTTCTTAGGGGGAAGGCCCTGAAGGGGGAAGGCTGCATACATCCACCCCCTCCCCCCAGACTCTGCTTAGGCGGGAGCCCTTGGGGCATTGGATATGTATATTGTCCTTCTCAGGATTCTATCACATTTCCCACTCCAGCACTAGAGTTGGTCTTGAAACCATCAAAGAATAGTTTCCAAAGTACTAGTTCTACCACTAGAAGTTGTTTTGGCTCGTCATCTAAGCTAGTTTGAATATTTGGAGGGTTAGCTAAAAAGTTCGGTTGCGCTTGCCCCTTTACCGACTTTTGTGAGACATAAACCAATTCAAATTGGAGCAGAGCTAAGCTCTACTTGTTCAATCTTCCTTCCAAAAATGGTTTGTTTAGCATATATTTGAGGACATCTGTTTGGGCAACCACGTATATAGTGAATGCTAAGAAATAATGTCTCAATTTTGTTGATATATAGAACAAAGATAGACACAATTTTTCAATCGAGGAATACTTTATTTTGCACTCATTTAAGCAACAGCTAAGGTAGAACACAACTTGTTCAATCCTTGCTCGTTGTATTGTACAAGCAAACAACCAATATATTCCTTGGAAGCAGAAACATAGATCTTCAAAGGCTTGCCCTACTTTGGTGGAATGAGTATTGGCAGCCTAATTAAGTACTCCTTGATGGCCTCAAATACTGCTTGATGTGGGTTCTCCCACTTACAGTCCTTTTCATACTTAAGCCTCAAAAATAGAGAGAAGCCCTTTGTTTTTCCTGTGACATTCGAGATAAAATGTTTTAGGAAGTTAACTTGCCCAAGGGAGTGTTGAAACTCCTTTTCATTGAAGGTGGCTTGGCCACTTGGACTGCCTTAGTCGTATTAATATCCATCTTGATGCCCCTTTGGTGTACTAGAAAACCTAGAAAGTTTCCAGCTGGTACACCAAAAGCGCCTTTTCATGGATTCATCTTAAGGTTGTGAGTCCTCATCCCAAGGAATGCACTCCTCAGATCTTCCAAGTGCTTAACTTGGGATTCTAATCTGACCACAATGTCATTTATATAGACTTCCATGGTCTTGCCAATGAGGTCATGAAAAATCATGTTGATGGCTCTTTGGTAGGTGGTGCCAGCATTCTTCAAACCAAAGGGCATGGCCATCCATTCAAACATTCCTATTGACTTGGTAGTACCCACAATAGCCATCTATGAAGGACAAAACCTCATGCCTTGAGGTTGAGTCAATGAGCACATTAGCAATTAGCCTCGGGTACTCATCTTTTGGGCTAGCTGCATTCAGATCTCTGAAATTAATATAGACCTGGTTTTGACTTTCTTTCTAATGAAAGGGAAAATATTAGCTAGCCACTCATGTACCTGGTAGTTCTGATGAATTTTGCTTTTAGGAGCCTTTCAATCTCTTGCTTGACCAAATCAATGACTTCTTGGGACAACCTTCTCTTGCCTTGAATGATGGGCTTTGAGCCTGACTTGATAGGAAGTCTATGCTCGACCACCTTTCTGTCTAAGCCAAGCATCTCGTGATGATCCCAAGCGAAGCAATGCTTGAATTCGCGAAGCAAGGTCCGGTACTGCTCTTTCTGCTCCTCAGAAAGCAGAGCACTCAAATAAGTAGGTCTTAGATCTTCCCCTGAGCCCAAATTAACCTCGAAGAGGGGCTCTTGGACCTCAGTGTTGGGAAAAAATAACTCTGATGCCTACTGTTGGGTTCACAGTTCTCAACTATGGTCACAACAAAAGGCACCTATTAGAGCACTTAGAGTAGAAGACTCTTCTCTCTACCTAAGCCCCCGATCGGAGAGTCATGCTTCGTGACACTTTACATGGGAGAGCCCCCTGGAATAGGGTTATCTCTATAAATTCCTTTGTTCTAATACCGGTTGTTGGGACGAATTTTAAAAATTCTCTCTAATTTTACAAAGTTTACGTAGCGGAACGGGTTTAGAATTCACAATTCTAAATCTAGGGTTGATTTAAAATTCCTAATTTTAAATCTATAGATTTAAATTCATAATTTAAATCTACAGATCTAAATTCTTAATTTAGATTTACAGGCCTTTTACTCTAATACATTCATAACAATACATAAACTTAAACAGACATAATAATGAATACTGTAAATAAATAGAAAAGCGAAAAAAGTGAAGAAAAGAAAACGTACCTGGAATTGCTCCAATATAAGAAAACCAAAAAGAAATAATAATCTTCAAAAAAATACCAAAAATTGAGACCCTACGATCTTCTACTCAATGACCTCGAATTACTCGGCGGGTGGGCTCCGAAAAATATTAAACTAGGAAAGAAAAATTTAATGGAAATTTTTCTCTCCAATTGGGTCTCTGAAACAATTTCAGAAACCCTAAAAAAATTTGTTTCAATTGAAATTACCAAGCCTCGAAATAGGTACCTCTATTTATAGTAGGTTATCGGAGAGCAAAGAAACTAAAAATCGATGTGGGGCATGCAAAAAAAACAAAATAATCAAATTGCCGCGTTTCGGTGTTGGCCCAAAAATCGCTATTTTTTATTTTATACCGCTTGACACATGGTGGGTAGCGATTCGCCTGCGCACGTTCACATGGATTAAGCCCTAGGGCCATGTCGCATGCTGGTTGGTGCATCCGCGTATACGCGGATCGTGGCCTGGGCTTTGAATTTCTGATTTTTTTCCTACATGTAAAAATTCATCTTATAAGTTTTTATTTTTCAAAATTATTTCATTTAATAATTTTTGTAACTTTTATTCATCTCATGAATAATATTTTGCAAAATAAAATTTACTCATCTCATGAATAAATTAATTCATCTCATGAATTCTTTAATATTTTTTCGATGGTAATAAATTTAGAGGCTTGAGTAGGGACCTTAGGAACAATTTAAATATAGCTCCAAATGGGTTAAATTAATCATCCCATGAAATAATTTGATTGTCATTTAATAAGACTTAATTCCACTAAATAAATCTCACTGCACTCCAAACTTAAACCATTTATTCGATATCTCCCTAATAGACTATATTGATGACAATAATCCCTCCACTCGATGTCCGTAACGAAGAATAAATATAACTACTACCATTATCCTTCTCATAGCTTCTCCATTAGTTATCGACTCGCCCTTCACTGAATAATTTGTTTATACTTGAACATATTCACAGTATAAATTTCTAATGTCAAACACTTGAAATACTTTGGCCAAAGTTTTCGAACTATTCAAATATTTATGAATCAACTAAGGGGGCATTTGTATCTCATAAGAGACTGTAGATTCCCTATTGAATACCTGATCCTTATCACTTTTCGGGCCTGCCCAGTGTACGTGGGAATTCAGTCGTGCGTTTAGACCTTACTTATGGTACACCAAAGTAACTAGTGCTCCATGCACAAGACCAAAATACTCTCAGGATTTAGAGTAATCATTCAAACAGTACAACATGAATCACTCCTTTCCGATAGTAGGCTAGAAATAAGTAATCCACATGGTCCAACTTAGTGTGCTAATCTTATTAAACACACCAACATAATACTTTTGGATCACCATCCACATGACCGAGACAAGTCATCTAAAGTGTCACGTCATAGTCTTAGCATACAAGTGGTCCAAACTTTTCTTTGACTAAGAGTCTTTCGAACAACAATCCATACAACTTGTTCCAAGTCTATCTGTGGGTTAATCTCATAATCCACTTAAAACAAATATATAAATTGTAGTCTGAGAACTACACCCATCTTATGGATGTTTTCAAAAAGAGAATCACATGTAATATAAGTACTTGCTTACACAAATTTAACAAGAAAACGACTGGAACTTCAATTTTATTCATTAATAAAATAATATTAATAGAATAAATCTGAATTTCAGGACACTATTTCTAACAATATCCCACTTGTCCTAAATCCAATTTATTATAAACTTTATATTCATCCTTTCTATGTATGAACAAAAGGTCTAGTGAAGTCAAGGTCTTAGTAAAGTCAACTACTTTATCTGAACCTACACGCCCCTCTTTGCAGCTTCTGAAGCTACAACGTATTTAGCCTCTATGGTGAAGTCAACAATACAATACTGCTTGACATTCCTCCCACTAATGGCTCCTAATCCAAGGGTAAAGACATGCCCATGCGTCGTATGTCTAGCATCTCTATTTGATTGGAAGTCTGAATTTGTATATCCAACTGGAACTAGCTCATCAAATCGTTAGAGCTGATAACACCCCTACATCATTCCTAATGAGTAGCATATCATCGACGTATAATACTAAGAAAGTCACTACTTTCTCTTGACGTCGTTTGTACATGGATGGTTTGTCAACCAATTGCTCAAAACTATAAGACTTAATCGTTTCATTTAATCTAATATTTGATGAGCATGATGCTTGCTTCAGTCCATATGTGAACTTCTTCAGTTTGCATACCATATGCTTCTGATTTTGCCAATGAAACTGTCTGATTGCACCATATAGATGTCTTCTTCAAGACGACCATTCAAAAGGGCCGTTTTGACTTCCATTTGCCAAATCCGATGATGAGCTGCAATGGATAGGAGTATCCTTATGGACTTTAGCATGGCTACTAGTGAGAAGCTCACATCATAATGAATTCCTTCCTTTTGGGTAAAACCCTTAGCAACCAGCCTTGCTATGAAGGTCTCTACCATCCCGTCCACTCCTCTTGACTTCTTGTAGGCCCATTTATGACCAATGAGTTTAATGCTAACAGGTGCCTCTATAAGATTCCAGACCTAATTAAAATACATAGATCCTAACTCAGATTTCATTGCTAAGACCTATTGGTCAGCATCCTTGTCTTTAATTGCCTCATGGTAGCTTAGAGGATCATATTCAATGTCACAGTCAACCATTAAGGCTCCCGCCATGAACCTATCAGGTGCCCTGACAATCCTCCCGCTACACCTAGGCTCTCATGTACTTAGAATTTTCTCAACCTTAACAGTAGGTGCATCTAATGCATCAACTGCATCCCGAGTTATGTCTAGTTGATCAGAATTAACGTCATTTTTTTAAAACCCTCTAACACTACTCTGTTCATTTTTTTGTAATTTACTACAAAATCCTCCTTTAAAAATTTCACATATTTACAAAATCCCTTTTGATCAGAAAGACTGTAGAGAAGACCACTCTCGTTCCTTTAGGATAACCCCAAAAAGAAATTGGTAAGGCAACATGACTCATCATGGACCTTATCGTCTCTAACGATGTCCTAATTCTTCTTTCTACAACACTATTCTACTACGGTGTACCCAGAGCAGAAAGGTGAGATCTTATCCCATTTGCAATTAGAAAATCTAGAAACTCACCCGAAAGATATTCACCACTTCGATCTAATCGAAGTGACTAAACCTGTTCACTTAATTACTTTTCAACTTCAGCTTTGTACTCTTTGAATTTTTCAAAAGAGTCCGATTTACGTCTCATTAGGTAAACATATCTATACCTTGAGTAATCATCAGTAAATGTGATGAACTACTCATGCCCACCTCTTGCCTGAATATTCATTGGTCCACATACATATGTGTGAACCAGCTCAAGCAAGTCACCAACTTTGTTGTCTTTACTCTTAAAGACAAACTTGATCACCTTTTATTCTATGCAGAATTCGCAAACTGGTAATGACCTCAAGTCCAAAGCCTCTATCAGTCCATCTTTCACCAGTCTTTGGATCCTGTTCGAATTAGTGTGACCTAGACATTGGTGACATGTGTAGGCAATATCCCTTTCAAGGTGTTTTCTTTTAGGAGATCGAACAAGTAAGCTTGTTTTAGCTTCTTTCAAACAAATATGAGAGTTATGATCAATGAACAACATGAATAAACCATTTATACATGTATATTTTGCAAATTTATTTCTTGCATTAAAAGGTACATAATCAAAATAAATTGAATAACAATTATTCATAAAATGAGATACACAAATCAAATTCCTTTTTAGAGTAGCGACAAATAAACAATCTTTTAAAATCAAAAACTCTAGCACTAAAGACTAAGTTAACATTTTCTACACTTAAGACCACTACTTTTGTACTGTCCCTGACCATCAGGAATAACTCCCATCATGCAGCCTTTTTGGTTAGCCTGAGCCCCTGTAACATAGTACGGACATGGTCAGTTGAACCTGAGTCCACCCACTAGGAGCCTTCTGGACTCTTAACTGCGCATGACTCAACTAAGTGTGATATCAACATATCTTCACCAGATGGCTTAGTAGTCTTTATAAGGAGAGAAGCTGAGTACTTAGTGCAATTTTTCATCTAGTGGTCAGTCTTCCCATAAAAGAAACATTTTCCTTTTGCCGACTTCTTTATGGTCTTCATTGCTATACTAGCAACCTTGCCCTTTCCTTTCTTTCTAGTAGGTTCCTTATGAGTAATAACTAACTCCAACTTGGTTTTTCTTGGCAAAGTGATTTGGTCCAATGAGTTCATTATGCATTAGTAATAAAGTGAAGTTCACCAGTCGTATCCATTTCAAAATACTGTAAATGCAAATATTCGTGTAACTATCTAACAAGAGTCATGTATAATACAGTGATACCTATTCTTTCAATTTAGCATACACAATAAGTCAAATATCCACCAAACTGTACTATTATGCATACAATAATGACCCAAACACACCACTCCTTACTCCCCGGTAGAGGGGTCGCACGAAGCTAGTCTGGGTGAGAACTATTCGCAATTAACATGTTTTCTTGTAACTCTTACTAAACATGATCAACTCACCACTTTACCTTAGTCTCTAACATAACACAACATAGCTCCTCGGGGAGGCTAATGAATCACGCTAGTCAAGTGTAAACCATTACCTAAACCTCCATACAAATACACGTGATATTCCACGGCAGCATGGTCGCATCGCGTCTTTGCACTTTGGTTTATCCGAATAGAAGTCTAACCCTATAATCTGCAAACTGACATCCTTCGCAGGGATGTCTATCTATCTACTATATTGCTAGACCGGTAATGGAGACTGTGAGGTTACAACAATTAAAACCTCACTCCCACTTGATTTTTAAAACTAGTAGTTTTTAATTAACTTGCACTTACAACCTGGATTATCTCATAACCCCTTTTAGAATCTCATTCTAAACTTAACCAATAAAATTAATTAATTAATTTAATTAAAATAATACCAACATCTAATTTAAATTATCACATAATCTACTTTTTAGAATCCCATTCTAAAATTAAATCAATTAATAGAAATTAATTTTTATTAAAATAGTACCATAAATTTAGATTAACTCATAATCTATTTTTTAGAATCTAATTTTGAAATTAAATTAATTAATCAAAATTAATTTCATTTAAAATAAGCAACAACTTAAAATTTAGACTATCACATAGTCTACTTTAGAATCTCATTTTAAAAATTAAATAAGCTTAGACTATCCAATAGTCTAGTTTAGAATTTTATTCTAAAATTTAATTAATAAAATTTAACTTTTATTTTAAAATAATATTGACTTAGACTATCTTATAGTCTATTTTAGAATCATATTCTAAAGCTAATTTAAATAAACTTTATTTAAAATAACACTGATCTATAACTTAGATTATCTTATAATCTAATTTGGAATCTAATTCTAAAAGAAATTAATTAAAAAAACAATTAATTTTAAAATGATTTAAAAATTTTAAATCGCTACTTTAAACAAACATCATAATTTAAATTTTTTTAAAATAAAAAAATTATCGCTTACATCAGAGCGAGGTCAGATTGACAGGTTGCGTTAGATTTTTTTTAAAATTAGAATAATTTAATTAAAATTAATTGAATCTAATCTTATTAGATCAATTTTATCCTATTTCGTATATCATATCAAACATGCATAATCTTATTATGCAAAAAACTTAATCGCAGATTTACAGATTGATAGATTCGAATTAACGATTTAAATAATTTAAATAGTTACCTTAAATGATCTAATTAAATTTTAATTAATTAACGATTTAAACAATTCAAATTGTTACTTTATATAACTATTAATTCATTAGCGATTTAAACAATTTAAATCATTACTTTATACTATTTTTTCTTCTTAATAAAATCTCTATTTTATTAAATCGCAAATCTATTTATTTCGATCTTATTATATCTATTCATGTATGTTATGAATGTAATCAAAGGCAGGCCCAGATACCAATTGTTGGGAAAAATAACTCTGATGCCGACTGTTGTGCTCACAGTTCTCAACTATGGTCACAACAAAAGGCACCTATTAGAGCACTTAGAGTAGGAGACTCGTCTCTCTATCTAAGCCCCCGATCAGAGAGTCACGCTTCATGACACCTTACGTACAAGAGCTCCCGGGAATAGGGTTATCTCTATAGATCTCTTTGCTCTAATTCCGGTTGTCGGGACGAATTTCAAAATTTCTCCCTACTTTTATAAAGTTTATGCAGCGGAATGGGTTTAGAATTCACAATTCTAAACCTAGGGTTGATTTAAAATTTCTAATTTTAAATCTACAGACTTAAATTCTTAATGTAAATCTACAGAAATTTTACTCTAATATATTCATAATAATACATAAACTTAAACAGGCATAATAACGAATACTGTAAATAAATAGAAAAGAGAAAACAAAAGTGAAGGAAAGAAAATATACCTGGAATTGCTCCAATATAAGAAAACCAAAATGAAATAATAATCTTTAAAAGAATACCAAAAATTGAGACCGTGCGACGTGCGATCTTCTACGTAATGTCCTCTGATGTGATTTTAAAGTGTGTTTTAAAACCGTCTACTCGCAAGCGTACAAGATCATCGTAGCTAAATCGGTTATAGGGTCGTATCCGCAGGAAATCGGAGTTAAGTTGGATTTTGTTATTAACGAGCGGTTGAAATCGAGTTTTGGGTTGGTTTAAATGATTTGTTAACTAAACTAAAAGTGTCAATTCAATTGAGGTTAGTTTAGGGAGTGAACTTAGGGTAGCTTAACACATATCCCGTTATTATATTTTACTTAGGACGTTGATTTGAATGACTTAGGCTACAAGCTCTAGGCCTGGGTTAATATATAAATTAGGGCTTAGGGTAATGAACTAGTCTAAAAGCATAACTTATCTTAGCACCCTAAGTGTAGCATAGGTTATCTCATTAGCACTATTTAATTCCTTTGTTACTCTTAATTCAATATTAATTTATATAAAAGATTGGGTTCAGGGTTTGGTACAACCTCAACCCTGACCACGCGTGAAATTCTGTTATGTTATGATCTAGGCTACAAGCACAAGACTAATCACTGCAAAGTTGGAGATCTAGTCATGGCTACAAGCACACATACAAAAATATCCAACAATCTTGAAGAACTCCCCACAGGGGTGCGAATATAACATAACTAAACCAATCGTCAAAAGTATAATATAAATCTGGGATACGGGCGGCTATTCGCCCTTCATCCCTGAACTAAAAGTGTCTACTCCTCCATGGGAGTTTTATACATCATTAACATCTTAAGAGAAAACAATGAGTAAACAACTAGGAATTGAAAACTCCCTCAATTGACGTTGACGTTGATCCTTGCTTTAATCCTTCCGGCACTCCGACCACCTGCCCGCGCTTGAGAACCCCTTGGATCTCGTAGCGGCTTTGGGAGGAGAGGAGGTGTGGCAAAAGATGTGAAATTAGGTGTCCCCCTCCTTGTTTATACATGGGGCATGCTTTAGGGTTGGTCCCGTGCCATTCCCGATCAATCGGTGGTCAAACCGATCGATCGACGCCCCCCTTGGCAGCTTGCACAGTTAACTTAAAATGAGCGTAACTTTTGATCTGTAATGAGTTATGGGCCAAATTATATACCAAATTGAAGTTCTCGAAGAGACCTACGTGATCCAAGTGGTTTCATAAGTATATTAGCAAAATTGAAGCTCTACTTGAAAACCATGAAATGGTTGCTCAATCCTGAGCTAATCCTCAACGTGCTAGGCCACAAGCCTTGATAATGCTAAGGATATGGCCTCCTAGGCCATTATTGGGAGGTCTTGGTACCTCCGCATCAAAATTCTGGAGTGCCTTGGAAGTCCCTTTCGTTAAGAAGGGCCCTCATGTATCTCCAAGAGTCAGAGTCTTCAGACTCGACATCCATTTGACCTACCTCAGCTTCAGTTAGTGGGCTGTCAAGGATGGCTGTCGGGTCTTGTTGTTGGGCAGATTGCGGGGTGGTCCTTTTGACATTTAGTGGTCGCACACAATCCTCTTAGAATTTTGCCTCAACATGGTTGGAGCAAGCCATGAATAGCTTGTTATCTTTAGTGGCTGCTACTTTAACCATGAGCTCCACTAGAGGCTCCTCATCTGATGCCATCACATCAGCCTTGAGACCTTCTTGAGCATTGGCTGCCATAAATTCCAAGGGAAGGAGTAAAGAAGTTCCGATGTCAACCTTTTGACAAAGTGTCCCGAATTGTATCTGGATTCCTTGTTCTGTCTCTTTCTCAGGGTCGTCAACCTGGGTGTGTTCTAATATTGCTATTGAAGACTAACATTAGTTGGCATGTCTTGCTCTAGAGGTTAGTTCTTGAGATCAACCTCTAATTTTTGAGATTCCTCTATAGGCTGGGAGAAGTCTCCTTCGTGGAAATCGTTTTCGATGTCCGACCATGTTGGGTTGACACGGTCCAGCGGCTCCACTAAGTTAACGCTGAGAGGGGAAAGTGCTTCATTCTCAGTTGATTTCAGAGCTAGGGAGTCCTTGGCAAGGTGATCCCTCCAAGATTTTGGCCCTTCAGAAGATAAGAGACTAGCCCATCTCTCAAATATCTTGTGAGGCAGCCCTTTACTAGTAGTAAAAGGCTTGGACTCAGTCATTGGATCCTTAAGATCCGTGTGCTCGGCTTGCTTGCCCTTTCAAACCCTGGCTTCCTCTTGAGAAAGCCTAGTCAAGCAAAAATCAAGCACAATTCTCCGCTAAGCTACCTTTTTTCGCCGTTGCCTTCTTTTCTGAGTTCGAGTAAGGTTGAAAGGACCAACAACCTCTTGATCGAGGTGATTCCTCTTCCACTCATAACCGAACCTGATGCCCGAAGGCTAATATTCTGACTGTCATGGTGCCAAACTAGTGTCCACGTCTAGTAAGGTATACTTTAGGTTCCTCTTAGCGTGCCCTATCCTCATGATGATCTGAGTCTTAGGCACAGAGCTTCAAGAAAGGCCTACGATGACATCTTTGTTGGAAGAGGCACCCTTTTCTTTGGAAAAAGGCTCAGCTTCTTCACTTCAGATACCAGCTTATGTCTCAATCCCCGCAGAGGTCATGGATGAGGCACAGGAGTTTCCATGAAGCCTGCTTCTTTGAGGCAAAGACTGTGTGCCAATGGTCGTCTGTGAGAATTGCCATGGCTAACTCTTCTTCCTTAGAAAGAAGAATTGTGCCTTCCTCTAATTGCTTCTTTATGGACCTTCTGAATGTTCCACAATTACGTGTAGAGTGTTCAATCATGATATGTCATTTACAATGATCCTTTGGCAATCTCAACGTGGTTCGAGGGAACCTCAGTGTTCCTGATTCGAGCGGCCTATCGAACAAAGCATTGGCCACAGCCATATCCCCCTTTTCTATATTCATCTTGACTACGTTGACCTGGGTAAGACTAAGGAAAGTGTCTTTATTGACGCCCATTTGTCCTTCTCCCGGGAAGATCAATTCCTTGCTTTTATGGCATCCTGAAGTACTTTTCTAAAGATCACACAGTTCTTCGTTGAATGAGTTAAAGAATCTTGCAACTTATAGTATACCTTTCCCTCATTCGAGTTGGATCCGATTTTCTATGCTTACCCTTGATTTTAAGTTTATTGTTTACCTCAAGCCAATCGAATATTACGTAGGCTCTAGAGAGGTCAAATGAATATTTTCTCAAATCTTGGGACTGGTAAGACTTCCTGTCTTTGATATCCTTCTTGATCAGAATATTACAAACCGTGGGAGGTCCCTTGAGGTATTCAGCTACGTCAATCTCATATGGAGCATCTTCCTCCTCTTCGATCAAATCGTGCACATAGGTCCTGTACACACTATTTTTCTTGAGGTGCTTATTTGGTGGCAAATTCTGCAAGCTGAAAAAGCTTCATAAAATTAGAACCTTCAAATTTCTTCCTGAATTCAACATTCTAGCCGTTAAGGGCTAGTTTGGCGTGCTCACCCTCAAGAAGGGCTACTATGTACTTTAACCTGGCTCACTTGAACTGGTTAATATATTCTTCCATTGACTCGCCTGGCTTTTGTCTCATTTGAGCTAAGTCTGACATGGAAGTTCCGAATAACATTCTTGGGAATTAGGCTTGAAATAGCCTAGCCATGTCATCCCTACAATAAATAGAATTAGGGGGAAGGCTGATATGCCACTGGAAAGCAATCCCCGTTAATGAGCTAGGGAACCACCTTAATTTGAAATATTGGTTATCTACCGCTTTTCTACATTGGCAATTAGACCTTGCCAAGTGCTCAAGAATAGAAACGGTCCCCTCTCTTGAAAAGACAGTCAACTCGGGGATTCCATATCCTCGAGGAAAATGGTAATCCTTGTCTATGTAGCCAGGGTGAGGCTTACTATATAAAGGTCTATTGACCCTTGTGAGGCCCATCCCACACATTTACTCAATGAGGGCGGCCAATTGATCTTGGAGGGAAAGGTTAGGCACATGATTATGCGCCTGGAACTGCCCCCTGAGCGGGTAAGGATCTCGAGAGGGATCTGCAGGATACCCCCTGAGCACCCATCACAATCGGGTGTAGGTGTTAGGAACAGTGTCCTAAAAATCCAAATTTATCTTGTAAATGTTACTTTATTAAAGAATAAAATTGAAGTTTCAGCCGTTTCCTTGTGAAATTTATGTAAATGAGCATTTATGTTACATGTGATTTTCTTTTTAGTAACATCCATGAGATGGATGCAGCCCTCATATTACCTTTTACATGTTTGTTCTTAGTGGTTTATGAGATTAAGCAACAAATAGACTTGGAGCAAATGTAATGAAATGTTATTTGAAAGACTCATAGTGCGTGATAAATTTGGACTGCTTGTCTACTAAGACTATACCGTGACACTTTAAATGATCTGTTTTGGCCATGTGGATGTTGATCCAGAAGTGTTATGTTGGTGTGTTCAATAAGAGTAATACACTGAGTTGGACCATGTGAGTTACTTGCTTCTTTGCTACTATCAGAAGTGAGTGGTTCATGTTTTACTATTTGAACAATAACTCTAAATCGTGAGAGTATTCTAGACCTATGCATGAAATGTTAGTTACCTCGGTGTACTATAAGTATGGTCTTGATATATGGCCGAAATCCCACGTTCATTAGGTAATTGCATGAAGTGCGATAGGGATCAGGTATTCAATAAGGAATCTATAATCTGTTATGAGATATAGAAGTCCCCTTAGTTGATCCACAAATGTTTGAATTAATTAGGAAACTTTGGCCAAAGTGTTCCAAGAGTTTGACATTTGAAGTTTACACTGTGAATTTGTTCAAGTATAAATAAATTATTCAGAAAATGGCGAGTCGATAACTAATGGAGAAATTGTGAGAAAATTAATAGTAGTAGTTCTATGGTCTTAGATATCTAATAAAGGAGTTGTTATTATCAAAATAGTCTATTTGAAAATTATCGAATAAATGATTTAAGTCTAGAGTGCAGTGGGATTTATTTAGTGAAATTAAGTCCTGTAGTGGGATTTATTTAATGAAATTAAGTCCCATTAAATGGTGATTAAAATTTATAATGAGATGGTAATTAATTTAACTCATTTGGAACTAGATTTAAATTGTCCCTAAGGTCCCTGTGCAAGCCTCTGTTTTTATTGCCATCAAAAAGATATTAAAGAATTCATGTGATGAATTATTTATTCATGAGATGAATAAATTTAATTTTGCTATATATTATTCATGAGATAAATAAAAGTTAAAAATTATAAAATAAAATAATTTTAAAATTATTACATGTGGGAAATAAAACAAAGCAAAAAAAGGAAAATCACAAAAACAGGTTTCAATCCGTGTCATGCGGACCGGACCAACCAGCACACGACATGTGTCACGCGTTGGGATTAGAAGGGTGCGATCCGTGCCATTAGGCGCAGACCAATTATAGCGTGCCACCTGGGTCAAAATTAAATGCGATTGTTTTATTTTTGATACAACATTGTTTTTTGCTTTATACAATTGAATCCCACATCAAATTTTCATTTTTTTTTACTCCGGTAGCCTACTATAAATAGGGGTTTTGGAGTCAGGGTTTAGCATCCAATTTAAAACAAAAAAGGCTTATGAAAGTATTGACTTTTAGAGCTCTAATAAGAGAGAAAATTTCACTTGAAATATTTTTCTTAAGTTTAATATTTTTTGGAGCCCACATTCCGAGTATTTTCGAGGAGATTGTGTAAAAAGCTTCTAGCTCTCAATGTTATTTTGGTTTTCATTATTTGGAAATTTTCCACTAATTCTTCTTTCCTTTTCTTTTTAGTTTTCCACTTTTCTATTTTTATAATATTCTTATTATGATAGTTTTATATTCATGTTATTATTGTGAATGTATTAGAGCAGAGGCCTATAGATTTAAAATTAGGAATTTTAAATCTGTAGGTTTAAAATTAGGGGTTTTAAATCACTTGTAGGTTTAAAATTAGGATATTTAATCTGTTCCGCTGCATTAGTTTAACAAACTAGGGAAAATTTTAGAAATTCGTCCCAATAGTGGGAACAGTTGTTGCCCCCCAAACCCTGGATAAACCCCTTGATCATAATGGCCATGCACTTGGTTAGCTATAAGTATGCCCCAGCAGGACCTGGGTTACATGGCATGCTTGGAAACAAACTAGTAGCAGCAGGCTGTTGGTTCATCCTTGCTTGATCAACCCCGAAGTCACGATCTTTAGGAAGTCCGTTGTTATTTTGCCCCCCCAGTATGATAAGTATGAGGAGGTCTAAGATAAGAAGCCTGGTTCCTAAAAATAGGACCCGACCTTGCATTCCTAATTTCAGGCCTTGAGTTGGTCTCGAGGCAACCTCCACTACTTGAGGATAGGTAACTACGGCCCAATGGGGTTGAGATCCCTAGTGGTCAGAGAGAAACTCTGAATAGAGGGTCCAACAACTCCAAGAAGCATGTTATTTTTTCTATGGCTGGATTCCAAGTGTATAACACCTAGGTTAGCCACCGTTGGGTTTTCCGTTCTCTTAGGAACCATACAGTTAGCCTGAGCAATTGGTAACCGCGAGCTCGAGGGTTTCTCGCAAGGATAACCAACCGGAACTGAAGGCGGAGGTGCAGGCCTAAGTTGCTTGATATCTTCCCTAATGGCTTGGACCAAGCCATTATGAGTCTCAGCTTGTCTAACTAAGATAGGCTCAATTCCAACCACTATCTGTCTAGCCACATCCTTAGCAATAAGGGCAGTATTAGAAGACAAGGTCGAGTTCATTTCCACCAAGACTCTATCAGCCTATTTGTGGAGCCTTTTGTTCCTAGAGGTTCCAATGTCATTAATCATGGATCTCATGGCGGCAGAGTTTTCACTTCAAGCCGCTAGATTGCACTATGTTTCAGTACATTGTCTCTCAAAGGCTTTTCTCATTATTTGTTGGACTCTTTAATCCATAATCTCTAAATGACGTTTGAACATACACATGTAACTCTTGTGAGAATGGCCATCGAGCCTAATACATTCATCTTCTGGGATGACATCTTCACTACCACTCTCGCTGCCGTGGCTATGACACAGTTCATCCCATTGAGATATGGGACTTTGCTTAAGAGGATGCTCGAGCGGGGATCCAATAAGGGCTAAGCCTTCTGCTTACTCATGCTCGAGGGCATTAGACCTCATGGTTCTGATCATTGGTGAATGCTCGAAAATTACGTTCTGGTAATCTATGATGGGGCTAAAGATGATGAAGTCTTGTCTCAAGCCTCCCACTGTGGTCACCAAAAATGCGTGTTTGCTATATTTTGTTTCAAGTGATGTATGTGTGGTCGCTGTAAATGTGAAAGCAAAACAAACATGCAAAAGGGACTCACCGCGACTAGGGAGTGAGCCTAATTATGAACTGCGCATCTTTGACCTCAACCACTCACAGTTTTCTGAGAAAAGGTTGTGATTTATTGGTGTATTTGACTTCGGTTATGTTTATAATACTAGCCAAATATTTACTCGCCCAGATACCTGCGGCCCAGAATGGGCATCCTCAAACCTGTAGCCAAAAGAGGGCCACCCAGACATGGCCGCCCAGACAAGGTCGCCCAGACACTGTTGCCCAGAGAAGGCCGCCTAGAAAAGGGCACCAGCAAGGGACTCCCAGGCCCGGGCACCCAACGAGGGGCCCCCAGCATTCGGTTGCCCACGAGTCGGACATCCAGACCCCGAATCGACTATATATAAAGGGGGGAAACCCTTATACCAAAGGAAATCTCTCACACGCTACACACGCTCTCTCTCTCTCTCTCTCTCGGGCAAGACCTCTCTCTCTCTCAGAGCAAGCCTTGTCCAGGGTAGACCACTCCACACCTCATCCTCCCGTCATCCTTTACGATCACCTCTCTGGAGCAATAGCCGCTCAAACCTCCCACTCCTCTTAGGCTAAGTCCTTTGTATCTATTATGTATATTTATTACCTACTTTCATTACTATTTCATGAGACAAATATACTGACTTGAGCGTCAGAAGGTTCCCCCGCGGGCTACCCCGTTGGCCCCTCTAACTATTTGTTTGAATCTTGTAGGAAATACCAAGCCGGACGTGCATCTAGAGCTTGAGTTCAGCTCATCCTTATGAACCCCATCTCATATCGAACTCCAATACGAAAAATAAGCACATTGACCAAATTCGTCGTAATCATAATTGGCGCCGTCTGTGGAAGGATCAAAAGCTCATGCTTGGCTTAATGTTTCTTGAAAGGCTCAAGCATTCTAAGTGTCAAGTAATTTAATTTTCAACATTTTCTTCAGATTCCTTGGCATTCTCTATGAAGGCCCATCCAAACAAAATTTATAAAGGAGGCTTGATTGAATAAGGTCAAGTATGGCTGCATCGTTTATACCCCCTTTTCACAGGTATTTGGGAAAAAAATATAAAAGATTTTCAAAGTCACCTAGAGCTTCTCAATATCTTCAATTTTATATAGAATTTGGTCCGTAACTCTTCACGGGTTGAAAGTTACGCCCGTTTTAAGCTGTAAGGTAAGTTATATACCTTATCCGCGTTTGGCAAGCCTAGACCAAGTTTCGTGTACTTTATTTCATCAAAAGTTCAAAAACATTTTATTGTTTCCTAGAGCTCCTCAAGAGCTTCAATTTGATATAAAATTTGGTCTGTAACTCTTTACGGATTGGAAGTTGTGCCCGTTTTAAGTTGTAAGTAAGTTATATACCTCACCAGCGTCTAGCAAGCCCAGATCAATTTTCGTGTATTTTCTTTCATCAAAAGTTCAAAAAATTTCTATGGATGCCTAGAAATCTTCGAGATCTTTGATTGATATAAAATTTGGTCCGTAACTCTTCACGGATTGGATTTTATGCCTATTTTAAGTTGTAAGGTAAGTTATATACCTTATCAGCATCTAGCATGCGCAAATCGATTTTAGTGTACTTTCTTTCATCAAAAGTTCAAAAACTTGCTATGAGTGTCTAGAACTCTTCAAGAGCTTCAATTTGATATAAAATTTGGTCCGTAACATTTCACGGATTGGAAGTTATGCCCATTTTAAGTTGTAAGGGAAGTTATCTACCTTACCCGTGTCTATCACGCCCAGATCAATTTTCGCGTACTTTATTTCATTAAAAGTTCAAACAATTTCTATGAGTGCCTAGAAATCTTCAAGAGCTTTGATTTGATATAAAATTTGGTCCATAACTCTTCAAGGATTGGAAATTATGTCTGTTTTAAGTTGTAAAGTAACTTATATATCTTACCAGCGTCTAGCAAGCCCAGATCAATTTTGGTATCCTTATTTTATATGCTTTCTTTGATCCAAAAGCTCAAAAAATCATTATATAAATCTCCAATAACTTTGTTTTGATCGGTGATTTGACTCGTAACTCCTCAAGGAATAAAAGTTATGTTTGTTTAAGTCTCAAAATCGACTTATATAAGGCACGAATCACTACAGTGTTGGATAAACGCCTGCCACTCCTTTGCTATATTTTCTTTAAAATAAGAGGAATTACATTGGTTGAGTAAAACTCTTCGAGGGCTTCATTTTGATATGTGGCTCGCACAATAACTCCCAGTGAGTTAAAAGTTATGTCCATTTAAAGTTACACGATACTTAATGTAAAAGGAAAAATATATAATATAAAAATAATAAGCAAATGATGGTAAGCTTTGACTGGAGTTGGGAATTTTGAATGCCATTTTAGGTAGAACGTAAATTTCCATTTGACCGGCTATAATGCGTTGACCAAACCTTTGGCTTTGACTGCTGTTTTAGGTATAACGCAAAATTCCATTTGACCGGCTATAATGAGTTGACCAAACCTTTGGCTTTGACCGTCGTTTTAGGTACAACATAGAGTTTCGTTTGACCGGCTACACTGTGTTGACCAAAACTTTGGCTTTGGTCGCCGTTTTAGGTACAACGCAGAGCACCGTTTGACCGGCTATAATGCGGCGACCAAACCTTTGTCTTTGATTGCCATTTTAGGTACAACGCAAAGTTTCGTTTGACTGGCTATAATGCGTTGACCAAACCTTTGGCTTTGACCACTGTTTTAGTACAATACAGAGTTTCATTTGACCGGCTATAATACATTGACCAAACCTTTGGCTTTGACCATCGTTTTAGTTACAATGCAGAGTTCCGTTTGACCGGCTATAATGTGTTGACCAACCCTTTGGTTTTAACCGCCATTTTGCTCTCTTCTGCAATTTATGATTGTCTACCACCTATTGAAGTGTTGATCGCCATTTTCCTCTCTTTATGAATTTATGTTTGTTGATCAACCATTAAGGCGTTGACCACTATTTTTCTTTCTTCATCAATTTATGTTTGTTGACCACCTGTTGAAGCGTTGACCGCCATTTTCCTCTCTTCATCAAATTATGTTTGTTTACCACCCATTGAGGCATTGACCTTCACTTTCATTTCTTCATCAATTTATGTTTGTTGACCATCCATTGCGGCGTTGACCGCCACTTTCCTCTCTTCACCAATTTATATTTGTTGACCACCCATTGAGGCGTTGACCGCCACTTTTCTCTCTTCATCGATTAATGTTTGTTGACCACACATCGAGGCATTGACCGCCACTTTCCTCTCTTCACCGATTCTGGTCACAATCCTAAACTACTCCTACAATGATAGTCGGACAAATTATATTCATTGACTAGCCAGCCAGTAGGAAAGCCTGTCTATGCATGCTAGTCACTATGTCAAGTGACCAACTCACTATAATACATCTTGTGTGTAAGGAACAAGGCTTCGCTAGATCCTCACCCACAAACTATCGAGTTAGCAATTAACCGCCGCAATTCTAAATTAGGGGTATTAAAGGAACGAAGTCATCAACTGCACCTTTTATGATTCTAGAACACAAAACATACACAATTCAACACCGAGACGTAGGTGCAAATCAAAATGTACATATAAGTAGCAAGTACAAAAGTGGTGAAGGCACTTATAACAGGACGGTGAAATTACATGATTCACTTTAAGGACTTTACTTGGGCATGCAAGAGACCTCATAACTCCCTTGGAAACCCCAAAACACGTCTATTGTCTCTTTCCATCCTTGACTAATCTAATTACTCTATGAATTTCTCATCTACATAATTTATTCACCCACAAAGCAATTCCGAAGCATACAATTCATCAAATGGGAATACAAGACACCATTGTCAACCACAACAACTAAGCTACCCGCCATGTATGAACATGCCAGTTATTCGCCTACAAGGCACTAACAAGTGTCATTTAATCAAAAAGACGGAATCTCACCATAGTGGAGCTACTTGGTACATTGTGCGATATACATCTCTCAAAATCGGACGTTACTAGAAGCTAAGCACCTTCGGGAGATATTAAGTTTGCAAAAAATTCAAAACAAAAACCATCTTGTAAATTGTGAGGGCTGAGAGAGTTTGTCTTTGTCCATGATCTCCTTTTTATGGAGGTGTGTAATGTTTTTAAGACTGGGGGACTTTGCCTTGGTCGTTTTCTCAATGGTGGCATAAATATTTTTAAGAATGGAGGACTTTGCCGAGGTCATTTTCTTAATAGTAGCGTAAATCTGTTTAAGCTTGGAGGACTTCGCTTCAGTCATTTCCTTATTTCAATGGCGAATAGCTTTTATACTAGGAAACCTCACCTCATTCATTTCCTTAGCTTAGGTGATGCAAATCATTTTAGGATTGGGAGACTTTGCCCCGATTCATAACTTAGACCACTTTATTCTGTTGGCGTGTATTATTCTCATATATTAAGGGACTTCACCCCCAGGTCAAAGGCTAGACGTTGCCTTCGTCACAAATGATGAACTAATTCAAAATCGAGAGCCTTCATCATCAACGAGTGTGAATAGGTTTATTTCGCACCATATGAATCATGCTAGAGCAGCTAGAGGTCAAAACTACCCTTCATAAGACGCAATCCCTCTCAACGCTAGTAAACTTCACCCTCAATCATGTCGCGTAACACGACATCGTGACATACTTAGGAGACTTCATTATTCACTACAAGTTAAAGATCGAGCTATAATTAAGCAACTTAGCCTCTTATCTTGACCCAATAAAACATTTCCAACTGAAAAGTCCAACATGGACCACGCATATTACTGTACCTGGACAACTCACACTTTAACCAACTTTCTGCTAAGCTATTTAGTACCACTACTAGCAACCCACTCGGTAAGAGCAGTATAAGATATCGTCTTCATCTACTTAATGCCACATTCACAATTGCATACATTCTGTGGTGGCACATAATCAACATTTCCAAACCACGAACACAACTTCTTGACAATCATGACGACAATAGTAAAAACCCCTTCAAAGGGTGACAATCTAAAGAAGTAACAATAAGGAAAAAATGGTCCAATACCCGTGATAGTCTATTTCAAGGTTGTCTTGAGCTTTTTTACAAATAATCTAAAACTCCTTTCACAGCCTATTTAATCTAGCAATGATCGCTGTGATCAAGGGAACACATAATAAAGGATCACTGAGTCCTTAGAAATAGTTCGCGATCTTAAGGATAGAATAACAAGATTAATATGTACCAAGGAATGTGTATGCCATATCAGGCATCCTTAATGGTCTTTCGTCATGAACATCTTATAAACTCACCTTGTAGAGTTTTTTTATATATGATGCCAACATAGGCTACCACCATAGGCTATGAAAAATTCATCTTTGGTAAGTTACACATTGCGTATAAATACTTTTCATCCCAGCATTAGTGAGGGTTCATGTGATCTACTTATAACCACTCAACATGAGCCATGCCAAACTCATCAGTTCATAAATAAATGTCTAGGACAAATGAATGTTAGTCGTTGACGTCCTAAGACAATGATATACCATAAGGTTGTCACTTGAAAGGTAATGGCCTTAGAAATGTGCTATTTCTGACAATATAGTCTTTATTTTGATATTTATTCCTGGCATATCCATTATCAAACAAGTCTGTTATATTAACCTATTTGGTTTGATTTACTGCCTCAACTGTGCTTGATTTTATCCAAGTATTCTGCGCGTAACACCTGACAATTATCCACGTACGTACAAATCACTAAGGTATGCCCTGGTGCAATCACCCGCAACGGGTGCAATGCATATCACCATGGTCCGCCTTGGTGTAATCACCCATAACGTGTGCAATTCTTACCACCATGGTCGGCTTTGGTGCAATCAGCCGTAACGGGTGCAATGCCTATCATCATGGTATGCCTTGGTGCAATCACCCACAATGGGTGCAAGACCTATCACCATTGTCCATCCTGGTGCAATCATCCACAACGGATGCAATTCTTACCGCCATGGTCCGCCCTGGTGCAATCACCCACAACGGGTGCAATGCCTATCATCATGGTATGCCCTGGTGCAATCACTCGGAGGGGGAACAATAACTGATGCCATGACTCGCTTGACGGTTATCTAAAGATAGACCATTAAGCACCAATATCTACGTTTCATTCGATATATATGATATATAGTTTATTATATAGGATCACTTGAGCAAACACTGTGCACTAGCAAGTCACGGCTAAGGATTGACGTGTAATCCACTCCATGGCTGAACTTGGAATGACCAAAGTTCCCCCATGAAGTGGGGGGACTATATGTTTGTAATACTAGCCTAGTATTTACTCACCCAGATACCCGCGGCTCAAAAAGGGCGCCCTCAAACCAGCTGCCCAAAGAGGGCCGGCCAAACATGGCCGCTTAGAGAAGGCCGCCCAGTGAGGGGCACCCAGTGCCGGGCGCCCAGACTCCAAATCGACTCTATATAAAGGGGGGAAACCCTCATACTAAAGGCACTCTCTCACACACTACACATGCTCTCTCTCTCCAAGGCAATACTTCTCTCTCTACCGAGGCTAGCCTCGTCCAGGGTAGACCACTCCATGCCTCGTCCTCTCGTCGTCCTTTACGGTCACGGAGCAATAACTTCTCAAACCTCCCACTCTTCTCAGGCTAAGTCCTTTCTATCTATTATGTATATTTATTACCCATTTTCATTACTATTTCATGAGATAAACACGGACTTGATCATCGGAGGGGTCCCTCGTGAATTACCTCGCGGGCCCCTCTAATTGTTTGTTTGAATCTTGGAGGAAATATCAAGCCAGGTATGCAGCTAGAGCTTGAGTTCAGCTCGTCCTTACGACCCCATCTCATACTGAACTCCAATATGGTGAAGAAGCACACTGAACAAATTCGTCGTAAACTGGTTATACCGTGAGTTTTGCTATGCTTCAATTAAGAAGACTTTGTTAAATATTTTTGTGGATTTTTTATGTATTTTTTATGATAGAAAATTAAAGATAGAGATCTAACTCTAGTGGCAGTTATAGTGACGGAGCGGGGCCCACGGACATCTTTACTCGTACACCTAAAAGTTAGGAGTTGGGGTGGAGACAAGCCTAAGAGCTCAGCAATCCACTTACAAGCCCGAGTTGATTAGGTTCTTAAGCTTGGCACCCTTGACTTATAATAACTCGAATGAGTTTAGGTCTAACAAGATTAATGTGGAGCAAACCATATTCAGGTTATTAGATTAGGACCAATGTAATCAAGGGACAAGCCTTGGCCATCAAAGCCCTAATTGGTGCGAGCCTATGTTCACCTGACTTATCAAGCAGTAGTGTTAAGGCCAACACAATCAAGTGACAACGCCTTGGCCGTCAAAGCTTTAAGCTAAAGCCTCATATCTGAACTTGTCGATTTATGGGAACAGATTAAAACTGAAAAGTCATACCTGAAACCCGAGAACTGTATTACTATGGAGGTAAGTACAACAAAGATCTATGTTACGCTATGCCTAGCTAAGTTATGCAACTCTTAGGAATGAGCACAAATGTGCTGTAAAGAAAAACCTGAAGGAGTTTTGTATTGAGTCTATATGTACTACTTTGGACTGACGCAGAGTCCTTTATTTATAGAAAAAGAAAAAAAACATTGTGCTTCTAATTTCACGACAACTTCACCACATTTGGCCGCTAAGCTCCTATCTTGCTCGAGCTCACTCTTCACCAACATGTCTTGAGTTTTTTGAGTGAAATCCTTGATCCCCATGTCTGGATTTTCAGTAGAAGTTCCTTCTAGAAGTCCCACGTCCTCCTGAATTAAGCTTAAGGCCCAATCACTTGAAATTGCACTCCAAGCTATTTCCTCGAACTTGAAAACTACCATTCTTACAGCTTTTTTAGCATCCCCTCGAGCTCGAGCTTACTTCATCCTTCAGGCATCTCGAGCCTTGAGTGGCTAGTACCCTTGTCTAGGGTAATAATGCTTCCCAAGTACTGGGATCGAGATGCGGCTATCACAACACCTAAAGGCCTAACTCCCCTTGAGGAAGACCTCGCGTGATGGCCATGTGGTACTTTACCTAAAAATGGCATCGTCCTAGCCTTATCAAAATTGGGGTGTAAACATCCATCTTGAAAAATGAATCTAAAAAAGTATTTTTAGGAGCACCAGGTCACATGAGTACGCCCCTTAATTTTATTCTATTTTTTTAAAAAAAATATGCGGTGCTAGGGAAGTTTCATTCGAGTGCTCCGCGTTTTGGTCATATTCAATCCTATTTGTTTTACCCAAAGACAAATTCATACTCTTAAGTGTTCCAATAAATCAATGAAGCGTATGTGAGGGGTTTTTTTTTTTTTTTTTTTTTTTTGCCATTTCCAGTTGGGAATTTATCCCAAAAATGTAAACCATTAATGAAAATTTTATTCAAGTAATCTAATACTATAATTATGAAGTAGAAGTTATAGGAGTAATTAATACTAATCATGTCCATTATACAAGATTTCATGCTGATCTTGATAACTTAATCATGTGCTTTTAATTGTAGCAGCTTAGTATTCATATAAGATAATAACATATTTTTTAATCGTTTGACCATATGAGATGCACACCCCAATGCTAACCCACTCTTTAACCTAATTAGACCCACTTGTGACCCAACCGTTAAAAAAATTTGTCACCACATTGACACTAATTTTACAGTAGGATGAAATTAAATACGCTAAATTAATATTTAATTATTCTTATTTTACTCGCGGTCCTATTGTCAAATTAATGTCTAGGTGGTGAAAGTTTTTTAAATCGTTTTGTCATGAGCGAATTTAATTAGGTTAAAGTGGTTCATTAGAATGATATATTACAATGGGTATGCATTTGGACCTTAATATCCCACTAAAGATTAAAATCTTCCTTTGGCAAATGTTGATTGATTGCCTAGCAACGAGTGCCAGGCTCCGTCATTGGATTCCTGGGCTCTCCCTCTCTTGTGCTTGGTCTGGGTTTGAGAATGAAGACGTTTCTTATATCATGCCATCTCGCTAGCGTGCCAAGTACATTTGGGGAGCATTTTCCTTGTATGGTTGCCCCCCATCCCAAACAACCACACTTTTGCTGAGAAATTGAGATCGTGCAGAAACCATAGGAAACTATACAAGTTCATTATTCTTTGTTGGCAAATTTGGAAGGACAAGAATAACGATCTCTTAAGGGTGTTACGTCTAATTCAGTCAAGCCAATTATCCTAGCTAAACAGATGGCCTATGAATGAGGCTTCTGTAATGAGCTAGAGGAAAGGGAGATATTACAGAACTAAGAAAGGATTGGCATGATAGATTTCTTGGACCCCGCCTATTTGAGGATGGATGAAGCTCAATTTCAATGGGTCTAGACATGGGAAGATGTTTGCTGCCGGTTTTATTGCCCGTGATGATCTTAGAGATGTTATTTTTGTAGGAACTAGAAAGCTTGCGAGGCTCCCATTATTGGGGCTGAGGCTGCTGATGTGAAATATGCTCTTTTCTATGCCGCTTGGAGGGGGGTTGGAAGAGTTATTCTTGAAGGAGTTAATGAGGTTGTCATTAAGGCACCTAAGGGGTTGTACTCCATTCCTACATATATCGTGACCATTGTCGAAAATATTCGGACTATTATCTCTTCTTTTGAACAAATTTCCTTCATCATGTCTTTAGAGAGACGAATAGGTCAATAGATTGGTTAGCTAATGCTTGTCATGAGAGTGTGGGCATGTTCGTTTGGGACCGTGCTCCTTCTCGTGTATTTCTTTCTATTTTGCGAGCTGAGGCCTTGGGTTTCTCTCTCTTGAGAGGACATCCTTAAGGCATGAGGCTCTATCCTTACCTATATAAAAAAAATATTGTCATGTGGCAATACAAAAAGATAGTGCTCTGACACATAATTTTGTACTTATGGAGCAACACCATCAGATTCATAGCCAAAAATGTCATTGCTATAATCAATGTCAGTGTGCTAATCTCTGCCATCACCATGCAAATTGAATCAATGTAAAGAGCATCATGTTTGATCCTAATGCAAATCCTACTGACCTTGATTGATCCTATCAATCTCATTTGTGACCTATCATACTTCAATCCTATGGCCGAGTTGTATTGATGAGTTGTACATTTTATATTTTTTATACCACATTCCTAAGATATTTTCGGCTATTACATGTATGTCATGACATAAATCTTTTTATATTTAGGCTTCATACGAGTTGGAGCAAGGACATCTTAAAAAGTAATGAACAATAGGCTCAAATGGACAATTTCAAAGGCTATGATGAGGACCCCAGCCAAGTGTGGAAAAAAAGAACCCATCAAGCCAAATATTTGGTCCTACAATTTAAAGCAACTTTTCGCTAGTAGTTAATATACATATATCGCCAAGAGAGATATAAATTCTCAAGAAGGTCAAAGCATAAGTGGTCAGAGTACTGGGGGAATCAAAACAAGAACTAAGTCAACATCAATCAAGGGAGTTATAAATCTATGAGTTTTCCTTTCTCCTTTTGAACTTTTGATTTGTAGAACTCTTTTGGAGGAGTCGACTTCTAGTTTAGGGGCAAAGAACAAGTAGCCTTCCAGATCTCGGATTTATATTTTTTCGATAATGACTTTTCTTATACTACAACCGCACCCCCCGTGGGGATTCTATATTTTAGATTGGTTTTGCTTTTATGTGCTTGTGGCCATGATTTGATTTACCAACTTATTAGTGTGTTGCATAAGGGGTCAGGGTTGGGGAGGAAAGAATTTGTTAGTGCTATTGAGATAATCTGTGCTAACTCAGAGTGGTTAGATGTGTTATGCCCTTATAGTATTTCATTACCCTAAGCCATGATTAAGTATTAATTCAGGTTTAACATGAAATTAGGTGTGTGTTTACACCCCAAACTTGAGGGAGTTGGGACGATGCCATTTTGTGGCAAAGCACCACGTGCTTATCACAAGAGGCTATCCTCGAGGGAGATAGGGCCTTTAGGTGCTAATATAATAGCGTTTTGAGCCCAGCTGCTTGAGGAGTTTAAAACCCCTTTAGGGGTATCAGCCACTTGAGGCTCGAGATGGTTGAGGGGGTGAAAGGAGCTTGGGCATGAGGGACTTCCTAGAAGGCTACAAGACAGGTGGTTTTAGAGCTCGAGGTAGTTACTTAGAGTGAAATTTCAGATACGCGATCCTCAAGCCTGTCCAAGAGAATGTGAGGCATCTAGAAGGAAGTCTACCAAAAAAAAAAGTGGATATGGGCTTTTGAAAAGATGTTCGAGCACACCAATTAAGGGCATGCTCATTGCCCACTCAGTGCACCAAAGGAGCTTTGAGGCCAACGTGCGAAGAAAATGCCGTGGAATAAAAATGCAACAGTTATTTCTATTTTCTATAAATAAGAGACACTATTGTAGTAGTAAAGTGTCCAACACCACTCATACAAACTTCTTCAATTTTTTTTATAGCACACTAGTGCTTTTTACCTAGGAATCACTCCTTAATAATTCAAGTGAATTTAGGTTTGTGTTATTGTTTAAGAGCTTTGACGGCTAAGGCTTGACCTTGATTGCGTTGGTTCTCATCTAGTGACCCAAATATGGTTTGCTGCACTTTAATATTATCTGAGTTTAACTCATTCGAGTTATTACAAGTCAAGGGTGCTAGGCCTAAGAATCTGATTGACTCGGGCTTGTAAGTGGATTGCTGAGCTCTTGAGTTTGTCCAGCTCCTAACTTTTAAGTGTATGAGGAAAGTTGTTTGTGGGCCTTACTCTATCACTGTAACTACCACTTGAGTTAGGTCTATATCCTTTTAATTTTCTGTCAACATACATATTGAAAATCCACAAAAAATATAAAAGTCTCCTTAATGGAGCATAGGTAGAATTTACCTAGCTTAGCCTTAATTGGGTCCCCAAATGAGCACTCTGTCGAACAAAGTCCTATATCGTGAGGGGATGAGACAAGTCATAACTATGGCAATGAACACGGAGGTGATGATGACATCCCAGAAGACGAGCATATTAGGCTTGATAGCTATTCTTAAAAGAGTTTTATGGCCATGCTCAAACGTTGTATAAAGCTCGTTGATCAAAGGATTGAACAAGCCATGAAAGAAATCTATGAAAAACGTGCTGAAACAAAGGGCACTCTAGCAGCCCAGCATGAAAACTTTGTTGCAATGAGAGCTATAATCAATGAAGTTGGGGCCTCAATGAATGAAAGGCTTCATAGAGAAACTAACAGAGTCTTGTTTGAGATGAACTCAGCCTTATCTTCTACTGCTACCCTTATAGCTAAGGATATGGCAAGGCAAATAATAAGCTGTAGTTGAGCCTATCTTAGTCAGGCAAGCTAAAACTCTCAATGGCTTATTCCATGCTATTAGAGAGGATATTAAGCAACTCAGGCCTGTTCCTCCTCCTTCAATACCAACTGGGTATCCTTGTGATGTTCCTTCGAGCTCACGAATTCCAGTTACTCAGGTTGACATCACAGTCCCCGAGAAAAGGGGAAACCCAACTGTGGCTAACCGAGGTGTTTCTCACTTGGATTCTGGCTATAGAGTTGATAATGCATCCTTTGGGGTTGCAGGACCTTTGAATTAAGGATACTCTTTGGCTTTGAGGGATCTCAATGCTAACGTACAAGTAACATCTATCCTTGAGATGGGGGGCACAACCGTTCATACCCTCCTCATGCTGGAAAGGTTGCTTTAAGGCCTACCTAAAGCCTTCAAATAGGTGTGTGGGGGCTAATACCCAATCCTTAAGAACAAGCCCTTCCTCTTAGACCTCTTTCCACATAAGGAACTCGGGGGGAATTTAACTACCCTTGTCCTCAAGGTTAAAACTTGGGGATTGATCAAGAAAGGATGGCCCAACAGCTTGTCAATGTAGGTGTGCCTTCAAGCAAGCCACATAACTAAGAATCTATTGGAACATACTTTGTGGCCAACCAAATGAATGGCTAGAATGACCAAGGGGGTTGGGGCAATAACTGTTCCCACATCCGATTGTAATAGAAGCTCAAAAGCATCCTGCTGATCCCCCTTGAGATCCTATGCCACTTGGGGGACAATGGCAGGCGCATAACCATGTGCCAAACTTACCCCTCCAAGTACACTTGGCTAACCTTATCAAGCAGATGTACGAGCCAGGCCTCAGAAGGGTCAACAGACCCTACTATCGTAAACCATATCTTGACTACATTGATATGGATTACTCTTTTTCTCGAGGACACAAAACCCAGAGTTTACCATTTTCTCAGAAGAAGGAAGTGTGTATGCTCTCGAGCATTTGGCAAGGTTTAATTACCAATGCAGGGAAGCAGCTAATAACCTATATCTGAAACTTAGGTTGTTCCCTAGTTTTCAAAAAGGGATTGCCTTTCAATGGTACATTAGCTTACCACCCAATTCCATCTATTGTTGGGATGGCATGGCTTCGCAATTCTAGGCCTAGTTTCCCAGGATGGAACTAGGAACCTGATGTATTTTTCTACGCCTATCAAAATTTAATATAAAACCCTATCTATTAAACACATCTAAATTGAAGTGTAGGGCAAGAGGGTGTCGAACCACAACGACTGAGAGTACGTGAAATTATTCTATGTCCTAAATTGATTTGAATAAAATTGAGAGGTTTTTGTATTAATTAATCTAGAAAAGGATAATTAAACTAAAATAATCTACTTCTAATCGAAAAATTGTATTGAATTGGAACCTAGGGTTTCGAATCCATCATTTGTCAGTTATTTTTGCGTTAACTCTTAACTTGGGCTTATTAATTGGCACACCGGTAGTGGTTGAGGCTACAAGCTTCAACCTACTAAGGGGATGTTGTTAGGATCACGTATTGACCCTATCTAACTAAAGCATAAGGAAAATAGGCTCAACCTAACATATTATTAATTACTACGTATTGACCCTTTCTAACTAAAGCATAGGAAAGATAGGCTTTAATTAACAATTCAATTAGTACTATTACTTAATTAATTAATCCTAAGACTATAAGCACAAAGAATTAATTTATAAATATTAATATTTACAATTAAAATTTACAAACTCAATAATCACATTAATTGAATAAACAATTAAAGCATAATACTTCACAGTATTTCTCACAATCAAGCAATTTATGTAACAAATAAATTATCCCAAAATTAAAAGCAATACAAAAGTAAAAAGGCTAAGACTTCATCTAACCTCAGAGAGCAAGCTAGCTTTCCATCAAGGATAACCCGGTGAAGGAGGTGATGTATGAACTCATGTTGATCTCCATGCTAATTTCGCTCTCGTTCCAATTTAACGAAAAAAATAAAATAAAGGGGAAGAGAGAGAGAGCTGCGAAGCGAGAGAGAAGTCTACGAACAGAAAGAGAGAGCCGAGAACAGAGCCAAATTCTCCAAATCAGAGAACATCTTCAAATCTCAACTCCCCTCCCAATTTAAACGCTGCCCTGCTACTAAACAAAACCCTAAGTCGGTGCTGTTGGTGGGCCGGTGTTTGCGTGGGCTCAACAGAAGGATGACAGAGGGGCCACACAAGCTGGGCTGAAGGTGAGGCGGTGCTGGAGGTGGGCCGAACAGGGGCGTCAGTGTGCTGGGTTGAGAAGAGGACGCGGGTGTCGATGGGGGGCTGGGCCAAATGTGAGACTCTGGTTTTTTAAGGTTCGTGGCTGAACAGGACACGCTTTGGGCTAGTGCGGGTGGGCCGGAGGTGATGAGAGGAGCTGGGCTGAGGTCTGGGCCTAGTGTTGAAGATGATGAATAGTGCAGGTGCAGGTCGGGCTTATACGTTCTCGTGTCGAATCTCGAATTGACTTGGTTTAATTGTTTGCGCATCGAGTTTGTCTTATTTGCACCAAAATTTGACAATTTTTGGAACTTTAATTTCAAACCTGTTAAACATAAAAATTGCCAAAATGAGTGTAGACCTATAATTAAATAGGTGCAAAATAATTAAAATATAAATTAAAAGATGAGTAAATTTGAGACGCATTGACACCCCTACACCTAACCTTTGCTAGTCCTTGAACAAAGCATGGAATAGTCATAACGACTCAAGCGACCAACTACCCCTACCATCCCAACCTTCACCCAGTTTTCCAAGATTAACACTTATATTACAATTCCAGACAAGATTAAATCATCTAGAACATTCTCCAATTCCATAAATTTAGATGATTAAACTTCAAAACTCGTCATAGAACTTCATTAACCTTGTATCAACCAATAGGAACTACACAAGCAACGCACAAATGAAAGTGAATAGGATTTCATGTCACAAAATCTCCTCAAATTCTTGCTTCCAACCAAATATATAAAGGTTTTCTGCACCTACATTATTGAATCACCTTAACATATGCCTATACATAGAGAAATTTTAAGTGGCATATGAGTGACCACTTTACAACTTTTTGACCTCAGTATAGTATAAAAGAAGAACAACTTTATCATGAACACACTTCGATATTCACTTTCTTCTTTTTCTTTTGCCTTTTTTTCTCTTTGGAGGAAACTTTTTTTTTCTTTTTTTCCTTTCATTTTTTTCATATTTTTTTTCTTTTTCTTTTTCTATTTTTTTTTCTATTTTTTCGTTTCCTTTTCTTTTTCCATCCAATTTTTGGACTTTCGCATACCAAGTACCTCAACTTTACATTCGACATTAATCAAAATCTACTTTACATCGTATCAAGAGGCTAGGATTAAGATAAGCCAATAGGGTAGGCATGCAAAACTCAAGATATATAGGGTTGTTTACTCAAATTTTTCAGATTTTTCACAATACGAAAGCCCTGTGTATAGTGAATATGTGAGCCGCATGAGTAGGACCCATTAATATCAACATTGATCGACAAAAATCACTAACAAGTATGGAGTAGAATCATTTAATTTCATGGAATTAAGAAAACGGAGTAAACAACTAATCCCACTATCATCCTAACATACGCGTCGATCAAGAAAAACTTGGCTAAACGTTTATAATGCACACTCAAAATGCACAAACGATGTTCAAAATTTTAAAAATTTGACCAAAAAAATAAGCACATGAAAATGAGCCTCACCCCCACACCTAAATCATGCATTGTCCTCAATGCAACAAAGTAAATCATTAAAGCACAAGAAATAGGTGAGATAGAGCAATACAACCTGAAAAGGCGGCGTGAACATTTATATATGACTTCTTCAACCCGGGACAAGAACCTGAAAAGAGAGAAAACAAGTGTCCAAGAAACTAATTAATTCAAAAACTAAGCTAAAAACAAGAATTAACAAAACCTAGGCTGTCTCCTAAGAGCGCTAAGTTTTACGCCTTTAGCCGGGCGCAATGAATCCAGTAAAGATCAAGTATCAATCATGGTGTCCACCAAAGAGACGACTTCAATAAGCTGTTGATCAACAATGCCATCCAACTCAACTACAGGTTTGAGCCTTTGACCATTTATAGTGAATGTATGACCATCTTTTGGGTGGCATATCTCAATAGCTCCCGAGGGGTACACCTGCTTAACCATAAAAGGACCATCCCACCTAGACCTTAACCTTTTGATCAGGAGAAAATGTTTTCCTCAAAATATGTTTATCATGAAAAGCCTTGGTTTTAGCTTTATAAATCTTTGCATTCTCATTAGCTTCATTTTTCAACTCCTCAAGTTCACTCAATTGAAGCTTTCGGTTAGATCCAGCTTGGTCTAAGTCAAAATTCAAAGCCCTAGTGGCCCAATAAGCACGATGTTCTAACTCAACCAGTAAATGGCACGCCTTACCAAAGACTAACCTATAGGGTGACATACCAAGTGGGGTCTTATAGGCCGTGCAGTAAGCCCAAAGAGCATCATTCAACCTAAGTGACCAATCTTTCCTATCAGGACGAACCGTTTTCTCAAGTATAGACTTGATCTCAAGGTTGGAAAGCTCTACTTGACCACTAGTTTGGGGATGATAGGGGGCGGCAATCTTATGATGCACTGAGTACTTCCTAAGAAGTGCCTCAAACGACCTATAAATGAAATGCTTACCACCATCACTAATGAGTGCTCTAGGGGTACCAAAGCGGTTAAAAACGTGGTTCTTGATAAATTGCATGACCACTTTGTGGTCATTGGTCCTAGTAGTATAGTCTCAACCCATTTAGACACATGCTCGACTCCTAAAAGTATGTAAACAAACCCAGAAGATGTGGAAAATGGTCCCATAAAGTCAATACCCCAAACATCAAATATTTCCACTATTAAAATGGGGTTCAAAGGCATCATGTCTCGACGAGTCATTGCACCTATGCGCTGACAACCCTCATATGCAAGAAAAAACTGTTATGACCCGAGATTCCAAGACTTGAGAAGGTTTGGTGCTTGAAGTGTGGGCTGCTGGTAGCTGCTGCAGGGGGATGATTTAGTGCTGTTATGTTGCTATTTAGCTACTGCTATGTTGCTGTTGAAGGTGCTGCTATGTTCTGTTGTTGCTGGTCGTTTTGGGTGGTTGCTGCTTGGTGGGGTTGTTAGCTAATATTGATGTATTAGTCTTAGCTTAGTTCATTTAGACCTTTCCTTAGCTGATAAAGCGTTGTTAGCACCTGTATTGTAATAACCTGCAGTAAGCATGCTGCAGTGTTGGTACTTAGCACCATAAGCTAGAGTTAGAAGATATTTTGGTATTTAGTTAGTTAGATATTTTTAGTTGAATTAGATATTTTCCTATTAAGAGTCCGTTAGTAGTTTAGTCTAGGTTCATTGTATTAGTTGCTTTGTAATTGCCTATAAGTAGTAGTTGAGCTGTAATTTCAGATCATTCAATCAAATAATCTACAAAATATCTCTTTTGAGATCAAATTCTCTCTCTCATCTAACTCTCTCTATTTCTCGTCCCTAATTCTCTAATTTCTCATCTCAATTTACTTCTTTCTCATCTCATACTCTCAATCTATCCTAATTTTACTTAGCTTACGCTTGTGTTTCAATCACGAGCGTAACATAGACCAATAAAAACCACACTATAGGACTTTTGCATTAGTCCTACGACCTCCAAAGTGTCCTCCACATGCATATGAGTGACAAAAAGATAAAATGCTATGATACTCACACTCTGGAACACATCTACGAATTATTTGGTCCGTGCAATATTTAAACAGGTTAGGGTCATCCCAGTAAAAGTGCTTTACTTGAGAGTAAAACCTATCATTTTCTTGCTTAGACCAAGTAGATGGAATCGCACATGTAGCGAGGAAGTTAACAATATCTGCAAACCAAGGGCTATGTGAATGGGAGACAACAAAAAGCTGCTCATCAGGAAAAGAATCATGCATTGAAATAGACGAATCATATGCTCAAAGAAAAATCCTAGAAAGATGGTCAGCTACCACATTCTCTGCACCTTTCTTATCTCTAATCTCAATGTCAAACTCTTGAAGTAGAAGAATCCATCTAATGAGCCTAGGTTTCGTTTCTTTCTTTGAGAGTAAATATTTCAATGCAGCATGGTCAGAATAGATAATGACTTTTGACCTCAATAGATAGGAACGAAACTTGTCAAGAACAAACACAACAGCTAGCAACTCCTTTTCAGTGGTGGTGTAATGGCGTTGGGCATCATTAAGAGTTTTACTAGCATAGTAAATGACATGAGGCACTTTGTTTACTCTTTGACCTAGGACAGTGCCTATAGCAAAATCAGAAGCGTCACACATAATTTCAAAAGGGAGAGAGTAATCGGGGGTTGCATAATGGGGGATGAAACAAGTAATGACCGAAGCTTTTGAAAAGCTTCTAGGTACGACTCATCAAATTCAAATGATGTCTCCTTAACTAGAAAGCTAGTTAATGGTCTGGCCAGTCTTCCAAAGTCCTTAATGAATCTCCTATAGAACCCTGCATGGCCTAGAAAAGACCTAATTTGCTTCACATTTGAGGGAGGGGGTAAGTTAGCAATTAGGTCTACCTTGGCCTTGTCAACCTCAATCCCCTTCTTAGACACCCTATGACCCAATACAATTCCCTCTTGAACCATGAAGTGACTCTTCTCCCAACTCAAAACAAGAGTGGTTTCCTCACATCTTTTCAACACAAGTGTCAAATTCTGCAAACATTCATCAAACGAAGGTCCAACGAGAAATCCGTCTACCATGTCAAAAAAGATGGACATCATGCATCTCTGAAATGTAGCGGGTGCATTACACAAACCAAATGGCATCCTACGACAGGCAAATGTGCCGAAGGGGCACGTCAAGGTCGTTTTCTCCTGATCCTCTAGGTAGACTGCTACCTGGTTATATCCTGAATATCCATCAAGAAAACAGTAAAAGATATGACCAGCTAACTTCTCCAAAGTCTAGTCACTAAATGGTAGAGGAAAATGGTCCTTCCTAGTGGCAGAGTTAGGCTTGCTATAGTCAATACAAACTCTCTAGCCCGTGGTCTCCCTACTAGGAACTAACTCTCCGTCACTACTCCTAATCACCGTGATGCCCGACTTCTTTGGAACTATCTGAACAGGATTAACCCATCTACTATCAAAAATTGGGTAAATGATATCCGCATCAAGCAATTTCACAATCTCTTTCTTTACCACTTCCTTCATGTTAAGATTTAACCTCCTTTGCATCTCTCTAGTTGGTCTAGCATTCTCATCAAGGAAAATCCTATGGATACAAATGGAAGGGTCTTACCCCTTAGATCAGCTACAGACCACCCAGTGGAACCCTTATGATCACTAAGCATTATCATCAATGCGTCTTCTTCTTCCCTAGACAACTGAGAAGAGATAATCATAGGTAAAGTGTCATCAGGTCCTAAGAAGGCATACTTAAAAGTAGATGGCAGAGACTTAAGTTCAAGTTTGGGTGGTGAAACTATGGAAGGCAAAGCTGGGGAATCCGAAAGCGTAGGTGAAGCTTCTACTTTTGACAACCAATGACAAGTCTCTAAAGAGGCACACAACTCAAGCAAATCATTCATCTCTCTAATGTCAGTTGCAACCTCAAAATCATCAGAACAATCATATACTAGTGCTCGCTCAAGGGAATCACTAACTAGGATAGAAGGGAGTGTTTGGTCCACCAAATCATCAAGAACATCCACCCAGAAACACTCCGACTCATCCTCACTAGTGGGTGACAATGAAGCCTTAAAAATATTCAACCTAATAGTCATATTGGCAAAGCTAACATTTATTACCCCAGATCTACAATTGATGGTAGCATTGGCCGTCGCTAAGAAAGGCCGACCTAGAATGACAGGGACATGGTTTTTTGAATGATAGAAGGTTCCATATCAAGCACGAGGAAATCAGCAGGAAACAAGGCTTTGTCTACTCTCACTAGCACGTTAATCAGCTGACCACGGGGGATCCTAGTTGACCTATCTGCTAATTGCAAGGTCACCGTGGTGGGTTGCAACTCTCCCAGGTCTAACTTCTCATAAATCGAGTAAGGAATAATGTTGACACTCGCTCCTAAGTCTAGTAAAGCACTATTGATCGGGTAGTCTCCAAGTGAACAAGAGATGGTGGGGACACCATGGTCTTTGTACTTAATCAGAGTGTCACACTTCATAATGGAACGCACTTGCTTAGCTAAAAACACTTTCTTAGGCAGATGTGCTCTAGATCGCCTCTTTTGGTTCAGTAGATCCTTGATGAATTTCACATAAGTCAGGATCTGTTTAATTGCATCAAGAAGGGGAATGTTTATCTTTACTTGCCTAAACATCTCCAAAATGTCTTCCCACTTCTTGTCCTTCCCATTTGGATGTGGTGCAACTAAAGCCTGGGGGAGGGGTACTCTAGGTTCATATGAGGAAGGAAGATCAGAGGCTTTAGGAATGGGAGAAGTGTGCGTGACCTCATCGGTCCTCTTCTCTCTCTCCTTGCTCTTCTTTTCTTCCTTACCACTCATGGATACTTCACTCTCATCACTCAGCCCATTGTCAACCTCCTTCCCATTTCTCAACACTGTAATGGATTTTGCTTGTTCTTGCTGGGAAGGATAGTTGTCTTCCCTCACACAGTTCCTAGGGTTCTCTATCGCCTGGCTAGGGAGTCTCCCCTCATCTCTCCTACTCAGAGTGTTAGCTAGTTGACCTATTTTGGTTTTGTAGCTTTGAAATTGATTGTGTATGGGAGTCGAGGAGTTGGGAATTAGCTTCTAAACCTTTTAGTGCACTCAAAACCTTCTCTTCAAAATTCGAATTAGAGCTCAAATTAGGAGGTTGAGAGTAGTTGGAAGCATACCCTTACGGTTGAAAACCGAGGGGTCAGGGCATACCAGATTGTTGAGGTCGTGGGTTCGGTTGTTGTGGCATAAACTATCATTCTCCTCCTTGCCTCCAGGAGAAGTTTAGATGGTTTCTCTAGCCCGGATTATACGTGTTCGAGTATGGGTCGTTCCTTGAGAATCCTTGGGCTGCATTAACCTGTTCCTCTGACCACTCAACAATAGGTGAAGCAGATGGGAAATCAAGCATACAATGAGAGACACTAAAACATGAAGAACAAGCACTATGCATGTTTTGAACAATAGACACATTAGGTATAGTAGGGGGAGTCAATGTCATCTTAAATAAGGAAGTAAGTAGCTCTACAGAAGAGGCAAGAGAGTCGACTTTCTTATCTAAGATGGAAGTCCATGCAATTTCATGTACTTCTCCTCTATTTACCCTAGCAGCATTTAAACTTGCACGTGCAGCATTCTGTTGTGAGTTCTCCTTCAAATGTTCAAACAATTCCCATGCCTCATCCTCATTCTTCCTAAGGAACTGGCCACCACATGAGGCATCAACAGTTTGTTGACCCTTTTCATTTAACCCATAATAGAAATTTTGGACTCGTTGCCATTTAGGGATAGCATGATGTGGACAAGCTCGTAAGAGTTCCCTAAACCTATCCCAACTCTCATGAAACTCCTCAATAGGTAGTTGGGCGAAGGTGTTAATAGATCTCCTAGCAGTGTTAGTCTTACTAATGGGATAGAATTTCTTAAGGAATTCTTGTTGCATTTGAGTCCAAGTACTAATCATCCCACTAGGTAAGGTGCCTAGCTAATACTTAGCCTTATCCTTCAAAGAGAAAGGAAAAAGCTGAATTAGGATGGCGTCATCACTAATGTTAGGAATCCTGAAGGTTGAACAAACCTCCATGAAACTGTCCAAGTGTGTGTATGGGTTCCCATTGCCTAAGCCGTGGAATGAAGGAAGCATTTGCATGGTATGTGGCTTAAGCTCGAACTGATGGGCTACCGGTGGCAATCTAATGCACGAAGGTGAGGTGTATGTGGTGGGAGTAAAATACTCCATAAGCGGATGTGGTTGTTGTTCATCAGCCATTGCGGTTTGTACTCGGTGTTGGGTTCTAAAGTCTCTTAAGGTCCTTTCAATTTCAGGGTCAAATCTAATAAGGTCAAGAGACAAAGAGCGGCGACCGTGTATGAATAAACAACCACAAGAAGCAAGTCAAACTCAAACTAAAACTAACAAAAAAACAAATAATAAACTATCGTATAATCGACCTATGCACGAAAATCACAAGATGAATAATGCTTAAAAAAAAAAAAAACCTTTTTAAGAAAAGTAAAGGAAATTTTTTTTATATTTTTTTAATTTTTTTTTTAAAGAAAGAGGCAATAATAATTAAAAACAATTAGAGAAAATTAAAAATCAAAGAAAATTACAAAAATAAAATCACAAAATCTTGATGTGTTTTTCTACGTCTATCAAAATTTAATATAAAACCCTATCTATTAAACACATCTAAATTGAGGTGTAGGGAGGGAGGGTGTCGAACCACAGGGACTAAGAGTACGTGAAATTATTCTATGTCCTAAATTGATTTGAATAAAATTGAGAGATTTTTTGTGTTAATTAATCTAAAAAATGACAATTAAACTAAAATAATCTACTTCTAATTGGAAAAGTGTATTGAATTGGAACCTAGGGTTTCGAATCCATCATTAGTTAATTATTTTTGCGTTAACTCTTAACTTGGGCTAATTAATTATCACATGGGTAGTGGTTTAGGCAACAAGCTTCAACCTACTACGGGGATGTTGTTAGTATCGTGTATTGACCCTATCTAATTAAAGCATAAGGAAAATAGGCTCAACCTAACGTATTGTTAATTATTATGTATTGACCCTATCTAACTAAAGCATAGGGAAGATAGGCTTTAATTAACAATTCGATTAATACTATTACTTGATTAATTAATCCTAAGGCTACAAGCACAAAGAATTAATTTCTAAATATCAATATTTACAAATAAATGTTACAAACTCAATAATCATATTAGTTGAATAAACAATTAAAGCACAATACTTCACAGTATTTCTCACAATCAAGCAATTCATGTAAAAAACAAATTATCCCGAAATTAAAAGTAACACAAAAGTGAAAAGTCTAAGATTTCATCTAACCCCAGAGAGCAAGTTAGCTCTCTATCAAGGATAACACGGGTTTGATCTCCATGCTAATTTCACTATCGTTCCAATTTAACGAAAAAAATAAAATAAAATAAAGAGGGAGAGAGAGAGAGCTGCAAAGCGAGAGACAAGTCTATGAGCAGAAAGACGGAACTGAGAAAAGAGCCGAATTCTCCAAAACAGAGAACAGCTTCAAATCTCAACTCCCCTCCCAATTTAAACGCTGCCCTGCTGCGAAACGAACCCTAAGTCGGTGATGTTGGTTGGCTGGAGGTCTGGGACAATGGGCCGGTGTTTGCGTGGACTCAACAAGAGGATGAAAGATGGGCCGCACAAGCTGGGCTGAAGATGAGGCGGTGCTGGAGGTGGGTCGAATAGGGGCGTCAGTGTGTTGGGCTGAGAAAAGGATGCGGGTGTCGATGGGGGGCTGGGCCAAACGTGGACTCTAGTGGGCTTAAGTTCGTGGCTGGATAGGACACTGTCTGGGCTAGTGCGGGTGGGCCAGAGGTGACGCGAGGAGCTAGGCTAAGGTCTGGGCCTAGTGTTGAAGATGATGAATAGTGCAAGTGCGGGTCGGGCTTATACGTTCTTGTCTCGAATCTCGAATTGACTTGATTTAATTATTTATGTGTCGAATTTGCCTTATTTGCACCAAAATTTGACAATTTACAGAACTTTAATTTCAAACCTGTTAAACATAAAAATTGTCAAAATAAGTGTAGAACTATAATTAAATGGGTGCTTTCAATTAAAAGATGCGCAAATCTGAGAAGCATCAGAACCTCTATGTCGGACCTGGCTCAAATGAGACAAAAGCTTGGTGAATCCGTGGAGGATTACATCAACCAGTCCAAGAGAGCTAGGTTGAAGTGCATGGCGGTTCTTCCTGAAGTTAAATATGCCAAGCCAGCCTTAAATGGCTTGGCTATTGAATTTAGGAAGAATTTTGAAGGCTCAAACTTCACAACTCTCCTATAACTGGCAGAATGTGCTGTTGGGTATGAGGCTGTTTTGAAAGAAGAAAGCTTCAAGAAAAATAGTGTATATGGGACTTACATACATGACTTAATTAACAAGGATGAAGATCCTCCACATGAAATTGACATTATTAAGTACGTCAAGGGGCCTCTCATGGTTTGTAGTCATTTGGTTAAGAAGGATATCAAAGCCAAGAAGTCTTATCAATCCCAAGACTTAAGGAAGTACTCATTTGATCTCTCAAGAGTCGATATCATATTTAAATGGCATGAGGCAAATAGTAAGCTCAAGATTAGAAGCAAACATAGAAAAACTAACCCAAATTCACTATAAGGGAAGGTATACTATAAATGGCATGATTTTTGACTCACTTAATGATGAATTGCGTGATCTTTATGAATGTGGTTTAAGATGCCATTGAAGCAAGGGAGCTAATCTTCCCAGGAGAAGGATAGATGGGTGTTGAGAAAGTCCTCCTCAAGTTAATATTATTGATACCTTCACTAAGAACGATTGATGTATTGTTCAAACTAATCATTTTTCCCCTTTAAGGAGGACAATGGTCTTAAACGATACTCAAAAGGCAAGGGTGGCAAACAACCCATTCCATAGGTTGGTGCTAAAGGGAATACCAAGCTTGCCATAGAGCGCACCTTGGATGATGGAAGATGCCATTGGCACATCATTGAGCTTCATCCCAGGAACAAATGTCAAGTCTTTAAGAAGTTTCTGATCAAACTTTGCAGCAAGTTAGCCTTTACATTATCAGTGGTTGAAGAGTTAGCCATGGAAATCAATAGTTTTATTGGGCACATCTCCAGCCTGACAAACCAAGAAAGGATATATCATGATATTTAGAGAAGGTGTCCTGCAAAGTATGCCACTATTGGTGTGGGAAATACAAGGGGTGATGAGAAAACTTAAGCTACTTCCTTAATATATTTCCCTTGCTGACCCACTCTTAGAATTGAAGAGGCCCTTTGAGAAGTCTTAATTGTATGAGCCAATTGAAGATTCTCCTTTGAAGATTGAAATAATCATGAGAATTAGTCACCTAATAAGGAATCCAAAATATCACCTGATCGGTGTGGACACCCATCAAGGACCACGAGAGTAAGGATAACAACCTTTAGGGGTTTGTTTTGGTAATGTTTGGAGAAGGAACCACCTCAAGAAAGAAGATGTTGGTCCTTCCGACCTTACGCAAAGTCGAAAAAGGAGGCTACTTCGGAAGAAAAAGGCACAAAGAAGACCTGTATTTGACTCTTACTTGGCTAGGCTCTTTGATGAGGAGAACAGAGTCCATAAGGACAAGTTCACGAAGTCTATGGATCTTGAGGATCTAGAAGTTGAACCAAGACCTTTAACCACCAATAGTAAAGGTAAGCCACGCAAGAAGCTCAAGAGATGGGCTAGTTTCTCGTCTTCTGAAGGTAAAGAATCTTGGTGGGACAAGCTTGCCAAGAATTCATTGGCTTGAAAAATGTCTGATGACGAGGAGGAACACTGTCTGCTCAGCATCAACATAGTGGAGCCTTTGGACCGTGTTAAGGCAACATGGTTTGACATAGAGAATAACTTCCATGAAGAAGACTTCCCATAACCAATGGAGTAGTCTCAAACCCCAGAGGTTGAACCAAAAGATCAACCTCAAGAACATGACATGCTAATTGATGGTAGTCATTGAAAAGAGACAAGCTAAGGGATCCAAATATAGTTTGGGTCACTCCCTAAACATGTCGATGTTAAAACTGTCTTGCTCCTTCCCTTGGAGTTCATGGCAATTGACACATTAGGTTGGCTCATCGAAGGTGATGTGTAGCGTCAAATGAAGATCCCCATGTGGAGCTCATAGCCGAAGTAGCAGTTACTAAAGGTAATTCTGATCCTTTGTCTTTTAAGGTTGAAACCCCAACATTCAAGTCAACTAATGACCTCCCTGACATAATGAAGCTGATGTTTAATAGGCCTAATACTACCAATAGATACATCAAGCCTCTCTACATCCAAGCCAAATTCGATGGTATCTTTGTTAATAGAGTCTTTATAGATAATGGAGCAGCCATCAATGTCGTACCTTTGTATATGTTGAGGGTCATTGGTAAATATCGAGTGACTTGACAACTTCAGATGTGGAAATATGTGGCTTTTAAGGGGCCACCACTAAGTCGAAAGGGGTCATCGCAATTAAGTTAACTATTGGCAACTTGAGTAAGCTGAGAGCCTTCTTTGTGGTGGATACTATCTCAAGCTATAATTCCTTGCTTGGAAGAGATTGGCTAATGCCAATTATTGTACCCCTTATTCACTTCACCCATTGTTAATCTTGTAGAACCATTACAAGTATGAGATTGTTATGGCAGATAACAAGCCATTCATGGCTTGCTCCCACTATGTTGAGGCAAATTTTATGGAGATGGTGTAGGACCATTAGGTGTGAAGAGAACCACTCCTCAAACTTCCCAATATTAGGAATTGGTAGCCAGCCTTAAGAGCCAGCTCACTAAAGCTGAGGCTGATCAAGTTGATGTGGAGCTAGAAGATTTTGACTTTTGGGGATGCATGAGAGCCCTTTTGGATGAAGGGAACCTTCAAGGCACACAACAAGCCTTATGGAAGGAAGCGAAGACTTCCCATTTGAGGCCCATAGGGCCTTCTCCTCAACTATTGCAAAGCTAGTTGCTTGGCAACTATGAGTTGAGCAGCCATTTATTCCTAGAAATGGCTTCAATGTCCAAACATTACAAGAAAAAGAGCTGGAGTTATTTGACCTGAGAGCAGCACTGGCTTCAATGTTCATGACCCCCTCCTTGAGGTTAACTTGAGATTTGTAGAAAACCAAATACCTACCTATGTGAGCGTTCTGGTTTCTGAAGAGTAGAGGAAGCTGTATTTAACCTTGCTCTTTGAGTTCAAGGATTGATTTGCTTGGGTCCATCATGAGATGCCTGGTTTAGACAGAAACGTGGTTAAGCATAGGCATCCCATCAAGCAAGGCTCAAGGCCCATAATTCAGACCTAGAAAATAATGCCCCAAGAGGTGATAGATTTGGTCAAAGAAGAGATTGAGAGACTCTTAAGGGCCAAATTCATCAGGACTTCCAGGTACCTTGAGTGGTTTGCAAATATTGTTCCTATTATTAAGAAGAACAGCAAAATTAGAGTCTGTACTAATTTCAGGGATATAAATGTAGCCACCCTAAAAGATCAGTAACCTATGCCTACAGCTGAGGTCCTTATTGATTCAGCCCCAAGGCATGAGGTCTTATCTTTTATGGCTACCTACTGTGGGTACCACCAAGTCAAAATTACTTTAGAGGATACATAAAAAATAGCATTTAGATGCCCTGAGTCAATAGGTACCTTTGAATGGGTGGCTATGCCATGTTAACTGTTGCTACCTACCAAAGAACCATGAACATGATCTTTTATGATCTCATTGGCGAGACCATGGAAGTCTGCATAGATTACATCATAGTCAAAATAAAGTCCCAAGTAAAATACTTGGACGACTTGAGAGGAGCGTTCCTTCGAATGAGGAGCCGCAACCTCAAGATGAACCCATTAAAATGTGCCTTTGGGGTGCGTGCTAGGAACTTTCTTGGTTTCTTAGTACAGCAGAGGGGATTAAGGTTGATACAAACAAATCTAAGGCCATTTAACAGGACAAACCACCTTCAAGTAGAAAGGGGCTTCAAGGCTTCCTAAGGCAAGCTAACTTCCTAAGACATTTTATTTCAAATGTCGCAGGAAAACCCAAAGTTTTCTCTTCACTGCTGAGCCTCAAGTTTGAAAGGGACTTCAAGTGGGAGAAGCCACATCAAGTAGTCTTTGAGGCCATTAAGGAATACATGATCAGGTCACCAGCGTTAATTCTACCTAAGCAGCACAGATCATTGAAGATTTATGTCTTTGCTTCTGATGAGGCAATTGGTTGTTTGCTTGTATAGGACAATGAGCAAGGGTTGGAACAGGATGTGTTCTACCTAAGTCATTGTTTGGACCATTGAGAACTTGTGTCTATCTTTGTTCTATGCATCTATAAAATTGAGGCATTACTTCTTAGCGTTTACCATATACATGGGTTGCAAATAGATGTCCTTAAATACATGCTAGATAGGCCTATAATAAGAGGAAGATTAAACAAGTAGAGTATTACTGTACTTTAGTTTAAATCGAGTTATGTGTTCCAAAATTCAGTCGAAGGCCAACCTTAGCAGATTTTTTAGCTGACCATCCTAACATTCAAACTGACATAGACTATATGCCAGATGTGCTCCTGGTGGTAGAGATGGTCCCTTGGAAACTATATTTTGATGTTCAAGGACCAATTCATGTGCCGGAGTTGGGGTCGTGACTTAGTCCCCTTCTGGGATCGTTACTAAGCTGGGTGTCACCTTGGTTGGTAAGTGTTCCAACAACATGGTTGAGAATGAGGTGTTAATTACTGGCTTGTAAACTTTCATAGAAATGCAAGTCCCTAATGTAATCGTAAAAGGGGATTCATAGTTGGTCATTTTCTAAGTAAAAGGGGTATTTCAGTGTTTAAGTGATAACTTGAATAAGTATATCTCAATAGTACAGGAGCTGTTGAGTAAGTATGATGGAGTCTAATTTGAACACGTACTCGAGAGCAGAACAAGGCAGCCAATGATTTGGCCCAATTAGCCTCTGGATACAAATTACCCAAGATATAGAGTGAAGAGACTATGGCCGTTAAGACCAAGGTTTTAGACCATGACCTCGAGTTCACTAAATCTTTTCAGTTGCAAAAGCAAGTTGATCAAAGGTGAACACTTGGATTGCTTTAACGCAAGCCCTTGATAGATTACTTCAAAAGCCCTCATAACTATGCCAAAGACAGAAAAATGAAAAATGAGAGCCCATAGATTTCATCTTGATGATGAATATGCAGAATTATACTAAAAAGACACCAGTGGGGTGCTTCTTAAGTGTATAGACTAAGACAAAGCAATGCTAGTGATGGTTGGAGCCCATGAGGGTATCTGTGGATACCACTTGGTTTACAATAAGATGCATTGGCCCATCGGACGTTATGGCTACTATTGGCCATTAATTATGGATGATTGTGTCAAGTATGCAAAGGGATGTAAAGACATGGCCATGTACCAAGGGTTCCTGCTGCTGGGATGCATGCTATTGTTAAAAGATGGCCCTTTCGAGGACGGGCAATGGATATTATATGAGAGATCAACTCTCCTTCTAGCAAGCAGCATTCTTACATTCTTATGGCTGTATACTATTTAACAAAATGGGTGGAGACTAAACCGTATAGGAAAATCAATCAGCATGATGTGATTGATTTTATTGAAGAATATATCCTAAGTAGGTTTGAAATTCCATAAGCTATAACTATGAACCAAGCTAAAGTTTTCAATGGAGCTGAGGTTAAGGAGTTTACCAAGAGTTTTAACATTGAGATCTTAAACTCAACCCCTTATTATGCTTAGGCAAAGGCTAGGCAAAATCTACCAACAAGATTCTAAAGGCTAATATTGGAAAAATGATTAAGGATAATCCTAGAAAGTGGCATGAGTTGCTATTTGATGCCTATAGAACGTCCAAACATGATGCGATTAGGACTATCTCTTTCCATTTAACATATGGCCATGATGTTGTACTACTAATGGAAGTTACGGTTCAGTCTATAAGGTTGGCTTATCAAGGAAAGTTTTTTGAACTTGAATATGAGCAGGGTATGATGGACGAATTAAATAGCTTAGGCCAAGTTAGGCTTGACGCTCTTCGTAAACTAGAAAAGCAAAAGAAGAGGGTGGCTAAGGTCTACAACAAGAAGGTCAAACCTAAATCCTTTGATTTGGGGGACTTAGTCTGGAAAGTGTTATTGCCCATTAGCCAGAAAGATATTGTCTTTCGAAAATGGTTCCCAAATTGGGAGGGCCCATTTAGAGTCGTAGAGGTATTTGGAGAAAATACTTATGTCGTCCAAGACCTAGATGAAAGAACTTACCTAAGGGCCATTAATGGAAGGTTCCTTAAGAAATATGCGCCTTCAATTTGGAATTCTAACAAGGAAGTTCTAAAGTTTAGATTGAATTATGGGCCTAGTTTTAGTATCAATATCTTAAGGATCAACCTAATGATCCTTCAGTAAGGAGAAAATCTGGAAAAAAGGAAGTACCAAACTAAGAGACGTATTTAACAAAAATGCATATTTCATAGATAATTTCAAGGAGGCAAGTGCAAAACAGTACATGTACGGTGCTTGTATGGCCAAAAAGCTTCTAAATAACATATGAGAAGTTGAATCCTATTCCTAACTAAGGAATTCTCTTTGGATGCCCCTGCGGATGATAACTGGTTGTTAATCTCATTCAATCAATGGTCTCAAAGCTGGCCTTTCCTGGAAGGGTTCCCAAAGTTGTTACCGTTGTTGCCTATTTAAATTCTCGTGTTTTGAAGTTAGACTTCCTAAGAAATGTGAAGGAAACAAATCAAAAAATTTGGGGAAAAGGCTTACTTACCCCATTAAAGGTGGAAAAAAAAAATGTTGGAGAGATTCTTAACTGGTCATAAGAGTGAGACTTTGATGCTTGTAGGTCCCTTAAGGGAATACGCGATGTTACTCAGCGCCTGCATTAGATTTCTTAAGGGAATTTTTGAGATTCGAAAGGTGCGAAATATGGTCAAGCTGACAGATACCCTGGATTATGAGGAGAGTTGCCTATGTATACCTTGTAAAACATCACGGCATAGACCTATGCTAACAAGCGGACTTGCTGTGCATTACGATGGCAGGGAAAACCTTCACTTCAATAAGTGAACAGAGATACTGCCCGCTATGGTGACATTGGAAGGTTTTGCACCTGATTCATGTGGCGCGAGAGGTTCTCCACCCTGTTTACACCCTAATTTTAACAGGGCTGGGACGACTCCATTTTTTAGTAAAGTGCCACGTGGTCATCACGTGAGGTTCTCCTCGAGGGAAGTTAGACCTTTGGATGCTGCAGTAATGGCATCTCAAGCCCAGTTCCTGAAAACATTACTACCCCTGACAAGGGTATCAGCCACTCGAGGCCTAAGATGGCTAAAGGGTGAAACAAGCTTGAGCTCGAGGGGCTACTAGGAAAGCTACAAGAATGATAGTTTCCAAGCTCGAGGAGGTTACTTGGAGCATAATTTTAGTTGCTTGGCCCTTAAGCTTCATTCAGGGGAATGTGGAGCTTCTAAAGGGGATTCTACTAAATTTATGGACATGTAGGCACCAAGGATTTCCCTAAAAAAAAAACTCAAGACACGTTGGTGAAGAATAAGCATGAAGAAGAAGAGCTTAGTGGCCAGACATTGGTGAAGCTACTGTGAAATTAGGATCAACTGTTATTTTCTTTTTCTATAAATGAAGGACTCAAAGTCAGTCCAAAGTAATTTACAAACACTAAAGAGAAAACTTCTTCAAGTTTTTTACAGCACAGGTGTGCTCTTTTCTTAGGAGTAGCATAACTTGCTAGGCTTAGCGTAACGTAAATCTTTGCTGCACCGACCTCCATAGTAATACAGTTCTTGGGCTTCAGGGATGACTTTCCAGTTTTAGTCTATTCCCACAAATCGACGAGTTGAGATTTAAGACTTTAGTTGAAGGCTTTGACGGGCAAGGCTTTGTCCCTTGATTGCTTTGGTCTTAACCAGTACTGTCACTGCTGTATTAGTTAGGTGAACTTAGGTTCGTGCCATTGATTAAGGCTTTGACGGCCAAGGCTTGTCCCTTAATTGCATCGGTCCTAATCCAGTGACTTGAGTATGGTTTGCTTCACCTTAATCTTGTTAGACCTAAACTCATTCGAGTTATTATAAGTCAAGGGTGTTAGACTTGAAAACCTGATTGACTTGGCCTTGTAAGTGGGCTGCTGAGCTCTTGGGTTTGTCTCCACCCTAGTTCCTGACTTTTAAGTGTATAAGGAAAGGTAGTTGTGGGCCTTACTTCATCACTGTAATTGCCATTTGAGTTAGGTCAATATCCTTTAATTTTCTGTCATAAAAATATGTAAAAATCCACAAAAAATATTTAACAAAGTCTTCGTAATTGAAGTGTAAGCAGAATTCATGGTATAACTGAAGTCAGATACACCAACATACCACAATCATTTCCCGAAAACGGTGAGCGGTCGAGTTCAAAGACGTGTGGTTCGTAATTAGGCTCCCTCCCTAGTCACGGTGAGTCCCTTTTGCATTTTTTTTTGTTTTCACATTTACGGCAACCACACACACATCATTTGAAACAGAATAGAGCAAACACACCTTTTGGTACCCACAGTGGGAGGCTTGAAACGAGACTTCATCATCTTGACCCATCGTGGATTACTGAGACACAATTGCCGGTGATTCGTTGATGGTCAAAACCAGGAGGTCAAGCGCTCTCAAGCTCGAGGACTGGAAGGCTTAGCCCTTATCGTGTCCTCACTTGAGTGTCGTCTAGAACAAAGTCGCATAACTTGATGAAATGAAATGAGTCATAGCCACAGCAAGGAAAGAGGTGGTGATGATGACGTCCCATAGGATGAACGTATTGGCCTTAATGGCCATTCTTGCAAGAGTTTCATGGCTATGCTTAAGCATCGTTTAGCGATTGTCAACCAGATGGTTCAACAAACAATGAGAGAAGCCTTCGAGAGACAATGTGCTGATACAAAGCGCAATCTTGTAGCTCAATGTGAAAGCTTTTCCACTATGAGAGTTGTGATTAATGATGTTTGAACAACTATGAACCAAACGCTACACAAAGAAACTGATAGAGTCTTGGTAGAAATGAACTTGACCTTCTCCTCTATTGCTACCCTTATAGCTAAGGATGTGGCTAGGCAGACGGGGGTTGAACTTAAGCTATTTTGGTTAGACAATCTGAGACTCATAATAGCTTAGTCTAAGCCATTAGAGAGGATATCAGGAAACTAAGGCTTTCACCCCCTCCATCAGTGCCGGCTGGTTACCCCGGTGAGACCCCTTCGAGCTTGCGATTGCTAGTCACTCACCTCAATTATATGGCCCCTGAGAAAATGGAAAGCCTGTTTATGGCTAAACCAGGTGTCATACGCTTGGAATCAAGCCATAAAAACGAAAGCGTGCCTCATGGAGTTGCCGTCCCTTTCGATCAAAGTTTTTTTATGACGACAAGTGACCTCAATCTTACTGTGCCATTGATACCTTTCGCTGAGACAAGAAGGTACAACCGTTCTCTCCCTCCTCAAGCAGCAGAGGTTATCATGATGCCCACTCAAGGCCTTGAGATAGGAGTGCAAGGTTGGGTATCTCTTTTAAAGAGCCAGACTTTTATCCTGAACCTCTTCACACTTACCATACTAGGGGGAAAATTAATAACCCATGTCCTCAAGACCACGACTTAAGGGTTGATCAGACAAGGCTGAGCCAATAACCTATTGGTACCGGTGTGCCTCCAAGCGCGCCATGTAGCCCAAGTCCTACAGGAAGATACCTCATGGCAAACCAAGCGCATGGCCATTATGTTCAAGGGGTTTATCCAGGGTTTGGGGGGCAACAACCACTCCCACACCCGATTGTGATGGGTGCTCAAGGGTGTCCTGTAGATCCCCCTCGAGATCCTTACCCGCTTGGGAGGGCAATGGTAGGCACATAATCATATGCCTAACCTTCCCCTCTAGGATCAATTGACTACCCTCTTTAAGAAAATGTATGGGTTGGGTCTTGCACGAGTCAATAGGCCCTTGTATAGTAAACCTTACCATGACTACATTGACAGGGATTACCCTTTTTCTCGAGGATACAAAATCCCCGAGTTTACCATCTTCTCAGGCGAAGGGACTATTTCTGCTCTTGAGCACCTGGCGAGATTCAATGGCGAGTGTAGGGAAGCAGCAGATAACCAATATCTCAAATTAAGGTTGTTCCCTAGTTCGTTGACTGAGACCGCTTTCCAGTGGTATATCAGCTCCCATCTAATTCTATTTAATGTTGAAACGACATGGCCAAACAATTCCAGGCCTAGTTCCCCAGAATGGAGTTAGGACTTCCATGTAGAACTTAGCTTGAATGAGACAAAATTAGGTGAATTGGTGGAAGAATATATTAACCAGTTCAAGCGAGCTCGGTTAAAATGCACTATAGCCCTTCTTGAGCTCAAATACACCAAGCTGGCTCTTAACGACTTGGACATTGAATTTAGGAAGAAATTTGAAGCCTCCAACTTTATTACGCTTCTTCAACTGATAGAATGTACCGCTAGAAACGAGGCAGTCTTAAAAGAAGAAAGCCTTAGGAAAATTAGTGTGTATGGGACATACGTGCACGACTTAATTAAGGAGGAAGATGATCCTCCATACGAAATTGACATAGCTGAGTACGGCCTCCCATAGGTTGTAAGCCTTTGGTCAAGAAGGATACTAAAGCCAGGAACTCTTACTTGAGAAGATATTCATTTGACCTCTCCAAAGCCGATGTAATATTTGATTGGTTTGAGGCAAATAATAAACTTAAGATAAGGGGAAAACATGGGAATCCAGATCCCAACTCAAGTAAGGGAAAGGTATACTATAAGTGGCATGATTCCTTAACCCATTCAACGAAGAACTACGTGATCTTTAGAAACATAGTTCAAGATTCCATTGAGGCTAGAGAATTCATCTTCCCGAGAGAAGGACAGATGGGTGTCGCTAAAGAACCTTTTCCTAGTCCTATGCAAGTCAATGTAGTGGAGGTAGTCAAGCTTTACGATCCCAATAACAGCTAGACTAATGGTAACGTTTTGTGCAGCATGGATGCAGACAAAAGGAACTTGGCTGCGACCAATGCTTTGTTCAATAGGTGCTCGAATTAGGAACACTGAGGTTTCCTCAAACCACGTTGAAATTGCCAGAAGACCATTGTAAATAGCATATCATGGTTGGACATTCTAAACGCGGTTGTGAAACATTTAGAATGTTTAGAAGGTGTCACAGAAACTCCTGCACCTCACTCATGACCTCTGTGGGGGTTGTGGTCATAAGCTGGTATCCAAAATGAAGAAGCTAAGCCTTTTTCCAAAGAAAGGGGTAGCTCTCCAATCAGAGATGCCATCGTTTAGGAGTTCTGAAGGCTTTATGCTGAAAACTCAATTTGCCATGAGGACAGGACATCCTAAAAGAGACCTGAAGTACACCTTATTGGATGTGGATACCGTCCAGGCACCATGGCAGTCAGGTTATCAGCCATCAGGCGTTAGGTTCGGTAATATATGGAGAAGGAACCACCTCGATCAAGAGGTAGCTAGTCCCTCCAACCTAACTCGAACTCAAAAAAAAGGTAGCTATGTAAGAGGACAGCTCAGTGCAGAATCATACTTGATTCCTGCCTAACTAGGCTTTCGCAAGAAGAAGCCATGGTCTGCAAGGGCAAAAAGGCTGAGTATGCGGATCTCAAGGATCCAGTGACTGGGTCCTAGCCTCCTACTACTTGTGAGGGGCCAACTCATAAGAAACTCGAAAGGTAGGCTAGTCTCTCATCTTCAGAAGGGTGAGAAGCTTGGTGGGATCACCTTACCAAGGATCCCCGAGTTCAAGAACCAGTGGAGGATGAGGAGGACTACTCCCCTCTCAGCATTAACTTAGTGGAACCATTGGATGGCGTCAACCCAACATGGTTTGACATTGAAAATGATTTCCATGAAGAAGACTTCCCCCAACTTATGGAGGAGTTTCGAACTTCAGAGGTTGATCACAGTAAACAACCTCAAGAATCGGACATGCCAATTAATAGTGTTCAACAATAAGAAAGGGAGGATACACCCATGGTCGATAGCCCTAAAAATGAGGACTAGGGAATCCAAATTCAATTCAGGACGTTGCTTGAAAAGATGGATTTCAGAACTACCCTACACCTTCCCCTGGAATTCATGGCAGCCGATACCCAAGAAGGTCTTGAGGGTGATGTGATAGCATCAGGTGAGGAGCCTCAAGTTAAGCTCATGGCTGAATTTGTAACCACTAAAGGTACACTTGACCCTTTATCTTTTTCATTTAATGCTTCAACATCCAAATTGCCTGATGATCTAGTTGACATAATGAAGATGATATTTGATGGACCCAATACTTCCAATAAACACATCAAGCCCCTATATATCAAGGCCAATTTCGATGGCATTTTGATAAACAGGGTCTTGGTAGATAATGGCGCAGCTATCAACGTCTTTCCTTCATATATGTTGGGGATCATTGGTAAGACTCGAGAAAATTTAATCACCTCAAATGTGGCGATCTGTGACTTTTCTGTAGCAACTATTGGTAGCTTAAGCAAGCTAACAACTTTCTTCGTAGTGGAAACTACCTCGAGCTACAATGCTTTGCTTGGTAGGGACTGGCTACATGCCAATTATTTTATCCCATCCTCACTTCACAAGTTGTTAATCTTTTGGACCCATGAGAAGTATGAGGTTGTTTTGGAAAATAACAGGTCATTCATGGCTTGCTCCAACTAAATTGAGGCAAAACTCTATGAAAATGATGTGGGACCCCTGGACATCAAGAGGCCACTTCACAATCAGCCCAATAACAAGACACAATAGCCATCCTTGATAGCCCCGTAACCGAAGCTGAGGTTATTCAAGCAGATGTTGAGTCTGAAGATTCTAACATCTGGGGATATAAGCGGGCCCTTCTTGATGAAGAGGACTCCTAAGGCACTCCAGAACCTCAATGTGGGGGCACCAATACCTCCAAGTAATGGCTTGAGAGGCCATTTCCTCATCATAGCAAGATTCATAGCTTGGTGTCCTGAGGATCAACTCTTAGCTGAGCAACCACTCCATGGTTTTCAAGTCCATGCAGCACAAGAAAAGGAATAGGAACTCTCTGATCTAAGAACAGCACCAGCCAAGATGGAGGATCTAAGGGCTAAAGTCCAAGACCCCCTCTTCGAGGTCAACTTGGGCTCGACCAAGGACCCAAGATCTTCCTATCTAAGTGCTATGCTCTTTGAGGAGCAGAAAGAGCAATACTTGACTTTGCTCTACGAATTCAAGGAATGCTTTGCTTGGGATCATCATAACAACCCGAACCTAGACAGAAAAGTGGTGGAGTATAGGCTTCCTATCAAGTCAAGCTTAAAGCCTGTCATTCAGGGCTAGAGGAGGATGTCTCAAGAAGTCATAGATTTGGTCAAGGAAGAAATTGATAGGAAGCCTAATTCTCCACCACTTTTCTATCTAGGCCCGGTATCTCATGATAATCCGAAATCTATGACTAATGTCATCCAAATTCATTAGAACTGCCAGGTATGTTGAGTGGCTGGCTAATGTCATCCCTATCATTAAAAAGAATGGTAAGATCTAGGTCTGTATTTATTTCAGAGATTTGAATGCAGCCACCCCGAAGGACGAATACCCTACGCCTATGGCTAATGTTCTCATTGATTCAGCCTCGAGGCATGAGGTGTTGTCCTTCACGGATGGCTACTATGGGTACTACCGGGTCATGATTGCCACGGAGGATTCTCACAAGACAATATTTAGATGTCTTGGGTTAACAGGGATGTTTGAATGGGTGGCTATGCCCTTTGGTTTGAAAAATGCTGGCACTACCTACCAAAGAGCCATGAGCATGATTTTTCATGACCTCATTGGCAAGACCATGGAAGTCTATATAGATGATATCGTGGTCAAATCAAAATCCCAAGTTAAACACTTGGAAGACTTGAGGAGTGCGTTCCTTAGAATGAGGGCTCATAACCTTAAGATGAATCCTTTAAAATGCGCTTTTGGTGTGGGAGCTGAAAATTTTCTGGATTTTCTAGTACATTAAAGGGACATCAAGGTGGATATTAATACGACTAAGGCTATCCAAATTTTCCAAGCCGCCTTCAAGAAAAAAAGAGCTTCAATGCTTCTTGGGGTAGGTTAACTTCCTGAGACGTTTTATCTTAAATGTCGTAGGAAAAACCAAGATCTTCTTTCTGCTGCTAAAGGTCAAGCCTGAGAAGGACTTCAAGCGGGAGGAGCCTCATGACACAGCATTTAAGGCCATCAAGGAGTACTTGATTAGGCTTCCAGTACTAATTCCACCAAAGTAGGGCAAGCCTTTGAAGATCTATATCTCTACTTCAAAAGAATCTATTGGCTGTTTGCTTGTATAGGACAATGAGCAAGGTTTTAAGAAGGCTGTGTTCTACCTTAGCTGTTGCCTAAATGAATGTGAAATAATGTATTCCTCAATTGAAAAACTTTGCCTATCTTTGTTTTACGCATCAATAAAATTAAGACATTATTTCTTGCCGTTTACTATATATGTGGTAGCCTAGATAGATGTCCTAAAATATATGCTACATAGACCATTTTTAAGAGGAAGGTTAAACAAGCGGAGTGTATCTGTACTTCAATTTGAGTTGGTGAATGTGTCACAAAAGTCAGTAAAGGGGAAAGCCCTAGTGGACTTTTTAGCTGACATTCCAAATAGACAGATTGGCTTAGACAATGAGCTAGAACACCTTCAGTGGTAGAACTAGTTCCTTGGAAACTATTCTTCGACGGGTCATGGACCAATTATAGTGTTGGATTGGGAATTGTAATAGAATCCCCTAAGGGAATCATCACTAGGACTTCGTCAGTTTGCATACCATATATTCCTCTTTGCTAATAAAATCGTCTAGTTGTACCATATAGATGTCTTCTTCAAGATGACCATTCAAAAAGACCGTTTTGACTTCCATTTGCCAAAGCTCATAATGAGCTGCAACGGATGGGAGTATCCTTATGGAATTTAGCATGGCTACTGGTGAGAAAGTCTCATCATAATCAATTCCTTCCTTTTGGGTAAAACCCTTAGCAACCAGTCTTGCCTTGAAGGTCTCTATCTTCCCTTCCACTCTTCTTTTCCTCTTGTAGACCCATTTACATCCTCTATGCTTAATGCCAATAGGCACCTTTATAAGATCCCAGAACTCATTAGAATACATAGATCCTATCTCAGATTTCATTGCTAAGACCCACTGGTTAGAATCCTTGTCTTTCATTGCCTCATTATAGTTGAGAGGATCGGATTCAATGTCATGGTTAACAATTAAGGATCCTGCTACGAACCTGTCAGGTGCCCTGATAATCCTCCCACTACGCCTAGGCTCTCGTGTTCTTGGAACATTCTCAACCCTATCAGTAGGTGCATTCAATGCATCCGTTTTATCCCGAGTTGTGTCTAACTGTTCAGAATTAGCATCATTTTTTTTTAACGCCTCTAACCCTCTGCTTTTATTTTTGTAGTCTACTACAAAAATCTGCCTCTAAACATTTCGCATTTACATTTACAAAACCTTTTGATTAGAAAGACTGTAAAAAGGACCACCATTGTTCCTTTGGGATAACCCTAAAAAGAGATTGGTAAAGTAGCATAACTCATCATTGACCTTACCACCTCTAACAATATCCTGTTCCTTCTTTCTGCAACACCATTCTGCTGCAATGTACCAAAACTAAAAAGTTGAGATCTTATCCCATTTGCAGTTAGAAAAATCCAGAAACTCAAGCAAAAGATATTCTTCACCTCGATCTGATCGAAATCACTTTAACTTATTTACCTAATTGCTTTTTAACTTCAGCTTTGTACTCTTTGAACTTTTCAAAAGAGTTCGACTTATGTCTTATTAGGTAAACATATCCTTACATGGAGTAATCATTAGTGAATGTGATGAAGTACTCATACCCACCTCTTCCTTGAACGTTCATTGGTCCACATACATCTATGTGAACCAAGTAAGTCACCAACCCTATTGCCTTTACTCTTAAAGACATACTTGGTCATCTTACCTTCTATGCAGGATTCGCAGACGGGTAATGACTTCAAGTCCAAAGTAATATATCTTTTATCAGTCTTTTGGATCACGTTCGAATTAATGTGACCTAAATGTTGGTGTCATGTGTAGGCATTATCCCTTTCAAGGTTTTTTTTTTTTTTTAGGAGATTGAACAAGTGTGCTTGTGTTAGATTCATTTAAACAAATATGGGAGTTTTGATCAGGAAACAACATAAATAATCCATCAACACATGTACCTTTGCAAATAAACAATTTATTTTGCATAATAATCAGTTCACAACCAAAATTAACAGAATAACCATTATCCACTAATCGAGATAGAAATCAAATTCTTGCACAATGCTGGTACAAATAAACAAATCTTTAAAATCAAAACTCTACCACTAAATACTAATCTAACATCTCCTACTCATAAGATCGCTACTCTTCTACCTTCTCGAACCGTTAGGTACAGCTCCCCGTTATTCAGCCTCCTTATTAGCTTGAGCCCCTATAACATATTATAGACATGATCAATTAAACCTAAGTCCACACACCAGGATCCTAGTGAACAACTACGCATGACTCAACTAAGTGATTTATCAACATACCTTCACCAGATGGCTTAATAGTCTTTGCAGGAAGAGATTTTAGGTCAAGCCTATCTTAGCTAGACAGGCCGAGGCTCACAATGGCTTGGTTCAAAGCCGTTAGAAAGGATATCAAGCAACTTAGGCCCACCCCTCTTCTGTAAGCACCAACTGGATATCCTCACAAGGCTCCTTCTAGCTCACGATTATCAGTTGCTCAAGTTGATTACGTTTTCCTGAGAGAGCGAAAAATCCAGTTATGGCTAACCCAAGTTTCACACACTTAGAATCCAGCCACAAGAATGACAATGCACCCCTTAGGGTCGTTGGGCCTTCGAATTAGAGATTTTCTCTGGCTTCAAGGGATATCAACGCAAATGTGCCGATATTACCTGTCCCTAAGACAGGGGGCATAACCATTCATACCCTCCTCAGGTAATAGATGTTACCTTGAGACGCACTCAAGGCCTTGGAGTAGGAATGTAAGGACAAGTACCAATTTCTGGGACCTAGCTTCTCCTTCCTAGACCACTTCATATTTATGACACTAGGGGGGCAAGTTAACCGCCCACTTCCTTAAGATCATAACTTGGGGGTTAACAAATAAATAAAACTCTAATTCAATTAGGTTCCTTTAATTATCCAACCTATATAATATAATCTCATTCGATACATTATGAAAATTTTTCTTTCAAATAATTCAACTTTTGAATTATCTAATCATATTAGATCTGCTTGAAAAAATTCTTCCACTCAACGAAATCAAATACTTCACTAAGTTATATGGCCTTACAACTTTATTCACATCATTTTGTGATATCTCAACACATGCTACTGAAAATTTTCCCTATCCACTATTGATTACGTCGGCAGCCGAGAATCAGTGGCTCTGATACCAATAATACAATCTATTTAGATTGTATCCAAATTTAGGAGTGATAAGTAATGTTGATTAATGGAACTTCAGGTTTGGCAATCAAATATAGGCAATTTTGACAAAAAAGTCATTTCTGGCATGGGAGTACAATAAATTAACAAGATGGATGGCTGGGCCATTGCATATCATTGAGAAAGTCAATGATAATGCATACTGTCTGCAGCTACTAAGTGGGATGAGGACTTCAGACGTCTTCAATGTTAAGCACCTTGTTCCATAGTTTGGTGAGAACGATCTGGATGAATCATTGGTGAATTCTCTCCAGGCTAGAGAGGATGCTGCAACTCGTGATTTGGCAGATAATGATGCGGCTTATAATTAGGCGAATAATGGGGATGACTATTGAAGATAATACAGGTTAGCTAGATTTGCTATATTTGCTTTTATTTTAAGAAATAAATGTATTTAGATAAATTTATTTTATTTTTTATTTATCTTGATTTAAATAAATGTATTTTAGTCATTTGTATAAAAAGAGTAGCTAATTAGGGTTTCATTTAGTTTTCTGCTAGATTTTCAATTACAGTTTGTGTTCTTTCTTGTTCACTAGTTGAGAGAATCAAGATTAAGAATTTTTTTCGCTTTGTTTCCCTTAACTTTTGTAATAGAAATTAAAGGAAGACCCTTAAATCGCTCCCTTACCAATTTATTATTTTTTCGCGCTACATCGCTATTGTAATACTTTAAAAATGAAAACTATATATTCTTTTTCAATTGTAAGAAGAAAGGATTCTAACAGAGTCTCCTATAAATAACTTTACCTAAACGGTACTACACACATTAAAACCTTAATCCACAACAAGGATAACTAAATCCAAAAAAGAACTTGATCACCAAACTTTGTGCCTAATTATTAATCGTATTCACTTATCTTAAACTATATTATAGAGAAGTTCTAACTCTCCCAAAAGCCACCAAAACTCCAATACTTGAATTTGAAGCTTCCATAGAAAAGAAAAAGGAAAAAAAAATACAAAGCTTAATTGCTATTTAATTTCTACAATAAGAAATTAGGATATTAGTGCTGATAATGTTTAATCGTATGTTTATGGCTTTTATCTAAGATATATAATATAGTTCAAGATATTTACTTTCAATATAGAGGAGAAAATCAAATTATCGGGACAAGACCATAAGGAGAGCCATGACGTCAAACTCATTAGGCAACAATTCTATAATATTTTGGATAGAAAGTTTCGTAATTTACCATAATGCGAATTATGTACATTGAATATTAATTTTTACAATTTAAAAATAATTTAGTATCAAAAAAAATTATTTTGTTCATTTAATATAAAAGGTCACAATAATCTATCTATACTATATATTTATTGTGAAGTTGTCCCCCCCTTAAAAAGCATCCAAATCCCCAATTCTTTTTTTTTAGATTTTTCCTTTTTTTTTAAATGCTCCCTTAACCCTAATCCCTTTTTCTTATTTTATTTTTTTTCCTTTTTTCTTATTTTGCTTTTTTTGTATTGATTTGTAGATTAAACAACAACAATTAATCTAAAAGTAGTACAACTATATCTCAACGTATCAAAGGAATAACAATGGGACAGGTATGATTATCTATACTTATTTTCTTTTATAATATTGCCCACAATGCCTCTGGCATCTCATATATTAATAGTAGAATTTTGAACATTTCCTTGGTTATAAATAGCACGAAAATAATGTATATCTTTATATGGTGAATTTAGGGATGGCAATAGGACGGGTATGATTATCTATACTTATTTTCTTTTACAATATTGCCCACAATGCCTTCGGTATCTCATATATTAACAGGTAGAATTTTGAATATTTCCTTAGTTATAAATAGCACAAAAATAATGTATATCTTTATATGGTGAACTTAAAGGGTATTGAGTCAATTTCAGTGAGAAAACTATTAGTATACCGTAAAAGTCTTAAATAAAAATATGACTAATGTATTTCCTATTTTAAGTCTTCAATAGGAAATTTATTTTCCTTTTTTTTCTTTTGCCGATTATTTTTCTTTATGAATTAAATACAGAAAGCCTTAAATTAAAATTTTATTATTTTATTTATTTTTAGTTCATGTTATTTAATAAAAAATTGTACAATATAATAGGGTGACAAAATTATTTTATTAATTTTTCTTCAAAAACCAAAAAAAAAAAAAAAAAAGGGAGATAAAAAGGGTATTTAAGAGTAGAATTGAAAAAAAAAATAAAAAAAGGAAAAAAAATATAAGAAAGTATTAAAAAAAATATCCAATATAATTTTTGATTGAAAAATATAAAGTAAACCATATTTTAGACTCTTCTAGAGGCCTTTTCTTAACCTAAGATTCAAAAACTTCCTAAATTGCCCACGATGCCTCCGATATCTCATATATCTTCAATATTCGCCAACCATAATTACACGTAAATCTCTTCATATTTTAACATTTCACTCGATATTTTGAGTACACCAAGCAAAGTTATAATATATTAATTTTGTTATAGTACAAATACCATAAAGACCTTTCAAATTATGTCATTAATCAAAATCAAAGTGACCCTAAACTCATTTATATGAAATACCATAAAGATATTGTGGTTGATAAACATTGAAGATATATGAGATAACAAAATACCATAAAGACCTTTCAAATTATACCATTAATCAAAATCAAAGTGACCCTAAACTCATTTATATGAAATACCATAAAGACATTGTGTACCTTTCAAATTATTTGTGTATACCCCTACTTGCCTTATTACCTGTGGGTATCTATTACCTACCATGTACCTTTTTAATATACGTATAAAACAGTTATATATACTCGCTCCTATTAGGTGGAGCCCATTGCCATCCCAATATTTCTTACTCACAAAATTGCCCACCACCAACTTTTCTATCAAATGTATATTTGTGCATAAAGCAGTAAATTTTTTTTTTAAGACTTTTCTTATATAATCCAGGAATAGGACGCGGGTTAGACCTCCAACAACCCAAAAAAAAAATCGTATTTAGTCCACGAAGTGCAACATTTTGCTTCGCATTACACAACAAAACTAAGGTACGAAAAGACTTAATTTATTAAAGTTCCAAAAATTAAAAAGGAAAACATATTTTTAATTTAAGATTTTCCATATTTAACCTATAAAAAAATAGAAAGGGTTCTTAAAAAAAAGGAATCCGATAACCGAATATAATAAAGAAAATATTAAGCCAATATATTATTATTTTAATACTTCTCTTATGTAATCCGAGAATAGGATACTGATTACACCTCCAACAATTTTGAATTAAGACTTTTTGTATTTTGTCCATAAGAAAAAAGCAAGTATACCTCCCATAATCAAAAATAGAAAAATAATACATTCTTAATTTAAGACTTTCTATGTTTAATAAATAAAAAAAATAAATCGGTAAAACAAAGAAAATTTCAAGCCCCTGTTAAAGATTTCAAATGGAAAATATAGTTTGTCTTATTTTTTACTAGAAACTATTTCGGTTATTACTATGAGAATTATATAAATTAAACAACATTACGGACAGCTGATCACACAAGATCTTAATTCGATATAAAAAATCACAGATATAAAATACAGTGATCAATACATACTATCCATGCATCGCACGGGAACGAAACTAGTACTATCGATATAATAGAGGAGTTGGGGCTCCCAAAACCCTCCCCACCCCCAACCCCTTTTTTTCAGATTTTTTTTTTTTTTTTTTTCTTTTTAGGGCTCCCAAAACCCTCCCCACCTCTAATCCCCTTTTTTTAAAATTTTCCTTTTTTTTTCCTTTTTATTCTCTTTTTTTTTTTTTTTTTGCCACTATTATATATATATATATTTTTTAAAGATATAAAATCATATATTATATATTTAGGGCCAAATTGTAAAAAGATCCCATGAACTTTACAATTAAAAACAACACACCCCCTGCACTTTTAATTTCATAAAATAGCTCCCTGAACTTTACAATTAGACACAACACATCCCCTGCACCTTCAATTTTATAGAATAACCCCCTGAACTTTATAATTAAATATAATACACCTCCCGTACTTTCAGTTTAGCCCCTGAACTTTGTTATTACTCAAAATTCACCCCCTGAACTTTGTTACTAAACGTAATACACTCTTTAGATAATAATAAATTAAAAATTAAAAATTTTTATCTATACTATAATATAATTGTGGAGTTACCTTACCCCTAAAATCCTCCAAACCTCCAATCCTTTTTTTTATATTTTTTCTTTTTTCCTGAATGCTCTCTAACCCCAATCCTTTTTTTTATTACATATTCCATTTTTCTTATTTTGTTTCTTTTTCCTTTTTTCTTATTTTACTTTTTTGGTATTTATTTATCGATTAAACAACAACAATTTAATTTAAAAGTAGCACAACTATATCTCAACGTACCAAAGGGATAACAATGGGACGGGTATGATTATCTATACTTATTTTCTTTTATAACATTGATAAATAATTGGGATTAATGAACTTAAACACGTATTTTTTAATTTGAAGGTTAACTATATACAAAATAAAGCGCGGCAAGTATGGAGCAGGCCAGGCCGGGTCCCCACTTATACCCATACCTGCCCCAAACGGGGTGGCTACTCACGAGCGTCATACCATGCGCCATACTGAACTACCAATTCAGTATCTTTTAAAATCAAATTTTTAAAGCTTCATTATTTTTGTGTACAAAAGTTGTAGCTGGGTTATTTTGATGAAAACCCCAGCGCACTATGCCAAACGTATATTCCTGCATAAAATAATAAATTTTTAATTTAAGACTTCTCTTATATAATCCAAGAACAGGCAGCGGGTTAGACCTCCAAGAACCAAAAAAAAAATTTTAATTTAAGACTTTCGTATTTAGTCCACGAAATGCGTGGCTATGGTAATGAAGGATTTATTTTCACCCGGTGATATATGTGAAGTTTGATTTTGGTTTATAAGATCTACGCATTAAAGAACAAAACTAAGATACAACAAAACTTAATTCATTAAAGTTCCAAAAATTAAAAAAGAAAACAAATTTTCAATTTAAGACTTTTCGTATTTAATCTATAAAAAAATAAAAAGGGTTCCTGCCACAGGTACGAAGTGCATACCCATACCCTCCCGGCGGATACAGCCCTGTATCCCTACTCGCCTCATTGCCCGCGAGTATGCATTACCGGGTCGGTACCTCCTTAATGTGCACACAGAACGATTATCTATACCCGCTCTTATTAGTTATTTAATACTGTTTTTTACCAAAATGATTTATTTTATAACATTGATAAATAATTGGGATCATTAAATTTAAACACGTATTTTTCACTTTCAAGGTTAACTATATATAAAATAAAGTTTAGCGGGTATGGAGAGGACTAGGATAGGTTCCCACTTATACCCGTACCCGCCCCAAATGGGTTGGCTACCCCCAAGTAGCGGGTTTCACCCGGCCTATTGCCATCTCAATATCTCTTAATCAAAAAATTGCCCAACTCTAACTTTTCTAAAAAAAGGTTATAGCTACATAGTTTGATGAAAACCCTATCCCACTATGCCAAATATATAGTCTTGCATAAAGCAACAAATTTCTAATTTTAGACTTCTCTTATATAATCCAAGAACAGGCCGCAGGTTAGGCTTCCAAGAACCAAAAAATAAATAAATAAATTTAAGACCTTTTGTAATTAGTCCACGAAATGCGATATTTCGCGTGGCTACTGCAAGGAAGGATTTATCTTAACCCGATGAGAAATGAAAAGTCAAAAAAGGAAAAATAAAATTCATGTTCAAGACTTAAAATAGAAAATACTTTTTGTCATATTTTTTTTAATACTTTCTTATAATTTTCTTTTTTTCTTATTTTTGGTTTTCGAAAAAAAATTAATAAAATAATTTTGTCACCCAATTATTGTGTATATTTTTTTATTAAATAACATGAACTAAAAATAAATAAATTTTTAATTTAAGAATTTCTATATTTAATCCATAAAGGAAAAAAATCCACAAAATAAAAAAGGGAAATAAACTTCTTATTGACGACTTAAAATAGGAAATATATTAGTCATATTTTTTATTTAAGACTTTTACGGCATACTAATAGTTTTCTCACTTAAATTGACTTAATATTCTTTAAGTTCACCATATAAAGATATATATCATTTTCTTGATATTTATAACAAAGCAAATGTTCAAAATTTTACACATGCATCATACTCACCAAACAAATGTTTGGGTCATCAAGGAAGCAATTGACAAAAATAATTTTATCCTGAACCCACTTCCTTTTCTATGGTGTAAATCTCAATTAATTGCAATTATATTGGTGCGTTAATATTTTTTTTAAAGTTTATTATACTATATATAATAGAGGAGTTGGGCCTCTTCCAAAGCCCCCTACCCCCAATCCTTTTTTTTTAGATTTTTTCTTTTTCTTTAATTATCTTTTTGCAATTATATTAAACAGTAATAATTGCTATTTATTTGTAGATTAAACAATAATTAATCTAAAAGTAGTCCAACTATGTCTCAACGTATCAAAGGAATAGCAATGGGGCGGGGCGGGTACGGCGTGTCCCTTCCATACCCGTACCCACCACCCAAATCCTATACCTATACCTGCCTCAACACCCTAATGTATGTACAAAATGATTATTTATAATTGTACATGCCACCCAAATCCTATACCCGTACCCGCCCCATTACTCGCCACGGGTATGAAGTGCGTATCCAACAATAATTAATCTAAAAATAGCACAACTATATCTCAACGTATCAAAGGGATGGCAATGGGCCGGGGTAGGTACGAGGTGCCTCCTCCATACCCGTATCTGCCACTCAAATTCTATACCCGTACCTGTCTCATTGCCCTAATGTGCGTACAAAACGATTATCGATACCCACTCATATTAGTTATTTAATATTATTTTTAAAAACAAATTACTTTTTTATAACATGTACAAAACGATTATCTATACTCACTCATATTAGTTATTTAATACTGTTTTTAAAAACATATTATTTTTTATAACATTGGTAAATAATTTCGATTCTTGAATTTAAACATGTATTTTTTTTAATTTCAAGGTTAACTATGTACAAAATGAACTGATTATGGTGGGTATGGGGTGGGGCGGGGCGGGGCGGGTATAAAGCGTGGCCGGGCCGGTCCCCACTTATACCCGAGCCCGCCCTGTTTCAATTTGGTTTATAAGATCTACGCATTAGACAACAAACTAACCGTAACCGCCACCCAAATCCTATTCCCGTACCCGCCCTATTACCCGCCACTGGTATGAAGTGCATACCCAACAATAATTAATTTAAAAGTATCACAATTATATCTCAAGGTATCAAATAGACGGCAATGGGGCGAGGCGGGTACAGGGTGCCTTCTCCATACCCGTACCTGTACCTGCCACCCAAATGCCATACTCGTAACCACTTCATTGCCCTAATGTACGTACAAAATGATTATCTATACCCACTTATATTATTTGTTTAATATTATTTTTAAAAACAGTTTTTTTTAGCATTAATAAATAATTTGGATTATTGAATTTAAACCCTTATTTTTTAAATTTCAAGGTTAACTATGTACAAAATAAGTCGGGTATGGTGGGTATGAGGCCGGGCCGCGGGGGGGGGGGGGGGGGGTATGGAGCGTGGCTGGGCGGGTCCCCACTTATACCCGTACCTGCCCCATTTGACTTTAGTTTATAAGATCTACACAGTAGACAACAAAAATAACCGCACTCGCCACCCAAATCCTATTCCCGTAAGCAGCCCATGACCCGCCACGTGTATGAAGTGCATACCCGTACCCGCTCCGCCAGTGATTGACCCGTACCCCTACCCGCTTCATTACCCGCCAAAAACCAGAGGGCACTATCTCTTAGTCAAAAAATTACCCACCACCAACTTTTCTTCCAAAATAAACCAGAGGGTTATACCATGCGTCATACTGAACCACCAATTCAATAACTTTTAAAATCGAATTCTTTGAGTTTGATTATTTATGGGTTAGAAAAGTTATAGTTGGGTTCTTTTGATAAAAACCCTAGCGCATTGCCAAACGTATATTCGTGCATAAAACAGTGAATTTTTTATTTAAGACTTTTCTTATGTAATTCCAGAACAGGGCGCGGATTAGACCTCCGACGACCAAAAAAAAAAAAAAAAGAGTTTTTGAATTTAGTCCACGAAGTGCGACATTTCGCATGCCTACTTCAAGAAATAATTTATTTTAACCGGGTGAGGCATATAAATTTTGACTTGAATTTATAAGATCTATGCATTATACAACAAAACTAAGGTACGAAAACTTAATTCATTAAAGTTCAAAAAATTAAAAAGGAAAACATATTTTCAATTTAAGACTTTTCGTATTTAACCTATAAAAAGGGTTCTAAAAAAAACAAAAGCCCCTCGAGACCCAAATATAATAAAGGAAATATTAAGCCAATGTATTATTATTTTAATACTTCTCTTATGTAATCCGAGAATAGGGTACCGGTTAAACCTCCAACAATTTTGAATTACGACTTTTCGTATTTAGTCCATAAAAAAAATCAAGTAAACCTCCCATAACCAAAAATAAAAATAAAGAAAAAAATTCTTAATTTAGGACTTTATGTATTTAATCCGTTAAAAAAAAATTAATCCATAAAAGAAAAAGAACAAATAAAGTCCCTGTTAAAGACTTCAAATGGAAAATATAATTTGTCTTATTTTTTACTGAAAATTTTTACAATTACTACTATAAAAATTATGTAAATTAAACAATATTATGGACAGCTGATCAAATAAGTTGTTAATTCGATGCAAAAAATCACAGGTATAAAATACAGTGATCAATAAATACCAGCCGTGCATCACATGGGAACGAACCTAGTCTATACTATACTATATACTTATTGTGAAGTTGTCCCCCCCTTAAAAAGCATCTAAATGCCCAATTGTTTTTTTTTAGATTTTTCCTTTTTTTTAAATGCTCCCTTAACCCTAATCCCTTTTTCTTATTTTATTTTTTTTTCTTTTTTCTTATTTTACTTTTTTTGTATTGATTTGTAGATTAATCTAAAAGTAGTACAACTATATCTCAACGTATCAAAGGAATAACAATGGGACAGGTATGATTATCTATACTTATTTTCTTTTATAATATTGCTCACAATACCTCCAGTATCTCATATATTAAGAGTAGAACTATCGATACTATATCTATACTATATATATAGAGAGAGAAGTTGTCCCCCTCCCCAAATGCCCCCAAATCTCCAATTCTTTTTTTTTCATATTTTTCCTTTTTTCTTAAAAATTTCCTAATCCTAATCCTTTTTTTAATTATATTTGCCCTTTTTCTTTTTCTTTTTTTTTTCTTTTTTCTTATTTTACTTTTTTGGTATTTATTTGCGGATTAAACAATAACAATTAATCTAAAAATAGCACAACTATATCTCAACGTATCAAAGGGATAACAATCGGACGGGTATGATTATCTATACCCGCTCTTATTAGTTATTTATTACTGTATATAAAAATCTTTTTGTTTTTTTCCTTTTTTCTTATTTTGCTTTTTTGGTATTTATTTGTAGATTAAACAACAACAATTAATCTAAAAATACACAACTATATCTCAACGTATCAAAGGAATAACAATTGGATGGGTATGATTATCGATACCCGCTTTTATTAGTTATTTATTACTGTATTTAAAAATAAATTGTTTCTTTTATAACATTGATAAATAATTGGGATTATACTATATCTACCTATACTATACTATACTATACTATCTATCTATCTATATATATATAGCGAAGTTCCACCCCCCTAAAAACCCTTCCCACCTCAAATACTAAATTTTGAGATTTTTCCTTTTTCTCTAATTACCTTTTTCATCTAATTCCTTTTTCTTTAAATTTTTTTCTTTTTCCTTACTTTTTTTTCAATCCTAATTCTTACATATTTACCTTTTTGTTTTCCTTTTTTCTTAAAATTTTTTTTTTGATCACCTAATTAATTTGTATATTAAACATCAATAATTGTTATTTATTTGTAAATTAAACAATAATAATTAATCTAAAAGTAGCCCAATTATATCTCAACTTATCAAAGGGATGGCAATGGAGCGGGAGGGTATGGCGTGCCTCCTGTATACCTGCCCTATTATCCTAATTTGCGTATAACATTAGTAAATAATTTGGATTATTGAATTCAAAGGCATATTTTTTAACTTTAGGATTAACTATATACAAAATGAACCATTGGTGGGTATTAGGTAGGCCGGGGCGAGTATGGAGCATGGCTGGGCGGGTCCTCACTTATACCTGAGCCTGCCCTGTTTAATTTTGGTTTATAAGATCTAAGCATTAGACAAGAGAACTAACGGTACCCACCACCCGAATCCTACACCCATACCCACCCCATTACCTGTCACGGGTATGAAGTGGATACCCCACAATAATTAATCTAAAAGTAATCCAACTATATCTCAACGTATCAAAGGGAGGGTAATGGGGCGGGATGGGGCAAGTCAGGTACGGGGTGCCTCCTCCACATCCGCACCTGCCACCCAAATACTATACCCGTACCCACCCCATTGCCCTAATGTGCGTATAAAATGATTATCTATACCTACTTATATTAGTTATTTAATACTACTTTACAAAACAAATTATTTTATTAACCATTGGCAAATGAAATTATCTATACCCACTCCTATTAGTTATTTAATACTATTTAAAAAACAAATTGTCTCTTTTATAACATTGATAAATAATTTAGATTATTAAATTTAAATACATATTTTTTAATTTCAAGTTAACTATGTATAAAATAAAGCGCGTAAGGTAGGTATGAGGTGAGGCAAAGTGGTTATGGAGCGGGGCAAGGCAGGTCTCCACTTATACCTATGCCCGTCCCAAACGGGGCGACTACCCACGAGTAGAGGGTTTCAACCGCCTCATTGCCACAAAATCAACAGGGTATGGTGGGTATGAAGTTGGATGGGTCGGGTATGGAGCGTCGCGGGGCGGGTCCCCACTTGTACCCACACCTTCCCCGTTTGACTTTGGTTTATAAGATCTACACACTAGACAACAAAACTAACCGCACTCGCCACCCAAAGCCTATACCTGTACTCAGCCCAGTACCGGCCATGGGTATGAAGTGCAGATCCTGACCCACCCCGGCAGTTACAGGCCCGTACCCCTACCCGCCTCATTACTCGCGGATATCCATTACCTGCCCTGTGCTTCCTTAATATGTGTACAGAACGATTATCTATATATACTCCTATTAGTTATTTAATACTATTTTTAAAAATAAATTATTTCTTTTATAATATTGATTAAGATTTTGGATTATTAAATTTAAGCACTTATTTATTAATTTAAAGGTTAAGTATGTACAAAATAAAACGCGTATGGTGGGTATGAGGTGTGTAAAGTTTGATTTTAGTTTGTAAAATCTACGCATTCAATAATAAAACTAAGATACAACAAAACTTAATTCATTAAAACATAATCCTTAATTTTGATTCTTGAATTTAAACACATATTTTTTTATTTCAAGGTTAACTATATACAAAATTAACCGATTACGATGGGTATGGGGCGGGGCGGGCCAAGTATGAAGCGTGGCTAGGCCGGTCCCCGTTTATACCCAAGCCGCCCTGTTTCAATTTGATTTATAAAATCTACGCATTAGACAATAAACTAAATGTAACCGTCACCCAAGTCTTATACCCGTACCCACCCCATTACCCGCCACCTGTATGAAGTGTATACCCAACAACAATTAATATAAAAGTATCTCAACTATATCTCAACGTATCAAATGGATGGCAATGGGTCGAGACGGGTGCGGGGTGCCTTCTCCATACCAGTATCTGCCACCCAAATCCTATACCCGTAACCACTTCATTATCCTAATGTACGTACAAAATGATTATCTATACCCGCTCCTATTATTTGTTTAATGCTATTTTTAAAAACACTTTTTTTTTAACATTGATAAATAATTTGGATTATTAAATTTAAACCCTTATTTTTTAAATTTCAATGTTAACTATGTACAAAATGAGCTGGGTATGATGGGTATGAGGCCAGGCGGGGTGGGTATGGAGCATGGCGGGGCGGGTCACCATTTATACCCGTACCCACCCCGTTTGACTTTAGTTTGTAAGATCTACGTACTACACAACAAAAATAACCACACCCGCCACCCAAATCCTATTTCGGTACGCAGCCCTTGACCCGCCGTGGGTATGAATTGCATACCCGTACCCGCCCCACCAGTGACTGACCCGTACCCCTACCCGCCTCATTACCCGTGGGTATCCATTATCCACCCCGTACCTCTTTGATGTGCGTACAGAACAGTTATCTATACCCGCTTCTATCAGTTCGAGCCCATTGCCATCCCAATATCTCTTAGTCAAAAAATTGCCCACCACCAACTTTTTTATCAAAATAAACCAGAGCGTTATTCCATGCGCCATACTGAACCACCAATTCAATATCTTTTAAAATCGAATTATTTGAGTTTGATTATTTTTGAGTTAGAAAAGTTATAATTGTGTTATTTTGATAAAAATCCTAACGCATTGTGCCAAATGTATATTAGTGCATAAAGTAGTACATTTTTTATTTTAGACTTTTCTTATGTAATCCAAGAACAGGGCGCGGGTTAGACCTCCGACAACTCCAAAAAAAATAAAGAGTTTTCGTAATTAGTTCACGAAGTGCGACATTTTGCATGCCTACTACAGGAAAGGATTTATTTTAACCCCGTGAGGTGTATAATTTTGACTTTGGTTTATAAGATCTACGTATTATACAACAAAACTAAGGTACGAAAAAACTTAATTAATTAAAGTTCCAAAAATTAAAAAGGAAAACATATTTTCAATTTAAGACTTTTCATATTTAACCTATAAAAAAATAAAAAAAAGGGTTCTACAAAAGGCCCCTAAGAACCGAAAATAATAAAGAAAATATTAGGGTAATATATTATTATTTTAGTACTTCTCTTATGTAATCCGAGAATAGGGTACCGGTTACACATTCAACAATTTCGAATTAAAACTTTTTGTAATTAGTCCATAAAAGAAAATCAAGTAAACTTCCTATAACCAAAAAATAATAATAATAATAAATTTTTAATTTCAGACTTTCTGTATTTAATTCATTAAAAAAAACTGTAAAAAAAAAAAAAGAACAAATAAAGTCCTTGTGAAAGATTTAAAATAGGAAATATAGTTTGTCTTATTTTTTGTTAAAATTTTTACAGTTACTACTGTAGAACAATATTATAGACAGCAGATCAAATAAGATGTTAGTTTGATGCAAAAATCACGGATATAAAAAAAAGTGACCAATAAATACCGTCCGTGCATCGCACGGTAATGAACCTAGTTAAAGAGAATTTTTAATGCTTGAACTCTATTTTTAATGATTAGAATATAAAATGTTAAATTTTAAAGGGTTGATTTTAAAAGATACTGAATTGGTAGGTGAGTGTCTATAAGTGGAGCGGGTAGTGCGTATGAGTTGGGTGTACCGACTCTGTACCTAACACTAGTATAAGACGGGTACGGATATATAAAAATATTTATTTAAAATTTTAAATGTTTGCTTCAAACTAAAAGTCACAGGTTCTAAAAATAAAAAGCCTCAAACTAAAAAATACAGTCCACAAATTCTACATTTCTAATTTTTAATGTAATTCAATGCTTGGTTGTATCACAATGAATATTATATTAAAATATCGTAATTAGTAAATTATATAAATTACATGAGAAAACCCATACTCTAATTATAAAAATAAATAAATCCAATTCAATTAAACCATAATTTCAATGGACTAATTTTTATCTTTATAATAGTAGTATTCAAATTGGATACTTAAAACTTGAAGCATGCTTATCCATCTTTATCTAAATCCTTACAATGCACAACCCTCTAAAATTAATTGAATATAAATGCTAAAATTATATTATGAGTATATTTTATTTACCTTTTATTTTTTTTATTTGAACTGAAAAATGTCATTTAAAGTAAATGATGACTTCTCACTTAAAATGGACGAGAAAAAAATACATAAAAAATTATATAATATAAACCCCAAATTCTAAATTTTTAGATTTTTCTTTTTTTTTTATTTTCTTTTTTTCCATCCTCACATACTTATCCTTATCATTTTAATTTTCTTTTTTTTTTCAATCATCACAAACTTATCCTTATCTTTTTAATTTCTTTTTTTTTTTCTTATTTTACTTTTGCCAAGAAAAATGAAAAAATTAAAGAGAATTTTTAATGCTTGAACTATATTTTTAATGATTAGAATATGAAACGTTGAATTTTGAAGGGTTGATTCTAAAAGATATTGAATTGATACTGAATTGGCAGGTGAGCATCTATAAGTGGAGCGGGTAGTGCGTATGGGTTAGGTGTACCGCTTCTGTACCCAACACTGGTATAAGGCGGGTGCGGATATATAAAAATATTTATTTAAAATTTCAAATGTTTGCTTCAAACTAAAAGTCACAGGCTCTAAAAATGAAAACCTCAAGCTATATTTATTTGCAGATTACACACTTGAAAGCATAATGATTTCTAAAACCCTTTTTTGGGAATTAATAATTAAAATGCCGAGAATTGAACTAAAAAAATACAGTCCACAAATTCTACATTTTTAATTTTTAATGTAATTCAATGCTTGGCTGTCTCATAATTAATGCATACCACCATTGCAATCATTACAATGTACAACCCCCAAGATTAATTGAACCCAAATAAAAGTAATGTAATTCAATATTTTTTTCGCACTTAAATAATAGTTAATATACTTCAGTTAAACCCAAATTTACCAAATTCTAAATTCTTAGATTTTTCCTTTTTTTTATTTTTCTTTTTTTAATCCTCACATTCTTACATGTTTATCGTAATTAGTAAATTATATAAATTACATGAGAAAATATCATTTAAAAAAAGACAATTTTATCATTTTCAATTTCAATGTTTTAATAATAGTAAAATTAGTTTTGACATTAACATCTTCATAAAATATATTATCCAAATCTCTACTTATATTATAATAAAGTCTCTCAATCCCTAAAACCTCCAAACTCAAAAAAAGCATTAATCCACTTTTTAAATTCTTCATGCTTATCAAAATTTCTCTAAAGCTCCCACCCACCCTCTAATAAGAAAGCCCAAAAAATTTCATTCCCCTTCAATAGTGGAGAAGCTGTTCAGCATTGAACGTATTATCTAAACGGTAACAACTTCCATCTTATGTTTACTTTGTGGCCAGCAAAAAACCCCGGTTTACTTTATGTTATGTTATATGTTAAACTTTAGTAAAAAATGTTTGGATATAAGCAAACTACATCCATATTTACACTTAAATATTTTGTGTATATTACCAATTCTATCGTTTATATGTAGAATCCAACAGTGAATTCCATATATGACATATTTATGGCATTCATTAGTAATATGTACATAACACAGTACTCATCAACAAATGCACGACAAGTTCTATTATGTACATAACACAGTACTCATCAACAAATGTATGACAAGTTCTATTTTAGGAAATAACATTATATAGGAGATTTGACCTGTTAATAGCTTGAGCTCCTGCTTCTCTAACTACACAAGTAAGACATGAGAAACAAAGAACACAAAAGCATCTGCCAGGTAAGAAAACTTAGTTAACGATTTAACTCAGCAAGTTACATAACTGATTTGGCCTACTTTGAGAATTTTGTATTTTTCACTATACTATGGCAAGTTCAGGGGGAAAAAAAAGGCCCAGGATTTTTTCAAGGCAAAAAACCACACGTATAAAAATATATTAACCAATAAATACCTGCCGTGCATCGCACGGGAACAAAACTATCTATATTATACTATATATTTATTGTGAAGTTGTCCCCCCTCCCCCCCCCCCCCCTAAAAAGCATCCAAATCCCCAATTCTTTTTTTTTTTTAGATTTTTTCATTTTTTTTAAATGCTCCCTTAACCCTAATCCCTTTTTCTTATTTTGCTTTTTTTTTCTTTTTTCTTATTTTGCTTTTTTTGTATTGATTTGTAGATTATACAACAATAATTAATCTAAAAGTAGTACAACTATATCTCAACGTATCAAAGGAATAACAATGGGATATGTATGATTATCTATACTTATTTTCTTTTATAATATTGCCCACAATGCCTCCGGCATCTCATATATTAAGAGTAAAATTTTGAACATTTCCTTAGTTATAAATAGCACGAAAATAATGTATATCTTTATATGGTGAACTTAGGGATGACAATAGGACGGCTATGATTATCTATACTTATTTTTTTTTATAATATTGCTCACAATGCCTTCGGTATCTCATATATTAAGAGTAGAATTTTAAATATTTTCTTGGTTATAAATAGCACGAAAATAATGTATATCTTTATATGGTGAACTTAAAGAGTATTGAGTCAATTTCAGTGAGAAAACTATTAGTATACCGTAAAAGTCTTAAATAAAAATATGACTAATGTATTTCCTATTTTAAGTCTTCAATAGAAAATTTATTTTCCCTTTTATCTTTTGCCGATTATTTTTCTTTATGAATTAAATACAGAAAGCCTTAAATTAAAATTTTATTTATTTTTAGTTCGTGTTATTTAATAAAAAATTGTACAATATAATAGGGTGACAAAATTATTTTATTAATTTTTCTTCAAAAACCAAAAATAAGAAAAAAAAAAAAAAGGGAGATAAAAGGGTATTTAAGAGTAGAATTGAAAAAAAGAATAAAAAAAGGAAAAAAATATAAGAAAGTATTAAAAAAAATATCCAATATAATTTTTGATTGAAAAATATAAAGTAAACCATATTTTAGACTCTTCTAGAGGCCTTTTCTTAACCTAAGATTCAAAAACTTTCTAAATTGCCCACGATGCCTCCGATATCTTATATATCTTCAATATTCGCCAACCACAATTACACGTAAATCTCTCCATATTTTAACATTTCACTCAATATTTTGAGTACACCAAGCAAAGTTATAATATATTAATTTTGTTATAGTACAAATACCATAAAGACCTTTCAAATTATACCATTAATCAAAATAAAAGTGACTCTAAACTCATTTATATGAAATACCATAAAGATATTGTGGTTGGCAAACATTGAAGATATATGAGATAATAAAATACCATAAAGACCTTTCAAATTATACCATTAATCAAAATCAAAGTGACCCTAAACTCATTTATATGAAATACCATAAAGATATTGTGTACCTTTCAAATTATTTGTGTGTACCCCTACTTGCCTCATTACCTGTGGGTATCTATTACCTACCCCGTACCTCTTTAATGTACGTATAAAACAGTTATCTATACCCGCTCCTATTAGGTGGAGCCCATTGCCATCCCAATATTTCTTACTCACAAAATTACCCACCACGAACTTTTCTATCAAAATAAACCAGAGTGTTATACTATGCCAAATGTATATTTGTGCATAAAGCAGTAAATTTTTTTTTAAAGACTTTTCTTATGTAATCCAGGAATAAGACGTGGGTTAGACCTCCGACAACCCAAAAAAAAAAAAAAAGATTTTTCGTATTTAGTCCACGAAGTGCAACATTTCGCTTCGCATTACACAACAAAACTAAAGTACGAAAAGACTTAATTCATTAAAGTTCCAAAAATTAAAAAGGAAAACATATTTTTAATTTAAGACTTTCTGTATTTAACCTATAAAAAAATAGAAAGGGTTCTTAATAAAAAGGTCTCTGATAACCGAATATAATAAAGAAAATATTAAGCTAATATATTATTATTTTAATACTTCTCTTATGTAATCCGAGAATAGGATACTGATTACACCTCCAACAATTTCGAATTAAGACTTTTCGTATTTTTTTCCATAAGAAAAAAGCAAGTATACCTCCCATAATCAAAAATAGAAAAATAATACATTCTTAATTTAAGACTTTCTATGTTTAATAAATAAAAAAAATAAATCGGTAAAACAAAGAAAATTTCAAGCCCCTGTTAAAGACTTCAAATGGAAAATATAGTTTGTCTTATTTTTCACTGGAAACTATTTCGGTTATTACTATGAGAATTATATAAATTAAACAACATTACGGACAGCTGATCACACAAGATCTTAATGCGATACAAAAAATCACAGATATAAAATACAGTGATCAATACATACTATCCGTACATCGCACGGGAGCGAAACTAGTATCTATAATACAGGAGTATCTCATCCCCTGAAAACCCTTGGACTCCCAAATAAAGCCATTTCAAGCAATTTCACATTTTGTTCTCCTCCTCCTGTTTAGCTTTCCAATCTAAGCATTTAATGCACATTTATCATTAATAGTTTATATTCTATACATTGTAATAATTTTGTTTTGGCTGTGCATTAATTGTGTTATAAACATAAAAGATATCTCAACTATATTCTTTCTGTTATAAATGTAAAAAATGTCCTATAATTTTTTAAAAAGTTTTAAACATTGTTTATGAGAAATGGAAAAATTTAAACACCATCAACTAAAAATAACAAATGATATTAAATATTATTTTCAAATGCTAAAATTAGATTATATACGTATTCCATTTACCTTTTATTTTTTATGTATAAATTTAAAAATATGTACATATTTCAAAAATAAACTTCACTGCATATACAAAAACCCTTTTAATCTCTATATATAGATTTAATTGTTTAAATAAAAATAACAAATGGTATGAAATGTTATTTTAAAATGCCCCAATTTTTTTTTTTAAAGTTAAATGTAATTTAGGTACTTTATGTCCATTTTATTTTCGTGTATGTATATAAATTTTCATAAGTAAAGGATGACTTCTCACTTAAAATAAAAGAGAAAAAATATATATATAAATTGCATAATATATCATAATTGGTAAATTATATAAATTACGTGTAACATCCAGCACAATTAATGCACATCACAATTCAAATCATGATTACAATGTACAACACCCCAAAATGAATTGATCACAAAGAAAAAATACTTTTGAGATTCTAAAAGCAAAATAAATCCCCAGTTAAAGCATGCTTAATGTACATGAGGCAAGCCATAAATTAGCCAAACCCCATACCCACCCTCTAATAACCCAAAAATACAATAACAGAAATCATACCAGAGGAGCAAGAAATAACAACGTCGAGCAAAATTCATTCGCCTTCAACGGTAGAGAAGCCGTTCAACATTGAACATATTTTCGAAACGGTAACAACTTCCACCTTATGTTTAATTTTTAGCCACCGATGCCTTACAATAGAGTTACGAAGCCAAAAAAACACAATTTACATTGTGTTATGTTTCAGGTTAAACTTTACTTAAAAGGGCATGCGTACAAGGAAACTTCCTCGATATTTACGCATAAATATTTTGCGTATATTACCAATTGTATCGTTTATATATAGAATCCAGTACTGAATTTATGTCAGTTCTTAGGGGTACGTACATAACGCATGAGTCATGAACAAATGCACGACAACTTCCATTTAAGGCAGCAAGATTACATAGGAGATTTTAAGATATAAAATAAAGAAAATAAAAGAGATTTGTACACCGCGACTGTTTGGGTTCTTTTTTTTTAATTATCAATGACTGTTAGTTCAGTACGTGAGGTCTAAAATGTCATAAAAATGGAAAAAAGGGACAGGGAAAATGGAGATGCGGGGTATCGATCCCTATACCGTACCTCTCCTACGGTAAGATAGCACTCTACCATCTCAGCTATATCTCCTTTCAGTTGTCTTATGTTTCGAATATTTATTTCAGAACTGGACGCATATTGATTTCAGTCAATGGTGGCTAGTTGTTCATAAATATTGTAACAGAACAAATGAAATCGGAATTGAATTCTGAACGTATACTAAATAATTATTGTTTGTTAGATAATTGAAATGGTAATATAATTGGTTAAAACGGAAGTTATGCTGAAATTAATAACTATATAAAGGAGATCATAAATTACATATTATGATTGGTTGTTCATAGAGGTAAGAATTGCCCCGAATAAAGAACACCAAAACGTCCGCCGGGGTACAAAATTTAGTTAACGATTTCAGTCAGCAAGATCACATAACACATTCTGCCTGTTAATAGCTTGAACACTCGGTTTTCTAAATACACAACTAAGAATTGCGAAACAAAGTAACCTCTGACTTTAAACAACCCAAAGAAACCACAATTTATGTTATGTAAGAATAATAAGCACAAAAAAATTTGGAAATAATATTTTAACATAGCGAAGGTAATGCATCTCATTGTCATATATATAAAATAATCCTTAATGAGCCTTCTCTTATATGTCATTAATAGTGTTATATATTTATTAACAGTGTCGTTTCTAGGTCAAATTGAACAGAACAAAACAACATAAAAACCCCGGGTTGTAATCTAAGGTGTAATCCAAGTCAGAGGAGCTGCAGTCCACATTATAGCCAAACAAGTTCAACAAAGACATGGATATGTAGCAGGTACACGCAACAAGTACTCCAACTTTACTTTTGATCATGGTTAAGTTATACATCTCCTAACAACATTTACTTAAACATTTTAGTATTCAATTTGTTTCACTCTTCACTTACCTTAAACAAAACAGTGTTATCCAGTTCATTCATCAGTTGTACTTACGTAACGTAGGAGTCATCAAGAAATGCAAGACAACTTCAACTAAAGTCAGCAAGATTGCATAGGAGATTTTGCCTGTTAATAGCTCGAGCACCCAGTCCTCTAACCACCCATCTCACATTTGCCAAACAAAGAATACAAAAAGGGGCGCGCTGCGTTAGACTAAATATTTTACGTAACAAACGAATGGCACCCCCTCAAATTAGGTGTACAGAACGCGGAGCTGCGCAGGCACCTATGCCCAAAGGGCAATGGCTATGGAATCTACCTTACGTATTGACCTGCCAGGTACGGTCAATGAGTTTGATATAATCAACAAAAACAAGGATGAAGCATGACTTCGAGGGTCAACAATTGTAATATTTGAAATACAATATATGTCATGGGTATATGGAATTTTCATTTACATGTCAACATTGCAGATTATATGCAAGTGCCATTGTAGACCTCTAAGCACAATGACATTGCAATGGTTCGAGAAGAAACTGAAACTGAACGGCCATATATTGAAGGAAATAATCAACAAAGTCAGCAACCACAAGCAATGTCACTGCCAAATGTCAATCGAGGTAACAAAATATGAACTAACATATAGATGTACAACGTGCATGAAAATGTCATGGCTATATGAAATTTTCATTTACATGTGAACATTGCAAATTATATGAAAGTGGAATTACAAGCCTCTACATATAATGAAATTGCAATGGTTCCACAACGAACTGAGACTGAACACCAAAATAGTGAAGCAAAAAATGAAGAAAGTGAGCAACCACAAGAAACATCATAGCCAAATGTGAATCGAGGTAACAAAATCTAAACCACCATATAGATGTACAACGTACATGAACTTCAGGCTAAATACTATATCAAACCATAAGTTTTACCGAGAAATACGAATATATTTACAATTGTTCACCTATTCATGGTTAAAAAATGTCAGCAATCATACATATATTGAACATTGGTCACCTTCATGCCACAAACTATATGAAAACACCAACTTTCTTACCAAAATTGCAGACATCGCTCTGGCTATGGAAGTACATGGGCAACAACGACAATCGAGCCCTCCTGCATCACCCAAATTAGAAGTAGTTCCTTCTACATATAATGAAGAGCAAATGGCCCAGGAAGACGATGGCATTGTGACGGTGCATGCTGCCCCGAATATTCACCCAAATGACCATTACGGCAACACAATAATTGAGCACGCCATTCACGGTACCAAACTATGCAATTTCATATACTACATATGTTTTGGAATAATAGAAAACGGAATTACATAAACGTGCTTCGTACCATTGTAGATGACCCTCAAATCAACGTTGAACATAATTGTAACATTACAGATCAAGTGAGAACGATGCCACTGTATAATGTACTGCAACCTAATATTGCACATGCAAGCACGAGCGCCACTGTAGTTGGTACTTTTTTTATCCTTTTACACATTAGTCATCAAAACAAATTAAAATAAACGCCAAAAAGGGTAGGATATGTGTGAACACAATTACCGTATTATGACCGCACTAGGGAGTGCATTAACTTAACTAGCCTAAAAAAGGGCACTCATCTAAAATAATCACATAAATGTATAACCGAAATTACGGATATATTTACAATTGTTCACCTTCAATGTCATTCAGGGTTAATAAATGTCAACAATCATACAGATATTCAACATTATTGAACTTCATGCCACAAACTATATTAAGCACTAACCTTCTTACCAAAATTGCAGACATCACTATGGCTATGGAAGTACATGGGCAACAACAACAATCGAACCACCCTGTATTACCTGAGTTAGAAGTAGTGCCTTCTACATACAATGAAGACCAGATGGGTCAGGAAGACGATGGAATAGCGACAGTGAATGCTACACTGAATGTTAACCCAAATGACCAGTACAGCAACACAATAATGGCGCATGTCATTCACAGTACCAAAATATGCAATTGCATATACTACAGATGTTCTGGAATAATAGAAAACGAAATTAAATAAACATGCTTCATACCATTGTAGATGACCCCCAAATGAACGTGGAACAGCATTGTGACATTATAGAGGCAGTGAGAACAGTGCCACTACATAATGCAGTGCAACCTAATATTGCAGATGCAAGCACGAGCGCCACTGTAGCTGGTACGTTTGTTTATCCTTTTACACATTACTCATCAAAACAAATTAAAATAAACTCCAAAAAGGGTAGGATATGTGTCAACACAATTATCGTATTACTGTCGGCCGAATGAGTGCATTTACTTAACAAGCTTGAAAAAGGACACCCATCTAAAATAATCACATAAATGTAGGACGATGTAGACCTCGAACAAGGCCAACAAATAGGTGGACCTTGGGCCGTAGACAATTAAAGTGTCCACATTGCAGAGCATGGATGTGGGTGGACGAAAGACAAGACAAAGTACGTAGCAAAATCCACTATTCAATCTATGCTGTAGCAGTGGAAGAGTATATCTCCCGACTTTGCCCGAAACACCTAAATATCTATAGTCATTACTACAGGATCCACAATTTATGAAGGACATTCATACATACAACGCACTCATGTCGTTCACATCAATGGGTGGAAAAATAGACCTAAGTGTGCAAGACGGTCGTGGTCCATATTCTTTTAGAATAGTAGGTCAAACTACGATAGAATTGGGGCGTTATTTCCGGAACCAGGGAAGCCACCACGCTATGCCCAGTTGTACATATATGACCCTCAAAACGAAATACAAAATAGGCGTACTGCAGTCGGATGGGCCAATACCAAATCACGGTTGCAAGAACAATACCTTGAAGGTCTAAGACAAATGTTGGATGACATAAACCCTTACGTCAGAGCATTTAGAAGTGATGGAGACTTCATGCAGAGCACCATAGTTGAACACCTCGAACTACGACTAATTAATGCTAGAAATGGTCGCCAATACGCAATGCCAACTGTTGATGAAGTGGCGGCCCTTATAGTAGGAGACAGTGAAACTTCATGCAACAATAGAGATATTGTACTACGTAAAAGGGGTGGTGGCTTACAAAGGATAGATGAGAGGCATCCTTCTTACATGCCACTATATTATCCGTTGTTATTGCCACGGGGAACTGATGGATGGACCACAAGTATACTGTTAGCTTCCAATTCGAAATTGAAAGTCTAACCTTGTAGAAGAAAAAGTTAAGATGAGAAGAGAAGTGAAAGGGGATGAGAAATAGAGAAGGAGATGAGAAAAGAGAGAGAAATTCCAAAAGGAATTCTGATTTCTATTGATTAAATGATGAGATTACAAGCTAGGAGCTTATTTATACAAAAATTAGAACATTGAACCAAGCCAACTAACTTTGAAACATTACAACTCAACAATGAAAATCAAAACTGAAGATAAAACCAGAAATTACAATTAAAATTCATAGATTCATAACATTTCCTCCCTCTTGAGAAACTTCTTGTCCTCAAGAAGTAAAATTTGGGAATTGGGTCTTCAAGAAATTGCAATTTTTCCAAGTCATCAAGCTCTCGTTCAAGTTGGTCCAAGTCACCAACACCTCTTGCACCGCCCCTTTATCCTTCTGCAGCGTCCTACGAGCCTTAACAGCAGCAGGTTGTAGCAAAAGCATACCATTAGACTCTGCATCAGGTGGCTTTCGAGCAACTTTAGCACCTTTCTTGACTTGCCTTTTAAGTAGGAAAACATGAAACATCGGGTGAATGTATGAATGTGAAGGTAAGTCAAGCTTGTATGCAACATTGCCAATTTTCTCCAAGATTTTGTATGGGCCAAAGAAACGAGCACTTAGCTTGACATTTCGCTTGACAGCCAAAGTAGACTGTCTATATGGTTGTAATTTAAGGTACACCATGTCTCCAACTTCATAGTTTTTGTCTACCCTCTTTTTGTCGGCATAAAATTTCATTCGTGCCCGAGCTTGTTGGAGATTATCCTTAAGCACTTGCGGCATCTGCTGCCTCTGCCGAACCAGATCAGTTGCTGCAGAATCTGATCCTCCCGGTTGATGCAGCAACATTGGAAAAGGAGGAGGATAGCCATACAAGGCTTGGAAGGGTGAAGTGCCAATTGATGTATGGAAGTGAGTGTTGAACCAAAACTCCACTAAAGAAAGCCAATGATTCCACTCTTTGGGCCTTAAGAAAACCATACTCCGAAGGTATTGTTCTACACATTGGTTGACTCGTTCGGTTTGGCCATCCGTTTGAGGATGATAAGAGGAACTAAGTGCCAGTGTGGTACCCATCAATTTGAACAACTCCCTCCAGAATGTGCTTGTGAAAATCTTGTCTCGATCTGACACAATGGATTGAGGTAATCCATGCAATTTGTAAATGTTGTCAAGGAAGATCCTTACCAATTTTTCAGCGGTAACAGGTCGAGCAAGGGCAATGAAATGGCTATACTTGGTGAAACGATCCACCACTACCCATATAATCTCCTTGCCTTCAGACTTCGGCAATCCTTTAATGAAATCCATGCTAATGTTGATCCATGCTCCATCCGGAATAGGGAGTGGTTGAAGTAGACCCTTATAACGATGATCTCCCAACTTCGTTTGTGGACATACTTCACAAGCCTTCACATACTCACTCACTTCTTTTTTCATGCTTGGCCAAGTAAAGTACCCTTTAACCCTTTGATACGTGCCTTCAACACCGGCATGGCCTCCCCAAGATGCATCATGAGAGGCTTGTATTATCTGATTCCTCAATTCAGTTGCTGAACCAATGTATAGCTTGCCACAGCTTCTGATCAGACCTCTCTGCACAGATATATCAGCATCCGGATTGCATTTTTCTGCACCATTTACGAGAGCAGTAGCAACATAATCTTGGGCAAAAGAATCACCCTCATATGTCTTGTAAATCTCTTCCATCCATGAAGGAACCATCACGGATAAAGCACTACAATGCCCAGTGTCAGCATCTTCAAATTTTCTGGACAGAACATTAGCAGCCACATTCTCCTTGCCTCTTCTATACTCAATGTCATAATCAAGGTCAAGCATCTTCATAAGGCCTTTCTTTTGAATTCTTGTCACAATCTTTTGCTCAAGGAGATGCATGAGGCTTTGATGATCCGTTCTAATGATGAACTTGTGACCCTCCAAATAATGCCTCCATTTTTCCACGACTAAGAGAATTGCTAGATATTCTTTCTCATAGGTCGACATAGCTTGATGCTTAGGACTAAGAGCTTGGCTCAAATAAGCAATAGGCCTTCCATGTTGAGAAAGAATAGCCCCTATACCAGTACCACTTGCATCGGTCTCCAAAACAAAGCTTTCGGTAAAGTTTGGCATTGCCAACACTGGTGCAGCACACATAGCGGACTTAAGAGCTTCAAATGCAGCCTGAGACCTCTCATTCCATGTAAAAGCATCCTTCTTCAAGAGTTCTGTTAAAGGTTTGGCAATAGAACCATAACCTTTAATGAATTTCCTATAATACCCGGTCAATCCCTAAAAACCTCTCAATTGCTTCAAGGTGATCAGAATTGGCCAATCTTGCATCGCTTGGATCTTAGTAGGGCCGGTGGAAACTCCCTCTTGTGAGATAACATGACCCAAATACTCTAGCTTGGTTTGAGCAAACGAACACTTAGACAAGTTAGCAAAGAACTTGTGTTGCCGCATCACTACAAAGACTTGTCTGAGGTGAGTGAGATAAGCTTCATAAGTGGATCTATAAATCAGTATGTCATCGAAGAAAACGAGCACCGATCTCTTCAGAAAAGGTTTGAAAACATCATTCATGGCCGCTTGAAAAGTGGCCGGAGCATTTGTTAGGCCGAAAGGCATAACAACAAACTCGAAATGCCCATGATGTGTCTGAAAAGCAGTCTTGTAGATATCCGGCTCGAGAACTCTGATTTGATGATAACCTTGCCTCAAATCAAGCTTAGAGAAGTAGCACGCTCCATGTAACTCGTCAAGCAAATCATCAGTGACGGGAATGGGAAACTTATCCTTGACTGTCAAGGCATTTAACCGTCGATAGTCGATGCACATTCTAGCCGAGCCATCTTTCTTCTTCACAAGGATCACAGGTGAAGCAAAAGGACTATGGCTTGGTCTAACGAAACTCATGTGAAGAAGCTCCTCAACTTGCCTCTCAATTTCTGTCTTTTGGCCATGAGCATACCGATATGGCCTGATCTTGACCGGATCAGCATTTGCACGCAAGGGAATGGCATGGTTCACACCCCTTTGAGGAGGAAGACTCTTAGGTTGCTCAAAAATGTCCTCAAATTCTTCCACTAAGGTCTGAACTTCTGGTTGAATGTCCTGCTGCAACTCCACCGCAGATACCATGAACAAATGCCCAATCCATTATATTGCCTTCTTCTTGATTCCATCTTGCACACGTTTACCATCAATCAACTTGAGCTGAGCTTCCTCTGATATTCCTTGCAAGGATACTTTGGTGCCATGAACCTCAAATGCCACGGTCATTTTATCAAAATCAATCACAACTGGGTTGAAGGTTCTCATCCAATCCACCCCGAGCACCATATCGCAACCTCCCAAGGGAAGAACTCTAAAATCAAAGGTGAATTGATGATCTTGCATAGACCATGGGAATGCTGGACACTTGTTTTGAGTTGTTAAGAAGTTGCCATCAGCCACCATCACCACCAAGGGGTGAGTTTTTGTCACCACATGCTTTACCTTCTTAATCAACTTTGGATCAATGAAACTATGTGTACTCCCACTATCAATAAGGACAATGATGGAGTGTTTTCCAGCCCTGCCTATGATTTTGATGGTATTATGAGCTCAACTACCGGTCAAAGCCTTCATTGATATCTCACTTCATCATCACTCAATTCCTCTTGTGAAGTAAAGCTTGCACTGTCATTTTCTGCATCAGAATGGTCACTGCCAGAATCAGCATCAGCACAGGACCCTCTTGCATACATTAGTGCTTGAGATTTGCACCTATGACCAAGCTGATATGGTTGATTACAACGAAAACATAACCTCACTGAGCTCTGTCAACAGCTCGCTTAAAACCAGAATTGGAATTACTTCTCTGCTGAGGTCTGAATTTACTGCTTTGCTGCTTATTTTTGTCACTTGATTGAACTTGAGTAGCTTCAATCAACTTTTCCTTGTTGTAAGCACTTGACAAAGTTATAGGACCAATGGCTTTCACCATATTCTTTATCCTTGGCTTCAATCCACTCACAAAGCATGAAACATAATAAGATTCAGCATCCTCGGGAGCTATGGACAAAACTGACAGCAAGTTAGCTCTTAAGTTCTCAAATCTGATCATATATTCTCTCACAGTTGAAGTTTAGGACAACTTGTTAAAGCTATCCACAACATCCGTTGATTCACCTTCTCCATAACGTTCACACATTTCTTCTACGAATTGGCCCCAAGAAAGATTCGATTTGCTCTTCAACAAATTATAATACCAAACCTCATGATCACCATATAAATGAACTGTAGCTAGCTGGAGTTTTTCCTTATCAGGTATGTTATAATACAGAAAATACCGATCACATCTCCTTAGCCATGATTCCGGTTGTCTACCATCAAAAGGGTCTATTTCCACTCTTGGCTGCCTGTAATTACCACTCCTACCACCAGATGTATTATCATTACTCACTGATCTATGCTAGAAATGTCGATCAGGAGGTCTGTCCAGGTGCTCGAACTCATCAATTGTAATTCTGTGCTGCAGAACAGAATTCTGTGGCCTGACATTTAAGTCTGCATTCAAGGAATCCGATCTGCAATGTACTTGTCCAGAAGCACGATCCTGATTATCTACATCAATTTCAGGTTGCAAAGGTTGATTCTCAGCTGATCTGATGTGAATTGAAGGTCCTACATCAGGTTGTAATATCGGAGTCTTTCCTCGAGTCCTGCAAACTTCTTCGATTCTGTCTGCCTTGCTTTGCTGCTGAACCTCTTCAACCGATTGAAAGATCTGACTCGCAGGCTTTAAGATTGCATTGACACTTGATTCTCCTTGCTTATTAACCTGATCTTGCAAGTGTACAATCTTCTCTTCAATTTGCTGTAACCGATCTTCCACCTTTGCATCTTTTTCATCTTTTTCCAACAACACTGACAGAATTCGATCCATCTTTTGGTTAATGTCTTGAAGATGAGTAGTTGTGTTCGTTTTTGGCATTTACAACAGCTTCAGCATTGCGAGATGCATCAGCACCTGCGATTGCAGCAGCAAAGGTATCCGGACTTTGTGCATTTGCTCCTCCAGCTCCGGATCTGGTTCTAACACCTTCGATCATGTTTTTCTTTGATTTTTCCAGCCTCAATCAATCAATTGATTTCTTGAACCAGCTCTGATACCAATTGTTAGCTTCCAATTCGAAATTGAAAGTCTAACCTTATAGAAGAAAGAGTTAAGATGAGAAGAGAAGTGAAAGGGGATGAGAAATAGAGAAGGAGATGAGAAAAGAGAGAGAAATTCCAAAAGGAATTCTGATTTCTATTGATTGAATGATGAGATTACAAGCTAGGAGCTTATTTATACAAAAATTAGAACATTGAACCTAGCCAACTAACTTTTGAAACATTACAACTCAACAATGAAAATCAAAACTGAAGATACAACCAGAAATTACAATTAAAATTCATCGATTCATAACATATACCAACAACAAACTCTGCCTGACACAGAAATGATGAGGTAACGCAAAGACAGTTCTACGCCTACAGACTACAACTTCGAGAGGATGGAGGAAAAACATTGTTATAGGGTGGACGGTTATTCCAACAATTTATAGTCGATTGCTACGCTGTAATAGAGCAATTTCAGTTGGATTATCTGAGGAAAAACCAGGCCACTCTTAGAGCGGAGATATATAGTGGTGTTGTTGACGCATTGACAGCAGGAGAGGTAAATGCAAATGCTATTGGGCACAGGGTCATCCTTCCGTCGAGTTTCACAGGGGGCCCAAGACATATGGTGCAAAGATACCAAGATGCTATGGCTATTTGTAGGGCAATGGGACCGCCAGATTATTTCATCACATTCACCTGTAATCCAAATTGGCCCGAGATAACCACTGAATTGCTCGAACACCCGCGACAGAGAGCATCAGACAGGTCGAACATAGTAGCATGCGTTTTCAGGCTAAAACTAAAGGAGCTATTTAGAGATTTAAAGGAACGACAGTTATTCGGCAAGGTCATTACAGGCACAATGTATGAATAACAGATGACGCTTAAACCAAAATAAGGAAAAAACCCTCAAACTAACCTTGGCTATTTATTCCACGCAGACATACATGTAATTGAATTCCAAAAGCGTGGATTACCACGTGCTCACATCTTGCTTATGGTGGCCAGCAAACATAAGCCAACATGCCCGGAGGACATCGATGAACACATATCTGCCGAAATACCAAAAAAGATGCTAATCTTCTTGCTTTTGAAACTGTATCGAAATTCATGATACATGGACCATGTGGAGCATACAACAACCATTCACCTTGCATGGATCATAAGTACAAGTGTACAAAACACTACCCCAAGGCATTCTGTAATGACACAACAATCGAAGATACCAGTTTTGTTAACTGTCGCAGGCGACATAGTAGTCAACAATACGAATACGGGGCAAGGACATCAGAAACAATTGGGTGGTCCCATACAACAGAGACCACTGTGTTAAGTATGATTGCCACATTAATGTCGAACGATGCGCCCACACGAAACTAATAAAGTACTTATACAAGTACATCCACAACGGCCATGATTGAGCTACCGTGGTCATTGAACAGAACATACAAACGAGATACGACATTGACATGATCGCGCCATTCCGAGTGGATGAAATTAAACAGTACTTGGACTGTAGATACGTCTCATCGATAGAATCCTGTTGGAGAATATTTGAATTTGATATGCAACACCAAAATCCAACCATTGAAAGGCTACAATTCCATTTACCAAAGCAAAAAAAATGTGACATTCGGTCGGGATGATAACTTGGAGGAGGTGTTGAATGAAAATAGACAAAAGGACACCATGTTGACGGCATGGTTCAAGGCTAACATGGAGTACATGGAAGCCAGAAGATATGCATACGCTGAATTCCCTACATATTGGGTGTGGAATAAGACGCCAAGACGATGGACATTAAGAAAGCAATAGGTTTGCATCGGATGCTTGACTTACGCACATCCAAACTCAGGGGAAAGATTCTACCTTAGAATGTTGCTCAACGTTGTAAGAGGCGCGACATGTTACGAGGACATAAGAACCTTTGAAGGCATAACATATCCTACATTCAAAGCGGCATGTCTAGCTCATGGATTGCTAGATGACGAAAATGAATGGAACAACACACTAACCGAAGCCGCAACATGAGCATCTGCAGCACAACTACGAAGCATGTTCTGCTCCATACTAATGTTCACTGACGTTGCACGACCAGATCAAATATGGGAAAATCAATGGGACAGCTTAACGGACGATTACGAAAGGACATTGCAACACCACCTAAACAACGCCAATTACCACGTTACACATGAACAACACAAACAGTGGGGCCTTGGTGAAATAGAAAACAATCTAAACAAAGCTGGACGGTCACTTAAAGAATATCCTCCAATGCCATATCCTATACAGGTTTCAATACCGAATTTGATGAGTCGTTTGTTTGCCGAATATCAAAACTTCGACCCATCAAAAGAAAGCAAAGATTTTCAGTCACTATTTCGTAACCTCAACGTGGATCAAAAACGGGCATACGACAAAATTATTCGAGCCTATGAACTGGGCGAAGGAGGAATCTTTTTTGTTCACGGCAGTGGCGGCACAGGAGAGACATATTTATGGAAGACTTTAATTGCAAAGTTTCGTAGTCAAAAATTGACCGTCCTACCAGTTGCGTCATCCGGAATAGCTGCGCTTCTTATTCCAACCGCAAAAACTACACATGCAATGTTCAAAATTCCACTACAAACTGATGACACAACATTTTGTGCAATATCAAAAAACTCTGATTTATCGAGACTAATTAGGGATACTACTTTAATTATATGGTATGAAGCACTGATGGCAAACAGACACGTGTTTGAAACTGTGGATAGAAGTATATGCGATATTTGTGACAGGGATGTGGTCTTTGGAGGGAAGCTGGTTGTACTAGGAGGGGACTTTAGACAGATTCTACCCGTAGTGCACAAAGGCAGGCGAGAAGACATTGTCGCAGCAACAATGCACAAATCATGTTTTTGGGAACAAGTAAAAATTCTACCGTTGCTGACAAATATGAGCCTAAGGAGCAATAGCGATAGTGCAACAAGTAACACCTATGCAGACTTTGCGAAGTGGATAATACAGTTGGGAGAAGAAATAATACATTGTATAGCTCAATCTGAAGACAGTGACCCCAATTGGATAGAAATTCCCGAAAAGTTTCTGATACGTAGTGACAACGAAGCAATAAATACATTGATCGACTTTGTCTACCCACAGTTAAACAACAACTACAAACACATCACATTCTTAAACAACCGTGCCATTTTAGCACCAACAAATAAAGATGTTGATGCAATTAACACAAAATTACTCAGTATGCTTCCTAAAACTTCAACGTCGTATTTAAGTGCGGATAAATTCATTGAAGGAAACAACAAAGAAAATCTAGACCAAATGCACCCACTGGAGATGCTTCATTCCCCACAAATATTAGGCATACCGAACCATAACCTAGAACTCAAGGTTGGCGCCCCTGTAATGTTACTGCTCAACCTTGATCTAACAAATGGGTTGTGTAATGGGTCCAGATTACAATAGAAAAAATGGGCCAAAGGGTAATTGAGGCGAGAATTATAACAGGGAGAAGCATTAGGGACATTGTTATGATACCCAGGATTGATATGACCCCAACATTAAACCAAAGCCCAGTTCCATTCAAACGAAGGCTATTCCCTTTTAGATTGGCATTCGCAATGACAATAAACAAAAGTCAGGGCCAAACATTAAACAAAGTCGGCTTATACCTACCGCAGCCCGTTTTTAGCCATGGCCAGCCATATGTTGCGGTGTCACGTGTCACATCCCTAGACGGATTGAAGATACTGCTATGTAATAACAGAGACAAAGCATCAAACTATACAAAAAATATAGTGTATAAAGAAATCAACTAAAGTCTATACAATTAGTAAGGTGAGAGGTTTATACAATGTCACTACCAAACATTATGTTCAAGTAATATTATTCCTTATTCGGCGTTGCTATAATATTTTCATTGCTGTTGCTTCTCTACACTGTTTCCAAACCTTTTCAACAGCCTTTGCTTGGTTCATGCAGTATTATATTCTTACATTCGAAACCTTTTCAACAACGTTTGCTTTCTTCATACTATGTCATGTTATCAGTTTCATCGGTTTACGTATTATTACTCATTTATAGTACATATAAACGAACAATGTGCGGTTCTTGCAGCAAACCAAACACATGCGACAATTGCCCAAATTGGCACGAAAACTACTAAGGCCAACCTTCGTGGAAGACTTATGCATGATCGAGGAATACACACAAAGAGGACACAAAACAAAAGTCAAAGATGGTGGCATATGGTGTTCATGGACTTTCAAGTACAAACTACTACACATAATGCTCAATAGAATACGCAATTTCAACCGAAGTAACTCTTACAAAATACACCGTTGCACAGGGCGACGTAAAACAAGTTTCAATTCAAGATGCCAACATTGACAAATGGGCTAAAACATTTAAGTTAGGAATGGCATATTGGATGAAACACCTACAAGTTCTCCCTCACAATGGTGGATCTACCATAGCACATAACTACCAGCTAAAAATTGTAGATGCAACAGTAGTGGAGCAGATCCTGGACGAACAATGTCTTGACATTCCTTTTCAAAAGGGAGAATTAGTGCCCTTTTCAAATGTCCCAGCATATCTAAGTACTGCTCATGCTTGCATTGGTAAGTATTACTTATACAATGAGCCCATTATGTACAAATTTAATTTCAATAAAACGAACATGACTCCAGAAATTGCAGATTGCATGAAAATGGTGATCGGTGTATCCCCTCCATCAACAACAACCAACACAAGAAGCGATGTCCGAGAAGTCCTACTATGTGACATAAGGTAATCGATAAATGTATTACTATCTACAAAATCTTAATCATATCCAATCACAATAGCAGTACTGACAGGTTCTCTTCAATAACATTAATAATTATAGGTTTCATACACTTCGTCTGTCATTATGGGGACAATTTGCTACGAATGAGGGCAATTACCTTTTCACACACATAGGAAGAAACCATATCATATTGACATCGCAAGTAGCAATTAAAAACTATCACGGTATAATTTCAAATAATATATTACTAAATGAACCCTTTCAATGGCACACCAAACTTACATATGTATGGCACTATGAAACAGGCGCATCAGCAACAACAACGTCAAGATTGTGGTTGCTTATCAACCCTGATCATCCTGCTACCGACGAATTTGAGGCCTGGTAAGTTGTCCTCCTACATTAATAAAACATATTGTACCCATACTCAAAAATTATAACTCCATTTCATTATATAATACGTATGCTGAGAATGAAGAACCACAAAAACGAATCAAATGGCTGCAGCACAAACAGCTCAATATCATCCAATCCGAGATTTATTTCAATGCGAAGAACATAACAATATCAGAGTACACAGTCCGCCATAATGTAAGCACATACTTAAATACAAGCCTTATTTCCATCACTACATACAAAAACACTTCAGTATATACATAATTAAAACATATCACTTACAAAATATGTAACAAACTGTCACAGGTCAAACATCTCAAATTATGTGCAAGGATTATAAGTGTCAACATAAGACACGGCACAACTTACAAAGCTTGCCAAAAATGCAAAAGGAAGCTCACCCAGGTCATGGGTACTTACCATTGCGATAAGTGCCCCGACAACAACGCTGTTATAGAACAAAGGCAGTCCAATTAAGACACAACACAACCACTAACTTTTATATTGCTAACTACCACATTTCAAATGATAGGTTCCGAATCAAAATCACAGTTCAGGATCGCGAACAATCAGAAATGAGGATAACTATTTTCGAAAAATAGGTCGAATACTTAATTAAGGGTACGGCTGAAATTCGTAATACTAATACCATATTCATTCATACAGGAATTTGGACAATACTTACTCTCTACGTATTTTGACGACCTGGTAGGAACAAGTTGGATATTCATCATCCAACCTCTGACGCATAACAATAGCATTGCAAACCCAAATGTCACATTCGTCACAGAGGTCTATTGGGAAGAAGAATGCTACAACATGCGAAAGTGATTCACAACAAAGACAATAACATCACATGATGGAGCATCGGCAAGTCACACGTCCACAGCTACTCAGAACATATGGTAAAATAAATAACCGACTTTCAACGTACCCAAAAATTATGCATAATTACTAACAGCTACATACTTTGATTGTAGGGGACAGAAACCAATTAGCAAGCCCCTAACAAGAATGAAGACACTATAACAACGTATCTTATAATATATTTTGTACTTTTGGGTGCTTCCAAACTTTGACAAGTACTCCTTCGGAAATTCTGTAATTTTAACTATACTATAGGCAAAGCGTAAAATAAAAAGTTATTTCGATGCAAACAAACACATACGTAAAAATACAGTGACCAATAAACACAACAAAACTAGTATAATACAATAGAGAACAACATGCTATGGAGACGTGATATTTCTTCCTAGTCTAAAATAATGATCAAATGTGATATTTCTTCCAACACATGTCTACCATTCTGCACCACCTGTCCATTCTCCTTTAATCACCCTCCCTGTATATTAACACTACAAACACTCAAAAAGTGACACATAAGTTGCAGCAGTTCCTCTCTCATACGCTATGGAGACACAAAATCTTAGACACCGGACGAAACATGATGAATCACCAACCACCACCGATGATGCCACAAACGCCACCAACAAAGAAGAACGTAGGTAGGCGGCCCTGGCGAAACGCGGCCTTAAATCACTAGCTATCGCAGTGGGCCTTCCCATCATCCTCACTCTCACCAACATCTTCTTTTTTGGTATCAGTGAACACTACAGGTAGATGGCATCCAAGACAAAAGGGCTTCCCCCACTTTGGACGGTGCACATGACCTGTTTGGGCTCAGCCTTTGTAGTGGGTCTGTGCGGGTGGCTTGTATGGGCTAACGACGGGTTTCATAGGCGGCTGAATTTGCTGCCCCTAAACCTAGGCTAGTTTGGGGTCAGCCTGCTTTGGGACCTGCTGGTGTTCAAGATAGGGTTGAATTGGGCAGGGCTGGTGGGGCCAGCGGCGCTGTGTTCTGTGTTGTACAAGTGTGCCAGGAGTTTCAGGGGAGTGAATGGGGTGGCTGGGGATTTGTTGTTGTTGTCGTTAGGGTGGGCTGGGCTTCTTGCTTTTGTAAATGTTAGGCTCATTTTGGGCCCATAAAAGGTTTTGTGCTGTTTGTTTTGTAATTTATGGGTTCTCTAAGAAAAGAAAAAAGAGGGGGGGGGGGGGGGGCATTGGTCTCAGAAACAAAGGGTTCCTGTTTTTTTTTTTTTTCTTTTGCTTTTCTTTTTCTTCATGTTAAGCTTATAAGGTATGTAAGTTTAGTATTCGCAGTTTTTGCTCATGGTTGCAGATTTTGTTGTAGTCTTTTTTTATTTAATAACTAGAATCTCTGCTTTTGATCCCTTCAAAATAGGAATTCAAAATATGCAAGTGCAACAATATTTCAAAAGTCTATAGGATACAAAATACTGAAAGTAGGAAAATATATGTAAATGCATAAACACTAAGTTTACGAAATACCTCAATTGCGGAACATGATCGAGATTTGCTTTACTGCCTTGATAGAACTCCTTAAGAACTTGAAGTATCGACTTAGAGGGCTACCAAAGCCATCTAGGTTTTCCACATCACAAAACCGAGAATCAAGGATGGTAATTCTAGAGACAGAGAGAGAGAGAGAGAGAGAGAGAGGTGAGTATTGGAGAGCCTGATTCTCAATTAGATGAGTAAGAGAATTAATTATCATGGAAAGAGGAGATACTCCATTTATAGGCACTAAACTTTAACCCTTCTCTAAATCATCACTCCCTCATTCTAAGGGAGAAAAACCTCCACTAATTTAGTGGAACAAATATTCAGCATATCACAACAATTGAGATATGCTCAACTTTAGTGGCTGACCAAGTCATATCCAACGTCTCCCGCTCAGTCACCAAGGCTACTCTCTCACTTCATATAGGTAATGGGATGTGCAACCAAAATGATCCAAAGAATAAACGAGCGTATTATATTAAGCCATCATCTAACAAACATTATACCTTAAAAACACATAAGTAAGTTCATAATACCCAAAACCATTTAACATCACTAAGAATCCAGCATCATTGATCTCTCAAATTAATGTGCTAAATTAACACAACTTTGATCATGTCACAACTAATGTGACATAATCGTCCAGGCAGTTCAGGTAAGGCTAAACAGCTTTTCCTTGGACACACCTGTCAATCCATCTTAGCCTAGCCGCCTTCCTAGACATGTTCCGCTGGATCATATCTATCATGGCCCTTGGATTACATGCTAAAGTAGCAACACCAGTTTCTAACTTTATGACATGGTTTCAAGTCCAAAAGGGTACCAATGTGGACTATTAAGTCCAAGAGCTCACACAATGAAGAAGATCCATTCAATCACTCTCATCTCTGGTCGTCTCATAGCACATTTAGTATAATATGTATGTTATGGCATAGCTCTTACTTAACTGGGCATATCACTCTATCATTTATGCCACACGAATTCCCTCACAAGCAATACACACTATGCCACTAAAATTGGGCTATCTAAAAGGCATGACATGCGACGAGTTAATGAAATCCATGTTCAACTCTTTGGAATCTCATCTTAGACTAACCGAGGCGACATTATTTCACATGCTCTCATACAACTCATGTACAAGGCATTGATGCGATCCATGTTTACTCAAAACATGATCTCATTTGGTCTCATCTCCCACACACTCAGCGTTGAGGTGATCATTTGTGTGAGTGGATTGATCATAGCCTGGTGACATCTTTATATTTATATGCCTTAGGTCACTTATGCAAACAAGAATGAATCACATAGAAAATATTCACTAGATTGCAAGAGAAATAAGTTCGGATCATTTGCATATTTGCATTGCAGCCATGTTGTCAACTTGCACCACAATAGGTGCTTGGAAATAGTTGTTACATTTAACCATAGCTAAAATTTCTCAACCACGCAAGTTTTCAGAATGCTTCACAATAAAATTTCTCAACCACGCAAGTTTTCAGAATGCTTCACAATCTTTATACTTAGATTCTGACAATGAGAGGTTAATACCATATTGTCACATTCAAGACCAAGAAACAACTCTGTTTCTAAGAACGAACATATCGTTAGGTGCATCTACGTTCATCTTGGTCATGGACCAATGCAATTAGTCTTACATCACCACCTAGGTAACTGTGGACCAAAACTATAGTACCATAAAGTTAATTGAAGATTTTCTTATATGTTTGTCAATTGGCTTGACTACTTGAGTATGGACATACCATCTCAATAGTTAAACAAATATTGAATGTGTACACAACATAGTGTACACTAAGCTCCCACAACATAAGAATAAGGATCTCACTCATTTGTTCCATTCTTGTCTGTTTTAAGGCAATGCTGAAATCTTTACTTGTGACACTCCACAATAGGAGTACCTATAGGGTTCTAAAATCATCTAAACTTTCTTAATAAAGGTCACTCAAGAAAAACTAAGAGACCTTTAGAATGACTTATTAGGAACTCATCCATGAACACTAGTTTGCATTACTATTTTCCTTCATCCAGAAATAAAGGATAACCACCATTAAGTAGTGTCAGTCATTTTCATGTTGGTTTCTTCCAATATATGTCATTAACACACAAGCAGAGAAACAAGATTCTCTCTTTTCATTTTTTTTTTTTATTATCTTTTTTCGATATAATGAAAATAGTCCCCACCTATTATAGACAAACCAAAAATAGTATGGAATTCCACTTCCAATGTAGGATGACTATTGAGGACTATAAATAGACCATTTAGGAGACATTTGTGACAAAACAAAAAGGGTTAACCTATAGAAGTCTTCTCATTCAAACTATCTATTACTAATAATCATCTTGACATCCATTTTGAAGAACACTAAGTCCAATTGAGCAACTATGACAAGAAGTTAGGCTTATCAAGGCAATTCTCACCATGAAAGAAATGCATCGTTATAGTCTATACCCTCAATATAGTATAAACACCCACTTACTAAGTGGTCTCATATTTATTAATTGATCCATTTACTTTGCACTTAAAAACAAGACACACCTGTTTTTAAGATATAAACAAGACCAACTTGCTTCTAATATATTTACACCCATGTAGGAAAACAATCAACTCCCACATGTTGTATATGATCATATCATATTCATTACCATTCACAAAGACGTAGGTCAAATCAATGCTTCTACATATGAAGCAGTTTCCTATTTCAACAATGAGTGTGGAAAACACTTACTTTTGATATGGAAATAGCACCACAAAATGAGATCACAATCAATGTTGCGCAGTTTAGGTTTATCCCAACATATAGCTGTAATCTAATTATAACTCATCTCACTCCCATTATCCTTGGCGAACTCTTGAGTTTGAGAAAACTTAAACTTCCCCACCTTCGCCAAGCAATGGTGAAATCTTCATAAAAGAACTCACACAACTCAAAAATTCCTTTTAATTTAGCTTCACACACTAGAGAACACATCCTGCAGGAAGTCAACACATATGACTCTACTCATGTTATGCCTTTATAAGGGTGCTTGTCAACAAAATCACACACCTCATAGACCAAGCTTCCCAAATAGTGCAATCAGTTATGAACACAACCACAACATCAATATGGTCAAACATGGCCTATGGCGAGTTTGACACTATTCCTTAACTTATAAGGTGCGAAGCTCACTATTCACAGACATACTGTGAACACGGTTAAGCAAATAATCAGTAGACGAAAGAGAATCTCCCAAACAATCTTTGGGTAGAGTTGCTCTTGCCATCGTTGACCAAACCATATCAAGCTAGGTTTAAGTCCTTTGGTCCACAACATCATTTTGTCATGACATTCTAGAATTCATCTATTGACTAGGAACACCCTTATTCTACAAATGCCTTGAACAAATCAAACAAATATCAACTACCTTTGTAGTTACGAAGAGTTTTACACAAGTCTCATATTTGACTTTCAACGTCCTATATGAAGTACTTGAACAAATCAATACTTCATAATGACAAAGTAAAAGGTAAATATAACAATAATGTAAATGGTAGTCTATGAATGTAACAAAGTCAAGCACACTATTTCCCCACCTTCATATTCATAAGTGTACAAGTATTTGAACAGATCAAACTCCAATTAGTCGGTTCTTATCAAAGCTTTACTAAAACGCCTTTGGTAATTGCCTTTTCTACTAAACACAGCTCACAAAGAGAAGTGTACCTTAGAGAGAGACTCCAGTAAGCTTTTTTGAACTAATTGGTTTATTATTTTGGACGAATATAATTAAAACAAGCATGCCACTTAACATATCACTTAACAAATATAAAAGTAACAAATACTTTTCAGGAGTTACAATAATCTAGGTCAAACTTAGAGAAAAACCTCACATAGAGGACTATGTCCAAACATAAAAGAGCTACTAAAACTAAATGAAAACACAAGCATAATTCTAATGTTGGTAGAGAAAGGTACCATTTTTCAGCTCAAGACATACAAGAGCATGGTTAACCATTCTATGAAAATATGCCATTTACTAGGACAACATACTAAGATCGATGATTTTTGAGAACATTAGCTAGACTTGGGCACAAAACCCTTATGCTTAAGTCTCACAAGAGCAATTAGTAGTGACTCAATTGGTTTCACGATACTTTAATTCCAACTTAAGATAACAAATATTTTAATTTACTCATCATTGATCATTACTGGCTCCATTTGGCTACATCTAGGGTCATTTGGTAAAAAAAAAAAAACACTATAAGAACCTATCATTTGGCTAATTCTCATTTCTAGAATCTTACAAGTCAAAAATAGTGGCATACATCTCCAGAAGGTGATCGCCTAAAAGACCATTTGAATCTTTTAATCTCCTTTTTTTTAAAGAAAGAAAAAAAAAATGAACATAAGTGATCCTTAATTTAGTTTCACATAGTTCTAGCATTGCTATAGTTCTCAAATGCCACTAAGGCCATCGCACATATAATACAACACAATATAACGAGCATTGCAATCTTTTCCAACCAATAATTACGGTTACCGTATTCCATTTGTTCGGACTCACCGAGTTTTGTAACAGACATAGTTATGGGATAGAGTTTCTAAAACTCTTCCGAAGAACAAATAAGTAATCTTCTTGTGCCACACGTCATAATAATGAACATAGGCAACATTAAACTGAGCACATACTTTCAATTTTTAACTAACTAGATTATTACATTACATCTTAGGCCATTAGATCAAAAATTTCGCTAAGCTCATAATCATCTCAAACAACATAATTTGTAATGTGAAATCTAATCAATCATTCAACTCAATAACGAACACCCATTCCAATAACTCAAGAAGGACCACAAAAGTCCACAATATTTACTAAATTCACATAAGGAACTAATCCTGCTTAGTAACTAAACAATACTTTATGATTTTAACAGCTAATGCTATGATCACAAAAATCAATAGTAATTTATTTTGACTTTAACAACTAATGTTATGGCTACAAAAGTCAATAGTAATTACTTTTTTACTTTAACAACTGATGTTATAACCACAAAAGTCAATGACCATTTATTTCAGTTCAAGAAAAGGAATAAATCAATATCTTGAGATTACATAACCAATTGATTAAATTCAAAGAAAAGAACAAATCTATTTCTTTAGCAAATAAATCAATTTTATTAATTAAATCATCAATTTATAAATTTGAAATTCATGCTTGACCACAAAAGTCAAAGATAAGTTAATTCAATTAGATAACAAGAACAAATTTGTTTCTCTATGGAACAAATCCATTTCGCTATTTAGATAATCAATTGGTTAATCTAACAAATTATGTATGACCACTAAAGTCACTTACAATTGCTTCAGTTTGATAAGGAACATATCCCTTTTTTTTTTTTAAACTGAGACATCAATTGATCAAGTTAAAAATACATATAAGACTACAAAAGTCAATATCAATTAATACAATTCAGTCCGGAACAGATCCATTTTACTTTAATGAAACATATTCAATAATAAATTTAGTAGCTCGTGTACAACCACATAAGTCAATATATTACACAAATAAGATGAGCATAATACATATTAGGTAATAAAAAAGAAATTTACTTAAAATATATAATAAGACAAACTTATTAGTACTTTATGACCATCATATAATAATTTAGCTTCCCCTTCTTAAAAACGAAGCTCATAAATTGTGCCCAAAGTTAAATTGGATCATAATTTTATTTTTTTCAGTTAATGATTTTTGCCACTGGGCCCAACGAAAAAAGGGGGCCAAGTGGCCACTTAGCTTTTTTTTTATTGTTTTTAAAAAATAAAAAAATAATAAATAAAATTGGACAGCAGGTCCAACATAGAGAAATGGGCCGCACAACCTATGAAATGGACATACTGCTTCCTCAATTTCTAATTATTACTAGAATAATGAAAACCCAAATGTTTTTTTTTTTTTTCACCTCAATCTCCACCATTCGAAAAATAAGGAAAGGGGTAACCGTTTTACCCATCATGCGAATTCAATGCCGCCAAACTTGCTGCCACAAATGCTGTTAACCGTGATCGTCTCAGTCGCTGGAAAATAAGACAACGGTCGTTCTGCCAGAAGCCATCGGCCTAGATGCCTACCCAAGGTGTCCATGGTTGATCCGAGCCGGCGTCGCTGACTCCTACCCCATGTTTCAGCCGCTTGATTTGAATCATCCCAGTGCTGAATTTTCGTGAACGCTCCTCCAATTCAAACCGTTCTTATGCCGATTACGCCACCTCCTTACTATCATCAACATGGACAGAGCGTTGTCCCGTGGGGAGAAGCATTCTTGCCCATCCTCGACGTGTTCGCAACCAGTGGTGAACAACAGGCCGGATTAGCTACCATTCCACTGTGACCGACTATGGGACGACTTTGCACCAAGTGCTCAGGTGGCCCAATTTTAGAATCCAATACTGAATTCAGGCCTTTAGGATTAATGAAACACATTCATATTCCATTTAGAACTTTGAGTAATGCATAACATGTTTAAACTCAATCAAATACACATAGCATATTTGAGAAAAAACTAAATTTACTCATGTAACATCTTCATGGCAATCTAACAATTTTTATTTTACTAATTAACACAAAATTAGTACTTAATTGGTGAAGACAAGTATAATGGCTCTGATACCATTGTAGAAAAACATATGCAAATGCACAAACACTAAATTTACGAAATACCTCAATTGCGAAACAGGATTGAGACTTGTCTTACTGCCTTGCTAGATCACCTTAGGAACTTGAAGTATAGACTTAGAGGGCTACTAGAGTTTTCTAGGTTTTCCACATCACAAAACCAAGAGCCGGAGATGGTGACTCTAGAGAAAAAGAGGTGAGTATTGGAGAGCCTGATTCTCAATTAGATGAATAAGTGAATTAATTATCATGGGAAGAGGAAAGACTCCATTTATAGACACTAAACCTTAATCATCATCTAAACCATTACTCCCTCATTTTAAGAGAGAAAAACCTCCACTACTTTAGTGGAACAAATATTAAATATATCTTAACAATTGAGATATGCTCAACTTTAGTGGCTGACCAAGTCATATCCAACATGAGGATTAACTTTGAACATTTAAAATATTCATGTGTGTATTCGTCTTGTATTTCTACCATATGTAGACTACAAACTATGAGATCAAGTCGGCTTTTTAGTGTGTTAAAAAAAAATCCTATGCGATCAAGCCCAAGAATTAAGGGACATTGGAAAAATAGTTTTGCTTGTCATTTGCTTACAATCTTGCATGTTGAAGCGGCACAAAATTTTCTTGAGGTAGTTCCTTTGAGAAAGCCAAATCTTCCTATCTTTTCTGTCTCAGTGAATATGCATCTCTAAAATCTTGTTTACTGGTCTTAAGTCCTTCATATCAAACTCCCTAGCCAATTGTGCCTTCGATTCTTGGACTCGATCTTTGCTGGGGCTTATTACCAACATATCATTCACATACAACAATAAAAAAAACGAAGTCATTATCATCAAACCTTCTATAATACGTACAGTGGTTTGCACTCAGTCTGTTGTATCCGAGGCTAATTATGAAGGAATCAAATCTCTTGTACCAACATCTTGGTGTCTGCTTTAAACGAATGCCATCCCTTAATAGTCTCAGCAACAAGACACCAGAGAAGATTATCCAAGGATCTATTAGCATCTTCTGCCTAACCATCTGTTTGCGGGTGATGAACAGTGCTGAAGGCAAGAGAGGTATTGCCCATCTTCAATAAAGCCTTCCCAAAATGATTCACAAAGCGGAAGTCCATATCTGAGACAATGCTAGCGGGTTATCCATGCAGCCTATAAACCTCCCCGAAAATACAATTGTGCCACACAAACTGAATTGGCGGCCTTCTTGCACCCTAGGAAATGCGCCCTCTTGGAGAATCGGTCCACAATAACGATGATCGAATCAAATCCCCTCTGTGTCTTCGGCAATCCTAGCACAAATTCCATACCAATGTCTATCCACGGATGAGTCAAAATTGCTAGTGGTAGATATAGACCGGCATTAGTCATTGCCCCCTTAGAAACCTAGCAAATTCGGCACTTCTTAACAAATTTTCTAACCTCGCTTCTCATCGTTGGCCAATAACATGTACCATTCACAAGCTTGAGCATCTTGTGTCACCCCATGTGCCCCGTGTTGTGCTTCTCCTAGATGATATTAAGACGCAAACATGAAGTTAGGATGCACAACTGATTCCCCTTAAAGAGAATTCCCTCGTGGATGGAATATTCTAGTACTATTCATGACTGCTTCTCTCTCCTAATGTCCCCACTGGCAAGATCACCGTAGTATTGTTCCGCCAATCTATCAAAACCGAGTACTGAAGCTCGACTATCCATCAAAATCATGATCCACTTGCTCAAGGCACTAGCAACCCTGTTAAATGCCTCAGACTTGTGCTTGGTCACAAAGTGAAAGATTTGAATGTAACTCGCCTACTTCATATGTCGGTCAAAAAGCTTGTCTTGGCTGTTAATGTACTTTAATGCAACATTTTCTGAGTGTAAGATGAACTCCTTATTGGCAAGATATGATTTCCAATGCCTCAAAGCTCTCACCACCCCTTAGAACTTGATATCATAAGTTGAACAATTCAACTTTCTTCCTTCAGCCTTCGAGGCATAGATGTGTAATTCGAACATCTTCTGGAAATCTGGTAAAGCTAACACCAAAGTCATGGTCAATCTATGTTTCACCTCCTTAAACACATTAGATGCCTCCAAAGTCCAACTGAAGCTACTCCCCTTCATACATTCATATTTGGCACCATGACAGAGGTAAAACCCAGTACAAATCTCTGATAAAAAGATGCATGACCATGGAAGCTGCGTATGTTAATTATCGACTTTAGTCAGGGCCAATTCCCAATTACCTCTATCTTATCTTCATCTGCTACAATCCTATCTTTAGATGGACCAAGGAATGTGACCCTGTCTTTTACAAAGTCACACTTCTTCAAAAAGGCAAATGGATGTTATTTTCTTAGGGTTCTCATAACTGCCCTAAGATGTTCTAAATGTTCCTCTATGTTCGGACTGTAGCTCAAAATGCCATCGAAGTAGACCACCGCAAATTTTTCGATGAAGGGCCATAATACTTGGTTCATAAACCTCACAAACGTACAAGGCACATTAGAAAGCCCAAACCGCATCAGTAGCAACTCTTATAACCTTTCTCTGATTTAGAAGGAAGTCTCCCATTCGTTTAGGGAGATACAAATTTGATGATATCCGCTCTTCAATTTTAACTTCCTAAACACCTTCTAATTATGTAGCTAATCTAACAAATCATCGAATCTTAGGATCTTGTTGATGGCTCTACTGTCAATGCACATTCGTCAATTTTCATCTGTCTTTGCCATCAAGAGAGTTAGAGCCATACAAGGACTCAAACTCTCCCAAATAAAACCCCTAGCGAGTAACTCCTCAACTTGGCGTCTAAGCTTCTAACGCTCTGCAGGATTCATTCGGTAATGTGGTCTATTCGGTTAGGCAACCCCTGGTACCAAGCCCATCCGGTGCTAAATGTCCCGCAATGGTGGTAAAGTACTCGATAATTCTTCGGGGAAGGCATTAGCAAACTCCTTCAGCAAGTTGTCTAGTTCTTCCAGTACTTTTCCTTATTCCACCTAGCACTCCTTGCCAGTCAACACAAACACGGCCTTGCTTTTGCCAACCACTTTGGTGAACATGGCCCCGATCTAAAGATTTGGGTTTTCAACTATCACCAAACATGGTGCTTCGTCCGTCCTGGGCAACAAGACTACCTTAGTGTCCTCTAACATGAAGTTGTAGGTGTTCCGCATTCCATCATGGGTGGCATCTCTATCGAATTGCCATGGTCTTCCAAGTAACAAAAGACACGCATCCACGATAACCACATCACACCACACCCCATCCCGATATTGCGCCCCAATCGAAAAGTTAACTAGACATCGTTTAGACACTATTATCCGGTTTCCTTTCTTAAGCCAAGAAAGCTTGTATGGATTTGGGTGCTCCTCTGTCTTCAATACCAACTTCTTGATTGCTTTCTCAAAAACAACATTCTCACAGCTTTCAGAATTGATAACTAGGCGGCATACCTTCTCGCCAATGACGAAGATCATATGGAAGATATTATTCCTAAGCCAACCATTTCCTTCTGCTTCTTTAGGTGCGAAGCAAACACACCTCACCACTAATAGGTGGCCTTGTCACTGACAACTTCTTTTTCATCACTTGGCGCCAACTCGTCTAGAGTCTCATCATCAACTAACTTGCCATCTTTAGTATGAAGACCTCCATATACAACCTCTTACTAGGTCTATCGCTTTTCCGACACTTGACATCATGGTGACCCAACTTGCCGCATTGAAGCAACGAGTCCTTGGCAGATTGGATCAATATAATTGATATATTTTGGTTAGATGCAAGGACACTAGGATCTCCCTCGTGTATCGTGACGGTAACAGGCCATCTGATAGGATTGCAGTTAGGGGAATTCAGCGTGGATGTAGAAGTTATGATGGGAATCCAAGCCTAGAGCTCTATACTGTTGTTTGTGCTGAAGCATTGAATCAGCCCGACTATGATTGAACTCTTTAGCATTCTATTTAACTTCTTTAAAAGAAGTATTGTACAATTAATTAGATTATATTATAAGATAATATTCAATTATTTAGTAGTATTTCTTATATTTTGAACATTAAAATTATATACAATTAATATACAACAACGTATTATGAAATTATTTTATTTAATATTTTGAAGTTGTCACCTCTGAGATTAAGGATGTAGAACTTGGTTTGACCATGCACGTGGCTGAGATTTTACTATCAACGAAAGAAGTGGATCACAACTTGGCGACGACACCAAGATTTTGTTGATATATCGACACTTATCTCTGTATTGGCACCCCAAATCATTATTTTATTTTTGATTATGATACATTTGAAATTTCAAAGGAACTAAAACTATATTATTTGCTAATGGTAAAAAATTAAAGGTTATGTTGCAATCCATAATCAATCAAAGCCCAAATTAATGAATAGATCAAGTATATTTTATATAATTTTGGTATAATCCATACAAGAATATGATTCACACAGCATAAGAAGATAGGGAGGAGAGAGAACTAAAGATAGAAAGGGGGCTAGAGAGAGGGAGAGAGACTCATAATTTTCATCTATAACATACCTCTTTTCTAACTAAAGGTCTCTATGCGCGCGGGCCGGGCTTAGAGGGCGTGAAACTCATCACTACCTCGTAAGGGCGTTGAGACCATAGAGTTAGGGGAGGGATATAGTTGGAAATAAGTGTTGGAAATTTGGGATAGAGTGCTTCAATTTTGAAGTTTTGTGTTTTTTCCTCAATCTCATATGGGAAAAATAGTGAAGGGGTGGTTAGTTTATATACTTCCCTCTCCCTATACTTGGTAAAGTATTGTGGGCCTAGAGTGGGTTTTGGGAACCACGCATGCGAGCACGGTGGGTGTGGACCTTTTCTAATCTGGAATTTTATTTTTATGAACACTCTAATTTATTTATCATTAACAAACTCCAGGGGAGTTCTAGGACTGTGCTCGAGGCTGTTTAGCTCGAGCTCGAGGGTCCCTTGTGTCCAATATCGAGTCTATTTGGCTCGAGCCCTTGGGCCTCTTGCTCGAGCTCAAGATACGTGTTTGACTACGTCTTTTTGCACTCTTTTTCATAACCGTTTTGGCCTTGCTTGTGCCTGGATTTTGTGCACCTCCATATCCACCAGTTTCCTTAACATGGCCGGATTTTTTACCCACAATCTTAACTAATTATTGCTTACAATTAAATATTTTTTGGCTATAAATATGGTGCTTTGGGAGGTTGTTCAGTACACAAAATATACGACATATTTCCACAAAATTGATTCTTCCCTTTCTCTCTCAAATTCTCTCTGAGTTTCTTCTTCCATTACTATAGTTACTGGGCAAGTTAGGGCGTACTCTAACCCATCACCCGAGAGTACATTCCTGTTGGGTGTTGTATTAACCTTGGGAGTCAAAGTGCCTGACGATCCCGTTTGTACCACAGCGGGGGCATAAGCAACTTATGGCAGTGGTGAACTCCACAGCAAGGCGACTTCCTTCGGTTCACTATTTCCTCTTTGATACTTTTTAATTTCAGTTGTTTAATTCTTGTATCAAGTCAAGTTGGCATAATAAGAGATTTATTGAGTTTAGCTTTGTCATTGTGTCATTTAAGTTTTTCTTGCCCCCATATCGAGTTAGACTTGGTGTCTCAAATTTGAGAATTTGATTGCTCATTTACCATATTTTCCCAACAATCTAAGTTGTTTATTAAAATAAATAATTAAAAACATGGCTAAAACTAGTTTTATCATACCCGACATGTCAAAGACTAAACCTTTAGACGGGAAAAACTATAAAATTTAGTCTGATAAGATGGAGTTTTTTCTTAGGTAAATTGATGTCCATTACACCCTCTTAAGTGACAGGGCTCCTCCTAGGTCGAGCCGAGACTTTGAGAAAGATAATCGAACCTGTAGGGGAATGTTGCTGCATTATGTGACAGCCCCTCTATACCAGATTTATAATAAGATGAAAAATGCTAAGGAAATCTAGGAGGCTTTGCGTAATAAGTATGGAATGGATGATAGACAAGTAAGAAGTATGTATGCGCTAAGTGGTTGTCTTTCACGATGACCGATAATAGACCTATTCTGGATAATGTGGGGGTGTCTAGCTAAAGTAGAGATTCTTGAGTTTAAAAGAAGCAAAATTGGTCCTAAAACTTTAGATGATATCTTCGTTGGTTATGCCCTGAATAGTGCTGCATATAGATTCATGCTTTTAAATGATTCGAGCCCGGGGCTTGATAAAATAATGGAATCTCGAGATGCTGAATTCTTCAAGAATAAGTTTCCCTTGAAAGAACCTATGCATGCTTCACTACCTGATTCTATTCCCATTGAATCTACATCATCATCTAGCCATGCGCCCCCTAAACTCAAGGTTCAGGAATTTAGAAGAAGTAAGAGGGCTTGAACTGAGACTAGTTTTGGATCTAACTTCATAATTGCCTTTTTGTCTGAGCATCATGATTTTGATGAACATGTTGGAAGTGCAATCATGCTAGAGGAAGATCGCAAGACATATGATGAGGCCATGAGAACCATATATGCTCCTTTTTGGAGAGAGGCCATACGTAATGAGTTAAAACGAGCAATAACACTTAGGTATTAATGGACCTTCCTAGAAGATGCAAACCTATAGGGTGTAAGTGGGTATTCAGAAAGAAAATAAGGATTGATTTGTCCATAGAAATGTTTAAGGCTAGGCTGGTGGACAAAAGGTACACACAGAAATAAGGAATAAACTTCTTTAAGACTTACTTACTTGTAACTAAGATTGCCACTATGAGAGCCATGTTAGCTCAAGAGTCCATACATAACCTTGTAGTATACCAAGTAGACATAAAAACCACATTTATGAATGGTGACCTTGAAGAAGAAATTTATATGGAACAACTCAAGGGGTTTGAGGTTCCTAATATGAAGCATAAAGTGTGTAAACTTGTTAAGTCCTTGTATGGCCTTAAACAAGATCCTAAACAATGGCATCAAAAATTTGGTTGTACCCTAGTCACACATGGTCTTGTTGTAAATAGTGGGGATGCATGTATATATTCAAATCATGTTGATAATGGCTGTGATTATCTGTTTGTATGTTGATGACATGCTTATCTTTGGCACGAGTGTGAATGTTGTGAATGACACTAAGTAGTGGCAGATATAGGATTTTGATTGAAAGTGGGCCTGAATTAAAAATTAATTTCACTTTTCACTTCATTCAATTTATTAGTTGTATATTTTTTTCTATATTTTTATCCGTAATCAAAATTTAGCTCTTAATCAATAATCAATATATAAGAAATTTTTGAGATAATGTTATTTAAGGTGTCCACCCATACAAACACAAACACACACACACACACACACACACACACACACACACACACACACATATATATATATGGAAAAGTAATAATTTTTCAAATTCAATTCACACTTAAGTTGGGTTCTCATCATCATTTAAATTATTTTTATAAATTTCTCACTGGATAATATACTTTTGTTGATATACATAATAAAAGAAAGATAATTTTAAATGGTAAATCCAAATTTTAAAATTTAGTTTTCAACCATTACACAAAAGATATTACACATTTTTCCTACAAGTAATTTTGCTAAACATAATTCATGAGCTCTATAAGACGGTAGTGAGACCGGCTATGTCCTATAGGGTAGAGTGCTGGCTAGTTAAGCACCATCACACGCAGAAGATGAAGGTGGCGGAAATGAGGATGTTGAGATGGATTTGTGGTCACAAGGAAGGATAGGATCAGGAAATGAAGTTATAAGAAGTAAATTAGGCATGTCCCCAATTGAGGATGAGCTGCGGGAGTAATGTTTGCGATGGTTTGGGCATGTTAGGAGGAGACCGGACACTGCCCCTGTCAAGAGATGCGAACAATTCTATATTATAGAAAGGAAAAGAGGAAGAGATGGGCCAAAGAAGAGTTAGATGGAGGCGATTCGAAAGGACCTTGCCTATCTCAACCTAAACGAGGAGACGGCCCTAGATAGAGTTCAATGGAGGATTAGTACAGGTATACCCGATGTAGTGGTTTAGGAGCGATGAGCACTTCTAAGCTAGTACTGGCGCCACCAGGCTTCTTGCATGCCTGTCTATTTATAGGCAGTTCTGCCTTGCTATTCATTGCTTACACTCTATATATGCTTGCTTTTTATTGTTATATAGGCTCTCTTCCCTAAATGCTTGTTTTCTTTTGCTTTTTGCTCTTGCTTCAATGCCTCCATGCTTCTATGCTTTTCATGCTCTCCATACTTTCCATACTGTTCACACTTATCAGGTTGGAGGTCCTCGGAAACAGCCTCTCGTTAGGGTATTTCCCTTATGGGGTAAGGTTGCGTACATCCCCCCCCCCCCCCCCCCCCCCCCCCAAAAAAAAACCCTGCTCCCGCATGAGACCTTGAAGCATTGGGCCTCTTGTTGTTGTTGTATAACTCATGAGATAAATTTTTTATTCATAAGATGAATAAATTTATTTTACCAAATAATATTCATGAGATGAATTTTATACTTGTGAGAATTTAAAAAATAAAAAAGAAAAAAGAAAAAATTGCATGGAACACAGTGTGCAATCCGTGTACACTCGAACGGGCCAACCACTGCGAGCCCAGATGGTTATCCGCTCCCCTTAAGCACGACGAATCGAGAAGTCCCACATGGCGCTTATATTTAAATAGAAAAAAGAAAAGGGGTGTCGCTAATTTCATGTTGATGTTATAGACAAAGTTATTATATTTAAATAGAAAAAAGAAAAGGGGTGACCTCAGCAAACCTTTTTTTTTTTTAATTTAATCCTGCGATTGAGCCGTGAGAAAAAAGATGTATTTTTTTTAGGCTTTGGAACATAGTTTTCTCCCATGAAAAAAATCCTAAAAGTATTTTAGGGGTTTTCTAAATTAATATTTAGCATAATTTTTCTAAAAAATTATTTTTTAAAGTTTAAAAAACTAAATATTTTGAGAGTCCACTCTCCAAGTGTCAAGGGGTCATTGCCGAGATGATCTTGTGGTCTGGATGACTCCTCTCAGGCGACAATTGCAGTCTACAATTTAGGTATTTTTATTAACCTTTCTTTTAAAGCTTTTCTTTAATTTTCACAATTTATGCTTTTGCTTCAATGTTTATTATGCTTAGATATTCCATGTTCATTATGTTTATATTATAATAGAGGTCCTTTATATTTAAAATTAAAGAATTTAATGTTATTTCCGCTGCACTTAATCGAACCATTCTAAGTAAAATTTAGTTTCCGAAATTAAATTTTCCCAACAGTAAACAAACTCGAGGTCAATTCTGGTCTCTGGGTAATGTTTGAGGTCTTTAGCGCGAGCTTGAGTTACCTTCCTCATATGACTTTTAGGGTGCCACCTCGAGGTACTATTATGTGCACCAGTATCTAGGCTCAAGGCTACAAGCTCGAGCTTGAGCAAGCGTCTTTGACTATGTTAACTCCTACTCTTTCTATAACTATTTTTTTTTATAATTGAAGCCGAATTTTTGGGTCCCTCATATCCGCCACTTTCCTAGTTGAGCCAGACTCTTAGGCATTATCTTTTCCTTAACGTGCAAGTATTTCTTATATAAATGTCGTGCTTTCATGGGTCCTTAATGAAGGTCCAAAGAGCAACCTGGGCGGTAAATTAGGTTCTTTTGTGATAAGAGAAAAATTAAACTTTATGAACCAAAAATTAAATTGAAAGTTAGATAATGAATATGAAATGAAAAAGATAAAGGCAAGAATAAACTGATGCACTAAAATTTTTATAGCTGTTTGTAGTGTCATGAATAGATATTTAGATATATCCTAATATAGATTCATCTCTTTGAGCCATGAGCAACCGAGCCACCTCTCTCAAAAAAGCTGGATTAAAAAAAAGGCTTATGTAGCATAGATAAGAAATTGGGAATGGAATGTTGAACAACCTTTCTTTAAACTCTTATTGCTAAAATAATGAAGAAGCAAAGGGAACAATAGTTAATCCTAATTCTGATAGCTCGAGAATAAAAAGAAAAAAAAAAAGTTGATGCAGCATAGATAAGAAGACATTTGGAATTGAAGGTTGAACAACGTTCCTTTAAACTCTTATTGCTCAAATCATTAAGAAGCAAATGGGAAAATTTAATCCTAATTCTCACAGCCCGAGAATAGGAGAAAACAAATGAACACATAAAATTCTAAGAGAAAGTTGAATAAATTAATGCTAAATAAAACCTTAGTCTTCCTTTTATATCTAATACATCATCTACTCTATAAGTTGTAATAAGCTATAGTTATACAGTATCTCATACTATCAGTCTATTCGACACAAGTTATCTACTATAATTTTAGAACACTTCCTATAACATCTTACACAACAAACCTTTTGATATATAAATGTGGCTCGTCATATGAATCTTACAATATTCAATAATACATTATTGATCATTTCTACAACCTTTTGTAGTAAATAAAAAAATGAATTCTCCTCAAATCACCCACTTAGATGTAATCAAAGTGACTTAATATAATTACCTAACTGATCCAAACTTTAGTCTTTAATTCTTTGAACTTTTCACAAGATTCAAGACTTTAGTCTTCATCGGTATATCCATATATTAACTTACAAAGTAGTCATTCATAAACATTTCAAGAAATACTCATAGCATCCGCTCGCTTGAGCTTTCAACAGTCCGTAAATATTTTGTGTACAAGTTCTAGAAGCTTAGTGGCTTATTGCCTTTACACTTAAAGGCTCTTTCAGTCACCATTAGTTTTAAAATGATTCGGATAAGACAAATCAAATTAGTTTTGGATCATATTAAATTAATGTCACTTAAGATCAAGTGCCACTCAAAAGCTATATGGACTTCAGGATATTCTTCTCTTAAATGGTTACATAGCTACTAATAAATTGCCATTAACATAGTTGTTGACTAAAAGAAGTCAACTATCTACTAATATACCTTCTAACTAAACATTTTATTTACTTAACTATAAGTCCATTTTCTAAAAAATAACTGAAAACTATTTTAAAACAAATAGCAGATAGAAATCAAATTTCTAAAGAAATTAGAATATTGAGATAGTTATTTAAAATCAAAACTATATTCCTTAAACTACCATCTCTTGGTGCCCATACTAAAAACCTATTCACTAGAACACTAATGAACTACCTTCCAATCGTAACTAGAGGAAACAAGATATCGAATACCTTGGCATATTAGCTTTCTAGTCTTAGCAACAACAGTATCTAAGTACCTAGGCAATCCCTTTTTAATACTTATGTCCAATGCTTTTATAAAAGAGAGAACTATTTTCACTCATGTTTTACTCTACCCTTTAGAGGTTCCTAATTCCTGAAATAGATGCTTAAACTAAGTGAACTTTTTCCTTAGTTCTCATGCTACTAGTTATCTAATCACACACTTCTTACAAGTATCTGATCATCTCTACTATAGTTGACAAGTCAAGTATCTTATACTAGAACACATTCGACATCTAATGTCCAAATATTTCATATGACAAACTCATTAGTCTTGTTTAATGTTCCTAACATTCTTTCTAATTTAGTAGATATACTAGCAAAAAACTAGAGAACTCAGAGAATCTACTAGTGCACCACATGTTCTAAGACATATTAAATCACAATGAGCAAAATAGAATAAACAACTAATATAGACATCAGTTATTGATTGCAATGGACTGCCAAAAGTTCAAGTGAACGGAAGCGGATGAGTATCTTTTAAAATGTTTATGAATGACTACTTGGTAAGTTGATATATGGATATGCTTGTGAAGACTAAAATCTTGAAACATTTGAAGGGTTCAAAAAATTATAAACTTAAGTTGGAATAAGTTAGGTAACTATATCAAGTCACCTTGATTAGATGAAGTGCAGGTTTCAGGATAATTCTTATTTTTCCTTGTTACAAAGAGTTGTAGAAAGGATCAATAATATGTTATTGAATATGGTAAGATTCGTATGGCGAGTTACATTTACATATCAAAAGGTTTGCTATGTAAGATGTTTTAGAAAGTGTTTTAAAAGTATAACAGACTGCTTGTGTTAGATAAATTAATAATATGAGATATTATGACACTACAGCTTGTTAGATATATATTCAACCACGCTATTGTCACACTAAGTACATGAGAGCTTTGGTTTAGTGGGAGGATAGTTAGAGTCATCTGACATATTCATGTCTTCAGTCTTAATGGTTAAGCATGATGGTGAATATGATCATGTAGACTACAATGAAACAATTATGTATAACGATGCAGACCAATGGGTCGGGTTAATAAAAGTTAAATTAAAGTAATTGTATTTTAACTAAGTCTGGGAACTTGTAGAAGTGTCGAAAGACATTAAGTCCAGTAGATATGATCTGAATGGATCTACAAGTATAAAGAGTACATTGGACAAGAAGGCAGAGACCTTCAAGGCTAGATTGACAGCAATGGGTTAATACCTTATAAGAAGGAATCGTCTTTGATGAGCCTTTCTAACCAGATGCTATGCTTAAGTCCATAAAGATACTCACATCTATTGTATTTCATATGATGAGATACGGGAAATGGAAGTCAAGACAACATTTTCTCAATGGTCATCTTGAAAAGGTTTTGTATATGATACAACTAGACAAAATTGTTGCCAAGAGTCAGCAGCATATAGCATGCAAACTGATGAAGTCTATTTGTAGACTTAAACAAGCATCTTGTTCATTGAATAGTTTATTCGATGACGGCTAATCAAGTCCTAGGGATTTGAATTAATGGTTAGTAAACCATTGGTGTGCGAGTAACATGACAAGAAAGTATAGATTTTCTAAGTTCTGTATATATATATAGATTTAAAAAAAAAAATTGGCCTGGCCAGACCCAGTCCCGGGCCCGGTTCTGCTGGGCAAAAGCCAGGCCTAGGCCTGGCCAGACCTGGGCCTATAAGCTAAAGGTGGCAGAGATAAAGATGTTATAGTAGACATGTGGATAAAAAAGGAAAGGCATGATAAAAAATAACGCTATAAAAAACAAATTAGGCATGGCTCCCATTAAAGGTAAGTCGAGAGAGCAACGTTAATGGTTGGGGCATGTTAGGAGGAAACTGACAACTAAACCTATTACAAAGTGTGAACAACTATATCTTACATACTGGAAGAGAGATAGAGGTAGGACAAATAAAAGTTGGATGGAGATGATTAGACATGCCCGTACCCACTTAAAGCTTACTAAAGAAATGTCCTCAGATAGAGCCAAGTGGCAGTTAAAAATACCTGCAGTCGACCCAACTATTAGGAGAGAGGAGTAGACCAATGCTAGTTCACAGTGCCTTTAGGCTTTATATCTTTTATTTTACTACTTCATTTGACTTGAGTAGTGTTTTTTTTTTTTTTTTTTTACATGACTTTTTTTTTGAGCGGAGACCCTTCAGAAACTGCTTCTTTATAAGGTAGCTACCTATAAGGATAAGATTGTGTACCCTCCTCAAATCCTTCCTTAGAGGGAGCCTCTTTAAGGCACTAAGTTGGTAAGAAAAGAGGAGTTAGAAGCATCTTTTAAGAAGAGTCCACCTCAACTAGGGATGTAATCAAGTCGAGTATCTTAGTACTCGACTCGGACTCAATTAACTATATAGGTACTCAAACTCGTACTTAACTTGAGTTGAGTATTAAATTTTGCTCCAACTCGTACTCGATTAATTATTCGAGTCCTCAACTCAACTGGAGTACTCGTTTATTACGTATAATAAAGTTCTGCATATTCGCTCCATTATAATATTATTCCTTATGCCTGACCATTATTTGTACTCAACTCGGTTATGCGGTTATTGCTTATACTACATTTAACAAAGAAAAACATAAATCACCAATATTTTAATATCCAATTCCTCTTTCATTAATATAAACTATATTTGAGTACATCAAACGAGTAATTATCAATTGTAACTCGAGTATATCGAACGAAGCCAAATATCGAGTCAAGTACCTTCGAGTAATGGATCGAGTAAATAATCGAGAATCGAGTCGAGTATTGAACTACTCTAACTCGCACTCGTTTATTAATCGACTATGTTTTGATATTCCAACTCGAACTCAAACTGGGTTATTTCGAGTTTGAGTCAGGTTTATTCAAGCTACTCGCAAGGGCTCGGATCATTTACACCCCTAGCCCCTACGCATTAGCCATCACAATAGCGCCTAGACCGGAACTAGGTTGATGAATCCCTTGGACCATTGAATCCACTTGATGATCTTTCTTTGTAACCCCAGCCAACTGCAACATTTGCTTCCCTAAAATAGTAGGTAAATTTGACAGGAGTTCCAACATGAGTAGTCTTTGCACATCCTGAGTAACATTTTGAATCTGCCCAGGGGGGTTGATCATTCCTTTGAGCACCTTGATGAAAACCTCATCATCTCCTTCTATTTGAATCATTCAAAATCCCAAATCAACTGTGCCTAATGGCCATCTCTCGTTCCTACAGCTTCTGCAGCAATTACACTTGCTTTCTCAAACCGATACTTTCCAGCTGTAATGAAGCGCCTACTCTCATCCCTGATAATATAGCCAGTAGCAACCAATTTGTCATTCTTAATGCCATCAAAATTCACCTTCACAAATCCCAAATTTGAAGTCTGCCATTTAACCTACACCTTTTCATGCTCTTAATCAAATAACCCAGCAAAAATACACATCCCTAATAGGATAGCCATCTACATTAGATGGGTCTCTTTTCATTTTGGGTCAAAAGTGGAATCCACAACTCATTTTAACAATGATATTAGATTTAGATAGGCTATTTTTCCATAAAAAATATGAAGCATATTTAATTTAAATACTAAACTTGTGTCAAATAAGACGTTAAAATTACAAATTCTAAAAGTGTAATTAACTAATTTATGATAAAGTAATAATTTTTTAATTAATATATTAATGTATAATGAAATATAGTTCTTAATACGGATTTTTTTTATAAAAATTTTTGCCTGATTTTTGCTTGATGTGGCTTGCTTTATGTCTTGTGTCTTGTGTGCTTTGTGTCTGTTGTCTTGATCGCTTTGCGCTTTTCTGTTACCAGGTTTCTTGCTCTCTGCGGCGAACCACTCTCTCAGGCTGGGGGTCCTCGGAAACAACCTCTCTTTAGGGTAGGCCCCTGAAGGGGGAAGGCTACGTACATCTACCCCTCCCAGACTCTGCTTTTGCGGGAGCCCTTGCAGGCACTGGGTTTGTTGTTGTTTGTTGTACGGAAAATTTTTTTTTTTTTTTAAATGCGAACTAATCATTTTGGATTTTCTTTTCACCTAACTCTTCAAGTGGAAACGAAAAGCATTTACCTTGCATTAATGGTTTTTTTCTACTCAACCTGAGGGGCTAATTTTTTATTTTTTATTTTTTATTTTTAAGCATTTAATGATGGGGAGAATGCAAAACGGCGTCACTGACATTCCTAGCCAATGAAAATGATGACAATTTGACAATGAAGAATGTAGAATTGTAATCTCTACAAGCCTAACCTGATCTTAGTAGAAGACCTGGTTTCAATTACTACAACCACAGAATAGAAGCTCTAACTTTTGAGTTTTTACCTAATTATAGATGAGAACACAAAAATATTTTAATTTTTGGTTTTGATTAAGGTAGAAATCGGCTTGCTTTGAGTTTGTTATTTTGCTCGCCGTGTGTTTTGCCTTATTTATGCTTTGATGCTCTCCTACTGTCAGGTCACATGCTCTATGCCGCGGACCAACTTCTCAAGTTTGGGGTCCTCGGAAACAACCTCTCTTCAGGGTAGCCCCCTGAAAGGGGAAGGCTGCGTACATCTACCCCCCAGACCCTGCTTATGTGAGAGCCCTAGGAGGCACTGGGTTTATTGGTGGTGGTGGTGTTGTATTAAGGTAGAAATCAGTGATGCAACCATAGCCCTAACTCAATTTTGATATTATAGAAGCTTAATTTGTCGAGGGAGCTACAAATCATGTTTAATTTGGGTTGAAGCAGAACCCTAATGCTGTGAGACTTATTGTACCATGTTTTTTAGGAAAATTATCATTTAGGTACCTTAAGTTTTGAGTATTTATTACTTAGGTACTTTGACATTTCAATATATATAATGGAGTATCCCGATGTTTGAATATTTATCACTTAGATACCTTATGTCAAAGTTAAAGAATTTTTGTAAGAATCTGATCTATTTCCACAAAAAAAAAAATGTTGATATAATATGTGATACCAATATTTTCATATAAAATTCAACAAATTCTAATAAAATACTCACTGAATGTTGGTGTAAACCATTTAAAAATTACCACAATTATGTGTCATTTTTGCATAAAAATGTCAAATTCTAATAAAAATGCTAATATATTATTGAAATCATGTTCAATTTTAGTAGTTTCCTATAAAATCTATCACATTTTAGATAAAAAGGTGTCTCATTGATAAAATTTTAAAACTTTAGGGTACCTAAGTGATAAAATATTCAAAACTCAAGGTACCTCATTGTATATATTGAAAGTTAGGGTACCTAAGTGATAAATGTTCAAATTTTAGGATACCTAAGGAATAATTTTCCTTTTTTTTTATATGTTTGTCGGCTATTACAATTCACATTCAACCAAAGAAGGCACCAACACGCTGTCACTGGATCCCATTAGAACTCCAAAGTTAAGCGTGCTTGGGCAAGAGTAGTACCAGGATAGGTGACATCCTGGGAAGTCCTCACCCTCAGGTTGGGGGCACTGGGAAATAGCCTCTCTTCAGGTTAACACCCTGAAGGGGGAAGACTGCGTACATTCCCCCCCCTCCCCCAAAAAAAAAAAAAAAAAAAAAAAAAAACCCTGCGTAGGCGGGAGCCCTTGAGGCACTGAGAATGTTTAATTCAACCTCCCCCACCATTTGATGATGCTTAAAATAATTGAGTCCAACAAGTTAGGTGTAAAAAAAACAATGATACAAGTTAAAATTTAAAGTGATTAATTTGTGTTTTAAAAAGTTTTGTGATACAGGATAATTGAAGACTTAGAACTAAACAAGCTTATCACATGACACAGTTATAGTTTTAAAAGGGAATAATTGTTAGTTCTATTAGCTTGACAAGAATTAGCTAGTTGGGTTGAGTTATTAAGGCTGTTAGGTAAGTTTATGTTGTATAAATAGGGGATTGAAGGTTAATTGTAAACATAGATGAATATAGATAATACTAATTTTTATTACTCCCTTTACTTCTTGATTCTTTCTCTCCCTCTCAATCTCTCTCTATAAGATTTATATTGAATTTCGAAGGGCATAAATCTTTCCTAATTCAATGGTATCAATGGTATTAGAGCTAAACGAGACTCTTGACCTGTGGAAAAGAGGAGCCATAACTGTTGAAATAAGTCCAGAGTTCAAAAACAGAATAGCTGAAGAACTGAGACGCCGAAGAGCTAAAATGGTTGAGAAATTTTGGACAACAGATTTCAAAGATTTGAAAATGGATTGGTGGATGGAAAAATTGGAAAAATTCTCAAGAAATGTTGATGAATTGGTCAACAAAGGTAAATCCACACTCTCAAACACCAAAAAATGGAAAATATGATTCCTATTAATGTGGAGGTTAACCAACCAAAGTCGGTGGTGGTGAAAATTGAGACGACGATTTCTGATTTTGGTGAAAATAGGGTGTTAATGACCCCTGCGAAGAGTTCCACGAAGAAAGAGGAGAAAATCGAAGACGTGACATGTGAAGACCTACCAAAGATGGCTTTGATAGTGGTCTCGGGGGTTATAACGGCAACGAATATGGCAATGGAGACTAGGAAGAGACCGAGAGTCATGATGGTGAATAAGACAACAAAGAAAGTGGTTCTAATGGAGGTTATCGGAGCGGTGGGCATGGAAAGGTCAAGCAAAAAGACCGAGCTACTTCTTCAACCATTGCTAAGATTGCAAATGGGAAAGAAAGAGTCAATAGTGCAAAATTACCATCTTGTAGTATTTGATCCAGGAGGAGTAATACTTCGACTTTCACCTTGAGGACAACGGTGTTGTTCAAGAGGAGGCTATTGATACAGGATAATTGAAGACTTAAAACTAAGCAAGCTTATCACATGACACAATTATAGTTTTAAAAGGAATAATTGTTAGTTCTATTAGTTTGGTAAAAATTAGTTAGTTGGGTTGACTTGTTAAGATTGTTAGGTAAGTGTATGTTGTATAAGTAGGGGATTAAAGGTTAATTGTAAATATAGATGAATATAGATAATTCTAATCTCTCTTTCTCCCTTTACTTTTTGATTCTTTCTTTCCCTCTCAATCTCTCTCTATAGGATTTATATTGAATTTCGAAGGGCATAGATCCTTCTTAATTTAATAGTATCATTTTGGAGCTCGATTCTTCCTTTGAACCTCTTTATAAGGAATTTCTAATTTAATTGACTCCTGTAATGTGTGGATCTTGCATGAATTGAGGTTTACCAAGTAATCAGATTCCTTATTATGACCAAAAAAAAAAAAAAAAATCCTTTTAATATCTAAAAATTGTTTTTTACTATTAACTTTCCTTTTATTATTTTTTTGATTAAATTCCTTTTATTATTTGAAGAAAACGGATACATGTACAAAGGGGCTCAGAAATTTAGGGGGGGATACTGCGGTTATAGATTTCCGAGATCAGATCTGCTCCGTCTATCTCCGGCGCCGGTGAGCAACTCGATACCCTCACTCCTACCCGCTGGTACTTCTCGTCTCTCTTCTTTTTCTGTCTTACTGTTGAATACTTCACATGTGAGTCTAGTTGAATCTCGTATTAGAATGGTAAGTGATAAGAGATCAATCAATATATATGCTTAGTGAGGTACTTAACTCATGTCAATTGATTTTAGGACAAAACCTCATTTGGACTTACGTGTGGACCTCGTATGTGCCATCTCCACGATGAAATTGAACACTTGCTGTCTGTTGAACTGTTGAATGTTGTTGATTGAAGGCAATGAAACTGCAGAATTGCAGATCAGCACTAGGATAAGGAGGTTTGTTAATACTGATTAGCATTCGCTACATTTGAGGAGTTCACTCGGCGTTGACTTTCCAGGTTTTCTCCTATCTCTCTCTCTCTCTCTCTTCCCTGCTAATTTCAGTGCTGATCTTGATATTTTAGGGGCCTAAGTTAAGATTTTTGATCGGGGGAACCTTTTCTGGTAGGTGTACGCCAGCTTGAACATACCTTGAAGTATTTACTTTAAATTATAATGCCAACTAATACATGGATCTTTTTATATTATATATGATAAATATACACTTTTAGACTATACATATATAGTTATTTATCCAATTATGTGGTGGACAAGACACAAGCTTAAGTATCCTGAAATCTCACTTTGTTCTTGGTAGCTTATCCCACTAGGAGAAGCAGTTAAGAGAACCTCACTTTGAATAAGAGGCTCAAGTTCACCTCTTGATTTACGTTAAGAGTGAGAGCTGGATGGGAATTAAAGAGGCTAGATTGGCGTATAGTTCTTCTTGTAGAAGAAGGAGAGGGGGGGGGGGGGGGGGGGGGACGGAATGAAGGTAGGGGTAGGTTCTCCCCAAAATAGAAGTTCTAAGTTGGAATGTGCAGGGTTTGGGGTCGCGGGATAAGAGACATGTTGTTACAAGTGTGCTTCTTCAATTGTCTCTTGATTTAGTTTTCCTACAGGAAACTAAATTAGAGGAAATTGATCGTTTAGCAGTAAGGGGGTTGTTGGAGTCTAGGAACAAGGACTAAATTTATCTTCCATCTGTGGGTTCCTGTGGAGGTGTCTTGATCATATTGTGGGAGGAGAGTGTTGGTTTACCTCTGTTTATGGTCCTAACCGGTCTAGTGAGAGAGTCGCATTTGGGAGGAGCTGGGTGCTCTTTATGGTCTTTGTGGCCGGAATTGGGTCCTAGGCGGGGATTTCAATGTTAGTCGTTTCCCTCATGAACGGTATCATGCTACTTCTTCTGCTCATCATATGTGTAAATTTGATGACTTTAGTAAAGAGTGTAATCTCAGAGATCTTCCGCTAGAGAATGCTCATTATACTTGGTCTGTCTTGAGAAATAGGATGGTGGCCAGCTGTATTGATCGCTTTTTATGGATGAATGAGTGGGAAGATCTCTTTCCTAGTCTTTCTCAAAGAAATTTAGCTCGGCCCACCTCTGATCCCCTTGTCCTTGAGTCGAATTAGGGTCCTTGGGGTCAGTCTCCTTTTTGCTTTGAGAATATGTGGCTTTTACGTTACGATTTCCTTAATCGGGTGAAGGAGTGGTGGAATGAATGCTAGATTCGAGGGTGGGTAAGTTTTTTCTTCATGGGAAAACATAGGTTCTTAAAAGAGCGTTTGAGGAAGTGGAATAAATCCGTCTTCAGAGACACAAGACTTAAGCTTAAGGAGTTACTATTTGAGATTGATCAGTTAGATAAGTGACAGGCTGGGGGCCCTTTGTCTGAGGATCTCGTGCGTAAGAAAATGGACTTACAAAAGGAGTATTTGGAGATTTCTAGGAGCGAGTTAGGTGTCGACAAAGGCTAAGGCCTCAATGGGTCAATTACGACAACAATAAACAACAACAAACTCAGTGCTTTTTGGCTTCTGCATGGTTGTGGGATGTACACAGCCTTACCACTTGAGAGTGCTACCTTAATGGATCAAGTAAGGGGATGCCAATTCAAGGTTGTTTCATCAATGGCGTCAGGAAGGAAGGGACGAAATTTTGTTAGGGAATTGGAACTGGAGGATGGACAAGTTATCATAAGCCCTAATCTTATGGCTCGTGAAATTGCCTCGTTTTATCAAACTTTGTTTGCTGAGGATACTGTATTTGGGCCTTTGATTGATGGAATTGAGTGGTGCCCTATCTCTGACTCTCAGAAGGTAAAGCTAGAGCGACCTTGTGAAAAAGATGAGTTGAAGTGAGCTGTTTTTCTTATGGCTAGTGATAAGGCTCCCGGATCTGACAATTTTTCTATGGCTTTCTGTTATCACTGTTGGGATGTAATCAAAGATGATCTCATGAGGGTTTTTATGGAGTATTTCAAGACTGGTATTTTTTGTAGGAGTATCAACTTCGCTTTTATTACCCTTGTTCCCAAAAAGGACCGTTTTATAAGAGTGAGAGATTTCAAGACCATTAGCATTGTTTCTAGTGTATATAAGATTCTCACTAAGGTGTTGTCTATTAGGTTGAGCGAGGTTTTAGAGACTACAATTTCTAATTTCCAATTTGCTTTTGTTGTGGGTAGGCAAATTTTGGAGATTGCTTTAGTGGCTAATGAGGTTGGGGACGATGTGGTTTGGTCGGGGAGGAAGGGAATTTTGCTTAAGCTCGACTTCGAGGAGGCTTATGATAGGGCTAAATTAGAGTTTTTTTTACAGTGGGTGCTTTGAAAAAGGGTTTGTTAGGGATGTTTTGCTAATGTCCCCTATGCAATTATTGTTAACGGGAATCTGAAAGATTGGTTTTCGGCCTCACGTGGCTTAAAAAAAGGTGATCTTCTTTCCCTTTTCTCTTCACTCTTGTAGTCAAAATTCTAATTCGTATGATCTCTCAAGGTCAGGAGCATAATTTGTTTCGTGGGATTGAGGTGGGTAGAGAGTCTGTATCTGTGTCTCACTTGCAATTTGTAGATGACACCATTCTTTTCTTGGAGGACAGTCTAGAGGAATTTAAGGTTGTCTTGAGAATCATCCAGCTTTAAAATCAACTTTGGTAAGTCTAGCATCTTAGGGGTAAACCTAGATGATTCGACTTTGTCCACTTACTCTTCATTGTTGGGTTGCGTGGTACATCAGTTGCCACTTTCTTACCTTGGAGTTCCTTTAGGCAGTAACCCTAGGTTTTCTAGCTTTTGGGAGCGGTGATTCGAAAAATTGCTAAAAGGTTGGATGGTTGGAAATGTGCTTTCTTTTCTTTAGGGGGCCTTGTTACTCTTGTTCAATCATGTCTTTCTAGTATTCCTATTTATTACTTGTCCCTCTTCAGGATTCTTGTATTTGTAGCAAAATGTATTGAGCGGATTATGAGGGACCTTCTTTAGTCGGGGTTGGAGGAGGACCATTGGGATCATTTGGTGAGCTAGGATAGAGTCTAGGGGCCACACAACCATTGGGGGTGGGGTATTGGTAATTTGGTGTCTTAGAACATGTCTCTTTTAGATAAATGGTTATGGCGATTTCCTAAAGAACCTGATTCCCTTTGGCACATGGTGATAAGGCGCAAGTATGATCTTCAAGTGAATGGGTCGGATCCAGGGTTGGTGGATGTGGTGGGTTGTTCCTCGCCTTGGAAGTTTATCTCTCATCTTTACCCTTCTTTCCCTCTCCACACTCGTCTTATGGTCGGATCTGGTGACTGCATTCGTTTTTTGGAAGATATATGGGCTGGGAATACTACTTTCTCTCACCAATTCCCATTATTATATCGATTATCCTCTATTCATGGTGCTTTGGTTTCTTCCTTCACTACTCAACAAGGTGGTTCACTTTCTTGGAACATGCACTTTTGTGGGCACCTTGCTATAAGAAAACTACATGAATTCACACAATTGAACCACATTTTGGATCAAGTTCGTTGGTCTTCATTTCCTAACAAGAGGAGTTGGGTGCTGGATGGGTCTGACTTTTTTACTTCTAAATCATTTTCTCATCATTTTAGATTAAATAATCGATTTCTAGTTTTCCCCTTGTGCTTTTACGTTTGGAAAGCTAAGGCTTCCTTTAGAATCAATGTCTTTTTATGGTCTTTACTTCTTAACAAGATCAATACTCATGATTGCTTGCAGAAATGTAGAGTTTTCATGGTTTTGTCTTCGAAGATCTGTGTTATGTGCTTCCAAAGTAGTGAGAACGCTCATTTATTTTTTGCATTATACAATAGCTTGGGATTTATAGTGTAGATTTTTTCTCTCTTTGGCCAGATGTGGGTGGCTCCAAGATGGATTGGCAGTGTCCATATTATGAAATTCCACGGCACAAGGAAGAGGTAATACGTCTTAACACTATTCTCCTCGGCCAAGATTTTTTGGCATATATGGCTAGAAAGGAATGCTAGGATTTTTAAAGATCAATGTACACCAGCTCATTTCTTGTGGGAAAAGGTGATCTTTTTAGAATCTTTGTGGACCAAGAACTTCGAGGCTTTGTTGATATAGCCTTAGTTGATTTGTAGAGGTATTGAAAGGCTTTGTGTTATTAGTTGCAATTTCGTTTGTTCTTTGGTTGTGTTTTGAGGGGATCTTGTCCTTAACTCTTTGTACATTCTTTCTCTTTTAATGATATTTCATTTTCAATAAAAACAAAATATGGTCTCTTCTCAGGAGTCTTAATTTAGTTGCATCATAACTCTTCCCGAAGCTCCCATTATTGCTTCTGCATTTCCCTTTGCACATGTCTGCTAGAAGTGACTGTTGGGAATGTGACGTCTCTTCCCAACAATCATCTTAACCACTATAAAAGCCTTCATAGGCCAAGGTTTTGATCTTCCAAAACAAAATTAGAAACCTCTCTTCCTCTCTCTCTCTCTATACTTTCTCTAAAGTTTTGGACAAAGATTATAGTGACACTCCTACTTGGCGACTAAGGAGTGCACGTTAGGAGTCGGATCCGTTAATCCTGGAGGATAGCCGCCGGTAATACTGTGTGCACACAAGCAGTCGCGAAATTGTCTTTTACGATAGTGGTTTTCATCACGGCGTGGTATTAACATTTTCTAAGAACTTTCTAATTGCTCTCTTTGCGTTGTTGTGTTTGAATATTGGCTATTTCTCCAACATTATGAAGGGTCACAATATAATAGAAGCAAACTCATTATATAATTAATTTTTAAAATGGTATTTGACAAATTGACGGCCCAAAACAACTGCTTGGGTCTTACTGGCCCTTCCTAATTTGGCTGTCTTGAACTGTGTGGCAAAAATTTGTCAAGTGGATGTTACCATAGTAGTGAATGTGTTTAGTGTTGAATCTTGTTGCGGATTCATTATTTAGTGCCTGCCTTGGCTATAGATTACTGTATCAAATCACTGAAATCTTGAATTGTGGTAGCTGCACTGGTTTTCATGGATTATTACCACTTAGATATGGATAATCCGGTTCGTTCTATATATTGATGAGGATGATGGTAATAGTTACGATAAGAAGAGGAAGTAAGTATTCCGTAACTACGTCTTCAGTGCATAAGGAGTGAAAGAATTTTACTAACAATTGCAATTCTTGCTTTCTGTTACCTGTAAGTTGCCAGTAGTTGTACTAGTTTCTAGAGATTACTAAATCAAAACCCTGCAGTCACACATTGCACAAAGTGACAGTTTTCCACTAGAAATTGTATAAGTCTTAAAAGGTGTATGCTCAATCACCGGTTTCGGCTTTTTCTTCGAGTATTGAAGAATAGATTGTGCAGAGAGATAGATTGAGTACAGCCTAACGTAAGCAACTTTGGATTTAATTTCAGGTCTATTGATTTCTTTACGTGAAGACTTTTGAATGCTCAAAAATCTAGGGCCATTAGATGGGGAAACAGTTAATGAATACTAGATTATTTCTTTCTTTCAATCCAGGAAATCGAATACAGCCTCACGGAACTGAAACTTGAATGAATTGGAACTTCTTACATTACAAAACCAATTTTCTCTATGCTTGAGTGTGATCTATGTAAAGCTTGCTATAGTGTGATACGTGTGGCTTCTGCACTTAAGACTGATTCATGCTATGGGAAATATTCTGGAGCAGCAATTCAGAAACTTTATGAAATGTGTACCACTTGACTTCTTTAGAGCATACGACAGTACTTGCCAACTTAGATTCACTGAACTTGCCCAAACTTATATGAATTAATGAATAGACATGATGCGTGTGTTCTTGTACATGCCTGAGTGAGCTGACAAATATATACTTGGATTCATCAAATATAAGTCGGTGTATCTCTAATGAGAAAGAAGTGGTGTTTGTTAGATTCTTTCTTAGGGAAAAGCTTTGGAGGCTTTATTGATACCTAGGAAGCACGGATACTCTTTTTTGGCTAGAGTATCGGTGTGTGACACGTATCCGATACCGACACGCTTCCGACACGTTCCGATGCATATATGATACGTGAAGAAAGTATCCGATGCTTCTTTTTTAAAATTTTGAATTTTCGACACGTTACCGATACGTTTCCAACACGCTTCCGACACGTGTCTGATACGTGAAAAAAAGTATCCAATTCGTTTCTTTGAATTTTGAATTTCCAACACGTTCCAACACGTTTTTGATGGTTTGACTTTAAAAATTTAATATTATAATATATTATTATATAATATAAGTGATGTAGATTGCCAAATTGCCGGAAGGAAGAAGAGGAAAGATTCAACAACCTTCCTTAATTCTTATTACTCAAGCAAGGAAGAATGAGGGATTGTTAGGGTTCAACCTTAATTCTCACCTAGAGAATAAGAGAGAAACAAATTAATAATTCAAATTTATTCAAAAATCAAAGCTCCCTAAAATTATAAACTAATGGCCTATTTATAGGTACTCACCTAACCCTACTCTTAATTTAAATTAAATTATAAAAAACAATCATATTCTAATTCTAACTAAACCTTATATAATCTTTACATAATTCAAAAGTCCTAAACCTAATTACGTGATGGAGTAAAAATAAACTCGAGTAAATAAAACATTAATTAAACAAAAGACATAAATCTAATTAAATTCAAAAAGCCCTAATTAGATCCGAATTAAAATAAAAGAATACTCATGTTGTTGCTCAGCCTGGTTTCAATTCCAACAATTCTCGAGCTCCGGTTTCTCCCTTTTTCTGTCCCAATCGGGTTAGTTTTGGGCCTATTTGCATCATTCTCGCCTGCTTGAACAGAATTCGTCCTCAAATTCGACCTGTTGGTCTTATTGGAAGATTAATATGACCATGGGCAAAACTAAAGGCTCCCAACTTACGCGTTGAAGTGCTCAAATGTGGGGTTATATTAAATGGTGCTTGTGATGGTGGTTGGGTGGATGATAGTTTTGGTGGAGCTAATGGAGGTGGTTGAAGTTGGACCGGTGGTGGTTTGTGGGCAATGGATAAGGTCGGTGTTGGTGGAGTTTTCGGTTGTGGTGGGGTTGGGATCTCAAAATTTCTTAAATTTTCTCCTCATTATAGATGGGCTCATTAGAGCTGGGCTCATCAAAAATAGGCGGAGAATAAAAATCAAGATCGGATTCCTCACACTTGCTAAATACAGGCTCTATTATTGTTAAGGGGTGAAATAGATATTGTGGGATTGGGCTGGGTGGTAGAAGAGCCTGTGGTGATTGGTGGGTGGCATGAAAAATTAGGGGTGGTGTAGCCGGTATCATGGTGGTGGAACTTCACATGGAGGTATATGGTGTTTTGTTTGACCAAAAGAGGTCATGGTGGTGGTTGTACTCGGGTTGAAGTGGTGGTAAAGTGATGACTCACTGGTTTTATTGATGGTGGTGGTGTTGGTGTGGTCCTGAAAAATGATCGATGGTGACGGTTGTCAATGCCTTCCTTTGTGCTTGTCTCGTAACCCACAGCTTGGGTACGAGTTCGAGATGGCCGACGAAGCTCGGTAGCCGCTTGCTTCACCTTCAGCTCGAGACTCTAGAATCTCAGTTCTATCTCTTCAAACCTTCTTTCGATCTGACGAGCATAGTCGTCATCAAAGTCGTCTCTCTCCTACATGTTGCCGATGAAGGTGTACTTCAATCTCCCGCGGGCCATGACAGAAAGGTTATGTGCTCCAACACCAACTGATGCAGATCGCCAAATTGCCGGAAGGAAGAAGATTCAACAGCCTTCCTTAATTCTTATTGCTCAAGCAAGGGAAGAACAAGGGATTGTTAGGGTTCAACCTTAATTCTTAGCTAGAAAATAAGAGAGAAACAAAATAATAATTCAAATTTATTTAAAAATCAAAGCTCCCTAAAATTATGAACTAGTGGCCTATTTATAGGCACTCACCTAACCTACTCTTAATTTAAATTGAATTATAAAAAACAATCCTATTCTAATTCTAACTAAACCTTATATAATCTTTGCAACATTTAACATTCCTAGTGCCTCAAGGGCTCCCGCCTTCCCCCTTCAAGGTGCTACCCTGAAGGGAGGTTGTTTCCGAGAACCCCCAACTTGAGGGGTGCAAGACGAGGACTTCCAAGGAGGTCACCCATCTTGGTAATACTCTTGCCCAAGCACACTTAACTTCGGAGTTCTAATAGGATTTGGTGCTTGCGTGTTGGTACCCTCTTAGGTTAAACCTAATATAATCTTTACATAAATCAAAAGTCTTAAACCTAATTACATGATGGAGTAAAAATAAACTCTAGTAAATAAAACATTAATTAAACAAAAGTCATAAATCTTATTAAATTCAAAACCCTAATTAAATCCTAATTAAAATAAAAGAACACTCATGTTGTTGCTCAGCTTGGTTTCAATTCTAACAATTCTCGAGCTCTGGTTTCTCCATTTTTCCGTCTCAATCGGGCTATTTTGGGGCTTATTTGCATCAATAATAGTATCCATATTAAATACTTAAATAATATTATATAATTTTAATATAATTATATTTAAAAATTTAAAAATAAACTAATATTTTCAGATGTTTTACAGTTGTTTGGATACTTTTTTTTTTTTTTGGGTACAATTTAAAAGAGAGGGAATATGATAAAAAATAGGAAAAAGAAGTCTCTGTTAAGAGAGAGATAGAGAGAGAGAGAGACGGCAGTGGTGGCGGCGTGACTTGAATCTCTGTTAATTTTTTTTGTTAATTGTATATGCTTGAATTTATCCTATTTTAGTTAAGCTTTACTTTTTTCTTAAGCTATTATAATTTTTTTTTCTATTTTTTAAGTTTATAACTCATGTTTTTTTATCAAATACATGGATATATATCTTAGAAATACATGATTTTTAAGTAACATGTCCCCAAGGCATCATATCCTAGTTTCTTGAAAAATTACGTGTCGGCGTATCGGTATCGTGTCGTATCTTGTATCCGTATCTATATCCGTGCTTTCTAGATTGGTACTACCGTGGTCTATTTGCAGATAGGACCATATCCTGCTACCTTTATGGAATTTTTATTTCTTTCTATTATTGGATGACAATTAATTCCTTAATACTTTATACTTTAATCTCTTACTGCAATTCATTTTCTTTGTTGTGAATCTTTCTAAGAGATCATGTTTACTACGTTTTCATCTCAATGAATATAATCTCACTCCCCCCATTTTGGTTAGGTAATGTAGGAGATGGGTTTGAGACAGGAAGGATCAAAGCTGTAAAGGAGACTTGAACTGATGAGGTTCTAGCTAGGCGAAGCCTGGGACAAATATGTTCAGTATATTGATTGGATACATTGTCATTAGTTACCTTCCTTGAGGGTTTCAGACGCATATTTTACTTTTTGGGTGAACTCTGAGTATAACTGCAAATATTCAGGGAGGAAAATGAATATTCACAGTTGCTCCAATTATCATGATTACTTTTAGAGGCTCTATATGTGCTGGTTAGGTAGGATGCAGTTTACGAGCTTGTTGTGGTTATACATTCTTATCTCTGTTGAGGGCAGTGGCTATGAAACCTCTCTCCGATTCAGACTTGCACGCTAAAAAGGATGAAAGTTATAGTAGAACTCTCAAGCACCTCCCTATTAAGTTCTAAATGTTTCTTCTTGCTATAGATGATCGATAATTTTTTTTACAAGAAGACATAAATTGTAATCCGGAGTTCTGTTACATGGGTCTCGGACACAACCTTCCTTTGGGGTAACACCTTGAAGTAGGGATGGCAATGGGTCGGGTTTGGGTTGGGTTTGCCTTCATCCAAATCCAACCCAGAAAAAACCCAACCCAACCCAAATCCCGAAAAAACCCATTTATTTCATAAAAATTCAACCCAAATCCAAATCCATCGGGTGGAACGGATATCCGACCTAAATCCATAACCCATTTACATCTTAGAATAAATTATAATATTACAATCTACTATCAATTTATATAATACTAATAATGCAATAATAGTAACTAAAAAGCAATATTTAGACAAATTGCTGCATTTTTTCATTTAATAATAATAATAATAATACTAATACAATATTAAACAATCGTTCTAAAACATCTTAACTATTAATTTTTACATATGAAAGTGTCACATCATAATTTCAACTAAGGATATTATATTCTTAGAACAAGTTCCAACACAATAAAATATTGGAATCTAGTTGGTATGTTAAAAACTCAAAATTTAGTAATTTAAAATTTTATCCTACACTAAATACAATTTCGGGTTAGATTTGGGCCGGGTTCGGGTTGGGTTTGACGTCATCCAAACCCAGCCTGACCCAAAACCCATTTATCAACATCCAAATCCAAATCCATTTAAAATCCATTTATTGCATCCAAATCCATCATAAGTGGATCGGGTTGGATGGATATCCAACGGATTCGGGTTGAATTGCCCTCCCTACCTTGAAGGGGTAAGACTGCGTAGATCTCAACACCCCCCCCTCCCCCCCCCCCCCCCCCCCCGGCGCGCGACCTTGCATGAGCGGGAGCCTTTGTGGTGTAATCAATTGAGATTCACCATGAATCAATGCAAGAAAAGCAGATGGAAGAGGGAGAGAGAAGGTTAGGGTTAGAGATTCAGAAAGGGGAAGGGAGATTGGGGTCGAGACAGGAGAGAGAAAGAGAGGGGAGAGAGAGAGAGAGAGAGAGGAGAGAGAAAGAATATTTGTTTATTGATACCCAAAACAAATCGTTTACAAGTATTTATACTAAGACTTTTATTACATTTGAGCATTTATACTAAAATCCTTATTACATTCAAACACTTGTATCATTACCCCCCCTTCAGACGTTCCTTGCCCACAAGGAAGAAAACCCGGAAAACGAAGACACATCTCAGAGTAGTCCTCCCACGTTGCATCCTCGAGAGGGCGGTCCTTCCAATGCACCAAGACTTGCGTTGCTGCAGCATTGCGGCGCTTGGCGAGCCGACAATCGAGAACGGCTGCAGGAATCCACCTGAAGGCCTCTAGATGTGGCGACAGTGCTGGGACCCCAGGAGTGACCGAGCCGGCGTGCCGGCGAAGCTACGAAACATGAAAAGTGTTATGAATTTTAATTTCCGGAGGAAATTTAAGAGTATAAGCAACCTCCGCTACTTTAGCGATGATAAGATACGGCCCGTAATACTTAGCGGAGAGTTTCATATTAGTCTGAGAACGAGCCGATGACTGGCAGTAGGGCTGGAGCTTGAGATACACCTAATCCCCGACTGCGAACTGACGTTCTGAGCGACGAGCGTCAGCCATTTGTTTTATTCGGACCTGGGCACACTGTAGGTGGTGTTTGAGCAGCTGTATCGCCTCTTCCCTTGCTGCGAGGCTGCGATCTGCCGCAGCAACTTCGGTTTCCCCAGGTACGTATGGGATATGAAGTGGCGGTTGTTGCCCATAAAGTATCTCATACGGGGTGGCTTGTATAGCAGAGTGAAATGACGTATTATACCACCACTCTGCAAGAGCTAAAAATTGTGACCACGAGGTGGGCATATCGCAACAAAAACACCGAAGATAAGTTTCCAAACTACGATTAACCACCTCGGTTTGACCGTCGGTTTGGGGATGATACCCCGAAGACATAAGGAGGTCTACCCCAAGCACACGAAACAGCTCTTTCCAGAAAAGGCTAAGAAAAATGGAATCACGGTCCGAAATGATGCTCTGAGGCAGCCCGTGTAGACGAAACACGGTATCCAAGAAGACTTGCGCCACGGTCTCGGCCGAGTAACGGATGTGTAAGTAACATGAAATGCGCATATTTACTCAATCGATCGACCACAACAAAAATGGTGTTTTTCCCGTTGGAACGGGGTAAACCCTCGATGAAATCCATCGAAATCGAAGTCCAAACCGTCTCCGGGATTGGTAATGGTTGGAGGAGGCCGGGATATGCTGCGGTATCGGACTTACAACGTTGACATGTAGTACATTCGGAAATAAATTTGTAAACATCACGACGTAATCCACGCCAATAAAAAAAACTACTCAACTTATGGAAAGTAACATCAACCCCGGAGTGACCGCCAATCACCGAGCCATGGTATAGATCGAAAATCCGGCGACGGAGAGCAAAATTTGGACCCACCACCAATCGCCCAAAGCGACACAGCTCACCATTTACCCAGGAAAATGTCGGATGAGTAGCTGGGTGTTGCTGCAGTTCAGATATAAGCTGTGCCAGAGATGGATCGGTGCGTACAGAGTCTGTAATTTCAGCAAGCAAAGGAGATGACAGGCCAAGTACCAAAGAACGCAACTCAACATCGGAATGTGGCATTCGGGAAAGGGCGTCAGCAGCTTTATTTTCGCAGCTCCGTTTGTACTCGATAGTGTAAGAAAACCCCATCAATTTTGCTACCCAAGCACGTTGTAAAGGAGTATTCACCTTTTGTTCAAGCAAAAACTTTAAGCTTTGTTGATTGATGCGCAGAATAAAGGGACTATGAGAGAGATAATGCTCCCATTTCCGAACCGCCATGACCACGGCCTTCAATTCCCGTTCATAAACCGAGAGACCTTGATGTGAGGGAGCGAGAGCTTTGCTTAAATAAGCAATAGGATGATTGTCTTGCATAAGGACGACACCCAAACCCGTACCCGAAGCATCTGTCTCTACGACAAATGGTCTCGAAAAATCCGGTAAGGCAAGCACCGGAGCAGCTGTGAGTGCCTCCTTAAGAACCGAGAAGGCCTGTTCTGCTGCGGTTGTCCATGTAAAAGAATCGCGCTTCAATAGGTCGGTTAAGGGGCGGCTGATAGCCCCAAAATGGCAGATAAAACGGAGGTAGTATCCCGCTAAGCCCAAGAAACCCCGAAGCTATTTCAATGTAGAAGGAAGGGGCCAAGAACGCACGGCCTCAATCTAGGCACTGTCCGTAAAAACCCCGTGTGAAGAAATACGATGCTCCAAATAATCGATTTGTTCCAAGAAAAAAGCACATTTGGAACCTTTGGCAAATAAGTGATGGTCTTACATTACATGGAACACCAAGCGTAAATGATATAAGTGTGTGGACACATCCCGACTATAGATCAAAATGTCGTCGAAGAAAACAAGTACGAAACGTCGTAAATAGGGCAAAAATACCGTGTTCATCAGGTTCTGGAAAGTGGTCGGGGCATTTGTCAACCCGAATGGCACCACAAGAAATTCGTAGTGATCGAGATGAGTGCGAAATGCCGTCTTATATACATCTTCTTCACAAACATGTACCTGATGATACCCACTACGGAGATCGAGTTTGGAGAAAATCACGGACCCATATAATTCGTCTAATAGTTCTTTTACCACCGGAATCGGAAATTTATCTTTGACTGTCTTACGATTCAATTCCCTATAGTCGACACACATACGCCATGTACCGTCCTTTTTCTTTACAAGAATAACGGGCGATGCAAAAGGGCTATTACTATTACGGATTATCCCGGTTTCAAGCATCTCTTGAATCATACGTTCAATGGCATCCTTTTGAACCAAGGGATAACGATAAGGCCTCATATTAACTGGACCTTCACCTTGCTTAAGCACAATACGATGGTCAAAGTGCGGTCGATGAGGCGGCAAAGCCCGAGGGTCCTCAAAAATCAAAGCAAATTCATGTAACAGTGAGTTGAGCTTAGCCCACTCACTGTCGGTCACCAAAACAGAGGGCGGAGAAGACTCCGAAGCACAAATAGTCATTAACGAATTGTATGGAAGAAGAGCAACATGAATAGAAGGACTCATAACATGCAAGCGGTGAAAGCATTTCTTACTAGCGGTACGAACAGAGGGAACTGAGCCGTGTAGCATGCGGGTCTTCGAGTTCCACGTGAATTGCATCTGTAATCGGTTGAAGTCCCAAAGAATCGGCCCCAAAGTGGACAACCATTGGATCCCAAGAACCATATCACAGCCACCTAACGCGAGCAACAAGACGTCACTGCTATAATCATGACCTTGAGCACTCCAACGAAAATCGCGGCATATCTTCGAGCATTGGAGACGGCTCTCGTCAGCAACCACCACTGACAGCACAGGAATGGAAGAAATCGTGCACCCCAACCGGCGAGCTTTAGTTATATCGAGGAAATTATGCGTACTACCACTATCGATGAGGATGTGGAGTGGCTTACGGTGATGAAAACCCGTTATCCTCATAGTGCTATACGAAGAAGCGCCCGCCAAAGCATGACAAGATATATGTGGAACATCGTCCACCGTCGAAGCACCGGGATCCAGCAGCAAGTCATCAGGATCTAGGTCCTCGGTATCAGAACTAATGCCGGAAATCATTTTCAACTGAGGATTCTTGGCCTTACACACCATATGCCCTGGAGTGAAGGATTCGTTACAGAAGAAACAAAGACCCTTCTCCCGGCGGTCCTCAATTTCCGCTGCTGAAATTGTGAGGCCTTCACGTTTTAAGGGACGGGATCCCGACCCCGAGGAGTCCGTGGAAGAGCGAACAATCGACCCTGGTATAGAAGAGTAGGCTGCGGAACCCGAAGGATTACGAAAACCCCTAGACCGAGAAGAACCACCAGTGGACAATTTGAAAGTCGAGGACAGATTGGCCTCCTGTAATCGGGCTAAGTTCATGGCCTGAACTAACGTACTAGGCTGAAGCATAAGGACCGGATATCGAATTGAATCTTTAAGGCTGGTAACAAAGCACAGGACTAAGTATGACTCAGAGAGACTCAACCGAGGCACTAGGCGTTCAAAGTGTGATTGATATTCTAAGACACTGCCGACCTGCCGCAATGTCATCAAATCCGCCATGGGATTTTCGTAAACGTTACCGAATCGTTGAATTAATAGGGCCGCGTAATCGGACCAAGCGACATCCTCAATAGGCCGATTAGATGTTTTAAGAAAGGAGCGATGCCACTCAAGGGCCTCATCCTCAAGGTGCATTGAAGCTAATTTTGTTTTAACTGATTCAGGAGTGAGATCAATGTTGAAAAATTGTTCAACTTTCCACACCCAATTTTTAACAGCAGTACCACCAAAATATCGTGGAAAATCAATTTTTGACAAGCGAGTATGAAAATGATACGGAGACAAAGCCGAAGAAGATATACCAGTACCGGAACCCGAGGCGGTTGCCGGAGCAAGAGGCGGCTCAGAAGGACGGCCCAAGAGACCATCGCCGGGACGCGAATCGGCCGGACGAGAGGCGATTGGACGCTGCTGGCTTTGAATCTCGCGCAAGGTCTCCATGATTTTGCTTTGTTCCTGTTTAAGCGAAGAGATATCCGATTGGACACGATCTTCGAAGATCTGCAAGCGTTCATCCATGGAACGCTGGAGTCATGACTCTGTGTAGTCAAGACGAGTCTCTAGACGCCTCAAATCGGACACGGCACGAGTTCCTTCAGCCATGGATCGAATCGGCGCAGCACGAACCTAAATCTGATACCAAATGATGTAATCAATTGAGATTCACCATGAATCAATGCAAGAAAAGCAAATGCAAGAGGGAGAGAGAAGGTTAGGGTTAGAGATTCAGAAAGGGGAAGGGAGATTGGGGTCGAGACAGGAGAGAGAAAGAGAGGAGAGAGAGAGAGAGAGAGAGAGAGGAGAGAGAAAGAATATTTGTTTATTGATACCCAAAACAAATCGTTTACAAGTATTTATACTAAGACCTTTATTACATTCGAGCATTTATACTAAAATCCTTATTACATTCAAACACTTGTATCACTTTGAGGCATTGGGTTTGTTGTTGATGTTGTTGTAGTTCTATTATGTGGGTATATATGGATTGTGCTATCTTTTTCTTATGTCTGACATTGCTACGTTTTATATTTTGCAGAGAAGTGGTCACTGAAGCATATGAAAGGCTGGCTTTTCTGTATGGAATTATCCGTATTGATTAGAGGAGGCTAGGAGTTGGATTTCAGTGTGTGAGAAAATCTGATAGTGATGGCTCCAGCTACTAAGGCCGAGAAGAAAGCAGCTGTCGATGCTGGTGCTTGGATGTTCAATGTCGTCACATCTGTTGGAATTATCATTGTTAATAAAGCTTTGATGGCTACATATGGCTTTAGTTTTGGTAAGTAACATATTATGATTCTTCTTGTGGACATTGCTTAAACCACCTTAACTTTCTTCCATAATTTAGTTTGTAGAAATTGATTCTTGTGTCCGTTCCATGAGTTACTTAAAGGGCTGTTTGGTATCGTCTTTTGCATGCAGTTTTTGATTTTTGAAAAACTAAAAACTAGGCTTTGAAAATAGTATTTTCTGGATTTTGGTTTTATGTTTTCAGTGTTAAGTCAAATAAGAAAAAACTAAAAATATCATTTCCGAAATATGGTCTTTAGTTTCTAAAAAACCAAAACCGTAAACGTAAAATGACACCAAAGAGGTCCTAAAGTAGGTAGTTGAATTTAATTTATAGGTCATGACTAGACTATACTATGGTGACATCAGAGCACTTGATATTTCTTTTTCTCTACTTTAAATTATTGTTCTCTTTTGAAAAACATCCATGTCACGACCTACTAGGTAATCATCTGAATTTTGAAGTTGTGGCTGGATATTTTTGAAAGTTGTTAAATTTCACCTGGTCTTTGGGCCCTACCCACGGAGTTCAAATACATGAGATTCACATGCAAATCCAAGTGGGGTTCTATCTTAAAACAATTGGCATTAACTGGAGTGACCACTAGATTTATATATTGATCTCTTCCATCTTACAACTCCAATGTGGAATTCAAGTAGGCTCAAATGTGGAGTCTTTAACACTCCCCCTCATATGTGAGTCTTCTTCAAACACACACCTCGCCTTCTCCGATCCAATTGGGAATTATGTCCAATTGATCCAACATTCACTGAAGAGGCTCACAGTGCAATAGATACAAATGCATCCCTCTTTTGAGGACACATGATGCATCAAACAAGAGTTCGAGATCACCTGCTTTGATACCATATTAAATTTCACCAGGCCTCTAGACCCAGCTGACGGAATTTAAATACATGAGATTTCTATATAGGTCCAAGTGGGGTTCCATCCTAAAACCAACTGGCATTAGGTGGAGCAACCACCAAGTTTATATATTGATATCTTCCCTCTCACAACTCCAATGTGGAATTTAACTAGATTCACTTGTGAAGTCCTTAACAGAAGTAATTCTATCTTATTTGTAGGCATTATCATAACATCTTTATTTTAATTCTAATGTTTACTTCTCAAGTTGCTAGTGTTTGGAGATTGAATGTCAGTGCCAGTCATGGTATGAGCTTTGCTGTGCGATTATTTGTGTCTATTTTAAATAAGAGGAAATTCACACTGAATTAAATAAGAAAACTTCCACGCTGAAATCACCCTTGAGTTAGTTATTGCCTCTGTATTCTCTTGCCCGTCTTTTCGTGCACGTATTAATGGCTTGCTAATTTGGAATTTCTGGTGACTTTTACTTCTCGTAGCAGCTTTTCATGTCTTTTTTGGTGACGCCTTAGTCGTTTGCTTATTTTCTAGACTGAAATTGCACAAATAATGTTGTGAAATTCTGCTTTTGAAATCTTTTGCAGCTACAACTTTGACCGGAATGCATTTTGCTGCCACGAGTATCATGACAGCTGTTCTTAGGTGTCTTGGATTTATCCAGCCCTCTCATTTACCCTTGACAGAGCTCCTTAAATTTGTGCTCTTTGCAAACTTTTCCATTGTGGGAATGAATGTTAGTTTAATGTGGAATTCTGTGGGTTTCTATCAGGTAAATTTGCGTGCTTCTGCAGTAGTCATTTATTTTCTTTTTCAGGTTATTTATGCAATTAGTCTTTGGATTTTCTTATTATGTCAATTTAGTCGGTGTACTTTTAAATTGTGTCAATTTAATCCCTATACAATTAAAATTGTTTCAATCAAGTCCAATGTTGAAATTAAAGTTGATTTCGGGTTAAAATTGTAACAACGCACTCACTCTATGTAAAGGTTCACTGCTTTTTAAACACCCCATTGACATGAGAAACACATGTAAGTGCTTATCAATGTTACAATTTTCACTAGAAATTGACATAAATTTCAATATTAGACTTGATTAAAACAATTTCAATTTTACTGGGACTAAAGTGACACAATTGAAAGCATAAAGACTAAATTGACACAATAACTAAAGTTCAACCTCTATTGATGTAAATGGCCCTTCTTTTCTAAATCTCTGCATATGTTATAACTCTTACCTAATTCTCAGATCGCAAAGTTGAGTATGATTCCTGTATCGTGCTTATTGGAAATTGTGTTTGACAAAGTTCGGTACTCCAGAGACACAAAGCTCAGCATTGCCCTTGTTCTTGTTGGTGTTGGTGTCTGCACTGTTACTGATGTGAGTGTAAATGCCAGAGGTTTCATTGCCGCTTTTGTTGCAGTTTGGAGCACTTCCCTGCAACAATATGTGAGTTCTCAACTGCTCTTTCATCTTGCTCCAGTTACACCTTTAAAAGTCAAAGGGACTAGTATGATTTCTTTTCTCGGTTCTCTTGCTTGCATGTGAAACAATTCTTTTTGTTAAAGCCATGTTTGATATTCATTGCATAGATTTTTAAACAGAAGAACTTCCGCTTTGCTCCCTACATATTATTGTGATGTTAATTTCATGCTCACATATGACTCAGACTCTACATGGTATATAATAGAAGCTTTGAGGATATAAACCACACAATTGGATAGAAAAAAGTGCTAGAATTTTCAAAAACAAATATATACCAATGAATTTCTTATGGGATAAGTTGGTTTTTTTAGGAGCTCTTTGAGCTAAGAGTTTGGGAGCTTCCCGGAGACAGTGTTGGCAAAATTGCAGAGGGGTTGGAGGGCTTTGTGTTATTAGTTTTTGGGTTTTTATTTGATGACTGAGGATATCCTGTTCTTAACTCTTTGTGCATTCTTTTTCTCTTAATGATATTTCTTTTTTCGATTAGAAAAACTAGAGTTGGCATAAAAATGGACACATTTAACTGCATGGTAGAAGCAAATATACTTTTAAATCTACATGCATATATCTAACCCCAAACTGACTTAATGCTTCCAGCAACAGGGCTTTGCCAGAAATTTGATGGTTGAACAGCTGGCCTGAAGTCATGCTGATCACTTGTTTGACTGCGCTTCCTAGTGGTCGATCCATAAATTCTTTTTGGGGGCAATGGTTTAACATTATACACAAATTTACATTTGAGATCAGTTGAATTAAAAAGCATGAGCATTTACCCCAGAAAAAAAACCAAAACAAAGGGTATTGAAATATCACGGGGTGATAAAATGCCATAAAATACAGATATATGAAAAAATTATTTACAATACAATTTGTAGCAAACATCACAACATTATTAGGGCTTGTTTGTGTTCATTATTAGGGCTCTATAGCTTATCCAGCCAAGTTTGAGTAGGCTCAATAAACTTAATGAGCCAAGTTCGAACGGGGTTGCTCAGTTTGTTAACATTTGTGAACAGTTTGATAAGGGCTTGTTAATGGATAGATAGGAGTTCGTTAGAAGCTTGCTAAGGACTCGTTAAGAGCTTGTTAATAGTTAGTATTATATTGAAAATGATTTGGTAATGACTCAATAGTAACTCGAATACATTAGCTCGGTAGTGAGCTTGACTCAATATCAAGCTCAGCTTGGTTACAAGCTTGACTTGGCTCGATAAGGAGCTTGAATCGACTTGATTAGACTAAACGTGCCAAGCCAAGTATTGAATACAATAAAATCTTAATGAACTCAGCTCGAACAAAAGTTCAGAAACTTAATGAGAGCGTGGCTCTAACTTGAGCTTGATAAAGGCTTATCAAGCTTGAGTTTGAACAAGAGGGTGCTTGGCTCAACTCGGCTCATTTACACCCTGGTGATGATTGTTGGGATTGGGATAGTACTCTAAAACTTTGATCAGCTCGGAAATGGATAGTGTGATATGGAATTAGTCTGTGATTTGATAGAAGTATCATCCATCTTTACCTCAACTCTCCATTTTCCTCCTGAAGTACCCATATCGAATAACGAAACATGTATGTTGGGATAACGACACTTCAAATTAGAGTAGAAACATAACAATCTTTGAAAATGGCCGAGTTTGACCTTTGGGCATATGCATGTGTCCAACTATTGTACCTAGTCTAATTCACATAGGTGTCACCTATAGGTGCATTTTCTGTGGTTCGTCCATATTACTTCAGTATTTTGCATTTGATCTTCTTAAAAGCGTGAGCTTAGCAATGCTAAAATTTTAGCAACGTGCTTTAGATTGTTGTATGGTTTCATAAATCTTTTTCTTGCATGATACTGCATCAGTATAATCTTGCAGCATTCTTCATCTAGGGAATTCTTTCAACAGGAATGTTAAAGTTTCAATTTCATGTATAAAGTAATGAGAGTGAGAATGATACTACATAGCATGGATTTGAATGAGTTGATCTGTAAACAAACTTGTCAGGCTTGAGTAGGAATGATAATGGAACGGGTAAAACCTGATGCGGTACTGGTATAATGTAAAATATGGGATTCATGCGGATATTTGGATAAGAAGGAATTTTTGTATATTTGTAACTTTTTAATTTTTTAGATAGTAGTTTATCCGCTTACCTGGGATTTGGAGGGGGATATAAACATCATTTGGAACCAATTGGCCTAGAAAATCAGAGGTTTGGCACGCGAAGTCCTAGGTGTGTTAAAGGATGGGGCACTAGAACACCGAGAGTCTTGGTGGTAGTGTAGGGAGGTCCAAGAGAAGATTGTTTCAAGGAGTGGGATCGAGATGAGGATGAGGACATGAAACAACAGTACATAAGGGCCAAGAAAGAAGTGAAGGTAGCAGTCAAAGAAGCACAGTCCAGATGGAATACCTATCGAGGCTTGGGAATGCTTCAGAGAAGGGTATCACTTGGTTGACCAAACTATTCAACCAAATTCTTCTAGGTAAGAAGATATCTAATGAGTGGAGGAAGAACACATTAATTCCGATCTACAAGAATAAAGGCGATATCCAAAGTTGTGCCAACTATAGGGGAATCAAACTAGTTAGCCAAACTCTGAAGCTATGGGAGTGGGTCATAGAAAGAAGGCTACGACAACAAATAGGGGTGTCAGAGAACCAATTCGGATTTATGCCTGGTAGATCGACAATAGAAGCTATACATCTCTTAAGGCGGACGATAGAGTGCTACAGAGATAGACAAAAGGATCTGCATATGGTTTTCATTGATTTGAAAAAAGCATATGATAGAGTGCCAAGAGAGGTCTTATGGAGGGTTTTGGAGAAGAAAGGCATTCCTTAGTACTATATCCGAGCCATTAGAGACATGTATGATGATACACTAACTAATGTGCGTACAGAGGAAGGGGAGACAAAAGCTTTCCCCATTACAAGTTGGGTACACCAAGGATCGGCCCTAAGCCCCTTTTTGCTCATTCTGGTTATGGACGAGCTCACTAGACATATCCAAGGGGGTGTTCCTTGGTGCATGCTTTTCGCGGATGATATAGTTCTGGTGGGGGAGTCCAGAGAGAAAGTGAATGAGAAGTTGGAACTTTGGAGAATGGCCTTGGAATCGAAAGGCTTACGAATTAGCAGATCCACGATTGAGCGTATGGAACTCAAGTTCTGCACCTGAACCGGGTCAAATATAGAAGACGTCAAGATTGGATCGGAATGCGTACCGAAAAAAGACTTTTTTTTAAATATTTGGGGTCCATGGTGCAGTGGGACGGTGAAGTTGACGAGGATGTCAACTGCCGAATTAAAATAGGTTGGCATAAATGGAGGTTGGCTTCTGTGGTACTATGTGATAGAAGTTCCCGCTAAATTTAAAGGGAAATACTACAAGACGGTAGTGAGAACGGCTATGTCATATGATATGGAGCGTTGGCCAGTCAAACATCATCATACGCAGAAGTTGAAGGTAGTAGAAATGAGGATGCTGCGATGGATGTGTGGCCACACGAGGAAGGATAAGCTCAGAAATGACGTTATAAGAAGCGAATTGGGCCTGGCCCCAATCGAGGATAAGTTGAGGGAGCAACGTTTGCGGTGGTTTAGGCATGTTAGGAGGAGACCAACCGCTGCACTTAGCGGGAGATGTGAACAACTCCATACTACATACGGGAGGAGAGGGAGAGGCAGGCCAAAGAAGAGTTGGAGAGAGACGATTTGAATGACCTCACCCATCTCAACCTGAATGAGGAGATGACCCTAGATAGAGCGGAGTGGAGGGCTAACATAGGTGTAGCCCATATAATGATTTAGGAGAGATGTGCACATCAAAGATAGTACTAGCACTTTAGGCTTATATGTATGCCTATTTGATTATATTTGTTGGTGTTGTTATGTCGCTATGTTGCTTTATTGCTATCAGTGCTTTATGCTTTATGCTTTATGCTTTTTATGTGTTATTGTTTTTTATGCTTCTCAGGCTGGGGGTCCTCGGACACAACCTCCTTTTAAGGTAGTACCCTAAAAGGGTAAGGCTGCGTGCAACCCCCTCTCCCCTGACCCCCATGTATGCGGGAACCCTTGAGGCACTAGGTCTGTTGTTTTGTTGTTGTTGTAGGATTATCTTTTATTTCAGTTAGATTTTGATTTTATTTTAGTTTTTTTATTTGTATTTTGATTTTGTTTAGGTTTCCTATCTCTATAAATAGTGATCTTGGGTTATTGTGAGCGACAACTTCTCATTGATTATTCAATAAAATATAACTTGAGAGTTTAATACTTTCCCAAGTTTAGGGATTTCCTTCGCTGGATTCTGAATACATCCGTCTGAGCGAAACTCGTTCAACACCCGTTTGTGTGTTTTATGAACTTAACAATTCTGAAACCTGCTTTCGTCCTGCATCAATTGGTACCAGAGCAAGTTCAGATTCGTAACCTAATTATCGTCACCATCATCTTCCCTTTCCGTCCCCCCCGCGCCCCCCCCCCCCCCCCCCAAAAAAAAAAATCACCTTTGAAAAAATATCTACCACCGTCACTTTCTTTGCCTATCACCACGCCTCGACAACCCACAACGCACAACCCTAATAGCCACTATCACCTCCAAATCACCATCTTCACTAATTGCCCACCCAAACCACCTGCGAAGCACCACCCACCTCAAAGTCTGGTTGTTTTGCTTTTGACTTCAAGGGCGTTTCGTTTCAAGCCTCCACTAGCGCTGCCACGACCCTTGGATGTCACATGTCACCTCTGTCACGATCCTTAAGGATGACAGCGGGATTGCTTACAATTTGGAGTACACTGGAACACTGAAGAAAAGGTATACATCATTCACATTAAACATCGTTTCATATAAGATGTGCATCTAATGGGAAAACTTGAAAAAGGGCTTGAGAAAAATCACGAGGTGACTGAATATTAGTTATGGGGCTATTCAGGTGATAGATCTTTTATAGTAAGGATTCATAAAGTTTCCTATCCCGTTACTCGTATAGATCTATATGGATTATTTTGTCGTTACGGATATATACAGAATATTACTTGGGTTGATAATACTTACCTTGTGTACGTGTACAATTTTACTATCGTGATGATGCAATCTATGTAAATCAAGAAGAACAAGGGGTATACATCCATTATGATTGTTGTCAGCTTGATATTGAGCTTGCTAGTGAATTGAAGGTCACGAGATTATAGGACATCTAAAAAAGCTTCTAAATACTTGGAACATACATGTTAACTATGCCGACAATAAAATTGTCAAGGAATCAAATAAAGTGGAAGAAAATTAATTAAAGTTCGTTACTACTGATAGTATTGTAGAAGCAAGAACAGGAGAAATAAATAATGAAGAGAAGACCCAACAAATTGTTGAAGTAGAGCAAAACGAATCGAAGAATGAAGAAGAAACAAGGGATGAAGGGCTCCCCCAAATAGCAATTGACTTCAACAATGAAGGACATGAAACAAAGCTTATACAAGCTGGTAATCTCAAGATTGAACTCTCCCGTATAGCAGTTGGGTTCAACAATGAAGAACATGAAGAGAAGCCTATACAAGTCGATAATCTCAAGGTTGATATAGAGCATGTTCAACATGTTGAGTTCGTTATCCTTGATAGTTTTGCTGACAATCTTCCTGGATTTTATTCAAGGGTCTTCTTTGGATATAGCCAAAAGCTTTTCCTCAAACCAAGATCACCACCTATAATTCACTATTTCATTCTCTCCTTTTATAAAACTCGAGGACAAGTTTTTTGTAATTGGGAGAGAATGATGCTGTACGAGTATAATGTAAAATATGGGATTTGTGAAGATATTTGGATAAGAAGGAATTTGAGTATATTTGTAACTTTTTAATTCTTTAGATATTAGTTTATCCTTTATGGTCTAGTGGGTGAGAATAGATTTAGATTATTAGGATTATCTTTTATTTGAGTTTGATTTTGATTTTGTTTTAGTTTCCTATTTGTATTCTAATTAATATTGCTTAGGTTTCTTATCTCTATAAATAGGGACCTTATTTATTGTAAGAGTCAACTTCTCATTGATTATTTAATAAAGTATGACCTGAGGGTTTATTACTTTCCTGAGTTTAGGGATTTCTTTAGGTGGATTCCGAATATGTCCGTTCGAGCGAACCTTGCTCAACACCCGTTCTTGTATTTTACGAACTTAACAATTTTGAAACCCGCTTCCGTCCTGCATCAAAACCCATTACCCATGGATACCCACCCTGTTTGGAGTGGGTATGGATGCAAGTGGGGTAGGTAGCAGGTATGGGTAGGGTATGCATGGAAATATCCGCCACAGTATGAAGCAGGTATGGATATAATGTTGTACCTGCCTCGGCCCACCCCATAATAAAATGTAATTTTACATAATTACACTTAGATAGTTCCTGTTAACCATTATCATTGGGTACACAAATTGGGGTGTATAGTGGATATCCACTGGACACCCACGGGTAGTGGAGCAAGTATAACTTATGGGTTTGTACCCCGCCAAGTGATTATGGGTATCAACTCATGCTTGTGGTAGATAATGGGTTGGTTTGCAAGCACAGTTATGGAGGAGGCACCCTTGTACCCACCCCATTCCATTTCCATCGTTAGGCTCGAGGTTTGGCTCACTAACATTTTGCTGGCTTGTTTAGGTTCTTCTACGTTTGAGTTAGGCTTATTAACCTCCATTTAGGCTTAAATTTAGCTTGTTTAGGAATATGTAGGCTTGTTATTTAACTTGAGATTTACTTAGGCTCGCAAAGCTTGAGCTTTATTAAGCTTGAGAAAAGCTCGCTCAACTAAACAAGCTAGATGGGGTTTCTCAAGCTCATAACAAGCCAAATCTTATGAGCTAAATAATGAACTGACTCTGCTCATTTACTCCTCTACTTAGTCAGGCCAAGTTCAAGTGCCCCTCGTAAATTTGAGAATGACATTTCTTAAATTCAGCTTCATTTCGGATTTTTCTTTTCTTTTTCAAAGATGGCTATCAGCCATTGATGAATGTTTTATGTTAAGCCAATTAGGTGAATTTGCTTTGGTTATAATGTGAACTCATATTAAGTATAGTGAATCACTGATTGTTTCTGTACTACTTTTCTTTCAATCATAGAACCAAAAGACTGATACGTGCTGATATATTACTGATTTTGACCTTGTCCTTATGTAATTGACTGCTCTCTAAGTGTAATGGCCTCCATAATGCTTATGTGTTTGTGTTATTTGTATTAGAACTTATTTATAGACAAATGTTCATGCATGTTGGAACTATCATATAAATGAATGTTGTATCACTATTTATTTAATTTTTTGCAAATTTAAGGCTTAGAAACAACTTATGATCCCTTGGGGCCTTTTTGATATGGTTCTATGTTTGTAGCTTTTGGTTTTTGAGAAACTTAAAACTGAGTTCTTAAAATGATTTTTTCTTTTTTTTTTTTGGCTTCTTGTTTTCAGCTTCGATTCAAACTATAAACAAAAACTTAAAAACAAAAAATCAAGAGCAAGAAAAATTGTTACCAAAAATTAGTTTTTAAACAACAACAGTCCCGGTGCCTCAAGGAGAAATCTAAGGGCAAGAAGAAATCCTGATTTTCCTTTTCAACTCCCTCGCTTAGGATTTACTTTGATGTATTGATGTACTCATTGTTTTTCCTTTGGTCTCACTTTTACAGGTTTGTAGTTAGGAGTTTCTTTGATTTTCCTCTTCATTTGCTTTTGGCGTGTTTGCTTTCTTTTTCATTGCATTTGTAGGCTTCGGCCAGCTTGGGGTATGCCCCTCGTACTCATGTATGTACGTACATCGGTGCGATTTTTTGATATATATACACTGACTTATCAAAAAAAAAAAAAGTCCCGGTGCCTCAAGGGCTCCCGCATACACAGGGTCTGGGGGGTGGATATACGCAGCCTTCCCCCTTCAGAGAGCTACTTTGAAGAGAGGTTGTTTCCGAAATTAGTTTTTAAACTAATTTTACCGAAGATTGGTTTTTAATTTCCCAAAAACCAAAACTGCAAACAAAAAATGAAACCAAACAGGCCCTTATAACACTCAACACAGTTGCCACTTGCCACGACCTGTTATATAACTTCCGTGGCATGCAGCTTATGCTCATACAACACCTGATGCAACTGTGATATTCGATGTCATGCAACCTATTAATAGTTATTGTAGTCTAAAACTTGCTTCTGCTGCATTTGCAGTATGTACATTTTCTGCAAAAGAAGTACTCGCTCAGTTCTTTCAACCTATTGGGACACACTGCACCAGCGCAGGCTGCAACTCTGCTATTATTGGGCCCTTTTCTGGATTATTGGTTGACGAATAAACGAATTGATGCCTTCAACTACAGTGTAGCATCTGCGGTAAACAGCTAATCTCGGTTATATTCAGGCTAGTCAAGATCCCAAGCAACCCAAGCAGTTGCTTGGAGCTCTAATTTGTTAAGGCCGCTTTTGAAAATCAATTATATTATGGGTTGATTCTACTCTATATCACCATTCATAATTGGAGAAACGACATGTGTGCATTGTAACGTATATGTATATATATAATATCAACGACCCATAAATTAGCTAATATTATAATATAAATGGATTGTTTGAGATGTACTTAAACTACCCTGGAACAATCTATTTCCCGCTAATCAAAGCCTATTTTAGTTCCCAAAATCTCGAGACCAACCCTGATTATATTGCAATCATTCTTGTTGTCTTTTATATCTATGATCATGGTATCAAATAATGGCTCTTATGTAATGTAGTCACCGTTACAAAGGGAAACATAAGTTTGATCCGTGAGCCCTTATTTTGGTAACCAAGATGTCTAAACTAGCATAAGTATACCTAGGACGATGCAGCGCATAAAAGTGGGATTTGGAAACAGGAAGGTTTAACGGCTTTCCCTTCAATTTTTATTACAAAAATAATAAAAACAAGCGGGGAAATAGTTACTCAATTTCTCACAACCCGAGAAAGAGAGAAAACACTAGAAATTCTTGAATTTAAATTTGAAAAATTGAATGGTAAAACCCTAGCTAACCCTCTCTTTAAATAGATGAGCTTTCCTAACTAGACTGAAACTCCTAATTTAGAATAAACGGTTGCGATCGCAATCCGTGTGCTTAGGATCAACGGTTGAGATCGCAATCTGTGTGCTCCTACTGAAAATGAAAGAATAAAATAAAAGGGTTAAATATAAGCTATCCTAATTGATGTTAAACTCTTAAAGCCTCTTCCTTTTCAAACCACGTCCGTTCTGAGCTCGCCAAGCCATAGCCACCAACCTGCCAATGACTCATCCGCCAAGCTATCTGCCAATGGGGGTGGGGCTGCATCATTCTCTTCGGGCTAGAGAGAATTCGATGGATCATATGAGTCAATTTCGCCCCGCCATATTTCTGCATGCCTGGACTCCAGATCGCCAAGCTCACCCAGTTGTGGCTTGTTGTCCCGGCTTGCCAAGACGCGTGCTGAACCTTGCCCTGCAAAGTGTGGACGGCATCATCCTCCCCGTGTTGAAGGGAATTCGCCCATGAATTCCACATGGGCTCGTTTGGACTACTCTCACCAATGTGGGAGTCATGTTGGAATTCCTTATGCGCACTTTCTTGTGTTTGGCGCGGGCTCCAAGCAATGACCTTTGGATTTGCTCATGTTCAACCTGTTGGTGAGAAGGGAAGTGTACCGCCTTCTCTCGTGGACACAGCGTCCCTTGTCCCCACCTTCTGACGTGCTCGGTAATAAAATGTTGGATAAGTACACCTAACATTCTTCTTGTCGCCTCTGCTAGATCATCCGCCAATGGTGCGGAAATCCCATAGTACACAGTGACCAAACTGAGTGCCCTGCCGCTAATAATCCTCTGCTAAGCCTTGTCTTTCTTCAGCATCAAGAGAACTGTGAACGCTTGATGTATGGCTACTTTGCACTTCACAAGACTCTGTCGGTAATGAGACCAATCCGGTAAGGCGACCTCCGGTACTTGTTCTATTCCATGTGGATTGTTTAATGCCGGCAACATGGTACTTAGTACCTCCTCCAGCTCTATTCCCTGTTTTGTTTCGCCTTCAAGATATTTCCGCTAAGTTCCATCCTTTGTTGGCGTCAATACAGCTGATCCGCCCTTTTGATTTACTCGGATGCAACTCCTAGCAAGTAGTCTCCACACTTGGGGCCTGAAATCCTCACGCTTCGCATGGCTTAATCAGTATTGAATCCGCTTTCTTGGTAAGGCAACCTCGAGAACCCAATGTAGCTGACATTGTTCCTCCCTTGTTGGCGGTAAGCAATACGCCAACCCTTCTGGACACACCTCCTTTGATAGACTCCCCATCTTATCTGGCACCTCCTCCTCGTCATAGATGGGCTCATCATTTGTGGGCTCTTCAAAGATGAGTGGAGAAGACAAATCAAGATATGTCGGCTCATCAAAGACAGGTTCTCTCCTGATGTCGCCTATCGGTGCACACGCCATCTCTAACTCGCCAACTACATTGGCGAACACGGGTCTGTCTTCCGGTTTTGGGTCTTCAGTCTTCGACACAATTTGCGCCTCATCTTTCTTGGGCAACAAGATGATCCTTGTTCCCTCAAAGATAAAGCTATACGTGTTTTTTCTCCCGTCATTTATAGTACCTCTCCCATATTGCCAAGGTTGGCCCAATAGTAGGTGACACACATCCATGGCAACAATATCGCGCCATACTCCATCCCGATACTAGGCATCGTTTCGAAACGGTTATCTGGTCTCCTCTCTTGAGCCATAACATCTTGTAAGGGTTCGGATGCTTCTCCGTCTTCAACCCTAGCTTGTGGACAGCTTCCTCTGAGGTGGCGTTCTCACAACTTGTCAATGACTAGGCGGCATACCCTCTTGCCAATTGTACATGTCGTCTGGAAGATGTTGTGTCGAAGCCATTCATTTCCTTCTGCTTCCTCAGGCGTGAAGCCAATTCGCCTGACCAATAGCAAGTAACGCTCATCACCCGCTACCTCCTCTTCGCCTAGCAACGTAAACTCGTCCTGAGCCCTTTAGCCACTATGACGCCATCACCTTCAAACTCCGGAAATTCTTCCCGAAGACTAGATTCCCACCTTCGTTCATGAACGTTGGCAACATGCTCGGTATTGGGGTTATTACTCCTCATCGCTGTGCCTCTACTTTCGGGACGGTTTAAGGAAGCTTTTGTCCATGTCTTCCTCGTCTGGGGCTGGGTTCCCGACGCCTGCTCGGGATTTGCCCCCAATTGAATCCAGCAACATTCAATTTGCCGGAATTTCTCATCGATCTCATCCAACCTCCTCTCGGTTTGTCGTTTTGAAAGCCTCCCTCATACACGTCTCCGACGGTGGGATATCTCTGTTGCCCATGGGCCATCTCAGAGGTCTTTCTAAGCTTTGATATCAACTGGTACAGCGCGTAAAAGTGGGATTTGGGAACAGGAAGGTTCAACGGTCTTCCCTTCAATTTTTATTACGAAAATAATAAAAACAAGGGGGAAATAGTTACTCAATTTCTCACAACCCGATAAAAAGAGAAAACCCTAGAAATTCTTGAATTTAAATCTAAACAATTGAATGCTAAAACCTTAGCTAACACTCTCTTTAAATAGAGAAGCTTTCCTAACTAGACTCAAACTCCTAATTTCGAATCAATGGTTGCTATCGCAATCCATGTGCTTAGGATCAACGGTTGAGATCGCAATCTATGTGCTCCTACTGAAAATGAAAGCTAAAATAAAAGGGTTAAATATAACCTATCCTAATTGATGTTAAACTCTTAAAGCCTCGTTTCCCCTTCAAACCGCGTCCCTCCTAAGCTCGCCAAGCCATAGCCGCCAACCCGCCAATGACTCATCCGCCAAGCTATCCGCCAATGGAGGCGGGGCTGCTTTATAGGATAATGTACTTGATATTATGATATCAGTTAATATATGGGTCTTTTATATTACATAACATATATGTATTTATAATAGATCATTTAATGGTCATTATTTCTCCGATTATAAATTGTGGTAAGCAGTAGAAACAAACTGATGATATAACTAATTTTCAAAAGAGATTCTTAACAAATTGGGTGCTCCAAGCAAATTATTCTGTTGCTTGGGATGTTAGGTTCTCTATTTTTATAGCAGTTATATAATGGATTGCGAGCTAACCATTGTTCAATGGGTTGTTACATAATGATACTTTTGTATCGGCCTCTTGTAATGAACACAAATTTGCAACTGATAAATCTTAAAATGCCATTTTTCCTCCTCTTGTTAAGCTCGTGTATTTATTTATTTTCTCATGTTTACATGCAGCTCTTTATAATTCTTTCCTGTACAATTGCAATTGGAACAAACCTCAGCCAATTCATCTGCATTGGAAGATTCACAGCTGTGTCCTTCCAAGTACTTGGTCACATGAAGACAATCCTCGTGTTGATTCTCGGTTTCATCTTCTTCGGACGAGAGGGTCTTAATCTACATGTTGTTCTAGGCATGATCATTGCAGTACTCGGGATGATCTGGTATGGCAACGCCTCGTCAAAGCCTGGTGGGAAGGAGCGCCGGAGCCATTCTTTGCCGAAGCAGCAAAAGCATGGATCGGATTCGTTAGAACTTGATGCAAAGGTTTGAGTAACGTGACACTCTATAATGAAAAGTACTTTAGAAGGGCGTTATGTTTGAAAATATGAACAAAAAAGGCATCGTGTTAATATTATTGTCAGGATAAAAGTGTTACTGCTAGGGTAATTTAGCGGAATTTTGTGGTTTATTATTCACTGCAGCTCATATCATTATCCTGACAATGGCACTTATTATTGCCCAAGCAATAACGACACTATATAAAGGGACAATATGTTTTTGAAAAAGAATCATAAGGGTTATCGATATGACATTCGGTCATTGAAGAACTAACGTGACATCGGAAAGCAAGCTCTCCATTTTATGAATTATAAGGGTTACGTATGCTTTTCGACGATCCTATTAGCTTTTTGGCGACTGGTTGTCACATGGTTGCCCTTATTATTTTATAAAATATCGCATCTTTTTGTTCCTTTTTCCCAAATATAATGTCTTTTTAAAGGTATTTTGACGATTGTTTCGGTAATTATTGCTTTTATTGCACGATGAGCCTTGATACAATAGTAAGGTTGTTCTACTATGACTTGGAAGTGACAGTTTAGATCTTAAACAGGTTCTTAAAGAAATAGGGGTAAAGTTACATACATTTGACTATCCTAAGACCTCACTTTGGTTGGAGCCTCGTGCATTAAAAAGTCCTGTTATTTAATCATTATTTTCATTATTATTTATGTAACTTGCTCTCAATTGCATCTATGATTTTTTTAAAATCTACACTAGAATCTAGATATTTGGTTATGTTTTCTAAGAGGCTAGTGTTGTAAATATTGAATATTTTTCGGATATAATTTTTATGGTCAAATTCAAATATTAATAAATATTCTAGAAAATTATAAATTATGTAAAAAAATTTTATGTACATGTATACATGTACATATAATATGTATATCCCCCATCTCTATTTACTTCACGGGTAGGTACGGAAACCCACCGCCTCACCTAGTATATAAAGAGAGGTGCAGCAGTGAATGGTAAAGTGAGTAGCTGAGAGAAAAGTGAGAGAATGAGATAATTGAAAATAATATAAAATATTGAGAAAATTATTTAAATAGAAGAAAAACTTTTCTGATTTTTGAGTTTTGAAATAAAATATTTGCTTTTTTCTTTAATTATATTTGAGTTTGTATTTTTCTTCTCTTTTTTTGGAGTATAATATATCCCTGGTTTTATAGCACGTTATCAATACGAGCCTCTAGTCAGCTGAGGATTGTTATATACTCGAGGTAAGTTTTCATTTCCTAATCTTTGCGATTTATAATGACTAATCTTATTAAGCTTGAATTTACTGCTCTTGATATATCTGGCAAAAATTATTTGCCTTGGACCTTTAATGCTGAGATTTATCTTGATGTGATGAATCTTATTTAAAAGAGAAAATAATATATCCCTGCAGGATTATGCTAAAGCAATGATTATTTCTCAGGCATCATATCCCCAAAGGATTAAAAGCTGAGTATATTATTGTGAAGGACCCGTATGTCCTTTGGTTGAATTTAAAGGAGAGGTTTGATCATCAAAAGTCTATGATCCCTAAAGCTCGCTGTGAATGGATTCACCTTCGATTGCAGGATTTTAAAACTGTAAGCAAGTATAATTCTGCAGTATTTAATATTACATCCGAATTGAAATTATGGGAAGAAAATATTACCGAGGAGGATATGATAGAGAAAATGTTATCTACTTTTCATGTCTCGAATATGCTCTTGTAGCAGCAATATGGAGAACGAGGATTTAAAAAATATTCATAGTCAATATCATGTCTTCTCGTTGTTGAACAAAATAATGAATTATTAATAAATCATTAGTCATGACCAAGTGGGTCCAAACCATTTTCTGGAGTGAATGTTGTGACATACGGCTATCAGAGACGTGGTCGAGGTTGTAAATGTGGATGTGGTCATAATCGTGGACGAGGTTATAGTCGCAGCCATATATGGTACCTACAATGGATCAAAATTTAAGAAGTTCACAAATGACAAGGAGAAAAATAGAAAAGAGAAATTTCCTAAACGAAATTTGTCAAATGATCTGGAGACAGATTGTTACTGATACGGTATAAAAAGTCATTGGATGTGTACCTGTTGTATAGCCCAAAACCTGGTAGACCTTTATCGAGTATCGTTGAAAGGGAAAGAAAAGCTCCCAAAAAGCAATTTTGCTAAAAATCATTCTTCACTTAATGACACATATTTAGATGTTTATAATTTTTTCGAAGATCCTAGTGGGAGAATTGATTAGATGATAGGTGATGGAAATGTTCAAATTAACTAAAGTTTGTGTTTTTGTGTCTTATCTTTTGTATTGAACCATGTTTGACTTTAACCAAATAATGTTGCCTTATTACGTACAAACTAGAATGGCATAATCTATCTATTATTTTTTATGACATAAGTTTAGTTATATGTGTGAATTATTTTTGATATATCTTGTTAGCAAGAATGAACAAATTCAGCTATAATCTAAATCTACTATTTTTTGTCCGTTCAAACATTAGTCTGATTATGATATTTGAACAATTTTTTGGAAATATTGAACATAAATATGATGACTTTTTTTATATATGCAAAGTTAAAATCTCAATTTGTGAGGACTATAAAATCCACTATCAAAATATGATTATTTAAAATATTTTGTGATATTATGCCTATGTTTTCGTTAATGATTATATCTATCTTATGTTTGAATATGAATGGTGGAAATTAATGTATGGCAGACAATATAACAATAGTGGGTGTTTTAAACTTAATTAAAGGTTTCATAAGAGCACATATCATATTTTCCAAAAAAATAAGATTTAATTCCAAAATTCCCATCAAAATGGTTAACAAGAAGTTAACAGACCCAAGGACTTTTATTTCATGGCATGACTATTTGAGTCATTCGGGTGTAAAGATGATTAAGAGAATCATTCTAAATTCTCTTGAGCACCCATTAAAAAACCAGAAGATTCTTATATCGGATAAAATATCATATGCTGCTTGTATTTAAGGCAAAGTAATTACCATGTCATACTTAATTGAAATTGGGTTTGAGTCCCATAGGAATCTAAATGGGATATAAGTAGACTAATTATTTTATCACGTGGACCAATTCGGTATTTTATGATATTAATAGAGGCCTCTATCCATTGGTCACATATTTGTGAACAATCCACTTGTGATGTGGCATTTCTGAAACTCCTTATATAAATGATCCGACTATGAGCTCAAGTCATGGATTATATTATATGAAAATGCAGGAGAATATACATCTTAAGAATTTAGTGATTATTGTATGTTAATTGGGATTACAATTGAATACCATATAACCCACAAATAGACATAAAATAGTCTTGCAAATTTTCTAATTAAACGCCTACAGTGAATGGCTAGACCATTATTATTGCTTAGTTTTATATGGGGATATGTTATGATACATGTTGCAATATTAAGCCAACTTATTAACATGGATCTTCTCGACCTAACTTGTCTCTGACAAGAGCTTGATATATATCTCATCTATGAATTTGGTTATATAATATATATCCTAATTACACCACCTCAATACAGAAAGATGGGTCTAAATAGGGACTTGGAATTTGTGATAAAATATCTGGAGATATTAACCGAAAATATTTTACAGCATAGTTTGCTAAATGTAAATTTGGCAAAATAAGATTTCCAGAATCAGGGGGGGAAAACGAAAGTTAGAAAATGAGAATATATGTGAAATGCATCATCGAACAAGAAGTTCGAAGAATTGTCTACTTGTAAAATGTTAAAGGCCAATTATCAAATGCGTTCATTAATGGATAGAGGGTGACAAAATAACATGTCCTCACTATATATGCTCCTATTCGAATTAATATCCCAATCAAGTGATATTTTAATGTATTGAGAAATGCATCCATTGCATGCTAGAAGCGTGATAGATGTACCAGTTCCAAAGATTTGAATCTGAGAAAGAAAAAGGAGCAATAGAAAAAATTAGTTCCTCTATTATGAAACTCTTGAGGAGAAAAACTCTACAGAGATAATAGTATAAAGAAAATATATAAATGGAATACTCAAGATTATCAGGTACCTGGTACTATTGAAACTACTGAAATTTTGATGATAAAGAGATCTCTATGAATTATGGGATATGATGGGACCGAAATAAAAATTGATGAAATATTTGTATATACATTAGCTATTGATCTGATCAAAGAAATTAAAAATCTTGAACTAGTGTTTATTCAAGAATGCCAATAAAATATGATTGGCTAAAATAGAAAGCTGCAATTCAGGCAAAATTAATAAAATATAGTATTTGGACCCGTAGTCCAAATGCCTAAAGTGCAAACCTGTACGCTACTTGTGAATATTAGCGCAAGAGAATGAGGTGGTTTCATACAAAACACGATTTGTAGCCCAAGGTTTATTATATAGACCATAAATAGATGGGACATGCATATGCATGCAATTAATCGGGCCGTCTCTATATGCGTCATATATATGGTAACAGCTTATTTGTATTTATTACGATGATATTTATATGAAAGTCCCTGAAGAACCAAAGATGCTAGAAGCATATAATTCAAAATCGCGGTACATATCTACTAAAAGAGGGATATGTTAATATCATCATGACTTGAAGAATTTAAAGAAGCTGTTATACACCAACTCGAGATAAAGGATCTCAGAAAAGAAAAGATTTTGTCTCGACTTGTATATCGAGCACTAATATGAGTATTACTATATTGGTCAACTTATGTAAGTACGGTGCTTAAGTGTTTTAATATATTGTTTAGTGCCTCAATTTTTATTTAATTCCTGGATAAAGATAAAGATCTTTTTCGGTCCTCAATGAGGTAATAAACGAATTCTTGGTTTTAAAGTATCATACCTTGATATAATTGGCGTACTAATATAGTTGTCACGCAACCAAGTATAACCTCTTTGGTTAACTTGTCATCGATATATATAGTACGACCCCAGTATGAAAGCATTAGAATGCGGCTAAAACATCTATCCTAATGGACTAACTAATATAACATTTTTATATTATGTGAAACTTGTAATTAATTTTGTATGCCAGTATTGGTTATTTAGTTGACCGATAAGGTAAGTGACAAGAATGCTATTTCGTTATATATTTATACTACTATGTTTTTGACTATCTACTAATAATTGTAGCTACTATTAAGACACTGGCTTTTTATGTGCAAGTAGAGAATTGGTAACGTCAAGACCCTTGATCCAACATATTTTGTAAGCTTCCAACTATCAAGGGAAGTTCGATAGTACCATATGAAGATAAGTCTGCATTATTCAAGGTAAAGAGAGTTCATAAAACCAAGCACATTTCAACAAAGTTCTTTCAATTCTCGAGTTTCAAAAGAAGGATGAAGCAAATGTTAACAAATTCATTCAAGAACCTAGAAGAGTTATTTAGGAGAGCATCTACAACAAACTTTCGAGAAAAGGGCACAAGATTGGCATTCGCCAACTCCGAGACATCCTTGGCTAATGTGCGCCCATGAGGGGAATTAAATACGCACTGTACTCTTTTTCTCTTCGCTATGGTTTTTCCTACTGTTTTTTCTAGCAAAGTTTTTAACGAGTTAGTTGAAAAAGCGTATATAACTCGGACATTATACTCTTTCAAGAGTATTTTTCTTGCAAATGTTTTAAGAAAAATATCCAAAGAATGAGTATTGTAAATATTAGATATTTTTTGGGTATAATTTTTAAGATCGAATTTGGATATTATTAAATATCCTAAAAAATTAAAAATTATGTAAAAGACTTTTATATACACATATACATATACATATAGTAAGTATGACCCCCACCTCTATTTACTTCATAGGTAAGGAAACCCACCACCTCACCCTATATATAAAGAGAGGTGCAGTAGTTAATTGCAAAATGAGAATTGTAAAGTGAGCAGCAAAGAGAAGTGAGAGAATTTAAAATGATATAAAATTTTGAAAGAATTATTTAAATAGAAGAAAAACAACTTTTTGAGAAGTTAACGTAGGAATTGAATTCTCGAGAAATACAACTTTCTGCGAGAATTCAATTCTTGTGTCAACTAAATGAGGCCTAAGTATATGGCAGATAAGGTAAATGACCTTTTTTTAAATATTTCCTGAGGGTCATGAACGGTCTTAGGAGCCATTTTTAAGAAATGAACAGCTTAAGACATTTTATATTGGAAAGAGGGGTTATGAGACTTGAACTAGGACACTCCTAAGCTGGACGTAGGGCACGGGTAATTACAACCACATCAATTGCTAGAATCGCATGACCTTCTTGTTCAGGGTTCATTTACCAGGCGCTACGGCACCGGATCCCTTTAGAACTCTAAAGTTAAGTGTGTTTGGATGAGAGTAGTACTAGGATGAGTGACCTCATGGGAAGTCCTCGTGTTGCCAACCTTATAAGGTTGGAGGATCCTCAGAAATAGCCTCTCAGTAGGGTTACACCATGAAAGGGTAAGGCTGCGTACATCCACCCCTCCCGGACCCCCCTTATGCGGGAGCCCTTGAGGCACTCGGTCTGTTGTTGTTGTTGTTGCATGACCTTCTTGTTCATTGTAAAAAGGGTTACCCTTCGACTGCGTTTGGTTGGTGAAAAATAACTTATTGCTAAATTTTGTATTCTCAGTGAAATATTTATCTAGAAGAAAAAATATAGGAAATATACTTCACTGTCTTAATTTTATATTTATTTAAGGTATTCGTATAGTAATTTCTTGCTCTTGCCTGCAATACTTCATTTTGATGTAGCGGCAAAAAGATAAAAATCTCGGAATGAAAGGATTCAACAATCTTCTTTTAATTTTTCTATTGTTAAAGCTAATAAAAAGTAAAGGAGAATTCTTAACCTTAATTTGGGAAGTCAATGAGGCCGGGTTGGTATGGGGGGGTGCCTCCTTCATACCTGTATTTGCCACCCAAATCCATAACCTTACCTGCCCCATTACCCACCACGGATACAAAGTTGGAACCCATACCCACTCCCTCGGATACAAATCCATACGCATACCTGCAGGTATCTATTACCCTCTACCTGCCCTAATATGAGTACAAAACGATTATCCATATTCGCCCATATTAGTTCTTTAATACTATTCTTAAAAATTCAATTAATTATATTTTTCTTATAACATTGATAAATAATTTAGGTAATTGAATTTAAGCATATATCTTCTAATTTAAAAGTTAATTAAATATAAATTGAAGCAGGTATGGTAGGTATAAGGCGGGCCGGAGCGGGTATGGAGCGGGGCGGGGTGGGTACAACACTATACCTACACCCGCCCCATACCCGTGGCAGGTATGGGGCGTGTACACCCAACCCATACCCACTACTGCCTTACTTATACCTATACCCACCTCAAACGAGATGGATACCCACAGGTAACGGGTTTTACTCGTCCTATTGCCATCTCTAATCTTAATTCTCACAACGCGAAAACAACAAGGAACAAATTAATATAATTAAAATCTAGAAAATTGAATGAATAAATCATAATCAGCCATCCTCTTCATATAGAAGAGCTTTCCTAGCTATACTTATAGACTAAAAATAAAATGAATAAATAAAAATAAATATTCATATCTTCTATTCTACATCAAGCTCTCCTTCTCAAAGGTAAATTCCTTTTCCCAGGCATGTCCCTACTCGCCCGCTTTCAATCTCGCCAAGATGAGGGTTGCCTTCCCGTTCTGCAAAGATCGTCAAGATGCAGGCTGCATCATCCTCCCCGGCCTAGAGAGAATTCACCCTTGAATTCGCTAAGGATCATCGGAGTCATTCTTGCCAAAGTAAGGAATGAGGTTCTTGAAGTTTAAGACGTCTGAAGTCCTCATTCCACTTAGTAGTTGCAACGGTATGCATTATTATTGAATTTCTCAATGACACGCAATGGTCCAATCTTCTGTGTTGTCAACTTGTTGTACTCCCATGTCGAAAACCACTCTTTTGTCAAAATTGCCCATACTTGATCGCCAACTTGAAGTTTCGCTGCTCGGCTTTTCTGGTCACTCGCCATCTTGTACTTAGCACTTGCCTCTTGCAACCGTGCTCGAGTCTACTTATGTATCCCTTGAAGGTTGGAGATGACGTCCTCTGCTTTCCCATGTGGACGAATAAGATCTGGAGCCAAAGCAAGGTCGATTGGTGAATGGGGACGAAGCCATAGACAATCTGATATGTTGGGAATCCCGTGCTTCAGTTTGCCGAACTGTTATAAGCGAATTCAGCTTGATACAACTTTTGATCCCATCCTTTGATATTCTCGGCAACAAGACATTGGAGAAGGTTTCCCAATGATCTATTCGTCACTTTAGTCTAACCATCCATTTGAAGGTGATGAATAGTGTTGAAGGCAAGAGATATTCCAGGGATGGTTCACAAAGTATGCATCCCTGTCCAAGACAATACTAGCAGGTAACCTATGAAGTATATAGACCTCCCAAAAATACAATTGCCCCACATAGACTATGTTTGCGACTTTCTTGCACCCTAGGAAATGAGCCATCTTGGAGAATCGATCCACAACAATGATGATCAAATCAACTCCCCTCTGTGTCTTCAGCAATCCTACCACAAAGTCCATACTAACGTTTGCCCACGGTTGGTAGGAATTGATAGAGATAAATATAGACTCACAGTACTCATTACCCCTTTTGAAGTCTGGCAAATCTGGCATCTCTTAACGTACCTTTCGATCTCTCTTCTCATCTCATCGTTGGCCAATAATATGCATTGCTCACTAGGTTGAGCATCTTGTCTCGCCCCATATGCCCCTCATCGTGCTTCTCCTAGATGATTTGAAGTTTTAAATTCGAAGTTGAGATGCACAACGGATTTCCCTTGAAGAGGAATCCCTCGTGGATGGAGTATCCCAGCACTGTCCTTGACTTCGTTTCTTGCCAAATCCCCCAAAGGCGAGATCATCCTAGTATTGTTCAGCCAACTCATCAAAATCGAGTACCGAAGCTCAGCTCTCAGTCAAGATCAATGTACTCCTGCTCAAATCGTCAGGAACCTTGTTCAAAACTCTAGACTTGTGCTTGATCACAAAGTGAAAGTGTTGAATGTAGCTCGCCTGCTTTGCATGTCAGTCAGAAGCTTGTCTTGGCTATTGATGTACTTCTACGCAACATTATCTAAGTATAAGGCGAATTCCTTGTTGGCAAGGTACAATTTCCAATGCCTCAAAGTTCTCACCACCACGTAGAACACAACACCATAATTGAATAATTCGACTTACTTCCATCAGGCTTCTCACTAAAGGGCGCAATTGGACGCCCTTCTTAGCTAAGCACTACAACAATGTCAACATTTGAGGCATTGGTGTGTAGCTCGAATGTCTTCTAGAAATCTAGTAAGGCTAATACCAGAGCTGTGATCAACCTCCGCTTCACCTCCTCGAAGTAGTCAGATGCCTCCGCAATCTAATTGAAGCTACTCAAATTCATGCAATTTGTAATTGGTGCCATGAATTAGCTAAAACCCTGTATAAACCTCTAGTAAAAAGATGCAAGACTGTGGAAACTATGTACCTCAATGATCAACTTCAGTTGGGGCCAATTTTCGAATTGCTTCTATCTTGCCTTCTCTGCGGCAATTCCATTCTTGGATACTACAAAACCAAGGAATGTCACTCTGTCCTTCATGAAGTCATACTTCTTCAAGGTGGAAAACAAGTGTTGTTCACTTAGGGTTGTCAAAACCTTCCTAAAATGTTCCAAGTGCTTCTCCCAATTTGGACCGTAGAGCAATATATCATCAAAGCACAAACTTTGCAACAAAAGGCCACAATATCTGGTTCATGAATTTTTATAAACGTACTAGGCATTTTAGAAAGCCTAAATGGCATCACCAGCCACTTGTATAACCCTTCTCAGGTTTTGAAGGCGGTCTTTCATTTATCACCTCATGGTGTTTGCTCTTCAAGTCCAACTTGCTAAACACCATTGAGTTCTGTAGCTGATCTAGTAAGTCATCCAATCTTGAAATAGGAAATCCATAAAATACCATGATCTTATTGATGAGTAAGTCATCCAATCTTGAAATAGGAAATCTATAACATACCATGATCTTATTGATGGCGCTGGAACACATGAACTTAAAACTCTCCCAAATAAAGCCCCTGGCAAAGTAACTCCTCAACTTGGTGCCTAAGCTTCTCATGTTTCGCAGAACTCATTCGGTAATGCAGTCTCTTCGGTAAAGCAGCTCCCGGCATCAGATTTATCCTGTGTTAAATGTCCCTCAACGGCGGTAGAGTATTTGGTGACTTTTTTGGGAAGACATCAGCAAACTCGTTCAACAAATCTCTTCTTCTTTCTGTACCTTTTCCTGTTCTGCTTGAAACTCCTTGCCAATCAACACAGACACCACTTTGTTCTCGCTAACTTCCTTGCTTAACATGGCCCTGTTTAAAGATTCAGGTTTCCAGCTAACACAAAGCTATAGGTTTTCTGTCTTCCGTCATGGGTGGTGCCTTTGTTGAATTGTCATAGATGTCCAAGCAACAAGTGGCACCATTCATGGTAACTACATCACAACATACCAATCCCAGCATTTCGCCCCAATTGAAAAGTTAACCTGACAACGCTTAAATAGGTAACCTTGTTTCCTTTCTTGAGCCAAGACAATTTGTATGGGTTTGGGTGATCCTCTGTCTTCAACCCCAACTTCCTGATTGCTTCCTCAGAGATAACGTTCTCACACCTCCAAAATCAATGACTAGGCCGCATACTTTCCTGCCAATTGTGTAGGTCATCTAGAAGATGTTATTCTTAAGCCATCCATCCCCTTTTGCTTCCTTAGGTGCGAAGCAGACTTGCCTGACCACTAATAAGTGGCCTTCATCCCCGACAACTTCTTCTTTGCCACTTGGCCCAATTCTTCCTCAACTAACTTGCCATCCTCAATGTGAAGGCCCTTGATTTACAGCGCCTTACCAAGTCTGGTCACCTTTTCGACATTCGGTGGCACGGTGACTCATCTCACCACACTTGAAGCAGCGAGTCTTTGAGCTATCCGCCTAATCTTGCATATTTGACCTATTAGGTTGGCGACAACCGGTCTCCCTACTTGTCCTTGTACGCCCAAGTTGGTTGGGGGGTCATACCTTATCATGCCAGCTATTCTAGGTGTTCCAAGTAATGCCAGTTTGATGTCATTTTTGTTGCTTCTCAATGTGCATAGCCCTCTGATTTTCCTCCAAGACAGAAAAGATATCAAACAAGTCCAGCATCTCTTGGATGGATTCCGGCAATCCGCCTACATACCTATCGGCCAATCGCTCCTCTGATTCCGCCAAGTCGTTTGTGGCAACTAAGGCATAAAACTCTTCCATGTAGTCTTCCATAGTAGATTTGGAAGACGTTGGTACATGATCATGGCATAAGTATGGGGAAGGAAACTGCTACACATGTGTTTCTTCATCCTCTCCCAAGTCTTAATCTTTGTTTTACCTTGCCTAAGCTGGGTGTGCTTCAATTACTGCCACCAGGTAGCAGCTCTAGCCCTCATCCAAGTAGCTACCAACGGTGCCTGCTTATACTCCAGAACTTCCTTGATTTCGAGCACCTCGTCTACCGAAGCCAACCAATCCTAGAACTCCTTATATTGTCTTCCATTAGTGAACGCTGGAATCTCAATGCGAAGCCCAAATTCCCACTGCCGATCTTTGAACAATTGGAAACATCGGAATTTGGTCATTCCCTCCTGATATTCCGTCTTTGGTTGACAATCCTCTTAAATAGGTTCTCAAAGCTCCCCTTCATTTCGTTCTCATCTCCCACATCTGGTTGTTCTTGAGGATGAGCCGTAGCCATTTGGTTGGGTGTTGCAACCAATTGCTCCAAACTCAGCTCGATAATTCGGATCTCTCCTCGATCTCCTCTAACCTGTTGTCTGTCTGATGTTGATGGTCTCTGTCATACGCGTCTCCGATGGCGGTGTACCTTTATCACCCCTGGGCCATCATGGGAAACATTCTGATCTTTAATACCAACTGATGCAGCACCAAAAAGATAAAAATTTGGGAACATAAGAATTCAACAACCTTCCTTTAACTTTTTTATTGCTAAAGCTAATAAGAAAGACAGGGAAATTCTTAATCTTAGTTCTCACAAGTGGAGAATAAGAAAGAACAAATTAATATAATTGGAATCTAGAACATAGAGTAAATAAACCCTAATCAACCATGCTCTTTATATAGAGGAGCTCTCCTAACTAAACTTAGAGACTAAACATAAAACGCATAAATAAAATTAAATAATCATATCTCTTAATCTATATTTTGCTTTCCTTCTCACAGAGAAAGTCATTGGCCCGGGCATGTCCCTACTCTCTTGTTCTCCATATCACCAAGACGCGGATTGCTCCTTGTCCCGCCAAGATCATCAAGATGCGGGTTGCATCAGTTACTAGATTTTCTTTTTGCTATAATATGTTTTTGTTATTGATTTGTGAAGTTTATGAATCAGATTTGGTTTATCTTGTTGAAATGAAGTTTAACACAGATGTCATTCAACTAAAGTGCAAAAGTGTAGGACCATGTAAATACTTTCCTCACTACTTTCATGCACCCATATAGCTGATCTGGTTCAACTCCTTACGATGACTGTAATTTTCTTTAGCATTTGTTTTTTGAGATTTTTTTTAATTGAAATTTATTTGTTGAAATACCTTGTCTGTTGTTGGCATGTGTTTGTATTCTCTGTTGTTTTTTTTCAATAATTTTCTCCATTGTTGTTGGTTCGTGTCATATTAAACCATTCCTACTAGTTGCATTTATGCTTAAGTAGCATTCCTCTTGCCAACGAACTTTTTTTATTCACACCACGTTTCCTTTTTTTCTTCTTTTTACTCATATTCAATCTATTGTCACCTAGGAATATTTTGGTGAGCATACCAATGGGGTTGCTTATATATTATATATAATGTTATAAAGAAGGAAAATTACAATTAAGTCCCTAAAGAATATCCCAATAATATTACACTGGGATACTATACTAATACACCTCCTCGATCAAAAAGGGGTGGACCAGCGTTCAAATTGGTCCTATGGATGCATAACAGATTAGTGGATAAGCCCTTTGTAAAGATTTCAACAACTTGTTGGGTTGTAGGAGTGTAATGAACGTGGATGTCACCCTTAATTACCTTCTTACAGAAAATCAACATGTTTACTACGATCATTGAGGATGGGGTTAGCAACAAGGTATGTGGCCGAGACGACGTCACAGAAGATCTGAATTGCACCAGAGTGGCAAAGTCCAAAATCACGTATAAGATACCGAATCCAATCACACTCAATAACCACCTGTGCAACAGCTCGCATACTTGGACTCAGTGGTGGACTTTGCAACATTATTTTGCTTCTTAGCGTTGCAGGAGATGAGATTGGGACCAAAAAATAAGACAAAACAAGTAGTGGATCAACGGGTGTCAGGACATCTGATATGAATATTTCCACACTTGAGCATGCCACATCACTAACTTGGTCCACTCCATCATTTCATGCCACATCATCCCATGCCATGTCACACTTTACCTAGCTCGCTCTTAGTATAAATAAGACTTAGGGGAAATTTGTTGAGATTGCGTGAATTGATATCATAACTTTCTCTCTCTCTCTTAATCTTCTTCTACCTTCTTTCCCTTTCTTTCAATCTCATACTACATATATACCACTACTTGTATGGAATACTTATACTATATTGTACAATACAATACAAATCTTATTCCCTTGATTACATTGATTAGAGTGATTGTTGTTTGAGTTGTTGATTTGATTATTGTTTCGAGCTTGAATTGAGGAATTGGATTGAGGAGGCTATTAATAAGCAATAGAGCGCTCCATCTTTGGCCAATTTGAGCTTCGATCATTCATTAATGGCGGACGGGACTTGGCTCCAAACCTCCCTAAGGGAGACCAAAGAGACGATCCAAGCTGCGAAGGATCGAAGGCAGATCACTATTGATGACCCATTTGATCAAACTAATAGATCGATCGAGGAGCTACAGCATCTCGTCAGTGGGTTGCTGGTTCAAATTTGTTCAATGGCTGAGCTCCAACCCAACGAATCTCTTTTGCCAACCGCACTGCGCAACACCGTCCAGTCTGACTATGCTGGTGGCTCCGATTGTGCGTCGGATACTCCGGCAGCTGCGGCTGAGCATCACCAAGGTAATTATCAGTACCCTAGCACCTTAAGAAGATCGATTTCCCAAAATTCTCTAGTATTGATGTGACTGGTTGGCTACATAAATGTGAGCGTTACTTTTGTTTGGATGGAACCTCTAAAATGAGCAAAGACATGTTGGAAAGCGTAGCCTTCGAGGGGCAAGCTGAATCTGGACACGACGCCTATGAGGAGTCATGGCCCTGAGGATTGGTGATTCTGTGGGAGATATATGCTACTGTGATTTGAGCTAGATTCTCTAATAGTGCGGATGACCCATTAACCGAGCTTACAAAGCTTAAACAAACTGGTCCCCTACCTGATTTTCTACGTGCTTTTGAGGCTTTGGTGTGTTGTTGTGGATTGATGGAGCAATAAAAGATTAGTGTGTCCATGGGTGGCTTGTGTGACGATTTGTCTAGGTGGCTAAAATTGTTCAAACCTAACATGTTTCAAGAGGTCATAGTATTTGCTAAACTCCAAGAGAAAAATTGCTCTTATTTGGAACGTATAACCAAATGCCCATCTCAAAAATCAGGCTCCATCCTCCCACTGCCGCACAATGTTGATTGTGAAGGTACGAATAGCTCCAAACAAAATGGGCCCACACCCTCTCTACCACACACAGCCCAACCCATCACTTCCCCACCCTTATAGGCCATTATTCTTCACGCTAATTTTCGTAACCCACGCCATTTGACAACAGTGGAGGTCGATGCGAAAGAATTTGCTTCTATTATCACGATAAATTTACTCCGTGTCATAATTGTTGACAACAAAATTGTGTTCAAGTGTTTTTACTTGGAGTGGATGAGGAGTCGAGTGACAGTGCTGTCGCTGCACCCGTGATAGACCCAGATCCCGAGCCCGATCCCGACCCACACATATGCATACATGCTCTCGAAGGGCTTCATACCTTCAAGACTATGTGAGTCTAGGGCGTTGTGGTACACGTGTTGTTAGCATCCTACTTGAAGGTGGGAGTACTCATAATTTTATCAATTCAACATTGGCTCATGCTTTGTGGTGCTCATTTGACAGCGCTCATTGCCCATCACTGTGGTTGATGGTAAACAGGTCACATGTGAGGGTATTTGTCGTGATTTCTGATGGGTACTATAGGGTGTTCATTTTATTTTTTATATGCTTATAATACCTTTGCCCGGATGTGAAATGGTATTGGGTATGCAGTGGCTCCACACTCTAAGAAAATTTTAGTGGGACTTCACCGAATTGTTGATGGAGTTCACCTATCGGGTCATCGTATTGTGGTGTCAACTCTCTGACTCTTAAAACAGTCTCCGATAGCACCCTCCACCACTTGTTGCCGCGGCCGCTCTCTCTGTTTGCTTTACACATTACTTAGCCATCTTCTACTTCCATTCTTAGACTCACCATGGCTACTGCAGAGAGCTATAGTGCTTATGGTTCAGCACTGCAGGGGGTTTTGACTAAAATTGCCGCTATTTTTGATACTTCACCGCCTGTCAACTTCTCATCTTGGTTTTGATCACCAGATTCCATTAAAAGAAGGCAGTAATCCCGTCGATCTTCGACTGTGTCGTTATTTGACCTTCCATAAAGATGTTATTGAAAAGCTTATTAGTGAAATGCTTGAGGCTGGGGCTATTCAAAATAGCTTTTCATCCTTCTCTTCACCCGTGGTGTTGGTCAAAAATAGGATGGTTCATGGCGCTTATGCATTGACTATAGAGCGTTGAATAAATTGATGGTCAAAGATAAATTCCCCATTTCACTTGTCGAGGAGTTATTGGACGAATTAGGGGGTTTCATTTTCTTTTCGAAAATTGACCTTAAGTCCAGATATTGGAAGATTCGTATGGCTTGAGAGGACATTCATGAGATTGCTTTTCGTACTCACTTTGGCCACGACAAGTTTACCATCATGCCTTTTGGGTTGTCGAGTGCTCCTTCGACATTTGAGAGCATCATGAATGATATATTCTAGCCTTACCTTCACAAATTTGTTCTCGTTTTCTTTGACGATATCCTCATCTATAGTCCAACATGGGACGCCCACTATTCACATTTGCAAGTCATCTTGGGCGTGCTCCATGATCACAATTTTACGGCCAAATGTACCAAGTGTTCGTTTGGTGTTCGCCGCATCGAGTATTTGGGGCATTGCGTGTCCGATGATGGTGTATCAACTAACATACAAAAATTACAAGTTGTCGCATATTGGCCATGACTTGAAAATATTAAATACTTGAGAGGATTTCTCATGCTATCGGGTTACTATTGTCGCACACTGTGGTAGTATTGCTCAATCGTTGACCCTCCTGCTTCATAAAGAGAGCTTCACTTAGTCCAATGAATCTGAGGCTGCTTTTACCTGCCTTAAACAGGCTCTAACATTGGGCCCTGTCCTTACTTTACCAGATTTCTCCCGGACTTTCATTATTAAGACTGATGCTTCCGGTTTTGGAATCGGGGCGGAGTTGACGCAAGAGGGCCTCTCCGTTGCATTTATCAGTAGGGCATTGGGCCCTAAATCGGTCTATGCCAGTTTACGAATGCGAGTTGTGGGTTGTGGTTTTCGCAGTTGATAAATGGCATTAATATCTTAACGGGCGCCATTTCATTATTTGCATCAATCAATAGAGTCTGAAGTACTTGCTCGAGCACAAATTGTCCACTTCTTTTTATTACTATTGGCTCTTGCATCTCATTGGGTATGATTATGACATTGTCTACAAGAGAGGTATCGAGAATCACGTCGCAGATGCTTTATCGCGCTTATCGGGGTCTGAGATATTGTGCACAGCCATATCCTCGATCTCTTCTGATTTATACTTGTGCATCCGCCAGTGTCGAGATGATTAACCCGGATTATTTCTAACCTGTGCTTCGAGCCGCTATTGCATCTTCACTTCATTTGGCAACAAGATCAGCTGTGTCACAAAGGCCGATTGGTTGTCGGTAATGATTCCGCTTTACAGTTCCTTCTCATATGGTTTCATGACTCAGCTTTCGGTGGGCATTCCGGGATTGATGCTACATACCGCCACATATGGACCTTATTTTATTGGAAGGCACTCGAGACCGACGTCATCACTTATGTTTGGCATTGCGCTACCTCTTAACAACACAAATACGGGATGGTAGCCGCCCCGAATTTACTTCAACTGTTACCAATTCCATCCATGGTTTGGAGTAGTATTTCTCTTGATTTCATTAAGGGATTACCTCCTTCCTCAGGTCACACTATTATTTTGGTCGCTGTTGATCGTTTAAGCAAGCATGCTCATTTTATTGCTCATGGATACCGTTATACCACAGCTTAGGTTGCCTAGTTATTCCTCAACAACATCTATCACCTCCACGGTCTTCCCGACCCTATGATCATCGATCGCGACCCGATCTTTATCAGTACCTTCTAGTGTGAGTTGTTTGCTCGCTTGGGCACTCAACTCAACTTATCTTCTTCATATCACATGCAATCCGACAGCCAAACAGAGGTTCTTAACCAATGTTTAGTTACAAACCTCCGTTGTATGGCAGGCGATTGCCCCCGTGATATGAGCAAGTGGCTTCCCTTAGCTGAATGGTTGTATAATATCTCCTTTTAGTCTTCGGCACAGTTGACACCTTATGAGATTCTTTATGGCCAACCGCCCTCGATCCACCTCACTTATTTACCAAGGAAGTCTTCCGTCGAGGCAATTAACCGAAGCCTTACCGCTCGCCAAGAGACTATCGGCCGCCTCAAGCATCATCTCTACTGCACACGAAACTACATGAAACAGTGCACCAGACGCCACCGAACTGCAAGAGAGTTTGAAATAGGCGACTATCTATGTTTAAAGCTCCAACATATTGTCAACAGAGTAGTATCCTGGCAGTTCAAATAGCTATCCCCTCGCTACTACTGGCCCTTCAAGGTCCTTGACCGAGTCGGCCCCATTGTCTATAAGCTTGACCTTCTGGTGCATTCTACTATACATCACACTGTTCACGTCTCTCTCTCCTTAAATGATGTCTCACAATCTAGGTCGATTTTATTCTACTACCCAAGATCTGGCCCCCTGCACCTACGTCCCCGAAACTAATAGTTGTGTTGGATCGGAGGATGGTTCGCCGCCACACAAGTGCTCGTTCAGTGGTCCGGTCAAGGTCCCAAAGATGCTAAGTGTGAATATCTCTACGATCTCCAGCTCTGGTTTCCTTCTTTTGATCCTTGTGGACAAGGGTCTAGTCTCAGAGGGGGTATAGATATGAATATTTCCGCGCTCGAGCATGCCACATCACCAGCTTGGTCCATGTCATTATTTTGCGGCACATCATCCCATGCCATGTCACACTTTACGTAGCTCTTACTTCGTATTTTTATAAGTTAGACCTAGGGGGGATTAGTAGAATTATGTGAATTGATGTCACGGCTTTCTCTTTCTCTTTTAATCTTCTTCTACCCTCTTCCCTCTTTCTTTTAACACCATTACATTGATTAGAGTGATTGTTGTTTGAGTTGTTGATTTGATTATTGTTTTGAGCTTGGATTGAGCAATTAGGTTTTGGAGGCTATCAACATCCACCCCAATCAGCATCAATATAGGCAGTAATGGTCGTGCAAGAACTCTAGGAAATAGTGACCATGATTAGGTTTGTCCTTGAGATACTGAAGGATACATTTCACATGAATGTCTTTTGTTCTTTCTTCGAAATATGTAACCCCTTTCATGTATTTTATGAAATATCATGTCTTTTTCTTCTTTTTATAAATATAATGTTTTTTCAAGGTATTTTGATGATTGTTTTGGTAATTATTTCTTTTATTGCGCGATGAGTCTTGATATAGCGGTAAGGTTGGTCTATTGTGATTTGGAGATGACAGTTTAGATCTCAAAAATAGTTTCTTACAGAAATAGGGGTAAAGTTGTATACATTTGACTATCCTTAGGACCTCACTTCGGTTGGAGCCTCATGCATTGAACCGCTCTGTTATTTAATCATTATTTTCATTATTATTTATGTAACTTGCTCTCAATTGCCTCGATGATTTTTTCGAACTACATATTTTGTTACATATTTCCTAAGAGGCTACAACAATTTTGTGTCTAAATTTTATGGCTATAATTTATAGGTTTTTTTTAAACTCTATTGCCTTCTAGTAACTCATAAATCAATCATACAATGATCCTAAATAATGTAGGATTTTATAGAACCAAAGCAAAAATAATCATTAATTTAAGAACATAGAAAACCAATAAGTTAAAGCATAATTTATGAAGGATTATGTTGTTGACAGTGCAGGTTTGTCATTGCCAAAGCAATATCATAGTTTTTAAGACAATTTTATGATTTTCATTATTTGTAAGTTAGATCTTTACTCTGACAATAATAATTTTTGTCGTGACAATAATAATTTTTGTCGTGGCAATAACAACTCCCTTTCTAAATGTATGGTTAATTTAGAGAAAGCATAATTTCCTTTGTATCCCTAATTCAAATGGTTTATCTCAAATAAAATTTGAAAATTAGGAGTTTGATAAATACGTTTACTTACTCATAAAGCAATTATAATAAAATAAGCTTTAAGACAATAATACAATAACAACTTAGTGACCAAAAGAGACTCTAGCCTAGGTAGGGTTTAAAAGGATGAGATTTACGCAGTTTTACTCCTAAAAGGTGTTACCTTGAAGGGAGGCTATTCCGAAAGGCCTCCAACCTAAAAAGTAAAGGAAGGAATAATATTAAAAAAAAGAAACAAAAATTTTGAACCTAAAAAATATAATAGATAATTTTCAAAGTATTTGAATATAAAAAATATAAAAATGTTGCAAATATTAATCAATCTTCCTAGATACATAAAAAACTAAGGTATTTTCAAACTAACTAAAAACAAAAACTAGTAATCATTATAAAAGAAACCATTCTTTAATATTTGTTTATAACATAATTTGAAAGATCTTAACTTAATTTAAATTATTTGATATATTATCAACTTATAGAAAGCTATATATAAATCTCAAAATCAATTAAACAATAGAACCTTAACATAAAATGATCCTCTTCAAATTACAAAACTAACAAATACATTTTCGAAAATAAATTAAAAACTTTAAAGTACATAATTCTAAAAAGAACATTATCCCAAATACAGTATATATAATAGTTGAACAGAAACAAACCGTTCACTCTAATTAAAAAAATGATAAAAGTGTAAAATATCTCAATATAATTGTGTTAGGTAAGGGTTGTAGTTTTAACCCTAATAAACGGTCCAGGCTGACTTTATTTCTAAACCTCTTCGCATAACAGGAGCATGGGCATGACGCATCTGTCAATCCTAACAAGGCATACCCAAGCTCAACTAACAGAAAAATAAGAAAAAAAGATTTAACATTTAGAAAAGATTGTCAATGTATAGCTAATTGAAAATGCTTCAATTTTTGCTTTGAGTGGAGTGCAGAGCTAGTATCTTTGTGTGGAGTGCGGTTCAACCATCGATTTTGAGTGGAGTAGAGAGTAAGAACCAACTCCCTAGTTTTCATATAAATTTGATGGTTCTATTGTAGAAAAATATATACCAATCTCTTTCTTTGCTCTCTTCTCCTCATATTCAGACTTGTTTGTTTGATTCAATTGTTAAGCAAGTTGGGTCATACTCCGGTCCATCACCTAATAGTACACTCCTCTGGTGGACGATGTATCAACTCGAGGAGTCAGAGTGTTAGTTCATCTCGTTTGTATTGGTGCGGGGGAATAAACAACTTAAGACAGTGGTAAACTCCACGGCGAGATAATTCTTCAGTTTAATATTTCCTCTCTACTTATTCCTTCCATTCTGTCGTTGAATTATCCAGTCTCGAGTCTTTTTGCCTAAGTTCGAGGTCTATAATATTCAATTAGAGGCCTTCCTTTTGAAGTCTCTATGTTAGTCGGTTTTGAGTTACAATTTGTCTATCTCGAGTTTGATTTTAATTATTCATTTGTTTTATTTTCCCAACAATCTAAGTCATTTAGTTTAAAATGAATAATTAGAACATGGCTAACATTGGTTTTATAATTCCTGACTTATTGGAAACTAAAACTTTAGACGGGAAAAACTGTAAAATGTGGTCTGATAAAATTGAGTTTTTCCTTAGGCAAATTGAGGTCTATTAGACCCTCTTGAATGATAGGGCTCCTACTAGGTCGATTTGTGACTTTGAGAAAGATATTCAAACCTGTAGGGAAATATTGCTGCATTGTATGACCACCCCACTGTATCAAATTTATAGTAAGATGAAAACTACTAAGGAAATCTAAGAGGCTTTATGTAGTAAATTTGGGATGGATGATGATGCCGCCAAAAAGTATATTTGCTTAAGGTGGTTTTCCTTCACCATGATTGATAATAATCCTATTTTAGATAAATTCATTAATACGAAAATTTGTATGCTGACATTCTTACCGAGGGAATGAAAATGTGTGAGATGCTTCGAGCAAACTATCTCATTGAAAAATTGTCTCCTTCATGGGAAAACTAGAAGACTTATTTGAAACATAAGAAAAAATACATGACCATTCAAGAGCTAGTTTCCCACATAAACTTAAGAGGACTAGAACTGAAAACAAGCAAAATAGAAGTTATTTAAGCACTCGTCTTTGTTTGCTAACTTGGTTGAGTCGAGGAGTACATGAACAAATGGTGAGTATAAGAAACCATGGAGCAAGGGACATTCAAACCGCCAAATAGTTGACTCCAGCTTGAACTCAAAGCAGAAACCGTTATGACGGAAGAGGCCCAGAGCAACCCTGAAGGTGTTCAAAAATGGGTCAAGTGAGCATGATGGACCTATGGCGAGATGGGACACTTCGAGAGACTAAAAGAAGGGATTTGGACCAGAAATCTCAAAGAACACACAAACATTAGGCCAACCTCGCTATGAGTGGAGATGTTGTCACGACCTTAAACATATCAAACAATGGGCCAATCACTTATAAGCCAACATGGGAATAATGGTCATTATAGGTGAAATGCTAAGAATTATTTATTCTAAATATGTTTATAATACATTTGAGGACACGTAATACAATCCCTTCGAGTTCAAAACTCAAATCAAAAGGCTAAGATTTCTAAGAAGTAAACATAATCCTATATAACTGAGCTATTAAACTCATAAAACTTAAAGAAAGTCTTTTGGGGTTGTAACAACTTCAACCACGTAGAAAGTAAGTTCCTTGAATTTTTTCATTGAGCTTACTATGCCTTATCTGAAATTATTAAACAATAGGTGAGCCTAAAGCTTAGCAAGTAACAAATTCGTTAAAAAAATAAGGATCAAGCATTATTTAAAAGACATGGAATACATTTGAAAACCATAGCTAGAATCGCTTACTAAAAATTATCTGGGAAAAACTTAAGAACACATCAACCGAACTCTTAGGCCTCAAGCCTCTTGGCTGTGGCTACATATAATCCCTAAAACTGGGCTCATAATTGGCTATCATAATTAGGTCTCTGGCCAATTACGGGTTCTAGGAGCATTCCAAATAGTGTACTATTAACAAAGATGGTACAATCCCCCATTAAGGACTCAAATGTCTTTCCTTGTCATCGTAGGGCACAACATGTGTAACAAAACATAAGGAACACATTTCATAATCACACAATCACGAACATAAACCCAAATTGTAAAGTGCCATATAACATAACCAAAATCCAATCTCATATTTCAGAAACTTAGACAAATATGCTTGATCTCATTTAGCTTGAACACGTAGATGGGTAAAAAGGTCAATAGGTGGTGTACAAAACAAATTTTTTTGAGAAGTTTAAGAAACTATGAAATATTGGTTTATAATTAACATATCAAAAAATTAGAAGCTTTGAAAAAGGGCGGAAAAGTTAACGAATAAGTTACTTACTAGAAAAAAATAAACAGACTTTCTTAAAATCTCAAGCACAAACTTTGGCTCTTTTCTCCCTCTCTTCTCTCTCAACTCTTACGAAAAACTACTAGATTTGATGAATAAGGAAAGGGGGTGATGGGTGATCAAAAAAGGAAAGGGGGTGATGAGGGGTATTTATAGGAGAAGGGTGGTGTTCAAAGGACGGATAAAATCTAATTGTTTTTTCTTGTTAAAGAAGGAGCGTAGTCAAGTTTAGGGGGAAAAAAAACGAAAAGAAAAGAATGCTTACCAAGTCAAAAAAAGAAATTCCTTGGTCAATATGGTGGCCATACTTTTCAAAGACGGAAGTTTCTGCTTTTTTTAATAAAAAATGGAGCTTTTTTTTTTTTAATTAAATGAGTGATTGATTTGGCTGAAAATTTCAACTAAAAATTTGAACAACTTCTAGTTTATTTGTAATTTGTAGGGGAAATACTTATGTCTTAAAGAAACTTAAACAGTTTACAGATGTGCTTGCTGCCATGAACTCTGAGGTGAATATAGTTAAGAACATGGTTGAGTAGGTTATAGATACTGCTTCTACAAGGCACATCTACACCAATAAGAACTGTTTCAGGAGTATGAGAAAGACAATGTGAGGAAATGTGTGCTTATGGAAAATTCTAGCTCAGTCCTAGTACTTAGTAAGGGAAAGGTCCCTCTTAAACTCAACTCTGAAAAATATTTGTCTTTGCAGAATGTGCTGCATGTTCCTGACTTTTGTAGGAATTTAGTTCCTGCAGCTTTGCTAGATAAAGGTGGATTTGAATTGACCTTTGAATCTAATAAAATAGTTATCACTAAGAACATAAACTTTGAAGGGAAGGGTTTCTGCGAGGGGGGCCTATTTATACTGGATGTTTAAATTGACATGAATAAAACTACATCTACTTCTGTTCACATCATCAAATCTTTAGATTTGTGGCATGCTGACTTGGACACGTAAATTATGATTTGGATAAGACTTAAACAAATGAGTTTAATTCCTAATTGTAGTCTAACAGAACCCGATAAATGTGAAATATGTGTCAAAGCTAAGCATCCTAAAAGCCCCTTTTAAAGAATCAGTAGAATGAACATCTAGCCTACTCGAATTTGTACATAGTGATTTTGTTGATTTTAAGAACACCATTAGTAGAGGTGGTAAGAGGTATTACATTACCTTCCTTGATGAGTATTCAAAATTCACTAAGGTGTGTCTCTTGATTTCGGAAGATGAGGCTGAGAGATGTTCCTCAAGTATAAAGCAAAAGTTGAAAACTATTTAGACCATAGAATCAAAAGGATTAGGTCCGATAGGGGTGTTGAGTATGATACCACCTTTGTTAAGTGGCATTGAATTTTATGAACTATTAGCCCCTTAGGCACTAATGAGATATATATATTAAAAACATATAATGCACTAATGAGATAGTGCCACTTAGGCACTACCCTCTCCTACTTGAGATACTTTCCCAATTTAATATTTCATAAAAAAAACTTATAAGCCAATCGTACCCTATAGTTAATGAGTTATTTACACCATTGGTCTCTGATATTTTTAAGTTTGTTCAAATTTATCGTTCATTTTTTTATTTATTCAAAATGTTCTTTAATGTCCGTAAGCTTGTCCAAATAGATTCCTCAACTTTTCTTTTGTTCAAAGTGGTTCCTAATATTTTATTTCAGGGCTAAATGACCCCCCCCCCCAATTTTTAATTTGTACCTAATTTTGGTTAAATCAAAAACATTTTGGCCGATAAGTCAAAGACTAATTTTATCGTAAATAAATTACAGAAAATTGCCCTAACTTTTGCCTAAAAACAGAACACCCATCATTCAGGCCCAGAGAAGGATGTCCCAAGAAGTCATTGATTTGGTCAAGGAAGAGATTGAAAGACTCTTAAAGGCCAAATTTATTAGAACTGCCAAGTCTGTTGAATGGTTGGCAAATATTGTTCTCGTCATTAAAAAGAATGACCTAAAGAGACTGCACAAAGAAGAGGAAACTCGTCAGTATCTAGAAACAATCCATCAAGACTAGGACTATCGTGGGATGGGTCAAAGATTTGCCCTAGGGCACAAAATGGTAGGTTTGATGAATAATCATCCTCTGGAAACCAAGAAAGATCCTCTTTGATAACATTGAGATCAGTTGGGCTTTGGAGAACATCAGAGATTATCAAAGGGTTAGATTGGAGAACGCGTGTGAGTTGCTCAATAGGATTGTCTGCCTGAGGAGGGAGAGCAGAAATGGTGAATGAGATTTATGCCATTAAATCACCAGAAGTAAGCAAAGGAGAAAAATAGATTGACTCAAGAATATAGTGATTCAAGAAGAGAGGCAAAAATTCGTAGAAGCACTAGATGGACAATGAAGGAGAGAGAATAGAGCAAGAAACTGAGAATTTCAAGCCCTAACTATCCTATTTGTAGACACGTGGGAAGGAAAAGCTAGCAACGTACAGTGTTCTCTCGAGCTCTGTGTAGCTGTTGAGGGCCGAGTCAGGCAAATTTTTACCCATTATAAATTTAAATTTACCAATAGCTAAAGGGGGGCATTTATTTACACCCTAATTTTGATGGAGTAGGGACGATGCAATTTTGGATAAAGTGCCACGTGGTCAGCATGTGAAGGTCTTCTCGAGGGGAGTCAGGCCTTTAAGTGCTACGATAATGGCCTCTTGAGCCCAGCATCCTGAGAAGGTAATTATCCTTGACAAGGGGATCAGCCACTCGAGGCTTGAGATGGTTGAGGGGTGAAGAGTGCTCAAGCTCGAGGGGCTGTTAAGAAGGCTGCAAGATAGGTGGTTCCCAAGCTCAAGGCAGTTACTTGGAGCACAATTTCAGTTACTTGTGCATTAAGCTTAATCCAAGAGAACATGGTGCTTTTGGAAAGGACTTTTGCTAAGAATTCGGATGTGGGCACCAAGGATTTTCCTCCAATAATGAACTCAGGGCACGTTCCTTGAAGATTTACACGCGCAGAAAAAAGCTTAGTGACCAGATGTGGGAGGAGTTGTAGGAAAAGAAGGAGTAGCCATTATTTCTTGTTTTCTATAAATAAAGGGCTCTGTGTCAGTCCAAAGTAGTACATACACGTATTACAAAATTTCTTCAAGTTTTTATCTATAGCACACTTATGCTTTTTTCTTAGGAGTAGCGTAACTTAGCTAGGTGTAGCGTAACATAGATCTTTGTTGTACTTACCTTTGTAGTAATACAGGTCTCGGGCTTCAAGTATGACTTTCTAATTTTAATCTGCTCCCAGGAATCGACTAGTTAAGATTTGAGGCTTTAATTTAAGGCAGCCAAGGTTTGTCCCTTGATTGCGTTGGTCTTAATACTATTGTCACTACTAGATAAGTCAGGTGAACTCAAGTTCGCATCATTAACTAGGGCTTTGATGGCCAGGGCTTGTCCCTTGATTGCATTGTTCCTAACCCAGTGACCTGAATACAGTTTGCTCCATCTTAATCTTATCAAAACTAAACTCATTCGATTTATTATAAGTTAAGGGTGCCAAGCTTCAAAACTTGATTGACTCGGACTTGTAAGTGGATTGCTAAGCGCTTGGGTTTGTCTCCATCCCTGTTCCTAACTCTTAAGTGTACGAGAAAAGGTGTTTGTTGGCCATACTCCGTCATTGTAACTGCCACTTGAGTTAGGTCCAGATCCTTTTAATTTTCTGTCATAAAAATACAAAAAAATCCACAAAAATATTTAAGAAAGTCTTCTTAATTGAAGCGTAAGCAAAACTCATGTTATAACCAAAGTGAAGGTCCAAATAGCAACCTAAGAGAGGGGGGGGGGGTGAATTAGGTTCTTTAGTGATAAATGAAAATTTAAATTTATGAACCAAAAATTTAAGTAAAAGCTGAACAATAAATGTCAAATGAAAAAGATAAAGACAGAAATAAAAGGGATGTACAAAGATTTTTATAGTGGTTCACTTTCAAACCGGAAGCTAGTCCACTTCTCAAGTGACTACTCTTAGTCACTTGAGCCTTTAACTAAGCTCGATGATCCTTTTTAAAAATAGGCTTAGGATCTAACCTGTACAACCAGTCTTTTTGTACGTAGGCTCAAGACCAACCTTTTACAACCGATCCTTTTGTAACCGTAGGCTCAGGTTCCAATCGTTACAATGCAACAAATTTGAATAAAGCAATGAAAGAATTAAATCACTCAAATTCTTCAATCTTTCAAGAGTGAATTGACACTTGATCAAGCTTAGCCAAAGCTAAAGATATGCCAATAAAGCTTAAAGATCAATAATAAGAGAACAAGCGATGCTCTAATAAAAGTTTTAAACAAAACTTATAAACAAACCTTTAAAGCGCAAGTATGTAAGAGAACTTTTTATCAAAGAATGCTTAGAGAGTATTGGATGATTTCAACCAAAGCATTCAAGCCCTATTTATAGGCAAATGAGGGCCAATAAGACGTTCAAAAAGTTGGGAAAAGGTTTTGGAAAGAAATCAAGTCAAAAGTAGCCGTTTTGAGCTTTTTCAGGTTGTGTGTCGACACACAAGGGCTGTGTGTCGACACACAGCAGCTCTTGATGGCTACTGTAAGCCTGTGTGTTGACACATATCATTTGTGTGTTGACACTCAGTCTACCCGGGTGCATTTAGACGTTTTGATCAATTTGCTTGATTGGTGGGATACTTTTATTACATTCCCTAAGTTAAAAAATTGATTGATTGATTGCTATATTTGTTTAATTTTTTTGAATCTATTTCCCACTTAACTTTGATCATGAAAATGATTGGTTCCATAAATCAAGCTAAATCATCACCCATTAAAATTTTATCTTTATTTGATTTGATCATAATTTTCAAAGTACCAACCTTAAAAAATATTTTAATTGATAAGCTAGATTGGTTTAATTTTGACTTGAATATTTTTCAAATAAAATTTGATAAATCAACTTTCTAAAATATTTTTCAAAAATATTTTTGTAAGAGCTTCACATATCAATATTGAGACTATAACTCAATTGATATATCCCGATCTTAAGTCCTGGACAATTAAAATAAATAACTTTAGGATGCTCGGACTCAGATCACGTTCTCTTCAATTTGGATAAATCTTCTCTTTAGCTTTTATATCTTTTCCTCTTGATTTATCATCTTTTGGAAAGCTTCGTATCCATAATTAATCTTGATGTTCCTAGCTTTCTTATAAGTCACTTAAAAACAAGATTAGAACAATTTAAATCTCATGACTCACTAAATGGTTGTTATCATCAAAATTACAATAATATTGGCTTTAGAGCTAACAATCTCCCCCTTTTTGATGATGATAAACATTTGGTGTTTTCTCTTGGAAATGTGAAAGTTGAAGCATAGATTTCACTATAAAAGTATTCACTTATTGAAGCATACACATGACTATGAACTTATGGAGCAATGTATATCATGATTAAGGTTCAAACTCAATTGCTCCCCCTGAGTTGATGCATTTTTGGGATCATTTTTAACATTTCTCAATCAAGCATATAACTATGTATGAATATTACACACCAATTTTTCTCCCCCTTTGTCATCAACAAAAAGCACAAGATGAGGGATAGAAATGTCAGCATGAGCATAAATAAACACAAGGATGAATCATAACATTGCAACACTTAAAGTATAGTGTTTGTTCAATAATGACAATGGAGCTCCAAAAATTATATATATATATATATATATATATATATATATATATAGATATGAGGAAAAGAAAATAAATCTAAAGAGTAGGGGGTCTTTGTGTACATGTAAGAAAGTGGACAAGCTTTTGAAAGGTGGTTCGTGTTTGTTGTCGAAACTCTTCAATAGTGGATTGTAAGGTGGACTGTTGTGCTTGAATGGAAGACATTTGTTCTTCTAAACAAGTAAGTCGGTCATCTGCACTCCTTCTTTTCGGAGATCCTGGTTGAGGTTCATCCTCGGTAATTTCATCTCTCCTATCAAAATTTTCCTCGTCCTCTTCCTCATCTTGAATTTCATCAATTTCTTCTATCCTCCTAACTCCTTTTTGCTTCTTCACCCATTCATGATTTTTGAATTCGAAACCCATCTTTCTCAAATATGTCTCAATAGAGTCATCTTGATAGGGAATGGGGTTTTTAAAATATGAGCAAGTTAAGGTGCGTTAAAAAATATAGGTAAGAAGCATGCCATATGCGGGATTAGTCTTTCTAGAGTGAATATAGAACATGAATTTTAAGACTAAGTCCCCTGGATTGATCTTGTTGCCGTTTAGGAGTTGAGATAGTAGGAATAGGTGTAGGTTTGAGACCAAGTCGTAGCCGCCCGATCTTGGAGTGATGTTCATACAAATTAATTTGTGGGCTAACTTAAGAACCACTCCTAGATCATTTGAGTTAGGACTTGTTGGTTTGAAAATTGGTATATCACCCCAAACTTGTCTAAGTGGGGAGTGTTGGATAGGTTCGGGGAGCAAGAATTGGTGGAGGTCTTTGGGAAAATTAAAGTCATCCTCTATATTAAAATTAAAACCAAGCAAATCATTTATATAAGTAGCGGTAAGTTTGATTTCTTGACCTAAAATAACAGAGGATAGTTCTAAATGAGTAGTTTTAGAAATGTTTAAGTTGAAATAAAATTTTCTTACTAATTCCGGATATGCCGGTTCCTTTATAGAGCAAATTTCAGTCCAACCTACTCCTTCAAACGGAGAAAATAATTCTCCCAAGTTATAAGTCCTAATCCAAGTCCAATCAATGAATCTACCGAATAATACCTCCTTTTCGAGGAAGGGGTTAGAGGAATATGCCGAGCTAGGACCCCGAGAAGAAGAAGCCTCTTCAGTGTGTCTAGATCTTTTCTTGGCAGTGGTTTTGTGACCCATTGATGAATAACTTTGAGGAGATTTTGAAGAAAAGAGGAAAAAAACAAAGGGAAAATAAAAAAAATAGGAGGTTGGTTAGAGTTTTTTGAAAAACAAATGAGTTTGTGAAAGAAAATGAAAGGGTAGTGAAAGTAGAGTGTTTTTAACTTGAAAAATGAAGAAAAGGGAAGAAAAACCAACAAATATGAGCAAAAGTTATGTAGGTTTTGGGTTTGGGTGAGGGCAGGGGCGGATCCAGCCTTAAATCACTGGGGTCACGGGCCCCTAGTCAAATTCCTAAATATATACCATAATACATGCCCCAGCAACATTCTATTCATAGTAGTCTAGCGGTAACAGGCAACCACGTTTATTATTGCACTGGGGGCACGGGTTCGAGCTTCATGTACCCCATTTTTTCTCATGGTTTTTGGTTTTTTTGAACACTAAGGTTTTTGATTAGTTCATTGCTCTCTTTTATTAAAAAAAATTATTAACTTATAAATTGGACCAAAAACTTTATTGACTTATAAAATAATAATTATTTAATATATTTTTATTTAATATTTTTTATATGTTAATATCTCTATGTTTTAATTAATATTTTATTATAATCTCATTTTAGTAATTATATATATAAATTTAACTAATTAATTGTGTAATAGATTTTTTGTTTTTATTTTTATTATAATTATGAATCCTACGCTATTAGAATGTTGCATCCACCACTTTCGTTAGTGAGTATTATAACACATGAGTATATTCATTTGCTAAACACCATTGCAAACGAAAATGTTAAAATGTCACATATCCCATTTTAATATAATATTTTTCGGTATTAGTTTTTCAATAAATTAGGTGCTTTTTTCTTTTCCTTGTCAATGAATAGTACCTTAATAAACTTCTACCATCCACTATCATAGCCTTTATCTAACAAATTAATTAATTTTCTTTTTATGATCACTTATGAAATTTTCAACAAAGTAAAAAGTATTTTACTCTATTAATTTCTAGTTCTACTTGTGTTATTTTGTATAATTAATTAATTTTAGCTTTTATATTATTTGATTTTCATTAATTTATAAATATTTGCAATATATTAGTTAATAATAATATATTAATTTATTATGATTAGAACATAATTTGCAAATTGTTAGTTGGCCCTAGTAATTGAATTTTCTAGATTGTTGACACCCGCACCCCACACACGCGTGCATGCGCACACACATATTCATCTGTATTTGTGCCCCCGGTGGTCACAAATTCTGGATCCGCCACTGGGTGAGGGTTTGTGGGAAAATGAGTTTTTGTCAAAAATTGAAGGTTTTGATGTTGAAATGTAGTTAAAAACTTGATTTATAGTTAAAATTTGAAAGAAATTTGAAGAAAAATAATGGTTTTTGGAGAAAATTTGGAGGAAAAGTGTTAGGGTTTGAAAGAGAGAGAGAGAATGTGTGTTGAAGAAGAATGAAGAGGGATTGAGAGTGAGAAGTGAAAGAAAAAAAGGTTCTTTTTTTTTTTCCTTTGTGTGTCGACAAACACTATCTGTGTGTCAACACACAGATACAGAGCAGCGGTACTGCTGCTCTGTGTGTCGACACACAGAATATAGAACTACGCTCTGTTTCTCTGTGTGTTATTATTATTATTTTTTTAAATATTTTTTAAAAATTGGTCCAAGTTCCTATATCTATGAATTGGATAAGAATACTTGGTCTATTGGAGCTCTTGTATGATAAGTATTAAAACTCAATATTAAATGCAAATGACTAATGTATGCAATCAAGGTCAAGATGATAGATTACACATGCTAATTTTACTTCTAATATTGCAAAAGATTTCTTCACCTAGAGGTTTAGTAAAAATGTCCGCTAATTGGTCATTGGTGGGAATAAATTTTACAATAACATCTCCTTTGAGTCATGATCACGAATGAAATGATGTCGAACCTCAATATGCTTTATTCTTGAATGTTGAGCCAGGTTTTTAGTTAGGCATATAGGATTAGTGTTATCACACATTATGGGAGCATGGTTAATATGAATGCCATAGTCATTTAATTGGTGCATTAACCATAACATTTGAGCACAACAACTATCACATGCAACATATTTGGCCTCGGCAGTGGATAAAGCAACGGAATTTTGTTTTTTGCTAAACCATCACAAGTACCACTAGTCGATTTTCGGTCCACTTTGTATCCGGCAAAATCTGCATCACTATACCCAACTAAATCAAAGAAATCACATTTAGGGTAAAATATGCCTAAAGAAGGAGTACTAACTAGATATCGAAATATTCTTTTCACGGCGCATAGATGAGATTCCTTGGGACATGCCTGAAATCTAGCACATAAACATATACTGAATAATATATCAGGTCTACTAGCAGTAAGGTAAAGAAGGGATCCGATCATACCTCGATATAACTTTTGGTCCACCTTTTTACCTTTTTTATCTATATCTAACTTAAGAGTTGAGCTCATTGGTGTTGCTATTGCCTTGGAATTTTCCATGCCAAATTTTTTGAGCATTTCCTTTATGTACTTGGTTTGGTTGATGAAAATTCCTTCCTTGCCTTGCTTGATTTGCAATCCAAGGAAGTAGTTGAGTTCTCCCATCATACTCATTTCGAATTCCCTACTCATAATATTTGCAAATTCTTCACAAAGAAATGGATTAGTAGTACCAAATACTATATCATCAACATAAATTTGTACGATAAGAATGTCATATTTAGAGTGTTTGATAAAAAGTGTGGTGTCAACTTTTCCTCTTGAAAATCCATTTTGCATTAAAAAGGAACCCAATCTCTCATACCAAGCTCTAGGAGCTTGTTTCAATCCATAGAGTGCCCTTTTGAGTTTGAAAACATGATTGAAAAATCTGTCATCCTCAAATCCGGGTGGTTGTTCAACATAAACCCCTTCTTCAATAAGACCATTTAAAAATGCACTTTTAACATCCATTTGAAAAAGTTTGAAATCTTTAAATGAAGCAAATGCACAAAAGAGTCTAATAGCTTCTAGCCTATCAATGGGAGCAAAGGTTTCCTCATAGTCTATCCCTTCTACTTGGTTATAGCCTTTAGCTACCAAACTTGCCTTATTTCTTACCACATTACCTTCCTCATCCTTCTTGTTGCGGAAGACCCACTTGGTACCTATGACTTGATGATCTTGGGGTCTATTTACAAGTTCGCATACATCACTTCTCTTGAATTGGTTGAGCACTTCCTCCATTGCCATTATCCAATTTGCGTCATTAAGAGCTTCTTTTATGTTCTTGGGTTCTTCCGGAGAGATGAATGCGGCTAAATGATAATATTCCGTTAATGCATGCCTAGTTTTTACACCTTGAGAGGAATCACGAATGATTTGACTTGTTGGGTGATCCTTCAAGTATTTCCAATCTCGTGATAAGTTTTCCTCTTTGGATTCTACATTTTGGTTATCTCCTTTTGATTCATTCATTTGAGCATTAGTTATAACCTTTTCTTGCTCATTGGATAAGTGTGTGATGTTTATTGGTTTGATTACTATATCATCACCATCATAAGGAGTTCTAGAGGACAAGACATTAGTTTCATCAAAAACTACATATATAGACTCTTCTACAACCTTTGTCTTTTTATTATAGACTCTATATGCTTTGCTTGTTAAAAAGTATCCAATGAAAATACCTTCATCAACTCATGAATCAAATTTTCCAAGATTTGTTTTTCCATTGTTATGAATGAAGCATTTGCACCCAAAAGGTTTAAAATATGCAATGTTTGACTTTCTACCTTTATAAAATTCATAAGGTGTTTTCTTTAAAATTGGTCTTATTAAAGCTCGATTTAAAATATAGCAAGCGGTGTTGATGGCTTCGGCCCAAAAAGATTTAGGCAAGTTATTTTCACAAATCATTGTTCATCCCATTTCTTCAAGAGTTCTATTTTTTCTTTCAAACACTCCATTTGTTTGAGGAGTTCGAGGTGCCAAAAAATTGTGATCAATTCCAAAGTAATCACAATAAATTTCAAATCATCATTTTCAAATTCCCTTCCATGATTGCGTCTAACCGAAACAATTTTCAAATCGTTTTCATTTTGTACCTTTTTACAAAATTTTTCAAATTTATCAAATGCTTCATTCTTATGAGAAAGGAATAGGACCCAAGTAAAGCGAGAGTAATCATCAATAATTATAAGTCCATATCGCTTTCCACCAAGGCTCAAATGACGAGTAGGACTAAACAAGTATATATGTAAGAGTTCAAGATGCCTTGATGTCGAAACTATGTTATTGGGTTTGAATGACTATCTAGTTTGTTTGCCATATTGACATGCATCACAAATATGATCTTTTTCAAATTTTAGCTTTGGTAAACCTCTAACGAGATCATTTTTTGAAAGTTTTGAAATTAAATCCATACTAGCATGTCCAAATCTTCTATGCCAAATCCAAGGATCATTTTCATCCAAGACACTAAAACATTTTAATGAGTCTACACAATCAAGATCAATCATATAGACATTTTCACATCGTAGACCAACAAGCAAAATTTCATTTGTTTTAACGTGCTTAACAATGCATCTAGATGATTCAAAGTTCACACAATAGCCTTTATCACATAATTGACTAATGCTTAGCAAGTTGTGCTTAAGACCTTTCACAAGTTAGACATCTTCAATGCAAGGAGAAGAGTTAGAAGCAACATTACCGATTCCAATTATTTTTCCTTTCTTATAGTCTGCAAAGGTGACATTCCCTTTTCTTGGCATTAGTGAAGTGAACTTGGATTTATCTCCGGTCATGTGTCTTGAGCAACCACTATCCAAGTACCACTTTTGTTTTTTGCTTTGGATTTTCATACACACCTATCACAATTCAGACACTTTTAGGTACCCAAATTTTCTTGGGTCCTTTGTTGTTAACCTTTACATTTGGTGGTCAAGATCTTTTTGGGACCCAAACCATCTTTGTCTTTTTCAAATTTCTTTTGAAAGAACATTGGTAAATGATGTGCCCATGGTCACCACAATAGTTGCACCTTGCAGAGTTTGTTGAAGGTGATGAGGCTTTAACAAAAAGAACATTCAAAATTTCCTTTTGGACATTTCCATTATAACCTATTCCTTCTTTGTTATAAATTGGCTTTTGAGATGCAAGAATTTTGTCAAGTGTTTCTTGACCTTTAAAAAATTTGCTTGATATTTTTGAAAGTTCTTCCATTTTCTCTTTCAAAGACTCATTTTCTTTTAAAAGCGATTCGTCTTCTTTGGATTTTCCTTTCTCATTTTCCTTTAAAGTATGAAGTGTTTCTTCTAAGGATTTCTTTTCATTTGTTAATTTAATGGTCTCATTATTTAAAGACTCGTTCTTTTTCTTTAGGGATTCATTTTCAAGTTCAAGCACTAAACGTTGTTTTGAATCCTTTTCCAATCCCGTCTTTTCAAGACCTTTTACAAAAGTAATGTGTCATTTTTTCAATTTTTTATATTTCTCATATAACTTTTGAAAACCAACCACAAGTTCATCATAAGGTAGATCGTTTACCTCATCCTCTTCAACGCTATCGTCGTAAATAGCCATGAGACAAAAGTTAGCTACTTCCTGTTCACTTTCTTCATTGGAGTCATCGTCGCTATCTCCCCAAGCCGCAAAAGCTTTCTTCTGTTCTTCCTTTTTGTCTTTCTTTTTGAGTTTGTTGAAGAACTTCTTATTTTTTAGCTTGGGACAATCTCTTTTAAGATGTCCGACTTCTCTACACTCATAACAAGTTGGTTCATCTTTGGAGGAAGATGAACCCTTTTTGAAGTTTTTCTTAAATCTTTTCTTTTCAAGACGTTTGTAAAATCTTTTTGCTAACATAACAACTTCATCATCACTTTCATCACTTTCGTCACTTAGAGATGATTTAAATGCTATGTCTTTGTTTTTCTTTTTTTTTTCCTCTTCTTTAAACTCTTCCATGTCTATCTCATGGGTCATGAGATTTTCAATTAGTTGATCAAGTTTATAAGTAGAGAGGTTAAGAGCTTCTTGAATAGCAGTAACCTTGCCTTGCCATGAAATAGGGAGACATCGAAGAATTTTACTAACTTGCTCCTCATTTGAATACATTTTTTCAAGAGCTTAGTAATATCCGAAAATCTAGTGTACATCTCTTTTATTGATTCCTCTGGTTTCATTTTGAAAGGTTCATAAGCTCTTACCAACATATTTATTTTAGAAGATTTAACTTGATCCGTACCTTTATAGGTGACCTCTAGCTTGTCCCAAATGTCTTTTGCCGATTGACAACGGGACACATGGTTAAAGACATTTGGGGCAATAGCACATAAGAGTTGATAATGAGCTTTTGCATTTTTTGCAAGTTTTTCTTTGTCATCTTGCATAAGCTCATTTTCTTCTTTTTCAATGGTTTTCTCACCTTATTTCTTTGATGGTACGTAATCACCATTTTTTGTAATAAGCCATAAGTCGAAATCAATGGATGTAACATCAAGTCTCATTCTTAGCTTCCAATAGGAAAAATTTTCCCCATCAAAAAGAAGAGGCTTGTTGGTCGATTGACCCTCGGCTAAGATTGGAGTGAAAGTTGCCATAGGATCACTCTAAGGTTGTTAGACCCAAAAAGAATAGAGCACAAGGTCTGATACCAATTGAAGGTCCAAATAGCAACCTAAGAGGGGGGTGAATTAGGTTCTTTAGTGATAAATAAAAATTTAAATTTATGAACCAAAAATTTAATTAAAAGTTGAACAATAAATGTCAAATGAAAAAGATAAAGACAAAAATAAAAGGGGTGCACAAAGATTTTTATAGTGGTTCACTTCCAAACCGGAAACTAGTCCATTTCTCAAGTGACTACTCTTAGCCACTTGAGCCTTTAACTAAGCTCGGTGATCCTTTTTTAATAACAGGCTTAGGATCCAACCTTTACAACCGGTCTTTTCGTACATAGGCCCAAGACCAACCTTTTACAACCTATCATTTTGTAACCGTAAGCTCAGGATCCAACCTTTACAATGCAACAAATTTGAATAAAGCAATGAAAGAATTAAAGCACTCAAATTCTTCACTCTTTCAAGAGTGAATTGACACTTGATCAAGCTTAGCCAAAGCTAAGGATATGCCAATAAAGCTCAAAGATCAACAATAAGAGAACAAGTGATGCTCTAATAAAAGTTTTAAACAAAACTTAAAAACAAATCTTTAAAGCGCAAGTATGTAAGAGAACTTTTTATCAAAGAATACTTAGAGAGTATTGGATGATTTCAACCTAAGCATTCAAGCCCTATTTATAGGCAAATGAGGGCCAACAAGAAGTTTAAAAAGTTGGGAAAAGGTTTTGGAAAGAAATCAAGTCAAAAGTAGCCGTTTTGAACTTTTTCAGTCTGTGTGTCGACACACAGCAGCTCTTGGTGGATACTATAAGCCTGTGTGTCGACACATACCATCTGTGTGTCGACACTCAGCCTACCCGGGTGCATTTACACATTTTGATCAATTTGCTTGATTGGTAGGATACTATTATCACATTTCCTAAGTTAAAAAACTAATTGATTAATTGCTATATTTGTTCAATTTTTTTTAATTTATTTCCCACTTAACTTTGATCATAAAAATAATCGGTTCCATAAATCAAGCAAAATCATCACCCATTAAAATTTTATCTTTGTTTGATTTGATCATACTTTTCAAAGTACCAATCTTGAAAAATATTTTAATTGATAAGCTAGATTGGTTTAATTTTGACTTGAATATTTTTCAAATAAAATTTGATAAATCAACTTTCTAAAATATTTTTGTAGCATCACATTTCAATATTGAGACTTGGACTCAACTGATATATCCCGATCCTAAGTCCTAGACAATAAAAATAAATAACTTTAGGATGCTCGGACTCGGATCACGTTCTCTTCAATTTGGATAAATCTTCTCTTCAACTTTTATCTCTTTTCCTCTTGATTTATCATCTTTTGGAAAGTTTCGTATCCATGATTAATCTTTGATGTTCCTAGCTTTCTTATAAGTCACTTAAAAACAAGATTAGAACAATTTAAATCCCATGACTCACTAAATGGTTGTTATCATCAAAATTACAATAATATTGGCTTTAGAGCCAACACAAAGTTAGATACACCAACATATCACAAGCTTTTCTCTGAAAAAGGTGATTGAGGTCAAAGACGTGCGGTTCGTAATTAGGCTCACTCTGTAGTCGCGGTAAGTCCCTTTTGCACGTTTGTTTTGTTTTCACATTTACGAATCACACACACAAAGCTTAAAACAAAATAGAGCAAACAGCTTGGATATTGAATTTAGGAAGAAGTTTGAAGGTTCAAACTTCACAATGCTTTTATAGCTTGCAGAATGTGCTACTAGACATGAGGTTGTTCTAAAAGAAGAGAGCCTCAAAAAAATAGTGTGTATGGGACTTACATACACGACTTAATTGACGAGGATGAATATCCTCTATACAAAATTCACGTTGTTGAGTATGTCAAATGACCTCCTATGGTTTGTAATCTTTTGATCAAGAAGGATATCAAAGTCAGGAAAGTCATATATATCCCATGACTTGAGAAAATCTTCATTTGACCTCTCAAGAGCCGATGTCATATTTGATTGGCTTGAAGCAAAAAATAAACTCAAGAATAGGAGCAAACACAGAAAGCCTGACCCCAATTCAACAAAGGAAAAGGTATATTGTAAATGGCACTATTCGTTCACTCATTCAGTGAAGACTCGTATGATATTTAAAAACGCGGTCCATGATGCCATTAAGGAAAGGGAACTAATCTTCCTTGGAGAAGGACATATGGGTGTTGATAAAGACCCCTTCCCTAATCCTATCTAAGGTAATATGATTGAGGCAGTAAAACCTCGTAGTACCTATGACAGCCAAACTAATGGTGTCTTTATGCATGATGAGCTAAGACAAAGAGAGTCTCGCAATCGCCAACGTTTTCTTTGACAGGCTGATGGAGAGAGGCGCACTCGAGTTAACCTCAACAGAATTAACAAGCGATTACTGCAAGTGGCACATCACCGTTGAACATTCAACTTGTGACTGTGCCACCTTCAGTAGGTTCTTAAAAAGGCAACTAGAGATAGGAGGTATTCTCCTCTCTAGAGGAGAAGCATTAGCCGTGGGAATATCCACCAATGACCATTAGCAAACTATCTTTGCCACTAAGAAGAATGCGGTGAGAAAGCTCGTGCATCTTACTCGTGACCTTTGCGGAGGCTGCGGTCACAAGTTGGTGTCTGAAATGAAAAAGCTGAGTCTTTACCCATAGAAAAAGCTAGCTCCCTCTAAGAACGCTTCATTGGTTGGAGCCTTTTGAGGTCTTAATTCCAAATCCTAGATCATCATGAGGACTGGGCGCCCAAGGAGAAATAAAGTACCACATGCTCGATGTGGACACCAGTTAGGGACCACGACAGTAAGGACAACAACGTTTAGAGGACCATTTTGGTAATGTTTGGATAAGGAATCACCTGGATTAAGAGGATGCCAGTCCCTTCAACTTTGCACGAACTCAGAAAAGAATGCATTTGTGAAAGAAAGCGGCATAACACAGAGCTTTGCTTGACACTTGCTTGAATAGGCTATCTGAGGAAGAGGACAGTCTGCAAGGACAGGTGCACAAAGTCCATGGATCTCGAAGCTCCAGTAACTGAACCTAGAACTTTTACAACCACTGGTAAAGGTAAGCCACGTAAGAAGCCTGAGAGATGGGCTAGTCTCTCCTCTTTTGAGGGTAAAGAATTATGGTGGGATCAACCTGCCAATAATTCATTAGCTCAAAGAGCATCAGATGAGGAGTACAATCCCCAACATCAATTTAGTGGAACCTTTGGGCCATGTTAAGTTAACATGGTCTGACATAGACAGAAACTTCCATGAGGAGGATTTCCCCCAACCTATGGAGGAATCTCAGGCACCAAAGGTTGAGCCAAAGGACCAACCTCTAGACTAAGACATGCTAACTAATGGCAGTCTCCAAGACCAAGATCAGGGTATGCCAACGAATGGTAGTCCTAAGAACGAAACAAACCAAGGGATCCAAATACAGTTTAGATCACTCCCTAAGTGGGTTGATGTTTGATCTACCTTGCTCCTTCCTTTGGAGTTTATGGTGACTAACACTCAAAAAGGCCTCGAGGGAAATGTGATAGCAGTAGACAAGGATCCCTACGTTGGACTTGTAGCTAAAGTTGCAGCTACCAAAGGTAATCTTAATCCTTTGTCTTTTAAAGTTAAATCCCCAACATCCAAGTCAACTGATGACACTCCTGGCATAATGAAGATGATGTTTGATGGGCTTAATACCACCAATAAGCACATCAAGCCTCTATACATTAGGGCCAAATTCGAAGGCATTCTGGTGAGTAGAGTCTTGGTGGATAATGGCGTTGCCATCAATGTCTTGCTTTCATATATGTTGGGGGTCATTGGTAAATCTCGAAATGACTTGATAACTTCATATGTTGCAATCTATGGCTTTTTTAGAGCCACCACTAAGTCTAAAGGGGTCACCCCGATTAAGTTAACTGTTGGCAGCTTAAGTAAGCTAACAACTTTCTTTATAGTGGATACTACCTCATCAATAACGCTTTGCTTAGGATAGATTGGCTACCTGCCAATTACCGTATCCCTTCTTCACTTCATCGGTTATTAACCTTCTAGATCCATGACAAATATGAGGTCGTTATGATAGATAACATGCCATTCATGGCTTGCTCTAACTATGTTGAGGCAAAGTTCTATGAAGACGGCATGGCACCATCGGATGTCAAAAGGACCACTCATGAATTTGCCTAACACCAAGAAATGATAACCATCCTTAAAAACCCTCTTACTAAAGTTGAGGTTGATCAAGTGGATGTGAAGTGAAGAATCTGACTTATGGGGATGCATGAGAGCCCTTCTAGATGAAGCGGACCTTCAAGGCACACCAGAACCCTAGAGGGAAGTTTCCTCAACTATAGCAAAGTTGGTGGCTTGGCATGCTGCGGACCAATAATGGGTTAAGCAACCATTTGTTAAGAATGGCCTCGAGGTCTAAGTGATTCAAGAAAAACAACTGGAGCTATTAGGCTTAAGAGCGGCACTAGCTAAGATGGAGGATTTAAGGGCTAAAATTCAAGACCCCATCCTCAAGGTTAACTTGGGCACAACAGAGGGCACAAGATCTACCTATCTGAGTGCTCTACTTTCTGAAGAGCAGAGAAAGCAGTGTTTGACCTAGCTTCTTGAGTTTAAAGACTGCTTTGCTGAGGATCATCATGAAATGCCTGGCCTAAATAGAAAAGTGGTTAAGCATAGGCTTCTTATCAAGCCAGGCTCGAGGCCCATAATTTAGGCCCAAAGAAGGATGTCCCAAGAAATAATAGATTTGGTCAAACAGGAGATTGAGAGACTCTTAAAGGCCAAATTCATCGAGACTACCAGGTACGTTAAGTAGTTGGCAATATTGTTCTTGTTATCAAAAAGAATGGCAAAATTAGAGTTTGTATTAATTTTAGAGATCTAAATGAAGCCACCCCAAAGGATGATTACCCAATGCCAATAGCTGATGTTCTTATTGATTCAACCCCAAGGCATGAGATCTTATCATTTATGGATAGCTATTATGGGTATTACCAAGTCATGACTGCTTCAGAAGATACCCTCAAAACGGCATTCAGATGTCCTGGATCAACAAGAACCTTTGAATGGATGGCTATGCCATTTGGCTTGAAAAATGCTAGAGCCACCTACCCAAGAGCCATGAACATGATTGTTTTCTTTATTTTGTTTACAATTAAGTGTGATATGGTTGCCATGAAATAATAACAAAACAAACGTGCAAAAGAGACTTGTCGTGACTAGGGAGTGAGCCTAAATTTGAACTGCATGCCTTTCACCTCAACCACTCACCGTTTTTGGAGAAAATGTTGTGATATAATGGTGTATCTGATGTCAGTTATGCCGTGCGTTCAGCTTATGCTTCAATTAAGAAGACTTGGTTATATATATACATACATACATACATACATATATATATATATATATATATATATATATATATATATATATATATATATATATATATATATATGTATATTGACAGAATAATAAAGGGATATGGACCTAGCTCAAGTGGCAGTTCAGTAATGGAGTAGGGTCCACAGGCACCCTTCCTCTTACACTTAAAAAAGTCAGAAACTAGGATGGAGACAAACCTAAGAGCTCAACAATCCACTTACAAGCACGAGTTAATCAGGTTTTAAAGACTAGCACCCTTAATTTATAATAACTTGAATGAGTTTAGGTGTAATAATATTAAGATGGAGCAAACCGTATTCAAGTCACTGGATTAGGACCAACGCAATAAAGGTCAAGCCTTGGCCTCAAGGCCCTAATCGATGGCGCAAACCTAAGTTCACCTGACTTATCAAATAGTGACAATAGTGTTAATACCAACGTAATTAAGGTCAAGCCTTAGCCATCAAAGCTTTAAACTAGAGCTTCAATTTCTTAACTCATCAAAATTTGGGAACAGATCAAAACAGGAAGTTCATACTTGAAACCCGAAAGGTTGTATTACTGAAGAAGCAAGTTCTATGCTAAACTAAGCTACGCTGAGTTACGCTACTCCTAAGAAAAAAGCATAAGTGTGTTGTAAAGAAAACTTAAAGAAGTTTGTTATTGAGTTTGTGTGTGTGTTTTGGACTATAATAGAGTCCTTTATTTATAGATAAACTAAATAATGGCTGCTCTCTGATTCCAAGGCATTTCTCCCCACGTCAGGCCACTAAGCTTGTTCTTGCGCGTGAATGATCGATGAACATGTTCAAGATTCAATTTTGTTGGAAATTCCTTGGAGCCCACGTCCGAATTTCAAGTTGAAGTCCCCTCTAAAATCCACGTTCTCTTGGATTAAGCTTAATGCCCAAGCATCTAAAATTGAACTGCAAGTAACTGTCTCGAGCTTGGAAACCACCTGTCTTGTAGCCTTCTTGGCAGCCTCTTTAGCTCTAGCTCCCTTTACCCTTCAACCATCTCAAGCTGCGAGTGGTTGCTACCTTTCTTAAGGTGATAATCTTCTAAGGATACTGGGCTCGAGACATTATTACTTTGGCATCTAAAGGCCTAATTCTCCTCGAGGAGGACCTCACATGTTAAGCATGTGGCACTTTGCTCAAAACAGTGTCATCCCAGTTCCCTTGAATTCAGGCTGTAAATAATGATCTTTCATCATCTCATTGGCATGACCATGGAAGTCTAAATAGATGACATTGTGGTCAAATCAAAGTCCCAAGTTAAACACTTGAAGGACTTAAGAAGGGCATTCCTTAGAATGAGGAGCCATAACCTCAAGATGAGTCCATTAAAATGTGCCTTTGGCATACGCGCTTGAAACTTCCTTAGTTTTTTAGTACACCAGAGGGGCATTAAGGTGGATATAAATAAGGCTAAGGCCATTTGAGAGGCCAATCTGCCTTCAAGCAAAAGGGAGCTTCAACGCTTCCTGGGGCAAGTTAATTTGCTAAGACATTTCATTTCAAATATTGCAGAAAAAACCAAAGCCTTCTCGTCACCTGTAAGACTCAAGTTTGAGAATGACTTCAAGTGGGAGGAGCTCCACCAAGCAACCTTCGAGGCCATAAAGAAATACTTGCTCAGGCCACCAGTGCTGATTCGACCAAAGCAGGGCAAACCGCTGAAGATTTTTGTCTCTACTTCTAATGAATCAATTTTTTGTCTTCTTGTACATAATAATAAGCAAGGATTTGAACAAGCTATTTTCTAACTAAGTTTTTATCTGAAAGAATGTGAAATAAAATACTCTATTGAAAAATTTTGTCTATCTCTATTCTATGCATCTATGAAATTGAGACATTACTTCTTAGCATTTACCATAGAAGTGGTCGCTCAAACAGATGTCATGTTAGATAGACCTCGTATGAGAGGAAGATTGAACAAGTGGAGCATTTCTGGACTTAAGTTTGAATTGGTATATGTGTCACGAAACTCAGTCAAAGGCCAAGCCTTAGTAAACTTTTCAGCTGACCATCCAAACATTCACGCTGGCTTAGACCATGAGCCAGACCAACTCCTATTGGTGAAAATGGCCCATGAAAGCTATACTTTGATGGTTCAAGGACCAATTCTAGCGCTGGAGTTGAGATTGTGATTGAGTCCCCTGCAGCCACTATCACCAAGTTAGCTATCACATTGGTTGGCAAGTGTTCCAATAGTATGGCAGATTATAAGGCATTGATCATAATCCTACAGACTCTCCTAGAAATGCAGGTCCCTAATGTTATCATAAGAGGGGACTCGTAGTTGGTCATTTGCGAAGTAAAATGGGAGTTTCAGTGTGTACGAGATACCTCGAATAAGTATATCTAAATGGAGCAAGAGCTTTTGAGTAAGTTTGATGGTGTCTAGTTTGAACAAATATCTTAAAAGCAGAACAAGGTAGCCAATGATTTGGCTCAGTTAGCCTCAAGGTATAAGTTAAGCAGGACATGGAATGAGGAAACCATGGTCATTAAAACTAAAGTTTAGACCATGACATTGAATTCACTGAATCCTTTAGTTCTGAGAGCAGAGCAATTACAAGTGAACATTTGGATTGCTTTGAGGCATATAAGTCTGTCACAAGCCAACATTTGGATTGGAGGAAGCCCTTCATGGATTACTTCCAAAACCTTCATGAATTTGTCAAATACAAGAAGATGAAAATGAGAGCTCATAAATTCTATCTTGATAATGAATTTGGAGAGTTATATAATAGGGATGCTAGTGGAGTGTTTTTCAAGTGTCTAGACTTAGACGAAGCAATGCTAGCAATGGTAGAAACACATGACGGTATTTATGGTTCCCATTTGGCTGGCAATAAGATGCACTGGCTCATCAAACATTATGGCTATTATTGGCCATCAGTGATGGATGACTGTATCAAGTATGCCAAAGGATGCAAAGCATGACAAAGACATGGTCATGTACCAAAAGTCCCTATAGCTGAGATGCATGCTATTATCAAACCGTGGCACTTTCGAAGATTGGCAATAGATATCATAGGAGAAATTAACCCTCCTAGCAAGCAAAAATCTTACATTCTTGTGGCCACAGATTATTTCACAAAATGGGTGGAGGCCAAACTATATAGGCATATCAATCAGCAAGATGTGATTGATTTTATCAAAGAATATATTCTACGTAGGTTTGGAATTCCAAAATCAATTACTGTGGACCAAGCTAAAGTGTTCAATGGGGTTGAGGTTAAAGAGCTTACCAAGAGTTTTAACAATGAAATCTTGAACTCAACCCCTTACTATGCTCAAGCTAATGGCAAGCAGAGTCTAGTAACAAGATTTTAAAGGCCGGTATTGAGAAGATGATTGAGGATAATCCTAGAAAGTGGCATGAGCTTCTACTTAATGCCCTTTGGTCTTACGGAACGTCCAAACATGATGCAATTGAGACAACCCTCTTCCATTTAATGTATGGCCATGATGTTGTACTCCCAATACAAGTCACAGTTCAGTTTATAAGGCTGGCTCATAAAGGGAGGTTTTCTAAACTTGATTATGGGCAAGCTAACTAACTTGGATCGAGTTAGACTTGATGCCCTTCATAAACTAGAAAAACAAAAGAAAAGGGTGGCCAAAGCCTATAACAAAAAGGTCAAACCTAGGTCATTTGACTTGGGAGACTTAGTCTGGAAAGTGGTTATGCCAATTGGCCAGAAAGATCGCATGTTTGGGAAATGGTCCCTGAACTGGGAGGGCCTATTTAGAGTCATAGCAATATGTGGAGGAAACGCTTACTTGCTCTAAGACATAGATGGGAGAACTTACCCAAGGGTCATCAATGGAAGGTTCGTTAAGAAATATGTGCCACCAATTTGGGATTCTAATAACGAAGTCCTTAAATTTAGATTCCTAGAGTGATGGGCTCAGTTTCAATATCAATGTCTTAGTGATCAGCTGAATGATCTTTAAGTTAGATAAATAAAACAAAGGAATTGCCAAAGTGAGAGACGTATTCAACAAGATACATATTTCATTAACAATATTGAGGAGTACATGGCTTATACAAAATAATACAAGTAAACTACTTGTATAGCCAAAAACTTCTATAAACATCAAGTATGACAAAGTCCTAAGCTTGACTAAGGGCTTTTTCTATAGATGCCCCTGTGAAAAGTAATTGGGCGGCAGCTTCATTCCTCTTATGGCCAAAGAAGGGGCCTCGCCTGGAAGGAATCCCGAAGCCCTTGCCATTACCAGACCAGATCCTCCCGTTTCGAAGTTTAGGGAATTCTTCAGAAATGTAAGGGAAACAGAGTCGAGTTAGTATTCTCTTAAGGTTCTAAAAGTATGCCAAGATCTGGGGAAAATTGCTTGCTTACCTCGTTCAAGGGATTCTTGATGAGCCATGAAACTGAGACTTTTGATGCTTATAGGTCCCTAAGGGAATATGCGATTTTACTCTATGCCTATGATAGGTTTTTTAAGAAATTCTTTGAAAATCAAAAAGGGAAGGATGTATGATTAGGCAGGTAGGTTCTTTAGGCTTTAAGGAGAGATTGCCTATAAATGTCTTATAAACCACCAAGGTATGTACTTGCGCTAAGCGAACCTACCACGCATTAACACGTTGGCTGGCAAAACGGTCACTTCATTAGTGAGCAGGAATATTGCCCACACCAGAGGTATTAAAAGGTAGCGTACTCGATTCTTGAGCCATGGAAGGTTGTCCAACCAATTCCCACAAAGAAAAATCTCCACTGGCATGTGGCTCTGTGAAGAGGCCCACAAGAACGGACACCAAAAACCTGGCAGAGGGGTTTTGCATAGCAAAATGAATGGCACTCAATTTTCTAGTTTCAGACATCCAAGAAAGATCCTCCTTGATGGCACCAAGATCAATAGGGCTCTGAAGCCTGTCAAAGACCATTAAAATGTCTTATTGAACCAAACGTACCAACTGTTGGATAGGGCAGCACCAAGATTAATAGGGCTCTGAAGCCTATCAGAGACCATTGAAATATCTGATTGAACCAGATGTACCAACTATTGGATAGGGCTGTCAGCCTGATGGGTGGGAGTAGAGACAGCATAAGAGATTTGAGCCATTGTAGCTTTGTTCGAAGAAAAGCAAGGAAGCAAGGAACAAATTAGCAACGAAGATCAAAAATTCAAGAACAAAGAGCAAGTGTTTTCAAGTGCTTGATCATAGTAAAGAGAGAGCACAGAGTAGAAAAGTGAAGATTTGAAGCCTTAACTGTCATATTTATAAACACGCAAAAATGAAGGTCAGACATCAAACAATGTTCTCTCAAGCTCCCTATAGCCGTTGAGGGTCAAATCAGGCAGATTTTATACCCATTGTAAATTTGAATTTACCAAAGACTAAAAGGGGGGCATTTGTTTACATCCTAAATTCGAGAGGGTTGGAACAACGCTGTTTTGTGCAAAGTGCCACATGCTTATCACATGAGGTCCTCCTCGAGGAAAGTCAGGCCTCTAGGTACCGAGATAACAGCCTCTTGAGCTTAATTGCATGGGAAGTTTAACACCCTAACAGGGGTATCAGCTACTCAAGGCTCGAGATGGTTGACGGGTAAAAGGAGCTCAAGTTCAAGGGACTTCCAAGAAGGCTGCAAGACAAGTGGTTTCTAAACTCGAGACTGTTACTTAGAGTGCAATTTCAGATGCGTGGGCTACAAGCTTATCCAAGAGAACCTGGAGCATCTAAAAGACACTCCAACTAAAAAAGCAGACATAAGTTTCAAGAAATATGCTCGATTACACCAAATCAAGGGGATGTTCACTTATCATTCATGCGCTAAAAAAGCTTGATGGCCTACACGGGGAGAAAATGACGTGGAAATAGGGGCAACCGTTATTTAGTTTTTCTATAAATAAGAGACACTATTGTAGTTGTATAGTGTCCAAAATCATTGATACAAAACTTCTTCAAGTTTTATTTATAGCACACTTGTACATTTTACCTAGTAGTAGTGTAACTTAGCTTAGCATAGCATAGGTCTTGTTGTACTTACTTCTTCAGTAATACAGTGCTTCAAGCTTTAGGTATGAACTCTTTGTTTTGATATGTTCCCAAAATCGTCAAGCTAAGAAATTAGGCTTAATTTAAGGCTTTGATGGCCAAGGCTTGACCTTGGTTGCGTTAGTCTTAACACTACTATCACTGCTTAATAAGTCAGGTTAACTTAGGTTTGCGCCATTGCGTAAGGGATTTGACGACCAAGGCTAGACCTTGATTGCATCATCCAGTGACTCGAATACGGTTTGCTTTATCTAAATCTTGTCGGACTCTAACTCATTCGATTTATTATAAGTCAAGGATGCCAAGGCTAAAAATCTGATTAACTCGAGCTTATAAGTGGACTGGTAAGCTCTTAGGTTTTTCTTCACCCCAGTTCCACTGTAACTACCACTTGAGTTAAGTCCATATCCTTTAATTTTCTGTCATTATATCAAAAATTCACGAAAAAATATAAAAGTCTCCTTAATTGGAGTATAAGTAAAACTCACGTAGTAATCGAAGTTAGATAGACCAATATATCATCTCCTTTTCTCCAAAAACAGTGAGTGGTTGAGGTCAAAGACGTGCGATCCGAATTTAGGCTCATCCCTAGTCACGGTGAGTTCCTATTGCACATTTGATTACATTTGCATTTAGGGTGACCTTATCACACTAATAACAAACAAATATACCAAACAACCCTCAATCAAGGTTTTTGTACCATTTTGCCTCTCAAGAATGAGGGATTAAGTGTTTGATTGTATTTTTAGAAGGGGAATTTATGATTTTAGGCAAAAGTTAGGAGTGTTTTTTTTTTTTTTTGTTAAGTTTTTAGCAAAACAAATTTCTAGGGTTTTATAAATTTATAAAAAATAATTATTTTAATTACAACAACAACAACAATTCTAATGCCAAAGGGTTCCCGCTAGAGTAGGGGCAGGGAGTGTACGCAGCCTTACCCCTTTAAGGTGTTACCCTAAAAGGAGGATTTGTTTGAGGGCTCCCAATCCTAAAAAGCCTGAAGCAAACAAAACAATAAAGCAACACTAAAGCAAATGCAACAGAACACAAAGTACAAGCAACAATAGAGCCACACTAGATCAAGCAGACAACAAGCAACAAGTAAACATAGCAAACATGTAAGCCTATGGACGTTATGGGCTAGCATCAATGTGCTTCGCTATCCTATATCGTACATCAGCTATGCTTATTCTAACTCGCCACTCAGTTCTGTCTAAGGCTATCTCTTCATTTAGGTTTAGGTGGGTGAGGTTGTGTTTAATCATCTCCATCCAGTTCTTTTAAGGCCTGCCTCTACCTTTCCTCCTGTGCATAATGTGGAGTTGTTCGAATCGTCTGACAAGGGCAGTGGTCACCAAACATGCTCAAACCATCGCAAACTTTGTTTCCTCAACTTATCCTTGATTGGGGTCACGGCCAATTTGCTTCGTATAATGTCATTTCTAATCCTATCCTTCCTCATGTCTCTGCAAATCCACCGCAAGATCCTCATCTCTACCATTTTCAACTTCTGCTCATGTTATCACTTAACTGGCCAACATTCCGCACCATATGACATAGCTAGTCTCACTACTATTTTATAGTATTTTCCCTTCAGCTTTAGTGGGAATTTTCCATCGCATAATACCACATAAGCCATCTTCCACTTATGCCATCCTACTTTAATCCGGTTGTTGACATCCTCATCAACTCCACCGTCTTGCTGGATTATGGATCCCAAATATTTGAAACATGCTTTTTGGGGTATGCATTCCAATCCAATCTTCACATATTCTATGCTTGTTCTGGTTAAGGTACAAAACTTAAGTTCCATATACTATTTTTGGATCTACTGAGCCATAAGCCTTTCGATTCCAGTGTCGTTCTCCAAAGTTTCAGCTTATCATTCACCTCTTCACTAGACAGCCCACCAGAGAAAAGCATGCACCAAAGCACACCCCTTTGGATATTTCCTAGTAAGCTCGTCTATAACTAGAATAAACAAGAAAGGACTCAAGGCTGATTCTTGATATATTCCAATTGTAATTGAGAAAGCATCTGTCTCCCCTTCTGCTGTATGCACATTGGTCCATGTTGTAGAAATAGGTGTCCTAGAAAAATCTAATTAGTTAGTTTTAAATATTAATTAAATAAAATTACTTTATTTATTTATTGTCTGATTATATTTTAAACATGAATGTGATTGTTTTTCTGAAATGTTCCATAAGTTGGATGTTGTACAAGATGCCTTGTCAGGTTTGGTTTAAGTGGTCAATAAGATTGAGCCACGGAAGGACTTAGATCAAACTAGTGCAAGTTGTCAAAGTATGTTCGTAGTAGGTGATAAGTTTGAACAGCTTGTCTGATAAGACTATAATGTGATACTTTTGGTGACTTGTCTGGTCATATGGATAGGGATTCAAGAGTATTATGTTGGCATTCTCAATAAGATTAGAACACTGAACAGGACCACCTGAATTGGATGTTTCCTTAACAGCTATCAAAAATAATTAACTATGTAAGACGATAACTTTAAATCCGAAAAATAGCTCGGACTCGTACATTAAATGTCAATTGCTTTGATGCACTAAAATGATGAGGTTATTAAGTCTAACCAGGATCTTGCATTCATTGGACAATTGCATGAAGTGTGACTGGCACATATATTTCACTAGGAATCGACAATGTAAGATGTCCCCTTAGTTGATTTGTAAATATACGAACAGATTCTAGAATCTTTGGCCAGAGTATTCCATATGTTTGACATTTGGAATTAATACGAAAATTGTTTCCGCATTATGAATTGTTTCGAGAATGGTGAGTTGGGAACAATGATGAGAGATGTGAGTAACGATAGTAGTTAAAGTTACTTTTGCACACGGACATCTAATAGAGGGCTTAATTGTCGCAATAAAAGTTATTTGAAAAATTCTTTAGTGAATATATTAAATTTTAGAGTGTAGTAAAACTTATTTAGTGAAATTAAGTTTTATTAAGTGATAATTAATTGTTATCATGAGATGATATTCAAATTTGATCTATTTGGAGCTAGATTTAGATTGCCCCTTAGATCCCTTCGTAAGCCTCAACTTAAGTACATTTTTATTTAAAATTAATTTATGAGATAAATTATTTATTTATAAGATAAATAAATTTTTATACTAAATAAATATTAATGAGATGAATGTATAATATAAAAAATATCGTGTTTTGAAATAAAATAAATCAAAGGGTCCAACGTCTAATGGGTAAGCACATGCTAGGCCTTAAAAGCAAATCTTCAATTTAAGAAATAAATAAAATTAAAATATGTCGCTGATGTCATAGTGACATTAGCGACTGTTGCATACCGGATCATGCGGCAGAAAAGGCTACTAGCTAATGTCATTGTAATGTCAGCCCTAAATATTTTGACTCTATCTAATGCAGTTTTAACGTGGGAATTTGGTTATTAAATTTTAGATTTTGAAACTTAATTTTCTTCCATGACAAAAATTTTAAAATTATTTTAGAAAATTTTAAATTAATGTTTAGCTAAATTTCTAAAAAACTATTTTTCAGAAAGATTAAAAGAAAAAACTTTGTTATGAAGTTTTTTTCTAAATTAAATATTTCGGGAACCTATACTCTGATACTAATAGAGGTCATTGTTAAGAAGACCTTAAGATATCAAGATTCTTCTTTTATTTTCATATCTTCAAATTGAAGTTTGAATTCACATGTCAGATATATCTAAATTAAGTATTTGATATTTAATCTATTTTTCTTTATTTCGTTTATTCTACATATCATATTTACACTTATTTTATTCATTTTTTTATTATCATATTATGAGCTTATTAAGGTAAGATTTAGGTCTAATTAAATATTTTAATTAGATCAGGATCTTATATTTAAAATTGAGAATTTAGTTATAAATAAATTTAAAATTAAAAAATATAAGAAATTAAAATTTTAAAAATAAATTATGGAAAAATTTTGAAAACTTAAAGTTAAAAAATATTATTAAATTTCTTCAAACTTTTTACAAACAATTATTTTTCAATAATTTGGTTTCAATTTTTAATTTCATAAATTATTTAAATTTCAAATTTATTAATCTATTTCAAAATTATTTTTAAAAAAATATATTATAGTTTATCATATGACATTTTTATGAAAACATCAAAAATATTTTTTCATCTTCTAAACTAATAATGTCATTATTATTATTAATCTAATTAATTATTTTTTATAAATATATAAATCCTCTTTTTTTTTGGAAAAATATAAAAACTCCTAACTTTTGTCAAAAAACAAAAAAGTCCCTTCTAAAAATAAAATCAAGGGCAATTTACATATTAGTACTATGAGATTTAGTTAAATAATGTTTTAGTTTACAAACTTTGCGAAATAATTTTTTAGACCACATGTTTGGGTGAAATAATATTTTAATTCAACTGCCATTAAATTTAAACAAAAATTTAGAAAATGATCAGAATATCCTTGCTAAAAATATTTTGAACTAAAAAAATAAAAAATAAAAAAAATTCCTCTTTCTCTTCTCTCTCCTCCTCCTCTCCGTCACCGCCACCGCTGCCGCCATCACTAACGCCAGCAGCGGAGTTAGGGGTGTATTTGAGCCGACCAGAGCCGAAGCCCGAGCTCGCCAGGCTCGAGGCTCGGCTGAAAGCTTGCAAAGCTTTGAAAGGCTCAAGCTCAGCTCGTCAAAATCTCAGGCTTAGCTCTGCTCCATCTAAGCTCAATGAGCTTCGAACTAGGCTTGCAATATTTTGGCTCATTTAAGCTTAATATAGGCTCGTTTCAGCTCGGGCTCAGTTCATTTAAGCTCCAAGCAAATATATTATACCAAAAAAGTTCGCTTAGGCTCGCGAACCTACGAGCTCGAGCTTCACTAGGCTCAGGCTCAACTCGGCTCAGTTCGAGCTCAAAGCAAGCCAAGCTTTTAAAGCTCTCGTGAGCCAGCTCGGCTCATTTACACCCCCAAGTCGGAGCCATGCTCCTCCACTCCAACACCACCCTCTTCGCTCCAACCATACTTTATAACTCTCCTTCTTCTCCCTTAACCCCCACCTCCTCCATTTCTACTTAGCCATCTTATACGCTTCTCTCTTTATCGCCACCTTTGTCTGGGTCGCCAACTGCCTATCCCCGATCATCGCTCCCTCCTCCTTCAGCGATGGCGATAGCGGTGGAGGAGATGAGGAGGAGAGAGAGGAGAAAGAGGGAATTATTTTTTTTAGTATACAAATATTTTTAGTAAGGATATTTTGGTCATTTTGTAAATATATGTTAAGAATTTTAACAATGGTTGGACTAAAGTATTATTTTAGTTAAACCTATGGACTGGAAAATTATTTTCACAAACTGAAAAATTATTTTCACAAAGTTTATGGACTGAAAAATTATTTCACTAAACCTCAGGTTACTAATATATAATTTATCCTAAAATCAAATACTTAATCCCTCACTTTTAAGAAACAAAATGGTCATAAAAAGTTAATTGGGTGCAAAGCAATGGACTTTTAAAAAGTAAGGGGGTTAAGTGTTTGTTTTTAAAAGTGATGCAATTTTTTATTTTTGAGGCAAAAGTTAGCAGGTATTTTATATAATTTACCCCTTTTAATATAATATGTAATAATATTAGTTTTTATTACAGGTGATACATTTTTTGTTTAATTCAAATTATTTTTATTAATAAAGACTGTATTCTTTTTGTTGTATTAAAAATAATATTTAAATATAAAAATATATTATTATTAAACATAAAATGATGTATATGAATTATTTAATTGCTATATTAATAAATACAAATACATTATGTAGTATAGCTATCCTATTTAATTTTTTAGGACAAAAATTTTAACTAAAATATTAATATTTTTTAATTTTACTAAGTAATTTCTTTTTAAAAATATTTTATTTTCTTCGTTATATCATGTCGCTATAGTTAACATGCCTTTGACACCGTTACACTAAGGTTACCCAAATAAGATTACCTAGATCTACGGTATAGCAAAAATATTTTAAAATCTCAAATGTAAGAATGAAAATATTTTAATTGCTATATTAATGAATACATGTAACTACATTAACATGCTTGCATAGTAAATTTTATTGTATTATCTAATTATGTGTGTTTATGTCTATTAATTACGTTGAATACAAAAAATATAAATCTTCTATGATACTGACTATTTTTTCTGTATTATATTTAATATAAAGCAATTTTTTTATATTTAATATTTATATTAATATATGCAAATAACTAATTTAACATGTTTGTGTAGTAAAATTTCATTCTACTATCTCATTATATTTGTTAATATCTTTTATTTAGATTAAACAAAAGAATATAAATCACCTATATTGACATATCGTTCCTATATATTCTAACTATGCACAAATTATAAGTTAAAGTATAACCTAGGCTAATAAAGGCATCAAAACGCAGTGTTTTGAATGAAAAAATAAATCTGATGTCAAAATGGCAATCTGGTAAATATAGAATTCTAGGATCAAAGATAAGTCTAAAATGGGTTTTATAGTCCTTAACCTAGAATGTCCATTTTACCCTTGCCCTACCTCCTACCCGCACCACTGCCCCTGTACCATTGTCTGCCAGCTATATCCCACTATTATGAAGCTTCTAAGGGAAGGTTTCCACCCGTTTGAAAGAGACGGACTAGATGATTCCATGCGTCATCCATCGGGGGAGTCATTTTGTGTTTGTTTGGGTGTATTTTGAATCGTTGATCTGAGAATTATGAATGATTGTGATGGGGCTGCACTCAGATTGATACCTTAGGTATATAAGGACCCGTTTTGTCACTGTGCTTCATTATGTTTCATTTTCTGCTCCCTTTCTCCTTCATTTTATTCCTGAGAGCATCCTAGCATTTCCTCCTCCAACCATTTACAGTGATTACCTCAAGTTCTAAGTGTGGTGCAATCCATGGGAGGTGATCAAGATCTTCTTGATGGTAGCCATGTTGATTACGATGCCTAGCTAGAGCTAGGTAGAATGATTCTTACTCTTTTCTTTAGCTTTAGGTTTCGATCTTAGAAGCTGTAAAGGAAAAGATCTGTAATTAATAGCTTAGGTTGAGAAATGGCTTGTAATTTGTAGTTTGTAATCGCTTTGATGTGTAATAATATAAGTAGGCCTCTCTAGTTGTAAGGGGAATCATGGACGTAGGTTATTTAGGGCTGAACCATATAAATCCGGTGTTGATTCTTTCATTTTTGTTGATTCATTTCTTCTATCGTCAGTTGTAACTCAAAATCGAACTTAGATCTTAAAATTAATATTTTAACGGACGGTTTTCCACAATCTTAAAACCTAACAAGTGGTATCAGAGCTACTGGTTGGGAAAAGTTCTTTAAAATGTAGGCTAAGTTCGATATTGAGAAATTTGACTGATGATTTTGCTCTCTGGAAAATGAAGACCAAGGCTCTCCTAATATCCCAAGGCGTGGGGATTGCACTATTGCCAGATGACAAACAGCCTTCTCATCTGATTAAGAAGAATAAGGTAGAAATCAAGCAACATGCTTATGGTTCTTTGGTTATGTACATCGATAATAATGTTTTACCTCTTATTTCTGCGGAATCTACTATGGTTAAAATATGGACTAAACTAGAGGAAATATATGGAGAAGTTCTTCACATTTAGGATGGATGAATATAAACCTCTAGAGAACTCTTTAGATGAATTTAACAAAATACTTTAGGATCTGAAAAAAGTGAATGTGACCTTACAGAATGAAGTTCAAGGTGTAATGTTGTTATGTGCCTTACCTAAATATCTTAGGGCTTTTAAGGACACATTAAGATATGGTAGATAGAATATTACTTTAGCTAAGGTTACTCAGGCCTTAAGAAGTAAGATAGTTGAGTTAAAAAGAGAGGGAAAGTACTAGAGCCACAGTAGTAATGGTGAAGGCTTAAAAGTTAAGGGTAGAACAAACAACAGGGAGAATAATGGTAACAGGAAGCGAACTAAGAACAAACATCGTTCTGCATCTAGAGGTAGGACGGACTTATCAAAGGTTAAATGTTATGAATGTAACAAATTAGGTCATATGAATCATAACTGTCCAGAAAAGAATAAGTCTCAAGGGTCAACTAATAATGTTGTGTCATTTGATTATGATCATGCTGAAGTTCTTGTTTCGTTTGATTTAAATGATGTGAACACTGTATGTGATCAAGCTAGTATGTTACGTATTAAGTTTGATGATTTAGAACATGAGTTGGTATTGGATATTGGCTGTAGCTTCCATATGACTTCAAACCAGGCCAACTTTATTGATTATAGACCATTGAATGAGGGAAGAGTTCTTTTAAGTGATAAAGGGGCTGCAAGGTTGCTGGGATTGGATCTGTTAAGATTAGAATAACTAGAATAGTATACGTGCTTGAAAATGTTAGATATGTTCCTGACCTGTGTGGAAACCTAATTTCATTAGGACAGTTGGACCTTAGGGGATTAACCTTTAGGAGTGTCAAGGGTGAAATAAAGATAATGAAAGGATCTTTAGTGGTCTTGAAGGGTGAAATTAAGAATGGTTTATATGTGCTGAAAAGTCAGATTGTCTCAAATCTTTGGCATAAATGCTTAGGACATGTTTCAGAACGTGGTTTGTGTGAACTGTCTAAGCATGGCTTATTGTGTGGTGATACTATTTCGAAATTAGATTTCAGCGAATCTTGTATTTTTGGTAAATACCATCATTTGGCATTTAAAACTGGTAACCATACTAAGGCCCTTTAGCCCACATACACTCAAATCTGTGGGGACCATCTAGGGTCACCACATTAAGTAGAGCTTTGTATTTTTTTTGTCCATTATTTACAGTTTTTGGTGTAAAATTTGGGTTTTCTTAATGAAAAACAAATATGATTGTTTTCATATGTTTAGGAGATGGAAAAATCTAATAGAAAATCAAACAAGAAGAAAAATTAAGATTTTAAGAACAAATAATAGACTTGAATATATAAATATTGAGTTTGATGATATGTGTAGTAAAAGTGGCATAAACCATCATAACACTGTTAGGGGAACTCCACAGCAAAACGAGGTTGCAGAACGAATGAATAGAACCATACTGAATAGGGTCAGGTGTATGTTGTTTTCCTCAGGTTTAGGTAAATAATTTTGGGTGAAGGCTGTCAAAACAACATGTTGTCTAATAAATAGGACACCCACCCTCAATTGGTATTGACTTTAAGACACCGGAAGAAATGTGGTCACGGTAAACCTGCTGACTACTGAACCCTTACGATTTTTGGTTGTGCAGCTTACGCCCATCAATCTGAGGGCAAATTAGGACCTAGAGCTGTCAGAGGAGTCTTTCTAGGTTATTCTGATGGCGCTAAGGGCTATAGGGTAGGTATTAAAGATGGAAACATGACCAAAATCATAATAAGTAGAGATGTCACATTTAATGAATCTGAAATGCCCTACTTAACCAATGAAACCAGTAATAATCAAATTACCAAAATTAGGACATTTGATACTGATATGAATTTGAAATAAATCCACCAAACCCAGTTTATCAAACGAGATTTGAACCATAAACCAATAATGATACTAAAAATGAACAAATAAGTCCTAATCAAGAACCATTAAGTGCTTATGGGAGCACTGATGAGGAAATTTTAACTGAAAATGAACTAGATAACTATCAGTTAGCTAGAGACACAGTTAGGAGAGATATTAGACCACCTAATAAGCTGGTATAAGTTGGCTGCATTGCATATGCCCTAAACACTGTCCTAGAGGATGTTGAATCAGAACCCTTAACCTTTAAAGAAGCAGTTAACAGCCAGCATTCAATAGACTAGTTGAATACTATGGTGGTTGAGATGGAATCCTTGAAGAAAAACAAGACCTGGACTTTAGTACCTAACCCAGCAAGTAAGAACTAGTAGGATCTAAATGGGTCTTTAAGGTCAAGGAGCCCAATACACCATCAGAAAAGTCTAGATTTAAGGCTAGATTGATAACAAAGGGCTTTATTGATAGAGAAGGCATTGACTACAATGAGATTTTTCACCTATAGTAAAGCACACAACAATTAGGGTCCTAGTGGATTTAACTGCCAAGTATGAACTGAACTTAGAGCAAATGAATGTGACCACAGCCTTTCTGCATGGGGATTCAGAGGAGGAAATATATATGGCCCAACCTAAGGGTTTTATAGAACTTGGAAAAGAAGATCAAGTATGTAGGTTGAGGAAATCCCTATACAGTCTGAAACAGTCCCCCAGACAGTGGTATAAACGTTTTGACAAGTTCATGACTAAAAATGGGTTTACCAGATCAATACATAATGTGTGCTTTTATGTGAAAAATGTTGAAAAGAACTATGTAATATATCTTATGATTTACGTGGATAATATGCCGATTGTTAGTAGATGCATGAATGAAATTATGAAATAAAAAGAACTGCTAAAACAAAATTTTAATATGAAAGATTTGGGTCAAGCTAAGATAATTTTGGGAATGGAGATAAGTAGAAATAAAGATTTAAAAACAGTTCACTTATCTCAGGCAAGCTTTTTGGAAAAGTTTGTTAAACGTTTTAACATGACTGACTCAAAACCAATCAAGATTCAAATAGCACCCCATCATAAAATCTCAGCAGATCAGAGTCCTAAAAATGAGCAACAACAAGCTGATATGACTAACATATCTTACGCAAATGCTATAGGATCGATCATGTATGCAATGACGTGTACAACACCAGATTTAGCCTACCCTATTTGTGTTTTATCTAGGTTCATGGGGAGCCGGGGGAAGGAACATTGGAATGGGGTTAAATGGTTACTTAGGGATATTAAATGGACAATTAGCCTAGGACTTACATTTGGGAGAAACAATATAGACTTGAAACTTCTAGGTTATATCGATAGCGACTTCGGTGAAGACTTAGACAAACATAAGTCTACCAGCATATATAACTACACTTTGAATGGCGGGGCTGTCAGCTGGAGATCTAAGCTTCAGTCAGTGACAGTGTTGTCAACGACTGAGGTAGAGTTTTTAGCACTAACATATGCCATCAAAGAGGGTATTTGGCTAAGTGGACTATGGATTGAGCTTAGATTGGGCCTAGGGGTACCAATTATATATATAGGTAGGGAATCTATCCCTTATTACTAGAGTGAACTCAGTAGTTAGCCTATACAGCAACCAAGTGGAGAATTGGTGACATATGGTTCCTATATATGCTAACTATATACAAATTATAAGCTAAGGTGTCTAACCTAGCTAATAAAGGAGTCAAAATGCAATGTTTTGAATAAGAAAATTGATATAATGTTAAAATGGCAATTTGGTAAATATGTAGAGGTCTAGGGTTAAAGATAAGTCCAAAATGGGTTTTGTAGTCTTTAACCTAGAATGTCCTTTTTACCCTACCCTGCCTTCTACCCGCACTACCCACGCCGTGGCCCATATGTCATTGTCTGCCAGCTGTATCCACTATTATGAAGCTTCCAAGGGAAGTTTTCTACCCGTTTGAAATTGAACTAAGTCGTCATGAGTCTCAGCCTATTTGACGAACATAGGCTCGACTTCAACTACTATATGTCTTGCTATGTCTTTAGCTATAACGGTAGCGGTGGAAGACAGAGTTGAGTTCATTTCAACAAGGACTCTATAGGTTTTCTTATGAAGTCTCTCATTCATTGAGGTCTCAATGTCAGTGATGATAGCTCTTATTGCAGTTGAATTTTTACGCTAAGCCGCTAGAGTACCTCTGTTTCAGCACATTGCTTTACATAGACCTCTTTCATGGCTTGTTCAAGCCTTTAATCAACTAGAGCCATTCGGCGTTTGAGCATGGCCCTAAAACTCTTTCGAGAATAGCCATTGAGCCTAATACACTCGTCTTCTGGGATGTCTTCATCACCTCCGCTTTTGATATCGCGGTTGTGACTTATTTCATCCCCTCGTGACATGGGGCTTTGTTTTAGAGGGTGCTCAAGAGCTAACCCTCGTCAAGGCTAACCATTTGGGTTCCTGAGGCTCAAGAGCATTAGATCTTATGGTTCTAACCAATTGGTGAATGGTCCAAGACTATATTTTGATAATCCACGATGAGGTTGTCTTGCGTTAAGTCTCTCCCCGTGGTCGCCAAAAGGCATGTTTGCTCTGTTTGTTTGCTTAGTGTGTGTATGTGGTCGCCGTAAATACAAATCAAACAACCAGGCAAAAAGGGACTCGCAACGACACGGGAGCAAGCCTGAATGGGACCCCACATGTTTGACCTCAACCAATTACCTTTTTGAGGAAAAGGGAAGATGCTTTTAGTGAATCGGACTTCGGTTTGCAACTAATGTGGATTCTTCTTATGTATGTATGTATGTATATATATATATATATATATATATATATATATATATATATATGTGGGTGCAATTCTTATGAGAAGGTGAGAGGAATCAATATTAGCCGTCCATCATAATGGACGGCCAAGATTAAAACAAATTAAAACAAAATTGGGACCCCTCCTCTCCTCCTTCCCTCCCCAAATCAAACCTACCTCCCTCCTCTCACCCCCTCCCCCTGTCGGCCACCCCCAAGCCACCACCGGCGAACTCCGACCATCCACCTTCAGAAACAGCCGCACCTCACAACAACAATAAAGAAAAAGAGACTCCCCACAATATCCCTACTCACCCCCTCCCCCCCTCTGTCGTCCTTCCCTCCCCGCACCAAACCCACCTCCCTCCTTTGTTTTTGGGAGGGAAGGAGGACAGAGAGAGCGGGAAGGGGATCCCTTTTTTTTTTTTTTAATTTGTTTTAATCTTAATGGACGGCCAAGATTGATTCCTCTCATACTCTCACCCTCTCATAAGAATTGAGTTCATATATATATATATATATATATATATATGTGTGTGTGTGTGTGTGTGTGTGTGTGTGTGTGATAGAAAATAAAAGAATATAGACCTAACTCAAGTGGCAGTTATAAGGAAGGAGCAAAGCCCACAGACATCTTTACTTGTACACTTAAAAGTTTGAAACTGGGCTAGAGACAAACTCAAGAGCTCAGCAGTCCACTTACAAGCCTGAGTCCATCAAATTTTTAGGCCGGGCACCCTTGATTTGTAATAACTCGAATGATTTAGAGTTTAACAAGATTACGATGGACCAAATCGTATTTGGGTTACAAGATCAGGACCAATGCATCAAGGTCAAGCCTTAATCGTCAAAGCCCTTAAACGATAACGCAAACGTAAGTTCACCTGACTTATTAAGTAGTGACACCGGTGTTGAGACCAACACAATCAAGGTCAAATAGTGGCCATCAAAGCCTTAAACTATAGCCTATGTTGTGAATTCGAGCCCTCAATCAAATCCGAACTCAACTTGAAAACAAGATCTTGTCCCAGCACTAAGCAATGAAAACTTGCAAATGAAACTAATGCGAAAATAAACCAGAAACACCGAAAAACGATGAAGAACAACGAAGAACACGCGATATACGTGGTTCGGCACCTTAGCGAGGTCCTACTCCACGGGCCTCCGGTTTTCAGAGGAGTCAAATCCACTATCAGTAATTAGAGTTACAAACACAGACCGAGCATCAAGTCTAAAACGAAAACCATAACAGAGATTAAAGCAAGAAAATGAGAAAGAACAAGAGAAAAACCATAACCGAGCAACATGAGCGAAAAACAACCTAGAGCCCAAAACCCTAGTTGTATCGTTGAAGAAGACCATATCTGGGACGATGCATTGCCTTGAACAGAGCATCCCGAGCCCCAAAGGTTCACCACCGTCTTCTTTGTCTTCATCCTCCAACTCCGGTCTACAAGCTCTCTCTCACCTCTGAACTTTCTCTTACTAGAAAGCCCTCTTTCTCCTCCATGTTTTCCTCTCTCTCTCTCTCTCTCTCTCTCTCTGCGAATTCGTTTCTAGAGGAACCCCAAAATGGGTTTCTTGCTCTCTGCGAAGTGTAAGTAACCCCTTTCATCTTTCACTGTAAAAATTATCAGCGAAACCCTAAAGCAAAGGGTAAATATAAAGCAACAGTGCACAAGGTACATCCAAGGGTTGAGAAATGGACACACAGAACAAATCTGATGACCCACAACAGCTGGCTGGGCACGGGTATCCGGACCGGGTAATAACCACCGGGTAATATAACAAACCTTATATTATTTTTACCCAAAAGAAAATACAATATATTTTTCAAATCTTTTACCCATTTAAACAAAGCCCAATTTAAAATCCCAATTACAAAACAATAAAATCGTCTATAATTTCTATTCCCCAAATTAGGATATAATCGTCCAAGTTTACCTCCAATGAACCTAATCAAGGCGGGTGGCTAAAACCAGCAAACGACATACTAATTTCCCGAATAGAAATTCTCAAAAAATTTTAACCTTTTATTTAGTCAAGACGCTCCAACCTATTATTACTGATGAACTTACATAACTTAGTTACATCCTATAATGGATATCAAATTTCATGGGACCATTATCCAACAAACTCTACCATGGTCTCATGAAATTAACTCACAACGCTCCTTCAAAAGTAGAGGCCATTTCGTAAAACGAGTTTCACACCAAGAAACTAGGCATGCTCACAAAACGTAACATAGGCACAATCATGGTAATCAAGTCCATCACAATATCAACACTACACATGCAATTCACCTAGAATTCAAGTTAGCCAAATCAATTCATACATTGCATCACAAGACTCCACCATGAACAATATCCAAAATAACCCAACATAAGCAAACAATATATGACCACAACTCAAAACATAAGGTACCTAAACATAACCTTACCAAACAAATGGTCAATCCAAGGTTCACATAAGACTTATACCTTACACTTTTCCCAAAACTAGAAAAGAAGGGATGAAACAATGACCTTAAAGGCATGGAAGTCTCCAAAGACAACACAAGTCCACATATGGCTTGGAACATATCATGATTTCTCAACTCTTGGCTAAAATTCGGCAAAACAACTCAAGGACACACTAATATGTAGAAAATTCAGCCTGAATTTCAGCAGCATACTGTCCCAACAACAGTAAAATCAGTATGAGTAACAAAATACAGCTCAAAATCTGTATATGGCAATATGGACAGCAACATAGATACATACCAGCATGTATGCAGTCCAAACAGTAACAAATTCAACTTGAAACAGTCCATAAACAACATGTTTATCATCACTTCAAGCAACAAGTACCAATATATGTTTAACTTGCTTCCAACATAGCCTTGGGAAATACATGCGACATTAGCATGGAGACCAAAACACTAAATCACACATAGACTTTCCATAAGAACTCACAAGTTCTCTAAACCCTTTACAATGATCAATTATTTCACTTAGTTCAATCAAACATATGCAAGAAATACCAATTCTCACTTACTAAGTCTAATCCAAGATTGTACAACTAGACATGCCTAATCTAAGAGTTGCCAATTCTAGGTTCAAGGCTTCCATTTTAACAAGTTCACAATCAACCTCAAGCATTAAACACATGTTAACCACAACAAATCACACAGAACGTTGAAAAAGCACATAATTCAGCATAGTTAGCCACACTATAGTAGCACCAGCACCATGCACAAGTGTTCAAACCAACACCAAAACAGAATCCAAACCAAGGACTCCCATCCGACCACCAACTGGGTCAGGCTCAAGCAATTTGCCTCCTCAAGCGCTCCACCAAAACAAGAATATACTCCGGATACTCAACCCACCATACACGTGGCCGAACAAGCGATTAACACCGAATCGCTCCACCGATCAGATGCTCCTAGAGCTTTCTCACTTCAAGACAAACCGTTAGTCTCAAGTATAAGTATCTTTTCCACAACAAGAAACAAGAGGATGTTCAAACAACAATGAGAAATCCATGCACTAGGCCACCTAATCAGGTGCCCAAAACCAAGACACTTAAAGACTCGTCTCAACTACCACGTAGGAGACAAACTAGGGCTTTAGACGCAGTTTGACGCTCAAACAAAATGGCCCATCTCCGATACTAGTCCAACCCAACCAGAGACAACAAGGACTTCAAGAAGGTCCTAACCAATTAGACACTTCTAAGGTTTCAAAAGAAAATCAAGTTTTCTCAACCATTCAGGGATATCCAATGTTCTACACCCAAGCTAGTTTTCCTCCAACCATTTCTCAAGAAACATTTACCACGCACACCCCACCACCTATTTAAATCCAAAACAGGCAATAAAAGTCCTCAATCCAGGTCAAAACAAAGCATCCAACACCTAAACCAGCACCTAGTTCTAATTGTAAAGCCAAACCTAAATTTTTGATAGTGATTAAACATTTTCCTTTTTCTTTCATATCGCATGGAGTTCTTTCTTTTTTCAGACTTTTATCATACCACCACAAACACCGCAGTAGCCAAAAAATAACACTCAGATTTTTTGAAAAAAAAACAAAAGCACATTGATCATCTCAAAACAAGTGTTCTTGTTAAAGCCATTTGGAAATTTTGACTCAAAAAATTTCACAAAAAACAAGAAACGGTTCATACCCTATTTCTATAAACATTTTCTTGGTTCTTTCATTTCTCTCCAAGAAACAAAGAACATACCAATTTTTCAAGAAAACCCCGGATTTGAAAAAAAACAAGACAATCAAACTTAAACCCTCATTCTAGTTCTGTTTCGTTGTGTTTTCTTGCTCATCGTGCAAATGGACACCGAACCAAAGCTCTGATACTACTTGTTGTAAATTTAAGCCCTAAATCAGACCCGACCTCAACTCGAAAATAGAATCCTGTCCCAGCACTAAGCAATGAAAACCTTTAAACGAAACTAATGAGGAAATAAACCAGAAACACCAAAAAATAATGAAGAACAACGAAGAACACGCGATATACGTAATTCGGCACATCAGCGAGGTCCTACTCCACGGGCCTCCGTTTTCAAAGGAGTCAAATCCACTATCAGTAATTAGGGTTACAAACACAGACCGAGCATCAAGTTTAAAACGAAAACCATAACAGAGATTAAAGCAAGAAAACAAGAAAGAACAACAGAAAAGCCATAACCGAGCAACATGAGCGAATAACAGCCTAGAGCCCCAAGCCCTAGCTTTATCATTGAAGAAGACCTCATATGGGACGATGCATTGCCTTGAACCGAGCATCCCGAGCTCCAAAGGTTCACCACCGTCTTCTTCGTCTTCAACCTCCAACTCCAGTCTACGAGCTCTTTTTCACCTCTGAACTTTCTCTCACTAGAAAGCCCTCTTCTCCTCCATGTTTTCCTCTCTCTCTCTCTCTCTCTCTCTCTCTCTGCGAATTCATTTTTGGAGAAACCCCAAAATGGGTTTCTCGCTCTCTGCGAAATGTAAGGAACCCCTTTCATCTTTCACTGTAAAGATTATCAGCGAAACCCTAAAGCAAAGGGTTAATATAAAGCAACAGTGCACAAGGTACATCCAAGGGCTGAGAAATGGACACGCGGCAAATCTGACGACCCACAACAACTGGTTGGGCACAAGTATCTGGGCCGAGTAATAACCACCGGGTAATAGACCAAACCTTATATTATTTTTCTCCAAAAGAAAATACAATATATTTTCCAAATCTTTTACCCATTTAAACAAAGCCCAATTTAAAATCCCAATTACAAAACAATAAAATCGTCTATAATTTCTATTCCACAAATTAGGATATAATCGTCCAAGTTTGCCTCCAACGAGCCTAATCAAGGCGGGTGGCTAAAATCGGCAAACAACATACTAATTTTCCGAATAGAAATTCTCAAACAATTTTAACCTTTTATTTAGTCAAGGCGCTCCAGCCTATTATTACTGATGAACTTACGTAACTCAGTTACATCATATAGTGGATATCGAATTTCATGGGACCATTATCTAACAACCTCAATTCTTAAATCGTCGATTGTGGGAATAGATGAGCGTTCATACTTGAAACTCGAAGTATCATATTGCCTTGAAGAAAGCAAGTACAAAGATGATCTATGCTATGCTAAGCTAGGCTAAGTTACTTTATTCATAGGTAAAAAGCACAAGCGTGGTATAAAGAAACTTGAAAAAAGTTTGTATTCTAATGCTGGACACTTCACAACTACAATAGTACCTCTTATTTATAAAAAAACGAAAATAACTGATGCATCCTATTCCTCTGGCATTTCCTTCCCACGTCTGCCTCAATGCTTTTTTGGCACATTGAGTGGGCATTAATCATGCCCTAAAATTGTGTGCTTGAGGGTCTTTCTAGAAGCCCCACGTCCGCATAACTCATTGGAGTTCCACCTAGATGCCTCACGTTCTGTTGAATAGACTTGAGGCCCACGTATCTAGAAATGCGCTCCAAATAACTATCTTGAGCTTTAGAACTACCTGTCTTGTAGCCTTCTGGGAAGTCTCTCGAGGTTGAGCCTCCTTTACCCCTTCAACCATCTCGAATTGTTGATACCCTTTAAGGGATTTTAGCTCTTCAAGCAATCAGACTCGAGATGCTATTGTTTTAATATCCAAAGGCTAATGATGGCCTCACCCGATGAACGCGTGACTTTCAAACTCAAAATGGCGTCATCACAACTCCCTTGAGTGTGGGGTATAAACAACGTGGTTAACCATACCGAATAGTATTTTAATTCGGTTAATCATAATCAAAATACTTAAAAATCTCTAACCATTGTCATAACCAAATAGACCGGCTAATCAACTTTAAGTAAATCAGTAATTTGGTTTGGTTATTTCAGTTATCTGGTAACCAAAAAAAATAATGCAATGCCTCTTTCGTATAGTATGATCTATCTCGTTAATGATTTGAAAATGTCCAAAAAATGCATTAAATGTGAGAATATTTAACACATTATGAACTTATAAGCCAATTCTAAAAAATTAAACGTATAATATCTCATTTTAACCAACATATTGGCAAACGAGTAGCACGAAATTGTAGCAAATTAGTGCTTAATATTTGGGACATAACACTGGGCACGAGTACTCAATGATATGAGATGAATTGGGGGAAAAGATGAAGTTAATTATATGCTAGAAAAGTATACTTAGTGAACAATATAAAAATGTTAAAAATATATACATAATATATATTATTTCAGTAAATTGATTGACTGAAATGGACAAAACCGTCTAGAAGTACCTCAAATTTATTTGGTTCGATTAACCGAGCCGAAAATTCGCTACAGTCAATTGCATTTTCGGGTCAGTATTTCGAAAATTTGGTTCAGTATTTCGGTCATGGATATTTTTGAACACCCCTAACCATAATAACTTAAATGCAATGTAAGCCTCTCCAACCAAAATTCAATCGTAACCAATTCAAAACTTAAAATACTTTAACTTGATTGACCGAAAACCCGTGATGACTCGAATCTTTATGGAATTATAATTCTGACCTCTGATTCCTTTGATGAACCAAACAATGAAATTTTAATTCCATCAGAATTCAATTCCACCAAAATTGGAATTACAATTTCACAATCTAATTTTAGTTTTATGTACCAAATAAAGGGTAAATGATTGACAATTGTCACTCTCACCCTCTCATTCCCACAAACCAAATAACCTCTTGAACGGAGTAATATAAATACGTCATGTTTAGGAAATTTATCACTTAGGTGCCTTTAGGTTCAATATTTTATTACTTGGGTACTTTAACATTTTAATATATATAATGAGGTACCCTAAGATTTGAAAATTTTATCACTTAGATACCCTGAAGTTTAAAAATTTTATCAATTAAGTACCTTTTTTTAAAATTATATAAATTTTTATTAAAAGTTGCTAACATAAGACATAGTTATAGCAAATATAGGTGTCTTATATCATAATGTTATAATTTTCTATCGTAAAATGCTAATATACCTCATTATTTCACTAAGATGCCGATAGCTTCCATCATAATCCAGTGACCTTTTTTGGTATTCTATTTGATTTTCGTTAAAAAAATTGATATAACTCATACATATTATTGTAGTCATATATTGAATCAACGTTATATGGTGAAAAATGTTTAAATTTTTATAAAAATTTATCAAATTATTGCACAGGATACCTAAATGATAAAATTTTAAAACCTTAAAATATCTTATTATATATATTAAAATATTAAAATATCTAAATAATAAATAATTAAATTTTAAAGTATCTAAGTGATAATTTTCCACGTGGTTAATATGCTACTTATTTTACTAACAATACCCATAAGCAACGAGCGAATATTCCCGGGAAAGCGAACTTTGGAGCACAATCTTTCGTCATCTCACTGCCTATCACAATCGATTCAAATGGTTACAAACAAATCGAAAGTTTGAATTCATCAATTTGCATCACAATTCTCACCATCAATAACATCTTTGAATCCATAATTCATTCATCGAAATCCCCTAATTTTCAGTACAATTTAACTATGCCAATTCTCAAGCTAACCCTAATCCCAATCCCAATTTGCAAAAACCCTAGACGAAAATTCGACAGGATAATGCGCACGTTAGCATGTACTCCTTCCTCTTCTCTCTCTCCATCGCCACCATCATCATCGCAAACCCTAATTGGTTGCATCCGTAGGAGCACGTTAGCAGGGGGCGCAGGATTAGGATTTTATGCGGCGCACGTTAGCCCACGGAGAATAAAAGTTTCCACCTTTGGTTCCATCTTTGAGAAGAACAATAATAGGGAAGGAGAGAAAAAGAGAATTCTGTTTTCTCTCTCCTCTTTTTCCTCTCCGTTTTCTTCGCTTTCTTCTTCGAAGGAGGAGGAGGAGAGAGAGAAATCTGGTGGTCTCGTGGCTGATATGGGTCATGAGAACAGCAATGACGGCGTCGTTTTGCGCCCTAGCGGTGTCGTTTCATCTTCCAAGTTGCTCACTTTGCCCACCATTCTAACCCTCGGCCGGGTTGCTGCCGTCCCGGCTTTCGTTGCTAGTACGTTTCTGAATCTGACCTGTTTCTTTTGGTGCTGCTGCTGTGAAATTAGGGATGAAATGAGATTGTGATTTGGGGTTGCCTTTTTCTAGGTTAATGCGAGAGTTTTAGAGTTTTGAATGCGATTTGGGTTGATTTATGATTTGGTAAGTGTCAGAAATTGCTTGTTAAAGCTGGTGAATTGTTGAATTATTGAGTTATTTACTCCATTAGTTCCTGATGTTTAAGTTCGTTCAAATTGGTCTCTCATCTTTTTTTTGTTTAAAATGGTCCTTAATGTGTGATTTTGTTCAAATTAGTCTATTATCTTTTCCTTTGTTCAAAATAGTCCCTAATACTTTTAGAATTTTGAATGTGATTTGCGTGATTTATAATTTGGAAAGTATCAGATATTGTTTGTTGTAGGTGGTGCGCTGTTGAATTATCTTTGTGATGTTTTTGGCTAAGGGTTTTTTTGATGGGTAATAGGTCGGAGATATAGAATTGTCGAATTGCATTGTTGAATTATCTTCGGATTCTTTCTTTGATTCCACAGTGAGAAGGGTTGAATTGCAATTCTTATCAGTGAGTAACTTGAGTTTTCTGGGTGGAAATTTGACTGATCTATCCCCTTACGCCTTTTCTTTTCTGTATGGGTAAGGAGACATAAATTCTTATGAGAGGGATAACAACTTAAGGAAAGGGGGTTGCTGAGCTCCGAACTTGGGATGTAACTGAAAAGGGATGGGAATTTTAACCACCAAGCCAACTTATGGAAGCTCAATCTATCCCCTTATGTAGTGAACTCGCACTGTGGAAGGGGGATATGGGAGGGGTGATGTGATGCCAACGATCCTTCTAAATGCAAATCCGTCGTTGATTATTGCTCTGTCAACTTTCTTTGCAGTTTGATTGCTATTCAAATTGATCCGTTTGGGTATTTTGAGCATTTAGACAATAGCGTGTTACGGGGGAGGTAGAGAGACTGAGGCGATGAGGATATGTGATGGAAGTGAATAGGGAGATTTTGTGTATAGAATTGTAGCTAAAACTGTTGATGGGAAGTGATGGCATGGTGTTCATATCAGTGGTTTATGTATGCCTGGATTGGTGTGTATACCCATTTAAATTTATTTTGCAGTTTCCTGAAGTCCTCACCCTCAGGTTGGGGGTACTGGGAAACAGCCTCTCTTCAGGTTAATACCCTGAAGAGGGAAGGCTACGTACATCCATCCCCCCCAGACCCTGCGTAGGCGGGAGCCCTTGAGGCACTGGGTATGTTCCTTCTTAGTTTCCTGAAGTAACTTTTGAACATAATTTCCTGTTACCAGCATATTACGGGAATAGTTGGTGGGCAACTGCCGCTACGACCAGTATATTTGTTGCTGCAGCAATTACAGATTGGCTTGATGGGTACCTTGCTAGAAAGGTAGGAAAATTCCATATATTGGCTTCAAAGTGGCATTTTTTACGGCATCTACTCCAATCCGGATCAACCATATAATATAATGATATATATATTCTTGTCAGATGCGACTTGGAACAGCATTTGGTGCATTCTTGGATCCAGTAGCTGACAAGGTATGGGTTTTGAATAACATTTCTAGCAAATATTCTGGGCTGTGAAATTTAAGAACCATCTCAGTAAACGACTTTTTGATGCTTATCTGTGACTTATGCAGCTTATGGTTGCTGCAGCATTGGTTTTACTGTGTAGTAAACCACCAGAGATTGCTCTCTTTGGAGATATGCCATGGTTGTTTCCAGTACCAGCCATTGCAATAATCGGGAGAGAGGTGCATCTCCAAACATTTATGTTTATTGTTATATCCCTAGTTTAGGGTTCATTTACCAGGCATTAAGGCACCGGATCTCATTAGAAATCTCAAGTTAAGTGTGCCTGGGTGAGAGTAATATCAGGATGGGTGACCTCCTGGTAGAGGTGGCCAGTGGGCTGGGCCAGTCCCCGTTTGGGCAGGGCCTGGCCCGCCCTTCACCCAGGCCCAAGACCAGCCCGGCCCGAGCCCGCCCGGGCCTTTGGGTGGTAGAAACCCCCCAGAATTAAGTTTTTCAATACGAGGGTGGGAGGATTCGAACCCGAGACCTCCCACGTGTTAAGCAAAGCCCCCACCATATGAGCTACAACCTTTTTGTGATATATTAGGGTAAAGAAAATATTAAATTATATATATCTCCAAAAAAGGGAGGGAGTGACCATCCGGGCCTTATATAGTTTGTTTATAAAAAATATTTTGAGATATATATATTTATAAAAAATATTTAAAAATATTAAATTAAACACAGAGACAGTTGTATTAGGTATGGGTATGCCTTATATAGTTTGTTTATCCAATAAAATCAAAAAAAAAAAAAAAAGGAGCTCGCATGGTAATTGGTAAGGCTTACATGTTAGAGGTATGGGGTTCAAATTCTAGTAGTGGCATTTTTGTGTCCAATTTTCGTGATATTAAAAAAAAAAATAATAAATAAATAAATTGGAGGGGGGGAGAACCGGGCCTGCCCAGGCCCAGTCCGGCTAGCTGGGCCAGCGTGAAGCCCAGACCCAGCCCGGGCCCAGTTAGTACCCGGGCCTGGCCCATTTGCGGGCCTGGGCTGGGCCCGTGGCCACCTCTACCTCTACCTCCTGGAAAGTCCTCGTGTTGCCAACCCCATAAGGTTGGGGTACTCGGAAACAGCCTCTTGGTAGGGTTACACCCTGAAGGGGTAAGGAGGGGTAAGGATGCTTACATCAACCCCTCCCCAAAAAAAAAAAAAAAAAAAAAAAACACACCCGTTTAGGGAACAGCCCTTGAGGCACTAGGTCTGTTGTTGTTGTTATATCACCTGTTTCAGACGCATTGTTACTGTGTTTCATTCTAATATATGCTTATGTTATGTATTCCGTTGGTGGTTGCTCATGTTGTCTTCTTTTTCTGTTCCATACATTTGACTGGTCGTTGTCGTTCTTAGACCTGTACAATGTGCAACGGCGGTGCTTGCTTATTTGCTCTCTTCTAAGCAATATTTTCTCTCATACGCCCTCAATTAATTTGAATTTTAAAGGCCAAATCTTACAATAATTCCTCTTATGAATTATTGTCTTGCATGGTGACTGGTTTTCAGACTGGCACTTAGTTCACTGAATCTGGTTTGAAATTTCTGAGGTCTGAAAGCTGTAAGCTCTAGAAGCATAGATTAGCATGTTACCTCTCAGGGAATATTGATGAGTTACTGTAAATTGTGGGTTCAGAATTTCAGATCATGATTCATTAGAATGCTCTCAGAATTTATTTTGAACAAGAACATATATTTGTCATGTTCTTCACTATTCCATTTTAGTAGTAGTTAAAATATTGACCTTGTGTGTGTAAAAGGATAAAAAAGAACCGATTGTTTTGTCAACTTTCTTTTTGTTGATTAAAAACAGAGATATGGTTTATCAAAAAAGAAAAAAAAGAAAAGAAAAAAAAGAACAGAGATATGTTGATCTACATATGCAAAATATGATTATTTTTTGGAGAACTATTGAAATTTTGCCTTGGTGAAATTTTGTAGGACATTTGAGATAGCTAGTTTGTCCTTTTTTTCCCCAGATAAAAATATTAAGGAGTTTGTGCAGGGACCTTAGAGTCAAAAGAGTTTTTGAATTAGTAGATCCAAGGTCGAGTATTTTGAATATAAAGTTAGCAAAGTTAGCAGCAATAATACTATGAAGGTGATAATTAGGATGCAGATTATGCCATGGGGTGAGAGTCTTTAGCTATCTAAGGCCTTCGATTTGAAAAGATAGCGAGATTGATAAGGATGTCGCCAATCATATTAAAGTTGAATGGTGCTGGTGGAAGAGAGAATTAGCTATATTATATTATATAAAGATCCCTCGTAAGATTTTATCAGAATAACTTTAGATCTGGCTTAAGGCGAAGGGGAGTTACGCAAAAAAAAAAAAAAAACCCTTAAAACCAGTATGCTTTATCTCGTGGGATGTTGGAGTATGGTCTTGTGACCAGGGGTGCAACTGCAATGAAGTGAGAAGTGAAACTGTTCGAAACGTAAATACAGACAAGATGTGGGAGATAAATGCGCTGGTTTGCACATGTGACGTGGGGGCCACCCATCGCAACCAGTGAGAAGTTAGAAAACAATCAATGGAAAAGTTGAAGAGGTAGGTCTAATACGAGTAGGAAGAAAACAGTGATACATGAATGTACTCGGGCCTTATAGAAGAAGTGGCCTGCGAAGAATGTCAATGCATGATCAAGGTGTTGAATTGCACTTGAGATCTCTTTTTGTGACATGATTTTCTTGATTTTCTCTTAGATTCCCTTTTCCCTACTTTGTTTTTATCCTTTGTTTAGGTTGTTCTGTTTTTGGCTCGGTGTTAGTCTGCCTTTTTGGCATTTTCGCTTTTTGGTGGTAATTTCAATTTCTAGTTGGTTTGTTAGTTGTACTTCCGCTTGCTTTGAACTCTTTACAGGTCAGAAGGCCCACATTAGATCGCTGATCGCACGCTATAAGACATTGTCAGATCTTTTCATCATTAAAATCGATTCTCTTGCTGAATTTATGTAGCTGACATCACCTAATGGGACAAGGCCCCGTTTTTAGTTTGGCTTGATAGGTAAGTTTGGGGATTGCATTTATCTTCAGGAAAGTAGGGCAAGATCTGAATAGTTGATCAGATGTGACCAGTTCTGCTCCTGAGATTTCTAGGGACTATCTAGAAATAGAAAATTTTCTGTTTTCTTGGAAATTTTCCTTAAAAACTAGAAAAATTTGTTTAGAAGCCCACTGGTTTTCCAATTGAGAACAATTTTTCATTTTTCCCTACTCTTTTGGAAATTTTGGAAACCGTTTTCTAGAATTTTCCACGTTTGCGTTCTCTACAAGTTTCTTCTTGTTTTCTCTTGCGCTCGATTTTCTTCTCTCTCTTTTTCCTCATGCCACCCTTTATCTTTCTCTCATGTTCTCACAACCGTGCCATCAATTCTAACTTTAAACCCATAACCCACTCTTGACGGCCGAGAACGCATTCAAGACCGTGCAAGTTGTTTAACGACACTAATCTTTGAGTAATGTAATAGAGTGTGCTTTTGGCGTACTTTAGTCTAGGTTTCCAATTTTTACAGCGATATCGAACCATCTACTTAGGCGACAAAAGTTAATTCCAATAGTGTGTAAATGAGCAACAAAGCAAGTACATTTTTTTACTTTGTATGGTAGAGAAGGTGTGGTGATCCGTAATGAAAACAATATTGTAAAAGTTAGTATATTGTATGTGTAGGTTATATTTGTATCATACAACAACGAAGTACTATTTTTCTTTCTGTGTGATTAAGCAGTATGAATAAGTGTATTTGCACTTTAAAATTATGAATCAAAAAGTGTTACTTATACCCAAACAAATATCCGAATTTTCATGATTTTATTATACGGATATTTTTCGGATCAATTAGCCTAATTGCTCGGGTTGGGTTCAAAATTTAAATTATTGGATTTTTCAGATTTGCGAGTATTATAATTCTTATAATTTTCATGTCTTAGAAAATTGAAAAATTGAAATCACTTGAAAGCATTTTCTGTTTCTCTATTTGAAAATTCTTAATAATTTTCCACTTCTTTCTATCAAAAAAATAATTTTCCACTTCTAAACATGTTTTCCATTAAGGAAAATTGGACAAGAAAAGTGAAAACTGTTTTATGCTTTTAAACATGGCCCTGGAGTCCCAAGTAGATATTTAAAATAGGCCTGTAATATATATTAACATTCTTTTTAGTAACATAAATATTAATTGAATAAATTATAGAATAAAAATTTAGGTATGTGTTAAAATAAGGGCCATACCATTTAGGGGCTCCAGATGGCCACTTGTGTTGCCTGGGTTTTGACTGGCCTTGGAAGCGACTGTTCTTTTTTTATGTTTTTTTTTTTTGGGAATTGAAGTAAGTGACTTAATTAAATATCAAGAGTGAGATCTGGTGAATACCTGGAAAAGTAAATAAGTTTTGATCTGTAAGAAAAAGAAGAAATAAAAAGAGTTGGTTGGCTGCATCTGATTTCTTAACATTAAAGACAAAGCAGAGTCCTTTGCAACTTGGTTGTCGTCAGTTTAAATTGATCAGTGTTTAGACAAAGCATGAGCGTGTATGTTGGGTGGAAAGCTTGCATAGATAGTACAGACCCCGAAATGACTTGTGACTTTATGATGTCGATAAATTGCAACTTTGCGCTGTAATTTCTATAATCTCTCAGACGCGCTTTATGTGTTCTCAGACAAAAGGCATTCATCTTGCTGTAGTTGAGCAAGGATTTGGATTATAGTTTGAGATAAAATAAGAAGAAATCACACTTCAGTTTCTTCTGCGTGGTTTTATCTTTTTGGTCCTTGTTACAGCTCTACTGCAGCATATATAACCTAAATTAGGAGCTGCTGAAGGACATCTGAAGTCGATCTTGGGCGATAATATGCCATAGCCTTTTTTTAAATGGACCTTCCAATAAGCCCTTTCCTTTGGTTTTTTTTTTTTTTTTTTTTTTTTGGGGGGGGGGGGGGGGGGGGCCGCCCTCGGTGTTTGTAGATAGCCAATAAACTGCACAATGTTTTAGGGCCTATTTGGTGTTGTATTTTTGTAGCTTTTGGTTGTTGAGAAGTTAAAATCTTGGTTTTGAAAATGATTTTTTTCTTACTTTTGTTTTTCTGATTTTTGCTTTATGGTTGGGCGCCCTTCAAAAGCAGCCTTCCTACAAGTTAGGGTAGGGGTGTAAATGAGCCGGGCTCACGCGCCGGCTCGTAATAAAGCTCGGCTCTTTTTGAGCTCGAGCCGAGCCGAGCCGAGCCGAGCCGAGCCGAGCCCGAGCCTAGCGAAGCTCGAGCTCGTAGGTTCGCGAGCCTAGGTGAGCCTTTTTTATTATAGTATATTTGCTTAAATATTGCTCAATAAAGCCATATTAGAGCCTAAATGAGCCGAGCTCGAGCTTAAACGAGCCCAAACGAGTCTATATTGATCTTAAATGAGCTGGAATATTGCAAGCTTAATGCGAAGCTTGCCTATCTTATATCGAGCCGAGCCGAGCCGAGCCGAGCCGAGCCGAGCCCGAGCTTTTAACAAGCCGAGCTTGAGCCTGAATTTTTAAAGCTCGGCGAGCTTCGAGCCGAGCCCGAGCCGAGCTTAATGGTAACGAGCCAAGCCTCAAGCCTAGCAGGCTCGGCTCGGCTCGGCTCGGCTCAAATACACCCCTAAGGGTAGAGGGTTAAAGTTGCATGCATCTTACCCTTGCCAAATCCTGCCTTGGCGAGAGCCTCTTTGAGGCACTAGGTTTGTTGGTTTTCTAATTTCATGTTTTACTCAAACTTGGAAGAAACTCCAAAAAAACCAAAACTCAAAAAGATCAGACCTAGTTCTTACTTTATCAAAAGTCAAAAATTATAAATGGATAACCATATTAAACAGGCCATGCAGGCATGCACAACATTCATGACGAATTTGTATGTACTTCTGGCCAGTGTTGAATGCGCATCTTGGTTTCTGTCATATTGACACGCAAACATTCATATTTACGAAATGGAGAAGGAAATGTTCTGTTGTTTCTATGGTGTAATGTTTTTCCTCATTGCCTAGGGCTTGTTGCACAAGCTAGAAATCTTGAAGGCAATTAGTTGACGTCAGGCTGTGTAATCAACTATAACTGTATATGTTTTCTCTTTGAAGTCTCGTTATTGGTATAGTTCTAGGCTACACACTAATGTTTTCACATTATATGAAATCATTCTAGATCTGTCAGATTTTCTGAGATACTGTCTAGTCGAATAGCATTCATACAAGGGAAAAAAAACGAAGAGAATGTATAATTTTTATGTTGCGAGTAGGGATGTTCACCAGTTTAAATTGAGACTACTGTTTGATTGGACTAAAAAGTAGTGAAGGTCCAAACATTAGACCAAGTAGCGAATGTAAGAATAACAAGTACTGTCTGGTCTTATGGCATGACCTGGTTGGGTCTGGGTTCTTGGTCCAGTGTGGTGCTGGATATTTCCAATATGTTATTTGGTCTAAAAACCCAAATTGTTTGTTGAAATCCTTATGTTATGACCGCAATCGTTAGTAATGTCAACACGCAATTCTACAAACATACATTTCCCAAGTCAATTAACGGCACAGTTTTTTTATTGTCCCAATAGTTTGGCCCGACATTATATTATTACAATGTCATATTTGTGAAGCATGGCGACATCGTGTGACTCTATTTCACAATTTTGTAGATAACTATGTCAGCAGTAAGGGAATGGGCCGCCTCTCAGAACAGTAAACTCTTAGAGGTTCGCTTTTCTTTCATTTATACCTTTGAGATTTCCACTTTGGAATAGTGTCATGATTAACTAAAGTGAGGAGATTGATAATGTTCTCAGGCTGTTGCTGTAAATAACTTGGGCAAGTGGAAGACCGCAACGCAAATGACTGCATTGACTATTCTTCTTGCTATCCGAGACAGCAGGTAGACTCGTTTTCACCCCTTCACGTTTCTTTATTTCGTACACATCTCCTTCATTCTGCAGCAGCAACTACAACAATTTAAGCGTTTTCCCACTGTGGGGTTGATTTATACACAGATTTCTGGTAGACGGCTTAAAGGTTGTTGCGTAGCGGATTTTAACCGAGTCTTTTAGGGGTGTAAATGAGCCAAGTTCAGACAAGCACCCCGTCGTTCGAACTCGAGCTTGAAAAGGCTTATCAAGCTTGAGTGCGAGCTGAGTTTTTATTGAGCTTTTGAAACGTTGCTCGTGCTCCGTTCCATAAGATATTAGTGTGTTTGATTCTCAGTTCTATAGCTTAATTGAGTCGAGCAAAGTTTGTTATCGAGCAAATTTGAGTAGATAATCAAGCTGAGCTTACTATTGAGTCAAGGTCACTTCCAAGCTAAGCTGTTTGAGTTACTATCGAGCTGTTATCGAACCATTTAGTGCTAATACCTACATGGACGAGCCGTTAATGAGTTCTTTAACGAGCCACTTATCGAGCCATTATGGAATCCTCATCAAGCTGTTCAGGAACATATGCAAGTCGGGTGTCTCCTGTTCAAACTTGACTTGTTAAGTATATCGAACCTCTCAATGAGTTATTGGGTTCCAAAACGAACATGAACAAACCCTACTCGATTTCGAGCATAAGCAGAATTTTTTGTTCGTTTACATCCCTAAGTCTGAAACAGTGGTACTTTTGGTAACTTCTCATTCCATTTTTGCAACCGTCAGATTTAAAAAGCAACTCTAAAATAGCCCAATTTACGTGATGCCTGTGACAAACGCTCTGAGGAACCATGGCGGGATCTTAAACTTTGAATTGATTCTGTCACTACAGGGATCAAAATAAGCCACGAAGAACCCATGAATGAGGAGTGGGAAGAAGAAAGAATTTTATACTTGAGAGATGGAAAATGCACTATAAATGATCTTATTTTTTATAAGCTTTGACGAAAAAAGATTTTCTTTATCTTATGCTTCAAGATTTTCTTTGCGCCATTGCTTATTCAGCATGCTAGTTTATAACGCAATCTTTTGATTGTGATTTTACTGACCATATTTGCAAAAATTGGCAGTCTTTCTGGATCAGAGACTGCAGTTGCTTCTGGTGTTACCTTGCTTTACATTTCAGCAGGGCTTGCTGTATGGTCACTTGTTGTATATATGGGTAAAATCTGGAAAGTCTTATTGAGATAGCATCTTCCAGTCACTTCATCGGTTGTAAACGCATTTGATACCTCGAGCTCAGTTCCCCAGGGCCAAGTATTCTATACATTTTGCAGTTTTGGCGATTAACATAACGTAACGTCAGCCCTTCTCCCGCATCATTGAAGGTAACGTTAATGTCCATCATACACAAAATTTCTAGGGAGGGAATTTGAATGATACATTCTCAGACGATCTAACGTTGTAAAACACCGGTTCTTCGTAGATAGAGAAAGAGCCTGCCAATAGGGTCCCAAATGATGCGTGTTCTCTCTTATCATAGGACCGGTATTAACGCCATGTGGGTCTCGAGAATTTCGCATTCCGGTAACCATTTTGGCCTCCTTATAGGAGATGTAAACCTAGATCTAATTGCTGAATGATTATGAATTTATGAGTGTTGATTTCCATGACCTTCCATTGCTTTTAACATCGAGGTTAAATGCTTAATGTTTCTATTTACAAGGAAATTTATGACTTTCTAATTGGTAGGTTTTGGTTTTTGAGAAATCATATGGGTATGTCTAGTATCCCATTTTGTTTGTAGTTTGTTGTTTTTAGATGCTAGAGATTAGGGGTAAATGATCGGATCTGCTAGCGAGTAGTTCGTGAGTAGCTCAAATAAAACTTGATTCGAACTCGAATTAGATACTTGATTAATAAAATAGTGCAACTAGTGAACTACTCGGTTCAATACTCGATTAAATACTTGACTTGATACTCGAATTAGTACTCGACTCCTATTAAGTAGTTCTTGTGTATTATTTTCTATTGAAATGGATGGTTTGTGATTAATGGTAGAATGAAAGAAGTTTGAATTTGTTGTAAAGGATGGCATGTTACATTTATAGTGGAGTGAAAGAATCTTGTATTTGGTTTGCTTGTATTTTTTAAAACTTAGGTTTTGAAGCATATTTGTTCTTAATATATCAGCGATTTATGGTTTTTTATGTTAAAATATAATGTGGGCGGTAATTGAGTATAACTAATGTTCGAGTGTGTGGAATAATATTATAATCATAATGGAGCTAATTTGTTGAATGTTCATAATGTTCGTATGCACAACAAACGAGTACTCGAATCGAGTCCAGTACTTGAATAGTTAATTGAGTTCGAGTTTGAGCAAAAATAACTGCTTAAATCCAGTTCGAGTATGAGTTTGGGTGCCCGAGTAGTTAATCGAGTTCGAGTCGAGTATTGAGATACTCGGCTTGACTCGACTCGATTACACCCTTTAGAGATTGTAGTTAAGAATCGGTTTTTTTTTTTTTTTTTTTAATTTTGGTTTCTTTTTTTTTTTTTTTTCTAGTTTGACTTGAAAATAAAAACAAAAACCAAAATTAGGGAATATATATATATATATATATTTATATATTGGAAGCCCTTCTTAGTTTCTCAAAGACCAAATGCTCTAGAAAATGATACTAAATAGACTTTGACTTTTAGAAATGATTTTTCTCGGGTTTTGATTTTTTGATTTTTAATTTTTCTTAGTTTGAGTGAAAATAGAAAGTGGGGGAAAAAAAAAAGACAATAGTTATTTTAAAAGATGTTTTTAGCTTTCAAAAATCAAAACCAACGAGCCGAAAATGACACTATATTTAGTTTTGTTTTATTATTTAGATTTATTGATATTGTAATATATAAAATTGGGTACTTTGAGTTCTAAAATTTCTCATATGTACCCTGGCTGGAGTCCAATCAATTTTCACTGAGAAACAGTAATGTAGAGCATGTTTGGAAAAAAAAAAAAAAAAAAAAAGTCTTTCTCCTCATTTATTTTTCATTTTATGTTTTAATGTGATTTTTTTTTATCAAATAATGTGATTTATTTCTTATGAATTTTTGGGTTATTTACGTTATAAATTCATATATTCAATTCATTATATCAATTTGGCCATAATTGTTTCAATTTAATCTCTATACGATTTATATTTTTTTAATTTAGATTTAGAGTAATATTTACATTCAATTGGCGGCAGAATTTTAATGGTGAGCCTCAAGTGCATTAAAATTGGGATAGCAGGTTAGTTTATATAGGGTATTTGCATTTGAAACGTCCAAACTATTAAAAGTTTTGTGATTAACATAATTTTAGCTTCATTATAAGAACTGAATTGAAACAACATAATTTCTATGAAGAATTGATATAGTAAAAAAGGGATGAGATTGTCATATAAATAAAATTTAAGAAATAATTTAAAAATATAGTAAAAATTTATAAAGAAATATTATCTCAATAGCATGGAAACAAACAAAAAAAAAAACAATAATAAAGTAGAACCAAGCATGGTGCGAATCACGCTTTTTTAAGACGGCTTTTATGCTCCTCTGAGTTGAATCCAATGTAGTAGGTATACAGTGCGCCGTTTCTAGGATAAAACGCTCAGTAATAACTATCACTCTTGGATCCTGCATTGATTAAAAAGGCCAAAACTACACCATAACACACCTTAACCGAAATAAATTAAAAATGGGAGAAATACTAGTAGAGAGGAAGACATTAGAATTGTTATTTTTTTGTATGCATCACATTTGACAAACTTATCCTCAATACGTTGTCAGAGTAAAGGACGAATTCTCGATTCGCCAAGTATGCTTGCCAATGTCTCAAAGCTCTAACCAATGCATAAAATTCCAAGTCATACGTGGAGTAGTTTAACCTGCTGCCGTCCAATTTCTCATTAAAGTATGTGATTGGCCTCCCGTGTTGGCTGAGAACAACGCCAATACCAATCTTGGACGCGTAAGTGTGCAACCCAAAAGTCTGTTGGAAGTCAGGGAGTGCTAATACGGGAGCTGTTGTCAGCTTCTCTTTGATCTTGGCGAATGCTGCTCGGGCTTGCGGTGTCCATACAAAAGTGCTCTTCTTCATACACTCTGTGATTGGTGCCATGATTGAGCTGAAGGCTGGAATGAAGCGCCTATAGAATGACGCCAACCCATGAAAACTCCTCACCTCGCCAATCGTCTTTGGTTCTGGCCAATCCCTGATGGCCTTGATCTTACCATCATTAGCTGAAATCCTTGGACACAACGAACCCAAGGAAGGTTACTCGGTCCTTCATAAATTCGCACTTTTGGAGCGTGGCAAATAAGCACTAGTTTCTCAAAATTTGAAGTACCTCTCGGAGATGGCGAAGCTAATCTTCCTGATCTCGACTGAAGATGAGGATTTCATCGAAGTATACAACCACAAATTTTCCAATGAATGGGCAAAGGATCTGGTTCATGAACCTCATAAATGTACTCGGAGTATTGGATAGTCCAAACGGCATGACCATCCACTCGTAAAGTCCTTCTCTTGTCACGAATGCTGTCTTCCACTCATCTCCGGGCATAATGTGGATTTAATGATACGCACTCTTGAGATCGAGCTTAGTAAACACCTTGGCGCACTGAAGCTGGTCTAGCAAATCATCAAGCCTTGAAATTGGGAATCTGTAACGTACCATGATCTTATTTATGGCACAGCTGTCCACGCACATTCTCCATGACCCGTCCTTCTTTGGCGTGAGCGAAGCAGGTACTACACACGGACTCAGGCTCTCTCTAATGAACCCCTTGGCGAGGAGTTCCTCAACCTGGCATCTCAATTCTTCGTGTTTGGTAGGGCTCATGCGGTAGTGAGGGCGGTTGGGCAAAGGGGCACCAGGCATCAAATCGATGCGGTGCTGTACATCCCTCAAAGGCGGTAGTGAAGCTGGGAGCTCTTCTAGAAAGACGTCAGCATATTCTTTCAATAGTGCTTCAATCTCCCTTGGTAGCTCCCTGGAGACAACAATACACTCTTTACCAATCAAAACAAATAATAGCTTGGTTTCGCCAACTTCCTTGGCGAACATTGCATGACCTTGGACATTCGGGGGCTTGGCTGAAGGAGCTATTGGCCTCTCCTCTCTCCTCGGATGTAGAACTGTCTCAACCCCTCGTGAATGAATGTGTAAGTATTCTTCCATCCATCATGTATAGCCTCTCGGTCAAATTGCCAAGGACGCCCAAACAATAGGTGACATGCATCCATCATCACCACATCACACCAGACACTTTCTTTGTACTTAGGACCAATAGAGAAATGGACAAGATGACGCCTTGAGACCGTCACCCGATTTCCTTTCTTTAGCCAAGAAAGTTTGTATGGATGCGGGTGTGCCTCTATCTTCAACCCCAATTTTGTCACGACAATCTTGGAAATCACGTTCTCGCAGCTATTCGAATCAATAGCCATGAGATATACCTTGTCGCCAATATTGCAAGTTGTTTGAAAGATGTTGTTCTGCAGCCAGCTATCTCCGTTCTCATCTCTTGGCGTGAAACACGCACGCCTAACAACAAGTCCCAAATGCGGTCCCTTAACCTCAACGATTGTCTCTTCTTCTTCTTTCCTTGGCTCCTCGATGAGAAGGGCCTTTCCCGGTCTATCTTCCTTACGGCAGTTCGAAGATTGGTGTCCTACTTCCCCACATTTAAAGCATCGAATTCTGGAAGAACCCGCCAAGTACTGGTTGACTTACCTGAGAGTGTTGGCGGGTGGGACTCTCATTGGAGCACTTGGATTCGGCATGGCCTGGGTGTGCTGTCTTCCCCCAGTTGGTGTGGCCCAGGTCCCGCCAATAGGACGCCGTCTCTGCTGTCTCTCCACTTGCGCAACTCTTTGAGTGGCTTTGGACACAATGAAGATGTCAAACATATTCAGGACATCTTGTATGCTCTCTTTTAATCCGCTAATGTATCTATCAACCAATTGTTCCCCTGATTCCGCCAAGTCATTCCTGGTGATCAAAGCATGGAACTCAGACATATACTCCTCCACGGTTTTTGAACCTTGGCGAAGGCTCTATAGGCGCCGGTACATTAAACGGGCATGGTTGTGAGGCAAGAAGGCGCCTTGCAAATGCTTCTTCATCTTCTCCCACGATTCAATCCTAGCTTTGCCTTGCCAGAGCTGGATCTGTTTCTACTAGTGCCACCAGGCGGCTCCCATTCTACGAAGGCACGTAGCAACTAGTGGCGCCTGCTTTCATTCTGGGATCTCCCAAAACTCCAAGACCTCCTTAACAGCAACAAGCCAATCAAGGAACTCTTCCGGAAGTCCTCCCCCATTAAATTCCGAAATCTCAATCCGAAATCCAGTTTCCCACCTCCTGTCTTCGTGGTCGTTGTGGTCACCTCCATTGCGCGGCTGGCGCCTCAACCTAGGCTCCGAGAAATCGTCGTCATGGAATTGGTTAAGGAAAGGATCATCCACATCTCCACCATTAATGCTTGGTGGAGGGTGGCGTTGGGGCCTAACTCCGTCCGGGACGTTAAGATTTGCCCCGAGTTGGATCAAGCATCGCTCGACTCACCAGAATATCTCTTCAAGTTCCTCAAATCTCTTCTCATGTTGCTGATGTCGGTCACGGTCAATAACTTCTTCAACGGTGGCGTTCCTTTGTCGTCTAGGTGCCATCGTTCTTCAAGAAGCGTTTCTGCGCTCCGATACTAACTGATGCAACACGTGATGGAAATATGGGCTACGAAAAAGTTAAACAGCCTTCCCTTTGAATTTTATTAATGAAAATATTAAAATTACAAAGAAGTGATAGAACTCAAATTCTCACATATTGAGAAACGAGAAAAAGTTAAACAATTTGAGATTTTAATTGGAAAAACTGACTAGCTAAATCCTAAGTCTTCCTTTATATAGAGGGAGAAAAATAAATTAAAATTCAAAAACAAATCCGAGCTAAATCGGAAATAAAATCACTTAAATTGGATAAAATCATATCTTTCCTAACTAATCTTAAAATCTTGCCAAAACTGCCCCTAGATTATCGTGAATGTTGGAACGGCCGAGATCTTCCAAGATTCACTCGTAGACGCTAGCCCCTTGGCGTTACCGCCAAGCTACACTTCAACTCGGTGCCGCCAAGTTGCCCCTTACCCCCGGTGACGCCAAGTTATGCCTCCCTGCTGCATCACAAAATATATTGGAATTCGATTTCCATCTCTTTCCGTTATCAAAACTGCACTTATTGTGTCATCTAATGCTGAAATGTACATGTATAGCTCTTCTCCTTGATTAGACTTTGCCATTATAGGGAGGCTAGCAAATGTTCCTTCAATTGTTGAAATGCTTGTTTCACATTATCCATTCCAACAAATTGCTTTCCTTTTCCATAATGCTTAGAAAAATGGCAAGGCCCTATCTTCGGATCGACTAATAAATCTGTTCAATGACGCTAGAGATCCCATGAGTTTTTGAATATCCCGGGGTGTTTTTAGAGTCCCCATTTTAACTATTGTCTTTACCTTTGCCGGCTTAACTTATATTCTTCTTAAACTGACGATAAAACCTGGAACGTTTCCTTCGGGAATGGAAAAGGTGCATTTAATCGGGTTTAAGCGCCTCTTAAATTGTTTAACTGTTTCCAACATTTCCCTATGATCTTTCACATGGTCAATTGTGTATGGTGTTTTAGCTATCATGTCGTCAAAGCCTCTATATTTCTCCCAATTTGGGGGGAAAATACACGGTTGATAAGACGTTGGTAAGTAGCTCCTATGTCTTACAATATGAAGAGCATAACCTTGTAACCGTGAGTGCCTTCATTAGTCGAGAAGGATGTTTTTCTTTCGTCGTCTTGGTCCATGCCAATTTGATGGTTCCCGGAAAATGCATCCATAAAACTAAAAAGTTTGTTTCTTGCCATTGATTCAACTAACATGTCAATCTTTGGCAAAGGGTATGAATCTTTGGGGTAGGCTTTATTTAAATCGGAAATCTACGCACATTTGCCAACTTCCATTGGGTTTTTTACCAACGCCACATTCGCCAACTAATCTAGGTATAATACCTCTCCTATGAATCCTGCCTTTATGAGCTTTTTTACTTCTTTTTTCATTGCTTTAGTATGCTCAAAGAAAAAATTTCACTTCCTCTGCTTTATAGGTATTTTTCTTGGCAAAACATTAAGTTTGTAGCATATTATCTCTTTGTCTATTCCTAGAATTTTGTCAGTAGAGAAAACCAAGATTTCTTGATATTGAATTAATAATTGATGAATTTGTCTTTGTATTTCCTCATTAGCCCATGCCCCAATCTTCACGATTTTCCTAGGTTCAAGTTCTATTTCCACTTTTTTCTAGGATCCGCTTTGTCGAGGAAGCCGATTAGATCCTTACCATTGTTCTTCTCAGGTTTTAGCTCGGGAAGAGGTTGAGCTTGGGAATAATAGCATTCTCATGCCATTTATTGGTTTCCTTTTATGGACATGAACTCTCCTTTTTAGATTAAAACTTTATGACTAGGTGATATGTCAATACTACAGCTCGTAGTGCATTTAACACTAGGCACCCTATGATGGCGTTCTATACCGAGTGTGTATTGACCACCAAGAATTATGCAGCCATTGTTTGTCCCTATTCCTTATTTCTTAGGCAAGTAGCTAGAGTTATTCTTCCCATTGGGCGAATGGGCTCTCCTGTGAATCCAATAGGTCTCCTAGTAGGTCTCCTAGTCGTTCAAAGTAGTGAAGGAAAATAATGTTAACAGAACTTTCTTGATCAACTAACACTCAGTGGATGATGAAATTTCCAATTTCAATGGAGATGACCATGGGATCTCGGTGCGAAGCCTTCGTGTTTCCAAAATCTTCCTCGGAGAGCTTGATACGGGATGTTTTCTTAGCTTTTTTGCTATGTGCTTTTCATACACTGAGTTTTGACTTACATTGTCATCTCTTTGATACATGGTTGCAATTATGTGTTCAGGTGCATCAATTCCCTCTTCAGAAGTTTTCGGAATTTGCTTAAGAGGATTCTTCTTAGTGTTTTTATATCCATAAATTCTTCCAAGCCTCCCTTTTTTCCCTAATTCCTCCATCTTGTTTTTAAGTGCATGGCACTCATGAATTGTATGTCCTTGTATTTTGTGATGTTCACACCATTTTTTGGGATCAGATTTCGAGGGCGCATCTTTCTTAGGCTCCATTTTTTGTACCTTGGGTTTCCATTTAACTTTTAAGGAGTAATTTTTAGGATGTTCGCCATTAAGCTAACTTTTTTTTTTTTTTTTTTTGAGGTATGGGAGCTGCTAGTTCTTACTTTCTTTGTAGGAAAGGTCTTGGTTTCACGAGATCCATGTGGTTTCTGGGAGCCTATGTCTGGGGTATTCCGGTTTAGTCATTATATCTTCAGTTGCTATGTATTTGTTGGCTTTAACCTATAAGTCAAATGGGATGTATGGTTCAAAGCTTAGTCTACTATAGTATTTCCATTAATTGTAAAATGTCTTCTTTAATTGAGGGTTCAATCGCAAGACACCTTATGCATAATGGCTTCCTTTTATTTCGATATGATGTAAATTTTTTATGAGAATCTATTTATTTTGAAAATGGTGGGGAATTGTTGGTACAACAACAACAACAACACACCCAGTGTCTCAAGGGTTCCCGCCTAAGCGGGGTCTGGGGAGGATGAGATGCACGCAGCCTTACCCCTTCACGGTGCTATCCTGAAGGAGGTTGTGTCCCTAGCCCTTGACCCTAAAAATAACGAGTAAAAATAAAGTAAAAGTGAAAGGTAAAAGTAAAAGAGTAAAAAGTAAGTAAACGCAGAAAGATAGAGCAACAAGAATGCAACATAGCAACAAGCAGCAAGAAACCAGCAACAATACCACTTGCAATCAAGTAAGCAGCAATCAACCACATGTAATGCGAAAGCCTAGGGCTCTATGCACTAGTTTCCTCCATCTTAAACCACTACATTAAGTCTACCTATTCTAACACGCCACTGTGCTTTATTTAAGGCGATCTTATTTAGGTTCAGTTGGGTGAGTCTATGTCTACTCGTCTACATCCAGCTTTTTTTTGGCCTACCTCTACCTCTCCTCCCATGCGTAATATAAAGTTGTTTGCGTCTCCTAAAAGGGGCTGTGTTCGGTCTCCTCCTAACATGTTCAAACCATTGTAAACATGACTCCCTCAACTTATCCTCAATTGTTGCCATGCCTAACTTGCTTCTTATAACATCAATCCTAATATTACCCCTCCTCATGTGTCCACACATCCACCGCAACATCCCCATCACCACTATCTTTAACTTCTGCAGGTGTTGCCGTTTAACTGGCCACACATCCACCGCTACTGTCTAATAGTATTCTCCCTTTAACTTCAACAGAAATTTCATGTCGCAAAGTGTCTCAAAAGCCATTCTCCACTTACGACATCCTACTTTAAAGTAGTTGTTGACATCCTAATCAACTCCGCCATTCTGCTACACTATGGACCCAAAATATTTGAAACATTCCTTTTGCGGTATGCATTCCGACCCAATCATCACATCATCTATGCTTCACCTTGATGAGATACTGAACTTAAACTACATATACTCGATTTTGGATCTATTGAGCCGTATTCCTTTAAATTCCAAAGCGCTTTTCCAAAGCTCCAACTTCTCAATTACTTCTACCCGCGACTCACCCACTAGGACTATATCATCCACGAAGAGCATGCATCAAGGCACGCCTCCTTGAATGTGCCTAGTGAGCTCGTCTATAACCAAAATAAAAGTTTGTTGGTGTATTTTTAAAATAAGTAAAAATATAAATTGGTATATTTTGGTGAAATGGTGTGTCTCTTCATGTGAAGAGACATGTCTCTTCCAAGAGCCATTTGGGACATCTATATAAATCCCACTAAATCAAGTTTAAAGTACTTAGAAAAAAGAAACACTTGAAATTCAGATCGTTCTCTTCTCTTCTTGTCTCGAAGATCGTTCCTTTCTGTACTTTTACTTCACTTTGTTTTTGGTTTCATTGTATCCTCAAGACTATTTCGGTATCCACGAAATAAGTCTTAAGAAAAGTGGTTCGCTACACGCCTTGAGGCTATTGATTGTTTTTAGTATCAGTTTTACAAATTTCCCTAACAATGAGAACTTCACTTCCTGTGACCATTGGACATGCCTCTTGCTTAGCAAAGCTAACTGAAGCTTCAATTGAGGCCATGACCAAGCAAAAAAAATTTCCGTTCAAGTTTCCATCCTTGCTCCATATTGATGTAATTTCAAAATAAAGTATTTTGAATGTGTTTTGACTTGAGTATGGTGTATGTCAACCTATGTAATAGTGTGTGTCGACCCATGCAATAGTGTATGTCAACATATATGCACTTGAAATGCTCACTGGAAGGTGTGTGCCAACACGCAATTTTATAAAAACTTCAGTGCCTAGATTTTTAGGGCTATGTGTCGACACACAGCTTCAACATACTAGGCAGTTTTTGCCAAGTTTTTTGTGACATTTGGGAATATGTTTTTTGGCTTTTTGGAAGGGTTGTATCCCTTCCCAAAAGACACTTATTCATTTATATAAAGCCCCACCAAATCATATTAAAGGGACTTGAAGAATCACTTGTAAAATTCATATTATTCTCTATTTCTTTCATCACGAAAATCCGTCCTTCCTATATTCATTCTCTCCTCGTATTGTGGTTATTATTGTATCCCCGATACTATTTTGATAAGCCCAAAACAAGTCTTCGGGAAAGTGGTTAGCGACCTGCCTTAAAGCCTATTTGATGATATCTGTTTTGCTGATTTTTTCTAACACTCCCTACACCTATACAACAAATAAATTCCAGACATTAGCATCACCTTAAGTAAATCAACTATGAAATCCACCAATAGTGTAGCCAAACCCTTAGGCAACTAGGCGCAATTTCAAAATTCATTAGGCCTTCGAGGATATTAACACCAACAGAAATGAAGGAGAAGAGGGTTAAGGGGAAATGCTAACTTGGTTATGAGATTTACTCTCCAAGACATAGGTGTAAGAGGAAGGGACCCAATTATTCATTGTTGAGGTAAGGGATGAAGATGAGGACGTCGAAGTATTGACCATATATTCTGGGGTTGTGGAAGAACTAGTAGAACAATCTCATGTTCATATTTCAGGACATGCAATCACTGGCCTTCCTAACTTCAATACATTAAGGGTCACTGGGGATTTCAGGAAGAAACCTTACAGAATCTCATCGATAGCAGCTCAACATATAATTTCATTGATGTGTCCCTCGCTTCAAATTGAGCTGCCAACTACATAAAATGGCACCTATAGCCATGTCAGTAGCCAATGGAAGCAAAATGGTGTGCTCCTTATGCTGTAATTTCTCTTGGACCTTGCAAGGGATACCTTTCATTGTGGATTTTATATTACTTCCATTGAGCGGATGTGATTTACTCTTGGATATCCAATGGTTATCTATGTTAGCGGGACATCCAATGTAACTTTAGTCAGTTGAGAATGAAGTTCAGGGTGGAAGGATAAAGCGTTGCTTGAGAGGTGCTATTTGATATGTTTTAAAAGTGTGTTTTAAAACTGTCTACTCGCAAGCACACGAGATCATCGTAGCTTTGTCGGGTATACAGGTCATATTCACATGGAATCATGTTAAGTTAGATTTAGTGATTAACGAGGGGTTTGAATTTTTGGGTTTTTGTTGTTTGAATAAATTGTTGGCTAAATTAATAAAGCTGAATATTAAGTAAAGGCGTCACTTCAATTGAGGTTAGTTTAGGGAGGGAATTTAGGGTAACCTTACACGTATCCCGTCATTATGTTTTACTTATGACGATAATTTGAAAGACTTAGGCTACAAGGTCTAAGCCTGGGTTAATATATAAATTAAGGCTTAAGGTAATGAACTAGTCTAAAGGTGTAACCTATCTTAGCACTCTAAGTGTAGCATAGGTTATCTCATTAGCACTACTTAATTCCTTTAATTGATATAAAAGATTGGGTTCGGGGTTGGGTACAACCTCAACCCTGACCACGCGTGAAATCCTGTTATGTTATGGTCTATGCTACAAGCACAAGACTAATCACTGCAATGTTGAAAATCTAGTCATGGCTATAAGCACACATACAAAAATATCCAACAATCATGAAGAACTCCCCACAGGGGTGCGTATATAACATAACTAAACCAATCGTCAAAAGTATAATATAAATCTGGGATACGGGCAGCTACCCGCCCTTCATCCCTAAACTAAAAATGTTTACTCCTCCATGGGATCATAAAATCCAATAAAGAAAATAATAATGATAAAACTAAGGATTTGCAGACTCCCCCAATGGATGTTGATGTTGATCCTTGCTTTGATTCTCCCAATACTCCGACCACCTGCACTTCGGCGTTTGAGAACCCTTTGGATCTCGTAGTGGCTTTGGGAAGGAGAGGATGAGAGTAAGCGTGGCAAAATATCCCTAAAAAAGATTAGGTTTTCGATATTTAAAGGCGGTGGCGTGTGCTGCATTCAGCGTGCGGCCCCTGTGTCTGGCCCCCTCCGGTCGTCAACATATATATATATATATATATATATATACATGGTGAATATCAAATGAGAGCATTTGACTATGGTGAGATATGAGAGATTAAATCTCAGCCATTGAATTCAAAATGAAGGGCTGAGATTGCACATATAAAAATGCCCTAAAAACTCTCTATCTCTTCTCCTCTTTATATGTACAATCTCAGCCCTTCATTTTGAATTTAATGGCTAAGATTTAAGCTCTCATATCTCACCATAGTCAAATGCTCTCATTTGATATTACCCCTTATATATATATATATATATATTAATCCACTAGACTTATTTGGGTTACCGAATTATGACCCGATTGGTCCTTTTTCGCACATGTGGTCGGATTTCTCAAAGCAGTCTTCAAATATGCCCCAATTATGCTTGATTTTGTCTCTTTACTACCTTTGTTTGCTCTGTTGTACTCCAAGTCTAAAAGTACTTATATTGCAACAAAAACGCACGTATAAAAGCAGAATATGTCACAGGAATGAAGAATAAAATATGTAAATATAAGATGCATCAACATCCCCAAACCCACTCCTTGCTTGTCCTCAAGCAAGATTCAACTTAAACTAGCAAATGATGGAAAAATTTAGCCAAGCATGCAATAGTAAGAATAACTTGTGAAAACTATTTTCCAATCATATTTGAAGGTATACCTGAGAGTAGAGAATCTTTATGTGATGTTATTATTATACTGGTTCTAACTCGAATCTCGTAATTCAAGTTTTTTTACTAGTATGTGAGCGTAGAATTTCTCTCCCCTTTGTCTTATTTCAAATCCTCTAAATTTAAGACGAATAGAGAGAATAATAGAAGGAATCAGCTGTCCTAATCTTTCACCTCTAATCAATAGTGAAATCAAAAGGCTTCTTTTTTTTTTTTCTTTTTTTTCCATTCATACATGTCTCCCTCAGACCTATGTAGCGAGTTTTCGGCCGCAGCTCCTGATCCAGTTGGCTCAAGATACCAGGTTTTAAGAGATCCTTACAGACTTAATGGCTCGAGTCCAAGGGATTTGTAGCCTAATCCGTTAGCACATACTCCTTTTTTTTTATTAGATATTAGTGCTTATTATAGTGACCTAAAGGGTTGATTCTTTTTAAGTTTTCCCTGTGGCCCATGTAGCAAGCTTTCGACCGGCAGTCCCGACCCAATTAGCTCAAGGTACCAGGTTTTAAGACACCCCTACGGGCTTACTTGCTTGAGACACAGGGGCTACAAGAACCAAGGAGTCACCTTTTTTTTTAGGGAATACTCAAGATAGAGAAAGAGAAAATTGATTTCAACATTGCTAAAATTAGAATGGTGGATTCCAATTCCTAAAGTTATTACCGCTATTTCAACCTAAAAAGTAGGATATGTCATAACATTAAGGGTGAAAAATAATAATCTCTCTCACGAGTTAAAAGGCAATAATACAGATTCAAAAGTCAGCTCCAGAAATAATTTCATTAGATAAATATTCTAATCATCATAGTACATCTCAAATTTGATCTTACAATAAAAATCACAAACAATTCCATGCTCATTCATGTCAAAACGTAGCTAATTTAAGCAAAATGAAGCTAAAAGGACAAACATAAGTTCACACCATACATGCTATCCTCAAACCCAAACCTTGCATTGTCCTCAATGCAAATCAACGAGAGTAAATACAAGCAAGGAAAGGAAAGGGACGACTTGAGGTATGGCATATTCAACTATGCGTGGCAAGCAAATCCAAAAAGGGAAAACAAAAATAGCAAGTTGCAATCAAAGACATAGAAGATAGAATACTAAACGGACTTGTTAGTAGTGTTAGAAATAGGGATTATACAAGTGTTTAGTAAAAGGGAAACAAAGTTAGCATGGTAGGGATAATAAAAGGACCTACAATTGAGAGAGTTCATATTGAAAAACAAATTAAAACAAAATTAAAAGTAAGTTGGGTTGCCTCCTAAGAGCGATAAGTTTAACGTCTTCAGCCGGACGCAGTTTAGAGCACAATGTCAACCAAAATCCGAGGCAGTGTCTGCCATAGAACCCAGGTTGACCCAGTAGGGATGATCCCCAAACCTAATAGTGTTTCTAGACCCGTGACTAGCAAGGAGGAAAACATTACCAGCATCGAGGTTGCAAATCTCTAGCCTACCATGTATAGGGGATGAAGTACAGCTATCGACACAGACAGGGACACTATTACAATAATCACTTTTAATAGAATCGATCTTACCCGGTTCTACCAAAGGTTCAATAGCATCAACTTTGTAGCATTCCAACTCGTCCTCAATCTCAGGGTGTCGAACAAAGTTCGAGACCTTCAATTTTCCCTTGAGATTTCCAAAAGAAACCTCCAACACCCCCGTCCTACAGTGAATCACAGCGTCGGCCGTTGCTAGGAACGGTCGACGGAGAATAATGGAAGCATTGTGCTTTTGCCTAGAAGTAGGGTCTATATCTAAGACGAGAAAATCAACAGGGAAGACAAACTTGTCAACCTTGACAAGTACATCTTCCACTACCCCACGGGGTACTCGCTCTGTCCTATCAGCCAACTAAAGTGCAACATTCGTTGGCTTATGGTCTCCTATACCCAATTCCCAAAAAACTGAGTAAGGGATGAGGTTTACACTCGCTCCGAGATCTTGCAAGGCTCTGATAGAGTAACGCTCTCCTAAGACGCATAGAACTGTAAAATCCTCGGGGTCTCAAAACTTGAGTGGGGGGCCTGATACTAAAATACTGCTCATCTTCTCGGTGAGCCGGACCTTCTTCGGGATCTGTGCTTGTGCGCGCTTCTTTTTGGTACAAAGGTCCTTGAGGAACTTAGCATACATAGGAATGTGTTCAATGGCTTCAATCAACAACAAGTTGATCTTTACGTCCTTAAACACATCTATGAGCTCAGCCTCTTTGGGTCGTCCTTCTTCTTTGTTCCTATAAGGGCCGAAGGAAAAGGGACAACGGGTTCAAAAACCCTTTCTTGTGATCCCTCCCTATTAGCAGTGGGAGGGGGAGTCACATCCTTCTCAGTTTTAACCTCAACTTCCCTAAGGTTTTCCTCTCCTGAAACCGACACAATCTGAGCTTGCTCATAGGGTTAGAACTAGTTGATCCTGTGGGGTTTGTGAGTGGTTGGGAGGGCAACCTCCCTTCCTCTATCCTATTCAATGCGTGGGCCAACTGTCCTATCTGGGTCTCTAATTTGGCAACAGATTGCCAGTGAGATCGAACCAGTTGTGTGGTGTCCTCCATAAAGTGGAGCATACGCTCCTCGAACTGTGACATAAATCCTAGAGGTGGAGGAGGAGGGTCATTTTGAGCAACATTGGAGTGAGTTCGAACATCATACCTATGCCCTCCCTAAAAAAAGAGAGGGTGCACGTTACCTACAAAGCCGGGATCTTTTTATTTCGTGGGCTGATATTGATTGACGTCCTGCTTCCATGAGAAGTTTGGATGATTGCGCCACCTAGAATTGCAGGTGTTTGAGAGCGGGTCGCTATTTTCTGAATGTCCTTGAGCTACATGAACTTGTTCCTACACGTATTCGGGGAATTGTGATGCATATAAATAATTAAGCACAGAATGACCCTCGTCCGAACAAATGTCACACGAAGTAATACCACTTGATGACTCAACTGCATTGACCATGCGTACATTAGTAGGATTCACATGCAAGTTCGTAATCTGATCCATCTTCCTACTAAGGGCGTCTAGTCTACGGTTGATGTTATCGTTGGGTGCTACTTCGTAGACACCATGTGTACCCCCTTTAACCACCCTGATAAAAGAGACTTGGTCAAGAAAGTGTTCGCTGAGGCGCTCAAATAGCATCCATGCCTCGTCCTTGTCTTGTTGGTTAAATGCTCCCCCGCATAAAGCATTAACCATTTGTTTGTTAGATGCACTGAGACCATCATAAAAATTTTACACTAGAGCCCACTTGGGAGACCCGTGGTTGGGACAGCTCCTAAGAAGCTCCTTGAACCTATCCTAACTCTTGTGAAATTGTTCTTGATCCTTTTGTTATAACTGTTAATTGCCCGCCCAACAGCCATAGTTCTAGCTTTAGGATAAAATTTGATCAAGAACTTATGTTGGAGGTCAGCCCAAGTGGTGATTTCACCTCTTGAAAGAGACTGAAACCACCTTTTGGCTACATCTTTTAGCGAGAATGGAAAAAGACGTAGTCGAACAGCATCATTTGAGACACCTTGAAAATAACAAGTTTCGTAAATTTCTATAAATGCATCAAGGTGCTCATATGTGCTTTCTATCGACTTCCCATAGAAAGTGGGAAGCATGTTGATGATCTCAAAGTTAATTTCGAAGTTTGCGTTACCCACGGAGGGTATCGTAACTCCGACGGGTGCGATGTACGTGTGGCAAATGAAGTGGTCCCCTATCATACGCGGTGCAGAGTTAGCCATTCTAAAAAATATAACTAAAACAAAAAAATAAATAAATAAGTAAAAATAAATGAACAAAGAAAAATAAATAGAAAAGTAAACTAATGAAAAATAAGTTTTTTTAGAAAAAGAAAAAAATTAAAATTAAAATTAAAAAAATAAAAATAGTAAAATAATATAACTAAAAATAAACCAAAAAAAATTGAAAAAAAGTAAAGTAAATTTTTTTATTTATTTAGATTTTTTCTTAAACTAAAAAAATAAAAAAATAAAAAATAAAATAAAATAATTTGTTAATTTCAAAACCAACTTAGCTTACCAATTCCCTGACAACAGTGCCAAAAACTTGATGTGTTTTAAAAGTACGTTTTAAAACCGTCTACTCGCAAGCGCACGAGGTCGTCGTAGCTTTGTCGGATATACAGGTCGTATCGACAGGGAATCGTGTTTAGTTAGACTTAGTGATTAACGAGAGGTTTGAATTTTTGGGTTTTTGTTGTTTGAATAAATTGTTGCCTAAATTAATAAAGCTGAATATTAAGTAAAGGTGTCAATTCAATTGAGGTTAGTTTAGGGAGGGAATTTTGGGTACCTTTACACATATCCCGTGATTATATTTTACTTAGGAAGACAATTTGAAGGACTTAGGCTACAAGCTCTAAGCTTGGGTTAATTTATAAATTAAGGCTTAGGGTAATAAACTAGTCTAAAGGCATAACCTATTTTAGCACTCTTAGTGTAGCATAGGTTATCTCATTAGCACTGCTTAATTCCTTTATTACTCCCAATTCAATATTAATTTATATAAAAGATTAGGTTCAGGGTTGGGTACAACCTCAACCCTGATCATGCGTGAAATCTTGTTATGTTATGGTCTAGGCTACAAGCACAAGGCTAATCGCTGCAATATTGGAGATCTAGTCATGGCTACAAGCACACATACAAAAATATCCAACAACCATGAAGAACTCCCCACAAGGGTGCGAATATAACATAACTAAACCAATTGTCAAAAGTATAATATAAATCTGGGATACGAGTGGCTACCCGTCCTTCATCCCTAAACTAAGAATGTTTGCTCTTCTATGGGAGTTTTAAACATCATGAAATCCAAGAAAGAAAACAATAGTGATAAAAATAAGGATTTGAAGACTCCCACAATTGATGTTGATGTTGATCCTTGCTTTGATTCCCTCAATACTCCGCCCACTTGCGCTTCGGCGTTTGAGAACCCTTTGGATCTCGTAGCGGCTTCGGGAAGGAGAGGATGAGAGAAGGCGTGGCAAAAGATCCCTAAAAAGATAAGGCTTTCGATATTTAAAGGCAGCGGCGTGTGCGGCATTCAGCGTGCGGCCCCTGTGTCCAGCCCTGTCCTACCGTCATATATATATATATATATATATATATATGGGTTACCGAATTATGACCCAATTGGTCCTTTTTCGCACATGTGGTCGGGTTTCTCAAAGCGGCCTTCAAATATGCCTTGATTATGCTTGATTTTGTCGCTTTTCCACCTTTGTTCGCTCCGTTGTACTCGAAGCCTAAATGTACCTAGATTACAACAAAAACACACGTATAAAAGCCGAATATTTCACATGAGTGAAGAATAAAATATGTAAATATAAGGTATATCAGTACTACAAAGGGCTTCAAGATCGTAAGCTTAAAGGCTTGGCTAGAGCTATAAATGAAGGCCATAAATATTAATGATGCAAGATGTATTCACTAAGCCTAACATATTCAACCAGCAGCCGAAATTCGAGCACAAGATTCCACGGAAGGTGGGTATTGATCCCATTAGTCACATATCATACCCTCTCCGTCCTTAAAAAAGAGCACTATAGAGGAAATTGTGCAGGAATTACTTGACAAGGGATACGTACGGAGGAGCAACAACCCCTTTGATTTGGCTTTCGTCCTAGTTAATAAGGACATGACTTCCAAGATATTTATTGCTTATCAATCCTCAATAGATCGGCCGCCAAGGATCAATTCCCCATTTTGTTGGTACAAGACTTATTAGATGTACTAGGAGGTGCTAAATTCTCTACAAAATTGATTTATGATTTCGATATGATCAAGTTGAGACGCACGTTGATGATATTTATAAAACATTTTTTAAGACGCAATCTGGGCATTATAAGTTCTTACTAATGCCATTTAGCTTGACAAATGCAACTTCTACGTTCCAAGCCTTAATGAATTCAATCTTTGAGAAATATCTACAAAAATTGATCTTAGTGTTTTTTAGATGATATTTTCATATATAGCAAGTACCTATAGAACCATGTTAAGCACCTCAAGGTAGCTCAACAACAACTAAGAGTACACTCTCTCTTCTCAAAACATAGCAAGTGCACGTTTGTCACTAACTATATAGAATACTTAGGCCATTATACCTTTGAAAACGGTATTCAATCCAACCTGAAGATGGTGGTCGCAGTTCAAGATTGGCCGAAACAACTAACGGGGTACTTAGGCTTAACAGGCTATTATAGAAGATTCATACAAGGATACTAAAGCATAACAAAGCCACTCATTGACCTTTTAACGAAACATGGGAATAGTGATCTAGCACATGGAGCATTTGATAAAATTGACACTATGTACAACACCTGTATTGAAGTTTCGCGAAACAGTTTATTGAGGAGACAAATGCAAGTCAAGTAGAGATCGAGGTTGTACTTCAGCAAGACAACCACTCAATTATCTTGGGCCCAAGCATTAAAAATTTCGGTATACGAAAAAGAGCCCCTACCTGTGGTACACGCAGTGCAAAAATGGGGATAATATTTATGATCAGTCCAACTATGTATAATTAAGACTGAAAAAAGAGTTTGAAGTATGTGAAAGAATATTGAGGAACTCACTGAATGATGGGAGTCTTCTTGTATATTTATAGGACAGGAGTACAATAGAAGATTACATAAGCCTTGGGCCCAGATGGCCCAATATACAAATATTAATAACTTATACATTATATTCTAACATTCTCACCCCCCCCCCCCCCCCCCCCCCCCCCCCCCCCCCCCGCCCTCCCCCTCAATCGAAGCAGGAAATAAATGGATGCAAAAATTGTCTCTAAATAAAATAAATAACTGATGCAAAAGAATTTTTATGAAATGTCTGCAATTTGGTATGAAGAACTCGAATAAGGCCCATTTGAACACGCTCCCGAACAAAGTGAACATCAATTCCGATATGCTTAGTACGAACATGCTGCACGGGGTTAGTAGACAATTATAAGGCGGAAAGATTATCACAATAAACCAATGTAGCTCGAGGAATGGAAACACCAGGTTCATGTAATAAGGAGCGAAGCCAGCAACATTCTGAAATGGCATTGGAAACGACGCGATATTCATCTTTTGCATTGGAGCAAGAGACAGTAGGCTAATATTTGGAAGACCACGAGATAATATTGCCACCCAGAAAAACAAAAAATCTAGATGTGGAATGGCGGGTATCGGGACAGCCTGCCCAATCAACATTAGAATAAGTCAAAAGCTGATCTAAAGAGGTAGGAGATATAGTCAACCCATGATCAAAGGTACCCTTGATATAGCGAAGAATGCATTTCACATTGACCCAATGTGGAAGGCGAGTAGTGTGCATGAAAAGGCACACCTGCTGTACTGCATATGAAATATCAAGGTGTGTAAAGGTAAGATATTGCAAGGCACAAACAACAGACCGATACATAGTAGGATCAAACATAAGATCGTCATCCGTCAATGATAGTTTAGACTTTGAATCAATAGGCATGGCAACAAGTTCGCATGAGTGCATATCAGTCTTATCAAGAAGATCATGAGCATACTTTAATTGAGACAAAAATAAACCTGTAGAGAGATGAGATACTGAAATCCCGAGAAAATAATTGAGGCATCCCAAATATGTCATATCAAACTCACAGCGAAGAGAGTAAAGTAATACATGAAGTAATGAATCAAAAGAAGCAATGATAACAATATCGCCCACATACACCAATAAGATGGCCATATCAGTCCCTCGATGTAAAACAAATAATGACGAATCAGACTTACAGCTATGGAAGACAAGATGATGGAGAAACGAAGCAAAGCAAGTATACTATGCACGAGGTGCTTGCTTAAGACCATATAGAGACTAGTTCAGCTTGCAAACAAAATCAGGAAACTGAGAATCCATAAAAACAAGCGGTTGCTTCATGTAAAATTCTTCATGCAATGCCATGCAGAAAAGCATTTTTGACGTCAAGCAATGCTATGCAGAAAAGCATTTTTGACGTCAAGCTGATGAATGGGCCACTTACGATAAGTGCCGATGGTGAGAACAGTACGAACTGTAGCAGACTTGACCACAGGACTGAAAGTTTCACCATAATCGATCAAATAACGAGTGAATCCCTGAGCTACCAATCAAGCTTTGTAATGTTCAACCTGACCTGATGGAGTTTGCTTAACCCAATAAACCCATTTTGACCCAACGACATTAGCACGATCAGGACAAGGTACTAATGTCCAAGTATTGTTGAGTAAAAGAGCTTGATATTCATCAAGCATTGCAGCTTTCCCATTTTCATCTTCAAGAACCTGCTTATAAGAGTATGGAAAACAGTATGAGCAAGCATAAAGGGTTTAAAAAGGGGCTTCACTATACCGGATTTAGAACGAGTGATCATAGGATGAACTGGGGGAACGAGAGCAGGTGATGCGGCAAGGATGGAGATGGCTCACAAGTAGGGACATCACTCATGGTGGCATTGGATGTTATCGGTGGAGTGCGCGAAGGACGGGGGGCAACCGTGGGAAGCACACAGTTGACAATAGCAGCGGGATCCAGCTGGACAGCAGGTGGTGACGTCTCAACAAACAAAGACAAAGTGAGTGATGATGAGAATACTTGTTGAAGACAATGCATTGTAACCTGTGAAAGAGCCCCCAACCGAGCAAATGGAAAATCTGTTTCATCAAAGATGACATGCCTAGAAATGATCACTTTGTTAGTAGATAGATCAAGACATTTATAGCCCTTATGATTAAGTGGATATCCCAAGAAAACACACAACCTGGATCGAGGAGCAAGTTTATGCGGTGTAGTGGTACTTAAATTTGGATAACAAGCACATCCAAAAACCCGAACATGATCATATGACCTTCTTTTTATAAAGGCATTGAAACAGGATCTTCTTCTTAATGGAAGTAGAGGGCAAGAGATTAATAATATGAGTAGCAACAAGCACAGCTTTAACCCAGTACTCTAGAGGCATATATGCTTGGAATAGAAGATATCTCATCATATTTCCACTTGTTCTATGCATACGCTCAGCCTTACCATTTTGTTGTGAGGTGTGATGACATGAAATTCGACTTAGAATGCCTTGTCGTGCAAAAAGGCCATTGAAATCACGATTAATGTATTCGGTTCCATTATCACCCTAAAATTGCTTAATCTCAACACCAAACTGATTTAAGATGAGATTACGAAACTAAACAAATAAACCAAACACCTCAGATTTAGCACGCATAGGGAAAATCCACAAATAATGAGAATAATCATCCGAAAGAAACAAATAATACTTATAACCACTGAAACTGAAAACAGGAGATGTCCATACATCTAAATGAACAATATCAAATGGCTGAGAAGTACTCGACACTGTTTTATGAAAGGGTAATCGACTGTGTTTGCCCTATTGACAAGCATGACAAAGACTGGAATCTGAGGTAGAACTTGAACAGGAAATGAATTTGTGTTTGACTAATGAGGATAAGACCAGCTGTCCGGGATAATCAAGTTGACGATGCTAGAGAGACTGTGTAATTTTAGAAGCAACTAATGAAACATGTGTAGAGGATGACTTAGGAACAGAGAAAAGAGGCCCCGAGTTAGCACAACGAATTATGAGGGACATCGTTTTAGCATTTTTAATGGAAAAACCACCCGAGTCAAATTTTAAAAGGCAACAATTATCTTTACAGAATTGGCAAAAAGATATTAAATTGGAGGAAAGACCAGGTATATAAAGGTCATTATGCAAATTGAACGACCAATAGGTGTACTAAGAAAACCAAATCCAACCCCAGCTATCAATAAAAAGGCACAATAGCCAACAAATATTTTGTCACAACCATGACAAGGACCAAGAGACGTTAGCAAATTAGGGTTATTAGTCATATGAGACGATGCATCACTATTTATTATCCAGGAAAAATCAGTCATAGGATTACAATGAGCAGTAAGAGATTGAAAAATGTGTTAAGGAGATGCAAACCCTAAATAAAAATTAGAACCAGTAGCATAAGTATTATTTACAAAATGAAAGTATGGAGTCGACAGCATACTCTCTTATGTATTCACTTGGATTACACCAAGAAATTGAGAGAGAATAGAGGTAGAAGGAGGTGAGATAGAAGAAGAAGGAGAGTTAGGGTTAGAAATTTGGGGAAAGAAAGAGAGAGATAGAAACTGTCGAGAGAGGGAGAGAGAGGAGGAGAGAGAAAAGTGTTTTTTATTAATTTTCAAAAATGATTATTACAACTATTTATACTAAAATGTTATTACACTCAATTACTTGTATCAATACCCCCCCCCCCCCCCCCTCTTTATACGATCCTTGTCCTCAAGGAATAAAAGGCAGAAAACAAAAAACATAGCTCAGTATAGCGCACACAAGGTACGGTGCTCCGAATTCCAAGTGAATTGCATTTGTAAACCGATAAGACCGGAATGGGGGTGATCACACATCCCAACCAACGAGCCTTCGGAGAATCCAGGAAATTATGCGTACTCCCACTATCGATAAGGATGAGAAGTGGTTGGCGACGAAAATATCCCGTAATCCACATAGTACCACAGGACGAAGCGCCGGCCAAAGCATGACACGATATGTGTGGAATCTCCTCAACCGAAGGCGCACCCGGATCTAACAGTAAATCCCCGGGATCCACTTCCTCATTGCCGACTGAGATGGAAATCATCTTTAATTGAGGATTCTTGACCTTACAGAATTTCATGTGACTCGGGGTGAATGATTCGTTACAAAAGAAACATAAGCCTTTTACTCTGCGATCTTCAATCTCAGTCGCCGAGATGGTGCGGCCCTCACGATTAAGAGTATGGGAACTCATGCCCAAATCCGAAGAAAAGCGGACAACCGAACCTGTGTGGAGGAGGAAATGGTAGGACCACTTAAAGGACGAACGAAAGTGGAACGGGCATAGTCACTCTCCAATACCAGCGGAGTAGAGAGCGAATGAGCCTCTTGCAAATGAGCCAATTGCATCGCATGGGCTAAGGTGCTCGGCTGAAGCATAAGGACCGAATATTGAATATGTTCTTTCAACCCGGTAACGAAACATGACACCAAATACGACTCTGACAAGCTCAAGTGGGGCACCAAACGCTCAAATTGAGACTGATACTCCAGGACACTATTAACTTGACGCAATTTCATAAAATCAGACATCGGATTTTCATACACATTACCAAAACGCTGAATCAACAATGCCGAATAATCAGACCAAAGAACCTCGTCAATCGGCCCGGGGTTCGTTTTTAGAAACACGTGATGCCACTCCAGTGCATCCGCTTCAAGATGCAACGAGGCTAGATTAACTTTTACATTATTTGGAGTATTATCTATAGAGAAGAATTGTTCTACTTTCTATATCCAATTTTTAACCGAGTCCACACCATTAAAACGTGAAAAATCAATTTTCGCTAATCTAGTATGAAATTGATGCGGAGAAGTAGTAGATGATGATATACCAGAGCCAGTAACCGAGTTGGTTACCGGAATCGGAGGCGGTGCAGGTGGTCGGCCAAGAACTCCATCACCGGAGCGCTGCTTTTGTTGAATTACATGCAAAATCTCCACAGCCCCTTATCCTATTCCTTAGCAGGAATAGTCGGGGTGGTGAAAACATCCATTCTTATTCTTCTTAAACCTTCGGAATAAAGGAATCGCATATAAGTTGTATATCCCATATCCGATGTCTAGTGTGCTCTAATCTTGCTTGAGCAAAGAGATCTCAGACTGAAAACGATCCTCAAAGGCCTGAAAAAGATCGTCCATCGATCTCTGCAACCGGACCTCGGTCCCGTCCAAGCGAGCTTCGAGCCACCTCAAATCGGATATACTACGCGTGCCGTCAGCCATGGAAGTGAAATAACGCAGCACGAACCTGAAATCTGATACCAATTGATGTATTCACTTGGATTACACCAAGAAATTGAGAGAGAATAGAGGTGGAAGAAGGTGAGATAGAAGAAGAAGGAGAGTTAGGGTTAGAAATTGGGAAAAGAAAGAGAGAGAGAGAAACTGTCGAGAGAGGGAGAGAGAGGAAGAGAGAGAAAAGTGTTTTTTATTAATTGCCAAAAATGATTATTACAAATAATTATTTATTCTAAAATGTTATTACACTCAATTACTTGTATCAATCTCACGACACACAGGAGCGCCAAAGCAAGGTAGCCCAGGTTGTAAAGCATGACCAGTCATCGGAACGAGAGAGAAAATGATGCAATCCCAACTAGATATTTTAGGGATTGAATCTCAAAACAATAACAAGAGAAATAATTTAAACTAAAGACAGAGAAATGGCAAGCTTTTTCATTGATAATGTCCAAAAGCACAACTCAGAATTATATATAGATAATAAAGAAGGGAAAATATGACTCAAAAACTCTAGCTAGGGCAAAATGCTAGATAACCTCCTCCAGTGCAAAACACTAGATCATCACCCACTACTATGTGTCGTAAATCCCAGCCCCTGCAAAATTAATATTCTGTCCCGGGCTAGCAAAAGACTCTAGGGCCCCATCGGACCCTTCCTCCTCTCCTCGAACTGATGTGCCTGGGAGTCGGGCTGACTCGATATGATCTATAGGCCAACATTGGACCTCAATAGCATCGGCCCGAATGGGGAATGCAACAATACTCTCCTCCCCGGAAGACCCTTGTCCACAAGGGTCAAATGTTGGGTATTTCTCCCGAATGTCGTGAACGAACTCCCAGGTAGCGTCTTCTGCGGGTTTTCCCTTCCACTTAACTAACGCCTTTGTAACTGCTGCATTGCGGTATCAAGCCATACGTCGATCTAGGATGGCTTCGGGAACAGTGGGAGCAAGCAGGGAAGCCCAATCTTGAGGCAGTGTGGGAGAGTGAGGGATGGCACCATGGTGAGGTTTGAGCAGTGAGACGTGAAATACGGGGATGTATGGTGGCAGTCATGGGTAGCTCCAATTTATAAGCCACTTGACTGATACAATCAAGTACTCGAAATGGGCCACAGTAACGGGGCGCTAGTTTATGGACCGGTCGGCGTTCAACCGAGTGTTGACTATAGGGGTGTAGTTTTAAGTGCACCCAGTCATCTCGTTTAAACATGCGGTCACTACGATGTTGGTCCGCCAATTGCTTCATTCGGTTTTGAGACCGATGAAGGTGGTGTTTAAGGACCTTCATTGCTTCTTCCCGCGCCCGCAGGCTGTGGTCCACAATGGCATTGTTAGATTCCCCCGGTAAATCTGGAAGATGTACCGGTGGAGGTTGTCCATAAACTACCTCGTAAGGGCTAGTGTGTGTGGCCGAGTGATAGGTAGTTTTGTACCACCATTCGGCTAACGGTATCCATTCAAACCAATTTTTTTCGTATTCAAAACACATACAACGAAGGTAGCTTTCCAAACAACGGTTAAGCACCTCCGTTTGTCCATCAGTTTGAGGGTGATAGGATGTTGAGCGACGGAGATCGACAGCTTGCATACCATAAAGTTCCTCCCAAAGGTTGCTAGTAAAAATAGGATCCCTATCGGAAATGATCTCCTCAGGGAGACCGTGTAACCTATATATTTCTCGCATAAACACGTTAGCAACCGATAAAGTAGTATAACGATGGGAAAGAAGAAGGAAATGAGCATACTTACTTAGGCGGTCAACGACGACAAGGATGACGTCCTTGCCATGGGATTTTTTGAGTCCCTCAATAAAGTCCATGGATATGCTAGTCCAAATGGATTCAGGAATAGGGAGGGGTTGTAACAACCCAGGGAATGCCGCGGAATCATATTTACATTTTTGACAAGTGGGACATTGTTTAATAAAGTTAGTCACATCATTTTTAAGTCTACGCCAATAAAAAAGAGTAGTAATGCGTTTGCGGGTTTGTGTAATTCCAGAGTGACCAGTGGTAGGGGAGGCGTGCATCCAAGTCATGATGTGGGTTTTGACGGGACTAGCGCGGTCGATGACTAAGCGGCCTTTCCTACGAAGTTGGTTGTTTGTCCATGTGTAGTGTGGATGGGTTTGTGGGTTGTGAACAAGGTTGTTGATAACGCGTTGAAAGTGAGGGTTAGTGTTCCATGAGTTTTGCAATTGAGACATTAGGTCGATGGAGATGGTGGAGAGGGCGAGTGATAGTAATTCGCCGCTTGTTACGCGGGAAAGGGCGTCGGCGACAACATTTTTTTTACCCTTTTTGTAAGCGATATCATAACTATACCCCATGAGTTTAGCTAGCCACTATTGTTGAAAGGGGGTGGAAATGCGTTGTTCCAATAAATGCTTAAGACTTTGTTGGTCCGTGCGGATGCAAAAGTGACGATCCATTAAATATTGGTTCCATTTTTTTACAGCGTGAACCACGGCTAACAATTCCCATTCATAAACGGACTTGTGTTGATGACGTGGGGATAGGGCCTTACTAAGGTACGCGATGGGGTGGCCTTTTTGAATGAGAACGGCACCAATACCTACGCCCGAGGCATCGGTTTCAATTTCAAATGTCATAGTGAAATCCGGAAGAGCAAGTAGTGGAGCGGAAATCAAGGCCTCTTTGAGGCGATCAAAGGCGGCGCGTGCCGCATCTGTCCAAACAAGTGTTGGGTGTTTCAACATTTCTGTGAGTGGTTTGACAATTTTCCTATAGTCTTGGACAAAATGCTATAGTAGCCTGTCAGTCCAAGGAAGCCACAAAGTTGTTTAAGTGTTGTGGGAAGTGGCCAATCACGAACGACTTGAATTTTGTCAAGATCGGTTGAAACGTTGCCCGCACGAATGATATGTCCCAAGTAATCAATTTCAATCATACCAAAAGTACATTTGCTACGTTTAGCATAGAGAGAATTTTGCAAAAGAAGTCCAAAAACAGTGCGAAGGTGAGTAATGTGCGATTGCCAATCCGGACTATAGATCGATATGTCGTCGAAAAAAACTAAGACAAAACGACGTAAATGAGGCCGAAAAATGAAATTCATGAGAGATTGGAAGGTTGAAGGTGCGTTTGTCAAGCCAAAGGGCATGACGACGAATTCATAATGGCCTGAATGGGTGTGAAAAGTTGTTTTGAAAATATCATTATCGTGCATGCGGATTTGGTGATAGCCAGATTGAAGATCTATTTTTGAAAAAATTGTGGCCCAGTGCAATTTATCAAACAACTCTTCGATTAAAGGAATTGGGTATTTATCCTTTATAGTGGTGGCATTAAGTGCACGATAATCTACACACATTCTCCATGAGCCATCTTTCTTTTTAACTAAAACAACAGGTGACGCATAGGAGCTAGTGCTCTCTCTAATAGTATGTTTTGTCAAAAGTTCCGAAATCATATTTTTTATCGCATTCTTTTGGTCAAGAGAATAGCGGTATGGGCGTAAGTTAACCAGAGAGGACCCCTCCTTAAGTGGGATTCGATGGTCAAATTGGGGGCGGGATGGCGGTAGGTGTGACAGCTCGCTAAAGACAAGTTGGAATTCTTCAAGTAGGTTACTAAGGGCAGGAGGAGTATGTGTTGGTGATGCGGTGACCTCTACGGAGAAAAATGTTGGTGTATTTGAGGTAAGAATGGCGGTATAAATGGTACCACAGCTATGAGGATCGTCTAAAGTGCGAGTCATTGTGCGTGCGGTTATTTCACGAATACGGTCATGGGTGAGGCCACGAAGAGTGTGCGTTGTACCGTCATGTGTGAATGTAGCGGTGAGGTGTTTCATATCCAAGGACACGGGTCCTACAAGAGATAACCAAGGGCATCCAAGCACCATGTCGCACCCTCCAAGAGGGATAAGAATCATACCGGAGTGATAGGTCGTGGTGTCTAGGGTCCATTCGAAATTGTTGCAAGAGGAGGTGGTGGGCATTTGACCCCCATCAGCCACGGTGATGTAAAAGGGTTGGGTATTGGAAATGGGACATCGTAGCTTTCTAGCTAAATTAATATCCAAGAAATTATGGGTGGCACCGCTATCTATCAAGATATGTGAGGCATGCTTGCCATGGTAGCCAATGAAACGAAGTGTCTGATGTGAAGTGTTCCCTAAAAGTGCATGTATAGAAATAGTAGGGGTGTCCTCGGGTTCGAGGTCACTTATGGGATCGGTCGCATCATCAAGAGGGTCAGTGTCAACCTCCACGAGGAAAAATTGTCCACGGCCCTTCCTTGTAGCGCATTTGTCTCCTAAGACATATTGCTCGTCACAATAGAAGCATTGACCTTTAGCGCGTTTGTCATCAATTTCGGCGCTAGTTAATGTTCGTCGAGGGAGACCCCCCTTGGGCCGTGGTGTGGTGGGTCCGGGTGGTGCCGGAGTTCCGGGGTTTGGGCGTCGACTGGTGTATGCCATGTTAGGAAAAGAGGGGCATGGGTAAGATCGTGGTCGTTGCGCACTGAGAACTACTTCTTGTCTCTTGGCAGTACACATAGCGTCGTGAAGTGTTTGAGGCCGGAAAGAATGGACAGACATGCCAATATCCTCACGCAATCCATTTAAAAAACAACTAATAGCATAATCTTCCGGCAAGTGAACCTGGGCATATAAACTATCAAATGCATTCATGTAGTCACTAACTGTGGCTGTTTGTCGGAGAGTTAGTAAGTCCGACATAGGGTCCTCGAAAGCGCCGCCAAAGCGGTCGAGGGTGGCAACTTTGAAGTGGTCCCAAGTAACAAATGGGCCGTGTTTACGCATAAAGTGTTGGAACCATTCATGAGTATAACCTTCCATGTGCGTGGTGGCAATTTCAAGTTTGGAATGATTTGCGATGCGATCGATTCTAAAGAATTATTCACATTTATAAATCCATGTTCGTACATCATTACCTGTGAAGCGAGGGAATTCTAGTTTGGCCATTCTTGTGGATAATTGGTGATTGGAGCTCGAGGATGGTGAGAAGTCGTGGTGAAATGTGTTGGGATTGATACCTATAGAACTAGGTTCAGTCAGAGGTTGTTGGGGTAATAATGGGACCGAACCTAAAGGGTGAGAGGCGGGTCTATATCCGCTTGAACCCGCGCTAGGGAGGGTTTGAGGTATGACATTAGCGTATGACGATTGACCAAAAATGGATGTCGGGGGAAGGGATGGTAACGCTAGGGTTGGGGTTGGAATTGAAAGGGTGGGGGGTTGGGAAAACCCTAAAGATGAGTTTCCGGGTCCCGGAATTGGGGCTCCATTTGTCCCGCCGTAGGACCCAAAACTAATAGCTCTATTTCACACCGGAATACTGCCCGGAGCTCCGGCGCCGGTCCGTCGGAAGGCAGTCGATGTTGCGTCCGACCCCAAAGGCTGGGGGTATGGTGTTGTCTCTGCCCCTGTGGGGTGAGCGAATGAGTTAGGGTTTCGATTTTGACCCGAAGAGTTGGATAGGATCGATACCTGAGTAGCGAGCCCCGCAATCATGTGTCGGATGTCGTTGTTTGCTTGCTGGGTCTGGTCGTTGATGGAGCTCTAAGTTTCGTTCTCCATGCCTGCGCTCGGTGGGGGTGGTTGGGTCTGGGTGAGGTGTGCTGGAGGTGGCGGGGGTGGCTGTAGGGGTAGGTGCTGGTGGTGGTGGGTGGGCTGGTGGTAGTCGGGGGCTCTGGTGGCGAAGGGGTTGGTGGTGGTCACGGGGAGAGGTGGGCTGCGAAGAGGGGTGTGGGGAAGGTGAGGGTCGGGGTGTTGGGGGTGAGGGTTTTGGGAGGTTGGGGTTGGGCTGGGAGGGTTTAGGGGTGGGTAGTGGTGGGTCACGGCAGTGATGGGGGGGAAAGGGTTCATCGGCGGTGGTAGGGGTGGTGGCCGTTGGTCCTAGTGGTGCAGCTGGCGGCTCCGCTTGAACCCTACTTTGGGTGTTCATTATACCCACAATCCGAGCACCGATTGGCTCTGATACCAATGATGCAATCCCAACTAGATATTTTAGGGATTGAATCTCAAAACAATAACAAGAGAAATAATTTAAGCTAAAGAGAGAAAAATGGCAAGCTTTTTCATTGATAATGTCCAAAAGCACAACCCACATTTATATATAGATAATAAAGAAGGGAAAACATGACTCAAAAACTCTAGCTAGGGCAAAATGCTAGATAACCTCCTCTAGTGCAAAACACTAGATCATCACCCACTACTATGTGTCGTAAATCCCATCACCTGCAAAATTAATATTCTGTCCCCGGCTAGCAAAAGACGCTAGGGCCCCATCGGACCCTTACTCCTCTCCTCGAACTGATGTGCCTGGGAGTCGGGCGCACTCGATATGATCTATAGGCCAACATTGGACCTCAATAGCATTGGCCCGAGTGGGGAATGCAACAGAAAACCAACTTTTCCAACCCAAAATTGCAACAGCTGCCACCCAACTCTCAAGGGAGGAGTCCCACTATTAACGGGTGTTTACAAATTTATCTCAAGGAAGTTTTGAATTCCAGCATGTTACGGAATGAAAAGGAGGTGCTTTCTTGTCTGGGTGTCGATTGCCCGCAAATTATACGTTGCTTTGGCGACGATATCACCATCGAAGGGGCCGGTGAGTTGTACAATCTATTCTTGGAGTTTGCCGGTGAGGGGAGCCTCGCCGACCGACTGGTGACAATGGTGGTTAAAATTCGCCGAAGACTGGAGGTTCACGACCCAGGTTGTGCGACGCGGCGACGAGAAGAGATGATGACCAGTGAGAGGTAGGCGGCTAGGGTTTTGTCTATGGTTAGGGTTTTGTGGTAGCTAGGGTTTGCCTTTGAGAGAAAAATACGAGAGTGCTATTTTGGCTCTGATACTATGAAAGAATATTGAGAAAATCACTAAATGATGGAAATTCTCTCTTATATTTATAGGAGAGGGGTATAATAGAAGATTACATAGCAATATACAAATATTAATAACTTATACATTATATTGTAACAGTATATCCTAGAGCAAAAGCTTAACACTTCCTTCCGAGGAATGTCGTTGTCTAAGCTTATGGAATATACATATGAGATTCACTATAAAAGAGAATTAAGAACAAGGCCGACGAAGCTTTGTCAAGGATGATTGGGATCAAAATCTTGTCTGCAATAATCACAGTGCTAGAATCCAACTTGTATGCTTTGGTACAACTCAGCTGGCAGCAAGATCCATTACTGTAACAATTTAATTAAACGGCAGGTTGATGACCCGAGTTTACATCCTAAATTCTCCTAGGAGAATCAATCGTTGAGGAGAAAAGACAGAGTTAGTGATTGGGGCCGATAGCTCCACAAGGTGCAATCCTAAATGGTTGCATACTTCACCAATTGAAGGTCATTCAAGTAAGAAGGTGACATTTTGAAGGGTAAAATCATTATTTTATTGCAAGGGTAAAATTATACATCGAGAAATTAATGGGTCCTATGGGTTATGAGTTTGATCCAAATATTCAATAGAATTATGTTGTGATCATATTCCAATAATTGCATCAATGATTCAAACAACCTGATAATAAATGCATTTCATTTGATTTGGAATGGGTCATGTTGGCACATAAATTAGTCATAATGGGCACAAGGTGGCTACCCAATGCGAAGAAGCCGCATCAACGTGACCTAATCCTATGTAGCAATATGTAGATGAGGATGATGATCATAATGCCGACAAAGTACTTGTTGACACTATTTACTCTAATACTGAGCAAGCAGATGATGGTGTCGCTAAAGATGCTAAGCCAATAGACAACATTGAGAGTGTTTTGGTCATTTGGGGCACCCTAAAAGGACTTTAAACATTGCAAACCCATCTTATCAATAGATGTCACTGGTTTGTATTGTAGTGGCGTTGTTGCTTGTTGGTAGTAATGCTAATTATCAAGTGTGTTCCTTGGCATTTGGTCTTGTAGATATGAAAAATAATGATAATTGGTCATGGTTTATGAAACGTCTTAATAAGTATGTGACATAAATAAGGAATTATAAGTGATGTTTTATCACCATGCTAGAATTTTGAACGTTCTAAGTGGAAGTGACTGGGGTGAGTAACTTGCCCATCATAGAATATGCTCAAGGCATGGGTTCTAATGTGAGAACAAGGTTTCAAAATGCCACACCAAAAAGGCTGACGAAATATGTTTCAATGTAGGCTTAAGTCAAAAAATTGAGCTCTACTTTCAATAGAATTAGTGAGTTGAATCTAGATGTCCGGAAGTATCTTGGAGATAGCTTCATTCACAAATGGATTTTTTTGCCATGAGTAAGAGAAACAATACAGCATCACGACCACCAATATAGGTGAGGAAATGAACAATATGTTAAAAGAAGCTCGTTATTTTCCTATCATCGCACTTGTTGAGTCAAACTCCTATCTCTCCAACAAGTGGTTTGTGCAAAGGTGAGGAATCTCTGACTTAACTAGATCCTATGGTGTGTGTGCCGCCCCATGGTCTGGGGCTTATCGAGGAACTGCGTTCCTCGTCAGCCAAAAAAAAGGCAAGGAAGTGCAAGCCAGCTCCTCGATGAAGAAAAACAAGTCCTAGAATCAGCAAAATTTTGGACTGAAGGCTAATGTGCAGTATAAGGTTAGAGTTTTTAATATCAATAGGGGCATGTCCGAGATTATCATTGGACAAAAGGTGATAAGGTACGGCAGAAGAGGATCTTCTTGCTTGCACCACAATAGAAATTTTGACCCTATCAAAAGCTGGGGTTATACAATATTCCAATTTAACCTAATTGCTGAAAATACTTAAAATAATTTTTTAAACCCCAAAATATCTCATTATATGTAAATAAACTCCCACCAAAGCAAGGTCTGGGATTGAAATATATACAGCCTTACCCCTACAAGGGTTCTACTCTAAAAGGAAGTTGTTTCAAAGGATATATTAAAACATTAGTATCCTCATGATAAGTACTCAAATAAGTGAGGAATTCAGAACTACAATGTAAGCAAAGAAATCTTGACCCCCTCCATCTATTATTAGTTAGACCAAAGTGCAGGCAGGTCAAATGCAATTAGCTTATGAACACCAAAATAGGGACAACAATAACTGCAAAACAAAGTTAATGAGTTTCAAACTCAAAACATAAATGACAGACCGAGATTTTAACCATCAAACCAACTACAAAAACTCAAATATTGGTCCTTGTTATTGAAATAGAACCATCACATCTATAATTGGCCTTCATTGGCATCATCATTGATGCGATAGTCGCTAGACAAGTCCCACAACACTCACGAACGACGATCCAATAGTGTACGATATCGATCGTGGGGGGGAGAGAGAGAGAGAGAGAGAGAGCTCGCCTCATGTGGGTCTCTCTAGAGCACTGGATCCTCACCCATGATATATAGAGGTGTTCTTGAGCGTTCTCATCAGATAAACTAAGATGATCTTACACTGTACAACACCGTCTTTGTTGTAGAAAGAGAAAGTGAGCCTACACGAGAGTCCAAAGTGACAACACCAACCACACCTCGCTCTCACAACACAACGACCACAAATGCAACCACAACACAACTGCAAACTAAGATTTGATTCCATAACAGTAATGCAATGAATAATCTTCTCAACCAACTCCCATCACATAAAACTATACAAGAAAAGAATGATGTAATAATAAATAAAAAATGGGTTAAATATACTTTATTACCTCAAGGTTTGATGAACTCAAATCTTTTAGCCCACATACTGTGTATTTGAATTTCTCAGTCCGCCGATTAGGGTGAAATAATTTTTTAGTCTAGAATTCGAAGAATGACATTATCTTTCCAGCATGTAATGTCATTTTTGTGATGTATGCATCACTTTTTGGACATATGACATCACCCTTTCGTTATATGATCACCTTTTCGTAAACTCTGTTGGAGGAATCACCGATGGATGAACCAATTAATTATTTTACCATACCCAAGGGACTAAAAAATTCAAACACAAAATCCAAGGACTAAATACTAATTTCATCAAACCTCAGCATATTAAAATGCCATTTACCCCTTAAAAAATTGCTTTTTTTTTTCTCTCCTCCATTTGTTGTCTGCAAATGCACTTCAGACAAGGAAGGCAAGTTTGAGGTTTTTTTTAACAGGTAAGGAAAGGCACATTAGGAGAGTCTTCTAGAGAAGGCTTGCCCTAATCCATTGGCCAAAACAATAGACCTTGCTCTGGGCTAGGAATATAAAACCATTGAGTCTTCTAGTTGACTTGATGACCCAACTTAGGAACGCAATCTGCTGCCATGTTTGAGTTACCGGAATCTTGAGGAACTCTTTTTCATTCTTAAGGGTCCGTGTTTGCAAATAAACATCCAGCTCCTCTAATTGAAAGCAAAGGCCCGCGAGAGCGGTTGCCAGAATGAGAATCGACGAACAAAACGATCACTGTGATGTCGTCATGAAAATGGCGTCTGACTCCTCGATCAATCTTCTTCAGATCTGAATACCTCATCTCTCTCTTCTTTGCAGCTTCACAGAGTGCAGCCTTCACAAGTCTCTTTGCAATGCCCTGCAATATGTTAAAATCACCATCACTACAATATGATCATAGCCAATTTATTTTTATTATTCCGTCCAATAATATCGTTTCGATAAACTCGCTCCCCTTGAAAAGAATTATACATATCACAATAGCATCATGGCTGTGATACCGTAGAAATGGGTGTCTCGGAGGTTACATTGTGGAACATAAATTACTTTTAGGCTCCGTCTGGTCAAAGAAAGGCGTTTTCTTCATGTAAAAATTTTCCTCAACAAAGATTTTCAGCTATTAGTAGATTTCCCACCAAATTTTCTTAATACTTGGTTAAGGGGAAAAAACAAATAAAATATTACGCATATTTATTTTGGACTCAATTACAAAAACACACCTAGTGTAACAGCCAATTGCATGGTACAACATGACAACAACCACAAGATCCATCATGCAACAATAATTATATTACTTAACGATTTTGAGCTAGTTGTGACACTACATGATGTAACTTGTTCTAATAATGTCCACAGAATTGCAACACACAAAACACCAAATCGCTATTCAATTCCATGCCCTCTACCTTTTCCTTCATATAAACACCTTCCCCCCCCCCCAAAAGAAGGAAACACAAGCCACCAACAATGAGACCAGGACCCTTTTTTTTTTTTTTTTTGTTGGGTCAGGTAAGCAAACTAGAGATTGGAACCTAAGACCTCTTGTCCTAACATCGGCCTAGAAAAAGGTCCAAATGCCAAACTAGGAATCAAATCATATAATAACTGATTCATCCAGTCTTGGACCAACTTATCTGATTTGGTCTAGGTTCTGGTCCAAAATGGTATTTTACCACTTGGAGAATGTTCAGTCTCATCCCGGATGGTATTAGATGTATTGGACTAAACACCAATAAAGGTCCGGTCCCCAGTCTGGTCTAGGCCCTAGCCTCAGGCTTGATTGTATTTTACCATTATACTAAGGCTCCAATCTCTATTAGGACCATGGTTGTTAAACTCTTGATCCAGAACTTAGAATCTTACGATTCCATGATCCCACATTTATCAGTTGATCCCAATTCAAAGTAGAATCTTGATTTTATGGAATCTTACGATCCACTAAGTTTAAATGAAACTAACAGATAGGCTCATGATACCATTTACGATTCTACCGATCCTGTCTCAATCCTATCAAGGCATATAGATAAAAAGGTGAAAAGCAAGAATTTTAGCGTATATTGTAAATGAATAACTTTATTTTTCGATAAATTGCGATGAAATCGCCAAACAAGCTGGCCACTCGCTACGCGAGGCCTAAATCAACCACACGGGGACCAAAAACATCCAACACAATACAAGAAAATAGGAACCGAAAAAAAAATGAAGTTAAATTTGTATACTCTCAAGACACTTAAAATAAACTTAGTTTAAGCTATAACCTTAAATTAGCTAAAATAAAGCCTGATTAGCAACGGTCCTCAGGTTGGGGGTCTTCGAAAACAGCCCCCCTTCAAGGTAGCACCCTAAAGGGGGAAGGCTGCGTACATCCACCCCCAGACCCTACATATGCAGGAGCCCTTGTGGCACTGGGACTGTTGTTGTTGTTGTAAAGCCTGATTAGCAAAGCATCATCTTGAAAGCTCTCATGATCATTTTTGAGCATTGAAAGACACATATATGTTACATAATAATCTATAATTTTATATGGTTACATTTCTTGTATACACCCTGTTAAAGGATGGTCGGTCTTATACGATAAGTCAGTGAACTAAGTAATTAATTTTAATACTGAAAATAATTACATTTAGTAGAATCTTTCAATTCTCGAGTCAATCCTATGATCCTGATTCTAAAAGTCTCAAACAATCCTAGATAGAATACCTAGTATAAGAACCTTGGTTAGGACCAGTACGCGAGATATATCCTCTATCCTTTTTTCATGAATAGAATTAAGCATGGAAGTAAAGTAAAGAAAAAGAAATCCTACATTACGTGGATTGTTGTTGACGATGTCAACTGCAGCTTGATTGCTAAGGTGTTCCCACAAGCCATCTGAAGCGAAGATGAGAAACTGGTCTTCAGGATGAAGCTTTCGCGCATATATCGATGGCTCGGCCTTAAGAATTGGCTTATCGAAGGGTGCAGGTATTCTGAACTTAGGCAGCAATGGCTCTCTGTTGAACTCAGCCCTCTTGAGATAAGCATCGCCTATAGATCTCGAGACCTGCAGGAATATAAACTGTTAATTAATGAAGGCAATCTTGAGGCACCACACATAAGATGACAAAAACTTTCAATAAATACCCAGGCAACTACTTGGACTCGTGTACTGGGGTTTGGGTAAGAGTAAACAAACCTGAGGGTCTAAACCTCCCAAATCTAGGGCTTGCTTGATGTCATATTTTGTTTATACTATTTGGTTTTTAAGAAGTTAAAAACCAGATTTTGAAAAGAATTTTTCCTGTGTTTGGTTCTTGTTTTCAATTTCCACTCAGAATGGAAAAAACTGAAAACAAAAAATCAGAAACAAGAAAAAATCAGTTTCAAAACATGATTTTTAGTTTATAGAAAACCAAAAACTGTAAATAGAAAACTAAAGTAAACCGGCCCTAAAGTTTCAGAAGAGGGAAAACGGCTCAAAAACGTCTTGTTATATTTTCATATCAAAAAATTATACTAAACCAAAACAATGAGGAAAATGCAATGCAATTATAATAGTAGAGATTTGTGAAGATCACAATATGGTTGAAGATGATTGTAGCGTATCCCACTACATTTTTTGTGTTCGAAACAAATTCGATACCCATATGGATGGAGTGGTGTCATGTCGACCCTGGTACTTCACCTGAACAGTAAAGGCCAAAATATATGCGACTGAGGCTCGAACATTTGCAAGTTGGTTATCTAGCAATGAAACAAATCTGGCAATATGCCTCTGTATATTCCTAACTTATATCACTCAACACAACGATAAGAAAGCATTTATGTGAATGGAGATGGAAGATTCGTGCAGCCAACTATGTTATAGAGACTCAAGTATCAGAGTTGGGCACAAGTGTAAAGATTCAGACTCGATTATTTTATATGATTTTTTACGTTTTTGATCTACTTGGAAGTGCCATCTAATGCCAAGAGTCACAGCAGCATCCGAGTCCTTATCTAACACACATTTATGACGAAATAGAGAGTATTTTTTCGAAACTGGACACATCTACGTGTCGAGGTCAACCTCGTTTATTTTCTAAGTTGTGGTTTTCGTCTGATTGGAAGGGCTGAGTATCATAAAAACATCCATACTCCTACCTAACACAGGTACTTTAGGATGAAATAGAAAGCCAAAGTACCTATGGTAGCCAATCTTACGTTTAGTGGGGCTTAAAGATTTGATGATGATGCTAATCATGCTTACGACAAGAAAGCTTCAAGCATCATATAAGGTAGGAGAATAGCATTTTGACGAATTCTCCAAAAGTCAGAAGTTCTGAATTCTATTGTTGGGATCCTAGTTTTCTTTCGCTTGCTTTGACGTCTCCTTTATTGAGATAGCTTGATATAAAGAGAAATCAAGGATCTGAATAAACCAGAGACTTGTTTAAACATTAACCAAATGATAACACAGGAAAATTCAGGGGATGTAATAATCCAACAGCCACCATGGAATTACATACAATGTGGTTCGCGGTTGCCGTATCATCAAAGCGGCATAAGAGAGGATGTTAACTAACTGGCCGCAACAATCTCATTGGGTTTTCTTCAAATGGAAATCATGTTGTTTTTAAGCCTTATTTTTTGCCAAAAAAGGAATGAGTGGCCATACAATCTTTAATTTATAGTTTTTAACACGTCAACACATTTATAAATATGTTTTTTTTTTTTTTGAATAAATACAGTATATATGCATCATAGATTCCAGACCTTGCTTATGCGGCCTCCTGTTGTTGTTGATATATGCATCATAGATGTATGCATTATAATCACAAAGGTACTTTTATATAACAGCCAATTGAGTAACTAGCTCATCATATTAACTTTTACTTAATTTCTTGCAACTAACCAAAGACCAGCCGCAGAAAAGCAAAAAAATTTCTAAACCTCATCAGCCTCTCTATGGCAATGCAACAAAATGGGATTTCTTCTTTCTCAACATCCCGACAATGTGTGGAACAACCATATCAATTTCTAGGGTTTTATATTATGGTTATGATTCTACAACATATGTCATAAAGAACTTAAGTTTGGGAAGACAATAGTGGTTCGATAAAATTGTATTTTCTATATTTTTGAAATGAACCAAAAGACGAGAACAATGACTAACTTCATAGACTATAATGAATATCCAACCAATTGCTTAAGGTCCCTAATTTGTTAAGGGGCCTTTCAAAATCGATTATGTATTATGAGTTTGCTTCTACCGTATATCATCATTCATAATTGGATGACTAAGTCAAGGACAATCTCTACATAAAAGTTAAGGACAATCTATACATAATATTACAAATGTATATTCACACATGTAATAAAAAGAACCAAGATATTACAACAACAACAATAACAACAACAAATCCAGTACGCAACCTTACTCCTTTGGGGTGTCACCCTCAAGGGAGGATGTGTCCGGGGACCCCCAACTTGAGCAGCATAAAAGCATACGAGCATCTAAGCTTGGAGCATAAGAGCATAAAAACAACAGCACAGAGCAAGCAAATGGAGAGCAAAAGGCAGCAAAAGGTAATAAAACAGCTCCCGCCATATTAAGGTAAATCAAACAAGCATACATAAGCGTAGGGCCACTAATGTTACCTAAATTATGCTCCTCGATTCTAAACTGCACATCAGCTACTCCTATACTAGCCCTCCACTGAGCTCTATCTAATGCCATTTCCTCATGTAGGTTTTGGTGGGTGAGGTCATGTCGGATCGTCTCCATCCATTCTTTGGCCTGCCTCTCTCTCTCCTCCGATTATAGTATGGAGTTGTTCGCATCTCCTGACAAAGGCAACGGTCGGTCTCCTCCTAACATGCCCAAACCACCGCAAACGTTGCTCCCTCAATTTATCCTCGATCGGAGCCAAACCGAGATATTAGATAGTGTTATAATATAACTGGATTATTCTATACGTGGTTAAGTTGACTTAGACTTCCTATTATAGAAAAACGGCCCACCAATTAAAACTTGCTTTGAGCGCCTAAAATCTTGGGACCGGCCCTATAAGTAACCATCTATTCCTAAACAACCAAAGAAAGGACACAAATTTGAACCCTCTTCATACAAACTTCTTGATGGAGAGCCTAGGAAAACTGGGAAAACCAATTCCCATAGGTAGAGCGACACTTTATCAAGAGTTAGAATTTTTTTAGATTTTATTCAAGCCATATTTCATCTTATTTATCGAACTATTTGGGTTCTATCATATTAGGATTTCTTTTCCTAGTAGGACTCTAGTCTTAACAATACAATGACCAATGTAATCAAATTCCTCAAAGACAAATGTCGAGAATGATTCTGCATTTCTTTAGTACAGGAATGCTTAAAATTAAACATGGAACTGTTTAGTGCTTGGCTGCACATCTAACCTCTCAACCTTTCTTTAAGCATATAGATGAGCAACCAATTAGACGTAGACTCTGTTTGGAACATGTAATTGGAATTGGACTGTGGAATTGCAATTCCAATTCCAATTCTAATGGAGTTCAAATTCCTTTATTTCGTTCATCGAAGGAACTGGAGGTCGAAATTATAATTAAATAATGATTCGAATCATCACGGATTTTCGGTCAATTAAGTTGAAGTATTTTGAATTTTAAATCAACTACGGTTAGATTTTGGTCGGAGCAGTTCACACTGCGTTCAAGTTATTATGGTCCGGGCGATTCACTTTGAGTTCGAGTTATTCGAGTTTTGAGTCAAATCGGGTCAAGTATCGGGTCGGATTATTTAGTGTTCAAGTTATTTCGGATTTTCAATTAATCGGGTTCGGTCATTTCAGGATTCAAACGAGTTATGATCAGGTTTGAGTTCATTTAGGTCATTACAAGCTCGAGTTATCTTAGTTTTGGCACAAATGAGTTGAATCATTTTAAATTCCGAGTCATCTGAGCCTGAGTTTGAGATAGGTCGGGTCATTTCGGGTATGGGTTGTATTAAGTTTTGGGTCAATTTGGTCCGGTCATTTCCACTTCGGCTCAGCTTGTTTACGTGACATTCAAGTTAAGTAGTTTCATTTCTAGATTTGAGTCATTTCGAGTTTTCAGTCAATTGGGTTGGGTCGCTTCGAACTTTGAACTAAGGTGATCTCAGCTATTTCAAGTTCAAGTCATTCAAGTTGGGTGACATCGAGATTCGGGTCAAATTTTAGGTTGTTTCTAAGTCTTTAGATTTTGAGTCATCTTGGATTTGGATTAATCAAGTAGAGTTATTTTGGGTTTTAGGTCAATGGAGTTCATTTGGAATTACAATTCCTTACCCCCACCCAAAGGAATTGGAGAATATGATTTTCAGTTAAAATCCAATTCCATATAATTGGGGTAGTGGAATTATAATTCCAATTCCAGCAGGTGAGCCAAACAACAGAATTGGAATTTTGGGCCCCAATTCCAGCCTCAACTCCAATTTCAGGCTCCAATTCCATGCTCCACACACAGCCTTACATATGTCTATAAATGAATTAGAACTTTTCAGAAAATTAACAGTTGCACAAGCCAGAAGAAAAAAAGTTCTAAAAAAAGACAGCAACCAAAAAACCTGTAAAATTTCTCATGTTACTCAAACTCGGGTATGAGAGTTGCATGCATATGTCTTGAGGTTAGATTCAACTAATTTCTAATTCAATGTTTTTGGTCTAATCTGAAGTGTCTAATATACCAATGTCCAAGGATCCTTCTCTAGTACAAGTAGCTAACAACAGAATAAAGAATTGAAGTAACTACAAAAAATTAAAACAAAATATAATGAAAACAGCAAAGAATAAGGACATTTTACCTGTATAACCCCTTTCACGCGCCAAACTTTGTGTTTCAAAACAACAATTTGAGGATCATCTGGGTGAAGCAAGCGTAACTCCTCTCTCACCGACTCTTCGCTAGCATTGTGCTCTTGAGATAATTGAACAGCTTTCACGGTTCTCTCAACTTTATCTAATTTTCCTAAAACCGCTCGAGAATCCCCTGCATTTGCAATATAGAGAAACCCAGCACATACTATGCCAACCAAACAACAAGAACCTACAGAAGCAATTTGTGGTTTTTTCAACCATTGGTTCTTTACTAGAGAGAGAAATTCTTCTTCTGTAGCCAAGAATGCTTTAGTGATAACATCAGCTGACATTCCTTGATTCTCTGATGTAAACTCTGCACAACGAATAGCAATAAACTTAGTAAGCAAACCCATTAGAATGGCATTAAGCATTACATAATGTAACAGCCATTCTGTAACGAACAATCTCATAATAATTATGTTACGATATCTCACTACTGCAATCCACCACATTACATAGGAAAACCTATTGCCACGCTGTGAATGTGACCATGATAGTGACCAACAACAACAAACCCAGTGCCTCAAGGGCTCCCGCTAATGCAGGGTCTTGGCGCCCAGGGGGTATGAGATTGAGATGTACACAGCCTTACCCCTCCAGGATGCTACCCCAAAGGGAGTTTGTGTCCGATCATCACATAAAGATTGTTACATAATGAAACGAGCATAATGAAATGGATTTTTGAGCTAATAATTACACAATTACATGTTACGTAACCGTACATTTGCAACGGACTCTACCGTGCATATAACTTATATTTTACTTACTAAATATACTTATAAATGTGTTTAAAAGTTAAAAGCTATAAAAAGGTGTAAAAAATAATGATTGTATGCCATTCATTTAACTTTTGCAAACATAATTTAAAAGCAACTTATGGTCGCATTAAAGAAAACCAACATGATTGCCGCGACCCATTAAACGTCCACAATACCCCACTTTTGTTGCATCATGACCATGACCGTTAAGGGCTTTGGTTAGATAATCACAACCACAACCCTAGTTTAAACCATGCCCATTAGGTAAACAAAATAAAGATATTTTCAACTTATGCAATCAAAAAAGTAAGCAATAAGAGATGGAATGTCAATCATACCAAATTCTATGATGTGAAAAATTCTACAAAGTCATCCAGAATTCTTTCCTCCTATTCTGCAAAAGGAAGTGACAGCCTATTCTCACCAATAAACATTGGTTTAGGTATGAGAATCAGACATGATTACATGTCCAAAGGTCAAACTCGGCTATTTTCTGAGAATTACCCACATAATATAGAGTGTCTACAGCGTCATGACAATGTCTAAATATCCTTACCCTACACAAATACTAAAGGGCAGAATAGCAATGATCAGAGGACTACTGATACAGTATTTATGTCACAAAAGCTGCATTACGATGCAATCAAACAAGAAATAGCATGCCTGTCATAATCTCGTCTAAAGAAATTGAGCAAAGCGCATACTCTTAACGTTGCTGAAGAGACGATCGCCTATGAAGCAAGAAGCTTCTGGACCACCATGGCCATCATAAATCCCAACAAAGGTCCCCTGTGGGCCTGCCTCAATGAAGCTCAATGAACCTGACTCAAGTTGACTATGATCTTCTAGCAAATTATTGGCCTGAACAACCGCCATAGAGAATTCCCCGTTAACATGATTTCCTGAATCTTTATGCCATAATAAACCTTTGGAGCGGCCATTTGCATCTCTGCTTCTAGTTGAGTTTTCACCTTCGACTGAAGGACTCCAACAAGGTGACACAATCCTCATAAAACTCATGGTGATCGTGCCTTACATCTCTTAACCAAACGACCCAGCTATTGATCTATTCATCAAACCAAAACCAGCAACAATATTGAGCGGAAGATTCGATTTCTTTTTCTCTTCAGTTTCAAGAGTCACGCCACAATATTGACAAACCAAATGCACATTAACTGACACCATTAATCTGTGTTTGCATATATGAATAAAATCAGTAAACATAGAAATAAGGGACACAAACAAAAAAAAGAAAGTATAATCAATATGTAATGAAAATGTCAGAGTGACATGTATAACTGCTCTACCCCTAAGCAGTCATTTATATTCTTCCGCACAAAAATATAGTTACTTCAACTCTCCGTTCCCCCTAAAGTACAGATTGGAATTAACACTTAGACAATACAAATTAAACCAAAACAACATAAAGAATCTTAAAATAGTTGAGTCTGACCTGATGTGCCCGAATACCATACCAAGTCTAGGTAACATTGTACAAAGTAGAGTTTGCTAGTCATATATTGATCACTTGGGTTTATAGATGCTTTCTGATGCTAGAAGTTTATAAATAGAAATTTAGGAACTCCTTGTGGCTTAGGTTAAGCCATGATAAACCTTACACAATTGCAATACGACTTTTGGAAATTAAATAAAATGCTGAATGCAAATACAGCATGAACTGGACATGACTTCTTAATTTCAATGGTTGGCTAACTTGACACCAATATCATAAATATTTTTTGGCAGGAAGACTAGGAGTGGAGATTTGAACCTAACACCTCTTTTGCTAAGGCCTCAATCTTGGTAGTGTTTTTACCACAAGATCAACACCTAATCGGCAACATGGATGTCAAATGGCCCAGTGCCTAGTCAAAATTCAAACACAACTAAGTATCCACCTGGGTATATGCATCGCTCTCAAAGTTACCTTTAAGTTTATAGTGATGTAACCTCTGCTCAATCTCGGAAATCCTAGACAACAATAGCCACTGAAAATCAACAGTCAATTCAATGATGTTATCACTTAACACAACAGAGCTCCAATTTTATTCAAATTTCACTTATTTTTCACCCCAATATCCGCACCACATCCCTTCACAAAAAATCTTAATCCCCAATTTACGTTATTTCAACAAAGTTCAGTACAGTTTCTATAAGCATACAATGGAGTAAACTTGCCTTGAGGGAGCAGCATACACTTGGAATTACAAAATCTGTAACTACACCCACTAACAAAACGGAACTGCAAATTGCAACAATTTCTACACTAGGCGAGTTACTGGGAATGTAATAGAGACAGATATCTATCAATTTAGGATCATGAAGGTCAAATTGCCATCTTCCCGTCCACCTTAAAACAAGCATCACGAATGCAAAGCTATCACATAACCATTGTTGAGCTACCTTGGACTCAAGAGAGTTGGCAAGCAAGAGCCACATAGAAGTCAAAGCCCAGCTTGACCCAAAAGCTTAAACTATTAGGCATTGCACCCAACTCAAACATCACTATCCCTCCTACCATCATGAAGCTTTGTCCTTAACTCATGCAGAATCCCAACATTCTAACGTTCTTCAAACCGCCTCCCCCCCCCCCCCCCCCCCCAAAAAAAAAAAACAGCCAATGTGTCATTCTATTTTTCAAGAGTCTGTGCGTGGAACGATCACATGTCTTAAAACAACTTCTGATCAGGCTTTGATTGACCCATTCAAAGCACCCACATCTTCCCAACTGAACTTTAATCCCTTCAATTGAGAGACTTGTTGGACTTTAGTTGGGAGATTGTTTCTTAACTGCCGAGATTAATGTGAAGGTTTGTGTCAATCTAGGTCTCTTTGGTTGGCCATACTCACAGGGTTGGATATCTCACAAGTATAGCAAAAGGAGAAGAGTCGGAGGCTTCTCTCTATTCCCTGAACTATTATACAAATAAGGCTTATAAATTGTTGTTTTGTTGGTGAAAATGTGCACAGGCTACAGGAAAACCATGTAATTCAATGTCACTCTTGCCTCTTACCCTTTTTTCTACTCTAGCTAACTCAATTTAAGGTCCCAGTACATGACAACATCTCCTAACTATCATCACTAGAGAGGCTTACATTATTTGCCACAAACAACTAACCATTCCACTGCCATGTGCACGACATCACATGAGCCATGACTTAGCAGTGGCTGTGTTCAATGTCACGAAAGTGGTGTCATGCACTGGGATGCGCATGTCCCGCGCTGGGTTGCGCTTGGGTGCGCATGGCTTGCGCCTGGGTGCGCATCTGTGACAGTGTCATGACAATGTCAGGGTCCATGTGTTCCTCGTCCCAGTCCCGTGTCTGTGCAGCGTCTGTCAATGCACGTAGAGTCACAGCCGGTCCCTAAGCTAGCAACGCACTCCCCTGCCTGTCACCGTCTTCAACTCACAGCCAGGTCACACAAGCAGTCCCTGGTCTACCAGCCACCAAATCTGGCAGCACAACAATAGTACAGTCCTATTTTGGAATTATCCTATATTTTCCTGATTTTTCTTAAATATTCAGATATTTTCTTTTTTGATTATTACTTGTAATTTTGAGCAATAAATAGTGGGTTGTAAGAAGGGTTTTGTCATTCAATGAAAATACTATCACCTATTTCTCTCTCTCGTCGCTCAATATCTCTATTCTCTTCTCATCTCTAGCTTTCTTCTTCTTTACCTCACCTAAACCCTAGTCTCGTGTGTCACGAATCAAGGTTCGTGACATCCACACGTCACTAAAACATCGCATTCAAGGCCAAAACCCAAGCCTCATGCTCTGACACCACTATCAGGCCACATTCAGAACAACAGAGTTTGCAGAGCCACATACAAGTTACATAAACTCATCACTTTCTCCTCCTACTACCATTATCGAATTCTTCTTAGGGATTTATAGCTAACAAAGAATGCACCTTATTGTATGCCAAATACAAATGGCAAAAAGTCATTGACTTAAAGACAATTAATAAATTTGATAGTGTCGTTATTCCAATAAACTGTTATTACGAGAATATTTCACAAAATTGCTCTGATATTAACATTTTTGCCCTAGCATTAACTTTACCCATTAACTACTGCTTTTTGTAACCAACAAATTTTCTACACCATCATGTAAATATTCTTCCTTCTTTCCTTTTCGGTTTGGGGGCCCCTCGGGTAAGGTTGCATGCATCTTACCATCCCCAAACCCTGCCTTGACGGAAGTCCCTTTAAGGCACTAGATTGTTGTTGTTGTTGTATCACATGATACACAATTTTTTGGGGGGTACATTTAGCATTTTCCTTCTTCATAACTTATATCAAATCCCAAACAGAGATAACTATACAATCAACCAATGAATGCAAAACTACTTTCAAACCCTAATAAATTTCCAGACATAAAATTAGCATAACATATCATCCAAATAACAGGGAAATCAGAGAAATCTGAAATTAACACTAAATAAACCAATCAGGAGATGCATTCAACAAAAAACAAAACCCATCTACATAAAAATCACAAATTTCTTCCACAGATACCTAAAATCCAGTTCCAGTTGATCCCAAAACGCAATTTCTCGTAACAATTCAATCTAAACATCAGCAAAAAACCTCCATTCTCTGATTCATCAAACAGCAAATCAATAGATGCAAAAATGGATCTGCTAGAAAGAAATAAAGGATAATTCAATGGCAAATTTTTTTTCCTTTTTCTTAATTAATAGTTATGCAATGAAGAAATTCCATTTTGAAATGGTGATTTTGTGAGATGGAAAATAGGATTTGTATAAAAAGAGAGGATTTTGAATTTTTGGGAGCAAAAAAGGGGAAATTTTTGACTTTGACTAATAACAAACCGACAAAGGAGGCAAGTTTTGCTCATCTCTCTTTCCTCATTCCTTTATAATAGCAAAAGAAACCGTGCCTTCTGAGCCTCTTTCGCCCTTTAATGGCGCGTTTTGGACTTTGGTCATTTTTTTAGTTTCCTTTACATCAAAAATTGCTTTGCTGTTCTGATTAAAAAAATTTTAAAAAAAATTGCTTTGCTATAGTTATTTTCAAAGCTGGACATAATTCCAAACGATTCAAGTATCCACTTTGTTCTGTTATAATCATTTATTATCCTAAGTTATTAGGGTAATGTTATTACGTTTTTTTACTGAAAAATATTTAAAGTTTAGGTATAGTTTTAAGCAATTATTTAAATTTTTTAATCTTTTAAAAAATCACTTAGATTTTTTAAATTTTTTTAATATATGTTAATATATTTAACATCCGTTAGTTTTTGCTGACAACTAATTTTCAACATAAGGAGCAAGAGATGTGTTATTGGATCAATCTTCTATTGAGAAGCAACACATTTCATGATTGACAAGTATCAATGAATCAAAGGTTAAAGTCATTGAGGTGATTAAGCCTCCAAATTATGGGTTGATCTATTTAAAGCACAACATAAGTTACAAGGTTTGAGCGAGCAAAATTCAAAATAACATCATTTGAATTTGACATTGCAAGTTAGGAGCCTATCTTGAGAAAACCTAGTGATCTATTTTAAAGCAATTATTTGTCTCATTAAACTACCAGTCGATAATAAATCCACAATGAAATTGAACGTGGAAGGATATTTTATAAAATATTTGACTGAGACTTTGGTTACGGAGGAAATAGTTGAACTCGCAATGACGATACTCATTTGATGCCCCCAACAAGAACTAAAGATTTTTGTTGAAAGGATGGCAATGCCAAGATGGTTTTCTAAGTTTCCCTTTGCTCTTCGCGGGCAAATGTTTAAGAGGCTCCTAGTTGAACCCTCCCACATTTTCTTAGAATGGAACTGATGTGTTTTAAATGTGTGTTTAAAACCGTTTACTCACAAGCGTACGAGATCGTCGTAGCTTTGTCGGGTATACGGGTCATATCCACAGGGAATCGTGTCAAGTTAGATTTACTGATTAACGAGCGGTTTGAATTTTTGGTTTTTGTGTTGTCTGAATAAGTTGAAGCTAAATTACTTAAACTGAATATAAAGTGAGTGCAGCAATTCGATTGAGGCAATTCGATTGAGGTTAGTTTAGGAAATGAATTCAGGGTAGCTTAACACATATCTCGTCATTATATTCTACTTAGGACGATGATTTGGAAGACTTAGGCTACAAGCTCTAAGCCTGAGTTAATATATAAATTAGGGCTTGGGGTAATGAACTAGTCTAAAGGCATAACCTATCCTAGCTCCCTAGATGTAGCATAGGTTATCTCATTAGCGCTACTTAATTCTTTTGTTACAATTCAATATTAACTTATATAAAAGATTGGATTCAGAGCTGGGTACAACCTCAAGCCTGGCCACGAGTAAATTCCTGTTATGTTATAGTCTAGGCTACAAGCACAAGACTAATCGCTGCAAAGTTGAAAACCCAGTCATGGCTACAAGCACACATACAAAAAATATCCAACAATCATTAAAAACTCCCCACAGAGGTGCGAATATAACATAACTAAATCAATCGTCAAAAGCATAATATAAATCTGGGATACGGGCGGCGACCCGCCCTTCATCCCCTTAACTAAGAAAGTTTACTCCTCCATGGGAGTTTCACACATATTTAAATTTATATAAAAGAAAATATTGTGCGTAAAATAAACAAAAGAGTAAACTCCCTCAATCTTCGTGTCGATCCTGATCCGAGCCTGAATTCTCCCCGTATTCCAACCGCTTGCGCTTCAGCTTTTGAGAACCTGTAGATCTCGTAGCGGCTTCGGATTTTAGAGAAAGAGGAGGATGTGCGGCGAGAAAAAGCATCCCCAAGGTTGACTTTCCCTTCTTTATTTATAGGCGCGGGAGGATTTAGGGTTCTGTACGGAACAGTCCCGATCGATCGACTAAAAGAGCCGATCGATCGGTGAGCTCACGCAAAAACTCCCAATCGATTGGTACTTTTGGCCGATTGATCGGCAAGCTTTCGATTAGTTTTCCTAACCAGCAGCGGCTGAACGATCGGTTCGTTAGGCCCCTTTTCTTAATTAAGCCCTGAAGAGCTATGGAATGTGCTCGGTTCACCAAATTATGATCTAATGGTTCTTTCATCTGCACAAATGGTTGGGTTTCTCCAATCAGTCTTCAAAAGTGCCTCAATAATGCTCGATTTTGCCATAATTCTTCTTATGTCCGCTTTGATGTGTTTCACATGAAAATGTACCTAAACAACAACCGAACACACATATAAAGGCCTAATATACGACAAAAACGGGAAATAAAATGTGTAAAAATCATGTGTATCAACATCCCCAAACCCACATATTGCTTGTCCTCAAGCAATACTCAATTTAAGTTAGCTACTGGCGGAAAAGTCAAGTTAGGCATTTAACCATAAAGGTCACTTGTGAAAATTATTGTTTGACCAAACTTGAGAGTAGCGAATCCTTATGTGACATTATTATTGCAATAGTTCTGACTTAAATCTCTGTTATTAAAGTCTTTTTTACTAGTGAGTGATCTTAGAACTTCTCTCCCCTTCATCTTACTTCAAAGCCCTCTAACTTAAAGAAGAAATAAAGGTAATAAGTAAAGGAACAAGGCATCCTAACCCTTTACCACTAATCAATAGTGAAATCAAAATGCTTCTCTTTTATCTCTTATTTTCCCTTCTTCCCTTTTTTTTCCCTTTTTTTTCTCTTTTTTTTTTTTTTTTACTTGGTTAGGTGTGTCTCCCTCAGACCCATGTAACGAGTTTTCGGCCGGTAGCTCCTGATCCAGTTGGCTCAAGGTACCAGGTGTTAAGAGACCCCTGCGGACCTAGTGGCTCGAGTCTTAAGGATCCACAACCAAACCTGCTAGCACATACCCCTTTTTTTAGTGCTTATTTTGGTAACTATAAAGTTGATTCCTCTTAAGCTTTCCCTGTGGCCCATGTAGCGAGCTTTCAGCCGGCAGCTCCCAATCCAGTTGGCTCAAAGTACCAGGTTTTAAGAGACCCCTACAGGCCTAATTGCTCGAGACACAGGGGATACAAGAACCAACCAGTCACCTTTTTTTTCTGTTTTCTTCTTTTTTTTTTAAAAACAGGGTTACCTAAGATAAAGAAATGTACAATTGATTTCAACATTGTTAGGAGTAGAGAGGTGGATTCCTATTCCTAAAATTTTTACCATTATTTCGACCCAAACAGTAGGATATGTCACAAGATTAAGGGTGAAAAGTAATAATCTCATTAACTAGTTAAAAAATAAAAATATGGATTCAAAAGTCTGATCTAACAATAATCTCATCTCATAATTATTCTAATCGTCAAAGTACATCACAGAACTGGGCTACGATAATGGTCACAAACAACCTCATATTTATGCCGGCCAAAAAAAATGTGTAGCTAATTTATGCTAAACTAAGCTTAAAGGATAAACAAAGTTGACTCTTATCTGCCATCCCCAAACCCAAACCTTGCATTATCCTCAATGCACCATAATTAAAATAGAAGCAAGGAAAGGAGAGAGACGACCTGAGATCATGAATGGGCAGCCACATATGTCGAGCGAATCCCAGAAGTTGAAGACAGACAAAAGCAAGCTGCAACAAAATTAAAAAAAAAAAAAAAAACAGAGAAGACTGTGGACTAAAACAATTTGTTAATAAAGAAAAAGAAAGATGTACATAACAAATGTTTAGTACAGGAGTAACATAAATAACTTAGGGAGGGGGGTAAGGTGGAGGAGAACCGCCTGTCTACAGTCGATAGAGTTCAGTGACCAAAGACTGAATGTAATCCAGACGGTCCATAATATCCGTAACATATGGCGGGACGTGGCCGGGATCATCAGAAGCAGGTGGCGTGGGTGGCCGTCCCTCATGGCGTGATGCTCGGGCAGGAGCAGCGGCCTGGGCCTAGGCATCCTCCATGTCCGACTCCTCCCCTCGCGCATCGGCCGGGGCAAGCAAAAGGAAGGTCCGACGATGCTGGGTGGGATCAAAGTGGCAGAGCGGTGGGCAAACTCGGTCAGGAGCGATCGGTATGTGCACCCAAGCACACCGTACAAGCCTCGTAATTAAACGAGGAAGGTACAGAGCACCGCCGCCAACAGAGAAGCGCTGAAGCCCGTGGCGGACAGCGGTAAAACTCTGTAGGTAAGTGGCCCCTACATCCACCCATACACCTCGATAGAACTTCCAAAGAAGATCTAGAATAGGGCCGGTACGCTCCTGGGCATGACCTGTAGGCCATAGATTGGCCTTAATAATGGTGTACAGGAGCCACATATGCGACGGGAGGGCGGAGCAGAAAGTGGTGGATGGACGATCGCTTTGGCCGCCACATAACTCAGCGATAATGTCCACGGCCTTTGGTGGGTTAACAGGCTGGTGCCAAACAGATTCGTCAACATATAAGGGATAACCTATAGCCTCGGCGACATCCGTGGCATCAAATCGGATGGTTTTGCCACGAATAGTGACATCAACGTAGGTCCGACTCCCCTCTTGTTGGAGAGCAAAGGAGGAATAAAATTCCCGCACTAAAGAAGGGAAAACAGGGTCTTCCTCCAACTCTCTACCAAGAAGGTAGGTAAGATCCCTATGTTGGCAAAAAAGAATGGCCCAAGCGCCCTCCCTCTCATCTTTAAGATCCTCACCAAACACCGTCTCCCCAGATATAGGGGCAGCATTGACTCGAGCAAGAACGTCGGGCTGTTGGGAGCTGCTGCCCTCCTCAGTGCGGCTTCGCTTGGCACGCGGCATAATCTAGAAATAAGAACAAGAGCAGATGAACCCGAAGATAAGGGAAAAAAAACTTGATGTGATTTTAAAGTGTGTTTTAAAACCGTTTACTCGCAAGCGTACGAGATCGTCGTAGCTAAATCGGGTATACGGGTCGTATCCGCAGGGAATCGGAGTTAAGTTAGATTTTGTTATTAACGAGCGGTTGAAATCGAATTTTGTTGGTTTAAATAATTTGTAAACTAAAATAGCAAAACTAACAATAAGCTAAAAGCGTCAATTCAATTGAGGTTAGTTTAGGGAGTGAATTTAGGGTAGCTTAACACGTATCCCATCATTATATTTTACTTAGAACGTTGATTTGAAGGACTTAGGCTACAAGCTCTAAGCCTGGGTTAATATATAAATTAGGGCTTAGGGTAATAAACTAGTCTAAAGGCATAACCTATCTTAGCACCCTAGATGTAGCATAGGTTATCTCATTAGCACTATTTAATTCCTTTGTTACTTCTAATTCAATATTAACTTATATAAAAGATTGGATTCAGGGTTGGGTACAACCTCAACCCTGACCACGCGTGAATTCCTGTTATGTTATGGTCTGGCTACAAGCACAAGATTAATCGCTGCAAAACGAGATCTATGTGAGATAAGCATTCATCAAAAGACGATCCAAACACAGAAAAATCATCCATAAACACTTCTAGGTAGTCGTTCAACATATCCGAAAAAATGGACATCATACACCGCTGGAATGTAGCAGGTGCGTTGCACAGGCCGAAGGGCATCCTTCGGTATGCAAACGTAACAAAGGAGCAAGTAAACGTTGTTTTCTCTTAGTCCTCAGGGTGAACTAGGACTTGGTTATACCCTGAGTAGCCATCCAAGAAACAATAGTACGCTTGACCTGCTACTTTATCTAGGATCTGGTCCAAAAAGGGTAAGGGGAAATGGTCCTTGCGCATTACCGAGTTCAACTTACGATAATCGATGCGCACTCTCCACCTTGTAGTGGCTCACGTAGGGACCAATTCACCTTGGGCATTCGCAACGACTGTGATTCCTGACTTCTTAGGGACTACCTGAACCGGACTGACCCAGGGGCTATCAGAGATGGGGCATATAATACCCGCATCTAGCAACTTCATGACCTCCTTCTTAACTACCTCTCTCATGTTAGGGTTGAGCCTCCTTTGCATTTGCCTAGAAGGCTTAACATTGCCCTCTAAATGTATTCTATGCATGCATATAGAGGGATTAATTCCTTTCAGATCAGCGATTGACCACCCTATGGCTCGTTTGTGGTTTTGTAGGACAACTAACAACCTAGATTCCTGACTCTCAGTTAAGTCAGACGCGATAATCACAGGAAGGGTGTCATCTTGTCGTAAAAATGCATATTTCAAGGTGGTCGGGAGAGGTTTGAGCTCCAACACTGGTGGACACTCAATAGATGGTTTAGCAGGTGCACTAAGTAGGCCAGTTAGGGGTTCAAACATCGGACCCCTAGCCTCAATTCTCATTAGCTCTTGCATGTCAAGAAAATTATCAACATCAATACTCATATCGAAATTAGCAAAAGTGAGCAAATCAGATGGTTCGTCTTTCTTGATTAAGTCAGAAGATACTGACTCAACCAAAGGGTCAATAGCATCAACCATGAAGCAATCAAGGTCATCCTCATTAACAGGGAACTTAGCAGCGTTTGACACATTCAGTTTAACCTTAAGATTCCCAAATAACACTTCTAACACCCCAGTTTGACAATGAATGATAGCATCGGCCGTTGCCAAGAACGGTCGCCCTAAAATGACAGGGGTGTGGTTCCTCTGATGAGGAGTAGGGTCCATGTCCAACACTATAAAATCGACGGGGAAGATAAACTTATCAACTTTGACAAGAACATCTTCCAACATACCTCTAGGTAAACGCTCTGATCCATCTGCCAACTGTAGGGTAACACTAGTTGGTTTGAGATCTCCCATCCCCAATTCTTGAAAAATTGAGTATGGGATGAGGTTCACGCTCGCCCCTAAATCCAAAAGAGGCCGACTCGTACAGCTCTCTCCTATGACGCACAGGACTGTGAAAGCTCCTGGATCTCTACACTTGGGTGGGATGCCTGACATTAAGATGCTGCTCACTTTTTCAGTGAGTTGGACTTTCCTAGGGACATGAGCTTGCGCTCTCTTCTTTTTAGCACATAGATCCTTAAGAAATTTAGCATACATGGGGACGTGTTTAATGGCATCGATCAGTGGTAGGTTAATCTTGACGTCCTTAAACAAGTTTAGTAACTCATCCCTCTTCAGGTCATCCTTCCCTTTCGGTCCTAACAGGGCCGTAGGAAAAGGAACAATTGGTTCGGGAGATGAGCCAAGTAAAGGTGTGGGCACTCCATCCTTATCAGCAATGGGGTTTATAGTCCCATCCTCCTGCTCAACTTCTATCTCTACTTCTCTTAAATTATCCTCACCCGTGGCTAAGACAACCTTAGCTTGCTCATGAGTGACCTGGTTGAGGTCAGGATTAGTTGCTCCCCTGGGATTAGCGAGAGGTTGGGAGGGCTTCCTCTCTCCTGTTCATGGCCTGAGCTAGCTGTCCTAGTTGGTTCTCTAACTTAGAAATCGATTGTGAATGAGAGTGAACCAACTGTTGGTTTTCCTCCATAAAGCAGAGCATGAGTTCCTCAAACTGAGAAGTGTAGCTCGGAGGTTGGGGTGGTGGATTACCATTAGGGACTGGAGGATGAGAAGAAGAGCCATACCTTTGCCCTCCGTGGAAACCAGGAGGGTGCGCCTTACCTGAAAATCCTGGTGCTGGTTGTCTCATGGCTGGGTTCTGATTTGTGTTCTGCTTCCGTGAGAAATTGGGATGGTTGCGACACCCTGGATTATAGGTCTGTGAGTACGGATTGTTGTTCCTCGAGTATTCCTGCGCTACATAAACCTGGTCCTACACATACTCGGGAAACTGTGACGCATATAAACACTCAAAAACAGAATAATCCTCTCCTGAACAAATACCGCATGGAGTAACACCCTCAGATGATGATTCGGCTGCATTAACTGGATGCATATTAGTGGGATTTGCATTTAAACTCATCATCTTATCTATCTTTCTACTAAGTGCATCTAGTTTTAAATTAACATCATCTTGAGGGGCTCCCTCGTAGACACCACGCATGCTTACCCTATCCACCCTCGCAGAAGAGGCTTGGTCAAGGGAATGTTCATTAAGGCACTTGAAAAGCGTCCAGGCCTCGTCCTCACCTTGCTGGTTAAATGCTCCCCCACAAGAAGCATTTACGATTTGCTTGTTTGACGCACTAAGACATCGTAGAAGTTTTGGACAAGAGCCCACTTGGGTGACCCATGGTGGGGACAGCTCCTAAGAAGTTCCTTGAACCTATCCCAACACTCGTGAAACTGCTCCTGGTCTTTTTGTTCAAAACTATTTATAGCGCGCCTAATAGCCATTGTTCTGGCTTTAGGGAAAAACTTGACCAGGAAGCGCTGTTGAAGGTCATTCCAAGTGGTGATTTCACCCCTGGGTAGGGACTGAAACTGCCTCTTAGCCACGTCTTTTAAAGAGTACGGAAAAAGACGTTGTCTAATTGCATTGTTCGAGACACCTTGATAATGACAGGTTTCACATATTTCGAGGAATGCGTCAAGGTGCTCGTATGGGCTCTCGGTTGGCTTCCCATAAAATGTGGGAAGCATATTGATAATTCCAAGTTTAAGTTCGAAGTTGGCGTTACCCACAGCAGGTAACGCAACTCCGGCGGGCGCAAAGTGGTCCCCAATCGTACGAGGTTCGTTATTAGCCATGGTTCGTTGTGTACTTTCTCTCGCTTCTAATCGCCTCACGGTAGACAAAGTCCTCTCGATTTCGGGGATGTAAGATAACAATTCAGGATCGAGCGAATGTCTACCATGCGTGCAATATTGAAGCTAGGATAGATCCACGCTGACCTCGACTAATGACCCAAGTAAAAGAAAAAATAACTGTGCAAAATAACTCAAAGAAATAAATAAAAAAGCAAACAAAACAAAGTCCATTAACCCTAAATTCCAACTTAGCAAACCGATTCCCCGGCAACGGCACCAAAAACTTGATGTGTTTTAAATGTGTGTTTAAAACCGTTTACTCGCAAGCGTACGAGATCGTCATAGCTTTGTCAGGTATACGGGTCGTATCCACAGGGAATCGGGTCAAGTTAGATTTATGGATTAACGAGCGGTTTGAATTTTTGGTTTTTTGTGTTGTCTGAATAAGTTGAAGCTAAATTACTTAAACTAAATATAAAGTGAGTGCGGCAATTCGATTGAGGTTAGTTTAGAAAATGAATTCAGAGTAGCTTAACACATATCCCATCATTATATTCTACTTAGGACGATGATTTGGAAGACTTAGGCTACAAGCTCTATGCCTGAGTTAATATTTAAATTAGGGCTTGGGGTAATGAACTAGTCTAAAGGCATAACCTATCTTAGCACCCTAAATGTAGCATAGGTTATCTCATTAGCACTACTTAATTCCTTTCTTATACCTAATTCAATATTAACTTATATAAAAGATTGGGTTTAGAGTTGGATACAACCTCAACCCTGACCACGCGTGAATTCCTGTTATGTTATGGTCTAGGCTACAAGCACAAGACTAATCGCTGTAAAGTTGGAGACCCAGTCATAGCTACAAGCATACATACAAAAAATATCCAACAATCATGAAAAACTCCCCATAGGGGTGCGAATATAACATAACTAAATCAATCATCAAAAGCATAATATAAATATGGGATACGGGCGGCGACCCGCCCTTCATCCCCTCAACTAAGAAAGTTTACTCCTCCATGGGAGTTTCACACATATTTAAATTTATATAAAAGAAAATATTGTGCGTAAAATAAACAAAAGAGTAAACTCCCTCAATCTTCGTGTCGATCCTGATCCGAGCCTGAATTCTCCCCGTATTCCAACCGCTTGCGCTTCAGCTTTTGAAAACCTGTAGATCTCGTAGCGGCTTCGAATTTTAGAGAAAGAGGAGGATGTGCGGCGAGAAAAAGCATCCCCAAGGTTGACTTTCCCTTCTTTTTTATAGGCGCGGGAGGATTTAGGGTTCTGTACTGAACAGTCCCGATCGATCGACTAAAAGAGCCGATCGATTGGTGAGCTCACGCAAAAACTCCCGATCGATTGGAACTTTTGGCCGATCAATCCGCAGGCTTTCGGTTAGTTTTCCTAACCGGCAGCGGCTGAACGATCGGTTCTTTAGGCCCCTTTTCTTAGTTAAGCCCTGAAGCGCTATGGAATGTACTCGGTTCACCAAATTATGATCTAATGGTTCTTTCATCTGCACAAATGGTTGGGTTTCTCCAATCAGTCTTCAAAAGTGCCTCAATAATGCTCAATTTTGCCATAATTCTTCTTCCGTCCGCTTTGATGTGTTCCACATGAAAATGTAATTAACAACAACCGAACACACATATAGAGGCCGAATATACGATAAAAAGGGGAAATAAAATGTGTAAAAATCATGCGTATCAGGAACCCATGGGGTCAAGGTTTTCCGATTGAGAAGGGATTGTTACACGCAAAATAAAATGGTTCTAAAGTTAGTTTTTCCAATTTGAATTTGAATGTGAAAATGTAGTGTACTAAGTGCTAGGACTAGTTGGGGTCTACAAATACTTGTACTCGAGCATCTTATGAGTAACAAGATTGAATGCGATTTCCTACTTCTCTCTTCAATTCTCTCCATATCCTTTCCATCTTCTTCTATTTCTTCTTTACTCATTCTCTCGTCTATCTCTTCTTTATTTCTCTCTATGGTCTTGTTCGGCACATGGAATTAAAGCCTGGAATGGGGGCTGAGACTAGAATTATGATTCAAAATTCCAATTTTGTTGTTTGGTTCACCTGCTATAATTGAAATTATAACTCCATTGTCTAATTTTGTGGAATTGGTTTTAACTAAAAACCATATATTCTAATTCCTTTGGATGGGAGAAAGGAATTGTAATTTCATATTAACTATACTAAAAAGGGATTGTAATTTTATATTAATTATACTAACCCGAAACCAAAAGTGATCCAACTGAATTAAACGGAAATCCAAAATCCAATATAATTGAAAACCCAAAAACCCGACTGAACCTAAATTTGACCCCAAGTTTAAAATGACCCTCTTGAATGACGTTGGAAGAATTTTAATTTTGTGAACTAAAATTTCCTAAATTGATAGATTAGGCAAAGCAGAATCACAATTTAGAATTCAAAATTTTAAATCTAATATAGTTCGTACTCTAATTAGAGCATGACAATGCATAGCATACAGAGACATAATATAAACGCTAGTCGGCTTGATATAAAGCTCGTATAGCTCGGCTCGTCACGAGCTCGAGCTAAGCCAAGCCGGCTCGTGAAGATAAACGAGCCAAGCCTGAGCCTTATAAAACTCGAGCTCGCGAGCATAAACGAGCCTAAATATAAAATAATAATATAATTTAAATTTTAATCATAATAATTTTATTTAAAAAAATAATAGTCACATGCACACGGCTTCCCAGCAACACATTAATTGCAAAAGATGGCCTTTGAGCTTCCTTGTGCCGTTTCAGATATCATCAAGTTTCATTTTGACATTAATTGCTAAAGATGGCCCTTGAGCTTCCTTATGCCGTTTCAAATATCATCAAGTTTCATTTTTTAATTGAATCTTTCCATTTTAGCTTACTTATATAACATTGAGCAAAAACCAAAAAACAAAAAAAGTTAACAATTAGATTATCCTTCAGGCTTATAATCACGTCATTGAGATTTCATAACAGGTATGTTCTCTCTCTCATTTTTTCTTATGATATTGAATTATTGTGGCTTGTTTTGCTTTTTAAAGATGCAAAATAAAAATCAAATAGTTTTATATTTGTTTTATTTATCTTGTCATTGTTTTATATATAGTTAAATTAATTGTACTATACTATACGTTCTTTTAAGATATGTTGTGAATTTATTTGACTTGTTTCTATTTTGTGTGTAATTTATTTTGATTTTAGATGATAAGTACATATTATTTTTATGTATAACTATTATTTATTCCTTTTTTTAATTCAAAAGATCAAATAATATGTATACTCTTCTTGATATACATATGTCATAAAATGTTCTACACATGAACATTATATTTGAGAATTATGTAATAGATATAAATTAGTTTGAGCTGAACTATTGGCAAGCCAAGCTTGAGCCTATGACGAGCCGAGCCCGAGCCCACAACTAGCCGAGCTCGAGCCCGAAATTTCCAAGCTCGCCGAGCCCGAGCCGAGCTAAATGTTAATGAGCCGAGCCTCGAGCCTAATGAGCTCAGGCTTGGCTTGGCTCATTTAATCCCCTATATAAAGCTTGAATTAAGTATGAAATTTAAAGTTGTTTTGAAGTAAAACATCACGCGCGTATCATGTGAGGCCATCCTCAAGAGATGATAGGCCTTTAGATGTTAAGACAAAGGCGTGTGGAGCCCAACTGCTTAGAAGTTTAAACCCTTTAAAGGGTATATGCCATTCAAGGTGGTCAAGGGGGTCAAGGAGGCTCGAGCTCAAGGGACAAGAATTTTAGACCTGGCACCCTTGACTTGTAATAACTCGAATGAGGTAGAGTTTGACAAGATTTAGATGGAGCAAACTGTATCTAAGTTACTGAATGAGAACCAATGCAATCAAAGTCAAGCCTTGGCCGTCAAAGCCCTAAAACAATAACACAAACCTAAGTTCACTTGACTTATTAAGTAGTGATACTATTATGAATCGATGAATTTTAATTGTAATTTCTAGTTTTATCTTTGCTTTTGATTTCCATTGTCGAGTTGTAATGTTTCAAAAGTTGGTTAGGGGTCGGTTTGGCGCCACAGGAAGATCGGTTGGTCCAGCTTGGTCAAATTTGGCGGCTGTGTTTAACTTTGGCGCCAAAAGCTTAGTTGAGTCGGTTATTTTAGTTGGTTAGATTTAATGTTCTAATTTTTTGTATAAATAAGCTCCTAGCTTGTAATCTCATCATTCAATAAATAGAAATCAGAATTCCTTTTGGAATTTCTCTCTCTTTTCTCATCTCTTTCTCTATTTCTCATCCCCTTTCACTTCTCTTCTCATTTTAACTCTTTCTTCTACAAGGTTAGACTTTCAATTTCAAATTGGAAGCTAATAATTGGTATCAGAGCTGGTTCAAGCAATCAATTGATTGATTGAGGCTGGCAAAAGCAAAGAAAAACATGATTAAAAGTGTTAGAACCATATCAGGAGCTGGAGGAGCAAATGCATCTGGTCCGGATACTTATGCTGCTATGGTTGCAGGTCCTAGTGCAGATGCAACAATTGATCACCACCGGGATCTATATGACAAGTTCGAGCAGCTAAATGCTAAGTTCGATCAGCAATATGTCGAGTTTAAGCAGCAGAATGACAACATTCAGCAGTTGATAAGGATGCAGCAGCAGTTTATGGAAAAGGAAATGAATAAGGAAAATCGGTTGCAACAAATTGAAGAGAAGATTGTAAAATTGCTAGATCAGGTTAATAAGCAAGGAGAATCAAATGTTAATGCAATCTTGAAGCCTGTGAGTCAGATCTTTCATTCGGTTGAAGCAAATCAGCAGCAAAGCAAGGCAGACAGAATCGAAGAAGTGTGCATGACTCGAGGAAAGACTTCGATATTGCAACCTGATTTAGGACCTTCAATTCACATCAGATCAGCTGAGAATCAACCTTTGCAACCTGAAATTGATGTAGATACTCAGGATCGTGCCTCAGGACAAGCACATTGCAGATCAAATGCCTTGAATGCAGATCACAATGTCAGGCCACATAATTCTGTTTTGCATCACGGAGTTGAAATTGAGGAGTTCGAGCATCTTGATAGACCACCTGATCGGCATTTCCAGCATAGATCAGTGACTAATGACAACACATCTGGTGTTAGGAGTGGTGATTACAGGCAGCAAAGAGTAGAAATAGATCCTTTTGATGGTAGACAACCGGAATCCTGGCTAAGGAGATGTGATCGATATTTTCTGTATTACAACATACCTGATGAGGAGAAGCTCCAGTTGGCTGTGGTTCATTTACATGGTGATCATAAGGTTTGGTATTACAGTTTGTTGAAGAGCAAACCGAATCTTTCTTGGGGCCAATTCGTAGAAGAAGTGTGTGAACGTTATGGAGAAAGTGAATCAACGGATGTTGTGGATAGCTTTAACAAGTTGTCCCAAACTTCAACCGTGAGAGAGTATATGATCAGATTTGAGAACTTAAGAGCTAACTTGCTATCAGTTTTGTCCATAGCTCCTGAGGATGCTGAATCTTATTATGTTTCATGCTTTGTAAGTGGATTGAAGCCAAGGATCAAGAATATGGTGAAAGCCATTGGTCCTAAGACTTTGTCAAGTGCTTACAACAAGGCAAAATTGATTGAAGCTACTCAAGTTCAATCAAGTGACAAAAATAAGCAACAAGTCAGCCAGTTCAGACCGCAGCAAAGAAGTAGTTCCAGTTCTGGTTTTAAGCGAGCTGTTGACAAGAGTTCATTAAGATTGTGCTTTCATTGTAATCAACCATATCAGCCCGGTCATAGGTGCAAATCTCAAGCACTAATGTATGCAAGGGGGTCCCGTGCTTATGCTGATTCTGGCAGTGACCATTCTGAGGCAGAATATGACAGTGCAGGCTATACTTCACAAGATGAATTGAGTGATGATGAAGTGGAGATATCAATGAAGGCTTTGATCGGTAGTGGAGCTCATAATACCATCAAAATCAGAGGCAGGGCTGGAAAACACTCCATCATTGTCCTTATTGATAGTGGGAGTACACATAGTTTCGTTGATCCAAAGTTCATTAAGAAGGTAAAGCTTGAGGTGACAAAGACTCACCCCTTGGCGGTGATGGTGGCTGATGGCAACTCCTTAACAACTCAAACCAAGTGCCTAGCATTCCCATGGTCTATGCAAAATCATCAATTCACCTTTGATTTTAGAGTTCTTCCTTTGGGAGGTTGCGATATGGTGCTTGGGGTGGATTGGATGAGAACCTTCAACCCGGTTGTGTTTGATTTTGATAAAATGACCGTGGCATTTGAGGTTCATGGTACCAAAGTATCCTTGCAAGGCATATAAGAGGAAGCTCAACTCAAGTTGATTGATGGCAAACATGTGCAAGATGGAATCAGGAAGAAGGCAATACAATGGATTGGGCATTTGTTCATGGTATCTGCGGTAGAGTTGCAGCATGATATTCGACCAGAAGTTCAAACCTTAGTGGAAGAATTTGAGGATATTTTTGAGCAACCTAAGAGTCTTCCTCCTCAAAGGAGTGTGGACCATGCCATTCCCTTGTGCGCAAATGCTAATCCGGTCAAGATCAGGCCATATCGGTATGCTCATGGCCAAAAGACAGAAATTGAGAGGCAAGTTGAGGAGCTTCTTCACATGAGTTTCATTAGACCAAGCCATAGTCCTTTTGCTTCGCCTGTGATCGTTGTGAAGAAGAAAGATGGCCCGGCTAGAATGTGCATCGACTATCGACGGTTAAATGCCTTGACAGTGAAGGATAAGTTCCCAATTCCCATCATAGATGATTTGCTTGACGAGTTACATGGAGCATGCTACTTCTCTAAGCTTGATTTGAGGCAAGGTTATCATCAAATCAGAGTTCTCGAGCCGGATATCTACAAGACTTCTTTTCAGACACATCATGGGCATTTCGAGTTTGTTGTTATGCCTGTCGGCCTAACAAATGCTCCGGCCACTTTTCAAGCTGCCATGACTGATGTTTTCAAACCTTTTCTGAGGAGATCAATGCTCAATTTCTTCGATGACATACTGATTTACAGCTCCACTTATGAAGCTCACCTCACTCACCTTAGACAAGTTTTTGTAGTGATGCGGCAACAAAAGTTCTTTGCGAAGTTGTCCAAGTGTTGGTTTGCTCAAGCCAAGCTTGAGTATTTGGGTCATGTTATCTCACAAAAGGGAGTTTCCACCAATCCTACTAAGATCCAAGCGATGCAAGATTGGCCAATTCTGATCACCTTGAAGCAATTGAGAGGTTTTTTGGGATTGACCGGGTATTATAGGAAATTCATTAAAGGTTATGGTTCTATTGCCAAACCTTTAACCGAACTCTTGAAGAAGGATGCTTTTGCATGGAATGAGAGGTCTCAGGCTGCATTTGAAGCTCTTAAATCTGCTATGTGTGCTGCCCCAGTGTTGGCAATGCCAAACTTTACCGAGAGCTTTGTTTTGGAGACCGATACGAGTGGTACTGGTATTGGGGCTATTCTTTCTCAAAATGGAAGGCCTATTGCTTACTTGAGCCAAGCCCTTATTCCTAAGCATCAAGCTATGTTGACCTATGAGAAGGAATATCTAGCAATTCTCTTAGCCGTGGAAAAATGGAGGCATTACTTGGAAGGTCACAAGTTCATCATTCGAACGGATCACCAAAGCCTCAAGCATCTCCTTGAGTAAAAGATTGTGACGAGGATTCAAAAGAAAGGCCTTATGAAGATGCTTGGCCTTGATTATGACATTGAGTATAGAAGAGGCAAAGAAAATGTGGCTGCCGACATTCTGTCCAGAAAATTTGAGGGAGCTGACAGTGGGCATTGCAGTGCGTTATCCGCGGTGGTTCCTTCATGGATGGAAGAGATATACAAGACATATGAGGGTGATTCTTTTGCCCAAGATTGTGTTGCTAATGCTCTCGTGAAAGGTGCAGAAAAATGCAGTTCAGATGCTGATATAACCATGCAGAGAGGACTGATCAGAAGCAGTGGCAAGCTATACTTTGGTTCAGCTACTGATTTGAGGGATCAGATAATACAAGCCTCTCATGATGCATCTTGGGGAGGTCATGCCGGTGTTGAAGGCACGTATCAAAGGGTTAAGGCGTACTTTACTTGGCCAAGCATGAAAAAAGATGTGAGTGAGTATGTGAAGGCTTGTGAAGTATGTCAACAAACGAAGTTGGGAGATCATCGTTACAAGGGTCTACTTCAACCACTTCCTATTCCAGATGGAGCATGGATTTCATCGAGGGATTACCAAGGTCTGAAGGCAAGGAGGTTATATGGGTAGTGGTGGATCGTTTCACCAAGTATAGCCATTTCATTGCTCTTGCTCGACCCATTACCGCTGAAAAATTAGCAAAGATCTTCCTTGACAACATTTACAAATTACATGGATTACCTCATTCCATTGTGTCAGATCGAGACAAGATTTTCACAAGCACATTTTGGAGGGAGTTGTTTAAGTTGATGGGTACCACATTGGCACTTAGTTCCTCTTATCATCCTCAAACGGATGGCCAAACCGAACGAGTCAACCAATGTGTAGAACAATACCTTCGGAGTATGGTTTTCGTAAGGCCCAAGGAGTGGAATCATTGGCTTTCTTTGGCGGAGTTTTGGTTCAACACTCACTTCCATACATCAATTGGCACTTCACCCTTCCAAGCCTTGTATGGCTATCCTCCTCCTTCACCAATGTTGCTCCGAAAACCGGGAGAATCAGATGGTGCAGGGACTGATCTGGTACAGCAGAGGCTGTAGATGGCGCAAGTGCTTAAAGATAATCTCCAACAAGCTCGGGCACGAATGAAATTTTATGCCGACAAAAAGAGGGTAGACAAAAGCTATGAAGTTGGAGACATGGTCTACCTTAAATTACAACCGTATAGACAGTCTTCCTTGGCTGTCAGACGAAATGTCAAGCTAAGTGCTCGTTTCTTTGGCCCATACAAAATTTTGGAGAAAGTTGGCAATGTTACATATAAGCTTGACTTACCTTCACATTCATACATTCACCCTGTGTTCCATGTTTCCCTACTTAGAAAGCAGGTCAAGAAAGGAGCTGACGTTGCTCGAAAGCCACTTGAAGCTGAGTCTAATGGCATGTTGCTGCTGCACCTGTTGCTGTTAAGGCCCGGAGATCGCTGCAGGGAGATCAAGGGGCTGTGCAAGAAGTGTTGGTGACTTGGAGCAACTTGAACAAGAGCTTTGCGACATGGGAAAATTGCAATTTCTTGAGGAGCCAATTCCCAAATTTTACTTCTTGAGGACAAGAGGCTTCTCAAGAGGGAGGGAATGTCATGAATTGATGAATTTTAATTGTAATTTCTGGTTGTATCTTCGCTTTTGATTTCCATTGTCGAGTTGTAATGTTTCAAAAGTTGGTTAGGGGTTGGTTTGGAGTCATGGGAAGATCGGTTGGTCCAGCTTGGTCAAATCTGGCGGTTGTGCTTAACTTTGGCGCCAAAAGCTTAGTTGAGTCGGTTATTTTAGTTGGTTAGATTCAATGTCCTAATTTTTTGTATAAATAAGCTCCTAGCTTGTAATCTCATCATTCAATGAATAGAAATCAGAATTCCTTTTGGAATTTCTCTCTTTTTTCTCATCTCTTTCTCTATTTCTCATCCCCTTTCACTTCTCTTCTCATCTTAACTTTTTCTTCTACAAGGTTAGACTTTCAATTTCGAATTGGAAGCTAACAGATACCAATGTTAAGGCCAACGCAATCAAGGTCAGGCCTTGGCCGTGAAAGCTTTAAACCAATGCCTCAATTCTCAGCCCGTCGATTGCCGAATAGATTAAAACAGAAAGTTCATACCAGAAGCCCAAAGAACTGTATTACTCTAAAGAAAACAAGTACAACAAAAATCTATATTGCGCTACGTAAAGCTAAGCCAGGCTAAGTTACGCTACTCTTAGGTAAAAAGCACAAGTATGCTGTAAAGAAACTTAAACAAGTTTGTATGGTAATGCTGGACACTTTACAACTCCAATAGTGACTCTTTTTTATAGAAAACGGAAATAATTGTTGTATCCTAATTCTCTGGCATTTCCTTCCAATGTCTGCCTAAAAGCTCATTTGGCATGCTGAATGGGCAGTGAATGTGCCCTAAATTTGTGTGCTCAACCATCTTTCTAGAAGCCCCATGTCCACATAACTCGCCAGAGTTCCTTCTACATGCCCCGTGTTCTGTTGGATGGGCTTGAGGCCCACGAATCTAGATTTGCACTCCAAGTAACTGCCTCGGGCTTTAGAACAACCTGTCTTGCAACCTTCTGGAAAGTCCCTCGAGCTCGAGCCTCCTTTGCACCTTCAAGCACCTCGTGTGGCAGATACTGTTTAACGTGTTTTAACTCCACGGGCAACTGGGATAGAGATGTCATTGTCTCAACATCTAAAGGCCTTGCATCCCTTGAGGATGGCTTCACATGATAAATGCGTGATGCTTTACTTTAAAACAACGTCGTCCCAACTCCCTTGCGTTTAGGGTGTAAACAAAGGGTGACAGGCCTAAAACTTTGATTGACTCGGGCTTGTAAGTGTACTGCTAAGCTCTTTAGTTTGTCTCCATCCCAGTTCAGGAAAGGTGTCTAGGGGCTTGCTCCGTCACTATAATTGCCACTTGAGTTAGACCCATGTCCCTTTAATTTTTTGTTATACTTATAGAAAAAAATCCATAAAAATATTAAAAGTCTCCTCAATTTGAGCATAAGTATAATCCATAGTTAACTGCAAATTGAAGTCATATTCACCAAAAGCACCATCCCTTTTCCTCAAAAAGGTGATTGTTTGAGGTCAAACACATGCGGTCCAGAATTCAGGCAGGCTCCCACATCGTTGCGAGTCCCTTTTTGTATGTTTGTTTGATTTGTATTTGCAATGACCACACACACAGTAAGCAAAAAAAAAGGGAGCAAACATGTCTTTTGGTGACCACAATGGGAGGCTTAACATAAAATGTATTTGTCTCTAACCCCTATCATGAATTGTCAAACTATACTCTCAAACCATTTACCAATGGTCAGAACAAGAAGGTATATTGCTCTTGGATCTGAGGAACCCGAAGAGTTAGCCTAAATCAGGTCCCCACTTGTGCACCCTCTAGAACAAAGCTCTATATCACAAGGGGATGAAACAAGTCACAACCACGATAATGAAAGCAGAGGTGACGAAAATATCCTAGAGGATGTGCATATTGGGCTTGATGGCTATTCTCAAAAGAGTTTCATGGTCATGCTTAAGCACTGCGGGAACTCATTGATCAAAGGCTTGAACAAGCCATGAAAGAGGACTATAAAAACAGCGCGCTGAAATAAAGCATATTCTAGCGGCTCAGCATGAAAAATCTACCACAATGAGAGCTATCATCAATGACATTGGGACCTCAATGAATGAAAGACTTCGTAAGGAAACTGACAGAGTCTTGGTTGAAATGAACTCAACCCTATCTTCCGCTGCTACCCTTATAGCTAAGGATGTGGCAAGACAGATAGTAGTTGAAGTCAAGGCAAGCTTAAACTCATAACGACTTCGTTCAAGCCGTTAGAGTGGACATTAGGCTGCTAAGGCTTGTTCCTCCTCCCTTAGTTCCTACTGGGTACTCTCGTAATGTTCCTTCGAGCTCACAAAAGCCAGTGGTTCAGGTTGACAACACAGTCCCTGAAAGAATGAGAAATCTAACTATGGCTAACCCAGGTGTCACTCTCTAGGACTCGAGCCATAGTAGTGATAGCGCAACCTTTGGGGTTGCTAGCCCTTTGAACCAAGGATATACTTGGCTTTAAGGGACCCCAATGCCAATATTCAGGTCACACCTATCCCTGAGACAGGGGGCATAATGTTCCATACCCTCCTCACGCTAGAGAGGCTACCTTAAGGCCCGATCAGAGCCTCAGCATATGTGTGTAGGGACAAGTTCCTCAACATTGGGAGACCAATGTTCTTCTCCTAGGTCTCTTTCCACATATGAGACTGGGGGGCAAGCTAACTTCCTACGACCTCAAGATCAAGCCCTAAGGACTGATCATGTAAGAATGACCCAACATCTTATTAATGTAGGTGCATCTTCAGGCATGCTACATATCCAAGGATTTGTTGGTATACACTTCATGGCCAATCAACCAAATGGGAAGAATGATCAAGAGAGTTACTACCCTGCGTATGTCGAACAACAAAGGGGGCTCAGGGTATCCTACTGATCCTCCTCAAGAGCCTTAACCACTTGGGGGGCAGTGCAAGCGTATAACCATGTGTCAAACCTACCTCTCCAAGATCAATTGGCCGCCTTTATTGAGCTGATGTATGGGCTAAGTCTCAAAAGGGTCAATAAACCCCTATATAGCAAACCATACCCTGACTATATTAACGGGGACTACCCTTTTCATCCAGAGTATAAAAGTTAACCCTCTTCTCAGACGAAGAAAGCGTGTCTGCTCTCAAGCATTTGGAAAGATTCAACTGCCAATGCAGGGAAGCAGCTGACAACCCATACTTAAAACTTAGGTTGCTCCCTAGTTCTTTGATAGGGACTGCCTTTCAATTATACATTAATTTCTTACCACCCAATTCCATTTACTGTTAGGATGATATGGCTAGACAATATTAGGCCCAATTCCCAAGAATGAAACTAGGAACCTCTGTGTCAGACTTGGCTCGAATGAGACAAAAGTTAGGTGAATCCGTAGAGGATTATATTAAACGGTTCAAAAGACCCGGGTCAAAATTCAAAGTGGCTCTCCTTGAGGTTGAATATGCCAAGTTAGGTTTGAATGGCTTGGATATTGAGTTCAAGAAGAAGTTTGAAGGCTAAAACTTCACAACTCCCCTTTAGTTGGCAGAATGTGCCACTGGACATGAGGTTATCTTAAAGTAGGAAAGCCTCAAGAAAAATAGCGTGTATGGAACCTACATACATGATCTGATTGACAAGGAGGAAGATCCTCCACAAGAAATTGATGTCACTAAATACATCAAAGGACCTCCTATGGTTTCTAATCCTTTACTAAAGAAGGATATTAAAGTCGGGAAGTCAAACTAGAGCTAAGAAAGTTGCAAATTACACTGGTACAATGAGATGCTTGATAATGCCGTACATAAGATCTCATAACCACATACACGTAAGAGAGTGTTTAAAGCACGATTCTCAGTTTCCATCTTATACATGATGTCATAGTCATAGCCAATCAATCGAGAGAGCCAAAAGTGTTGTATGAACAATTGCTAGTCGAGGAGGATTTTCAGACTCTGCAAATCAGTACGAATAACAAAGTGGCCATCGGCCAAACATTGTTTTCACTTTTCGACTGCAAAGACGACAACCAACAACTCACGTTCATATACTAACATCATTTGGTGCTTGGGAGCAAGGGTCTTACTCATGCCCACATCTAAGGACTCAGTTTCCACCACAAATGTTTTTGAGAAATACGGCAAAGCTAAGATGGGGGCAGTAGTCAAGGGGTGCTTAAGGGGGTCAAAAGAGATCTCAACATTGGAATTCCATACATAATTGTCTTTCTTCAAAAGGTCGGCCAAAGACCGAGCAATGACACCAAGATGAGAGATAAAATGGCTATAATACCGGATAATCCAATAAAGCCTGGAGTTGTTTCATGGTTTCTAGTTTCGACCAAGAAGCGATGGCTTTGATCTCTTTGAGGTCGGCAGCCACACCTTCATCAAAAACGAAATGGTCCAAATACTCAATTCTATTGGACACGAAGGCGCACTTAATTTGATTAGCAGTGAGATGGTGGTGGCGAAGCAAACCGAGAATGATGCATAGGTGCTGCAAATGTTGAGGCTTCATAGCACTGTAAACAAGAATATAGTCAAAGAATATGTGCACAAAGACATGTAGAAATGGGCAGAAAACATTGTTTATAAGACTCTAAAATGTAGACAGTGCATTGGACAAGCCAAATGGCATCACGGTGAACTCATAGTGTCCAGAATGTGTGCGGAACGCTGGCTTGTGCATGTCATCCACTGTCATACAAATCTGCCGACAGCCGAATTTCAGATGAAGTTTCAAAAAGTAGGAGGCACCACCCAACTCATCTAAGATCCAGCCTAGGACAATGGGCTAGGCAAAGGGGGACATGCGGTTCTATATAACTCCAACCTGTAACATCTCTTGTACCAGGTTATTAATGATGTACTTTTGAAAAAGAGCATAACGATAAGGTCTTAAATTAACTAGTTGCTCCTATCTTTTAATGGAATGCGATGATCAAAATCCGGTCTAAAAGGAGGCAAGTCAGCGGTTGCAGAAAAACATTCGAGAAATCATCAAGCAGAGCCCGTAAGGCTGTCAGGTCCTCGATGACCGTGCTGTTGTCGGTGTGGATACTGAGCAGAGAATGGAAACCTAGTGGCTTGGCCATAACATCATAAAACAAAGTGGGCTGGGAGTGGAGGTAGGAGAGAGTACCCTCAGAAACTGATTTAAGAGCTAAATTGTAGATACCGCGAAGAGTGTAGACGCGACCATGGAAAGTGAACTCCATAAGTAATTCATTGTAGTCCCACTTTAGGTTCATAGCCATTGGATGCCTAAAACCATATCACAGCCAGATAAATCAATAATACATCAGAAGTTAAGGGGGCCTTGGGAATAACTAACCTAGTTATTAATTAATCTAACTCTAATGCCGATTATTGGGTTCATAGTTCTCCAATTGGGTTCACAATTCTCCCAGACCCTGTGCGAGCGGGAGCCCTTTAGACACTGGGTTTGTTGTTGCTGTACAATTCTCCAATTATGGTCACAACAAAGTGTACCTATCAGAACACTCAGCGTAGGGGACTCTTCTCGCTACCTAAGCCCCCGGTAGGAGAGTCACGCTTTGTTACACCTCACGCGCAAGAGTTCCCGGGAATAGGGTTATCTCTATATATCTCTTTACTCTGATACCAATTGTTCGGAGGGATTTCAAAAATCCTTCCTAATTTAATAAAGTTAACGCAGTGGAAGGGTTTAAATTTCTTAATTTTAAACCTAAGGTTGATTGTAAAATCCTTAATTTTAAATTTACAAATTTAAATTCTTAATTTAAATCTATATGCCTCTACTCTTATACATTCAGAACAATAATATGAACTTATATCAGGCATAATAAGAGAAGCTGTAAATAAATAAAAAAGCAAAAACTTAAAAGAGAAGGAAACAAGAACATACCTGAATTTGCTCCAAATTAAGAGTACCAGAAGAATAATAATATCTCCTCAGAAAACTGAAAAACCGAGACCCTGCTGCCTTCTGCGTAATGATCTCGAACTGCCGGGAGGGTGGGCTCCAAAAAATATTAAACTTTGAGGAAAGAAAATTTTCAAAATAAAATTTTCTCTCCCACTAGATCTCCAAAAGTCAACACTTTCAAAAACCTTTTTATTTTTTAATTCTAAATTGAATGCCAAACCTTTGGAATAGGTACCTCTATTTATAATAGTATACCGCAGCAAAAAAATCATGATTTTTTGATGTGGGACTCAAAATTTTAATACAAAACGCACCGTTTCATTTCATAATGCTGTAAAATGCCACGTTTCAAACACAGTTCAATCAGCGTGCTTTTTTTTAAATTCATAACGCGTGCCACGTGGCAGGCCAGGATTGGCCCCCACCCGAGCACACGGATAGCTGAAGGAGTACCCACCTGTCACCTGTTGGTTGGTCCAAACGTGTAGGCACGGATCATGCCTTATTTGCAATTCTTATATTTTTTTATTTTTTTTTTGTTTTGCTTTGTTTCCCATATATAAAATTCATCTTATGAATTTTTGATTTTCAAAATTATTTTATTTTATAATTTATTCATATCATGAATAATGTTTGGCAAAATTAAATTTACTTATCTCTTGAATTCTTTAATATTTTTTCAATGGCAATTAAAAAAAGGCTTGCGCAGGGACCTTAGAGACAATTTAAATCTAGCTCCAAATGAGTTAAATTAATTACCATCTCATAATAAAATTTAATTACTATTTAAGGAGATTTAATTTCACTAAATAAATCTTACTACACTCTAGACTTAAATCTTTTATTTGATATTTTTCAAATAAATTGTATTGATAACAATAACCCCTCCACCTAGATACACTACCATTATCCTTCTCACAGCTTCTCCATTAGTTACCGACTAGGCCCTTACTTAATAATTCATTTATACTTGAACATATTCATAGTATAAATTACAAATGTCAAACACTTGGAATACTTTGGCCAAAGTTTTCGAACTATTCAAATACTTGGGAATCAACTAAGGGGACATCTATATCTCATAAGAGACTGTAGATTCCATATTGAATACTTGATCCTTGTCACGTTTCACGTCGTTACCTAATGTACGTGGGAATTCAGTAATGTGTTTAGACCTTACTTATAGTACACCAAAGTAACTAACGCTCTATGCACAAGTTCATAATACTCTCAAGATTTAAAGTCATCGTTCAAACAGTACAACATGATTTACTCATCTCCGATAGTAGTCTAGAAACAAGCAACTCACATGGTCCAGCTTAGTATACCAATCTTATTAAACACACCAACCTAACACTTTTGGATCACCATCCACATGACCAAGACAAGTCATCTAAAGTGTTAAGTCATGGTCTTAACAGACAAGTAGCCCAGGCTCATCATCGACCACAAGTTATTCAAATAATATTCTATACTATTTGTTCAAAGTCTATATACGGTTTAATCTCATTATCCACTTAGAACAAACATGTGAAATGTAATCTAAGGACTTTGTCCATCTCATGGACGATACTTAAAAAAAATCACATGCAGTATAAATGCTTATTTACACAAATTTAACTAGTAAACGACGGAAACTTCAATTTTATTCCTTAATAAAATAATATTAACATAATAAATATGGATTTTAGGACACTATTCCTAACAGGGGCATCATGAACAGTCCAATGAAAGGCACGAAACGCACCACCACATGAAACTTGCTTTCCATCAGCAACCATAACCAATGGCCGATGAGTAGTGTCAACTAAACAACCCAAGTGGCAAGCTAAGGTGACATCGAGAAAGTTTTGAGTGCTCTAACTTTCAATAAGAATGCGTAGTGTATGTTTCCCACACTAACCTGCAACGCACATAGCTTGACACTGCGTAACTCCTTCAAGGGCATGTATGGATACGGGTCGGGCACGGGACCATCAGGGTCTTCACCCACATCATCGTCATCGGCCACAATCCAAAACAATTGGACTCTCTTACGCATTGGGCAAAGTTGCCCTGGTGTAAATTTGTCATGACAGTAAAAACAGAGATTCTTAGCACGCAACTCATCAATTTCAGAGGGTGAAAGGTTACGTTGAGTACGGGGAAGGGATAAAGAGGATGAGGGTGGTACGGGTAAAAGGCGGCTGTGAGGTGGTCCACAAGGGGGTGGGAGGGGTGATAATTTTGTGGAATTTCTCGGTAATGGAAGGATGGGAGTCGATTTAGAGGGGTTTTTTTTTCCAGTTACCCTTTAGATGTAAGTGTAATTTTTCTGTTGAAGTTTTGCTGGGATTATGTTGTCCTATAGTGCGTTAAGCTTGAACAACTTAACCCAACCAGACAGATCCTGTTGAAGACCACCTGTGAAGATACTTACCTTCAAACACTCACTTAACCCACATTGGCTCACTAATAACTCAAACACACTAAAAATTGCTCAAAGTCGCTTGCATGTTTTAAGTTTGTGAGCGCAGTTAATGGATCCTCAAACTATTTGAAAAACGGACCCTAATATGTGCCATGTAGCTGTCCCAGGGAATTATAGTCTCTACGGACCAGGATTCCTCATATCCGTCATGCCAGCCTAAAGCTTCACCTTCAAGAGCTGTACTAGCCAACATTACTTTTGATTCATCGAGGGTTCTATCCAGTACAAAATACCTCTCACACTTATGTATCCAACCCACAACATCTCTACTACCAAATTTTGGGAATTCAATTTCATAAGACAGGTTGCAAACTAGTAGGTTCCTCAGTGTTGCCCCATAGCTGTGGTTGGAGAGTCTGATCGATGATCGTCCCAGCAGGTTGAGTCTGCTGGAGTTGGAGCGCCAATCGATTATGAACCATGCTGGCGATAGTCCCCATTTGTAGCGAAAGTCCACTAATCATTTGCTGCATTTTCTGCCATCGTCTGGTCTAGAGTTGTACATCTCCGATTTAATGCTTCCTCAAGGTCTCTGATGGAGATTTGAGATCTTGTGCTGTTTGCCATTAATGAACCTCCTAAGAGCCGATGACTGAATTGAGGGCCAATGAATGAATACTCTGATACCAAATGTTACTGATCTCCAATCAATTAGACAATCACTAAACAACTCACACTCAAGCTAAAAGGAAGATATAACTCAATCAACCAAATGGGAAACACTTCTTAGTATTAATTCATATAATATAATATTAAAATGTATGTCTATATAAATAAGGGTATATAAGTATAAGCATAATATTTGGAGGGGAAAGGGGGAGAAGTAAAAGAAGATTATGAGGAAAAAAGAGAACATCAACACTCTCAACATAATTCTAATCTAATCTCTCATCCACTATTTATATTAAGCAAGTAACTATTAAGGGTGATGTGGCAATCGGGTAACGTGGCCCTCAAGTGACGTGGCGTTCAGGATGATGTGGTGTTAATCATGGGAAGCATTCGTATCATCGAGAATGTATGATTTAAGTTTGGGTTATTAATGCCAAAGGTCTCTGTACTTTCTCCTTTGTGTCAATTCAGTCCTTATACTTTTAATTGTATCAATTTAGTCTCTCTACAATTAAAATTATGTCAATTTAGTCATTTGGTCAAATTTAAGTTAAAAACTATGTTAAATGTATGTAACTTATTATAAATTCATCTGTTTACTCAATTTAGCCCAACTCGCAGCCGAACCATTAAAAATTTCATCAAAAACTAAATATAAATTTTTCTCTAATGACCAAATTGACACATTTTAAATTGTACAGGATCTAAATTGACACAATTTAAAGTACAAAGAATAAATTGATATAATGGGCAAAATACAGGACCTTTAGTGTAAATAACCCTTTAAGTTTTAAAGATACAAAAAATAAATAATATCTTATTGAAGTGTTATTGTTCACCGGATATTACATGGATAAACTAATTTTGCAAACTCAAAAATTTGAGGTCCTCACAATTTTAAATGACAAAATTTTGTGAAATTAATTTAAATAAACTTAGAAATTAATTATACTTATATATTATTTTATATATTTTTTTGAACTGGTTAATAATACTTATATTATTACAAAACTATAGACATATTATACTCAAAAGGAAGAGAATAAAAATACATACCCAAATATGTATAAAGAATAATAGCAAGTATTTTATATCAGAACTAAAGAATTAGAGAATTTTTTCTTCTATTTAAATAATTCTCTCAATATTTGATTATAAATATTCTCAATTCTTAAATTCTCCTCACAATTCTCGATTTCCCACTCTCTTCATTTCTTACTTTCTTCTTCTGCTTCTTTCTCATTGTGCTGCTGCTTCTATTTATACAAAAATTTAAGCGGTAGGAATTCTTACCCATGAAGAAAAGTAAATCAATAGCATGCAGTGGTCCGTACAGTACGGGAGGCGACTAGAGGCGGCGGCGGCTAGGGCATTGCATTTCTCTAGTGGTGGTTGGCGGCTGAGGCCCAGCTGGGCGGCTCTTGTCTCGCTGGACGCTACCCCTCCTGCTGGGGGCGGCGGCGGCGGCTGCTGCCATATGTGGCCGGAGGTGGGCGGAAAAGAGGGAGTAAGGGAGTTAGGGTTTTTGTGCGTGGGTGTTGAGGCGTGGGACGTGTGGGTTACGGCGGCGGCTCCTTCTACCAGCAAACAACCCCGACGACCCATCCTTGTCTTCGCCGCCCCTTGGCGATTGGTGCGGTTGCCAAAATTCGGCCAAACAAGGCCTGGCGATTTTGCTAAGTTGTGAACCACGTGACTTCTCTCTCTTCTCTTTCTCGATTTTCGAAGCAATTTCTCATAAGTCTTCTTTGACTCTCGCTTGATTGTTGTTGCTGGGTGTCGGTGGCCGGTATCCCAACCGATTTTGGCCAGTGAGGTGGTCAGTGGCATGCGGTGATTTTGGGTGGTTTGGAACCTAATTTTCTAGGGTTTCTTTACTTGTTTTCTTTACTGCTTTGTCTCACGCACCATACCTGGGGTGCGTGTTGCTATGGCTGAGAGTTTGGGACAGGTGGGTGGTGGTGTAGGTACCGCCACTTGGGCTGACTGGGTTCAAACCACTGAGTTGAACACTTTGTAATATTTTGAACCCGTTCTTGTTGACGGCAAGCCTCTAGGGGTTGTTCCTGATGAGGTCTTAGATTCCACCAACAATCTATGGGACCGTTGCTTGGTGGGTAGGCCCATTGGCACGGGATTGGCCTTCTCTCCTGCTCAGGAGATTACTAGTTTTCTCTGGGGGAATAAGGGCCTTGAATGTGTCCTATCTGATGGAGAAGTTTATTACTTTCGGTTTCGCACTAGGGCGCAAGCCGAGAACGTGTTGTTAGGTGGTCCTTGGTTCTTCAAGGGTATTTGCATGTCCCTCCAGCTTTGGTAGGAGGGACTAACTATGCATAGGGATAGCCAAACTGCTCCTATTTGGGTTCGGATATTGGGTCTTCCTTTGTCTCTTTGGAAGCCCGTGGGAATTAGTTATGCTAGTAGTACCATTGGTAGGCCTTTGTTCATGGACAAAGTCACGGCTGAGGGTACTCGTTTGGGATACATTCGGGTATGTGTTGAGGTGAGGGCCACGGCTCCTGTGCCGCGGGAGACCCTCATTGAGGTGCGTGGTGTTCGGGTCCGCCTTGGTATCATGTGTGAAGGAATGCCAAAGCGTTGTCCGACTTGTATGGTGTTTGGGCATGATTGTTCGCCTCCTGCTGCTTGGGAGGCTCCTAGTAACACTGCCCCAGTGCTAGGGTGTAGAAAGAAGAAAAAAATCTAAAAATAAAAATGGTGCTGGGACTTCGGCCTCACGATGCCTGCGCCGGCGCCGGTGCCGGCGCCGGTGGGTGTCACGGCGGTTGGTGGGGGCGGGGCTGGTGGCGTGGCTATTGCCGCTAGACCAGTGGAGGAGTGGAGAGTCGTTGGTGGGAGAGAGAGTAAGGGGGCGGCTATGTCCCCCTCTCGCGTTGGTGGGCCGCCTGTTGGTGGCGGTTCTGAACAGCCTGCGGCTCACACCGGGCCCAATTTGGGGTTGGCTACTATCGGGCTCATGCTGGACCCTGCACCGGCCCACACCTCTCATTCTATTGCTGATTCGTCCGCTGATGGTCAGGAAGCTAGCTCGACGGAGGATCTGAGTCGGGCTTTTGTTCCTATGGTGCTTGAGGAGGCTCAGGATGCTCTTATGGGAATTTATAGCCTCTTGCTTGTGTTGAGAGCTGGCCTACGAAGACAGTTCCTAGTATCGAGTCTCCGAACCGGTTCGCTCCTCTGGTCGAGCGGCTGTCTGGGAAGGCATCCACGTCAGATGCTCCTCCCAACCCTGCTACACCTGTTTATGTTACGCACTCTGCCGCAGCTCTCATTGCTCAGGGTGTTCAGGCTACTCGGGGCGTTCAGGATGCTCAGGGTACTCGTGGTGGCTGTAAAGGCCGTGGGGGTCCACGATAGTTCTCCGGTTTCCCATGAGAGGATGTTAGAATGTGAGGAGTTTGATAACCCCACTACTATCAGTGCTATGCGTCATTGGATCTCTTTAAGTTGTTTGAGTCTAGTTGGCTTGGTTGAGACCAAGACCAACCTTGTTTTTGTCGAGTCCGCTGTTACCTGCCGTGCTGAGGGGTCGCAGTTTTTGATCAGTGGGGTGTGACCCCGTGGGTGTCACATCATTGTTTTATGGGATCCAACTTTCTACCGTGTAGTGAGAGTACAGGGTGGAGATCAGTATCTCACCTGCCGAGTTTATGATATCCGAGGTGATGTGGACTTCACTACTACATTTGTCTACGGCTTTAATGAGCTGGGACAGCGCCGGGAGCTATGGAGGTATATTCGAGGAGCCAGCGTAGGTCTTTAGGGAGATCCTTAAATACTCCTTGGGGACTTTAACACTATACTCAGTCTAAGTGACAGGAGAGGTGGTCAGGACTCTTGGCCTGGCCACATGGATGACTTGAGGGACTGTGTTCATGATTCTGAGCTCATAGTTCTGCCGTTCTCTGGGCTACGTTACACGTGGTCCAATGGGTTAGATGGGGATGCTCTCATTCTGAAGCGTCTTGACTGGTGCATGGTGAGCGAGGGCTGGCTTTGCACTTATTCTTTCTCATCTGTTGAGTTCCTTTCACGGGAGTTATGTTCAGACCATTGTCCCTTTGTAGTTAGAGGCCTTAGAGAGCGCCGCACATCGCGGCTCCCTTTCAAGCTCTTTAACTTTTGGGCTGACCATGAAGAGTTTCTACCTACTGTGAGGAGGGTTTGAGAGACTAGCATTGAGAGCACGCCTATGTTTCAGCTCACTCAGAAGCTGAAGAGGCTGAAAGGTGAGATGAAGGCCCTCAATGCTAGACATTATAACCACATATTGGCTCGGGTTGTGGCTGCGAGGGATGCTTGGATGGAGGCTCAGCGGGCTTTAGATGATGTGCCCGAGAGTATGTTATTTCGTGAGGACGAGCTTCGTCTGTCTCTGGAGTACTCGTGGTTGTGTGGGGATGAGGAGGCTTTCTATCGTCAGAAGTCTCACATCCAGTGGCTCTCTTTGGGAGATCAGGGCACCCGATTTTTCCGTAAGTCTGTCGTGCATCGGCAGGCTAGGAACCGGATCTCTTCTATCATTCGTGCTGATGGCAGGAGGACATATGATGACAATGAGATTTCTGAGGCAAGAGTCTCCTACTTTCGAGACTTATTGACGGAGCCGAGTGGGCCGCTTCATGAGGATATTTTGAAGCTCTTTCAGACCCGTCTTTCTGAGGATCAGGCTTGTTCGCTATCTGTTCCGATTACTGATGTTGAGGTGAGAGATGCACTGTTCTCCACTGGTGATGATAGGGCGCCTGGCCCTGATGGCTAGACCTCCCTCTTTTTTAAGAGGGCTTGGGACGTGGTGGGCCGTGATGCTGTTCGGACTATCCGGTCTTTCTTTTAGTCAGGGCGCATGCTTGGCGCTCTGAACTCCACTCGTATCAGCTTGATCCCGAGGTGGAGAATCCCTCCACTTTTGCTAACTTTCGCTCGATCTCCTGTTGCAATGTGATTTATAAGTGCATCTCTAAGATCATTGCAAACAGGCTGAAGGGGGTTCTTCCTTACCTCATTGATGACTCGCAGTCTGCTTTCATTCCTGGGCGAAGGATATCTAATTGTATTATGTTGGCTTAGGAGCTTCTGCGTGACTATCACCTTCAGATGCTTTCGCCTCAATGCGCTCTAAAGGTTGATCTTCGCAAGGCTTTTGACACGGTGCTTTGGGAGTTCATTCTTACTACTATGCTCTGTATGGGTATACCTGAGGTCATGATTCGATGGGTGCGGGAGTGTCTTTCCACAGCCAGATTTTCAGTCGCCATTAACGGCAAGCTTTATGGTTTTTTCGGCACGAGCAGGGGCATCAGACAGGGGGATCCTCTCTCACCCTACCTTTTTGTTATTGCCATGGAGGGCTTATAGGGTTTGCTTCTCCGTGCAACTTCTGATCCGAGGTGTCGCTTTCATCCTTGTTGCCAGAGTACCAACCTTACTCACTTGTGCTTTGCTGATGACCTTATGATTTTTAGTGAGGCTGATGAGGGCAGTTTGTCAGTTATTCATGAAACTTTGGATCGTTTTCCTGCACTATCGAGGTTGTCCTTGAATGCAGCAAAGAGCACCGTCTTCATTACTGGGGTTGACTCAGAGCCTCAGCAGACTCTCATTGATATTTTGGGATTCCGGTTGGGTCAGTGCCCGGTCAGGTATTTGGGGGTGCCGCTCATCACGACGAGGCTTCGGTTCATCAATTGTAAGCCTCTTTTAGACTGCATCCTTGCTCGCATCTAGCTTTAGACATCTTGTGCTTTATCTTATGCTGGGCGCTTGCAGCTTATCAGATCGGTCTTGTTCTCTATTCAGGTCTTCTGGTCATCTGTCTTCATTCTCACGAAGCTGGTGATCAAGAAGATTGAGTCAACTCTTACAGCCTTTCTCTGGAAGGGCGCTTCTTTGGGCCCAGGTGGGGCCCAGGTCTCCTGGGAGCATCTCTGTTACCCTCGCAGGGAGGGCAGTCTCGGGGTTCGACGTCTGCATGAGTGGAACCAGGCTTCTCTCGTGAAGCATATTTGGGTTCTACTCACCGATCATGACTCTCTCTGCCCTCGGTGGATTCATGCCAACCGACTCAAGGAGAAGTCCTTCTGGGATATTCAGCCGAGAGGTTCGATTTCATGGTCTTGGAGGAGCATTCTTGGTGTTCGATCGCTTTGTGCTAGGGCTTTTCGGCATATTATTAGTGATGGCCGGGACACTGCTTTGTGGTCCGATTACTGGCTGCCATGTGGACGTCTGGAGGGGCGGTTCATTTTCCGCCGCCTCCATTCCACCGGTCATCGTTTGGGCTCTCGAGTTTCAGATATTATTGAGGGTGATCAGTGGCGTTTCCCAGGAGATATTGAAGAGCTGCTCCCTATCTGGGATTCTGTTGACTTCAGGCCCCGACCGGGGGTAGCTGACAGTGTACGATGGATAAGGGACCCATCTAGGGTTTTCACCACTAGATCGGCATGGGAGATGATTCGCAGTCAGAGGGAGGAGGACTCCATCCATCATCCCCTTTAGTTTCAGCTTCACATCCCGCGGCACTCCTTCATTTTATGGCTTGCCTCTTGTGAGCGACTATGGACATTTGACAGACTGCTGAGGCATCGAGTGCAGGATGTACAGGCTGTTTGCATGTTGTGTGGGTCAGATGCTGAGTCGCATGACCATCTCTTCTTCACCTGCAGCTACTTTGCTACTGTTTGGTCCAAGGTGTCCTCACGCACCTCTTTTGCCTGGCCCACGCTTCCATGGCGCAAGCAGGTTCAGTGGCTGCTACCAGGCTCCGTGGCCGCGGGGTGGATCGGATCCTTGCCTGCCTTTGTTTCTCCGCAACGGTTTACATCCTCTGGTATGAGCGTAACCTGAGGATTCATCACTCCCAGTTCAGGCCTTCTGCAATCATCACTGAGGAGATCACAGGATTGGTCCGCAGTCGTTTTATTGCTGCTTCTACGCTTCGCGGTGCTCATCGCGACTCGCAGCTTCTGCAGGAGTGGGGGATTGAGCATTAGCTTTGATTGCTTTCATTTGCTTGTTCTCTTTGTTTGGTCATGTTGACCGTTGTTACTTCTTGCTTTGTTTCTTTCTTTGATTGATTCTTTGATGTAGGCCTTTTGGCCTTGGCTTGGGGTATGCCCCTCGGAGACTTGTACATATATTTTTTATCATATATGATATTCATCACTGATTTACCAAAATATATATATATATACACAAAGGTCTTTACCATAATTTTTAATTTTCTAGGTTATTTAATGCTATCCAAACTTGACCATAAAAATTATACCCGAAAAATATTTAATATTTACAACACTCCCCCTTTGGATTTTTTCTTTAAAATATTTGCGGGACAAACTCTCTTGAAAGAGTATAGTGTCCGAGTTATATATGCTTTTTGAACTGCCTCATTAAAAACCTTGCCAGAATAAACCCAGTGAGAAAAACCATAGCGAAGGGAAAAAGAGTACAATGCGTATTTAACTCCCCCTCATGGGTGCACATTAGCCAGAGATGTCTCGGAGTTGGCAAATGCCAATCTTGCGCCGATTTCTCCAAAGTTTGTTGTGATTGCATTCTCGAGTAACTCTTCCAAGCTCTTGGGTAAATTTGTTGACATTTGCTTCATCCTTCTTCTGAAACTCAAGAGTCGAAAGAACTTCGTTGAAATATGTTTGGTTCTATGAACTCTCTTTAGCTTGAACAATGAAGACTTATCTTCATATCGTACTATTGGACTTCACTTGATCGTTGGAAGCTTACAAAATATGTTGGATCAAGGGCCTTGACGTCACCCATTCTCTATTTGCTCATAAAGTACAAAAGTCTCAATAGTAGCTGCAATTGTTAGTAGATTGTCAAAAGATAACAGTATAGATATATAATGAAATAGCATTCTTGTCACTTACCTTATGCCGGTCAATTAAATGACCTGTACTCGCATACAAACTTAATTGCAAGTTTGACATAATAGAATACTGTTATACAGGTTGATCCATTAGGATAGACGTTTAACCGTGTTCTGATGCCTTCATATTAGTGTCATATCATATACTAGTGACAAGTTAATCGAAGGAGACTTATGTCTGGTCTTATACCAGTTACATCAATGCAACAATTATACCAAGGTGTGACACTTTTAAGACCAATAATTTATTTGTTACCTCATTGAGGACGAAATAAGTCTTTAATTGGGGCAATATGTTAAAGAATTCAAGTACCGTACTGGTATAAGTTGACTAATAGAGTAATACACTATCATATTAGTGCTCGATCTACAAGTTGAGACAAAATCTTTCCTTTTTCGAGCTCTTTTATCTTGAGTTCTTAATTTAAGTGTATAACAACTTCTTTAAATTCTTCAAGAGCCATGATGATATTAACATATCCCTCTTTTAATGTATATATAGCGCGATTTTAAACTATAAGCTTCTGGCATCTTGGGTCCTTCAGGGACTTTCATATAAATATCATCACGAGTAATAAATATAAATAAGCTATTATCATATATATGTATGAGGCATATAGAGACCGTTAGATTAAGTGCCTTTATTCCTTATGTATGTCTAATCTATTTCTAGTCTCTATAATAAACTTTGGGCTACAAATTGTGCTTTTTATCACCTCATTCTTTTTGCATCAATATTCACATGTAGCTTACAGGTTTTACTCCTTAGGCATTTGGATTACAGGTCCAAAAATTACACATTATTAATTTAGCTTGAATTGTGTCTTTCTATTTCAGTCAATCATTTCTTTGTAGGCATTCTTGAACGAACTCATGTTTAAGATTTTCAATTTCTTTGATAAGATCAGTAGCTACTGTGTATACAAATATTGGTTCAATTTTCATTTCAGTTCCATCATATCCCATAATTTATAGAGATATCTTTACCTGATAATCTTGGGGAATTTTATCTATACATTCTCCCTGTATTATTATCTTTGCAGAGTTTTTCTCCTCGAGAGATTCCATAATAGAGGGACCAATCTTTTCTATTGCTCATTTTTCTCTCTTATATTATATATTTGGAAACGATATGTCTACCACGCTTCTAGCGTGCAATGGATGCATTTTCAATATACTAGAATATCGTTCGATTGGGATACTAATTTGAGCAGGAGCATCTATAATGGGGACATATTATTTGGTCACCATCTTTTCATTAGTGAATGCATCTGACAATTGGCTTGTAATATTTTATAAGTGAACAATTTCTTGAACTTCTGGTTCGATGATGCATTCTACATAAATTCTCATTTTTCAACTTTCGTTTTTCTCCCCTTAATCCTGGAAACCTTGTTTCGTTATATTTATATTCAGCAAACTATGATGTAAAATATTTCCAGTTAATATCTCCAGATATTTTATACTTGACGGGAATTTAAACCCGATATAAATTCCAAGTCCACATGTTGGATCCATCTTTCAGTATTGAGGTGGACTAATTGGGAGATCCATGTTAGTCAGTTGGTCTAGTATGAATCAGTATTGCAACATATATCATAACATGTACCCGTATAAAAGTAGGCAATAGTAATGGTCTAATTATTCACTACAGGCGTTTAATCAAATTATCTGCAAGACCAATTTGTGTCTATATGTGGATTATATGGTATTCAATTATAATCCCAATTGGCACATAGTAATCATTAAATTCTTAAGATGTATATTATCCTGCATTTTCATATAATATAATTCACGACTTGAGTTCATAGTCGGATCATTTATGCAAGGAGTTTCAAAAATACCACATTACAAGTGTATTATCCATACTTGTAGGACTAATGGGAAGAGGCTTCTATTAATATCATAAAATACCAAATTGGTTTACATGATAAAATCATTGGCCCACATATATCCTATTTGTATTATTTCAAATACATGGGACTCAAACCCAATTAAACTGAGTATGACATAGCAATCACTTTGCCTTAAATACAAGCAGCACATGATATTTTATTCTATATAAGAATCTTCTAGTTCTTCAATGGGTGTGGGAATTTTCTATGATTCTCTTAATTATTTTATATCCGAATGACTCAAATAGTCATGTCATAAAGTAAAAACCTTTGGTCTGTTAACTTCTGGTTAACTATTCCGATGTGTATCTCGAAATTAAATGAATAACCTTACTTATGAAAAATATTGTTTTTAGGAAATATGATATGTACTCTTCTGGAGCCCTAAATTAAGTATCAAACATCCATTGTTGTTATTTTAAATGAGCGGTGTATAAATAGATTGGATGAGAAATATAGCCATATGAATAACTGATAATAAGTAAGCGGTATAGCCGACCATATGAATAATGAATGAGTAATAAAAAGTAGGCAGCCATGAATATGCAAAGTAAAAAATATGAAAACTAAAGTTTTTCTCTTTTCTTCACTTTTCTATTTTTCTATTTTTTCTCCCTGTTATTAGTAGACATCTTAAATTTTGGTCCATTATGGGTACCATAGTGCCAGTTATTATGACCGCAATTATATCCTCATCCACGGTCCACGTCTACAACCACGTTTACAACCACGTTTACAATCTCGACCATGTCTATGATGGTCGTATGTTGAAGCATTCACTTAGCGGAATGGTTCAAACTCAGTTGGTAGTGACTGATGATTTTTCATCAACAGTTCATTATTTAACGAGGAGACATGATATTAATTCTGAATATTTTTTAAATCCTCGTTCTCGATATTGCTGCTACAGGAGCATATTCGAGATATGAAAAGTAGAGAAAGTTTTTTTTTCGAACACATTTTCCTCAGTAATATTTTTCCCACATAATTTCAATTGGGAGGTAATACTAAATACTGCAGAGTTATACTTGTTTACATTTTTAAAATCTTGCAATTGCAGGTGAATCCATTCATAACGAGCTTTAGAGAGGATCATAGACTTTTGATGATCAAACCTCTCTTTTAAATTCAATCAAAGGACAAGCGGGTCCTTTATAGTAATATACTCAGCTTTCAATCCTTCAATAATATGATGCCTGAGAAATGTCATTGATTTAGCGCGATCCTGCAGGAATACGTTATTTTTTCTTTTAATTGTGTCTCTGAAATTCATAGCATCCAAGTGAATCTCAACATTAAGGGTCCAAGGTAAATTATTTTTGCCAAATATATCAAGAGTAGTAAATTTAAGATTAGTAAGATTAGACATGATTAAAATCACAAAAATTAGGGAATAAAATCTTACCTCGAGTATAGAATGATCCTCAGCTGGCTAGAGACTCGTGCTGATAACGTGTTATAAACTATAGACACATTATACTCAAAAGGAAGAGAATGAATAATAAGAATTTATAGGCTATAGACCTAATTTTCCTGGGATTGTAGTTCAATCAGCTGTCTTATAGACTACTTGTTCATAACAGCCAACGCAAGAACAAGGGGAATAAGAGTAGGCTTATTCATCTTTGTCTTAAAAAAAAAAAATGGAGAGTCTTTGGTCTCCGGTCTTTCCATCCGTGAATGAAAAAGCGTGATGAGAATTCTCTGACCCGTTCGATGACTTTCGCGGTCGCCCTCATAGAACCGACTTGAATCTGAACTACGATTCAGATCAAGTCTTATCCAAATCGAGATATATGTTTTTCTCTAAAAAAAGAAGAATATGATAGACATCCCTTTAGATGTCTATGTATCCTTTATCATCCCCGAAGATGAAGTAGAGATTCCCTATAACGTAGTGGTTAGTGGAGAACAGCCATCGAACCAGATTTGTCATAAAATTTAGATTCTTTCATTTTGTCGTTCGGATCTTGACCGGGTCCAGGTCTAGTCATAGTTCAGTAAAGATTTTAAGTGGGTCTTTTTGAGGTACTAAAGAAAGAATCTCAGACACTTCCCACCTAAAAATACAAACCCAAATATGTATAAAGAAAAATAGCAAGTATTTTATATTAGAACTAAAAAAATCAGAGAAGTTAATCTTCTATTCAAATAATTCTCTCAATATTTGATTATAAATATTCTCAATTCTTAAATTCTCCTCACAATTCTCAATCTCTTGCTCTCTTCATTTCTTACTTTCTTCTTCTGCTTCTTTCTTGCCGTGCAACCGCTTCTATTTATACTGAAATTTAAGTAGTGGGAATTCATGCCCACGAAGAAAAGTAAATATATATACACTTATACAAAGGCCTTTTATATAATTTTTAATTTTTTAAAATATTTAAACTATCTAAAATTGACAATAAAAATTATACCCGAAAACGTTCAATATTTACAACATATATATATATATATATATATATATATATATATATATATATATATTATATTATATTATATTGCAAATTACAAATATAGGCAGCACAGGGAGTCACGATATTTTCCCAAAATCTGATCACTGACGAATCTGAACCGTCCATCTGTCACACCATCGCTCCTATAAAAAGGGAAGAGAGTGGAGAGGAAAGAGGAGTTTCTCGTCTTCGAAACAGATCTAGGGTTTTGCTGGGTTCGCATTGAGCAGTCTCACAGGTGCCACCCTCTCCTCATCTTCTCTATCTTGTCCTTTCTATACTCTTTTTCGATTCATTTCTTCATATACTTTATTGATTTCTGAGGTTGAATCTTAGCAATTCGATGAAATTTGAGGATTTGTATCCGTTAAAATTTTTTAGGGTAATGGGTATGTGTGTCGCGTTCTGTATGGGAGTTTTGGAAAGTTATGATATTAGTAAATGAGTATGTGTTTATTGCATCTTGTAGGGGTGATGTTGTATACATTTTACGCTCTCCAGACCCTGCCTTGTTGCAGCATCGGTCATGACATTTTTGGGGCCCCAAGCAAAAAATTCAAATAGAGCCCTTCATATGCATGAAATTATAAAAATTTTAATCATTGATTTGAAGGTTTCCGTTAAAATTTTAGGGATGGGTCTTCTCAGCCTCTTCTTCATCTTTTAGTTCCATCATGGGAGTTTTGGAAAGTAAGGATATTAGTATGTGGGTCTATGAGTGACCCATCTTGTATGACTAAGGCTGTATTCATCTTACCCTCCCAGACGCTGCCTTGTTGGGAGCTTCTTTGAGGCGCTAGGTTGTTGTATTTGTGTGTTATGATCCTCTGCTGCTCTTAGGAAATATTGAGTCAAGATTCTGAATTGTTGTCTAGGTTTGGCAGTGTAATGTGGCAAAGAGGGGCAACGGTAATTATTTTTTTTGGGGGGCCCCGGGGGGGGGGGGGGGGGGGGGGGGGGGGGGGGGGGAGGTAAGAGTCTATCTTTGTTAGTCAAAATCTTTTGAGGGGTAAGATTTAACCACCATTACTCCGCAATACCCTTCTTTTCTTTACCCCCAATTTGAGGGTAAAGGAGAACATTTGGACAATTTTGCTCTTAGTTTAACTACAGCTCTCTTTACCCCTTACCCTTTTATTCAATTGTCAAACAGGGTAACTTATTTATCACTCTTTACCCTTGTCCCTTTTTATTAAACAATTTCCAAGCAGGGGTAGGATAATTTCTTACCCTGCCACCTAGCTTATCTCTATTGGCTTACTTTGCTCTATTGGCTTGCTTTGTGTCATATCCTATGTTATTACGCTTAGATGCTTGTATGCTTTTATGCTCGTGTGTTTCTATGCCTTTATACCTCTCAGGTTCCCGGACACGGACTCTCTTGAAGGTAGCACCCTGAAGGAGTAAGGCTGCGTATAACCCACCCTTCCCAGACCCTACTTATGCGGGAGCCCTTGAGGCACTGAGTTTGTTGTTGTTGTATGTTAAGGTGAAATAATTTTTTAATTCAACCGCCGTTAAATCTTTCACCATAATTTACAAAAAGACCAAAATATCCTTTACTAAATAGAAAAGAAAAATAAATAAAAATCTCAACCAATTAAGTTATGACACCTCACTCATCGCAAGTCCCATCCACCCACCCACCACCTCTCCCCCACCATGGCCACCATCGCTCTCTTCTTCACTTCTATTGCTATCCTTCCCTATTCCTCCAAAAAAAAAATTTCGTACCCATTTCCCAACCATTCTTTTCAGTGAAATCAAAGAATCAGAAGTATCCACAAATCCCTTAAATTCATGATATCTTAGGTAACTCTGTTTATGGTGGTGGTGCCTAGTGAGAGAAGAGAGAGAGAGGGTGAAGGGGTAAGGGACCTGTGGTGCGATGTTTGATGGTGGGTGGTGTTGTGTTGGATTGGCAATGGTGGCGACATCGGAGGTGTGGCGGTTGGTGACAGTGGGGTGATGTGTCTTGCTTTATTTAATTGATCTATTTATTTTTCTTTTTTGTTTAATAAAGAGTATTTTGGTCTTTTTGTAAATTTTGGTAAAAGATTTAACGGCGGTTGGATTAAAATATTATTTCAGTTTAACCTGTGGACTAAAAAATTAATTCACAAAGTTCGTGAACTAAAATTTTTTTCACCAAATCTTAGGGTACTAATATGTGATTTACCCTAATTTTTTTTAGTCCTCAAAACACAACCAAGGAACAAATAAAATGAAGACAATAAAGAATAAAAAATTCAACTAATAACACAAATCCCTCCAGTCCCTCTGTAAATCAGCTAAAGTTATATCACTGAAGCCCCCGAAGCTTTTGGTCCACAAAGCTTCCAGAAAAACCACCTTTTCCCACTAGAAATAACTGGTGTATATTGATCTTTAAAAATCTTTGCATTCATTTCTAACCATATACACCACAGAATTACAATCTTGGTCGAGGAGAATAATGTCAAAACATCTTTCCACTTCCTTAAGCCATAGAATTTCATTAGCAGAATATTGTCAACCGATCTTGGAGCCACCCATGTTTGCTCAAAGAGAGAGAAAAAAAATCGACACCATAAATCCCATGCCATTGTACAATGCAAAAATAAGATAGTTTAAACACCGGTCTTTAAAGGTGTAAATAGGCCTTCATTCAACTCTTCTTCACTATATGGTTTGTGTATAGAATGAGGGGAATAGCAAGGGGACAGTTTGTTTACCAACAAATAAGCACAAGTTTTACACCATTTCACAACGTAATTTGGACTATTGTATTAAATGCATATAACTTTTGGATTAAAAAGTGTTTCACCAAAAGTTTGTGGGCTAAAAAGAATAATATACCAAGCCTTAGGGTACCAATATGTAATCTACCCTTAGTTCTTTGAGCAAATTGTTGTCTGGTTTTGTTTTCGTGCCATTTGGAACATGTTGTTGAAGTCGCTGGCGTTTTTATTTGTTGGAATCGAATGATTAGAATGCCTTGTCCCATTTCTCTCACTGAGGGAAAATTGGATAGAATTTCCAGTTTTGGGGAAACTGAGGACAGTTACAGTCTTGCTGTGTGATATTCTATGTAGCTGTGTTGTTCAGTTGAGGTATATACTCTGTTGGGTTCTTGTATATTTAAATTTGTTCAAATTAACCTCATTTTTTCTGTTGTCCAAAATAGTTCCCTATTTTTGAAATTTTGTTGAAGGTTGTCTCTCATCTTCCCCCCCCCCCTCTCTTCGAAGTGGCCTTATTCTTTGATTTTATGAAAAAGTTCACCATGTGGTGAACAAAATTAAGTAGAAACGTAAAAGATGAGTGACCAATTTTGTCATAAAAAAGAACACGAGGGACTATTCTGAACAAAAAAGGATGAGAGACTGATTAGAACAGAGTTACGATCGCTGGTATCATCTGACAAAAGAAAAGACAAGGGACCAATTTAAACAAATTAAAAACATGAGGGACCAATGGAGTAAATAACTCTAGTTTAGTTGAAACTTTGAAATTTGAATTGTCACAAATGACTTTGTAATGTGACATCAGAATTTTTTTTTTATCAAATCCCATCTGGAATTACATTACAAATTCGAAAGAAAATGTGCGTAATGTTTGCTTTTGATTTGTTCTGATGTTGATAAGTTTTTTTGCTTGTTTGTATAAAGACATCTAATTTTGCAGAAAGTACTGTAGGAAAATGCCTCGATATGATGACCGCCACAATAATACCCGCCTCTATGTGGGTCACTTATCCTCGCGAACTCGGACACGTGACTTGGAGGTCCTTTTCGGAAGATATGGAAGGTAATTTGTGTATTTTTGTTTGACTTTATGTTTCTTTGCACTTTTGGATAGAGTTTGCAAGGACTTTGTACACATGGCTGGCTCTCTCGATTTCTCTCTTTTTTATTTTGGATTTAATTGATATATGTTGGACGGCTTGAGGAGCAGGAATGCTACAAAATGTTCACTCTGGTCAGCTGGTCATAACTATTCGTGGCACTGTTGTATTAGTTTTGGGGTAGGGGTGTTACATTTTTAGCTTTCGCTAATTGTCTTGAGTGATGATGCCTTCTCCTTTTGTGGACAGCAATATTTATTCTTCGTTGTGTTTTCTATTTCTGGATTTGGGTTTTGTGGGTTCGGTTTGTAAGTGGTTTTGTACATCCCTTTGCGATGTAACAGAAATTTTCCAAGTTGGAGCTGTTGCTAAGGTCTTTCCTTGTTCTTCGTGTTTGCATCTCAATGTGAATTAAATGTTTCTTCTTTATGAAGGTATTTGTTCGACCACATTGCAACCCACCATGTGTCCCGTGGTTTAACTTCTATGTCTTGTTGAAGGTTTCTAGGCTTTTGCCTAGCCTGGAGGTCTGTGGTGGGAGGTTGCCCTTGGTGGAATTGGTGGCTATTCTTGCAATGTATAGGGGACTTTGGCCATTCTTTCCATAATTTATTGCGTGTTTTGTTGGCATTGGCAACAAACTCAAAGTGGTGTTTAGTTCATCTGTGAGTGGCGACGTATCCACCCTTCCGTAGTTTTGACCTGATGGCCTTACTGTTTATGGCACCCGTTTACGCAGAGTACGTGATGTGGATATGAAGCGAGATTATGCCTTTGTTGTAAGTAATTTTTCACTTTCAGTGCTTATAATTTTGTTAGATAAGGGGGTTGGGGATTTGTTCTTGGGACATCTTGTCCTAGGGCCTGAATCTTGGTTGTGTTTTACCACTGGACCAAGACATCTTTGCAGGTTATTCTATTATTTGCTTGCATGTTTTTCCTCCTTAAATTTTGATCAAGGGTGAGATTCTCTCTGTCCTTTCCCCCTGACTACATAACAGGATTTTAGTGATCCTCGGGATGCTGAAGATGCAAGGTATAGCTTGGATGGTAGAGACGTTGATGGCAGCCGAATTATTGTGGAATTTTCCAAGGGGGTATATCCTTACGTCTAAATTTTATTGTTGTTATTTGTGTTCTGATTGTGACGTTTAGCCTTGTTGATGCATAGAAATCTGGTGGACAATTTTCTCAGATGCCTCTCAGTTACTGTGCTTCTTTGCTGTATTGCAGTTTTGAATGTGCATTTTGATTGTTTTATTCATTAGTTTAAATAATGTTTGTCAGCATGCTGATATAAATTGTCTTGAGCTTTTTATTAATCCATTTGATTCCGGAAATTTCCTTATTTGGCAAGTAATGTGTTTGAAGATGTCAACCTTCATCTGATTTTGTTGTTGGAGGTGGTTGTCTGGGCGTGGGTCCCTTCATTAAGATCACTTGCCTTGTTCATGTTACTACTTTCCGATCTCATAGTTAGGGGTGCATAAGGGCCATGTCAAGCCTAAGCTGGTTAGGTTGAGGCTTGGTTTGGATCTTGCTGAGCTTTGAAACTTTAAGCTCGAGCTCACCTCGTCATAAATTCGGTTTCGGCTTGATTGGGTTGAATTCGAACCTAGCTCAGGGAGTTTTGAATTATGCTTGCATCATTTCGACTCATTTAAGCTCGGTCTTAGCTTGTTTGGCTTGTTTAGACTCATTTGGGCATATTTAAGCTAATAAATTGTATTGAAGTAGGCTCATTTAGGCTCGCGAGCTTATGAGCTTGAGCTTTAGTAAGCTTGGGCACAACTTGACAAGCAAATGCACGGTCAAGCTTGAGCCTTTCGAGCTTTGTGACAAGTTGGCTCGTGAGGGATCACAAGCTTGCTCGGCTCATTTGTACCCCTTCATGTAGTTAATTGGTAGATTTTGCAATTGCTGTTTTCTCTCTGCTAGGCTTGTATGGAATGACAGTGAAGGTCTGTTTCTCTGCTGTTCATGTGCATCATGTTATGTGCTGTTTGAACCGTTGATTATATAAATTCTCTGTATTTTTTATTTCCCCATCGTAAAGAAGGATTTGCTGTGCTGAATTTGCAATTTAGACGCCAAGGGGACCTGGTGGGTCACGTCCATATGCAGGAAGGGGACCTCCTCCTGGATCAGGACGGTGCTTCAATTGTGGAATTGATGGCCACTGGGCTCGGGATTGCAAAGCTGGCGACTGGAAGAACAAATGCTACCGTTGTGGAGAGCGTGGACATATAGAAAGAAACTGCCCTAACAGTCCTAAGAAACTCAGGTACTTTTTGGGTTAGTGAAGTCAAAAGTTTCCTTTGAGCTGCTCTTTCTTACTTAGTAGTTTCATAATGGAGCTTCCATTGAAATTCTATCTTTCTGTATGTACAGACGTGGTAGGAGTTACTCGCGTTCACTGTCCCCTCGCCGCGGCAGAAGCAGAAGTCGTAGTTTCAGCAGGAGCCGCAGCTACAGGTTGGATGCTTGTCTTCATTTCCTGTGTTTTTTGAATAATTTCTCTGGACGAAATCTTATCATAATCATCTGTCAAGTCTAGCTTGTGTTGAAGGATCTATTTTCTAGTTTTCAAGCAAACCATGCATTTGATGAAAATTGTTTTGCGCTGCCTTGCAGATTTTCCTTTGTAATGTAGGGGTGGTTCTCTCATATAGCCATAGGGGTGTATATGAGCCAAGCTTGGGCTTGCCAGGCTTGGCTTATTTGAACTCAATAAGCTCCTGTGTGGCTTGCTCGATTGAGCTTGAACTTAGCTCAACGAGTTTTGAAGTAACTTTGTGGCATGGGCACGTTTAGGCTTGTGTCTTTGCTCATTTAGGCTCAAATTAGCCTTGATTGGCATATTTAAGTTAATATAGGAAGATAGGTTCATTTATGCTCGCGAGCCCATGTACCAGGGTTTAACTTGGCTTGACAAGATGAACGAGATGGCTCGGCTTGAGCTCGAATGGAACTGAGGATTTTGAGCTTTATGACAAGCCCTCGTGGGCGAGTTCAGCTCATTTTAATCCCTACTTTCATATATAGAGATTTGCAAATTCTGACGGCCTTTATATTCTATTATTCTTATTTGCAGCCGATCTAGATCACCCCCAAGGAGAGACCGTGCTGAACATGGAGACAGGTCCAGGGCCGTTCGTCGAAGCAGCAGGAGCCCTAAGAGGCAAAAGGCTTCCCCTTCCCTTTCTCCTTCCCCTTTGAGGAAGCGCAGCCTATCCCCTGATGACCGAAGCCCTGCTGGCAGAGCCAGCCTCTCCCCACAAGACCGACACAGCCTCTCTCCCAGGGATGACATGAGTCCGCGTGCTAGAGCCAGTCTTTCTCCTAGGGACGATGGCCGGGCTAACGGTTCTGACTACGAAGGAAGTCCAAAGCTAAGGAGCCGGAGCCGTAGCCCGGTGGATGAATCTGACAGGGACGGGCGTGATCGTAGCCATAGCCCGATGGAAGATGAGAATGGAGGCAGTCGCAGCCCAAGCCCAGCAACTAGAAATGGGAGGAGCGCAGAGGAGGATGAGGATGAGTACCAGGGCTCGCCAAGGGGCAGTGAGTAAAGTGTTGCTGTTGAAAAACGAGCTTAAATGACTCAAAACGCAGAGCTTTGGATTTCGTATGGATCTTTTTTAAAGTTTGGTTAAAAATTGAATGATATAGAAGTGTCAAATGTTGATGGGATTTGTATGAAATTTGTTTTCTATGTAGGTTGGGATATATATGTCGGAAGAGGATGCTGCCCTAGTCCTGACATATGCCATTATTAATAATAAGCTTCAGCTAGGGGAGTAATTGCTGTTAGAATACTGCAAGATATAGTGGGAAATATATATTTATATATACACATACATTACACAGAGAGAGAGTACTGATCAGTTTGATCTGGGCCAACCCCATAACCGAGAGGGCCTCATAGAAGGCAGGCTAGACCTAGTCTGCCTTTAAAGTGGTACCTTGAAGGAGTAAGACTATGTATGCTTCAACGTTCCCTTCCCTGCCCCCTAGGGAGGTCCCCCGACCTTGTATGGGAGCCCTTTGAGTGGTGGTTGTATAATGCTACTAGGGGTGTATGGCTTGAGCTTTGGTTAAGGGTTGGTTTGTCTGCATTTGGTTTGGCTATTAAGCTCGCTAAGCTTGAAATCTCTTTTAAGATTGATAGGCTGGATCTTCGCTTTGGTCAGTAGAGCTCCAACATAGTTTGCCAAGTTTTGAAGTAAGCAGCATATTATTTAGGTTTGTTTTATGTCTGATTTAGGCTCATTTGGGCTATTTTGGGTTATACCGTAGTTCGTTTAGGCTTAAGTTCGACTCAATTGTGCATATTTAAACAAAAAATTTGTATAAAGATAGGTTCATAAATGCGTGCTTTCTATTAATTCAAGCTTATCTATTATCGGGCTTGGCTGGTATGTTAAACAAACCAGCTCGCCTTGAATATGAAACGAGTTGGAGCCTTTTTATGCTTTATGATGGATTGGCTTGCGAAGTTTTACAAGTTGACTTTGGTGTTGTACATCAAGGAAAGTTGTGTAGATGATTTTCTTGCTGTTGGTAAGCTTGTGAGTGGTTTATGAAGAAAATTGAGCTTAGAAAATTTATCATTTGGGTACTTTAAAGTCTTTTTTTAAAGATAAATATTAAAGAGACCCTCTAAATTATTGGTTAATATTAAAGTGGCCCTCACCCATTTTCCCCCAACTTCTAATTTTATTAAAAATACCTTCTGAGCTAAAATTAATTTAATCCCCATAACTTGTAATTTCATCAAACACTCCCTCTAGATTATTGGTCAATATCAATGTGATCCCTAACTTTTAATTTTATCAAAAACACCTCTTGAACTATTATCTAAGATTAATTTGACTCTCCTAACTTCTAATTTTATTAAAGAAATCCCTAAACTATTAATTAAAATTAATTTGACTCCAATTTTTAATGTTTTTAAAAGATTAAAAATACCTTATTTAAATATTTAATTTGTATATCCAATCATGATAAGAAATTATTAAATTCTAATAAAATGATATAAAATTAGGTTTTTCATAAACTAATTATTTTTAATTTATATATAAAATAAAACAATTAAATATATTATTTAATAGTTAAACTTTTACTAAAGAAGAAAATTTTAACAGTTAAATATGTTTTCAATAGTTAAAATTTTGTAATATATTTTTGAGTTATTTACAAGAAAGTGCCTTGTATTTGACCCATTGTGTCAATTGTCCTTGTATAATTTAAATTATGTCAACTTAGTTCTGTAGTAGGAATTGAAGTTAAATTAACGACGTTTATGTAAAATGCAAATGACTATATAAATTCGTCCGTTAACTCAATTTAAACTCACTCATTACCTGAGCATTAAAAATTATGTCACCAACTCGATGCTACTAGAGATTAAATTGACACAAAGTAAATAGTATGGGAATTAAAGTGATGTAATTAAAAGTACAATGATTAAATTGACACAATAGGTAAAGTAAAGGGACATTTCGTGTAAATAACACTATATTTTTTATGACCCAATGCTGCACAAGAAGATTGCGGTTGAAATTTTTTTCTTTAGTAAAATTTTAATTATTAAAAATGTATTTAATTTATATATTTAATATCTATATAATAAAAATAATTAGTTTATAAGAAAATAAATAAGTTTATGTCATTTTTTAGAATTTAGTAAATTTTATCGTGATATTGGATATATAAATTAAATATTTAAATAAGTTATTTTAAATCTTTTAAAAACGTTAAAAGTTGATGTAAAATTGATTCTAATTAATAGTTGGGAGGTATCTTTGATGAAATTAGAAGTTAAGGGGATCAAATTGATTTTAGTTAATAGTTCGGGAGTGTATTTGATGAAATTAGAAGTTGGGGCGGCCAAATTGATTTTGACCAATAGTTCAGGGGTGTATTTGATAAAATTAGAATTTGAAATGTCACTTTGATATTAACTAATAGTTCGTAAGGTCTCTTTGGTATTTATCCTTTTGTTTTTATTCTTAATGGTTTAAGCACTTTGATGCTTATTTTGATATCCTTTGTTGAAGTTAGTTGAATATTATTGAGAGGTTCAAGAATTATGTAAAGAATAATTTTTTTTGCTAAGAATCGCTAATTTGATATGAGATTTAAGCAATACCTAGATCTGTTTTCGGAATTTGGTAAATTTTAGTTGTTACAGAGTTTTGTTACAAATACTATTGTCGATTGTGTATTATCATATTTCTTAAATTTAGGTGTTAATTTTTTTTTTTTAATATTATTGTATGTGATTGTGTATGTTAAAATTGGTTTATTTCAAGGGGAGTATGATGCTCTCTCTTGGGCGATTCATGACGGTGTAGGGTTGATTGAAGTCACAATTTCCCAGTCCTTTGTCGGATGGCTCTAGGAGGAGGTCGCCCGCCTAGGGGCAGAGTGATGCAGGGAATGATGCTTGCTGGTGAAAAGAAGCGTAGAAATCGAGCTGGAGTAATGTAGGAGAGATGGAGGCAATTTCTGGGTTTTGGCGGATAAATCGGGCAGGATTCAAAAATTAGTTAAGAGGACCCGGTGGCATGTGCCGGGCACGTGAGCAGGAGAGAAAATTAGGATTTTAAGTATAATTTTATTTAGCATTTCCAATTCAGTTTTTGTTTTGCATTTTATTTAATCTAGTAATTACTGCTTACAAATAGAAAATGATGTATTAGATTTAGGGTCATGTTATGAATGAAAACTCCAATCTTCCCTAAATATCTCCCTTTCTTTTCTTCCTTCAAACTCTAACTCCTTTCTCTTCTCCCTTAAACCTCTTGTTTGTGATTGGAATTGGCAAATTGAGTGATTAATTTCACTTAGTTTGATCTTCTGTATCACAGAGGAGGTGGTTCGATGATGGTTGGTGGCCTGTCCTCTGCTGGCCGTGGAGAAAACCAGAGTGGTGAGGGGTTGCATAGGGTTCCTGAGCCCCTCCTGGTGTTTGATATTTGCCTTTTGGCGTCTGATTGAAGAGGATGATACGTTGATGTTTCGGCTGAGGTTGATCCTATTGAATTGAACACTATGGGGCCAATTACAGGGCTTTCTTCAATCCTAAACCTTGCTACACATAGCTTGGGTGAGGCTTCACGTTGGGCTGATGAAGTACCAGATTCTTCTGAGAACGCTAAGAATGTTGTAAATGGTGAATCCCATTCGGATGCTCTCCCTGTTCCTCTGGAAGTTGATGGCTCTAAAGCAGGAGGGCGTTGGAGACAATTATTTACTAGAAATCGCGCACCGGCTCAAGGTCTTCAGCTCAAGTTTGTGCCGGAAGCTGCTTCCGATAATGTTATAGAACTTTCAGAGTCGAATGTGTTGGAAGGTACACTATATGGGAAACGTGCTTTGTTGGGTTGTTTGGTGGGGGGTTCGCTCTCGTTTGCAGCTATTAAAGATTCTGTTCGGTCCCTATGGCCGACAATCATTGAACCAGATGTTATGCTTCATGATAAGGGTTGGATTATCTCTGTTTTTGCAAATGAGGAGGACCGTGACTTGATCTTAAAAGAGGGACCATACTCGATGAGGAAGTATCCTCTTGTTTTGATGAAGTGGACTCCTGCTTTTAACTTTGAAGATGAGGAGATGAACTCGTGTTCCTATTTGGGTGAATCTCCCAAATTTGCGGCTCCATTTGTGGCACACGGATATATTGAGTAAGATTGCTAGTGCCATTGGTACTCCATTGTATGCGGATAACAAGACAACTATGCGAAAAAGAGTGACCTATGCTTGATTATTGATAGAAGTTGACATCTCCAAGCCGTTGAAGAAACATGTCGATATTGCGCTACTGGATGGAGAATTTATATCTCAACCTATATGGTATGAGTGTCTTCTGAAGAAATGCCCTACCTGTGGGGATCCATCTCACTTTGCGGATAAATGCTCAACTAAGAAAGGAGAGAAAGGCAAAGCACAGGTTGTGACTCAAGATGGAGAACGCTGGGTGGTTGTTGGTGGTGCACATAAATTGCAGAGCTGGGAAGCTACTCGAGAACACTCAGAAGCAAACAAATAAATGCCCAACCGGATGGAGAATTGATATTGCGGTACCGGATGGAGAATTTACATCTCAACCTATATGGTATGAGTGGCTTCCGAAGAAATGCCCTACCTGTGGGGATCCCTCTTACTTTGCGGATAAATGCCCAACTAAGAAAGGAGAGAGGCAAAACACAGGTTGTGACTCAAGATGGAGAATGCTGGGTAGTTGTTGGTGGTGCACATAAATTGCAGACCTGGGAAGCTACTCGAGAACGCTCAGAAGCAAACAGATATGTATCATGTACTGACCAGTACCTTTCTAATGCTGATAGTAGTACACATTTGGAGTCTTTGCCCACTTATGGTGGGCATGAAATATCAATTAATTAGCTATTATGATTGGGATATGGAACATTAGAGGTATGAATAAAGGTAGTAAAGATAAGGAAGTTAGAAGACTAGCTATGAAATTTTCCATTCATGTTATTGCTATTTTCGAAACTCGAATAAAAGCATGTAAAACTAAAGAGTTCCAAAGTCGATTTTTCCCGGGCTGGCAAATTTGTCATAGTTATAAGGAGAGTCGATTGGGTCGCATTTTGGGTATGTTGGGTTCCAAATTTTGTTCAAGCTCAAGTCATTGGTATGTCGGCACAAGTGATTCACCTTAAGCTCATACTTCCGGAAGTTCAGCTTATGGGGCCCATATGCTGTTCCTTTTGCTATGGCTTCAATCAATTAGATGATAGGCGGGGCCTTTGGGATGAATTGAGGGGCTTCGGTCAGAACATCTCCCTTCCGTGGGCAATTCTAGGGGATTTTAATGTTGTTCTTGACTTGGTAGTGTCGGAGGCAGAGATTCGAGATTTTTCACAATGTGTGAATGATCTCAATTTGCATCAGGCTCATACTGAAGGGCTGGCCTATACTTGGTAACCAACAGTTAGATGCGAGCCGTATTTGGTCTAAGATTGATAGAGTCTTGGTCGATGATCATCGATGGAATCGGATTGAGTGTAAAGTGATAGCTTTGAGTCCCGGTGTCTCGGATCATTCGCCCCTCCTTCTTGCATTTGGTAGTTGTCCTCGAATTTCCACAGGATACTTTAAATTTGGTAATTGGCTCATAGCTATGGATGGTTTTATAGATGTTGTTTAGACTGCCTAGAGGATGTCGATAATTGGGAATCCTATGTTTCGGTTACAATAGAAACTTCAAGCTGTTAAAAGGGCACTCAAGTTGTTCCAAAAACAATTTCCAGGAGGGATTGAGTCGCAAGTGATTCACACTCGTGATGCTTTGTTTCGTCTCCAAGAACAAATATGCTCAATTAATGACCCGGACCTTAATGCGGAAGCTAGTGCTTTGAAGAATAGATTCTTGAAGCTTATTGAAGCTGAACAAGCTTTTCTCCAACAGCGCTCAAAGATCCATTTTGTAAATCAGATGGACCAACCCTCCAGTTTCTTTTATTCTCGTATCAAGTCTCGGGGCAAAAAGAATTTTATTTGGTCCGTTAGAGGGCAAGAAGGGGATATAATTACTGACCAGTTGGACATTGCGAACGATTTCCTTCATTTCTACGAAGGTCTTCTCGGTACAGAAGCCCAGGGGCGGCTTTCGGTTGATCAAGGTATCATCAATGAAGGCATGCAGCTGACTTCTGAGGATCACGCATTACTGCTGCAACCGATCACTAATAAGGACATTTGGGATGTAGTCTTAGACTATTTCGGACTCTAAAGCTCCGGGTCCCGATGGGTTTTTGTCTACTTTCTTTAAAGCATGCTGTCCAATTGTTGGTGCTGATGTATATTGCCATCCAAGATTTTTTCACCTCTGGTAAACTTTTGAAATCCTTGAACCCTACCGCTATTTCTTTGATTCCGAAATCTAATTGTCCGATATCGGTGAGTGATTATAGACCCATTGCTTGCTGTAATGTTATGTATAAGATCATCTCAAAGCTACTCTCTATCCGACTCGAAAAGGTTCTCGGTAAGCTCATTGATCCTTCTCAAGCTGCTTTCGTAAAAGGAAGAGCTATCTTTGATAACATCATTTTGAGTAATGAGATTATTAAACATTATAGTCGGAAGAATGTTTCCCCTCCTTGCTTTATGAAAATTGATATCTGGAAAGCTTATGACTCTGTTTCTTGGTTTTTTTTTTTTTTTTTTTTGTTTGATTTGCTTGAGCGTTTGGGATTTCCATCGCGCTTTATTAGTTGGATTCGAGAATGCATCTCCTCCCCTTTTTTCTCACTTCAATTTAATTGGGGGGTTTATTTGGGTTTTTTAAAGGAAAGAGAGGCTTGAGCGATGGGGACCCACTTTCTCCTCACCTTTCTGTCGTGTGTATGGAGTACTTATCGCGTATGTTTTGGAAGATGATGCAGGACATGAATTTCTCTTTTCATCCTAAATGAAAGAAATTGGGTATTATCCATCTTACATTTGCAAATGATTTGCTACTTTTCTGTAGAGGTGATCATAAATCTGTATAGTGTCTTTGGACTACTGTGGCTCGTTATGTGGGGATGTCGGGCCTAGAACCAAACGCTCTTAAATCTGGCATTTGCTTCGCTGGGGTCTCTCGGGATGAAAGCATTTGCATTCTTCAAGACCTTGGTTTTAAGGAGCTTTCTCTTCCTCTTCGTTATCTTGAGATCCCTATTGCTGGCTTTTGATTGCTTGTGGGTCAATATGGTCCTTTGGTCCAAAAAATCCGAGATAAAATCAGTGGCTGGAATGTTCGGGTGTTTTCTGTAGCGGGGCGCCTAGAGCTTCTCAAGTCGGTTGTAGGAGGTATCCTTGGTTACTGGAGTAATGTGTTCCTCTTTCCGCAATCCGTCATTAATCAGGTACAATCTATTTGTTCTCATTTTTTGTGGGGGGGGGGGGGGGGGGGGGTGGGGGCGCTGGTAGTCGGTGGATGTTTCCAGTTGCTTGGAGTCGAGTATGTCTTCCAAAGGAAGAAGGGGGCCTTCGGATTAAACAATTTGATTCTTGGAATTTGTCCTGTTTTATTAAACTTCTATGGGATATTCATCATAAGAGGGACTTGCTCTGGGTGAGGTGGATGCATGGCTTTTATATGAAGAGATATAGCATTTGGACGGCCAAGAGTCGAGTTCATGATTCTACGTTTTGGAAGGCACTTCTAAAATGTAGAGATCGTTGGGTTAATATTCGTGGCGATGTCGATATTGCACTTTGTACCTTACAGCGCTGTACTGCGGGTGACAAAGCACAGGTGGCCTGCATATATGAGAGTGTCCGACTGCAGGGTTGTATCTAGCATTGGCGTCCCTCGATATGGGGGGCTGCATCAACACGCTCTTTGTTTATGGAAGGCACTCTCAGTAGGCCTTCACACACATGAGCTACTACATAGGATTTGTTTGGCCTTCCCGAGTCGATGTGTTCTATGTGAGCAAGATTGTGAGTCCCTTGACCATATTTTCTTTGAATGTGATTTTTCATTTCGTATTTTGGAGATAGTTGCGGTTCAGTTCGAGCTTGTCCCGAGAAGAGAGCTTTGGCAAGTCATGGAGTGGTTTGGGTCCCATGTGCGTAATAGACAGAGACGAGTGAAGCGAATTGTTATTGCTATAATTGTCTACAACCAATGGCATGAGAGGAATAGGAGAGTTTTCCAAAATAGTAAGAGTAGTGAAGATGCATTATGTAGATCTATAATATCCAAGTATGGTGTCGTTTCAATTTTTTGTATAGGAATTAAGAGTGGGGATGTGATTTGAGGGTTTGGTGTATTTGGGTGGGGGATTTTCTTTGGATCTTTTGATTCTTTGTATTTAAGTTTCAATTTAAAGCTATATATTAGTTCTTGCCGTTTGGCAAAGAAGATTGTGTATATTAAAATGTAAGTAGACTAGGTGGTATCAATTGCATATCTAATTGGTTAGTTCCCTTAGCAAAATTTTCCAAGTATCGATGTCTAGTTTTATTTTTAAGGAATATAGTTCTCTCTGGATTGCATGGTAGTATACTTTATTTATAATTTTTTGTTTTCCAAAAATTAAAAGTTAAATATAAAAAAAAATTCTTTTTGATTTTTGGTTTTATATTTTTAGGTTTTTCATAATTTAAGTAAAACTAAAAATAGAAAACGAACACAAAATATTATTTTAGAACCAAAATTTTAATATCTAGAAATTATAAGTTGCAATAAGAAATAATACCAAACAATAAACCTAATTTAGTTCTCTTCTCTTGTAGCAACAATAGAAAGAATTACCATCTTGTAATTCTAAGCAGGGCTAGACATAATACTAAATAACCCAAACAATCGCTTGCGGCCCCCAAATCTTTGGGGCCCATATTTTTGCGTTACAGTTTTTAATTTTTCAGTGTTATTATGAAAAAAACTTTTACAATTAAAATTTTTATAATTTAGCATATTAATAATGTGTTATTAAGAAATATAAATGATTGTCTAAAATTGTCAGGAAAGGCCCTATTTCTAAGAGTTTATTTGATAGAATTTCTTATTGCACTCTTTGGTTTTTTAGAAATAAAAATTAGGTTTAAAAATAATTCTTTTTTATTTCATTACCTTTTGTTTTCAGTCTATATTTTCAAGTTTGGGCAAAAGTTTCAAAAAAAACAAAAAAAAAAAAAAAAAAAAAAAATTAAATTTAAAATCTACTTCTTGGTTGTTCAAAAATTAAATTTACCAAACATAAAACCATATACCAAATAGGCCCTAATTTGAAAGTTTTAAATTTTTACATTAAAAAAATTAGTATATACTAAGCTACAAAATTTTTGACAAGATAGGCATACAAAGGGTCATTTAGATTTACCAGCCTACAAACTTGAGATTTACTAGACCTTGACTTGACTTGATAAGAAACTCCACTCAAGTTTGAAAGCAGCCAACCCTTTCACACTTCATGACAAGTTGGCTCATAAGTCAATATGGCCCACTTACACCACTAACTAGGAATGAAATTCAATATTGTCTAAATAAAGTTAAATATATTCGTATTAAAGGGGACAACCTAGTGGTTATGAAGGCTATTAATAAAAGGAACATACCCAATGCCTCAAGGGCTCCCGCCTACGCAGGGTCTGGGAAGGGCGGATGTACGCAGTCTTCCCTCTTTAGAGTGTTAACCTTAAGAGAGGCTGTTTCCCAGTGCCCCCAATCTGAGGGTGAGGATTTCCCAGGAGGTCACCCATCCTAGTACTACTCTTACCCAAGCACGCTTAACTTCGGAGTTCTAATGGGATCCGGTGATGGCATGTTGGTACCCTCTTTGGTTTATGAAGGCTATTAATAAAGAATATAAATGTCCTTGGTAGATAAGCATGATTACTACGGATATCTTGGAGATAGCTTCAAAAATTCAATGAAGTTCAAATCACCCATGTTCACGGAGAAGATAATCAAGTGACAGATTTGTCTATTACAATATAACCTCCATAAATTTACTCGATAAAATAATAACCTTGATTAAATAATACTTTTAGCCAATCCCGACTTGGGACCAATGTGGTAAATAATATCTCGATTAATTAAAAAATTTTCATAGTCCCAATAGTATTAATTTATAACGGTTCAGTTTAATCTTTCCAGTTCTAGATTACGTCAATTTAGTCCATGTACATTCAAATTGAGTCAATTTAGTCCTACGATGGTATTAAAGTTAAACCAATGATATAATTTTGAACAACTATGTTAGAGATCAGGTTAAATTGGGTGAACCAGTGAGTTTATATTAGATTACTTGTATTTCCCGATCATACGATGCCATTAACTTAGTTTAAATTTCCACCATAAGACTAAATTGAAACAATGCAAATAGTACATGGATTAAATTGACACAATTAAAAGTACGAGAACTAAATTGATAAAATGGACAAACTACAAATAAATAACCCAAAGATATATGTATATCAAACAAGGCACAAAATTACTTATTCAAACAACTTGTTAATAAAATTATCTATCATATATGTACAAGGGAGCAGTTGCTAATCCCATCATTATCTTTGCTCTTGAAAATAAAGAGTGACAAGTTTAGTGTAACACAACATGGTTGACAATATGATTACGATATTGTCTCTATGAGATATATGCTTTGGCAAGATCAGAATAGTTGCAGGTCGTACCTGTTCTTGGACAAGTGATTTTACCGTTGTTCTTCGCTGCCATTTCGTCGAGAGCCTGCCATATGTAGAGAGAAATCGATATACCAATCAAGATAATAGTAAGGATACTCATTTCTAGCCTAGATAATGGTAAAAGAAATGGATAATCGATAAAATAAAAAACTACAAACAGAAACCGATACCAAATAGACCTTAAAAATAGGACTTGAACCCGAATCTATTAGATATTCATCCAACCCGACCCATTTATGATGGATTCAAATGTAGAAAATGAGTTCTAAAAGAATTTGAATTTGGATGTTAATAAATGGGTTTCGGATTAGGTCGGGTTTGGGTGACATCAAACCCGACCTAAGACGCAATCCAAATCTGGCCTGAGCTTACAAGTGTAGGAAGGAATTTTTGCCAACATTTTGGGGCTTCTTCAGGCTCTATAATGCTCTTTTGAGAAAATCATGATATAACAAATGTTATACAAGGATTGCTAGTTAAAGGGACTTTGAATGATCACCTACTATTACATTACTATTATTATACATATTAAATAGAAACAAAAAATAGGCAACAGTTTGGCAACACAGTTGCTTTTTTATCCAAAAAAAAAAAAAGAAATACAATTAAGAGAGTATACAAAGAGCTTAGGAAAAGATAACCTAAAAATTACAACCATGCAATAACAAAAAACCAAGAACTAATAATATACCATTCAATTCCTCTATAAATCAGCTAAGGCTATAGTCCAAAGAGATCTTAAAAAGAACATTTTCCATAAAAAATGAATTTGTATATATTGATCTTTAAGAGTCCTGACATTCCTCTCTAATAGGGGTGTAAATGAGTCGAGCTGGCTCGTCATAAAGCTGGAAAATCTCAGCTCACTTTGAGCTCGAGCCAAGCCGAGCCGAGCCGAACCTATTGAAGCTCAAGCTCGTAGGCTCGCGAGCCCAAATGAGCCTAAGCGAGCTTTTTTTAATATAATATATTTTCTTAAATATTACTCAATGAATCCATATTGGAGCCTAAATGAGTCGAGCCCGAGCTTAAACGAGCCTATATTGAGCTTAAATCAGCCGAAATATTGCAAGCCTAATTTGAAGCTCACCGAGCTCAAATCGAGCCGAGCCCGAGCTTTTGACGTGCCAAGCTCGAGCCCGAATTTTCAAAGCTCGGTGAGGTTTGAGCCGAGCCTCGAGCTTGGCAGGCTTGGGCTCGACTCGGCTCAAATACACCCCTACTCTAACCAAATACACCAAAAATCACAATATCGGTAGTGGCTTCTAGTATACCGTCATAACTATTATTGTATCATATATATTAATATTATAATTTATTCTAGGACTTAAATGGGTTATGGATTTGGTTCTGAAATTTGTTCCACCAATAAATTTGGGTTTGACTTCCTTCATGAAAGATATGGGCTTTTTTGAATTTGGGTCAGGTGGATTTTTTTGAGGTTAGATCTGGATGGAGACAAACCCAACCCAAATCCAACTCATTCCCATCCTAAGATTTTTCAATGTTTTCCAAGGGCCGTACCAATGTCCAAAGACCCTTGTCCAAAATGGGCACTGCAACGCAAAATGGAAGTTAAAATAGCCATACCCACATCAATGCGCTTTTTTTTCCCCCACGTGTTCCCTCTTTCATTGTATTCACGAAACAAGTTATGCTTCTCAAATTCTTGTTCATTTTCCCGATCATATTGTCCATTCAAAGTATTGATTGGCTTTTAGAAGAAGTTGGGGTCTTGGGTTCGAGGCCTGTTTCCCCCCTTCCCAATTGTTTATGGCCCTTATTAAGGAGGCGTTGTACTCCTTACCATCTTTTAAAAAAAAAAAAAAAATTTTCTGATTTGCTTTTGGAAGATGGAATAGAAAATGAACCTTCTTGCTGTAGACGTAGCCATTAGGCAACACCATGGGGGGATTCTCTGTGTCAATCAACTCTTTGGTGATGTAACAAACAAGCTTTGAGTGATGCTGCTTTGAGAAGGGCAATTGCGATGCAAGTTTACGGAAACTTTCTTGGGACAATGGATCATCTTTGGGACAATCATCTTCATAACAAAATCTATGAGAAGTCAAAGGAAACAGATCTACATTCATGGCTATAGAACGACAAGGTTGCTTTTCGTCAGAGGAATGTGAATATTTTATCAATAGTGGCTGTAGCCCTTAGGACAAGACGTTTTAGGTTCAAATTCCCAACTTAAGTACCATTAGAATATTTTATCGTGGATCCCACCAACATGCTGGCATCTGAGTGAGGAAGTTTCCAACAAAACCAGACAAAACATCCTAAACCTCGAGGGTGATGAGATACAAATGTTTTGTCATTGTTGTGAAGTACTATAACTTAAGATGTACTACAGCTATATTATGAGCGTTGATGCAGTTGAAGTGCTTAGTTTTCAAAAAATTCATGCGAAGAAAATATGGGATGTAAATGACTATTTTAGACACCCGTCTAATAACATTTATTAAAATGAGTTAAATCTATGAAAATGAGTTAAATCTATGAAGTATACATATTTACAACTTGAAATAATTTATTATCATCATTTATGAAATATATATTTTCTAAGGTTGGGTCCCGCGGACACAGCCTCTTTTCAAGTTACCACTTTGAAGGGGTAAGGCTGCATACATCTCACCCCCAAACCCTGCTCGGGCAGGAGCCCTTGAAGCACTGGGTCTGTTGTTGTTGCTATGAAGTATATATTTATCATCAAATAAAGACCATTGCATAACATGACGACCATTATGTAACATTATAACAGCTACATAATGGATTTTGAGATGGCCATTATGGCGATTTGTTGTTATATAACATTATGCCTAGGCAATGTACCTACATCAAAGAGGCATAAAAACTAACAATTGCATGGCTATGTATCCCTTTAGAAAACCAACACAACCATCACAACCCATACTTGACATCCACATCACAACACCACAAACCGAAATTTGATTCCGTGCTAGTAGAACTATTGTGCAATGGTCCTAAGGATTAAAAAAAAACCCCTAAACAGACAAACAATGTGAGATTTCGACAATAAACTATCGAAGGATACGGAGTTTTAAGAGCAGATAAGCCAGCCTGCAGATATATATTAAGCAAAGGCTCAAGAGTCATTCCATAAAGTCTACAAAATTCCTGCTTGAATTGGTCCACCAGGTAATCCCATTGCTTGGGTTCAAAAAGAACCTGCGCAACGTAAGAACAAAGATTAGACAAATATGAACACTTAGATTTTGTTTCTTAAAGGGGAAATCCTCCGGAAAAAATTTTTCCAAGGAAAATCAAAATCAAGTTGAAGTTTTCCATTGTTTCTTACCATGGAAGACATGCTCCCATTCCCTTGTTTAGTTTAAAAGAAAATATCTCTGTCAATCATTTTATACCTTATTATAGGGTAATATAAGTAGTGACACACAACATATACGACCAAGATTCAAATTGACGGATACCCCAAAACTTTTTGGGAAGCTTGTAATGATGACTTTCCCCATTTTATAATAGAAGTAATTTTCTAGTCATTTGGTGGAAAACCTTTTCCATCGGAAAATCTTTTCTGCCAATTAATATGTGCCAAACTATAGAAAGGAGGAAAATCATTTTCTAGAATCTACCTTTCTCCTGGAAATAGACAATGGAACTAAACCACAGCTCGTGGTACCATAGCAAGTCGTGGCCATAGCATCGAGCTTTGAGGGGAACATAGGTTGTTTTTCAGTCTTATTTTTGTAAAAATTTGAATGAATAGTCATATATAATATATATATACGTAATGGAGACAACTCCAAAAGTTCCATTAAATAACCGCCAGTTGCATGATGGCTAGCTGAAAATCTAAGTAATGACCTTCATTTGATTCCATACTAGAAATACTCATTAACTTGAGAAGCAGATAATATAAGAACGTCGCAAAAGCTGGTCACCATTGATCAGTTTCCTTATGTGAATTTTTGAGATGCAGCTCAATCAGAGGGGAGGTGATTTTAGGAAGGGACATTGGGGTGTAAAATTAGCATTCCTCCACCTGATTATACTATTTACCGAAAATGCAACTTGGTTCCAGTACTAAGCCCAACAAGTCTAAACAAAGCCACATCGGCATATTCATATATAAGAAGCATGTTACAATCACTACTGCTACCACAAACTAAGGGCCTAGATGAGCCGAGCTTGAGCCCCGTCAAGCTCAAGGCTCGGCTCAAACCTTGCTTATCCTAGTGTTTGAGCTTGAGCTTGGCTTATCAGGAGCTACAGCTTGGGTTGGATCTTGATTAAGCTGAAAGCTAGGTCAGCTCTTCACTCTCATTCATGCCTGAAACGGGCTTGTTTAGACTTATTTAGGTTTGAACTTGGCTAGTCTAGATGATTTAGGCCTATAATTTAGCTTGAGCTCGTCTCATTTAGGCTCGTGAAATGCTGAACCCAAGCATTAAAACACTCGGGATCGCGAGACGGCTTGGCACATTTACATCCCCACTTCAAACTTTAGCTTCATAGCTAAATTAACCATCCTCTCCAGCTTTGATCCCTTAATATTGTTGCTACTTTTTCTGCTGTCACCATCGCCATAAAGTTTATACATGAAAATAAATGCAGTGGAAATCTATGCTAGGTGAGTTCCAGCACTTGTTATCCTTCTAAATTCATAATTCTCCTTTTCTTTCGTTTAACTCGCGTGATGAAGTTATGGCAGTACAGAAGATTAAATACATAAGAAGAATTCGAAATCAATAAGAAGACAGGCATTCACTCAGACAAAGAGAGAAGGTACTATCGCAGAAAGAACAAGAATCATCATGAAAAGGAAGATATAGAAATAAACCTTGTATGTAGAACATTCAGTATTGCTCTTAAAAGCCAATGTCGCAACCACTCTTTGCAACTCTTTCATATGGGTAGCTCCCCATGGAGCCAGGTACTTTCTAGCATAATGGATAGCACGCATGTCGTTATCTGCTCTAACCAGCTCTATGAACTCCTGGAGTCTCAGAAGAAATTCAAATTTACTCTGCCATCAAGATAAGATTTCAGTGATAGACCCGATCAAAGTAAAACATGAATCACACGTCACTGACTCACAAGCCAAACATTTCAGTCCATATTACTTGCTCTAAAATTTTATAATATGCAAAAACGGCTAAAGAGTCCAATATTCGGTTTGTGGGCAGTCCATCTTAAAATATGGCCTTCAACTACTTTCTGATTTCGTAATTATTTCGGCATAAATTCTTCATATAACTTCAATTATAAATTATGCCAAAATAGTGAGATACAATGGAATCATAATGGTAGTATTTTATTAAGATAAAAATAAGGTTCCAGATAATTGTGCCTTGTACAACATGGATACCATATCCGTACTAGCGTTGACATAATCGTAAAACTTGTTTTCTGATTTAAAGTCACCCCATGTTCAGGCGTATTATCGAAAAGAATAAACAAAACTAAGAAGAGGTGATATTAAAGGGAGAGAAACAACTAGCGTAGTTATCAAGAGAGAACTCTGCAAATAACGTTCACATCCTCTTAACATTTAACAAGGTGGAAGAGACAATCTGATGGGTAAATTTTAGGCGCTATTTCCATACGAGACCAAAAATCAGGATGCTGTATATATAGATTGAGCATGAGAGTTTCTATTCAGGAAGTGGAAGAATATACAAAAAGACTATGTTACATGGACCCGCACACGGGTATCATGTAATTTCTCCGATATACTGTTTCCATCTTAAGTCTTAATATAATTTCACATAAAAATTTGTCCTAAACCAAAATCATGAGAAAAAAACAATGCAGTCATATTAATATTTGGGGAGAACAAAAAAAAAAAAAAAAAAACTATATTAGATAATAATATAGTTTATTAAGAACAAAATGTGGATCGGTTAGTAAGGTGCACAGCTTTCATGTTTTAGACAGGTTTTCAGACACATTAACAACAGATCTCGACAGGGTTAGCATTCTCAAGGACAATGGTACGCAGACAGTAGAAATGAGTTGAGAAATAATCACACCCCATGTAAGGGAGATGTTAGTATAAATAGTATATTGTTCAACCAAGAATCCAAGGATATTGCATATCTGCACTTCTTAAAAGCACATTTGGTATAACAACAACAAACCTAGTGCCTTGAGGGCTCCCGTATATGCAGGGTCTGGGGGGGTGGGATGTATGCAGCCTGACCCCTTTAGGGTGGTACCCTAAAAAGAGGCTATGTCCGAGGACCCCCAACCTGGAAAGCATAAAAACAAAAGTATATAGAAAGCATAAAGCATAAAGCATGAAGCATGTAACATGAAGCATGAAGCAGCGATAGTAATAAAACAACCTAACAACTGAGCAACAAGCAATCAACACACAACAATAGCAAATAAAGTCAAACAGGCATACATATAAGTCTATGGGCGCTAGTACAATTTTAGTTGCGCTCTTCTCTCCTAAACCACAATATCAGCTACACCTATGCTAGCCCTCCACTCCGCTCTACCTAGGGCCATCTCTTCATTTAGGTTAAGATGGGTGAGATCATGTCGAATCATCTTCATCCAACTCTTCTTTGGCCTACCTCTCCCTCTCCTTCTGCTTGTAGTATGGAGTTGTCCATTTCTCCTGACAGGGGTAGTGGTTGGTCTCCTCCTAACATGCCCAAACCACCCCAGACATTGCTCCCTCAACTTATCCTCGATTGGGGCCACGGCCAATTTGCTTCTTACAACGTTATTTCTGATCTTATCTTTCCTTATGTGTTTACACATCCACCGCAACATCCTCATCTCGGCTACCTTCAAGTTCTGAGTATGATACCGTTTGACTTGTGAAAACTCCGCGCCGTATGACATAGCCGGTCTCACTACTGTCTTGTATTATTTTCCCTTTAACTTTAGCAGGAACTTTCTATTGCATAGTACCGCAAAGGCCGACCTCCATGCCAACCTACTTTAATCTGGTGCTACACTACGGAACCCAAGTATTTAAAACAGTATTTTCTCGTTATGCACTTCGATCCAATCTTGACGTCTTCTGTACTTGACTTAGTTGAGTTGCAAAACTTGAGTTCCATATACTTGGTCTTGGATCTACTGAGTCATAAGCCTTTTGATTCCAAGGCCACAAAGTTCCAGCTTCTCATTCATCCATGAAAAACTTTTCTTTCACTTTGTTTGATTACATCACTCTTATATGGGTATACATTAACCCATGGACCTCTTATTATGTTTGGTATGGGCGCAACATTGGTAAGGAGCACATATTTCTCTAAAGAGGGAATTGGGGAGGAGGGCGATGAACTTTGAACCAAAGACCCCTAACTTGGGGGGTTGAGAGACAAGCTACTATACTAGCACCTTTTAGTTCATCTTGACCTCGGATATGGGTGTGGGAACAAATTGTTCACAAAATTTTCAAATATATATTAATTTATGACAACGTATAAGAATTTCGTATCACAATTTCTTTTTCTACATTGGTAAGGAGGGGTAGGGATATTTACTACGGATATAATTTGATCACTGGTGGAGTCTTTGGCCCCCTGGTGATTATCACCACTAGACCGCTCAAAAGCAAGTTTAACGTTGCTATTGCAATATCCAATGATCATATCGTTTTAAAAGCGCCCAGAAAAGATTACAAGTTGCATCCACACAACACTCACCTCAAGTGAAGAGCCCAACCAACAAAAGCATCAACTGTAGTTTTTGACATGAAATGTGGTTACATCAACTACAAAAAATATCTTGAAAATACCCTTGTTAAATTTCTCGATCAGTGCACACTCTTGGATGTACAATGTGTACCCCTTCTCACTAATAAGAGTAATAATATTTGAATAGCAATTCACAAAACTAGCCTGGAATCAAGTCAAAGAAATGAACAAAAATAAGCAAAGGTACTTTAGAGGAATATCCTATCATGCATGTTAGATCATCCTCCAAAAACATTAGCACATACCTTTGACTTCTTCAACCTTGATTTGTTCTCGGCACACCAGACCAATGCAGGAGCTACCTCCTTACTTTGAAGAGCTTCAATAACCTTTTTAGCTTCTTGGAACACATCAATATCAACAAGATCCTATCATGAAAATATCACATTGATTACTTCAACTGTACAAGCCAATAAAAGAAACAATATGGCAAAAGAAATGTACGCACATTTGTTCTAGCAAACATTCAGATCAAATAGGATAAGACAGAATATCTTCATAGAAACCTAGTTGCGGCGCTGCCTAGGCCATCTACACCATTGAAACCTTAGACTATGCGAAGAAGAAATTTTATGGATTTACTAAATTTTGAAAGTTCGTCTGATTTTCAGAGAATCTTTTATGTTTAAGAAGTTGCTCTATTTTGAGATTTAAATATTTTAGCAAGTTTTCATAACTTGCCCTATTTTGAGATTGTAAATATTTTAACAAGTTTACTATACTCTTAGGTTAATTTAGTTTCCTTATGTTTGCTTTACAGATGTCTATATAAAATCATATGTATACTCATTATTCACCAGATATAATTGAGTGAAATAATATTTTCTCTAAACCCCTTTGCCACCTCACGGTTTTCTCTGCTCCTCTCCCTTCCCTCTAGTTCCCTCCTATTTCTCTCTTCTCCATTCCCCTCAACTTTTGTCCTACGTCAATTTGGTATCAGCGCTCAATCTTGATCCCTCTTGTTGTTGCCATTCAAAGGGCACAAGCGTACTCCAAAAAAACTGTTGCTGCTACCCAATCAGACCTACCACTTCATGAAAGGTCAAGACCAAGCCCTGAATTTGAGAACATTATTTTCAACCTTGGAAGGTTCAGTTGTGCATCAAAAGGGTACGATCCATTCACTTGTACTTAACTAAGGTCTTCTGTCTGGGCATTTTAAAGTTAAGTCCTCTTTATTAAACCATCCAAGCCTTTGAAGAAACAGACTAAAAAAAAAAAAAAATCCATCCAATCCACACTAAAAAGACATCCTTATATGTTTCTTTCCAAGGTGAATTATTAATTGTGCCTAATCTCTATATTCTGATCTTGAACTTTGCGGACATACTAACTAGTTCACAACTTACATTAATTGTGACAATTTCAGCTAAATTTTGACATTGCATTCATGGAACCCACAAACACATTATTCCCTAATCCCTCATATCATGATAACCAAAATTTGATCACTCAATTAGATGGCCTTAGGAAGCAGCATGGTCTTAGAGAGGAATTATTGTGTCGGTCTATTAGTTCCCTCGTATGAGTGAACTCAATTAAATTTTGAATTCGCTAGACAAACAACTTGAGGACGAGTCCATTAGGCCATAACATGCTTCAGCACATGGGTCTACTCATGGCCAATATGGGTCATCACCTCATCCCCTTCTAATAATGGTCTATTGCCGATTCTCCACAGGGAGCAACCGACCTAGATTGGCCAAGTCCAAGAATCACATATTAGAGGGTCCCCTGTCAAAGCCTCTAACACTTGCACATCCACTTTCATCATCCTACAGAGAGGATGAGGATTTTCAGGAACACCCAGAAGATCATAGGCAACATATGACCATAGGAACCATGGGAATGACCGCCAATTTGATAGTCCCATTATGAATGGAAGGTTTGGCCTCCACCCTCCACCCTCCAACCTCCCAGGAATAATCATGATAACATGTAGACAGTAGTAATAGAGTCATGGTGGATGTTCCATCTTTTGATGATAGATTAAACCCCTTTGCATTCTAAGGCAAGTTAGATGCCGTGGATAATTATTTGACTAGTATGGCATGTCTAACTATGCATGCATTCGATTTGCCAAAATCAAACTTATTGGGGCTGCCAAAAATATTGGCAAAGTGTCTTAAGGGACATGCCAAAAATATGGCATCTCTCCGAAGCATTTCCAAGCCTCAATGGATATTCCATCTAGACCAACTGCTTGACCCCTGCCCATCTTTTTCAAGGCTTCCCTGACTTCCTCAGGTCTAATCTTCCTAAAGTAGCAATGGTTTTAATGCTCCTCAGATGTTTGTAGCTCTCCTAGGGATATCCCCCTTGTTCGTTGAACAAATAGTAGAAGTACGCTTTTCACCTAGCTTTAATTTGTTGCTCGGCCACAAGCACCTATCCATCGTCCCCGTTTATGCACTTTACTTGATCCAGATCCCTAGTCCTCCTCTCTCTTGCTTTTGCGGTTTTATATAGGTCCTTATCTCCCTCCTCCCTGTCCAACCTTTTGTAAAAATCCTCGTATGCTTTGGACTGTACTTCTCTAAATGCTATTTTCGCTTCTTTCTTGGCCTCTCTGTACTGTTGTTTCATGTCCTCATCTCCACTTCAATCCCACTCCTTTAAACAGTCTTGCTTGGCCTTAATCTTCTACATCTTTGCAATAGTGATGCAAATAAAGTAGCACATTGGAGAATAGTAAAATTCCAGTCGAAGAAGAATCATGCAACCAATGTAATGTCGATGTCAACCTACAATATAATGCTAGAGGACAAACAGTGCATATTACTAATTGGAAAATAAAAAGGAGGTTCAAGCACATCGATTTCCAAAATGCAGGTGAGTGATTTGGCTGATCCATTGTGTAAGCTCAAGTTTCCAACACCCTTATATGTTGCATAACTGGGAATAGTTTGCGAGGCTTCAAGCATGAACATGATTACATGTGAAAAAGGTCACTCTACGGACTTGGCAATTGGACACTTGACATCCTTGAACAAATATATGGATCCTAGGAAAATAGCCACAAAATGCAATCGTCTATACATTGAAAATTAAGCTTCAGGATGATGCCATCAACTGAACTGATCTCTGTAATATATTCAACTCTTTGTGGACACCGCATTCATGATGCTAAAAGGACCCCAGATACTATGAATTTAAAAGAGGCGTACAGTTACTTTGACTCTTCATCCATCTCGCCATAAAATACCTGTGTTAGATAAGGATACTTGGCCATTGATATGCCCTTAGACAATTTAAATTAGACACAAGAGCATCAGAAAGTCTTCGTAGATAGCTGAGTCTAAACTATAGATACGCATCCATGTCCAACTCTCATACTCAAGTCTAGGTAACAGAGTAGGGGCTAAGCTCACATTGAAACCAAGTACCTTTAGGAAAAGCAATGTCCTGTAAAAAGATCCCCTTAAGACTCTAATTTTGACTTTGTTTAGAAAAGGATCGAACTTCTGTTTAAACCTATCTTGTGCAACAATATAGTAATTACAACCTTTCTTTGGTAAGTAAGGGGGTTTGGGGTTTCAAACCTCCTCCTGTCCTGGCCTCCTAGTGCTCAACCTTAATAGATTTACAAGTCAACCAAGGTCTCACCAGCTACAGCGAATAACAACTGTAAGTGCATTTTAGATGACATTATAAGCTTGCTTCAAAGATGCTTGTAGCTCTTCCACCTCATGTAGTGTTAGGCTTGCAAGACTCATTGCCTTGGAAAGAAATGATGAATAGATATTTATATTACATTTATGTACAAATCCCTCTTTAACAAACACATCAATTCAAAAAATGTTAATAAGAATATAGAGCTATAAAGTGCCTCTCTCTCAGGAATAAAATTAGGAAAAACAAATTCACCTGTATGTTGCTAGTCTCTGCCAACTTCAGTGCACTTTCATGATATGACATACGCAACATGTAGTCCACAAGAATCCGCTTCAAGCGCATATTTGTCCATTCTGATAGATTATCAACATCTGCAGACTCTAAATGATCTAGCCGAGCTCGACAACGCTGTGCTTGCAAATGTTCTGTTCGATTTCCCTCCTCCATCTGATCAACAAAATATTTCCATCAATTATCATTGAGAGACTACCACTGGCATAATCATGCATCACAACGTGCAAAAACTAGACAACTGTATACACATGACTTCAAACACTGGTACCATTCCATCAAATTGCAGTCCATGGTTCCCAGTCGCGTTGTCTGCAGCATCACGGAACTAAGGTGTTGTGAACATTAAGCAATAGCATTGGAGATTTTTTAGGGAACATATGTTACTTTTTGTTAGAAACAAAAGTTTCTTTTAAGCCATATTTTGGCAAGATTTTTGAATAATAAACCATACAAGCATTGATCTTAATACATTTTTGACATATAAACATATTTGTATGTAAAATAACAATATAATAAATATGTATTACGGAGGCACCAATCATGGAAGGAATAGCTCAAAACCTGTAACACAAAAGCTATCATGTTAGGTAGTGACCTTTAGTCGGTCCATGGTTGGAATGAGTGAATTTTACTTGTTACATTTTTCTCGTCCAGAAACCCGTCCAAGAATATTTTCCTTTTCTCGCTACTTTCCAACTTTACTAATAGTGAAAGATAGAGTTGCCTGAAATAGGAGATCCAAAAAAAAAAAAAAAAAAGGCCTACTCAATTACTCCAAAATAACGACAATATTAACTTTACTGAAGAATCTCGAAAGGTGTGATATCATGCGCAGCTTCACCAAAAAGGAAAGTAGTGAGCAAGGTGATGCGACTTTCATTCAAAAACTCAGTCCGAAATTCCCCATTTTTCAAGTTTCCAACTATGCTAGAGAGGGAGGGAGACAGCTTGTTTTCACAAAGCACACTTTTTTGTCTCTAACACACCATTTCACATGATGCTGCCGAAAAATTGGGTTCAACAACACATCAAATTCATTGCTACTATTATGAGTTATAACTTGAAAGTATTTAGGAGATTTTGGTCCGGCAGAATGCTTATAGATCTACCTTCAACAACAACAACAACAACAAACCCAGTGCCTCAAGGGCTCCCGCTAATGCATGGTCAGCCTCACCCTTGCAGGGTGCTACCCCAAAGGAAGGCTGTATCCGAGTGCTTATAGATCTACCTAAACATAGAAATGGCAAAAACAGCTTGGAAAGAAGATAACATGACCATTTTCCACACTTAATCTTAGCATTGCATCCAAGAAAGTTAGGATGCTTCGAACGCTTTGATAGAGATTAAGCATCTATGTGCCTAATCGAGGGGTTCTTAGGCATCCATCTTCCTAGGAGGACGGTTGAACAGCCATGTGACCAACCAACTAAGTATTAAGACCGACTCTTTCAACCGCTCAGACATCCATCCTCTTTGAACTCCGATGGGCTCATTCGACTAATCAGACATCCCTAGAAAATCTAGATGCTGGCTCAGCTGGCTTTGCCATTTGAGATTTCCTAATCGGACAGATAAATTGCGTGGTTAAGCCGGCAAGCGAACAAAAACGCTTCAGTGTTTCCTTAGCAACAGCCGCTGCAGAAGATTAGCAGTCTAGCCCAATTGCTTTCCTTCCAGGATTTTGTGGACAGAGCGCAGACCTCAGACCGATCAATTATGAAATTGTTAATTCATCGAGTCTTTCAAGAAGTACATCCACCCCCTGCCCTGATCTACTTTAGACTAGCTTTACATTACGAAATACCCATCCGAGCGGCTTCCGTAGAAAATTTAGACTTTCTTTTTGATGCTGTGATCACATAAAAACGGAAATTATTGCTCTCATTCTTGCCGGACTGCTCGTGGGCAACGGTGAATCAAGTCCATTCTCTCTGTCCTAGCAAGCTTTGGCAGCATCGTTTCTTTCCAAGTGAGATGCAAGAATGCCAAAAAGCTTTTCATTGACATGCGAGAAATTTCGATTCTTCGATGGCAGTCAGGGGTTCGCCGAGAACTAGCTAGGTCCCTTTTCTCAGAATCTGAGGAGGACGAGGGACCGAGGCAGTGGATTGTGAATCCACCACACGCGGGTTCACAGCCAAGGCGCCAAGACTCAAAAAAGTGGAGACCCGTTGTTGAAAAATTTGGTTTCCTTTAAGAAAATAGGAAAGAACTGGTTTTTATCAATAGTCTAGCGATTTGCTTTTCGGCTTCGGTTACCTAAGTATTTATATAGAAGAAACTAGAATCCTCAATAAAAATACGATAATAACAAAGAAAGCTAATAATAATCCTAACTAATAATATATGTCCTAAATCTCCATTTTGATTCTTTCTCCTCTCCATCATTCTCCCTTGGTTACAAAAAACTCGACCTCGAGTTTGTAATGTCGCAACATTAGCACGCGCACATCCCAACACCGCGCCTACATCACTAGGCCAACGCCTAGCCACCTGCCTGGGTGAAATTTTGTATCTTTGCTTCTACTTAATGGGGGCCTCTTGCATGTCGTATCCATGGGCTTTTAGTTAGCTTATTGTATATATTAGCTTAGGAAATTTTTAGATTGTATGTATCTTCTTCCTTTCAAAATAGGAGCGTATGTTCAAAGGGCAAAGGGGCATGTTTCCTCCTGCCATGGTTCTAGGCGCCAGTTTTGTATATGTATAAGGAATGGTGCACTCAACTGGTAAACCTAATATCTGTTGTATGCTTTGTTAATGAATGTAAATTGTTTACATTCAAGCTTTGTGTTCACTGTGTGAGTGTTTTCCGTTTAGTTGAGTGAGTAGCATTACCACTTTCCCACAGCCGTTGTCCCAAAGCCTGGAGGGTCCAAGTCCCATACACCATTGTGCGCTCAAAGTTATGTATAGCACAGGCTAACGTGCTTCCCGAGAGGGAAGCAAGTGTTGAAAGGCTCCTAGGCTTTTAGGACCGGGAAACTATGCCTTAGGCATGAGTAAATTCACGCTAACATCTGTTTGTATGTTGCCAGAGAAAGTAAGACCTCAATCATTAAGAATCACAGGGTCGGGGCCCTTTGCCTGAAGATCTTTCTCGAAAGAAAATGGATTTACAAGAGGAGCACATGGAAACTTCCGTGAGGGATGAGGTTAGGTGTCGACAGAAGGTGAAGTCTCTATGGGTCAAGGAGGGAGGCACTAATTCAAAGTTTCTTCACCGTGTGGCATCAGGTAGGATGAGACGAAATATTAAAAAGGAGTTGGAATTGGAGAATGGAGAAGTTGTCACGAACCCCAATCTTATGGCTAATGAAATTACTTTGTTTTATCAGTCTTTATTTGCAGAGGAAATTAACTCCAGACCTTCGATTAATGGAATTGAGTGGTGCGCTATTTCCGATTCTCGGAGGGAAAGGCTAGAGAGGTCGTTTGAAGAAGATGAGGTGAAACAAGATGTTTTGCTTATGGCTAGTGATAAGGCTCCTGGTCCTGATGGTTTTCCTATGGCTTTTTATTATTGTTGTTGCGATGTTATTAAAGATGATCTCATGAGGGTTTCACTCAGTATTTTGGGACTAGGTTTCTTTGTAAGAGTATTAACTCTACTTTTATTACCCTCGTCCAAAAAATAGATCGTTCTATTAAAGTTAGAGATTTCAAGCCCATTAATCTCATTACTAGTGTTTATAAGATCCTCACTAAGGTGTTGTATGTTAGATTGAGCGAGGTCTTGGAGACTACAATTTCCAAATATCAGTATGCTTTTGATGGGGGAAGACAAATTTTAGATTCATCTCTAATGACAAATGAGATTGTGGACGATTTGATTAGGTCAAGGTGGAAAGGGATCTTACTAAAGCTCGACTTCTAGAAAGCTTATGATAGGGTGAGCTAGGGTTTCTAGCTTTGGGTGCTTCAAAAAAAAGGGGTTTGGAGATAGATGGTGAAATTGGATTAGAGGATGTTTCGATAATGTCTCCTATTCAGTTATTGTTAATGGGAACCCGAAGGATTAGTTTTCTGCCTCTCGTGGCTTAAGGCAAGGCGATTCCCTCTCCACTTTTCTATTCACTCTTATTATTGACGTTTTGAGTCGTATGCTCTCTCAGGTTAGGATCATAATTTGTTTCGAGGAATTGGGGTGGGCAAGAAGTTGGTGCCTGTGTCCCACTTACAATTTGCAGATGACATTATTCTCTCTTCTTGGAGGATAACCTAGAGCGTTTTAAGGCTGTTCTAACAGTCATACAGTCGTTCAAACAATTCTCAGGTCTTAAAATCAACTTATCAAGTCTAGCATCCTAGAGGTTGATCTAGATGATTTGACCTTATCTAAACACTCCATTTGGTCTGGTTGTGTGGTATATCATTTGCCGCTTACTTATCTTGGAGTTCCCTAGAGTGGTAATCCAAGATCTTCTAGCTTTAGGGATCCTATGATTAGGAACATTACAAGGAGGTTGAAAGGTTGGAAACGTGCTTTCTTTTCTTTAGGGGGTCGTCTTACACTTGTCCAATCATGTCTTTGTAGTATTCCCATATACCACGTCTCTCTTCAAGGTTCTTGTATTAGTTGCAAAGCATATTGAGCAGATCATGAGAGATTTTCTTTAGTCAGGGGTAGATGAGGACAGTAGAGATCACTTGGTTAGCTGGGACAAAGTTTGTAAGCCGCACAACTAGGGAGGATTGGATATTGGTAAATTGGTGTCCAAGAACATGTCCTTTCTAAGTAAATGGTTATGGCGATTCCCTAGAGAACTTGACTCCCTTTGGTGCATAATGATTAAGAGTAAGTACGATGTCCAAGATAATAGATGGGTTGCAGGGTTGGTGGATGCGGTCAGTTATTTCTCCACTTGGAAGTTTATCTCGCAGCTATACCCCTCTTTCCTTCCCCATATTCGCCTCATGATTGAGTCAGGTAACCATTCGATTATAGGAAGACAGTTGAGTTAGGGATATTCTTTTCTCTCACCAGTTTCCACTTTTTTTATAGATTGTCTACTGTACAAAACGCCCCGGTTAATTTCTTTTCATCTCAACAGTGGTTCACTGTCTTGGAACCTACACTTCGCAGGAATCTTACTACACGGGAAATACACGAATTCACACAGTTAAGCTATATTCTAGACCTTGTCCACTTGTCTTCACTCCTTGACAAAAGGGGCTGGATGTTGGATGGCTCCGGCACTTTTAGGTCTAAATCCTTTTTCCAACATCTTTCTTCACATAATTCTTGTTCGACTTTCCCCTTGTGCTCTTATGTTTGGAAAGCTAAGGTACCCTTTAGAATCAAGGTTTTTACGTGGACTTTATTTCTTAACAAGCTTAATACTCAACATTGCCAGCAGAAACGGAGACCTTTTAAGGCTTTGTCTCTAGGGATCTGTGTTATGTGCTTCCAAAGTGGGAAGTCACATGACCATTTATTTTTGCATTGTGTTGTGGATTAGGATTTATGATGCAAGCTATTGTCCACCTTTGACCAGATGTAAGTTACTCCAAGATCGGTTGAGGGTATCCTTTTAATGAAGTTTCATGGTGTAGAAAAGAAGGAAGACATTTTACTGATATTCTCCACAACCAAGATTGCAATTCTTAGGTGTATTAGCTTGAAAGGAATGTTAGGATCTTTAAAGATCAGCATACAACACTTAATTTCTTATGAGAGATGGTGGTCTTTTTAGCAGCTCTTTGGAAAAGGAGCTTTGGAGGCTTCGCTAACATAGCGTTAATTGATTTGCAAAAGGGATTGGAGTGCTTTACGTTACTAGTTTATGGTTATTTATTGTTGCATTTCGTAATTTTGAGGACATCTTGTCCTAAACCCTCTGCACAGTCTTTCTCTCTTAATATTATCCCTTTTATCTATCCGAAAAGGAAAAAAAACATACATGCTTGTATGCGCAAAGAAGATATTTATTACCATCAAACCTAGCTAGCCTTCGTAATCATCCTATAATGAACATGAAGCAAGTTGAACGGATACAAGATTCTTAAGGCAATTGTTCATGGAACTACAAAGTGCATTGGGGCTCCGTCTAGAACCAGACTTAGCATCCATCATTTTTCCTCTTCCAAAATCTTGTTTTCCAAAAGCAAATACTCGTGATTTTTGCTCTAAGGTGTATCAAATTATTTTGTGGATTGGATTTCACTTGGCTGTCTGTGGCTCCATCACGCGTGCAAAGAAGTCAAAGAACAAGAAAGAGTTGAGATCACACTTTGTTTCTTTCTTTTCAGATCAAGTAAAACTCTGGGTTTCCAGCAAGCCACCATTACAACCATTTCATTATGAATTGATACCCACAGACCACCACACCCTAATGGTATGTTTTAGCAAAGTAAGCTGAAGAATTGATGCAGCATAGTTTTATTTAATTTAGTTTTTTAGCTTATCTTATATTTAGAAAATTAGTTTTCTATTAGATTTGTGATTTATCTTATTAGTTTTCTATTAGGACTAGGATTTATCTTATCTAATATCATTTTAAGGTTTAGCTTTCTATAAATAGAGCTTTGTAATTTATTATTTAAAAGTTTGAATGAAATAAAAATTGAATTGTGTTTTTGATTAGCAAATTGTGCTACATCAATTTGGTATCAAAGCTCTTGTTCCGAACCCCCGCCCGCAGAGCCGCCATTGCCGCCGCCCTAGTGCTGCCGCTTGTGCGCGATACTACCACTGAGTAGTATCTTTTCCCCGCCACTGCCACGGTACAGTGGTACCTATCCCTTTTTACTAAAATTGTCCTTCTCAAAAGAAAACCCTAGCCACCCAAAAACAAAAAAAAAAGAAAGAAAAACAAAATTCGTTGAAACCCTAGCACCACCAGTCGACCACCAGCTCGCCACCACCAACCACCGCGCCCCACCAGACCTTCGACACCACCACCCTCGAAAACCCTAACCAACGTTCGAAAACCCTAACCCCTGTTTGAAAACCCTAGTTCATGTTCAAACAACCGAAACACTAAGCCACAAAACACCTCGATTTGCTTGCCTCCACCTCGCCACCACCAAACACGAAGCACCACCGCCTCGTCGCACACAAAACCCTAACCCCTATTCGAATCCAGCTTCGAAAACCCTATCCCTAGATTTCGAAAACCCTAAACCTAAACTTCGAAAACCCTAATTCGAAAAAAAACCCTAACCTGACACCTAGTTCAAAACCCTCAGTCGAAATCCCCCAAATTCGAACTAATTCTAACCTGAACCCTAATTCCTTATATCCCACCCATGGTGAAAAACGACGATTTTGTGTAGTTGCAACAGCAAGTAGCTGAACTTGCTTCATGACGTAGTCAAGTTGATGAGCGTTTTGAGCAACTTTCAGCAAATATTAAGGAGTCTCAATCTTCTATTCTGGCAGAACTACAAGAAATTAGGAAGAGCATGAATCATTATGGGAAGCAAGTCGTTCCCGAGCAACCTGATGGTAGTTCAAACACTATTGCACACGACTCCACAAATAGTAAGCCTCTTGGACTTTAATTCAGGTAATAGTCACAAGTCAGATTATGGATTGAAATTGGAATTGCCAAAGTTTGAAGGGGAAGGGGACCTTGAAGAACTTTATGACTGGATTAATTACATGGAGAATATTTTTACTTGTAAAGGGGTTAAACAAAAAGATCGGGTTAATTTTGTTGTAGCTTGTTTCAAGGGATATGCTCTTAGTTGGTGGATTTATACTAAGACTCACCCAGGTCTCCAAGGTCCTATTTTGACTAGGAAGCGATTAAAGGAAGCTTTGACTCAAAAATTTGTTCCTTTTAATTATGCTAAAGAATTATATTCCAAACTATGTTGCTTGAAGATGACGGATAAAGATGTCAATTCATACACACGTGAATTTCAAAAACTTGTCACTCATTGCTCATTTGAGGAGTCTGAGCACCAATGTGTCATAAGATATATTAGTGGTCTTAAATCTCATATTCAGGCAGAGTTGTATGGCATGACATTTGAGTATGTGGACATGGCTGCTTCTTATGCCATAAATGCAGAACATAAATGGAAGATGCAACGAGAAGCTTTAGGTCCTCGGTCAGATATGGTTCCTAGAAGTTCTATCGTGTGTTATGGGTGTGGAGCAAAGGGACACCCGGCTCGAGATTGTCCTTTGAAGTTTAAAAAGATGGTGACTCTAGTAGAGCCTAATTCATCTAATGATAAGGCATCAGATGAAGCTAATGAAGAAGAAATAGGTGAATTAAAGGAAGAGATAGAAAAGGCAGTTGAGTATTCAAGATCGGAAGATGAGAGTAGCAAAGATGAGAAGCTGATTATTTGTGCTGCTACTCCTCACCGCCCTAAGTCCAAGAATAAGGATCATAGACCTCTTGGATCGCACACTACGACTTTTAAACATGTTGGGGTAGCCGCTTGGCGTGGACATGAAACACTCGTACATGCTATTGTTGACACGAGAGTTGCTTTTAATTTGATATCTAGACGAGTGGTACAAGAATTGGGAGTACCATAGGAACGTTTCCGCCCTATTCGACTCTTAGGTTTCCAACATGACGATATTGGAAAGATCGTGCGCTCTACAGTGAAGATTGATTTGAGACTTGGGAATTTGCTCTTTCCCACACGCTTTTTTGTATGCGACCTTCTTGATTGTGATATCATTCTAGGACGTCCTTGGCAGTTCGATCATCGCATAATCTATAATGGATTTGACAACTCTGTGACGATTCTTGTTGATGGAGCTTATCATACTCTGAAGCCTCAATTGCTACAAGACTTACCCAGGTCCACTTCACAACGTCGTTGGTGCAGCCCTTCTTCTCGTTCGAGGACGAACTATTCTTTTTCACGACGGGGAGAATGATGCAGCACAGGTTTATTTAATTTAGTTTTTTAGCTTATCTTATATTTAGAAAATTAGTTTTCTAGTAGATTTGTGATTTATCTTATTAGTTTTCTATTAGGATTATGATTTATCTTATCTAATATCCTTTTAAAGTTTAGCTTTCTATAAATAGAGATTTGTAATTTATTATTTTAAAGTTTGAATGAAATAAAAATTGAATTGTGTTTTCGATTAGCAAGTTGTGCTACATCCAGAACCCTTCAAACGGTCTATACTGGCACCCAAATATCAAAGTGGGAGGGAGATTGGATTTAGAGATTGACAGAAAAGCAAGGATATGGGCTCATGTGAGTAAGAAGCAAAAAATATTTATTCTAGTTCTATTATCTGCTATAGGTTAGTTTGAGCTATCAGTCGTGAGTTCAAGAACGAAGTCTGTCCACCATCAAGTAGTCCAAAATGGGCACGGCTGGTGTTTGAAAGTCGTCATTTATTCTATTCGTGATTGCACACTATAAGCTTCGAAATGCAGCTAATGGGGCAAATAATCAATCCCGTCGCAATCCCATAAAGGGAATATCAATGTAATATTGAAAATGGACTTCATTGTCCGATTGCCTACCATGCTACAGTAAGCTACGGAAATACTTCAACCTCTTATGTACATAAATAATTCCCCCCAATGTAAGAACTACTGCAATTCTTTTTACTTTGAGCACTAAGAACTACCCAAATGAGCATACCAATTGCACCTAACATTGACAGTTTTCGCATTGATAATTGAATTTACATGACCTTTGTAAAATCTATAAAAGAAAAAAGAACAACGATTTGTTAAGAAAAATTAACAATCCATAATCAGACAAGTCCAATAGCAAATAATCAACCTTTTTGAACCCAAGAAACTAACAACTTACTCAATTTCCAGAGTTACCAAACAGAAACAAAGCATATTAGAGTTATTTACACCATTAGCCCCTTGTGTTTTTAAGGCTGGGGGTTCTCGGACACAGCCTCCCTTTAGGGTAGCACCCTGAAGGGGTAAGGCTACATACATCTCACCCCCCAGACCCTGCATTGGCAGGAGCCCTTGAGGCACTGGGCTTCTTCTTCTCCTTGTTGTATCCCTCTTTTTTTTAAGTTTGTTTTAAATGATTATTTCATTCAAAATAGTCCCTAATATTTTTAAATTTGTTTAAATTAGTCCCTCGTCTTTTTTTATTCAAAATAGTTTATGATATTCTATTCTATGATAAATTTAGTCCCTCACTTAGTGATCAAAAATTAGGTAAAAATTAAAAAGATGAAAAACCAATTTTCTCATAAAATAAAGATCATTTTAACAAGAAAAAATTGGACCCAAAAAAAAAGATCATTTTAAACAAAAGAAAAAAAAACGAGGGACCAATTTCAACAACCATTTTAAACAAAAGAAACCATTTTGAACAAATTTAAAAGCACAAAGGATAATTTATTCTATGACAAAATTAGTTCTTACCCAGACACCAAAATTTGGTAAAAATTAAAAAGATAAGAGATCAAATTTTATCATAAAATAAATATTATTTAGAACAAAAGAAGAGACGATGAACCAATTTCAAACGACTATTGTGAACATAAGAAAAGAAGAGAGACCAAAGTAACTAGCACAAATAAGGGTTTCTCATCAATCGCAAATCAATCAAAACATACCTTGCGCTTGAGCCCTTGCAATCTTGAAACAAGTGAAGAGAGATCACTGACAGCATCATCGCGCGACAAATCCTCGGCGGAGTTGTTGACGGCGGAGACAAAGGCAGAGACTTCTTTCTCGACGACGCGGTGGTTAACGCGGATCGTCTTCTTGTAGTGCTCGAACGGGACTCTCAGGAACTGGTGCTCCAACTTCAATGACTCCGATAATCTGCTCAGTTTTGAGGACGCCGCGGCTGTTGCTGCTGCGGCGGTGGTGTATTTAGCGGCGGCGTCGGCGGTTGCGGTGGCGGTGGTGCCGTTGGAGAGGGTGTCTAGTTCCATCTTGGTGAAGGAAAGAGAGGAGAGAGAGATTCGAGGGTGGGAGTGATCTGATGGTTGAGATGTATGCATACGATGTCGTACGAGAACATTTTGAAACAAAAATAGTTGCTTGTATTTACGTGCTTGTTAAATTAATTCCTGCCAAATTATCATGGGAAATCGTACGGATTGGACCCCCCAGCCCTCCCTTAATATTTTTAAGACCCCTTTAATCATAAATAAACTCTTTTGGATAAAAATACCCTCCCACCTCACCCCCCCCCCCCCCATCCGTCCCCCCTCTCTCTCTCTTTCTCTCTCCTCATTTAATGCAAGGCAGGCAAAAGTACACTCTTTTGACCTTTCACTCTCTTTTTCTTCATTTTTTTTTCCTTTTGAATTTTTTTTGTCCAAAAAAAAATATAATTTCCAAATTTGCCCTTTCTTCTTCTTCCCTCCCAGACCTTGTTTAGGCGTGCTTGAAGTAATTAATAAAATCATACACTGGGTATGATTCCTTTTAATGGTGTAAAATGAGCTTATTCAGGTGTATCACAAGAAATTAGTGGTAAAAGACTTATCATACACAATGTATGATAGGTTATAATGGCATAAAATCAACTTTTGCTTTTTGTTTCAAGTAATTAGACGTACAGTTGGATGAAATCGAATCATACACTGGGTATGATGCATTTTAATGGTGTAAAATGAACTTATTCAGGTGTATTCCAAGCAATTAGTGGTAAATGACTTGTCATACACAATGTATGATAGGTTATAATAGCATAAAATCAACTTTTGCTGTTTTTTTTTCAACTAATTACTGTTACAGTGGGATGAAATCGAATCATACAATGGGTATGATGAGTTAAAATGGTGTAAAATGAACTTATTCAGGTGTAGTTCAAGCAATTAGTGGTAAATGCCTTGTCATACACAATGTATGATAGGTTATAATGGCAAAAAATCAACTTTTGCTTTTTTTTCAAGTAATTACTGTTACAGTGGGCTGAAATCTAATCATACAATGGGTATGATACTCTGAAATGGTCTAAAATGAACCTTTTAAGGTTTTATTAAAACAATTAGTGGTAAATGACTTATCATACACAATGTATGATAGGTTATAATCGCATGAAATCAACTTTTGCTGTTTTTTTTCAAGTAATTAGACGTACAGTGGGATGAAATCGAATCATACACTGGGTATGATGCGTTTTAATGGTGTAAAATGAACTTATTCAGGTGTATTACAAGAAATTAGTGATAAATAACTTGTCATACACAATGTATGATAGGTTATAATGGCATAAAATCAACTTTTGCTGTTTTTTTCAACTAAGTACTGTTACAGTGGGATGAAATCGAATCATACAATGGGTATGATACATTTTAATGGTGTAAAATGAACTTATTCAGGTTATTTTCAAGCAATTAGTTGTAAATGACTTATCATACACAATGTATGATAGGTTATAATGTCAAAAAATTAACTTTTACTGGTTTTTACTTCTAATTACTGTTACAGAGGGCTGAATCGAATCATACAATGGGTATGATGTGTTTTAATGGTGTAAAATGAACTTATTCAGGTTTATTTCAAGCAATTAGTTGTAAATCACTTATCATACACAATGTATGATACGTTATAATGGCATAAAATTAACTTTTGCTGTTTTTTTCAAGTAATTAGGGGTAAGTGGTCTGAAATCGAATCATACACTGGGTATGATTCGTTTTAATGGTTTAAAATGAGCTTATTCAGGTGTATTACAAGAAATTAGTGGTAAATGACTTGTAATACACAACGTATGATAGGTTTAATGGCATAAAATCAACTTTTACTGGTTTTTTCAACTATTTACTGTTACAGTGGGATGAAATCGAATCATGCACTGGGTATGATGCGTTTTAATGGTGTAAAATGAACTTATTCAGGTTTATTTCAAGGAATTAGTTGTAAATGACTTCTCATACACAATGTATGATACGTTATAATGGCAAAAAATTAACTTTTGCTGTTTTTTCAAGTAATTAGGGGTAAGTGGTCTGAAATTGAATCATACACTGGGTATGATTCGTTTTAATGGTTTGAAATGAGCTTATTCAGGTTTAGTTCTAAACAATTAGTGGTAAATGACGTATCATACCCAATGTATGATAGGTTGTAATGGCATAAAATCAACTTTTGCTGTTTTTTTTCAAGTAATTAGGGGTACAGTAGTCTGAAATCGAATCATAAACTGGGTATGATGTTTTATAGTGGTGTAAAGTGACCTTATTCAGGTATATTAGAAGTAATTAGCGGTAAAGAGCTTGTCATACACAATGTATGATAGGTTTTATTGGCATAAAATCAACTTTTACTGTTTTTTTTCAAGTTATTAGGGGTACAGGGGTCTGAAATCGAATCTATATACGTGTAGTTCAAGTTTTATTGGTGTATGATGCACTTCATACACGGTATATGATGGGTTATATTTGTGTAAAATCAACGTGTATTTGTGTATTTTAGTAATGTGTATTTAGAAAAAAAATATACATTTTGAGTATAGTAATCGGTACGATTTTCCTTCAAAAAGGCCCTCCCATTCACCCCCCCCCCCAACCCGTCCCCTTTCTCTCTCCTTATTTAATGCGTAGCTGATTACTGTACTTTAGCCTCTCTCCACTCCATTTTCTCTCTCTTCATTTAATGCAAAAGTACATATTTTTACTTTATGTCATGTAACTTGCTTCTCACTCTATTCCTCCCTTCTTCTCATTTCCCGCCCATTTACTCACCTCTTATTCATGGTATTTGTTACTTTTCTCTTAATCTGAATTCCCCAAGTCCATTTTTCTCTCATTTTTCTCTCAATCTGCTACATTGGGCCCTCGGAAGAAGAAGAAGAAGAAGCCATTTTAAGATCGTGTTTGAAGCTTCGTGGCATTGCTGTAGGTTCAACGTTGAGTCCTTACACACATTTCACGGTTTTCAGATCAGATACTGAAGGTAACATGACCATTTGCTGACATTGTCGTTAACGTATCCTTGTCCAATGAGGGCGGTGTGTTACAAGTCGTTTATGGTTTATGATTGGTTTAAATGATGTATTATAACTTTCTTTTGGTGTGTTTGAACTCATTAGTGGTGTATGATTAGTCATACATCGTGTATGATATGTTTTAATGGTGTGAAATCAACTTGTTTAGGTGTGCTTCATGTAAATAGTGCTGTATGATCTATCATACACCGTGTATGATAGGTTTGAATGGTGTGAAATCAATTTGTGTTTGTGTATGTTAAGTAATTAATGGTGTATAATCAGTCATACACTATGTAGGATTGGGTTTAATGGTGTATAACCAACTTGTGTTTGTGTGTATTAAGTAATTAGTGGTGTATAATCAATCATACACTGTGTATGATTGGTTTTAATGGTGTATAACCAACCTGTGTATGTGTATGTTAAGTAATTAATGGTGTATAATCAGTCATACACTGTGTAGGATTGGGTTTAATGGTGTATAACCAACTTGTGCAGACGTTTTTTAAGTAATTAGTGGTTTATGAGCAACCATACACTGTGTATGATTGGGTTTAATGGCGTATAACCAACCTGTGTATGTGTATGTTAAGTAATTAATGGTGTATAATTAGTCATATATTGTGTAGGATTGGGTTTAATGGCGTATAACCAACCTGTGTATGTGTATGTTAAGTGTATAATCAGTCATACACTGTGTAGGATTGGGTTTAATGGTGTATAACCAACTTGTGCAGACGTTTTTTAAGTAATTAGTGGTTTATGAGCAACCATACACTATGTATGATTGGGTTTAATGGCCTATAACCAACCTGTGTATGTGTATGTTAAGTAATTAATGGTGTATAATCAGTCATACACTGTGTAGGATTGGGTTTAATCGCGTATAACCAACCTGTGTATGTGTATGTTAAGTGTATAATCAGTCATACACTGTGTAGGATTGGGTTTAATGGTGTATAACCAACTTGTGCAGACGTTTTTTAAGTAATTAGTGGTTTATGAGCAACCATACACTGTATATGATTGGGTTTAATGGCGTATAACCAACCTGTGTATGTGTATGTTAAGTGTATAATCAGTCATATACTGTGTATGATTGGGTTTAATGGCCTATAACCAACCTGTGTATGTGTATGTTAAGTAATTAATGGTGTATAATCAGTCATACACTGTGTATGATTGGGTTTAATGGCGTATAACCAACCTGTGTATGTGTATGTTAAGTAATTAATGGTGTATAATCAGTCATACACTGTGTAGGATTGGGTTTAATGGTGTATAACCAACCTGTGTTTGTGTATGTTAAGTAATTAATGGTGAATAATCCATCATACACTGTGTATGAGAGCTTCAAAGGGTGTATGATGAACTTATTTTGGTTTCTTTCAAGTACAGAATGGTGTATGGCTTACCATACACCGTGTATGATAGCTTTGATTGGTCTAGGATGAACCTGTTTTGGTGTCTTTCGTGTATAGAATGTGGTATCCTTAACCGTAGACCGTGTATGATTGCTTTAAAAGGTGTGTGATGAACTTGTTTATGACTGTAACGCAAATCATACACCATGTATTCTTTCTTAAAGTAGTGTTATTTGTGTATTATGGTTTTAAACCAATCATACACCGTTTTTAGTGGTTTCAATGCTGTACTTTCATTCCACCCTAGTGTGTTTCATGTCAATTTTGCTTTGATATCATATTTTTTTCTTGTCCACAGTAATGGGTGATGCTGCTATTGCATGCGTTCTGTACGGTGGCTACTTTAGGGAGAGGGCAAAGTACGCTGGTGAAAAATTGGCTTATATTTTTGTGGATGAGAAAACTGACTTCGCTGGTTTGCAAAGGACTGTGGCGGAGGTGATTGGTGCTCAGTTGGATGCGGGTTCAAAGATGCATTTTCAATCTTTCACCGCTGTTCCGGCCGTGCCCTTGTACGATGTCGTTGACGATAGGTCCGTTATGTTTTGGAAGGCACTAGCCAAAGAAGATAGGGCGAAGCATCCTTTGATCGTAACTGTAGAGTCATCCGGTGACAGGAATCCTAGCTTCAATTGGCAACGAACTCCCTTTCAAACAATTCCCGATGGTGACGAGAATAGTGGCCGTTCGCACCCTGAGGTTCCCGAGACTTCTGGTGGATGTATGGATGCGGGGATGGAAGAAGCAGCCCGTGTAGATGCATCTGATGTAGATTTGAACATGCCTACTGTGACGGTTGAGGCAACAGCAACAGGTGGAGATTGGGAAAATTCCAATCAAAGTGCATGGGATAATTTGGACAATATCAATTTATCCCAGGTGCAACCGACTGTACCTGATGCCTCACCTCCAGAGGGGCACACTTATGAGCATCGTAATATTTCCCGTAAAGACCCTCTGATTGTCGAACCTGAATTGGAACGGAATGCGGAACCCAGCGGTCAACCGAATGTCCACCCTGACATCCAAGCTGCTGGTGATCCTCGTTCTGATGATGAGGCTGGCTCCGGTGATGAGAGGAGCCGGATCAACGAGGTATATGCGCAAGGCCGGATGGTTGAGGATATTGAAGTCGATCAAATATTTACGACGAAGAGGGACTTGTTGACTAACCTGGCAGTGATTGCGCTTAGGGAAAAATTTGAATTCAGGAGCTACAAGTTGAACAAATCCTTAACGGTTGTCCGCTGCGCACAAGAGGGCTGCACATGAAGGGTTCGGGCTACGTGTGTAGCAGATGGTGGCTGCTGGATGGTTACAAAAGTAGAAAAGAACCACAACCACCCTAGCGATCTCACCACTGTTAGACACAGGTAGGCAACCAGTTGGGTCGTCGGGGAGTGCGTCCGCAAGAAACTTGTGAACCCCGGGAGAGTGTTCAAGCCACGGGATGTCATAGATGACATCCGAAGTTGCTACGGTGTCGATATCAGCTACAGTGTTGCTTGGAGGGCGAGAGAGTTTGCATACGACAATGTTAGATTGGGTACGGCCGAAGAGTCCTATGCATTCTTGCCTGCCTATCTGCAAGTCCTCAAACAGACTGACCCCGGTGCCACATTTTATTTACAGACAGATGATGAAAGTAGGTTTCAGTACCTCTTCATTGCGTTTGGTGCTTCACTTAATGGGTACCGGTTTTGCCGGCCGGTTGTGAGCATTGACGCAACACATCTGAAGGGAAAGTACCGAGGTGTTTTGTTCTTGGCCGTTTGCCACGATGCCAACCAGCAAATTTTCCTGATTGCTATCGGCATCGGTGATTCAGAGAATGATGCATCGTGGCATTGGTTCCTTAGTAGGTTGAAGGAAGTAGCTGGGGAGCCTGCTGGCCATGTCATTGTATCCGATGGACACCGAAGCATCCAACGCGCGGTGGAAGAACTTTTCCCTGTCACATTTCACGGGCTCTGCATGTACCACTTGCTGAACAACTTGAAGGCCAAATTCAAGAGCAACAGGAAGCATTTGGATCAGTACTACTACAAAGCAGCCAAAGCATACAACATTCAAGAATTCCATAGTTTGTTTTTCAGTTTATGTTGTGCTGTACCCGGGGCTAAAGATTACTTGGAAGATGTGGGACTGGACAAGTGGACTCGTTCCCACTCCCCTTGTCGTCGGTACAACATAATGACGACAAATATTTCAGAATCCATGAATGCTGTATTGGTCAAGGTACGTGGCTATCCAATTACAGCCCTTGTTGATGAGTGTAGGCTACTGTTGCAGAGGTGGTTTCACGAAAGAAGAGCCAAGGCTGAAGCTTGCATCAGTACAATGTCCCCCGACGTCGAAAAAAAATTACAAGACAGATTCAAGTTAGCAAGAACGATGACGGTAAGCTCCGTACATATTGTCTTATTTTCTCATATTTTTGTATTTTGCATGCACCTTGGTTGTTTGATGCGTTTGTCTATTATTGTGGTAATGCAGATATTGCGAGCTGATGATCATACGTTCGACGTCATCGATGGGGAGAAAAACTTTGTAATAGATATGTCGCTCTGGACATGTACCTGCCGCAGGTTTCAGCTTGAGCAGCTTCCATGTGAGCATGCGTTAGCAGTGGTACAGCACAGTCCTTATGCTCTGTACGACTTGTGCTCGCCGTACTACAGTAGAGAATATTGGTACGAGTCGTATAGAGGTGTCGTCTACCCGATGCCACACATAAGTGACTGGCGTATCCCTCGTGATGTAGCTGACATGAATCTTCTTCCACCCGACGTTAGAACCTCTTCTGGGAGGAGGCGGAAGAGGAGGATTCCGTCTGTCGGTGAGGAGCGTGTTCATCAAAGGTGCAGTCGGTGCAAGGAACACGGGCATAACCGATCCACGTGCAAGAATCCAATTGCTCTGCATCCTAATGGCGAATGCACCTCATCCAACTCCGGCCGTCCATCTCAAGTCCCTCCTCCAAATTAACTTATAGTCTTCAAATGTATAAATTTTACTTGTGACATACCTATATAATTTCGTTTTACCATAGGATTTACATTGTACATTACCATAGGATTTACGTTGTATCCAGTGTACTGAAAATTGTCGGAAGGTTGTGATGTGTACGTAATAGGGTAATGAAAAATGTGTATATTTCCATACTGTTGTATATTCCTATAATGAAAGCTGTCAATGAATTGATTTGAAGTTGGTCCCAATTGTGTGTTCTAAGTGGTTGATGTGTTTTTCAAGTGTGTTACGATGTATGTCGACATGCGTGGATGGTGTATCGCCACACGTATCAGCATCAAAGGTAAGTCATACACCACTAAGTAGTTGAAATACACTTGTAGAAGTTGATTTCACACCATTAAGACTCATCATACACTAAGTATGGTAAGTCATACACAACTAAGTAGTTGAAACACACTTGTACAAGTTGATTTCACACCATCAAGACTCATCATACACTAAGTACGGTAAGTCATACACCACTAAGTAGTTGAAACACACTTGTACAAGTTGATTTCACACCATCAAGACTCATCATACACTAAGTATGGTAAGTCATACACCACTAAGTAGTTGAAACACACTTGTACAAGTTGATTTCACACCATCAAGACTCATCATACACCACTAAGTAGTTGAAACACACTTGTACAAGTTGATTTCACACCATTAAGACTCATCATACACTAAGTATGGTAAGTCATACACCACTAAGTAGTTGAAACTCACTTGTACAAGTTGATTTCACACCATTAAGGCTTGTCATACACTAAGTATGGTAAGTCATACACCACTAAATAGTTGAAACACACTTGTACAAGTTGATTTCACACCATCAAGACTCATCATACACTAAGTATGGTAAGTCATACACCACTAAGTAGTTGAAACACACTTGTACAAGTTGATTTCACACCATCAAGACTCATCATACACTAAGTATGGTAAGTCATACACCACTAAGTAGTTGAAACACACTTGTACAAGTTGATTTCACACCATCAAGACTCATCATACACCACTAAGTAGTTGAAACACACTTGTACAAGTTGATTTCACACCATTAAGACTCATCATACACTTAAGTATGGTAAGTCATACACAACTAAGTAGTTGAAACACACTTGTACAAGTTGATTTCACACCATTAAGACTTGTCATACACTAAGTATGGTAAGTCATACACAACTAAGTAGTTGAACCACACTTGTACAAGTTGATTTAACACCATTAAAACTCATCATACACTAAGTATGGTAAGTCATACACCACTAAGTAGTTGAAACACACTTGTACAAGTTGATTTCACACCATTAAGGCTTGTCATACACTAAGTATGGTAAGTCATACACCACTAAGTAGTTGAAACACACTTGTACAAGTTGATTTCACACCATTAAGACTCATCATACACTATGTATGGTAAGCAAAACACTACTAAGTATTTGAAACACTATAATTGCCACAACCATCAATGAAATTGTGTACCAAGCAATATAAATGCCCTTGTTGATTTATATGGATGAGGCTGAGCGGTTGGGTTGGTTGGTGGTTGAACATTGAATGTTCAGGGGGTCATAATGGACTACAAAGCAAGGCATTTAATAACCTCAACTACCACCTACTTTATCATACCCCTCTCCCACGGTTCTCCCCCTATAAAGGGATGAGATGGACAGGAAGCCAAGCATATACGGTCCTCAATATATCGACCCATTTAAATTCCTAATGTAAGTGGCTCTAGCAGCGGCGGTGGTGGGCCAGTGACGGCTGAGACACAAAGAGAGGTGGCACTTCTATGGGTCATGTTTCATCAACGGCCTACCAAGCAATTAGTGGTGTATGATCAATCACACATGGTGTACGGTGTACGATGAGTTGTAATGGTGTGAACTTCATCCGCATGATAAGGATCTTGAACTTTGTATGCATGCAGTGGATGCACTTTACAGACAACATATGCAGAGGGACAACTGTATGTAGTTCCAGCAGTTATATATGTCCAGTTTGTTATGCAAATTGTATGCAGGGTTTTAATGTGTGTCAAGTTCTACGTATCATACACAGTGTGTGACGAGTTTTATGTATGGTAAAATCACGGGCTGTGCATGTATTTTTAAGTTTGTTGGAAATTATTGGTGTCACACCATTAATACGCTGTGTATGATGAGTTATATGGGTGAAAAATCAAGTTCTACAATTGTGTTTTAGGTACTTAGTGGTGTATAACCAATCATAAACGGTGTAGGATGAGTTTGAATGGTTAATAACAACCTTTGCACGTGTGAATACATCAATAGGAAAATACAACAACATCGAAATATCTGTAAACTTACATACAACTTTCAATATAATGAATACAATGTAAATCCTTTGGGACAAGTATACATTTTTATTACAACATTTGAAAATACATCAATAGGAACATACAACAACATCGAAATATACAATATTACATACAACTTTCAATATAATGAATACAATGTAAATCCTTTGGTACAAGCATGCATTTTTATTACATACAACTTTTAGTATAATGAAAACAATGTATAATGAATAACATAATTTTATGGACATGCATGCAATTGAAGCCGTTTATTCCTTCCGTGTCTGTACAAGTGTACGGAAGTATACAGCCGCAATTTCCCCATCTGCTCTTGCGTGCATTGGGAGATGCTCAGTCCTTTGGTAAGCAAAAACTCTATGAACTTTACAACAAAAATTCCACAGTCTGACCTGCAGTTAATATTAATACAGATTTCACAGTCAGAAATTGTACATCATTGCAAGTAATGACTATTTTGCATCCACTTCATAACCAAAAGTCTAAATGAACGGAATAGTAAAATTGCATGGGAAGTAGATGTCATACCCCCCTTGTTGTGGACATTCATTCCGTTTGTAAGTTACCGAGAAAGGCTTGCCCTTGAACTGTATGAGGTCCTTTCGGGCATCCCAAAAATTAACCAACGCTAGAGCATGTGGAAGCAATTTTGCAATTGGTTCCACATGTTTTAATCTTGCTGCCCTGGATTTGGCGGCGTACAAGGAATCAAATACCTGTATCCGCCAATCATTAAGATGGATGGCAGCAAGGAACCAATGTTGATTAGGTTGATTAATGGGCATGTATATCCGATCCACGTTGTGGCAGCTGACCCCATACGTGGCATCCCCGGCAAGGAACTTAATGATTAACGAATCAAAGTCAGTAAAAGCTGACTCAAGCGGGATTCCACTGTTTTGAATCTGTTTTAGTAGGGGTCCAAATTGAGGAGCAACAGTTGTGTCCGCGCATGTTGCCCTCTGGTCGAATTGCTCTGGCCACTGATGTTTCTTCTCCAAAATGTAGTGCAGAATTACATCCATTTCCTGCGATTCAAAACTAATTAGTTGAGACAAGTTGATTTTACACACATAAATAAGTTCATTTTACACAGTTGAACCCTATGACTAATCATACACCACTCTTTATTCAAAACACACTAACACAGGTTGATTTTACACCTTTAGCATCAACCATACACGGTGTATGACTAGTAATACAACACTTACTTAATACACAATAACATAAGTAGATTTAACACAGGTTGATTTTACTTATTAGTTGACACACGGCAAAACTATCATGATGGGAAACATACCTCATCAGTAAGCCAGGCGTCCTCGTTTCTCAACCGATACCAAAATTGACCCGTCGTCATAGTCAAAACAGAGAAATCCATTCGTTGATCATTAGGTAACGGAAAGGGGGTCTTCAAATCTCTGTAATATACAACACCAAGCACGATATATAAGCATACCATAAGAAAGATGATTTCAGACCACTGTAACAGTAATTACTTGAAAAACGAGCAAAAGTTGATTTTATGCCATTAAAACCTATCATACATTGTGTATGACAAGTCTTTTAACACTAATTTCTTGTAATAAACCTGAATAAGCTCATTTTAAACCACTAAAACGAGTCATACCCAGTGTATGATTCGATTTCAGACCACTGTAACAGTAATTACATAAAAATAACTGCAAAAGTTGATTTTATGCCATTAAAACCTATCATACATTGTGTATGCCAAGTCATTTACCACTAATTGCTTAAAATACACCTGAATCGAATCATTTTACACCATTAAAACGCATCATACCCAGTGTATGATTCGATTTCAGACCACTGTAACAGTAATTACATAAAAAAACTGCAAACGTTGATTTTATGCCATTAAAACCTATCATACATTGTGTATGCCAAGTCATTTACCACTAATTGCTTAAAATACACCTGAATCGAATCATTTTACACCATTAAAACGCATCATACCCAGTGTAGGATTCAATTTTAGACCACTGTACCCCTAATTACTTGAATAAAACAACAAAAGTTGATTTTATGCCATTATAACCTATCATATATTGTGTATGACAAATCATTTACCACTAATTAATTAAAATACACCTGAATAAGTTCACTTGATACCATGATAGTGCATCATACACAGTGTATGATTTTCTTTCAGACACCACTAATTACTTGAAACACACCTAAGAAAGATGCATTCTAGAAACTTTTACATACAAATTATCAAAAAGCATCGTGCAAAATCACACTCACTTAGCGACCGTTGCGTGGAAACTTTTGTAAAAATCTTCAAAATCTTCTATGTCTTTGTCGGAGGGAGGCTGGAATGGATTGAAGGGCAGAACTGGCTCCGGTCCAGGATGGGTAATTTTTGCCCGTTTGCTCTTACCCTCCGCAGTCCATTCCTCACCTTTGTACTTGGGGTTTGGCTTGGGGTCCCTCCTCTCTTGCCCCAAACTACACACTGTCTCGGACAATGTCAACAAGTTTTCAACGCCTTCGACATGCGGTGACGATGGTTCCTTGAAGACATTTTCCTCGGCCCTAGATGGCATAGCACATAGCAAAAGTCAATAAGCATCAACATGCATGAAAACATAACAAATTGGGACACTAACAAGGAATCTAGTGTCTTACCCAGTACGTACAGTAGAAACTATTATGGCTTGCTCAATCGGGGATGGATGAGCGGAAGTCGATGAACATAAGTGCGGCGATGCGGCCTGCGCTTGACGGTCTGAGAGCAGCTCCTTAATCAGTGCATCCTGAGCCTCAAACCGTCGTTCGTACATTTGCAGCATTCGCTGGTGCGCTTCAAGCTGCATCCGTACCATTTGCACCTCTTTATCCATCGCTTCGAGTCTCTCCATAACCTGCAATAAGTCCTCCAAATTGGCATAATCAGCAAATTTGAATAATGTAGTATCCACACGGATAAAAATACGATTAAATAAACACAAAATAATTCATCATACCGATTGGTCCGCCGAATTGGTTGACGTAGGATACGGGTCCTCCCTGGATGCCGGCAATGGAGGTTGAGTTGCCAATGGTTGTGGCTTCTCACCAAGCTCTGCTGGCATTGCCATAACAGGAGATTGAAAACCCTCCTCAGCATCCTCAGCATAGGGAATGCCTTGTAGATTAGGCTGACCGGCTTCCGCACTCGTCAGTCTAATCGGTTCGGCATTCAATTGCTGATCAAAAGAAGATACATCATATACACGTTAGTAAAATTACAAAACAAACTTCTAACCCAAAATATATGAAACATACAGTAGTAAAACAATAACAACATAGTGTATTTATTACCTGATCAAATACCGTTGAGAGCAGAGCGGAGTACGGAGCCTTAACCGACATCTTCCAGTTAAGGATCCGCCCAAGAGGCTGGTCGCCAACCCTCACCGCCCCAACCTTGGCAAGTTCTGGAAGGGTTTCCAGGGCAAATATGGAAACCACATCATAGAACCCGTGGACGGAGTAGGTATTCTCCAAACCGTGGTGCATTCTTGCAGCGAAATCCTTGAGCTTCCGCACCAAGAATTTCCAGCTCAAGGATCCCCATGCAACACGATTGAAAAAGTCCACATCGTCCACGAGGGCCAGGATGTTCGGGTCAATGCCCGTTCGCTTGCGTTTGGCGAACAGTAAACCCTCGACCAGGTACGCAACAGCAAGCTTAACCTGGTCCTCCATGATGGAGCAGGTTCTGCATGCATCAAAAAGCTGCTGCCTAGTCATCCTCCCCCTCATGCCATACTTGGCAACCAGCCTGTTGGGACCACCGCGTATATCTTCCACACCGGCATATCTCAAGCCGGTGAGAATGCAAAACTCCCTCCTCCCAAGGTGCACTACCTTCCCACCAAATAAGAATGATAGCTCCTCGGGATTGGGGTTGGCCACCTGGTGGAGAAGGACAACGTGAATGAGACTATGCCAGAAGCTGACATTGGTCTCACTCAGCCCAAGCAGATGCCCGACATTGTATTGTGAGGCAAGGGCAAGCTGTAATGCAAAACACTTTTAGTTAATATGGTATCATAAATGTCATTGTCAAAAGTCAACATAATTAAAATGGATACAGTGTCAAACCTTGGCTTCGTCGTCCTTCAAGATTTCCTTTATCTCCGTAACAACCTTGGTTGACAAACCTATTTGGTTGATTTGGAGGAATTTCCAGAAACCCCTCGGGAAAATGTAATCAACCTCAACGGCAGGACGGCTCTTCCTACGTGTGTAAAATGCCATTTGAAATAAAAGCAATACACCATTAACTGAACACAAACAGACACACTTTGGTTCTACACCATTGAAACAAATCATACAGAGTGTATGATTGATTATACACCACCACTAATTACTTATAATACACAAACACAAGTTGGTTATACACCATTAAAACCAATCCTACACACTGTATGGTTGCTCATATGAAACATGCAGAAGTTCATTATACCACAAAGGTCGATTTTACGTGAAAAAAAACCACAAAACATGTAGAAGATCATTTTACACAAATAAAAAACACTAATCACAAAGCCACTAACACCAAAACCCTAAACCCTAACAAATACTATGCACTATGTTCAGGAAATGGTACGAAACAAACGGATATTATACATTGGAGCACCAAAGCCCTAAACCCTACAAAAATAACTCTTACTCACCTTCGAAAATGGTGATTAAAGACTGGAGCAGCTATAGATCAAGGATGAAGGTGTGAAAACAGAGGTCAGACCCACGGGAACGACAATCGCAGCTGAAGTAGAGGAGAAAGAGGATGAACAAATTCGGAAAGAGGAGAGAGAGAATGAACGGGTGAGAGAAAGAGGAGAGTGACTGGTGGCTTGTAAAACAAGTTGCTTATGGGGAAGACAGAAAGGCGGGAAGGGGTTTTACAGCTGTAAGTAAATGAGGCGAGAGCAGGGGTACGGATGGGATGGCATTAAATGAGGAGAGAGAAAGGGGACGGGTTTGGGGGGGGGGGGGGGGGTGAATGGGAGGGCCTTTTTGAAGGGAAATTGTACGGATATACTCAAAAGGTATATTTTTTTTCCAAATACACATCCCAAAAATACACAAATAAACGCTGATTTTACACAAATATAACCCATCATACACCGTGTATGAAGTGCATCATACACCAATAAAACTTGAAATACACGTATATAAGCAGATTTCAGACCACTGTACCCTTAAATAAATGGAAAAACCTGCAAAAGTGGATTTTATGCTATTAAAACCTATCACACATTGTGTATGACAAGATCTTTACCGCTAATTACTTCAACTATACCTAAATAAGGCCATTTTACACCATTAAAATGAATCATACCCAGTGCATGATTCAATTTCAGACCACTTACCCCTAATTACTTGAAAAAACAGTAAAAGTTGATTTTTTGCCATTATAACGTATCATACATTGTGTATGAGAAGTCATTTACAAATAATTCCTTGAAATAAACCTGAATAAGTTCATTTTACACCATTAAAACGCATCATACCCAGTGCATGATTCGATTTCATCCCACTGTAACAGTAAATAGTTGAAAAAACCAGTAAAAGTTGATTTTATGCCATTAAACCTATCATACGTTGTGTATTACAAGTCATTTACCACTAATTTCTTGTAATACACCTGAATAAGCTCATTTTAAACCATTAAAACGAATCATACCCAGTGTATGATTCGATTTCAGACCACTTACCCCTAATTACTTGAAAAAAACAGCAAAAGTTAATTTTATGCCATTATAACGTATCATACATTGTGTATGATAAGTGATTTACAACTAATTGCTTGAAATAAACCTGAATAAGTTTATTTTACACCATTAAAACACATCATACCCATTGTATGATTCGATTCAGCCCTCTGTAACAGTAATTAGAAGTAAATACCAGTAAAAGTTAATTTTTTGACATTATAACCTATCATACATTGTGTATGATAAGTCATTTACAACTAATTGCTTGAAAATAACCTGAATAAGTTCATTTTACACCATTAAAATGTATCATACCCATTGTATGATTCGATTTCATCCCACTGTAACAGTAATTAGTTGAAAAAAACAGCAAAGGTTGATTTTATGCCATTATAACCTATCATACATTGTGTATGACAAGTCATTTACCACTAATTTCTTGTAATACACCTGAATAAGTTCATTTTACACCATTAAAACGCATCATACCCAGTGTATGATTCGATTTCATCCCACTGTACGTCTAATTACTTGAAAAAAAACAGCAAAAGTTGATTTCATGCGATTATAACCTATCATACATTGTGTATGATAAGTCATTTACCACTAATTGTTTTAATAAAACCTTAAAAGGTTCATTTTAGACCATTTCAGAGTATCATACCCATTGTATGATTAGATTTCAGCCCACTGTAACAGTAATTACTTGAAAAAAAAGCAAAAGTTGATTTTTTGCCATTATAACCTATCATACATTGTGTATGACAAGGCATTTACCACTAATTGCTTGAACTACACCTGAATAAGTTCATTTTACACCATTTTAACTCATCATACCCATTGTATGATTCGATTTCATCCCACTGTAACAGTAATTAGTTGAAAAAAACAGCAAAAGTTGATTTTATGCCATTATAACCTATCATACATTGTGTATGACAATTCATTTACCACTAATTGCTTGGAATACACCTGAATAAGTTCATTTTACACCATTAAAACGCATCATACCCAGTGTATGATTCGATTTCATCCAACTGTACGTCTAATTACTTGAAACAAAAAGCAAAAGTTGATTTTATGCCATTATAACCTATCATACATTGCGTATGATAAGTCTTTTACCACTAATTTCTTGTGATACACCTGAATAAGCTCATTTTACACCATTAAAAGGAATCATACCCAGTGTATAATTTTATTAATTACTTCAAGCACGCCTAAGCAAGGTCTGGGAGGGAAGAAGAAGAAAGGGCAAATTTGGAAATTATATTTTTTTTTGGACAAAAAAAAATTCAAAAGGAAAAAAAAAATGAAGAAAAGGAGAGTGAAAGGTCAAAAGAGTGTACTTTTGCCTGCCTTGCATTAAATGAGGAGAGAGAAAGAGAGAGAGAGAGAGGGGACGGATTGGGGGGGGGGGTGAGGTGGGAGGGTATTTTTGTCCAAAAGAGTCTATTTATGGTTAAAGGGGTCTAAAAAACATTAAGGGGAGGCTGGGGGGTCCAATCCGTATGATTTCCCAATTATCATTTATGTATTTTAAAATTTAATTATTTATTATTTAAATATTATAATATTTTAATATATATAATAAGGTAACCTGATACTTAAATATTTTATCACTTAAATACTCTATTTAGTAATTTGATAAAATTTTGTGAGAATCAGGCTAGTTTTATGCAAAAAAAAATGCTAATGTAGTGTTTGATTACAATAATAAACACACATTATGCTAATACTTTTACAAAAGTTCAATAAATTATAATAAAAAGTTAGTTAAATTTGGATATAAAGTACCTATACATTGACGAAATTATGTATCAAATCAGTATTCTTGAGAGCGAGAGAGAGAGAAAGGGTTGGTGCGGGTTAAGATGAGTGTTGAGATGGACGCATATGATGTCCTATGAAAACATTTTAGGGTTTTGAAAAAAAAATAGTGGCCATGGTAGTAGAAAATTATTTTTTTCAATTTTTAGTTTTTTTTTCTATCTTCAATTTCTTTTTTTATCTCTAGTTTTTCTTTCATTTTTCATTTGGAGAACACCTTTTTTTTTTTTTTAATTTTTCACTTAGAAAACATGTATAAAATTAGAAAATTGTTACAGTATTTTAATGTAAAAAATTGAAAAATGTGTTTGAATAATCCCAATTTTTCAATTTTTTAAAAATTGACTATGATCCATTATATCATTGGTTCAAGTAACATTTTAATCACAAATTTTAAAGTACAAACCATATATTCATACGGCTTAATCGCATACAATGAAAAGTAGTAATTCATTATATATAATACAAATATAACATACAAATACAATATGCTAACTTTTGCTTTTTTGGGGGGGCAGGCATATTCACCTTTTTTCAATAGTTAGTGACAAAATCGCAATACATGGGACATTCACTTTTATGCCATCTTGTACAACTACAATATCATTCTCATTACGGACCACACACATTCTCTACTGATGCAGCGCGTAGTGGGATTTTGGGGGAACGGGAAAGAATCGAAGGCCTTCCCTTTAATTTTATTAATGAATTGACAAAACTTAAAGAAGAAAATAAAACATAATTCTCACAACCCGAGAATTGAGGCTCAAAATAGAAATTAATATGAAAATTTATGTGAACTACTAAAACCCTAACTCTCATCTAGTATATATATAGGGGAGTAATTAGATTGCTAGCCTAATTCTAAAAGGTAATTTAAAATTCAAAAACTAAATCTAAAATTTAAAACAAAACTCCTAATCAAACTCTAATTCATAAACTCAACTCCGTGCCCTGCTGCTCCGTTACCGCCAAAGGTCTCGCTCACGCCAAGCCATCCCGCCAAGCCCCTTTAACGGGCTGCATCATCGTCCCCGGGTTGGAGAGAATTCACCCTCGAATTTGCCTGAGGGTCAGCACAATAGTTGTCACCGAAAAAAGGGACGAGATGCTTGACATTGAACACGTCTGAAGTCCTCATACCGGGTGGAAGTTGAACTCGGTAAGCATTGTCGTTCATCTTCTCTAATACCGCCAATGGGCCTATCTTGCGAGCCGTGAGCTTGTTGTACTCCCAAGCAGGAAATCGTTCGCGTATCAAGACTGCCCAGACCTTCTCGCCAACCTGAAACTGTACTGACTTTCTTCGTTTGTCTTTAGCCGTCTTGTATTTGGCAGTAGCTTCCAGTAATCGAGCCTGTGTTTGCTCATGGATTTCTTTAAGCGAAGGGATGAAGTCACCTGCTTTCCCCTGTGGGCGTGTGAGATCAAGCACTAGCACCAAATCCATCGGCGATCGAGGCACAAACATGTATACCACTGTGAATGGTGCGAACCCTGTACTTCGGTTGATAAAGTTGTTGTAGGCGAACTCGGCCTGATGCAGCTTCGTCTCCCACCCCTTGGTGTTGTCAGGAATAAGGAAACTCAACATGTTCCCTACTGACCAGTTAGTAACCTCTGTTTGTCCATCCGTTTGAGGAGACAGTGCTAAAGGCAAGAGAGGTGTTCGCCATCTTCCAAAGTGTCCTCCAAAAGTAATTCACAAACCTGACATCATGATCCGAGACAATACTAGACGGTAGCCCATGCAGTTTGTACACTTCCCAGAAGTAAAGACCCGCAACATACACGACTTCTGCAGCTCTCTTGCAACCAATAAAATGCGCCATCTTAGAGAAGCGATCTACCACAACAAAGATGGAGTTAATACCGCCAGTGGTTCTCAGTAAGCCTAGCACAAAGTCCATGTTGACATCCGTCCATGGCTGACTCGGTACCGATAATGGTAAATAAAGGCCTACATTCGTCATTCCGCCTTTTGAAATCTGACAAATACGACAGCGTTGAACAAACTTCCCTACTTCTTTGTGTATCGTGGGCTAATAGTACTTAGCAGTAATAAGCTGTAGCGTTTTATCTCTCCCGACGTGCCCCGCATTGTGCTTCTCCTCAATAATTTTGAGCCGCCAGCTAGAGTTCGGGATGCAAAGTTGGTTTCCCTTAAACAAAAACCCGTCATGGATTGAAAAACTGAGAACAGAACCAGCATGTACGTCGTGCCAAATCTCCCCAAACGTAGGATTGTCTAGGTACTAATTTGCCATATGGTCAAACCCCGGTAACCTCCGCCCGACTCTCCTCCATGATGAGGCCCCTCCTGCTGGGTGCATCCGCCACTTTGTTCATCACGCCTGACTTGTGTTTGATGATGAAGTGGAAGAGTTGCACAAAGCTAGCCCACTTGGCATGCCTGTTCGAGATCTTGTCTTGGCTATTGATGTGTTTGAGGGCCACGTTGTCAGAATATAAGATGAACTCACGATTGGCTAAGTACGACTTCCAATGCCTCAGTGCCCTTACTAGCGCATAAAACTCCAGATCGTAAGTTGAGCAGTTCAACTTACTCCCATCAAGCTTCTCACTAAAATATGCAATGGGCCTCCCGTCTTGGCTGAGGACAGCGCCAATGCCGATTTTGGAAGCATCAGTGTGTAACTCAAATGTCTTGTAAAAATCGGGAAGCGCCAGAGCAGGCGCCGTGATCAGCCTTTTCTTTACCTCCTCAAAGGCGACAGCGGCCTAAGCACTCCACACAAACAACCTGTTCTTCTTCAAGCAATCTGTGATTAGCGCCATGATAGTGCTGAAGTTGGGCACAAAGCGCCTGTAAAAGGACACCAACACGTGGAAACTCCGAACTTCCCCTATTGTCTTTGGCTGAGGCCAATCGCGTATGGCGGTAATTTTCCCATCATTAGTAGTAATAGCATCCTTAGATACAACAAAACCAAGGAAGGTAACATTATCTCTCATGAATTCGCACTTCTGTAAGGCGGTGAACAAGTTATGCGCCTTTAGAGTGCGAAGTACTTCCTCCAAGTGCTTCATATGCTCTTTAGAAACACGGCTATAAATAAGGATATCATCAAAATACACAACAACGAACTTCCCAATAAAAGGATGTAGAACCTGATTCATAAATCTCATGAACGTGCTTGGTGCATTGGACAATCCAAATGGCATGACCAACCACTCGTAAAGCCCTTCTTTTGACTTGAATGCAGTCTTCCACTCGTCCCCCGGTGCGATCCGAATATGATGATACCCACTTTTGAGATCCAACTTCGTGAATACTTTTGAACTCTGCAAGTGATCTAGTAAGTCATCCAACCTCGGAATAGGGAAACGGTAACGTACCATGATTTTGTTAATATGATTTTGTTAATAGCCCTGCTATCAATGCACATTCGCCAAGTTCTATCTTTCTTGGGTGTTAACAGAGCTGGTACGGCACAAGGACTCCAGCTCTCCCTGATAAGACCCTTGGCTAGTAGCTCCTCCACCTAGTGCCTCGACTTTCATGTTCAGCGGGACTCATGCAATAGTGAGGCCTATTCGGCAAGGAGGCACCCGTCACCAAGTCAATGCGGTGCTGAATGTCCCTTAATGGCGGTAGTGTAGTAGGTAACTCCTCCGGGAACACTTCTGCGTATTCCTTAAACAAGGCGGCAACCCCACTCGGTATTTCCCCCAACCTGACCCTGTTCTCGTTCCCAATCAACACAAACACAACCTGTGTTTCGCCAACCTCCTTGGCAAACATTGCGCGTCCCTGTATGCTTGGGTGTTGAGCTCCGGCAGCTCGCAGTGCTTCCTCCTTCTTAGGTAACAAGGTAGTTTTGATTCCCTCGAAGAAGAAGCTATATGTGTTCTTTCTTCCATCATGAACGACACTCCTATCATATTTCCATGGATGCCCCAAAAGCAGATGACAAGCGTCCATATTGACGACATCACACCAAACCCCGCCTTGTACTTTGACCCGATCGAAAAGTTAACCAAGCAACGTTTTGAAACCGTTACCTGATTTCCTTGTTTGAGCCATGACAACTTGTATGGGCTCGAATGAGCTTCTGTCTTACAACCCAATTTTGTGACGGCTTCCTCAGAGATCATGTTCTCACAGCTTCCGGAATCAATAACCATGCAGCACACCCTCCCGCCAATAGTACGCGTGGTTTGGAAGATGTTGTTCCTCAGCTAACCATCCCCCTTTTCCTCCTTAGGCGTGAAGTAAGAATGCCTAACTACTAACACATGTCCTTCGTCACCCGTCACGATATTCTCACTTTCTTCCGCTAACTCATCTTGGGCTTCCTCCTGATTGACCTCGTTATCCTCTATAAGAGACTCATCAATGTAAAGGCCCTTACCAGTCCTCTCACCCTTACGGCAATCAGCAGCCCTGTGCCCTCGCATTTGAAACAACGAGTCCTTGAAGCACCCTCCAAGTCTTGGGGATTGGGTCTACCAGCGCTAGTGTTTGGTGGTCTGTTCGATTCAGTCTGTGTTGGTGGTGCCCTCACTTGCTCCCTTCCGCCGACCCATGTTCCCCAGGTGCTGCCAACTTGGCGACGCCTCTGCTGGCGTTCCACGTTTACTCCTCTGATTTTCCTCAGAAACAGTGAAGATGTCAAACATGTTCAACACCTCTTGTACTGACTCCCTCAACCCGCCTATGTACCGATCCACCAATTACTCTCCGCTTTCCGCCAAGTCATTCCTGGCAATCAACGAATAGAACTCAGCCGTGTACTCTTCCACAGACCCTGAGCCCTGCCGCAACCCTTGTAGGCGCTTGTGCATCATTCTGGCGTGATTGTGGGGTAAAAAGGCGCCTCTCAAGTGCTTCTTCATCTTCTCCCAAGATTCTATCTTGGCTTTCCCTTGGCGCGACCGGATTTGTTTCAGCTGTGTCCACCAGGCAGCTGCTCTACCTCATAACCGAGTAGCAACTAGCGGTGCTTGCTTCGACTTTGGTACCTCTATAAACTCTAGAACCTCCTCGACAGTGACTAGCGAATCTAAGAAGTCCTCGGGACGTCCTCCACCATTAAACTCCGGGATTTCAATCCAGAGGCCGGATTCCCACCTCCGATCATCATAACCGTGGGGGTTTCCAGTAACGGGCCGACGCTGCCTCGGCCTAGGATCTGGTAGCTCCTTGTCCGGGAACGGATTTTGGAAGCTCTCATCTATCTGCTCTTCTATAGCACCCGGTGTTAATGGACATTGGGGCTGGGTTCCCGGTGCATCGGGATTTGCCCCCAGTTGAACAAAGCAACGCTCGATTCTTCGGAATCTCTCCTCGAACTCATCCAATCTCCTCTCGGCCACCAGTGAGCTATCTCAGTCATAAACGTCCTCAACGGCGGCACATCGTTGCCGTCTTCCGGCCATCTAAGGAAACGTTTTGAGCTTTGATACCAACTGATGCAGCACGTAGTGGGATTTTGGGGGAACGGGAAGGAATCGAAGGCCTTCCCTTTAATTTTATTAATAAATTAACAAAACTTAAAGAGAAAAATAAAATCTAATTCTCACAACCCGAGAATTGAGGCTCAAAATAGAAATTAATCTGAAAATTTATGTGAACTACTAAAACCCTAACTCTCCTCTAGTATATATATAGGGGAGTAATTAGATTGCTATTCTAAAAGGTAATTTAAAATTCAAAAACCAAATCTGAAATTTAAAACAAAACTCCTAATCAAACTCTAATTCATAAACCCAGCTCCGCGCCCTGCTGCTCCGTTACCGCCAAAGGTCTCACTCACGCCAAGACCGTCCCTTCAAGCCACTTTAACAGGCTGCATCATCTACCATACAAAGTAAATAATGTATTTACTTTGTCATTTATTCACACTATTGGAACTATATTTTGTCACCTTAATGGATGATTCGATATAAAGCGGAAACGAGTTCCCCCAAGAGAACATCACTTTGAAAATGGGAAACTTAGACTTAAGTACGCAAAAGGCACAATTTATTACATTCTACAAATATGAGTGTCATTAAACAACTCACATGGGCCTCTTATGTGTTATCGGCATTGAAAAATGGGTTGTAAGTCGAAGGTTATAATTGATGGAAAGGGCGTAAGAAAGTGAAAGAAGAAGAAAGGGTGGAGTGAGGAATAAGAAAAAGAGAAGAAAGCTAATAGTAAGAATCAACCAAAAGAAACTCGCAAGGAATACGAAGTGAAAAATTCCCAAAAATGTTTCAAATTATTTTCTAAATTTTCCAAAAGAGTGAGGAAAACTAGAAAATTGGGCGTCTAAATAACTTTTCCAATTTTCTAGTGCCTGAAAAGATAACATCAGATGTCGAATTATAAACTGAGATATTATTTCACCATAAACAGTGGGCAAAAAATTATTTTTGTAGATTTTGTGAACTAGAAAATTATTCACTGTACCTTAAGATATTAAAGTGTAATTTCGCTAATGTTTATTATTTATATAAAAATAACAATTTGAAAATTGACAACTAGTATTATATACTTAAAATAATAATATGCCCTATAAAGTCTGAGTTATTCTTTGACCAAAAAAAAAGTCTTAAGTTACTCTTCCAATTTTTAGAACATATTATCCTTTTACTTTTTTAAATATAACTTTTTATATACTTTTCTATTCTTTTAACACATTTATATACTTTTTGTTACAAAAATTTCAGTCCAATAGTACCAATTCCAATTCAACAATAACAACAAGAGGTTTAAGGGAGAAGAGAAGGTTAATTAACATATCAACTAGCGAAACCCCGTGCGATGCATGGTTGCTTTATTATTTATAAAATACAATATGTGTAATTTTGAAAGAATATTTATACGTATAAAATTCAATCTAACTTTAATTTTAAAATTAAAAATTAAAATAATCATGTATATTCAAAAAAAATTATCTCAATTTTATGAAAATTATATTATTATTTTATATATTCGGATCATGTTTTTATGACTAGAATATACACAGAAAAGTTAATATTTAATATAGATGATTATTTAGTATTTAATATACATACAAAATGTTCATGTAATAATAACAAGTGACTCCCCATGCATTGCACGACCAAATGTTTAGATTTTTAACAACTCTAAAGTACGTGTTTTTTTAAAAATAAAGTTGTTATAGGTCCAACATAAAAATGGAATAGTAAAACTTATAGTAACATATTGTTTAAGAAGTCTCTTGTATTATATTTCTTTTATTCGCTTTTCCTCATGATACTTATAAAAATTGAACGAGAAATATTGAGAGAGTAAGTTAAATTGTTAACATTGGTCAAAAAAATCTAAAAGTTGTGAAAAGTGGGTAATCACTATGAATGCATGGTTGAAAATGGAAAGGGACATAATCTTATGGGTTGAAAAACAGAGAGTTTTGCCCTTTTTATTGATATATTCGCTAGGTATCTAACCATAACGGAAAGATAAGAGTATAAGTTGTTCATCATAAAGAATATTTATCCAAGTACCCTAGCTTTATTAGAGAAGACAAAATCTTTTCTAACATAGTGAGATACCCAAAAAATTAATTAAGGGGTAGATAAATTACTCACATCGAATATGTTGAAGATCTTGAACAATATAATGATGGAACTTATAGCAATGTGAAATAATAAAATCCCAATAGAGTTGTTGTGTTGCAAGTATGTTCATGATATCATTTGAAGGTTTTTCAAATTTATGTAACCTCAAAAGGACAGGTTTTGAAGAAGTGGTGAAGTTAGTTGTACATGGAGAAGTTGCAGGGGAGGTGGATTTAGTCGGGTTATTGCTATAAAATATAACTATTTTTTATATTTAAAAAAGTAGAAAAATTAAAGAGGCTTGGGTAGGAAGTTTTTGTCCTTTGATATTTTATCCTTTTTTTTTGTATTTAAAAAAGTAAGGCTTTAAAATTTTAGTATTTAGGATTTAGAGCTTTCTTAGATAGGAAACAACTTCTCTTTAAAATATAGAACTAGATTATGATCTCATACAAACAAAATGCCCTCTATTTATAGAATTAGAGGGGGTGATAACTAACTAATACTCATAATATCCTAATTGTGTAATAAAGAGAAAAATTACCTATATTATCACTAATATAAGACTATCTACTAAAATACTAGTTAATCACATGTCCTGTATCACTTTTCTTATCTTGGTAATGAAAGAATTTGAAATGCTCTTTTCTAAGAAAAAAAAAGCATTCTAAAAACATACTTTGGGGAGGAGTGATGAAGTTTGAAACCCGATCACTCCCCAATTGATGCGGGTAGTTAGTATTGTATCATCCTCTAAAAGTATTGCTTTTATGTGAATGGTACATATTGTATTTACTGTAACATACTCTGAAATTACGGTGATACTCCTATTTTGGTGGTTGAGGCATTAGCAGCCAGAGATGGAATCTAGCATAGAGTTAATAAAGGCTTCAGGCACATTGAACTAGAGGGCGATAGTTTAGTGGGTGTAAAGTTATCCGCAAAGAATTGTCTTGTCCATAGCAGATTAGACCGATTATAGATGATATTTGGTTTTTGCTAGAGCAGTATAGTAATTGGCGAGTAACTCATATATATCATGAAGGTAATCAAACAGCACATAGGGTGGCCACCAGAGGAATTTTTGGAAGACATGAGCTCCAGAACTGGGGTAAAGATAAACTCACGAGTTCAACAGTCCACTTACAAGCCCGAGTCAATTAGATTTTTAGGTTTGGCACCCTTAACTACTAATAACTCGAATGAGTTAGAGTCTAACAAGATTAAGATAGAGCAAACCGTATTTGGGTTACTGGAGGAGGACCAACACAATCAAGGTCAAGCCTTGGCCGTCAAAGCTCTTAAACAATAACACAAACCTAAGCTCATATGACTTATTAAGTAGCGATAATAGTGTTAAAACCTATGCAATCAAGGTCAAGCCTTAACTGTCAAAGCCTTAAACTAACGCCTCAATTCTCAACTCATCGATTATGGGGACAAATTAAAATAGAGAGTTCATACTAGAACCCGAAGAACTATATTAATCTGATGAAAACGAATACATCAAAGATCTACTCTACGCTAAGCTATGATAAGTTACGCTACTCCCAGGTAAAAGCATGGGTGTGCTGTAAAGAAACTTAAAGAAGTTTGTATGAGTGGTGCTGGATACTTTACAACTACATTAGTTTCTCTTATTTATAGAAAATAAAAATAATTATTGCATCCTAATTCCCCGGCATTTGCTTCCCAGGTTTGCCTTAAAGCTCCTTTTTCGCACTGAATGGGTAGTGAACAAAGCCTGAATTGGTGCGCTCGAGCATCATTCGAAAAGCCCATGTCTATATTTCCCGGTGGAGCTCCTTCTAGATGCCCCACGTTTTGTTGGATAGGCTTAAGGCTCATGTATCTGAAATTATGCTTCAAATAAATGCCTTGAGCTTGATAACCACCTGTCTTGCAGCCTTCTGGGAAGTCCCATGAGCTCGAGCTCTTTTTAACCCTTAACCACCTCAAGTGACTGATACCCTTAAAAGGGTTTTAAACTCTTCAAGCAATTGTGCTTGAGATGTCATTATCTTAACATCTAGAGGCCTTATCTTCCTCGAGGATGGCCTTACGTGATAAGCACGTGGCACTTTGCTGCAAAATGGCGTCATCCCAACTCCCTCGAGTTTGGGGTGTAAACAAATGCCCCCCCCCCCCTACCATTGGTAATTTTAGATTTGCCACGAGTAAAAAAACCTGCTTGATTTGACCCCCAATGGCTACAAGGAGCTCGAGAGAACACTGTTTAACTTTTTACCTTCCTTCATTTCCCTTTTACTTGGAAGATGACAAACTGTGAGTCCCTCTTTTATGATTATGTTAGGGACTTGCATCTATAGGAGAGTTTGCAGGCCAATAATTAACGCCTTATACTGAGCTATGTTGTTGGAACACTCGTCAACCAAGGTGACATCAAGTTTTGTGATGATCCCAATAGGAGACCCAATCACAATTCCTACCCCGACACTTGATTTGTTCCTTAAACCATTGAAATATATTTTCCAAGGGACCATCTCTATTACCAGGAGCTCATTTGGCTAATAGTTTGCGTCAGTTTGAATGTTTGGATGGTCAGCTAAAAAGTCTGCCATAGCTTGGCCTTTTATTGACTTTTATGATACATAGATTAATTCAAACTGAAGTAGAGTAACACCCCACTTGTTTAATTTTCCTCTCATTAAATGTCTATCTAGCATGTATTTAAGGGCATCTATCTGAGCAACCACATATATGGTAAATGCTAAGAAGTAATCTCTCAATTTTACAGATGCATAAAACAGAGTTAGACACAATTTCTCAATGAAAGAATACTTTATATCACTTTCATTTAAACAACGGCTTGTGTAGAACACGGCCTGTTCATACCCTTGATCATTGTCTTGTACAACTAGAAAACCAATTGACTCATCAGAGGCAGAGACATAAATCTTCAATAGTTTGCCTTGACTAGGTGGAATCAACATTGGTGGCGTAGTCAAGTACTCTTTGATGGCCTCGAAGGCTACTTTGTGTGGCTCCTCCCACTTAAAGTCCTTCTTAGACTCAAGTCTTAGCAGTGGAGAAAAGACTTTGTTTTTGCGACATTTGAGATAAAATGTCTTAGGAAGTTAACCTACCTTAGGAAGCGTTGAAGCTCTTTTTTGTTTAAAAGTGGTTTGGCTTCTTGAATGGCCATAGTCTTGCTTATATCAACCTCAATCCCCTCCGGTGCACCAAGAAAGTTTATAGCACGTACTCTAAAGGCACATTTTAGCGGGTTCATCTAGAGGTTGTGGTTCCTCATTTGAAGGAACGCTCCTCTCAAATCTTCCAAGTGTTTGACTCGGGATTTTAATTTGACCATGATGTCATCTATGTAAACTTCCATGGTCTAGCCAATGAGATCATGAAAGATCATGTTCATGGCTCTTTGGTAGGTGGCATCAATGCTCTTTAAACCAAATGGCATAGCCATCCATTCAAAGGTCCCTATTGATCCAGGGCACCTAAATGTAGTTTTGTGGGTATTCTTCGAAGCAATCAAGACTTGGTAATACCCTACAATAGTCATTCATAAAAGATAAGACCTCAAGCTTCAAGGCTGAATCGATGAGAATATCAGCTATAGGCATAAGGTATTCATTTGAAATCAATACAGACTGTATTTTTGTGTTCTTTTTAATAATGGGAATAGTGTTTGCCAACCAATCAACGTACTTGGCTATTCTGATGAGTTTAGCCTTTAAGAGTCTCTCAATCTCTTCTTTAACCAAATTTATCACCTTTTGGACATTCTTCTCCAGGCCTAAATTATGGATTTTGAGCCCGGCTTAATAGGTAGCCTATACTTAACCACAATTCTGTCTAAGCCAGGAAGCTTGTGATGGTCCCAAGTAAAGCAGTCCTCGAACTCGAGGAGCAAAGTCACATACTGCTTCCTCTGCTCTTCAAAAGGCAGAGCGCTCACATAAGTAGGCGTTGGGTCTTCTACAGAGCCCAAGTTAACCTCGAAGAGGAGGTCTTGAACTTTAGCCCTCAAATCCACTATCTTGGCTAGTGCTACTCTTAGGTTAGACAACTCTAGCTCTTTTCTTGTACTATCTGAACTTCGAAGCCATTTTTAGGAATAAATGGTTGCTCTGCCCATAGTTGATCCTCAGCACACTAAGCTACCAATTTTGCAATGGCTGAGGAGATGGCCTTTTGGGCCTTTAATAGGAAGTATTGGCTTCCTTCCATAAGACTTTGTGCATGCCTTAAAGGTCCCCTTCATTAATAAAGGCTCTCATGCATATCAGAAGTCAGAAGCTTTTGACTCCACATCAGCTTGGCCAAACTTAACTTAAGTGAGAGGGCTGTTAAGGATAACTATCAATTTTTGATGTTGGGCAGTTTGAGGAGTGGTCCTCTTCACATCCAATGGTCCCACAATCTTCATAGAATTTTTCCTCAACATAGTTGGAGCAAGTCATGAATGGCTTGTCATCTGCCGTAACAACCTCATACTTGTTATGGTTTCATAAGACTAATAACTGGTAAGCAATAAAGGGATACAATAGTTGGCATGCAGCCAATCTCTCCCAAGCAAGACATTATAGCTTGAGGTAGTATCCACTAGAAAGAAAGCTGTTAGCTTATTGAAGTTTCCAATAGTTAACTCAATCGGGATGACCCCTTTAGATTTAGTGGTGGCCCCTGATAGCAACAAATTTTAACATCTGAAGTTATCAAGCCATCTTGAGATTTACCAATAACCCCCTACTTATATGAAGTCAAGAAATTGATGGTTGTGCCCATTATCCACCAAGACTATATTCACCAAGATACATCAAAGTTGATGGTTGCGCCCATTATCCACTAAGACTATATTCACCAAGATACCATCAAATTTGACTTTGATGTATAAAGGCTTAACGTGTTTGTTGGCGGCAGTAGGCCCATCAAACATCATTTTCATAATGTTGGGAAGGTCATCAGTTGACTTGGATGCAGGGGTTTTGACTTTAAAAGAAAAAGGATCATAATTATATTTAGGAGCCGTTACTTCTGCTACGAGCTCCACTTGGAGGTCTTCGTCTAATGCTACTACATCCCCTTTAAGGCACATTGTGTGCCAGTTGCCATGAACTCCAAGAGAAGAAGCAAGGCAGTACTATCGTCAGCTTGTTCAGGGAGTAACCCAAATTGTATTTGGATCCCTTGGCTTGTTTCTTTTTTAGGACTACCATCTGTAAGCATGTCATGATCCTGAGTTTAATTTTTTGGTTCAACTTCTGGGGTTTGAGACTCTTCCATGATGGATTCACACGGTCTATAGGCTCCATTGAGTTGACACTGAGAGGACTATAGTCCTCCTCGTCATTAGATGTTCTTCAAGCCCGTGAGTTCTTAGCAAGCTAGTCCCACCAAGATTTTTTACCTTCAAAAGACGAGAAACTGGCCCATCTCTTAAGATTCTTATGTGGTTCACTTTTAGCATTGGTAACTAAAGGTCCTGATTCAGTTTTTGTATCCTTGAGATCCATGGACTCATTGCACTTGTCCTCGCGGACTTTGTTCTCTTCATCAGAGAGCTTGGCCAAGCAAGTGGCAAAATAAAGCTCTTTGTTGTGCCACTTTCTTCCGAAGCGGCCTCCTTTTTTGAGTTCGTGTGAGATTGGAAGGACCAACACCTTCTTGTTCGAGGTGGTTCCTCCTCCACACATTACCAAAATGAACCCCTCAAAGTAGTTGTCTTGTCTTGTGCGGTCTTTGATAGGTGTCCACATCAATCTGGTGGTATTTTGGATTCTTCTTTGGGTGCGCGGTTCTCATGATTATTTGAGCCTTCAAAGTGAGACCGCGAGTAGGTCCAACTAACCCGGTCTTCTTAGAAATAACTAGCTGCTTCTTTGAATAGAGACCCAACCTTTTAATTCCAAACACCAGCTTGTGATCATAACCCCTGCAAAGGTCATGAGTAAGATGCATAAACATTCTCGATGCGTCTTTCTTAGTAGCAAAAATGGTCTACTAGTGATCATATGTGGATATTTCCATGGCTGACTCTTCCACTCTTAAGAGAAAAATGGCTCCTTTCTCCAGCTGCTTTTTTAGGAACTTCTTAAAGATGGCATAGTCACGCGTTGAATACTCTACAATAATGTGCCACTTACAGTATTCACTTGTTAATTCCACTAATGTTTTGGGAAACCTAAGTGTCCCCGCTTAAGAATTCTGTCAAACAAAGTGTTGGCCACTGTCGATATTTCCTTGTCATCGCTCATCCTACAGTGAGGTTTATCATTAGTTTCACCATTGTGCGTTATTTGAGGCTCCATTGTCACTATTATATTTACTTGGACAAGATTAGGGAAGGGATCTTTATCCACACTTACCTATCTTTCTCCAAGAAAGATTAATTCTCTTGCCTCAATGGCATTTCTAAAGATTATATAGTTCTTCGTTGAGTGAAGGAATCATGCCATTTACAGTATACCTTCCCCTTTAGTGTATTGGAGTCAGGTTTTCTGTGTTTTCCTCTAATCTTGAGTTTACTATTCGCCTCAAGCCAATCAATTATAATATCGGCTCTTCAGCGAACAAATGAATACTTCCTCAAGTCTTGGGATTGGTAAGACTTCCTGGCTTTAATATTCTTTTTGACCAAAGGATAAAAACTATGGAAGGTCCCTTGATGTATTCATCAACGTCAATTTCATACGGAGGATCATCTTGCTCATCAATCAAATCATGTATGCAAGTTCCATAAACGCTATTTTTCTTAAGGCTTTCTTCCTTCAAAATGGCCTCGTACCTAACAGCACATTTTGCTAGTTGAAGGCGAATTGTGAGTTTGGGCCTTCAAATTTCTTCCCAAAGTCAATATCTAAGGCATTCAAGTCTAGCATGGCATATTAAACCTTAGGGAGAGCCATTGTGGACTTTCAATTTGGCCCTTTTGAACTAGTTAATGTAATCCTCCATGCTTTCGCCTGGTTTTTGTCTCATTCAAGCCAAGTATGGCATAGAGGTTCCTAGTCCCATCCTTGGGAATTGGGCCTAGAATTGTCTGGCCATGTCATCTCAACTGTAGATAGAATTAGGTGGTAAGCTAATGTACCATTGGAAGGTAGTCCCTGATAGAGAACTAGGGAACAACCTACATTTCAGATATGGGTTGTCAGCCGCTTCCTTGCACTGGCAGTCAAACCTTGCCAAATGCTCGAGAGTAGACACGCATATTTCTCCTAAGAAAAGGGTAAACTCGGGGATTTTGTATCATCTAGGAAAAGGGTAAATCCTATCAATGGAGTTAGGATATGGTTTATTATATAAGGGTCTGTTGACCCTTCTGAGGCTCAGCCCATACATTTGCTCAATAAGGGCATCCAATTGGTCTTGGAGGGGTAGGTTTGACACATGGTTATACGCCTGCCATTGCCCTTATGTGGCTATGGATCTTGAGGGGGATTTGCAGGATGCCCCTGAGCTCCATTACAATCAGAAGTGGGAATGGTTGTTGTCCCACATATGCAGGGTAGCAACTACCTTGATCACTCTGGCCATTTATCTGATTGCCCATGAAATATGTTCCGAAATATCCTGATTGTATGTTCTAAAATATCCTTGATTATATGGCATGCTTGAGGGCACACCTACATTGATAGGCCGCTTTGCTTGACCAATCCCTAAGGTTTGATCTTGAGGATGAAGGAAGTTAACTTGACCCTCCGTCTCATATGTGGAAAGAGGTCCAAGAGGAAGGGCTTGTTCCCCAGGATTGAAAACTTGTCCTAGCGCACCTATTTCGAGGTTTTGGCTAGGCCTCTAGGTAATCTCTCTAGCATGAGGAGGGTATGAACAGTTATGCCCCCCTCCCCCGCATCTTAAGGATGGGTGTGACTGGAACATTAGCATTGAAATCCCTTGAAGCCAAAGAGTTTACCTGGTTTAAAGGGCCTGCAACACCAAAAGATGCATTATCACCTCTATAGCTAGAATACAAGTGAGCAACACTTGGGTTAATCGTGGTTGGGTTTCCCATTCTCTAAGGAACTGTGATGTCAACCTGAGTAACTGGAATTCTAAGCTCGAAGGAGCATCATAAGGGTACCCAGTTGGGACTGTAGGAGAAAGATTAGGCTCGAGTTGCCTAATATCTTCTCTAACGGCTTAGGCTAAGCCATTTATGATTCTCAGCTTACTTGACTAAGATAGGCTCGACTTTAACTACTTTCTGCCTTGCCATATCCTTAGCTATAAGGGTAGCAGCAGAAGATAGGGTTGATTTCATCTCAACCAAGACTCTATCGGTTTCCTTACGATGCCTTTCATTCATTGAGGTATGAACATCATCAATAATAGCTCTCATTGTGGCAGAGTTTTCATGCCGAGCCGCTACAGTATGCTCTGTTTCAGCATGTTGTTTTTCATAAACCCCTTTCATGGCTTGCTTAATCTTTTCATTAATGAGTTCCATACGACGTTCGAGCATGGCCATAAAACTCTTGCGAGAATAACCATCTAACCCAATACTCTCGTCTTCTTGGATGTCTTCATCACCTCTGATTTCATTATCGTGATTGTGACCCGTCTAATCCCCTCATATTAAAGGGCTGTTTTAGAGGATGCTCTATTCGGGACTAAATTAAGGCTAAGCCCTCGAGCTCCTCAGGTTTAAGAGCACTAGATATCCTTGTTCTTACCATTTGTGAATGGTCTAAAATTATATTTTGATAATCCATGATGGGGTTAAAGACACTTAAGTTTTATGTTAAGCCTCCCACTATGGTCACCAAAAGGGGTGTTTTCTCCTTTTGTTTGTTACGTGTGTGAATGTGGTCACCATAGACACAAATCAAACAAACATGCAAATTGGGACTTGCTGCGGCTAGGGAGCGAGCCTGAATTACGGATTGCACATCCTTGACCTCAACCATTCGCCTTTTTGGAAAAAAGGGATGGTGCTTTTCGTGAATTCAACTTCGGTTTATAATTAATTCGTGGATTTTGCTTATGCTCTAATTAAGGAGACTTTGCATATATTTGACCTCAACCACTCACCTTTTTGGAAAAAAAAGGGATGGTGCTTTTGGTGCATTCGACTTTGGTTTACAATTATGTGGATTCTGCTTATGCTCTAATTAAGGAGACTTTTATATATTTTTTTGTGGATTTTTGTATAGAAGTTTGACAGAAAAGTAAAAAGATATGGACCTAACTCAAGTAATAGTTACAGTGACGGAGCAGGGCTCATAAACACCTTCTTTGTACACTTAAAAGTCAGGAACAAGGGTGGAGACAAACTCAAGAGCTCAGCAATCCACTTACAAGCCCGAGTCAATTAGATATTTAGGCCTGGCACCCTCGACTCATAATAACTCGAATGAGTTAGAGTCTGACAAGATTAAGACAGAGAAAACTGTAACTGGGTCACTAGATGAGGACCAATGCAATCAAGGTCAAGCCTTGGCAATTAAAGCTCTTAAACAATAACATAAACCTAAATTCACCTAACTTGTTAAGTAGTGATTATAATGTTAATACTAACGCAATCAAGGTCAAGCCTTGGCCATCAAAGCTTTAAACTAATGCCTCAATTCTCAACTCATCGATTATGAGAACATATTAAAACAAAGAGTTTATACCTGAAACCCGAAGAGCTGTATTACTCTGATGAAAGCAAGTACAATAAAGATCTACGCTACGCTAAGCTATGCTAAGTTGCACTGCTCCTAGGTAAAACGAACAAGTGTGCTATAAAGAAATTTGATGGAGCTTTTATGAGTGGTGCTGGACATTTTATTCCTACAATAGTGCCTCTTAATTATAGAAAATAGAAATAACTGATGCATTCTAATTCTCCGGCATTTTCTTCCCACATTTGCCTCAAAGCTCATTTGGCCTGCTAAATGGTCAAAGAACGTGCCCTAAATTGGTGTGCTCAAGCGTCTTTCTAGAAGCTACGTCCATATTTCTTGCTGGAGCTCCTTCTAGATGCCGCATGTTCCGTTGGATATGCTTGAGGCTCACAAGTCCAAAATTGCATTCCAACTAATTGCCTCGAGCTTGAGAACCACCTATCTTGTAGCCTTTTGGAAGCCCCATGAGCTCGAGCTCCTTTTACCCCCTCAGCCACCTCGAGTGGCTAGTACATTTAAAAGGGTTTTAAACTCTTAAAGCAATTGAACTTGAGATGTCGTTATCTTAACATCCAACGGACTTATCTCCCTCGAGGATGGTCTCACATGAAAAGCGTGTGGCGCTTGCTTTAAAACGGCATCGTGCCAACTCTCTCGAGTTTGGGGTGTAAACACCTCCTTAAGTTGAAGAGCAATAGCCCGAGCATACGCTAACAAAAAGCCTTGATCTCTTTCCAAACATATTGAGCAGTCAATTCTTAACCAGGTTTCATCACTATACGAACAATTTCATGAGAGTAGCAATAATACATCCAAGTAAATAAGAAAGTTCATATGACACCGCTGATCATAACTCGAATCTCCATATTGAGGACAGAATGTATCTCCAATAATGTTTCCATGACGCTTAGCCTTTGAGAGCATTACTAAATTTTTTCATTCTAAAATTGATAATTTTTCAAAATTCAAACTTCAATAATGGAATCTTTGACATTAAGAGAAGTAAAAGGATTTAGAGAAACGAGAGTAGGAGGATGGAAAACTGAAAACTTGAAGGAGAGGGGGTATCTGACAATCCTAAGGGAAGAAAAGATCTGTTTTAGGGCTCTGATACCATATAAATTGAATGCCCGCACACCTTCTTGGGGAGGGCTCTGGCACGATCAATAGATCAAAAAAGTGCAATTGAATTACAAAATTGTCCAATCAATCACTTAGAACATGACATATTCTAAAAGACATGCACCCAAATGCCAATTGTAATGTATAGGTTGCGTAATAGCCCTTATGCTGCATTGGCTAACTGTCCAATTTGGCAGTCGGATGTGATAAAGAATGCAGTTTACGGAGGATGTAGATGCTCTAATAAAATCCTTTTTAGACAAAACAAGAGAAATAATGCTTAATTTTTAAAACAATAAAGAATTTAAAATGTTAAACTTTGAAACAAAATGTCCAGTGCCACAAGGGCTCCCACGTGAGCGGGGTCTTGGAGGGGTAAGATGAGTACTAGAGAACACATTCTAAAAAATAATGTTAAAAACGGTTATTCATGTCAAAAATACTTATATTTTTCCCATTATTCAAATTTAGTCCTAGTGGCAAGCCAACTGTTGTGTTAGGGGCAAGTGGCCTCACTAAATTTCAGCTATATACATACTAATTACTATATACCATTTATTATTTGAATAGAAGACTTAAATTGCCCCCAGTTACTGGTCATTTTTTTGCCCAAATTGTCGACACTTATTTGGTTAATCTCTTTACAAGTATATTTATGTATAATAAAAGGACAAATGTTTTTTCAGGTCCTTATAGGTACTATAAAATTATTGTTAGAACAATTTGAAGAAATACACAAATTTTCTAGAGAAATATGAGACAGGTATCAATTTCAGTCACAAGTTCCAAGGCATGTAGTGGACTACTTTCCTTAAGACTTACTTCGCTAATACTGAAATAGTCTCAAAGATACAATGAAACCCCAATTACAAAGTGAGAGTAAGAGCGTAAAGAGGGAAGATGATCGAGACTTTTAATAGAAGAGAGAATGTATTTTTTTTAAGTCATTTTCAAAACAAAAATGGTGGGATATTTATAGAGTTCGACGTGTCCCTTCGGAAGAGACACATCTCCATACTTATTACTAAGCAAGGAACACATCCCTTTAAAATTACCAAAATAATTTCCAAAAATCCACAAAAAACCGTGCAAGGTAATAGCCATAACTACTTTGTGTGTCGAACTGAGCGTCGACACACACCAAATTCAAACCAAATACATTATGTACAAATCCAAAGCACTTTATTAAATACTTTATTTTGAAAATACATTAACAATCCCCCACCATTTTAAAAATTCACACATTCTCATACATAATTTACAAAATCTCGGTATAAAGGAAGTCTTTATGCATAAATGAGAGTGTCTTCTAATTGAACCCTCACTTAGTGAACACACGTCACAATTAATCAAAGCGAAATGGTGGACTAAGCTTTGAACCATACGAGTGCATTTGACTAATCACACATATTTTCATTCACTGGACTTACTCCCAACAACACACCTCAACTTCGACTGACACTTTTTAGGGGTTGTGTCCCGTACCTTTCATGATTGTAACAGAGTCAAAACCATGTCGTTAAAACCCTCCTTGAAGATGCCAAACTTCACACTTACATAGGTAGACCCCATTGATTATGTCCTTGTAACACGACGTTCAATAATTTCCTCAGGTCCATTAAGAGTATAAGCTCAACCTCCTTTTCCCTAGGTTACAAATCACTACATCCGAGATGGAATTTTACTTTGAATGCTTACAATCACATAGATGATGGAACTCTCTCATTGAATGCAAGATCTGGCGTTGTACTAAGCGTTGAGTTGAGGGTCCATCACGGGTGATTAAAATTGATGGGTTTTACCCATCCCTTTACTCGTATTTATTACCAAATGTCTAGCAAGGCTTTTTAATAAGGGATCCGCTAGATTCTGACTTTTACTTTTAAAGTCCATAGTGATCACTTAATTTTCATGAAATATTTTACACAGCTATGTCTCATACTAATGTGTCCGGACTTTTCAATTATACACCACACTCTTATGCATTAGAAAGCATAGCATCGCTATTACAATGGATAGAAATAGACAATATCGGGTTGGGCACAAAGGAATCTTATAAAGCAATCCTTTAATCATTTTGCTTCTTTACTAGCAAAAAAAACTAGAGCAATAAACTCTACAATCAAGGTGGAATTAATACATGTCTATTTCTTTAAAATCAAGAGACAACATCCCCACTAACTAGGAATACCCATTCAGTTATAGAAGCAAAATCCTCCTAATCGGAGATACAATTGGATATGCTTCTAAGTAGAAGAATACCCATTAAAATAATACCATAATCCATGGTTATTTCAGTATCTTAGGTACCATATTCCAGTAAATATTACTTACATTGCTAGTTATATATACTTAGCTTTCTTGCAACAACGGCTATATTGGGCATTTTCATGCTCCAATTGTACTACTGAAGTACCATCATTTGGTACAAAATATCCATACCAAATATCAAACATGTAATCAACATGTAAAAACATAATGACTCATTTATCATTATTAAACTTGCTATATACACATTCATCCAATTCATTTATTGCTTCTTTCTAAAAGCAACATCACGAGACTTCATATCTTTGTCATAGGATCATATTCTGTAACATAATAATATGGAACTTGACCATCCATATTGTCTAGTTCATACCACCAGAAATTTATAAAAATTTGGACTGAAAGATTTATCTTTCCTTACTCTTTTATTTCTTCTATGTTCCATTTTCAGTGATTTCTTCCCTTACAACATGATTTTCATCATATGACAAAGACTTGTCATTGTTCATCAAAATTCGATCTTGGAATTACTATTTCATCTTCATATATTTTACTTCACATTATCAATATGTTTCATCATTTCATCAATATTAATGAAAGAACCAAAATCACTGTTGCAAATTCATTGATATTTACATTCAGGAACTTCAATTTACCCACAATTAAATTATATGAATTAACATGACATTTCTAATCAAACTGTATGGGTAGCATATGAATCATCATAATTCAATATTCATATAGTTTTGTGATTTGTCCACTTCGATGACTCACAGCATAATAATATTTGGATAAGTAATCACATAACATAATTATTTTTCATGTAACAATGGTATATAAACTGCACTCAATTCGAGTGTCTTAATATTCATGACATAATATCATGGATCAATATGAAATAATTATCTAACTTTTTTCTTTCATGATCTAATATACATATAACATCAAATATCACATAATTTTGTCATGATCCAGAATTTTAATTTCACTTATTCACACCACTTTCGTGTTCATCAAGTAAGCATATACCATTCATGTTTATAAATTAAATCCACAAAATTTATGTTTGTACAAACACGCATACATGCATTAATGGCATAACAACACTAATATTCACGCTTATACATAAAATGTTTTTCACATATATGATTATGCATGTATTAATTACATTAATTGAACTTTCATTAACATATATACATACTCAAACACTTTTCATAAGTATGAACATACATGCATTTAAACCTCAATTTAGTAATACTTTATACGACAAATTCTTGAGATTGACACTACTTGTATTGTGATTATATTTACCAATAATGGATACGCATTATTTTGTTTCAACCATCATAATTCTATGAGACTTAAAATCCCGGTTATACATTTTTACCAATTTATAACAATTATGTATCTATAATTTAATATTTTTTGAAAGTTAAACTAGTCACTATCAATCAATCACTACAAACATGTATCATCAACCACACACATATGTTTGATTTTAGTGTCAATCTAAACTATGAATACATTTTCAAATTTATTGAAAACCTATTGTTCTTCTACTTATAATTATATACCCAAATTTTCATAATGGTGCGATGTAACATACATTACAAACTAAAGCGAGAATAAGTCCATCTTTGCTTACACACATACACAAGATATGTCCTTATAGATATAATATATCTTCACAAGATATCTTCCTTTTCACATGTGTATTAGGCATACGATATCTCATATAACTTTAAAAGCACTTGAATTGGCTTTTAACAAGTATGTTTTAAACATTTATAAGCATTAACTTCATGAAATAAAATAATGTTATCATATGCATATATATCCTTTCAACAATTTCCATATTAACAATTCACAGTAAAGATTCAACAAGGGTATTTCACAATTCATGATTAAACAGATTTATCTCATCAATTTTATTATCTATACAACAATAACAGCAAACCCAGTACTTGCAAGGGCTCCCGCAAAAGCAGGGTCTTTTGGGGGGGGGGGGGGGTAGATGTGCGTGGCCTTCCCCTTCAGGGGGCTACCCTGAAGAGAGGCTGTTTCCGAGGACCCCCAACCTGAGTGACTGGTCCGCCGCAAAGAGCATGTGACCTGGCAGCAAGGGCAACAAAGCGATCAAAACAACAGACACAAAGCACACAAGACACAAGACACAAAACAAGCCACATCAAGCAGAAATCAAAGGATAGGTTGGCAGGTATGCATGCAGGTAGTAGCTCATGGGAGCAAGAACACAACCTAAGTGTGTCAGGAAGATAACACGGCCTAGCACTAATAAGCTAGACTACCCTACTCTAACTAGAGTATCTATAACCCTTATACTAGCCCTCCATTGGGTCCTATCTAAGGCCATCTGCTCCCAAAGGTTTAGGTGCGTGAGGTCTTGTCGGATCGTCTCCATCCATCTCTTCTTTGGCCAATTTTATTATCTATACAACCACATTATTTGAAATTGTCAGTGAGATTCAACTTCCAATTTTATAATAAACATGAATCCACAAATTGTTTACGTTTTATTATTAGTTTTGGCATTATCTCGGCGTCTAGTTTCAACAACCATGCTAAACAAGGATTTCCCCTCTTTAGCATTGCCTCAAGGTCTTGTTTTAATAACCACCCAAAACTTTGTTTTCCTCTTCTTTCAGTACTCAAATTGTGCATACCAATTTATAACATTTAATTTTATTTTACCAAAAAGTAAAAGGAAACGTGAATTTTTGTGAATGCAATGATTCGCAAATGCATTAACGTAATTATTGCGGTCGCATTTAACATGCGGTTACTGAATTTATGTAACTTTCTATATATTTAATTAATTGTATCATTACATGCCAAATGTATTAGCTTGAATGGAAATAATCATTATTCTCTACTTCATCACATGTGAGGTTCACGACTCAGTAACCGCAATAGTCCCTTTTCTTCCTTTTTTTTTTCCTTCTTTTTTTTAAGTTTCAGTTTTGATTGTTATTAAATTAACATGATAGATTTGAATCAAAGGCACTTGATTATTAATTCATGATAGAAACTATTAATACAGTGCCTAAGTAAGTTTTGATATCATATATATATTTCTTTAATTAATCAATAATGCCTCAAACCGCATTATTCTTAAATTGCATGCGGTTAAATGGTCCGAGGGTTATTTCTTTTTTATGTTAACATTACATGATGATAATACACCGTCATTTGATCAAAACTTCATGACACAAAATCAAGAAAACAATGCCTAAATGCAAAATCAGGATTTCTTAACTTTGGTTTCAACCCCACATGTAAAGTTACTTTCATGCTTAAAAAACAATGCATTAAATGCTACTTCTTAGGAATTTTAGAATTTCATGATCTTGACATATATTTGAACCAGAAAACATACCCTGATCCATAATAATTTATATAATAAAAAGGTCTAAGAAGAAATCCCATTCCTCTCTCTTAATTGCTTTCATTGATCTCCAAAGTTCTCCATCATCACATCAAGAGAAGAAGCCATTTTTATGAATGAAAATAAGGCTTAAAATTGTCAGAACAATTTGAAGAAATACACAAATTCGTTAGGGAAACATGAAACAAGTATCAATTTCAGTCTCCGGTTGCAAGACGTGTAGCAAACTACTTTCCTTAAGACTTACTTTGTTAATACTGAAATACTCTAGAGAGATACAATAAAAACCCCAAATACAAAGTAAGAATAAGAGTGTAAAGAAGAAAGATAACTGAGACTTTTAATAGAGAAGAGAATGCAGGTTTTTCAAGTCATTTTCAAAACAACAACGGTGGGATATTTATAGAGTTTGATGTGTCTCTTAGGAAGAGACACATCTCCATACTTATCACTAAGCAAGGGACACATCCCTTTAAAATTACCAAAACAACTTCCAAAAATCCACAAAAAACCGCGCAAGGTAACATCCATAACTGCCTTATGTGTCAGAGGGCTATGTATCGACACACAGGGTCTGTGTGTCGACGCTCAGACCTAGTCCTTGGAATCTGTAAGATTGTGTGTCGACAAACACCATATTCGAACCAAATACATTATATGCAAATCCGAAACACTTTGTTAAGTACTTTATTTTGAAAATACATCAACAATTGTATCATACAACAACCTAAAATTGTATTAGGTCATAGTTAAACAATTCTCTCTCTCTACTTCTTTTATCTAAGTAACGGCCAGACACCCTAAAAATCATTAATAAAATCACTTGATAATACATCCACTAGTTCAACAGGAGGAACAAACCGCCAAATGTTATTACAACTGTTACTAAAATGGAGCTTAGGTCCTACATGGGTAGCACAATTACAACATTTAGGCACCCTACTAAACAAAACACAGCCAAAAAAATGATTTAAGTCTACAGACATCTCAAACTATAGCTTGAATTGGCCAAGGAGGATTGGAACCCCTATTGATAGCCTCAATTGCTACCTTTCTATCAGACGCAATAATCACATGTCTCAAACCCGAGGCAATTGCCCCATGTAGCAAAGGTCTCTGCTACCAACGGCTCATCCGCTTCAAACGAAGAGCACCAACCTCCACCTAAATAACCTAGTGAGCTATGGGGCAACCATTGCACATGCCGCTTTGGATCTAAAGGGCCATGCCACATCAGTGTTGAGTTCGATAAAAGGAAGGGGAGGAGCACGCCATCTGGGAGCACTAAACTGCAATGAGCTATGGGGCTGGGCGGACATGGTGTGAAACTCAATGGCCTCTGTCAAGGCCATGACAGCAACTTGGGCACAGCTGAGGGCCTTTCTCCTAAACACAAAATTGCACCTGTTTTTCCACAACCATTAACATAAATGGGCACATGAAGCAATAAAAGAGAAATCAAATTTGCACTCATTGAACAAACCTTCCCACCACTTAGAAACCCCGGGAACCCCAAAAATCAGGTTTGAATCCCAAACTGGAATAAACCCAAGCCGTTTTTGCATAGGGAAAAAAAACAGTATGCGGGCAATCGATTCAACATCAAAATCACAATGAGGGTAACTTTGAGTCGAAATGAGCTTCCTTTTAAACAAATTCTGACCCATGACAAGAGCATTATGGCGAGATCTCCAAATATATAACTTGACTTTAGAGTACAAGGAAGTTTCCAAAATGAGGCAATTGATTTATTTAAATCCTTGGATATTGAACACCCAGCCTCCCTGCGTAAATCAACACATTTCCTAACCCATAATTCATAGCGTTTCTTGATTTCTTATATGCCACTCCTAGAACCATTCCAAATTAAGCAGTCTTTTATACCCAAACCCTCTATAGGAATACATTTAATTTTCTGGACTATGTGGGAGGAAAAAGAGACTTAATTTTATTACGATTCCATCTTCTAGGCTCAATATGCATGAAATCCCCACTAGCGCTAAGGCTATGATGATTTGAGTCTGAAGAGAGGTCCCTCACTAGGGACCCACCTATCATAATGTTCACTGATTCCCCTACCCTATGGACCAAAATAAGTTATCGGCAATAAAATCTCTACCCGAGAGTATACTCCTCCACCACCAAGATGGGTTATTACTGAAATGAGCCTTCAAGAAAGAGGAGTTGGGAAAATGAATCCCCTTAATAACTTTAGCCCAAAAGGCCTTCGAATTGTCAACAAGATGCCATGCTTGTTTTCCTAATAAGGCACAGTTAGACTTCCACAAAGTCCCTAAATCCAAGTCCTCCACCCATTTTAGGCTTGACTAAAAGTGCCCATTTAGCCCTATGAATGGAACAAGCACTTTCAGCCTCCCCCTTCCACTAATAACTCGCAATGAGACTTAATTTTCTTACAAAATGATACAATAATTTCAAATAATGCATCTTATATAAGGGGATAACATATAGAACAAACTTAATAAGAACCTCCCTACTCGTGTGCGAGATCAAGGAATAGCCCCATCCTTGCAACCTTTTCTTGATACAATCAAGGGTGAAAGACAGAGCCACAAAGATCAACATTAGAGGAAAAGAAAGCTTTGGACTTTGAATAATTAATTTTTTGACTTGAGGCATGGCTACCTTAACACAAGAGTGGCGACTCGCTTCAAAAAACAATCATCAATAAAAAATAAGTGGGAAATGAAAGGGGTAAATATGTTAATGTAAAACGACTCCCACTGACCCTATACTACCTTCTCATGGATGAGCCTAGATAAGGCATCCATAACCAAGATAAAAAGATATGATGATAAAGGGTCCCCTTAACGTAAGCCGTATCCAATTGGAAATCTTTCCAACTGAGACCCATTAACAACCGGGAAAACAATGACAATCGACACACACTGCACAATCCAAGCAACAAAGGGCTATGCCATACTTATTAAGCACAAATTCAAGAAAGTCCTAGTTAACTTGATCATATGCTTGAGTCAAGTCAATTTTCAGAGCCATGACCCCTTTTGTCTCTTTTTTAGACTCTCGTATAGTGAAAAGCTTCATGGGTAACTATAATATTATCTTGTATCTGTTGATATTTGACAAAAGCAATTTGATATGGAGAAATTAGCTCCGTCATCAAGGGCTTAAGATGATTAGTAATTACCTTAGCAATGATTTTATAGATGAAATTACATAGGCTTATAGGCCGAAAATGATTCATGGCTTTAGGTCATTGAGTTTAGGAATAAGAACAATATCAATCTCATTAAAGTTTTTCAAAATATGGCTAGTCTGTAAGAATGTCATTATCACATCTACCACATCTCCACTAGTTAAGTCCCAAAATTGCACATAAAAAATACTTGGAAAGCCATCTGGTCTAGAAACTTTTAGGCTCCCTAGTTGCTTTATAGCTTAAATAATCTCATCCATCGTGACAAGGGCACATAAGTTTGCATTCATCTGATCGGTTACCAAGCAAGGGATAGCACATCCTGCTTCATCAAAATTACCTCCTGCTTTTGCAGAATAAATATTTTTAAAATAGTTGGATACCACCTCACTATTGCTGTCACTGTTCTCATCCCAATTTTTGCATACATCTTTAATTCTCAACACATAACTGACCCTTCTTCTAGCTAAGGTAGAAGCATGAAAAAATTTGGTATTTCTATCAGCATACCTTTGCCAATTAATTCTTGACCTCTGGTGCCAGTGCCTCTCCTTAGCTTTCACATCTTCTGCAACTGTTCTTTGAGAAAGAACTCAATGTCCCCCACATCGTTGTCAGCTTCTTAGCCCTGCAAGGAAGACAGTTCTTGCGTGATGTTTTCAAGAACTTTCTACCTAGATTTTTTGTGTTCAACCTATGAACTGGACAAATAACTTCTACAAGAGCGCAACTTTTGCTCCACTTTGTACATCTTCAAGCCCTTATTCATTGCTAGCCACCCACTTCTAACTATGTCAGTGTAATCATGTTCAAGAAGCCACTTTGTTTCAAATTTAAATGAAAGGTTTGACTTTAACCCGGTTCCTTCAAGCTGAATAATTAGGGGTGAATGGTTCGACCCCAATGCCAGCAAAAGAAAGGCCTCTACAAACTCAAATAGAGAGCCATGCATAATTAACCACCAATTTGTCAATACGATCCCTGACATAGACCTCACCATCTTTATAACCAGTATAAGAGAGCTTACACCCCTTAATCTCGAGTTCAATTAAATTATAACTATCATAAAACTAGTTTAGTACTTCGGCTGGGCGTCAAAAATAAGGGCACCCAACAATTTATCTAAAATTGATGAAATACTGTTAAAATCACCTGAGAAAGTGATAGGATCTGCTTCCCTAAAAATTTGAGCTTAAAACTTCTCTAGAAATCCTATCTCCTGGCACCTGTAGGCTTACCATATACAAATACATGTTGCTACCTTTTAGAAGAAAGGGGAAGCTCAATCCACACCTCAATCATTCTACTTGAGCTATGAACCACCTCAATATTAATGTCATCTCACCACCCAATCATCAGTCCACCTAACAATCCTACTGGATTTACCATAAAAACATTCAAAAAATTAAGTTTATTGAGCACTTTAGAAACATAGTCACCCTTATGTTAGTCTCAGCAAGGAAAATGATATAGGGTTTATAAATATGGGCTAGCTCCCATAGGGCTTGAACTATCAAGGTTTTCCCCAACCTTGCGTGGGCCCAGTTAGTGGCTCAGAACAACCCCCACCCTTCTTCCAGTGAGGTTTTGCCACCGGCGTTCAGTTTTTCTGGCCACCGGTGTCGGATTTGCAGAAGGAGGAGGGGCAACGGATGAAGTAGAGCAAGAATGGCAAAAAACATGGCATTTTTGACAGATTTTCAGCAGACCTTCATACTTCACACTTACTGGAGAATGAGAACCATTGTAGTCAAGGAACAATTTCTTGATCGGAGTGACCTTAGCCTCAATTTCCACACAAACCCGCACAGAATCGACCATAGTCCCATCACAAGTAGGCTTATCCATGAATAGAGAATGTCCCACACCACTAACAATGGCGCTAAGAGTCCGCATTGTCCATAGGGGTGTTGGTAAGCCATGAAGTTGAATCCAAATGGACATTGAAGGAAGGTCATGCGTAGGGACAAGATCATGGGACCAACATTGAAAGAGAGAGAGTGTGGTTCTTGAGGCACCAAGGGCCACCACGAAGAACATTCTTAGAATCTTCAAACGTCTTAAAGCTAAAGTAGTACTTCACCCAATTGGAGATTACACACTCAAGCCCTTTTGATCCCCAAAGGAGGTTGGCTATGGCTACACACCTTGAATATGCAACCCGACCCCCGAAAACATGTCTAACAAGACAATGCTGCCATTTTTCAATTCCCGGCACAACACCATCACTGGTGATAGTCGTAACAACCTCACCATTAACAATAGAAGGAGGAACATAGGAGAGGACTCTATCACTAGAACCCGCAGCATCCAGATTCAAACTCGAACTATCATTAACCACCACATCTCGTGACACAAGCACAACCGCACCATTATCAACACCAGCATGCTCGAGTCATGGTGCATGCAAAACGAGACAAAAGAGGGCAAAAAACAGGATTTTAAATAATGCCGCCACAAACCACCGGGTAAAACACCTAGGATCCCCGCGAGCCACCGTCCACCAACGAGAAGATTCAAAATCACACCAAATAATCGCTAGGCCACTCCTTAAGCACAACATAAGCATTGCTTAAGGAACATGGAGTGCCCGCTAGAAGTCTATTTTTATCTTCTTTACATGCAAAAATGAGCAAAGACATAATATCTGAGAGCTCCTGCACAAGTTTTTCCTTAATAGCCGAGACCCTACTCAATATGGCTTTGACTGGACCCACCTTCTTGAACAACTTATCTGAGAGGACCTTACCAACTAGCACTAGTTCTTTGAAAGCAAAGCTAATCTCCTCATTGTCTTGAAGCTCTAGACAATCGACCCCAAGTCAAGAGTATCAGTGATTTTTGAAATTGAGTCAACTTGGGGGATTTGTCCATGGTTAAGGTAATAGTGGGGAAGATTGCAAGTAATGATAGAGGGAAGAAGGAAAGAAAAGATTCGTCAAAATTGGGGTTAGGAGGATGATTTGAAAGGGACCAGAGCATAGTTATATATAGCGAAAATGGAGTTAATGGGACTAGTTATGTGCTTTAACTCCGGGATTTTCAGAATCAAGGGTAGTTCAAGGTTGTTAAAATCGGGATTTTACATAGAATCGGAATCGTAGAATTGAATCGAGGATCGTAAGATTCAACTTACATGGGTATATATAAGAAATATAATCAAATATGTTAAATTTATTACCATGCAACATAGATGTGTTATTTTATGCTACAATCATCATGTGAGCTTTTGAGATATATGCTACTAATCGAGTTTTATATTAAAGTTAAAACATAACTTAAAGTTTCAAGCTAATAAAGTAAGTTCGTCTATAATATATATTTCGTTTTTTAACATTTTAACTTTTTACTTGTATACATTGGTAGAATCGAGGTCGAATCAGTAAAATTATAAAATCATATCCATTAATTTCATGTAATATCAATGAATCGTAAGATTCTACATAATTTAGATTCTACTTAGGATTCAGATCGATCGACCATTGTGGAATTGTAAAATCGTAAGATTCTAAGACTCAAATCGGAATTTTAATAGCCATGAGATAGTTGGGACAACAAATTTTGAGTTTGCTTTGGACCTCAGGAATGTCAAAGTGGAAAAGAAGAAAGGAAAGGGGAAGCACAGTAAATGACAAGGATTAGAACGAGGAAGGAGATAGAGAAGCGGGTAGGGGTAGTTGGGGCTATAAATTAGGATATGCTTTCAAACTCAAGGATTTAAAAGTGGAGAAGAAGAGAGGACAAGGGAAGCACAATAATTGAAGAGAGATATATCGAGGAAGAAAACGATAGAATGGGAAGGGTAAGAAACCCTAGAAATCCTCCATCCCAAACCAGGAGAGAAGACTTGGTTAGCTAGAGTGAGGAGTTATAGTTAAACAATTCGATTAGTGTCATATTTATAGAGTTGTGCAACCTACTAAACTTTCTTTCATGGTTTTTATTAATTGATGTAATTATACTGGTAATTGAATGGTCAAATATTAGTTAGAAATGATTAACTGATTTGTTAGAACTAATACTTGATTAAGTAGAGCTGGTTGTTAGAGTTGGTTATATCATTAGCAAGATATATAGCTTGATTTTTAATACTTGATCTTTTTTTCTTTACCGATTGCATAATATACAATTCTTTTTTCTCTCTTAACACCCCTCCCCCCTCCACCTTCAGAAAACCCTAAGTCACTTAATCAAACACTTGTATGTTGGAATATTCATGACACTCTCAGATTGTGGACGTTTCTTACATTTCAAAGAGTATCTAATAAATAATTATGTCTAGTAAACATAAGTTTCTTATTTAAAAATAACTTTCCATATTATTTTATATTTTTTTAATTATTTAACAGAGAAATTTTAACATAATTTAAAGTTTAAAATAAACTATATTACATCCTAAAAATTAGTAGAAGTATATTTTGCTTAATTGTTAATCTTTAAAAAAAATAGAAGTGAGGAAATAAACCAAAGGTAAAAGTAAATTGTTAATATGGTAAAAGATGTTATTATGTGTCATTTATCAAAAAAGATATTATTATACGTTGTCTATTGTTGGATATGCTTCAATTTTAGCGTAGAAATTTTGTCCTACATAAAATATTTGAAGGGCGTATCAGAATTCTAGCATCATTGCATGCTACAGTGCAAGAGAGAGACAGAGAGAGAGAGAGAGAGAGAAGAAGAAGTAGAAGAGAGAAAATGGTGGCAAATTGTGCCTTGTAATGTTTGATTTCATTAATTGAATTAACAAGAGAAAAAAGCGAGATATATATACAAGTCAAAAGAATAAGCTAACTAAATATCTACTCTGAAGACATTTTAATAACAAAAAGATATTTTAGCAAAACGAAAAAACCAACTTAAGAGATATTTACATCTTAATATGGATTAGGATTGAAAAATATTATCTAAGAAATCTAATACGCCCACTCAAGTTGGGACAAAGATGTCAAGGAGGCCCAACTTGCAAAGGATAGGAGTCATGGAAGGAGCTGGAAGAGCTTTGGTGAGGATGTTAGCTAGTTGATGCTGAGATGGTAAATGAAACGCCTTGAGAACACCAGCTTGAACCTGCTCATGAACAAAGTGACCATCCAACTCTATATGCTTGGTGCATTCATGAAAGATTGGATTGTAAGTAATGTAGACAACAGCTTGGTTGTCGCAGAAGAGCAAAGCAGGCTATGAATGAGGAATATCGAAGTCCAGAAGTAAGTGCAACAACCAAACCACTTCACAAGTAGCAACAACAAGACTACAATATTTAGCCTCAGTAGATGAACAAGAGACAGTAGACTATTTCTTGGACTTCCATGAGACCAAGGAATCACCAAGGAAGACATAGTAGTTAGTAACTGAACGACGAGTATCAAGGTAAGCACCCCAATCAGCATCAACAAAGGCTTTGAGGTGAAGAGAAGAGGAGGAACTGTAATTTAAGCCTTGACCAAGAGAGCCCTTGATATAGCGAAGAACTCGAAAAGCTGCATCCAGATGAGGCTGCCGAGGCACAAAGACAAACTGACTGAGCTTGTTGACAACAAAAGACAGGTCTAAACGAGTGATAGTGATGTATAAAAGCCTCCCAATAATCCTTCTATCGAATGCACGATCAGGTAAAAGGGCCCCATCTTCACAGCTTAGATGAACATTAGGATCCATGGGAGAGGAACAAGGACAACAGCCCAACATACTAGCAAATTCAAGGGTTGTCAAAGCATAATGGCACGGGAACAAAGGGATACCAGAAGGTCTACGAGCAACCTCAAGACCAAGGAAATACTTAAAGGCCCCTAAATCCTTGAGTTTAAACAAACGATCATGCTTGAACTGATCAACAAACTGAGGATTGCTGCTAGTAATGATAATATCATCAACATGCACTAACACTGCAGTAAAATGAGAAGAAGTAGACAAAGTGAACAAATTGTGATCATTCTGAGACTGACAAAACCCAAATTGCAACAAGGCATGAGAAAACTTGGCGAACCACTATCTAGAGGCCTGTTTGAGACCATAAAGGCTCTTCTTGAGACAGCAAGTTAGAGGCTGAGACGCCTCCTGAACCTAGAAGCCAGGAGGTAGAGCCACGTAGAATTCTTCAAAAAGATCCCCATGGAGAAATGTATTGTTGACATCCAGTTGGGAAAGATGCCAGTTCTTGATGGCTGCAAAACTGAGTAAGAGCTTGACGGTGGTTAGTTCTGCAACAAGAGAAAAAGTATCAAAGTAATCAACACCTTCCTATTGAGTGTAACCCTTGGCCACCAGACGAGCCTTGTGTCTTTCCAAAGAGCCATCAGATTTGAGTTTAACCTTATAAACCCATTTCCAGCACACCAACTTCTTGTGAGAAGGTAGGGGAACTACATCCCAAATGCCATTAGCTTCAAGGGCTTGAATTTCCTAGGCCATGGCCTCACACCAGTGGGAATGCTGCACTGCCTAATGATAAAGTTATGGTTCCTCATAAGATGAAAGAGAAATAGAAAAGGCACGATAAGAGGGGGGAAAGATTGTGATAGCTAATAGAGTTAGCTAGAGGGGAGGTAGTAGAGGAGGAGGTGGAAGTGGAAGAGGAAAGGAGATCACAGTGATAATATTTAAGATAATGAGGGGGATGGTGAGATCTATTGGATTGTCTGGGAGCAGAAGGAGGGACAAACTGATGTGATGCATCATGATCAGAGGGGGAAGGACCAATGGACTCGGAAGGAGGGGAGGGAGATTCATTTTGTTCACCAGAGGGTCCATCTGGGAACAGGAAAAGAGGGGGGGGGGGGGGGGGGGGGGGGGAGGACTATTTAATTGTCCACAGGATAAAAGACCATCAGCATTTGAAGGGACATGTGACACAGGAAGAGAGGATGGGACAACATAAGAAGTACTAGGCATCTCCTCTTGGACAGTAGAGGATCTAGGTAAATTTATGTGAGCAAAGGGGTCCCCATGTGGAGGCAAAGTGTTAAAGGGGAAAACATTCTCATGAAAAACAACATCCCTAGAAATGAAAATCTCTTGTTTTTGAAGATCAAATAACTTGTATCCTTTCACTCCAAATGAATACCCAAGAAATAGACAAATCCTAGCCCTAGGGTAAAATTTATGGCGTTGAGATGGTAAAGTAGAGGCAAAGCATAAGCACCCAAAGGCTTTTAGATGGGCGCATTTTGGGTTCTCCTTATGTAAGAGTTCATAGGGTGCTTTTTTTATTGAGGATGTGGGAAGTTAATTTGTTGATGATGTGTATGACAGTGAGAATACATTTACTCCATAAGTAGAGAGGGGTGTTGGCTTGAAAATGGATGGCATGAGCAACACTAAGTATATGCTTATGTTTTTTCTCAACAACAGAATTCTGCTGTGGTCTTTCTACATTAGAATGTTGGTGAATGATTCCATGGGTCTGATAGAAGTCATGCATTTGAAATTCTTTCCCATTGTCACTTCGAATACATTTGATGTTGATTTTGAATTGATTGGCAACATAAGCATGGAAAACAGGAATTAACCGAGACACCTCAAATTTCAACCTCGTCATATACATCCAAGTAGTATGAGTACAATCATCTACTATAATAAGGAAATATCTGAAATAACTAATAGATTTGACATGAAAGGGTCCCCAAATGTCACAATGTACAATATCAAAAGGATGAGAGGAAAGATTATTGTTTGAGGTGAAAGGTAAATGCTTTTGTTTAGCCAAAGGAGAATATGAGACATTATTCAAAACATCAGGAATAAACTTCTCTAATGCTTGCATCCTGCCTCTGGAGGGATGTCCCAAACGAAGATGCCATATGCTGGGGATAGCAGTAGGACGAAAGTCTGGTATTTCATTTGGAATGGATGATGATGCACCACAAACAGCCGCCAGCCCAATTTCTGGCACTAAGACAAAGAGATCAACACATCTCTTACCCACTCCAATCGTACTCAATTGGGTGAGGTCTTGTATGACACAAGATTCTTAGGTCAATGTACAAGAAATGTTATGAGATTTGCATAGTTGTTCAATAGATAGGAGATTATATTTGAAGTTAGGCAGAAAAAGCACATTAGTCAAAGTTAAATCAGGACTAATCTTACAATTCCCTTATGCCTAATAGGAGTGGAAATTCTATTAGGCAAAACAACATTTCCCTCTGTTGTATGAGTTAGTTTGGAGAATAGAAGGATATTACCACACATGTGATGTGATGCTCTAGAGTCAATAATCCATGACTTGACAAAGAAATCATGAGTAGTTGTTATGGAAGCAAGTGAATGGAAAGAAGCAAAGGATTTTATACCTGTCAATGAGATAGGGTAACTAGGAACATTATCAGGTTTGACAAGAGCTGATTCCTTACTAATGTTTCCCATGGAAGACCCACCCAAATGTCCACTGAGCAATGAAAGAAGCTGTTAGCATTGTTCTAGGGTCACTGACAGCAAAACTGAACCCTTTTCCATTGGTTCCATGGAGTTATTCCCCGGAGGCCTAATAGCAGTAATTCCTTTTCCCCTTGGTTTGTAACCTGGAGGATATCCATGTAGCTTGAACAACTTGTCTATGATGTGGCCTGTCATCCCACAATTAGTGCAGTAAGGACTCTCCCTTTTGTACTGTCTACCTGCTCCCTTTCCATTCTCAATTTGCAACACTCTTAACTAGAGGAGGCAACTGAGGCTTCATGTTGTTTATCTTATTCTGTGCTTCTTATTGAGTTGTTTTTGAGAACACTACATTGATCGGAGGAAAAGGTTCCATTAGAAGAATCATGTCCTTTACAAAAGTATAGCAGTCATTGAGACCCATAAGGAAGGTCATGATGTAATCCTCTTGATAGCTCTCATGAACTGATTGAACACACATGCATCCTTTTACACCACATGCACATGGATGTGCGGTCTTAAAACCAACAAATTCGTCCCATGGGGACTTCAATTTTGCAAAGTATGTTGTTACATCCATTGATCCTTGTTTTAGGTCAGAAATAGCTTGTTTAAGCTGGAAAACATGTGGCCTATTCTTCTATGAATACCGCTCCTTAATGTCAGCCCACATTTCAGTGAATGAGGAAGCACTAGCAATACTGGTTCCAATATCAGCAGAAATAGAATTAGTGATCCAAGAAATGATCACAGAATCACATCTATGCCGTAACTCAAAGATTGGATCATCCTCTCTTGGTTCCGAAATTTCTCCAGTTATGAACCCTAGCTTATTCTTTGATCGAAGATCATTCTTCATCGATTTAGTCCAAGTATTGTAGTTTGATGGTCCAATTAAATGTTGAGTAACAAGAATCATACCAAGACCATCATTGTTGCTAAGGAAACAAGGAGATGCATACGGATCTTCAAACGACACATGATGTGAGCTCGATGAACTCTTTTGATGAGCTCCATTGCGATTTCCTGGTGTTTTGATCACTTCTTCAATACTCTCTAACCGAGTATTAGCCATTAGGTTTTAGGATGAAGATGATGTGTGATCAGATGAAAAGTGAAGGATGAAGTAGCTATGATGAGATTTGAGAGGAAGATTGCAGCTAAAGAAAGCTCTAGAACTCTGATACCATATTAGAATTCTAGCATCATTGCATGCTACGGTGCAAGAGAGAGACAGAGAGAGAGAGAGAGAGAGAGAGAGAGAGAGAGAGAAGAAGGAGAGAAGAAATGGCTGCAAAGTGTGCCTTGTAATGATTGATTTCATTAACTGAATTAACAAGACAACAAAAGCAAGATATATATACAAGTCAAAAGAATAAGCTAACTAAATATCTACTCTAAAGATATTTTGATAACAAAAAGATATTTTAGCAAAAGGGAAAAACCAACTAAAGAGATATTTACATCTTAATATAAATTAAGACTGAAAAATATTATCTAAGAAATCTAATAGGGCGCATTATTTGTTTGGATGAATGATAAATTCTTATATGACTATTTGTTACCGTTTATGGCCGTTGTACATTTAATTGGACCTACTGATTACCATCGTAATGTGTCATTCAATTGCCTCCATCAGTTCCTAGGAGTTACATATGGGTTTTTGAAGCCCATATAATGGTGGGTCTCTTCTTAGCCGATATACACATGAATAAAAAAACTTTTTCTATTACTCCTCCTATAACTGAGCAATGTTTGAGGCATATTCTAGTCCGATAATCCTCGAGTACACGGGTGTTAACCCTGGGGTTGGAGTGCCATTTGGTCCCGTTGTACCAGTGCGGGGGCACAAACGACTTTAGCTCAATGATGAATTCCGCAACACGGTAACAGTCTTCGTCTTTTTAGATAAGTTCTAATTACTCTTCCCTTTTATTTTTCCAATAATCTAAGGTTGTTTATATGAGTAATTGGAATATTATTATGTGGTAGTTCTAAATAGAATTTTCAATTGGCAGTGTGACACTGCCGGATCTCCGATGATGGCAAGAAGTATTGGTGTGGCTACCACGTATTAACGTAAAAAGAAAATTTTAAGTATATCTAAAACAAGGCTCATAGATCTGAAAATACATTAAAATATTGAGTATTTTTCATGAAAACTTAAATAGGGAAGAGAGAAAAGTGGCTGCTGAGAGATTGAAAGGGGGGTTCATATTTTGTTGGGGTTTTATGAAAAATGTAAAATAAGATAAATTTTCTTTTGAGATGAGAAGCACGGCCCTTCGATTCTAAGTAAAAAAAGAAAAGTGGCTAAGGCCCCTATAAAAAATAATATAAATAAGCCTTATGTTTGGGATGAGCAAAGCATATGCTTATTTTAAAAATTTTTAAAGAAAGGAAAAGAAAAGAATTGATTGGTCCTAATTATTTTAAGGGTAAAAAGAAAATGTTCGCTTAGTTGAAAAGAAATGCCTACAAAGTGTGCCGTCTGGTGGTTTTTGTTCAGGGTGGTGGCAGTCGTCGCATTCTTGTGGCGGTGGTGTCTGGCATCTATGTTTTGACGGGTTGCCAGTCAAGTCCAGTGATATGGAGGCGCTGGTGGTGACACCGCCACGCAATGGGTGATTGTGGTGGCTAAGCAAAGACGCCTTCCAGAGGTGGATCATGTTGCTGCTACATGCCGATTGCCGGAAATACCCGGTGACATGGTATGATAGGATTGGTGGGGAGAGCAAGAGAGCGAAAATATGAGGTGGCTAGAGAGAGGGTCACCTTACTATGATCAATTAGGGTTTTATTGGAATAAGATGAGCTAAGGTTAAAATATAGCCTGTATAAAGTGAAGGAAATAAAAGTAAGAAATATTATGCAAGGGCATTAAATATAAGAGATAAAGCCCATTTAAATTTTAGATCTCTTAGGCTTTAGAAAGAAATCAGGTTAGCCCTAATGCAAAACGGGAAATTTTATTAACTTATTTGATAATGAGTGGACATATAATTGATTTTGTAAGTTTATCCATACTAATGATAGTATAAATGTTAGAAATGTAGCATGTTTAAAGAACTCATTTTGAAATATGCACACATTTGATCAGTTGGACATTAGCATGAGCTATCAAAACGAGGGGGTATCATTGTTATGTAAGAGAACTTATTATATTATATGAGAACTAATACAACCATAAGTCCACAAATACTCGCCACATGCTAGCTTATATATTATTCACGATTTGGATTTTGGTTCTGGAATGGCAGGCAACGGATAGTGCAGCAGGTCTTCCGCTTTTGTTCCCCGTCTGACACTGAAGTGGCTAGTGTGATAGCACTAATGCTTGGGCCCAATAGTCCTGCAACTGTGTGAAACACCTTGAGTTGTATATTTTAAGGTATTCTTTGTGTTAGGTAGGGCATAGGGTAGATTATTGTTTTGTGTGACCTAATTGGTTTTGGTATGACTAAAATAATATTGTTATCACCTCGAATATTAAGTCACCAAGCATTCTAAGTGTTAGGTGATTCAATGTAGTTACCAACTTTGTAGGTACTATGTGCATACTTGAGGTGAAGGGGTGATTTTATCATGTGACATGAGCTCCACCATTGTGTTACACTCACTTTTGTTGGAGTTGGCAAGCTATGAAGCTAGGTTTTTTTTTTAACCGCTCATTGCATAAATCTCAAAGTTAGGGTAATAATAACTTGTGATTGATGTTGACAATGGCCAACTTAAGTAGCACTATGCTTTATGATCGGTGCAGTAATGTCGATTGTCAGGGTTGAGCTTGATGCCAATCTACTCATGGACCATGAAGGATGGTGTGGGCACTCACACACGAAGGATTTGGCAAGCTAAGGGCATGTAGCCCTAGTTGTGGTGTCAGGAGACACTTGAGATCTCACTCGAGTTAGAAGTGAGGCTACTTGAAAGATCCTTTATTTAAACACCTTTTAATAAGGCGTGAGACGGGAACATGTCTAAAGACCTTTTAATAAGAGGGCGAGAGGTGATATAGAGGAGGGAATGGGGCTTAAGCCCATTTATGTGTCTTGATCTTGATGGACCCCCATCTCGGGAATTATTCACGAGTTCAATGGGTCAAACAAAGTCAAGGTTAGGAAAATGAGATTTAGCCACTCGAGCATATTCCAAGGTGTTGCTATTTTTGTGGCTGAAGGATCTGTTGGTACTGTCAAGATGATGAGGATGAGCTTAATGCTTTTAATGTTGTCCATAGCCTATTATGATGGAGTGGGGCAGCACATTTGATAGACACACCAATGTGCCATGATGTTAAGGATAAGCTCTATGCTCTTAATGATGTCCATAGCCTATGATGGTGGTGTGAGGTAGCACACCTGATGGATTCACCTACGGGAATGTGGGGGTGTTAATCATCCTCTATCGAGAGTACGAACTTACTCTCTAGAGCGTTCTTGAGAACCCAAATTTCGAGTTGTTGTAAGGGGCTTTACAAGTCCTGTTAGCAGAATGTATCTCAATATTGAAGTTACATGAAGTGGGTGTGTATGTTCTTCACAATAACTTTTCAGGTTCAAGACTTAGTTCCCCTTGTAAAGTTGTGAGACATGTATACTTACTAGGTATTGATTCAAATCCAAAAGATATTGGTACCGTCAAGTGTGATTTCCTTTGCTCATTTATTCTTTTCCTCTAAACTCTAAAATTAAATCATGTGGGAGATTATTGTATATGCTTCAATTTTAATGTAGGAATCTTGTCCTACATAAAATATTTGAAGGGCGCATTATTCGTTTGGATGAATAGTAAATTCTTATGTGACCTTCATTACCATTATGGCCTTTGTACAGTTAATTGGGCCTATTGATTACCGTCATAATGCATCATTCAATTGCCTTTATTAATTCCTAGTGGTTACATATGGGTTATTGAAGCCTATATAAAGGCGGGCCTCTTCTTGGCTGATATACACATGAATAAATTTTTTTTTTCTATCTCTCTCATTTATTCCTCGTATAACTGAGTAATGCTTGAGCCATATTCTAGTCTGATAACCCTTGAGTACAAGTGTTTCGGGGATCGTGTTAACCCTTGGGGTTGGAGTGCCATTTGGTCCCATTGTACCGGTGTGGGGGCATAAAAGACTTTAGGGCAGTGGTAAATTCCACGGCATAATAACAATCTTCGTCTTTTCAAATAATTTCTAATTACTCTTCCCTTTTATTTTTCCAACATCTATTACTTTAGAGATATTGGATACATATTAAAGAATATATATTTGTATATTCAAGATGTATTCAGTAATCATACAAAGAAACAAATAACATTGTGTTCACCATACCCAAATTATATATTTGAAAGTATTATTACAGTCACCTTAGAATATGCATGCCCCCTAATGAAGAAATTTGCTGGATCCAGCATTATTTAACCTTGTTGATGCAAATCGCGAAAGCAAATTTGCAAATCGATTGGCTCTGCTACCAATTGATGCAAATCGGTCTCAAGATCTGAATGGTAGCCTCAAACCTCGATGACGCGTGGAGGGAAGCATATGGTGCCATTAACGCGTTGATCATATCCAACGATGCTGGATTAAGAAGGATCAGCAAAAACTCGTTGATTCTGTGAATACCCTAGTAATAACCCAAAAGACGAGCTATGTAATTCTATTGAATTCTTTCAAAATAAAATTATAAAGATCAAATCAAAAAAATAGACCCGTCAAATTATTTAATTCATCAAAGGCTTTCTATCAAATAAACCATAAGGCCCATTTTTAGAAAACTAAACAAAGATTAATTTTAATATAATTAAATCCACACTAACCTAGTAGTACTCAAAGACCCAGACTAACTCTAATATAACTCAAAAACCAAAATAATAATAATAAAATAAATAAAAAAAGGATGGCTGCAAACTCTACTACTTGACTCAGAAATTAAGCAAAAACTCGAAGAAATAAAATTAATTAAATAAAAGATCTAAACCTAAATAACCTGAAATGCCCTAATTAAACCAAAAGAATAGTCATACTGCTGCCCAGCCTGGTTACAATTCCAACTATTCATGAGCTCATTTTTCTCCCTTTTTCGTCTCAATTGAGTTAGTTTCTTCCCTATTTGCATCATATGTATGTTACATGTAAGCAACCAAATGTTGACCCAAATTAAATTTACTCGAGTTGATCACTAAAGACTATATACAATTGAAAATACAAAGACTTCATTAAAACAATTAGTAAAATACAAGCACCCATAACACAAATAACCATTTTAGAAAAGGAAAACACGACATGTACTTGATTTTTCACTCAAATTGGATACTTAATGATATGTCAAACTGTAATTAAATTATAATCAAATTATAGAAAGGTAGTATTAAGGAAGAATAAGAGTTGTCTCATGCAATACACGGTTGGTGTTTGTATTTTGCATGGTATGAACTTTTTGGAAGAAACGACATTGTTGTATCTTTTTGAATATTGTTTTTTAATGTTCAATTTTCTACATGTTTTGTGCGCTTATATTTCCATGATTAATGTTTGCATGAAAGTCTGGTTAATCCCGATCAAGTGCCTGCATTGTAGGTAAGTAGTTGATGATTGTTGTAGTGGAAATTTGTTTTGATGCTCACTTTTGTACTTCAATGGTTGGCATATTCGTTGGCGTCTAGGGGTTTTGGGGTCTAATGTTTTGTTTTTCTTTTTTCCCACTCTTGCATGCTTTCTTGTGCTTCACTTTGGAGGCTCGCTGGTTTGTACTGAGAATTATCTCTTTAATTAGTGAAAAAAATATTGTACTTTGTAGGCTTTAATTTTCATTGTGTCGTAGTTGTGTTTGATTTTTACTTATGCATGTGTTGTAGTTCAATTTATGACATATTAACACTCGTCTTCTCATAGGCCTTCTGCTATGAGGTTTACAATTGGGTTTGTCAATATCATTTGACAAAATTGTGGGATTTAATTATAAGTTCCCAACTTTTTTTCACAAAATCCTCCTAATATGTTGCAAATATTTTTTTTGACAATTTAGTGAACATTACATTGAAGCAAAATAGTGGCATAGTTTATCCACAATATAAACAAAACATCTACAAACAGCAACAAGCAAAACAAACTAGCCACAAGACATCCACACTTTACAACAACAAGAAGAAATGTACAATAAAAGGTAAAAGGCGAGTAAAAAGAAAAAATGCATAAAGGGTGTAAACTCCATGACCACTTCCAGCAAACTCCAAAATGCCATATTCTAATAGAATACCAAACACATATGACAAGGATCACCCTTTCTAGGAGGTAACGCACTCAATACACTTGGCAACCTCATCTGGGTTGTGCAGGAAGTTAGAGCACCACGCTTCAATCCATAAGTCTAAGTTCATCCAGACACTCCACCACACAATCTCTTCATTCCAGGGATCACCTCTAAATACCATGGCACTTCTAGCATTCATGATGACCCAAACCATCACAAGGAATAGCAAGATCCAAACCTTCTTCTAGGATATATGACTCACTCTAATAGCAATCCATGATTCAAATAACAATCTAAAGGAGCCGGGTACTACGAAGTTAAAATCCCACCAATCTAGGCACTTACACCAAATCTTCCACGGGCAAGTGCAGCCCACAGAAGGTGTTCTCCACTCCATTATTACATAGAGCACAAGATAGGCCCATCCCATAAATAATCCCTAGTCGACCTAACCTAGCTTTGGTATTGATATTTCCTAAGAGGGTGATCCATACTAATAGCTCAATTTTAGGAGGTGCTAGGCCACGCCACACAGCACTCACAAGGTTGTCAATTGCCAAGCTCGGGGAAAGGTTACTCCATACCTCTTTGGAGAAGGACCCAGTGGAGTACGAACTATAGTTGGAAAAGGATCATCTTAGGGAGTCCGCCTGCCCATCTGATGGTTGGAAACTTTTGAGAATCAACATAAGTTCCTCTATTTTCGGTTCTTCCCTCAGAAAAAATCTACTATAGCAGTTAAGCGACCACCTCCATACTTGACCATTCCACACTCCCATTCTTTTTGCAACAATACTCAGAATAGACTCGGGGAAATGCTCTTTAAGTGTCCCCCCTCCATCTATCCTTCTAAAAGCTTATGCGTGATCCATCTCCAAGTTCCACCACTAGCCCCTTAGATACCGTGGCAGCCACCTCGGGACGCAAAGAAGGGAAGGTACATATTCCATTCCAGGCGCCATTTGAATTTGGGTCGAGCAGGACCAACAAACCTTCCGCGTTATTCGTAGTCCCTTGGATCTATTTAATGATTTTCTTCCAGAGCATGTCCCCTTCCACCGAGAATTCAAAACCACCATTTAAAAGACTATAATTTTTAGTCACCGGATCACCAACTCTGCGGCCCCCAAGTTGTTTAGGTTTTTGGATCATCTCCCACTACACGCATGGAAATGGCTTCTTGTCGCCTCTACCGGTCCAAAAATATTTTCGTTGAAGATTGATAAACTTTTTTTCCAACTGCTTTGGGAATTTTGAAGATGGAAAAGTAGTACACTAGGGAGAATATTGAGGACGACCTTGATAAGCACTAGGCCCCTGCCTAGGACAAAGTAGAACTTCTTCAACCGGTGAGTCTTCGCTCAATCTTATCTAGAATCGGCTTCTAAGTAGAAATACTTTTCAAGTTAACCCCTAGAGGTAGGCCTAGATAATTCGATGAAAAGTTCCCTACCGAACACCCGAGAAGAGCTGCCACTTATTCGGCCCTAACCGCAAACTTCCTGATGCAGAAAATAGCCAATTTTGCCAAGTTAATTTGAAGGCTGAAGACAAAATTAGAACATACCAATATCTTTTAATGTCGAAGATAACCTTCACATCTGCCAGGCAAATTTAAGAGTATCGTCGACAAACTAGAGATGAGTTAGGGGAACCTGACTCTTATTTATCGCTAGTCCCTTATATTACCTTAGCTCATAGCTGTGGTGAAGAGCCGGTTTAGAACCTCTGCCACCAAAATGAAAAGGAAGGGCAAAAGAGGTTCCCCTTGTTTAAGACCAGGGCCTATTGGAACGAGGTGGTGGGGGAGCCATTAATGAGAACCGAGAGTGTGGGATAAGCGATACACTCTCTAATCCACCCTTTCCACTTGCAGCCAAAACCTAGTCCATCCAAGGAAATATCCATAAAACTCCAGTTGACTGTATCATAAGGTTTATGAAAATCAAGTTTAAGGAGAACCCCTGCCTTCTTTTTCCTACGAAGTCATGAGATCACCTCATTTGCTATTAAGGTGCCATCAAGGATTTGTCTCCAAAGGACAAAGGCCGATTGAGATTCCCCAATTAGCCCCGAGAGCATAGATACTAGGCACTAATTTAGTACTTCTGTAATGATTTGGTAGAAGCTACCCACCATGCTTATAGGCCCAAGTCTCGACCCTCAACTGCAGTGTTAACCTCAAGTCGTGTTTATTCTACCAAGAAAGCTTCCAAATTGGAAAATGATTAAGTGAATTCAACGATGTCATCACCAATAATCTCCCACATCTTCTTAATGAATCTAAAGTTGAATATGTCATAACCCAGGGCCCTTGCTTGGTCACAACTATTTACAGTAGTCAGTATTTCATCCGTGGCGGGGAGTTGTTCAAGCCTCCGAGACGAGTCCGCAGTTAGAGTCCAGAGCACCAAAGACCTAGTTGAATCCTAGGGTTATTATATCTTTGCTATACAATGTCTTTAAGAAATTGAGTACTTTCTCTTTGATCAAATTCGGATCATAGACCATACCATTCTCACCTCGGACTCTAAGTAGCAACTTCCTGTTTTTACGGATCAAGGACAATATGCGGAAGTATTTAGTGTTCTTAACCCCTTTCTTTTTAAATCTGTAAAAGGATAACTACTTCCAATACTTAGCTTTGTGACGGCACCACCCTCAAAGCTGGCCTATGAGCTTCTGTTGAAGTACGAGATCCAATTGTTGAAGCTCCAATGTCTTGGCTTTCATCATCAAATCATCAATTTGCTTCTCACAAGAGCTAATATTTTTACCTATTTCCTCGAAGACATTCTTATTCCATTACTTAATTGGTTCTTTCATTTTCTTTAGCTTCGCATTCACAAGTACGTTGATGAGGGCACTTCACTTAGTTTCAATTAGTTTCCAAAACCCCGAATGCGACATCCAACAGTCTAGGCTATAGAAAGGTTTACATCCCAACGTGACAAGTAACAAGCAGTGATCAGACATCATATAATATTAATAAAAATTAGTTTATGTCTAATTTAATGTTGGAAAATTCAATTTGGCTAGTGTAATATCTTCTTCTTCTTCTTCTTCTTCTTCTTTTTTTTTTTTTTTACTTTTGCAAGTATAATGTTAAAAAAATTTACTTAAGAATAGTTTAGTATTTTATTAATTATTTTTTAAATATAAAATGTGTTAATTTCTTCCCTACTTGCAAAGGTGGCAAGTGAGTTTCAAACCCCCACCACGAGTATTATTTCTAGTTTGGTGCCAAAATAAATTTATTAACACTAGTATAGTACCTTTTTTAACTTTCTAAGTACAGTGCTAAAAAAATTCATACAGGCCTAGCTTAGTATTTTTTTTCGTTATTCTTCTTAGTATTAAATTCTAAAACTTTTATATTAGCAACAAATTTTTTTCCATGGTATTATTAGGTGATGCAATGTCACCATTATGGACCCAATGTGACTTTCTTTCTCCCTGATTATTAATTCCTTCTTCCTCACATGTGGTGCATAATAAAAGAAGTTGTTATTATTATAAAAGAATTATTATTGTCAGCCTAGCCAAAGCAGTACTACTTTAACAAAATTTTAGGGAATCCATTTAAATCCTCCCCGAGCTGAACCCGTTTCTCAAAATGAATTATTTTCAACTCCTTCCTCCCCAACATCTTCTCAAATGTGACCTCCCTCAACACATATTCTTATAAAAGAATTCAAAATAAATAAAAAAATTTAAGCAGTGACTTTGAGTCAAAACAAAATAAGGTCAAACGCTAATGGTTTTATCAAACTTTCAATAAAGAAAGAAGAGAAGAAATCAGAGAGATATACTACAAAGAAATTACTCAAATGGCATGTAATTTTCCATTTTTTATATGGTTATCAACTTATACCTCTAGTCACGAAATCCCAAATCCCTTCATCCAAAACTCAATAAACGTCAATACTACCCCAACAACTAAAAGGCTCACAAATGATGGAAGCTTATACAATCAGTCCACTCTCCTCCAAAAATGAATTAATAATTAAAGTTCAAAATTAAGAAATAACTGCTACACCCTTTAGAATGGCAAATGAAAATGAAGGGTCAACACCAACAATAAAAGATATTAATAAAATTTATGAACAAAATAACTATGGAACCCTAAATCTCAAAATAATATTAGAACAATTAAATACCATCCATAATCGTATACTAAACAAAGAGGAAACGACCAAATCTATACCAAACTTTCCAAAGTATTCCCCATCAAAACAAGAACAAGAATCTCAACCCCAATTAATTCCTTTCCTCAGAGAAATACAGCAACTATTGTTGAAACCTTTCAATCTTCCACATTAGGAGAAATCCTTGAGGTCCCTTCTTTTTTCTCAAAAAATCCCTTAATTCAAACTATATCCAAGCATATTGAAGAATCTTTAGAAGATGAATTATCTTCAAATTCCCTTGATAACCTACAAATACAAAATATAAAAGACCAATTTAGTACGCTACCAGAACCATCAATAAATAAAATAAAATGAAGCAATTCACAAAATTGGAAAAGTAATCCCACAATGGCCTATTATCCAAGACTCTCTCCACCAGACATACAATTTGAAGAATGTAGTCAATTCCCATCAAATTCATATAATGGACAAGCTATCTACGAATAGAATATAGATGGTGAATTTGAATATGAAATCTCAAACACACTATATCAAATGGAAATGGCAGCTAATAATTATGAAATACATGATAATTCAACAAAAGTTGTGCAAAGTTTATTATTGCAGGATTTGTTGGGCTACTCAAATATTGGTGGACAAATATTCAATCACACCCATATTGAATGAATAAGAATAGACCTAAAAGATGTTAATTCTCCATTCTCATAAATCAAAGTTGAAGATGCACTGGAAACACTAGTATGGTCAATAGTCCTATTCTTTGTTGGAAATCCAACAGAAGAAATGGAATCCTCAAAAATTTTCTTAACAAACCTTCGATGTCCCTCACTTCAAGATTTTCGTTGGTATAAAGATGTTCATGACTCATGTCTTACGCGACAAAGATGCAAATCAAACATTTTGAAAAGAACGATTTATCACCGGATTACCAAAATTATTTGCTACAAGAGTTATGACCAAATTACAACAACATAGTGGTAGCCTAACTATTCTTTGGCAAAATATTACTTATGGACAATTGATTACATTTGTTAAAAAAGAAGCCTTAGAATTATGTGAAGAACAAAAATTGTGTAATAGTCTCAAAAAGACCCAATCAGAAAAGAATCAGGATCTTTCTGCTCCCAATATGGAATTCAATATTTCAAAACTCCGTTAAGAAAATATAAGAAATCGTATTTTTTACAAAAACCTAAATATCATAAAAAAAAAAAAACAAGTATGAACAACCTCCGCACCCTCAATATTATAAAAAGAAAAGATACACCAAAAGAAAATCGAGTCAAGTCCAGTTTGTTATAAATGTAAAAAACCAGGTTATTATCAAAAAGATTGCAGAATGAAGCAAAAGATTAGTAATATTCAGATGAAGAATTAAAAATATAAATGATGAATCTATTACTTTCAAACTCAAACTCAGAAAATGAAGATTATATCTTCGAAATTCAAGAAAACTCATAAAGTAAAGAATCATCCTCCTCTTCAAATCAAGATTTATGTCCAATCCAAACACAATTAATGTACTAACAAAATCAAATAAAGAAGCTTTGTTAGATATAGTAGAAAAAATTGATGATCAAAACTTAAGAAAATAATATTTACTCAAATTAAAGGAAGTAATATTCAAAGAATAGGAAGTAACTATACTTAGACAACATTTTACCCTAGAACAAGTATTTAAAAGATATCCTACTCCTAATATAATAAAACAAGTTTCTATAGCTGAACTTCAAAAAGAAATTCATGAATTAAGAGGACAATTTAAACAATTACAAAGTGAACTATTAACAATAAAATACAAAGTCCTTAGAATTAGAAACAATAGTATTATTGTTAGAATCAAAACTAAATGTCTCATCAAGCAAAGAACCAGAATTAACTCAATTAGAAAATATTTAAATACTGGATGAACCAATATAAAAGCAAAGCAAAGCAACATACCCAGTGCCCCAAGGGCTCCCGCCTAAGTAGGGTCTGGGGGGCGAATGTAAGCAGCTTTCCCTCTTTAGGGTATTACACCTGAAGAAAGGCTGTTTCCGACTACCCCCAACCCGAGGGTGAGGGCTTCCTAGTAGATCACCCATCCTGGTACTGCTCTCGCCCAAGCACGCTTAACTTCAAAGTTATAATGGGATTCAGTAATGGCATGTTGGTACACTCTTTTAGATGAACTAATATCAAATGATAAATTCCTTCAAATAATGGAAAGAATAGAATATCAAAAGTGGTATATCTATATCACACTTCATATTTCAAAATATTATAAATTCAAACTTTAGTTATTTTAGATTCAAGAGCCGATCTCAACTGTATTCAAGAAGACCTCATTTCTTGAAAATACTATGAAAAAACAATATAAAATCTCCACATAGCAAGTGGAACAAGAATAAAAATTTAATATAAATGATCAAGTTCTTACATATGCAATAATGAAATTTGTTCCATAACTCCATTTATATCAGTAAAAGATCTTTAATAACAAATAATATTAGGAACCCCATTTTTAATTTAAATATATCCCTTTTCAGTTGACAAGGAAGGGATCATAGAAAAATAATGGACACACCTATAACATTTTAATTTGCAAACTACACTTTAAAAAAAGATTTAAATCTTCTTCAATCAACATCAATATTTGAAGAAATCAATTTACTCATAATAAAAGATCTCATATTCAATATCTCTAAAAGAAAATAGAATTCTAACAAATAGAAAAGAAATTAACATTACAAGACATTAAAGAAAAAAAAATTCATAACTAATAAAATAACTAATGAAGTATGTTCTGATCTTCCTAATGCATTTTGGGAAAGAAAGCAACATATTGTCACATTACCCTATGAAAAAAATTTCAGTGAAAAAATACTCCAACCAAAGCAAGACTAATTCAAATGAATTAAGAATTACTAGAATACTATAAAAAAGAAATTCAAACACTTCTAGACAAAAGGTTAATTCGACATTCAAAGGCCCCGTGGAGTTGTTCAGCCTTTTATGTTAACAAACAAGTTGAGCTTGAACATCGAATTTCAAGACTTGTTATCAATTATAAACCGCTCAACAAAGTTCTTCAATGGATTTGATACCCAATTCCAAATAAAAAAGACTACAATGCCAACATATTTTCAAAATTTGACTTAAAAAGCAGTTTTTTGGCAAATTCAACTTCATGAAAAGGATCGATATAAAACAGCATTTAAAGTTCCATTTGGAATGTAATGTCCTTTGGATTAAAAAAAAAAGCTCCATCTGAATTTAAAAATATTATAAACAAAATTTTTTACTTAATATACTGATTTCACCATAGTATATATTGATGATATCTTAGTATTTTCTCAAAACATTGATCAACATTTCAAACACTCAAATATTATGTTACATATTGTTAAGAAAAATGGTCTTGTCCTTTCTGTCTCTAAAATGAAATTATTTCAAACTAAAATCAGATTTTTAGGACATGACATTTTTTAAGGTACAGTCAAACAAATTGAAAGAGTAATTGAATTTGCAAATAAATTTCCAAATCAATTAAAAGAAAATACCCAATTACAAAGATTCTTGGGGTGTTTAAACTAATATCAAACTAGTACAAACCCTCAAACAAAGAATCAAGCACCTCCCCTGTTTAGCTATTCCAAACCCAGAAGCATTTCTTATAGTTGAAACAAATGCTTCTAATTTAAGTTACGGAGGAATACTGAAACAAAAAATAAAACAATAAGGCCAAATAGTTAGATTCCATTCAGATTTATGGCTAGGATCTCAAAAGAATTATTCAACCATCAAAAAAGATATTTTATCGATTGTTTTATGCATTTTAAAATTTCAAGAAGATTTATATAATAAAAAATTTCTTCTACGAATAGATTGCAAATCAGCAAAAGAATTTTTACAATAAGATGTTAAAAACTTAGTTTAAAATTTCTTTTTTTGAAGATGGAAAGCAATTTTATCAGTCTTTGATTTTGAAATTGAATTTTTCAAAGAAGAAAACAATTCTCTTCTAGATTTCCTAGCAAGAAAATTTTTTAAGGACACGGCTCATAACAAATTTCTGTTTCAGGATCATGTCAAAGGATAAAGGAAAAGAAAAAAATTTAATATTCAAAAGACTATGCAATGAACCTCACCCCTCATCAAGCATCCCTTTCGATCAAAGTTCCAGTATGAAAACCCTTATTCAATCCTTGTTGATGACTTTCCTTCAATCTCATATTCAGTAGCAATATCAAGACCTTCAAACTCATTTCTATTAAGACCATCGGCACCACCACAATTATTCAATCAAAGACTTCAAAATTCTTTACCATCACAAACAGCCTAATATTTTACCAAACCTCAATTAGAACATATTTTCCTTACAAAACACAATGAACCCCTTACGGTAACAGGTGTTCAAAATTTAGTCAATTCAAAATTTTTAGAGCAATTTCAATGGTTTCCTGATGATATTCAAAGAAGCCAAAAATTTTATGAATTCATTTTTATAGATACAGAATCAATCCAATTAAACACAGAAAGAATACTCAAACTGAATAGATTTTTTACTCAACTTGCAAAATTTTAAATGTTTGGCATATTAAAAATTTTTAATTTACTCCTTATATTCGAAGGCAATTTTCTCAACATTTTAAACCAACTGGTTTTACTTATCAAGATTACAAGATGGCTTGGTTTAGAACTTTTTTTTTTATCGACCCTTCGATCATTCATGGTTTTTTTTTTAATTTAAGAAGAAATCAAGAAGTTTTCTAGCATGATTTTATGAATGATGGCGCTTCTTCGATAGCACCACTAATATTTTCCTAGACAATGCCGAATATCTTTTCAATATTTACTCAAAATAATATGATGAAACCCCTATCGATTCAATTACAAATTTTCATTGAACTTCCAAATTCCATGGATTCTGTGTTGGTCGACCACCCAATTCTTCGAAGAACCCTGTCCTATTTCTCTAGCACGAGAGTATAAGATCAAATGGTGGGATAAGTATGTTCTTGAACGTGATTGTTCCCCTGATATTCTTTCAAAAATTTTCAAGCAACAAAAGAACAAAGATATTCAAATTCTTTGCCTGACACCCTCAAATTCAAACATAACCCCTCAGAAACCTCCACCATCCAAACCAGCTTCAACTTCATTTACTAGATCGAAGTCAAAACACAAGGTTTCAAAGAAGTACTTGCTGAAGTTCTTTAACAAATCCAAGACCGCTCAACTGAAGAAGAAGATGGTGAAGAAGTGAATTCTTCCCAAACTGATCCTTTCAATTTGTTCTAACAAGATGACAGCTCAAAAGCAGAACTATTGATATACAGATGTCTTGCTTTTCTAATGGTATACAGGTGTCCTGCTTTTCAAAAAGATGGCCAAAAAAAATAAGAGCCTGCAGTACCTTTAATTATTCTGCCAGCACAATAATTGCAGACAGATGTCCTCTAATTACAAACAACTGTCCTCTACTATAACAATATTTGAAGACTACTGTCTTCAAGATTACAACCCAGTTCAGAGCTCAGTTTCAAATCCGTTTCTTCTCATCTATAAAAGGAGGCTTCATTCAAGATTCAAAGTAGAGGCGATTTAAGAGACAACTTCAGTGTTTACTTAAAATTTGCTTTGCATATAAAAATTTCTCTTGTAATTCTTTATTTTGTCCAAGTCCTGTACTCATGTTCTTCATCTCAATTTGTAAGTTTTAGTACCTTTGTATTCTGTTGCAATTCTTTTTTTATCTTTCTATACTTAGTTTCAATTCTTTAATAAAACCTTATTTCAAACTTTACATTTGGAATTGTGTATCGATCTATCTCACATTTGGTAATAATGTGAATTCCAACAATTAATACTTACAAAATTACCTTGAAAATAATAATTTTGCTATAATAATAATTTTACGATCATAACAACTTTTTAACTGAAAATCACTTAAATTTTATGTGCGATTTTAAAAAACCATCTACATTTTCTTATTTTTAAAAAAATACCTGAGTTTTCCAAAAGTTTTCAATGTTACACCCTAATGTTAAGGCTACTAATATCCATTAGTTTTTACTGATGTGTCTTTTTGAAAAAAGAAAAAATAATTTTGATTGTTTTGGACAGAAAATTTTTTTGAATTTATATTTACAATAATTTAAAATTATTTTATTTATGTTCCTTTTATTTAAAATAATTTAAAATATATTAAATATTTAAAGAAATATTTAAATATATAAAATTTTATTTATGGTATATGTGTCTCCAATATAAGAAAATAAAGGCTAAATTGGCACTCTTTCACATACAATAGCTGATATAAAGCCTTGACTTTAACAAATAAAAAAGGAACCAATTTGATTCCATCAATGTGGCCATAAGGAGGGGAAAAAAAACTAGTAAAGATCATCTCGGTTTACAATTTCGATTAACAGTGTAGCATCACCGAAGGACTTGTCTCAAATCAAATAAGGTTTCATCTGCGCTATTTTGTTTTTTCTTTGACCATGTAATTGAGCTACCAAGTAAATAATCATTTACCTATTCAAAACTTAATGACCTTTAACAACTTGCAATAAATGCAATTTACTTCTCTATTCATGGAAAACTAGTTTTTCGACACTTAAAATTTTTGCAATCTGAACCAAATTTTTGTCGTGCTAGAGATCTTCTGCAAATCAAATCTATGCTAGTGACATAGGGCCATTTCCTCTTCAATTCATATGTCTAGTGAACCTCTTGTTTGCTTTTTGATTGACCGATAGCTAAACACTGTCATGATTCTAAACTCATTTGATAAGGTCTTCATTAAAATTAGCTAAATCAGCCCTAAATTGATGTATTTAGGTTTGGAGCTCAATGGATTTCCAAGTTTTGGTTTCTATAAAGCTCCAATCATTCAGGGATACAAGTTTATCAATCGAATAAAAGTCACTGGATTTTCTGTAAACTAGCAACCAATCAGGGAATTTTGTCGATTTGATCAACATGACTTACATGTTTTAGGGCAAATTTGCAATTTTCAATTTAGCTCATTGTTCAGTATTTTTTTGAAATAATTCCTTCTTGTAAATTCTATAAAAGGAGGATTGTTTCCATTGTAAAGGATTTATTCCAAATGATGATTAATGAAGATTTTTCTTATTTATTCATACAACTTTCTCTCTCTTCCCATCCTCATTTTCTTCTCTCCCTCCCCCAATTCTCTTCACTCTTCATCTCCCTCTCTCTCCTCCCCTCTTCGCTACTGTTATTGTGTTTATGCAATTTCTCAATCTTTGTGTGTGATTTTTTTCTCTCTACTCTTAGATGTTGCAAGTTGGTATCAGGGCCACAAATCTATTCACGAAGGCAAGATATGGCTCCCAAGAAGGCTCCTGCTACTACTTCTCAAGATTTTCCTCTAGTAGCCCTACTCGAGAAGGTTGATGATCAGGTTATTGTTCTTTTTCAAAGGGTAGTATCCATGGATAAACAATTAGAGAAAATAGATGCTAAGCATGATAAGGGCTTAAGGGAATAAAACCAAAATAGGCTTAGACTTCCCCCACTTATTGGGAGTTCAAACACCCAAATTGGGTATTGCAATTGCAGCACCAACAGGGGCCAACCGAGGTTCAAATGCCTCTCTAGACCACCATTCAAGTTCTAATGCTTCTATAGCACCGAACCAAGGCCATCAAACCGAATTTGGCCTTAGGTGAAGAAATCATAAAACATATCCAAGAAATCATGAAAACCATTACCAAGAATGTAAACCATCAAGCAAATAGGAGAAATGATCAAGACCAACATCGTTAAAATAGACCATGCCCCAAGAAACCAAAGCCCAAGTATGATTTTTCATGTTTTAATGCTAGTAACCCAAAGGGTTGGGCTAGGAGGTGTAATAAGTATTTTAACTACTTTAAAATTCCTTATGATGAGCGATGGAAAACACATGAAATTCATTTGGATTGGGATGTAGGAACTTGGTTAGGAGGTTATTTGATAGAAAAGGATCTTGTAGTTTGGGATGAATTTTTAGAAGACCTTGAAAGTGTAGTTGATGAGTTTAATAAATTATAACAAGTAGGATCTATTGTTGAATACCAAACTAAATTTGAAGAACTCAAATCATATATGCTTAAATCTGATCCCCATTTGCATGAGTCATACTTTGTTTATAACTATATAAGTGAGCTTAAACCTGAAATTAAGCAAATGATGGCTATGTTTAAACCAAGAACTTTGGTTGATGTGTTTGAACTTGCATGCCACTATGAACTTGCGCATCCTTCAACAAGTAAAGTAAAACTTCTACATCTACATACAAGAAATCTTATAATTCTGATAATACTTCAAACAAGAATGTTTCTAACATTTCAAAAGGAAACTCAAATTTTTCAAAGATTCAAATTTTATTTTTCAAAAGAATTCACGTGGCTCTTTTTAGAAATCTAAAATGCTAACACTTCAACCTCTAACTCTAACTCAATTAAGCTTCTTGAATACACGAAAGAACCAAGTCTATGCTTTAATGAGAGGTATAACCCTGGTCCTATTGATCAAGAGGAGGAAAACTAAGAACGATTAGAGGATGGCTGGTTTGAAGAGGATGTAGATAATATGGCTATTTCTGCCATGGCTCTGAATGGTGAGAAGGATCATAGGACCCTTAAGATCAAAAGACTTGTGCAAAAGAAGGAAATCTTGGTGTTAGTTGATAGAGGTAGTACGTATAGCTTTGTAGACCCTAGAGTTGCCAAGGTTGGTGGTTTCCCACTCTTGGCTGCCCCTTCCCTTACAGAGTGAGCGTGGCTAATGGTAGCCAACTTGTCACTCAAACTCGTTGCGTTGGATTTACGTGGGAAATGCAAGGTCACTCCTTCAAGTATAACTTTAGAGTACTTAGAATATAAGGATGTGATGTCCTACTAGGGGTTAATTGGATGAAAATCCTTAACCCCATCAAACTTGATTTCATTAACCTAAGACTAATAGTGCATAAAGATGGCACAGGGTTGTCTTGCACATTATCTTAGAAGATGGATCAATGAATTAGATCAAGGGAGATAAACTCAAGAAAGCATTGGCCAAGGGCATGTGTTGTTGGCATGGAAGGATTTCCTGTGTTGAGGAGCCTCCTTAGCACTTGATTTTACATTCTTCTATCCCTAAAATCTCTTTTTCTACTGAATTACAACCTTTACTTGATGGATATGAGTGCATTTTTTATGGACCTACAATATTGCCACTCAAAAGAATGCACAATCACTCTATTCCTTTGATTCCTGGTGTTGCACCAATAAATCAAAGGCCATGTAGGCATCCTTACTTGTATAAATCAGAGATAAAAAGGCATGTAAATGATTTGCATAAAAACTCATTCATAAGACCTAGCCAAAGCCCCTTTGCATCCCTCGTGATACTTGTGATAAAGAAGGATGACAATGCAAGACTGTGTATTGCCTATAGAAAGCTTAATGATCTTACTGTAAAGAATGAATTTCCAATTCCGTTAATTCATGATCATTTAGATGAGCTCCATGGTTCTGAGTTTTTCTCTAAAATTTACTTGAGACATGGTTATCATTAAGTGAGAATGAGGGAAGGGGATGCGCATAAGACTACATTTAGGACTCACCATGGGCATTTCGAGTTTTGTGTTATGCCTTTTGGTTTAACTAATGCACCCACAATATTGCAGTCACTAATGAATGATGTTTTTAAGCCCTACCTTAGAAAATTTGTTCTTGTCTTCTTTGATGATGTGCTTGTGTATAGTCCTTCATGGTCCTTGCATTTACATCATTTGTGCTTAGTATTTAAGCTTCTTGGGCTTCACCAGTTTTATGGTAAGCTTTAAAGTGTTCACTTGAAATCACTAGTGTTGAGTACTTAGGACATATAATTTCTAAAGATGGTGTTGCAACCGACCCTATAAAAGTTGAAGCAATGACCAATTGGCCTATACCAAAAACACTAAAGGCTTTAAGAGGTTTCCTGGGTCTAACTGACGATTATAGGAAGTTCGTACCGGGTAATGGCATTCTTGTTAAATCATTAACTGAGCTTTTAAAGAAAAATGCATTTAGGGGGACTAATGAGGCCACAAAAGCTTTTGAAACTTTTAAAAAGGCTATGACTCGAGCCCTAGTTCCTAGACCTTCCTGATTTTTCAAAATCCTTTGTGCTTGAGATTGATGTAAGCCATGATGGTTTGGGAGCAATCTTGATGCAAGAAAGGCAACCAATTGCTTTTTTGAGTAAACCTTTCGAACAACAAGAAGGACTTTCAATTTATGAGGAGTATTATGTAATTTTAATGGCTATAGCTAAGTGAAGACATTACTTAGAAGGACATTATTTTTTGATCAAAATGGACCACAAACCCCTTACATATCTTTTAGATCAGAAAATTAGTACTCCACTTAAGAAGAAAGGGCTAAGCAAGCTCCTAAGATTGCATTATGGGATTCTTCATAGGAAAGGTAGTGAAAATAAAGTCGTAGATTCTCTTTCTAGGCGTGATTCTGAGAAAGTTATGCAATTTCAGAAATTATATCTACTTGGCTGCAAGAAGTAGAGAAAATTTATTAAAAGGATGATGAGATCTTAGAAATCATTCAAAAACTCATGTTAGATAATGCCTGTCTTAAATACACATTAAACAAAGGCATTTTACGCTACAAGTGTAAATTGTACATAGAAAACTATGGTAATTTGCATGTTAAATTGATGGAAAATTCCCATTCTTCATTCCTTGGTGGACATTTTGGATTTTCTATTTCTTATAAAAGTGTGAAGCAATGCTTTTATTGGAAAGGCTTCAAAAGGTCCGTTAAGCAATTTGTTAAAAATGTGATACTTGCCAAAGGAACGCTGAGCATGTGGTTATGCCTGGTCTATTACAACCCATTCCTATCCCAACTCAGCCTTGGTCCCACATATGTATGAATTTTATTAAGGATTACCAAAATCTGAGGGTGAAGATGTGATTTGGGTTATCATGGATAGATTGACTAAATATGTCCATTTCATAAGCCTTACCATCCTTTTACTGCATCATCTCTTGCTAGAATCTATATGTAATATGTTTTCAAATTGCATGGCATGCCTAAAAGTATAATTACTGATATCAACAAATTTTTTACGAGTATATTTTGGTAGGAATTTCAAATTATTGGGAACTAACTTAGATTTAAGCTCTAACTATCATCCTTAATCTAATGGCCAATCAGAGAGGCTTAATTAGTGTGTACAACAATATCTTCATTGCATGTTTTAGTCCATTCCTTATAGATGGTGCAAATGGTTGCATTTTGTTGAGTATTAGTACACCACTTGTTACCATACTTCATTTAAATGTACCCCCTTTTATGCTCTTTATGGCTATGATGCACCAAACATTGTTTTTTCTCACGCATTCTCTACTTACTAATGCTACGGTTGATGATCTTCTCAGAGAGAGAAGTTTGATAGCTACGAAGTTGAGAAGAAATCTAGAAGTAGCTCAAGCATGCGTGAAGCAGAACGAGGACAAACATAGAACTGAAAGAGAGTTTAAAGAAGGAGACCAAGTGCATTTGAAGCTTCAACCTTATAGGCAAAGCACTATAGCTATAAGGAATAATGTGAAGTTACTTGCCAAAGTACTATGGTTCATACAAAGTCATTCAGAGGATTGGAACAGTGGTATACAAGTTGGAGCTTCCACCTTCATATTTGATCCGCTTTATGTTTCACGTAACTTAATTGAAGAAGGGTAAATCTTCTATATAAGCACCCCTTCCCCCCAAATCACTTCCTACTCCCGACCTTGCATTTCTAGATGTCTAATTTTTTATTTTTCATGCATGAAGAAAAAGGAACAGAAAGAAAAAGATTGAAATATTAAATTTGAGAAATGAATGCCATGAGTTTCAACTCATTTAAATTAATCACTTAAAAATGAAAATTATAATTGAAACTATAATTAAGAAATAATACTATACTAAAAATTAAAGACCTACTGAACTAACTTTCGAGACGCTAATTAGTCCTTTATTCATACATATGAATTTCTCTGAATTCCATTCTAGAAAGGACCTGATATATTAGTCAAGCTGTCATAATTTTCCATGCATATACCAAAACAACTTCATTCTAATAATTAAGAAGACCAAAAAAACGGTCGCAGATACATGCATAATACACATATGAGGCTTGGGGTGCCACACGTTTCAACAGAACGAAATAAACATATGTGATTTAACGTCGTTAGTGAACTAATGATAATACACATATGAGGCTTGGGGTGCCACACTTTTCAACAGAACGAAATAAAATACGTGATTTAACGTCGTTAGTGAATTAATGATGATAAGCTATGTGAATTTGTGAACACGATGAATTTTAAATTCAATTTGAACAATGAATTTAGCCAAAGGTAAAATTTAAATTTCAACAAAATTCACATTGTGAGGAGACTATTTCATTTACTAATTGCATGTTTTTATTTTTTTAAGAAAAGAGGATATGGCATAGGAAAATTATGCCTTAAATATTTTGAACATTTTTTTTGAACACAGATATCTTGAACAATTAGCATCTAAATACTTGTCAATAATGCCCTAATTGATGACATTCCTCTCTGTAGCTGGCACTTGATAAACCATGGGGCACTCCATATTGAGCAAGCAAGTCTAAGGGAGGAGATGCCTGCACAAAGATCTCCATTCTCATTAGGGGATCGAACAAGGACCTGTGAAAGTAAGGGCTACCTCGTTCTAGTGGACAATGCAACAGTGTCCTCAGGGAGCGGTTTAGAGTCCTTATAGTAGCACGAACTTCTTTTTTTTCTAGATCATGCGAAGTTAGTCCAAGATCGTACTCTTCCTCCACAAAGACAACATATGGTCTCAACGTCTAGGGGCTACTCACTTTCTGAGCTATTCTAGCTTCTTCATGATTTCATGCCATGTTGAGCAAACAAAAAAAGAACAGTCGTTTCAGCAAAAGGAGCACCTGCAACGGCCTCCATTGCCTCTTCTTTTTCCTGGCCGTCTGTTACGAGTCCGAAAAGCCTGGAATCCTCAATACAATATGATGCAGTGCAGAAAGATAAAAATTTGGGAATGGAAGGACTCAACAGTCTTCCTTTAATTTCTATTACAAAAACAAGTAAAAAACAAAGGGGAAAGTTCTACTCTTGATTCTCACAACCCGAAAATAAGAAACATACACATATATAAATAAAATCTACAAAAATTGAATGACCTAAATCATCCCCTTTTTAGATAAAGGAGCTATTTCATCTAAAATAAAAGACTGAAATTAACAGAAATAATTAAAATGATAAACAATAAAATCTAATAATCTACATTAAGCTTTCCTAATTGACGTTAACTTCTAATGCCTATTCACTCCCCTTCCGTGCATCGTCTCCCATCCTGCCAAGTTATCCATCTTGCCAAGAACCTACAATTCCCACTAAGGAATGGCTGCATCATAAAAAATATGGGGGATATCTCAAAATAGAGAAAGATAGGTAGAGCTTCCATAAGAGCCTCCCTCCTCTTTTCAGTTAAGATAGATGGGAAGGAGCCCTATCAGGTCAAGGCCATAACCAGCCTTCTTAGTTATATATGTACACTTTTGTTTCAGGGTGGCACCGCCCTTCCTTCTAATTGTTTTCTTCCAGAGCCTTGTATAGGTTAAAGTTGTGAGCTTACCTCAATTTTAGAGAAGAGGAAAGGTTTGGCACAAAGCTGCTCGCTTTCTCGCTTCTAAAAGGCATTGGGATTGGATTTCACCTATGATTAGATCAGTGGGCAATCATAGTTTACTTTTTCATGGTGTTGTTGAATTTAAGTAAGCCCCGCTTTTCAGAGTTGCTCCTGGCTCACACTATGAAGGAGGAGGTGACGTGAAGATTTAGGAGTGTAAGTAATACAAGCTGAAAAGGCTCCCATATTGTCTAGAGGGCGAGAGGCATAGATGCCAAACAAACTTGAACCTAAAAGCTGTTCCTAGGAAAGATTATGGTTCCCAGGTATCTAATCAATCAATCCCCCAAACTATAGAAGCTTAAGCGGAAATCAAAGAATAGGGTAAGGAAAAAGAAGAGAAGCCATTAAGAAGTAAGAAGGCTTCACTGGCTCACTCTAACACTCGTTTAGTAGACAACAAGTAGAGTGCATAAGTCCCTTTAGAGATAGAGCCGCGTACTACACAAGCTCGTAAGTCAAATGCAGAAAAGGCCTTGTCTACAAAGCAGAGCAACCTCATCTTGCTTGCTTTTAGGGAAGCTACCCGCACTCGATAGTAGGCATTCTGACATGGTAGGAAGACTACTCTCAGGCCGCCCACCACATAGGAACGATAGCAAAGCCAAGCTGTATAAAGGCGAGCATCCTTATAGCAATAGCAAACGGCCTACTTATAGCCTTTTGTCCCCTTTATTCGGGGACTTTAACGGGCCTTAGAAGCTCATAAAATGGCAATTCTTTATGTTTTCCTGAAACAATAGAAATGAATTCTATTACTTGATTGACATTGAAAAATATGTATACCATAACGAACAAGCAATATGCCTATATGCTTGATGTACCAGCCAGGCCAGCTCGACCATTTACGGTATATGAGGGAGTCACCTTGACCTCAAACAAAAGAACAACAGATTGAACAGGACTGGACAACCCGAGAAGAGAAGCCTGACATATATATATTGATTTGAACAAAGGAACTTAAAGAGGTACCAGAAAGAAACAAGAGATAGAATTCCAGATTGAATAAATGACCGGCCTACTATAAGATGAAAATATTCTCTAAGACGAACTAGAAGGATGTTTCTGAGCAGCTAAGGCCAAAAGCAAGCAAGAGTTATCCTATCGGCTTAGAAGGATTCAATAAAGAGAATGTGAGTGGGTAGGAGACCAATAAACACAAAAAGATAAGACCAAAAATAGCAGAAGTCACGTAGTTGTTAAGAAGCAGCAAGTTAGACTTTGACACTTTCTCGAAGCAAGTGTAAAAGATCAATCATTGAGCCTTAGGCCATTATTGAGCAACAAATAATGGAAGATTATAATATTTGAGAGATGATCCCTACTTAAAAAGGCAGATATAATACCTTTTGTTGCGACAATCTAATTCCAAAAACCTATTTCTCGATCACATTTTCAAGCACACCAATCAAAGAGCCATTAGACTTATGATAGTCCCTTGTCATAATCCAAACAATCTTTGCTATAAAATACTAATTTAATACATTATAGGACTACAAAACCCAACAAATAGTTAGAATAAACAAAATAATAAAAATAATACTATAATAAGAATCAAAGGCAATAAAATTATAATAAGAACCAAAGGCAATAAAACAAATTATTGTTACTGACTGACTATGTATTGGTCCGGTCCAATATCGGAAAACTTGAAGATTGGAGCAAATATAGATCAACACTATTTTCTAATTAAATATTTTTGGATACATAATTTTAATATATAATTAAAATATATACTACATGTATAAAAAGTAAACCTTGAGAAGTTAGCTATTTATTTTTATTATTTAATGATCATATATAGTCCTTGTATAATTATCCTTAAATTATATAAATATACATATTATACAGTTAGCATTAATTCTAAGTTTCTAACTACTATGTGAAAACTTTTTTTTCCCCTTATAATTGCGCTCTCTAGATCGAAAAATTGATCTCAGTCTGGCTTTCAACCAGTCTTGGATCGAACCGACTCAGTTCTGATCGGTTTAGTGTTTGATCTTACAATTTGAAATAGTTTGATCTTCGGTCTGATCCGATCTGATGTTGAACCAATGTTCACCCCTAGTGTTTAAGACAATCGATCATCAAAATAGTCCTTCACAAGATTGAATTCAAAGTCGGTCATGACATTTTCAAGACCCCAAATAAAGGTTTTAAATTGGGCCCTTCATGTGTAATAAGATTTCTCTTAACAACATAATACTAATATAATAAATTATATAAACTTTTATCATAAAACTTATTAATATTAACAATTAATACTTTAAAAATTACAATCTCTAAAATCTAGGGCCTCAAGCAGTTGCATGGGTCTTTTGGTATTGGAGATGGCAATTGGACCCTAATTCGTTGGACATCTATCCAACTTGATCTACTTATGATGAATTTGGATGTAAAAAAATGTGTTTAAATGGATTTGGATTTTGATGTTGATAACTGGATTTTGGATTAGGTTGGATTTGGATGGCATCAAACCCAACCCAAACCGGACCAAAATCCAAACATGAAATATGCCTAGTACAATAACAACAGACCCAGTGCCTCAAGAGCTCTAGCCTAAGCGGGGTCTGGGGGGGGTGGATGTATGCAGCCTTATCCCTTCAGAGTGTAACCCTGCCGAGAGGCTGTTTCCGAGGAACCCTAACTTTATAGGGTTGGCAACACAAGGATTTCCCAGGAGGTCACCCATCCTGGTACTACTCTCGTCAAAGCACACTTAACTTCGGAGTTCTGTAAGATCTGGTGCATTAGTGCCTGGTAAATGAACCCTGAAAATATGTCTGGTGTAGGATAAAATTTTAAATTACAAATTTTTGAGTCCTTAACATGCCAAACCATATTCCAATAATCTTTTTATTGTACCAACATTTTGAAACTTGTTCTAGCACTACAATATTTTTTCATAAAAACAATAATGTAACCAATCCATGTATAAAGATAAGTGGTTAAAAAGTTTTTGAACGGTTGACTAATATTATATTATCATTATAATTACAAGTTATACATAAAATTTTGTTATTGCACTATTATTGTTATATATATTTATATTAAACTGTAATATCATAATTTGTCTAGGATTTAAATGTATTATGGATTGGATTTGGATTGAGTTTTAATAGAATAAATGAGTTTTTTTTTCATATTTGGGTTGATCGGGTGTTTTTCGGATTAAATCTGGATGAAGGCAAACCCATCCCAAATCCCACCCACTATCATCTCTATTTCGAGTTATGTTCATCCGTGATGAAATCTCATGAGTTACAAATAAAGGTGTTTGTGAAAACCCGAAACCGAAAAAACCTAACTGAAACTGAGAAAATCGAACCAAAATTGGTTATTGAGTTGGGAAGCGGTTTGGTTACCGAACTGGTAAAAATTAGGTTAATTTGGGTGGTTATAGTTCGTGAGTTTCACTCGATCGATTAACCAAATGAACAAATTATCATATTTATGAGAGAATTATGATTGTGCGTTACAAGCTTTAGGTTTTTCATTATCATGAGTTTGATTCCATCGACAATTAATTTTTTTTATATTCCTATCCTATCTATTGAAAGTCTAAACTTGAATCCCCATCTCCTCTTTTCTTTACTTCAAATGCTAATTTCTTTTTTTTTTTTTTTTTTTTGTAAATTCATATAAAAAACTTTCATTATCATACCCAACCACAAGCATCATTTGATATTTTAGGCATTAGATATTTTATTCAGTTTAATGTCTTTTGGAAAACATGAAAGTAGCAAAATTTTAGACGTAATGTATGAACAAAAATTACTTCAATTCTTTTACGATTAAATGGTTAATTGATTAACCGAACATTTCATAACCGATGAAAGCTAAAAGGTCTCTCGGTTTCACCCTCTCTGCACCATGGAGTTTGTTCTAGGCTCTAATGCCTCCAAAAACCCTAGCTTTTTTCAACCTCCTTATCCCCATGATGAAGTTATGGTTTCCGTATCTGCCTCAACAACCGCCATTATTCGTCCCATCTGCATTAATCCCCTTTGTCTGAAACAAAATCTCCCCTAAAATCCCAAACCCCAAGCCTCGTACAAATGTTTGATTGTCCCCACCAACCCATCCAACCCCCACTTTAAATTCCTCAAATCCTTCATTTATAAAGATTCCTTCAAGCCTAGACTAACCTTTCACTCGACAAATCCCACTTCCTCTCATATTGCTTATCTCCAAAGCAAAATGGACCTCACCCATCTATCTGATACCAAAAATCTGGATAAGCTAAGCAATAGCCTCCAATTCCTAGAACTTCAGGAATAAAGAGTTATGAACAAAGCCATACTAACCAGACTTTGGTGGAAAACATCTTTAATGAAACAGCAACAACAACAACAACAATAGTCCCAGTGCCTCGTGGCTCCTGCAGGAAGCAGGGTATGGGGGAGTGATGTACGCAGCCTTACCCCTTCCGGGTGGAAAGGAGATTGTTTCCAGGACCCCCAACATTTTTTCTAGGGCCCATGAGAGCTATACTTGACAAAGCCTAGAGTCCAAAAGGGACAATGAAGGTCCACGAACTCTCCCCTAACATTTTTCTATTTGTCTTCCAAAAAACTTGTGATAGAGAAAGAATCTTAGAAGGAACCCCCTGGCCCACTAATGACTCCTACCTTGTCATCAAAACATGGTCAGGGGATACCCCTTTCGAAGAAATTGATTTCTTAACATTAGAGTTCTGGATTCAAGTTCACGGACTCCCCATGAGACTTATGACAGTCCAAAATGCTATTAACCTTGGCCATCTTTTCCTTAATGTCCTTAGTCTGGATATGGATGAAAGGTCGTACCTCTTATGGAGCAAGTTTATCAGAATGAATGTCTAAATTAGTACTGATGACTCAAGACAGGGTTTTACATCAAGAGAGTCGGTTGCCATGACCTTTGGGCTAGATTCAAATATGAGGGACTAGCGAATTTTTGTTATATTTGTGGTAAGATTGGTCACGTGAAAAAGAAGTGCCTCGATGAGGAGGCTCCACGCAAAGAGCCTTTTTTTGATAGTTCTCTAAGAGATAAAGAGTTTAATGCTGAAAAGATCCATTTGATGATGAACCCTGATGACGGAATGCCTAACCCTATCGAAATGGAGATTGAGTTTGCGCTAAGAGATGCTCCCATACAAGACTATAGCATCAACTTGGAAGCAGACCCCCCCCCCCCCCCCCCCCCCCCTCTCGACTAGGCTATCTCTATGATTAATGCCATCCAAGATTGATTAATTTCCCATGAGCCCGGCCTAGAAGACTTTCAGCAAGAAAAAGTGGGGGAAAAAAACTTGATTATGTTGATGAGTTCCTTGGGAAGGAAAAGTTGAAAGCTGTACTAAAGGAGATCATGGTAAAAATGATCAGAAAGAATAAATTTGGGAACTGGTTCCTTGACCCGAAAATCTTTATGGGCAGTGCGAGTGTTCTGCGAAACATCTTTGAGGAGGAGAGGAAGACATTAAGCTTAAACTCTATCTCCTTCCCTTGGCCAGGAGCACTGCTTGGTGGTCATGGACCACAAAGTCTAAGGGAACTAAAATGGGCTACCATAATGAAGATATATACCGAGAAGAGTAAGTGTGTTTACGAAGTCCCTTTTGTAGAACGTATCAAACTAGGTTCTATTGTCTGCTCTGATATTTATGTAGAAAAATGCTTCACCGAATGACTTTATTGATGGGTTTGCAGTGTTTGTCCAGGAACAACTGCCTTGGAAGCCATGAGTATTATCTGTTAGAATTGTCATGGTACTGGCTGTACCCGAACAGTTTAAGCTCTGTTGGAGCTAAAAAATAAAGTTAGGTTAAGGATTATTTTCCTAATAGAAACTAAAAACGCTTCTAACCGTATCTAAAACAGTGCCCGTAGGCTCCATTTCCAACATGTCTTAACAATCCAAGTGGTACTTTTGGGGGTATGGCTTATGGAACCCAGATTTTTTGGTGACCATCCAAGATTCCTCTTCTCGCTTCATTCATGTTGATAAGGTGAGTCGAATAGATCTAAGCGACCGGCTTTCTGGGCCTATCTTTTTTATTATGCAAAAGTATGTTCCAACCTTTTATCATTCCTACATATTTTAGCAATATCATATCTACTCTTGATAAGTTTCATGGCAGCTCAGTCACTACCCACCAGATTTCATAGATGCATGCAGCCTGTTTGAAATCCCATCCTATGGATGTCGTACTCGTGGTCCAATAAACAAGATGGTGATCGAAACATTATGAAGTGTGTCGATAAAGCCACCGCAGACTATGAGTGGAGTGTTACGTTCCCAAAAGTTGGAGTTTGCTTGTTTTCAACTATCAACTCCGACCACTCCCCTTTAGTTATTCGGCTCAGTGATTCCGGGTCCACCCCCCGGCCCAATTTTCGGTTCGAATCTAAATGGCTCATTGAAGATGATTGTTTCTCTACCGTCCAAAAAGGTTGGTCTTTTGATGGGAACGTTTATGGAATGTTTTGTTTCCAAAATAAGCGTCTTAACTGCAAGGGTGATCTGAAAAATTCGAGGATTATCTGCTAGACAGAGAGTCTCAAAGCTTTTAACTTCATTTTTGCTGGGCTAACTGAACTCTAGAGTAGATCTATGTCTAATCACAAAAAGCAGGAAGAGGATAACCTTTAGAATGAATTGGGGAAATGGTTGGAAGCAAATGAGAGACATTGGCACTAAAGATCCCGTGTTAACTAGCTCTCATATAGGGATAGGAATGCAAATTTTTTTCAGGCCACCACCCTCTAAAGAAAGAAGAGAAACATGATTGTGAGATTAAAAGCCCAAGAGGATTTGTGAGAAGATCGTCTAGAGATGATCAAGGAAAGCATTCTATCACAGTTCAAAGAGTTCTATAAGGCAAAAGGCATGGTTAGAATAGATGAGGCTGTTGATGCCATTCACATGAGGGTCACTGATATGATGAACTTACAACTCATAGCCCCTGGGCCCGAATGATGTTCTAGGCATTTTTTATACTAAGTTCTGGACTTAGTTGCAGATGACACGTGTGGATCCGTGAAAGACTTTTTTGAAGGTTGGAGAATGCTTAAGGAACTTAATATCACCAAATATCATCCTCAACCCCAAAATCCCCTGCCCTTAGTCTGTCCACCATTTTAGGCCTATTAGTCTTTGCAATTTTAGCTATAAAATCATTTCTAAAATCCTGACTAATAGACTAAACCCTTTATGGACATCATTATATCCCCATTCCAAATTGCTTTGATCAAAGGAAGACAAATTCAAGATAACATCTCATTGCCCACGAAGCTTTTCATGCACTAAAAAGTTGAAGAAAAGGAAGAAATCAGTCTCATTGCTGTGAAGCTGGATCTCGCTGAGGCTTATGACCAAGTTGAATGGCCTTTCCTTGAGAAGGTTCTTTCTAAGTTGGGGTTTTCGCGGATCTTCATTAATTGGGTCATGGAATGTGTTTCTTCTATTTATATAGCTCCTGTAGTCAATGGGCACCGATGAGAGGGTCTCAGGCCAGGAGACCCTCTCACCCCTATCTCTTCCTCTTTGTGATGGAAAGTCTTTCCAGACTTATCTCGAAAGTAGAAGACAAAAGGGGTTTGGAAGAAGTTCCACATTAAAACCGCTTCTCTAAGCCTCTCTCATTTCCTCTTCGCTGACGATTGTGTCCTCTTCTTCCAAGCTTCTCCTCATGCTTTTCTCAAGGTGAAAAATGTTCTTAATCTCTTTTGTGATGCGTCAAGGCCAAAAATTAACTTTCATAAGTCTCATTCTATGTTAGAGAACAATGTAGGAGGGTTATGGAAGTGGATCTTCTTAGTGGTGGCGAGAAGATTTTGGGATCGAAGATTTTATGGGGTCGTTCGAAACAAAGTTCCCTAAATTTCCTTTTTTACTGGATCAAGGGGAAAATTCAGAGGTGGTCTAAATTCTTGTCCCATGCAGGCAGGGGGATCCTCATTAAATTTGTCATCTCCTTTATTCTCTTGTTTGTCATGAGTTGTTTCAATATTCCGACTTCTTTTACAAAGAGAATTAATAACATCATCGCCCACTTTCGGTGGAAGGGTAATAGTCTGGAGGAAAAAGGGGTGCACTGGGTGAGTTGGAGTAAATTTTCTAAAACTAAAGGGATGGAAGGCTTGGGTTTTTGCAACCTAAGCACGGCTAACCTTACTCTTCTTGCCAAACAAGTTTGGAGAGCTACTGAGAATTTTAATGTATTATGGTTTTGCATCCTTAAAGGAGCTTATTTCAACCATGGCTCAATTCTTGATGCTAAAATCGCCCACAATCTGTTATGGGAGTGCAGAAGTATCATTAAAGGAAGGAATCTCATTGCTAAGCGTCTACAGTGGAATGTGAGAAGTGGAGAGGATATTAATATTTGGAATGATAAATTGATCAGGGGACTACCAAACTTTTCTGTTCAACGTAAGGACTACTCCACTGTTGGTCCTTCTAGTGTTTCCGAGCTGGTGTGTCATCCTACAAGAATGTGAAAGGAGGCCCCCTACTTCTCTTTTCACGCCTGAGGAAGCTAGCAACATCAGGACCATTATCATCCACGCTTGTGATCAAAAGGATGCATTAGTGTGGCACTTTTCCTCCTCTAGAATTTACTTTGTGAAGTCTAGGTATACACTTTGGTATACCAAAGAGGGCTGCGAATGATCGCATGATAGCCCCTCAAGTTCGTACTCAAACCATGACCCTTCCATTCGTCGCATTTGGAGCCTTAACTCTCCTCTGAAAAACCGGCATTTCTTATGGAGGGTTTTCTCATACACTCCGCTTCTTTTGATAATCTTTTTATTCGGAGGATGGTTAAGGACCCAATATGCCCTCACTTGGCCATGGCCGGACTTGGGCAGGCCTTGGCCCAGCTATGTATATATATATAATCATTTTGACAAAAAAATAATTATAATTTATTGATAAATAATATAACATACAATACAATACTATCATAATTACAAATATATTTTATAAAATAAAACGTATCATAACTTATTAAAAATACAATTACAACAATATAGCCATATAAAATTACAAATATATTTTATAAAAGAAAATATAATATAAAAAATAGAATTATAACAATATAAATAAATTAATTTAAACTTGCTACAGTTTGTGCAGTACTTGTACAGGAGCTAGTGTTGTCTTCTTCATCTCTTGATAATTCCAAGTTCTGACGGTCTTGGTCTCTATCCACTGTAGCCATCCAATCCTTCAAGAGCATCGACGTTTCTAAGGTGGCCGGTGCTAGCTTCGTTCTATTTGATCCAAACAATCTACCACTTGCACTAAAAGCAGACTCCGATGCTATTATAGGCACCAGACACGTTAGTATATCACGTGCCATGATGGAAAGCACAGGATATTGGGTTTTATTTGAATTTCACCATTGCAAAAATCAAAATGTAAATTGGCCTCTTTCAGGTAGAAGTCGAGCATAGGCGAATGCATGTATAAAGAAAGCTCATCATGTGACATGGGACTTTGTATGGGCTTTAATTGGTTAAACATATCCCACGCATATGATTTTCCTCGAAAAGAGGACAAAAAAGATGATGGATAAGAAATATTTATATCAGATGATAATCTTTGAGAATACATGAAAAATAAATTATATAAACTTTCATTAACTTTAGTAACAAAAAAATGCTACATCAAAAGTTGGTTTCATTTTTTTGTAAAATATTTGGGCAAATAATTGAAAACCAGTAAGTTTACAACGTGGATAAAAAACGGTGGCAATACAATATGCCATTAGTAATTCAAAATAACATTTAAAACAAATTTCTATCATGGCTATAATGGAGCCCTGCAACACCGGGTTGGAGGAGTTGTCTATCACCTAAGCAACAATAACTACCAGTCTAGATATTACTTGTGGAATAGTTACGTAATAACATCCAGGAAAAAGTGGCAGCCTCTTTAAAAATAACAAAAAAAATTACATATTTCATTAATTACATCATAATCTATAATTTTCTAAATTAAAAAAATTTAGTTCTGCATGATTTTGCTGTACAAATTCAATTAAGATGTCTTTGTATGGTATGCATCTTTCTAACATTAAAACTATGGATGACCACCTAGTACGTGTATTTAATTTAAATCATTTAAAAGGAATGCCGTGTGTTTCGCAAAGTTCTTTAAATTTTTTTGCCTAATTTCGGATGTCTTAAGTGCTTTAATTACTTCTCTGAAATCCACAAGAGAAAATAATATAAGTTGTATACTATCCATTACTATTACATGTAATGTATGACAGATGCAACATAAATAAAAATATTTCCCATCTAACATGGACCTCATATACCTAATTAATTATTTAACAGAGGTATCGTTATTAGTAGCATTATCAAAAGTAATACTGAAAATTTTGTTGTGTATCCCCCACTCATGGCATGCGTTCATATTGGCACCTGTGAATACATGAGCACTGTGTGGATATTCAAATAGGCAAAAATGAATTATTTAGTTTTGCATAACGTAGGAAGAATCAATCCGATGTGTAGTTATATACATGAAAGGGACGTTGGATTTCGTCTTCTACGTTTCAAACGTCACTGAGAACATGCTCGTGTTCGCCTTTAAAATATCTTGAAGATCGTTTTGCATATTTACAAATTCTTTAAATGCATCCCACTTCAAAGTGTTCCGAGGGGCCCTTAGAGCAGCAGGGTTTAACGCAGTTTTACAGTACCGGACGAATCTAGGGTCTTCATCGATGGTAAACGGCTTTTCAGCTGAAACGGCGTATCTCATTAACCCGTGTCTGTTAGTTTCTTGTGTAAACTTAAAGTTTGCAAGTGCACCAGTAGCTTGTTGTACAAGAGTTTGTTGGGTTTTATCTGCATTTAATTTAGGGTTTATAGTGTCCGTCTTACTATTAAGTGGATGCCTGAAAACTTTTGGAGAATTGCATAGAGTACAATATGCTTTAGCATGCTCAAAATAAATAAATAAAAAAAAAAAACAACATTCCCAGGGCCCCAAGGGCTCCCGCCTAAGCAGGGTCTAGGGGGTGAATGTACACAACCTTCCCCCTTCAGGGTACTGTTTGTGATAAATTTGGTCAGTGTGCTTATTCATCACTTTAGTGTTCTATACGAGGTGGGACTCATTAGGATGGGCTGAATTCAAGCTTTAGATGCACGCTTGACTTGACATTCCCTGAGGAGAGTAAGGCGTTTGAACGATTATTGCTCTGGAGAGATGATCGTAGCCATAGGTGAAGGTGAAAGAGGCTTGTAGTCCTTTTTATAGAGGAAGCTTATTTGCGGATGAGTATGACTCTACTTAAAGAAGAAGGATACTTTTAGATGAGTATGGCTTTACTTAAAGAGGAAGCATACTTTTGGATGAGTATGACTTTACTTAAAGATGAAGCATACTTTTGGGTGAGTATGACTTTACTTAAAGAGGAAGAATATTTGTGTATGTCTGATTCTATTGTTTGTACTTGTGCATAAATGTGTTTTTGAGAAATAAAATAGGCGAATTATGTTCAGCTGAACCTAGTGGCAAATTAAGTTGTTTCACTACTGGGCAAATTGCGTTATATTTTTACTGGGCAAATAGTGTTGATTTTGCCTCTACTAGGTGAATAGTATTGATTTTGTCTCTACTGGGCAAATAGCGTTGATTTCGCCTCCTACTGGGCGAATAGTGTTGATTTTGCCTCTACTAGGCGAATGGTGTTGATTTTATCTCTATTGGCCAAATAGTGTTGATTTTGCTTTAATTTTTGTCCAAATAATTGTCTGTGTAATCTACTTGCACCTTCTATAGTAGCAAGCTGCTCAATTATAATTTACCAACATGTTATGTTTGTGATGAATTTGGTCAGTGTTATGATTGGGATCGATTCCCAAACATAAGCTAAGTAAAATAGGATAGATTGAGAATTTGAGATGAGAAAGAAGTGAAATTGAGATGAGAAAGTAGAGATTTTAGACTTAGATGAGATAAGAAGGGAAAGGAGATGAGAAATAGAGAGAGTTAGATGAGAGAGAGAAGCTTTGATAACAAATGAGATATTTTTCAGATATTTGATTGAATGATTGATCTGATTATTACATCCACCACTATTTATAGGCAAGCTTAAGCAAGCAACACAATAAATCAAGACTTACTCAAGCTAACCAACTTAGGAAACATCTAGAAATATCTAGAACTAATGCTAACTAACATTCAAATCCTATTTTTGGCGCCAACACCACACCTAGCAGACACATGCTACCTGACAGCACTAACCACTCCTGCTGCAGCACAAACACGCAAACACAAGTGCAGCTTATTACATTACCAAGCTAACTAAAGCTATTACATTTTTATTACACTAGTCACCAATCTAAAATCAATTACTAAACTGATCAACAACGACACAACAGCAACATATCAGCACAGCAGCAGCATATCAGCAGCAGAACATCAGCAGCAACAGCAGAACAAAGCAACTCAACCAACTTCAGCTCAAACCTTCAATTCTTGGATCATAACATTCCCTTCCCCTTGAAAACATTCTTGTCCTCAAGAATGAAAGAGAATGAGACCATGAAAATCAATTATTAATGTAGGAGACTTCTTGTTGAAATCCACAGCTGCAAAGTGCTTTAAGATACTGAAATTTTGTAACAGCAGCACACTTGTTGAAGCAGATTTTGATATAATTCCAACCCAAAGACCTATTGTTATTGCTTGCATCTGATCTAGATAGTTCTGCTCCGGTGGTCTGCAAACCAAACCAACCTAACATGAACAACCATAGCCTACTGCAGAATTGCATTCATGTATATGTGTCTTTGATTCCCATCAGCTAGCTCATCTTGATGTTGCAATTGATGTCCCCTATTCCCAAGCACATTTATCAGCTCAATTACTAGCCTAAAAACCAAGCTTTGTTTGTTGTGAACTTTAAAACGCACTCTCGCCGCTCGAGTGCATCTTTTCAGCAAAAAATTGACTCCTCTCAGCTTCATATAGTCTTGAGAAGCTTCTCCCGGGTCAGGAGGCAACTTATCACAAGCACTTGCACGTGGATGAGTCGCAACTTCCTTCAAATAAAGACATAGTTCATCCCGAACTTGCCGATCGGCATGCCGATAGTGCATATTAGCTACTGGAATTGGATCTTGAGGACTAACACCAGCTGTTTGAGGTTGAACTTGAGGATTAGCCGACACATTCAGGGGCAACTTCATCTTTTCATTCATGAGATCATAAGACTTATTCAATAACACTTCATTTGGCTTGAGAAGTAAAAATTCAGGAGGCCTTCCATGATATTCCAAGATTGGCTTTTCCTCCATTCTCACTTTCTTGCTTGAATTGCATTTCTTGAGATGTAAATGAAGGATCAAACTAACATCTCTACCTTGCTGCATTGGAAGTTTAACACACAACTTCCTCATATTAAGTACTTCAATGTGTACTACTAACTGCCTTGCTGTAATTTCCAGAGATTCTAAATCGTGCCTAATATTTCCTACATCCAAAATCTCATTACATGGCAAGGCGTTAGTGTCTTGAGCTGAACAATCTAGTGCAGCAGCGTCTAAATCAACATCTGTAACTTGCTGATCATGTTGGCGAAACACACTACATTGAAGATCCTTAGAGTTTGGCTCCTCCAATTCTTCTACTGCAGCCTTCAAAACCACCTCTGAAACTTGTTCATTTGGATGTTCGTGAGGTCTGACAGCAACTTCCACTTCTGGAATTCGATCTTGACGCCTGTCTTCATCTGATTGAAGAGGAACTTGAGGACTAACATTTACATTAGCAATTTGAGATCCTTCTTCAACAAATGTCTCCTCATGCTTCAACTTCGGCTTTGTCAACTTCTTTTTACCCCCAAAATCTTTCAACGCTTCACTTAGATGATTTCTCTTCGATTTACTCGTTGCTTTCTTAATCATTCTTTTGACATGTGAATCATATTTCCATTCCGGATACATGTCAAATGAGGATAGGTTGAGAATATGATCAAGATCATTCCGATCAGTTGCAGATCAGTTTTGATCAAGATCACTTCAGTTTGATTCACAAATTTGATCTAGAAATTCAAAATATATATATATATATATAAATAGTTAATCAAATTCAGATTCTTGCAAATTCAGGACAACAGACTCATCAAATCAGCATTGATCATTTCCGATTGTGTAGTTCAAGAATGGACTCCAATGCATTGGTGTGTTCCAGTGGTGTTCTTACGCGTGCTGCAGCTGCTCGTGCAGCAGCGAATCCATCATATGCAGATGTTGTGAATGGTAGTTCAGACAGTGAACCGCAATTAGACAATGCAATTGGAGCAAGAGCAACAAATGAGATGCAATATGTTACTAATGATCAGCTGGCGTTGCAAATGGAGCTGCTTTTCAACCGGATCCAGCAGGAAATGAGGCAGGTGCTTAAGGAAAATGATCAAAGTAAGGAGGATCTAAGGTCTCAACAATTTCAAGAATTGGAAGGAAAGATTCATGATCATGTGCAACATCAAATTCAAGGAGTTGAGGAGAAGATTTCAGTTTAGTTGAATCAACAAGCTCAACAATTACAAGGACTCGAGGTAATGATAACCGATCAAGTGAACCAACAAGCATTGAACATTGAAGAGAAGATTAAGGAGTTGCGCAACCAAATTGATAAACAAGATGTGGCCTCTAAATCTGCTCCTCTGTTGCCTGCAAGTCATGTACTAAGACTTCCCGAACTGCTTCAATCACAAGTTCCAGGCGCTGGAATTCATCTTGCTCATCCACAAGTCAATCCTCAAGATGTTAATGTAAACACAAGACCTCACGTACAGCTGCAAACTGAAGAAGACAGACCTCAACATCCGGTTCCAGAAGCTCAAAAAGCTGACAGATTGCGTGAACATCAATGGGAATAAGAGCATAGGCGATCTGTGAGCATAAATTTTGATCAAAAGGAACATCCTCTAGATTTAGCAGGTCATTTCCCTGGTTATGCAGCACCGAACAGATCACGACATGAGAATGCAGGACACTTTGATCCATTTCATGATCCATCTCGCGCACGACCTGTTTGCTTGAATACCAGACACAATATTCATCAACCTGACACTATTCAGTAGTATAACTCTGGGATAAATGCATCAGAATTTGTTATTAACCGAAGCGACGAAGTCTCTTATGGCAATAGAGGCAATGGCTTTCGACAACCTCGAGTGCAACTTGAAAATTTTTATGGAAAGCAACCTCACTCTTGGATAAGAAGATGTGAGCGATATTTCCATTTTTATTCCATTCCCGATGATCAAAAGGTGGAATTGGCCGCGGTTTATCTCCAAGGGGATCACAAAGTTTGGTTTTACAGTCTATTGAGGAGCACTCCCACTCTTACTTGGGACGACTTCGTGACCGAGTTATATGAGTGTTATGGTGATGAAGAAGGAGTCGGTTCCGAAAATAATGCTGAAAAATAAAAAAATAAAAAAATAATGCTGAAAAAAAAAATTCCAAATCTACTGTTGAACCGCGTTTACAAAATGCGGCTATACTAAACCGCGTCAACGTGAGGCGTTTAAAATAACCAAAAACCGCATTTACAAAACACGGTTTACATTTGAATAAACCGCATTCACAAAACGCTGTTCAATATGAAATGAACCACATTAACAAAACGCGGTTTATATGGATAAACCGCATTAACAAAACGCGGTTTTATAGTGAACCGTGTTAACAAACGAGAGAGGGGAACACCGGGAGGGGAACGCCCATAAACCGCGTCTGAAGAACGCGGTTTATGCTAAGATAAAACGCATCATAAAGACGCGGTTTTATTGAGGTATAACCGCGTCTTTATGATGCGGTTTAGTGAAAAAAGGGCATGCAGTTTTGTTTTAGTTGAAACGCGTTTCTTTGACGCGATTTACCATAACCGCATTTTATAAATGCGGTTCAACAGGAGATTTGGAATTATTTTTTTTCCAGCATTATTTTTTTTATTTTTTTATTTTTAAGCATTATTTTCGGAACCGACTCATGAAGAAGTGGGTGATGTCGTGGAAAGCTTCAACAAGCTAACTCAAGTCACTACCGTGAAAGATTACATGACGAAATTTGAAAATCTCCGAGCCAGTATGATTACAATTGCACCTCGAGCCCCCGAGTCCTTTTATGTCTCAAGCTTCATCAGTGGACTAAAGCTTAGAATCAAGAACTCGGTAAAAGCACTTGAACCTGCTTCCTTGTCTCAAGCTTTTGCAAAGGTAAAGTTGGTTGAGGCCACAGATTTAACATTCCTTGATCGGCCAAGGCATCGGGAAGAAAACTTCCAACATTATCACAAGGGGATTGATCACAAAGGGGTAGATGAACGTAAAGATCCACGAAACATCGAGAAGAAGCCTCGACACCGCTATTTTAAGTGTCATCAGTCTTATGTACCTGGTCATAAGTGCAATCCTAAATCTCTCATGGCAGCTAGAGGAGTTGATATTGAAGAACAAATCGAAAGCGATGAAAGTGCTACTAATGTTGATGGATCAGTTCGGGATACCAGTAGTGAAGAAGAGGTTGACATCACAGTTCGAAGCAAGGAAGGAAGGAACGTGTTCAAGAAAATGTCAAAGTCCAAAGCCCTCCAGTTTCTAAAGGGCAATTTTTACAATAAGTGATCTTCAAGGTCTCAACTCTCTTCCATTCTTGAGGACAAAAATGTTTTCAAGGGGAAGGGAATGTTATGATCCGAGAATCCGAGGTATGGGTTTAAATTGGCTAAAAGGCGGGAAAAGCTGTTAGTGATTAAAATTCTATTTTTTTTTGGTCTACTACTACTGGTATTCTGCTGCTGCTGCTGGGCCGTTACTGCTGCTGAGTTGTTGCTGCTGTTTTTTCTGAACTTGGCGCCAATAATAATGACTTTAAGTGTTAGTTAGCTTAAATTCTAGATACTTCTAAGTTGGTTAGTGAAATAAGTCTAGATTCATTGCATTAGCTTGTATTAGATTGCTATAAATAAATGATGAATGTAATGTTCAGATTTAATCAATGAAAATTCATAAACAAATATCTCAATTTGATATTAATTCTCTCTCTCATCTAACTCTCTCTATTTCTCATCCCCAATTCTCTATTTCTCATCTAATCTCCTTTCTTTCTCATCTCAAATTCTCAATCTATCTCATTTTTACTTAGCTTATGTTTGGGAATCGATCCCGATCATAACAATTGGTATCAGAGCCTCGTTTGGCTTCCAATCGAGTGCGTAATCGAAAAAAAAAAATTTTGATCAAAATCAAAATCAGAAAATCCAAATCAGTGTTATTCTCGCTGTATTGGTTCAAATTTCAGCCGGTTGAGGACAATCTGATCAAGATCATTCCAATCAGTTGCAGATCAGTTTTGATTAAGATGACTTCAGTTTTGATTCACAAATTTGATCTAGAAATTCAATATATATATATATATATATATATATATATATAAATAGTTGATCAAATTCAGAATTTGATCAACTATTAGATGAGAATTTGAGATGAGAAAGAAGTGCAATTGAGATGAGAAAGTAGAGATTTTAGACTTAGATGAGATAAGAAGGGAAAGGAGATGAGAAATAGAGAGAGTTAGATGAGAGAGAGAAGCTTTGATCTCAAATGAGATATTTTTCAGATATTTGATTGAATGATTGATCTGATTATTACATCCACCACTATTTATAGGCAAGTTTAAGCAAGCAATACAATGAATCAAAACTTACTCAAGCTAACCAACTTAGGAAACATCTAGAAATATCTAGAACTAATGCTAACTAACATTCAAATCCTATTTTTGGTGCTAACACCACACCTAACAGACACATGCTACCTGACAGCACTAACCACCCCTGCTGCAGCACAAACACGCAGATACAAGTGTAGCTTATTACATTACCAAGCTAACTAAAGCTATTACATTTTTATTAAACTAGTCACCAATCTAAAATCAATTACTAAACTGATCAACAATGACACAGCAGCAGCATATCAGCACAGCAGCAGCAGAAAAAAGCAACTCAACTAACTTCAGCTCAAACCTTCAATTCTTGGATCATAACTGTCAGTGTGCTTATTCATCACTTTGGAGCTTTGTACGAGGTGGGGCTCATTAGGATGAGTTGAACTCAAGCTCTAACTGCATGCTCGACTTGATATTCCCTAAGAAGAGTAAGGCGTTTGAACAATTATTACTCCGAGGAGATGATCGTAGCCGTGGGTGAAGGTGAAGGTGAAGGAGGCGTGTAGTCTTTTTTATATAGGAAGCTTATTTGTGGATGAGTATGACTTTATTTAAAGAGGAAGGATACTTTTGGATGAGTATGACTTTTCTTAAAGATGAAGCATACTTTTGGATGAGTATGACTTTACTTAAAGAGGAAGGATGCTTTTGGATGAGTATGACTTTACTTAAGAAGGAATGATGCTTTTGGATGAGTATGACTTTACTTAAAGATGAAGCATACTTTTGGATGAGTTGACTTTACTTAAAGAGGAAGAATATTTGTGTATGTTTCATTCTTTCTTTTGTACTTGTGCATAAATGTGTTTTTAAGGAATAAAATAGGCGAATTGTGTCAAGCTGAATCTAGTGGGTGAATTAAGTTGTTTCGCTACTGGGCGCATTGCGTTATATTTCTACTGAGCAAATAGTGTTGATTTTGCCTCTACTGGGCGAATAGTGTTGATTTTGCCTTTATTGGGTGAATAGTGTTGATTTTGCCTCTATTAGATGAATAGTGTTGATATCACCTCTGTTGGACAAATAGTGTTAATTTCGCCTTTACTAGATGAATAATGTTGATTTTACCTCTACTAAATGAATAGTGTTGATTTTGCTTTAATTTTTGTCCAAATAATAATCTGTGCAATCTACTTGCCCCTCCATTATAGCAAGCTACTCAATTATAGTTTATCAGCCTATTATGTTTATGATGAATTTGGTCAGTGTGCTTATTTATGACTTTGGAGTTTTGTATGAGGTGGGGCTCATTAGGATGAGCAGAACTCAAGCTCTAGCTGCATGCTCGACTTGATATTCCCTGAGAAGAGTAAGGCGTTTGAACGATTATTACTCCTGGGAGATAATCGTAGCTATGGGTGAGGGTGAAGGTGAAGGAGGACTTTAGTCCTTTTTATAAAGGGAGCTTATTTGTGGATATGACTTTATTTAAAGAGGAAGGATACTTTTGGATGAGTATGACTTTACTTAAAGAGGAAGCATACTTTTGGATGAGTATGACTTTACTTAAAGAGGAAGGATACTTTTGGACGAGTATGGCTTAAATAGGAAGCATACTTTTGGATGAGTATGACTTTACTTAAAGAGGAAGCATACTTTTGGATGAGCATGACTTTACTTAAAGAGGAAGCATACTTTTGGATGAGCATGACTTTACTTAAAGAGGAAGCATACTTTTGGATGAGCATGACTTTACTTAAAGAGGAAGCATACTTTTTGATGAGTATGACTTTGCTTAAAAAGGAAGCATACTTTTTGATGAGTATGACTTTACTTAAAGAGGAAGAATATTTGTGTATGTTTGATTCTATCTTTTTATTCTTGTGCATAAATGTGTTTTTGAGGGGTAAAATAGGTGAATTGTGTTAAACTAAACCTAGTGGGCGAATTAAGTTGTTTCGCTACTGGGCGAATTGCGTTACACTTCTACTGGGCGAATGGTGTTGATTTTGCCTCTACTGAGTGAATAGTGTTGATTTCGCCTCCTATTGGGCTAATAGTGTTGATTTTCCCTCTATTGGGCGGATAGTGATGATTTTGCCTCTACTAGGTGAATAGTGTTGATTTTGCCTCTACTAGGCAAATAGTGTTGATTTTGCTATAATTTTTATCCAAATAATTATCTGTGCAATCTATTTGCCCCTCTATAGTAGCAAGCTGCTTAATTATAATTTACCAACAGGTACCCTGAAGGAAGGCTGTTTCCGAGAACCTTCAACTTGAGGGGTGCAACACGAGGACTTCCTAGGAGGTCACCTATCTTGGTACCACTCTCACCCAAGCACGCTTAATTTCGGAGTTCTAATGGGATCTGGTGGTTGCATGTTGGTACCTTCTTAGGTAGCATGTTCACAATACAATAACAATAGACCCAGTGCCTCAAGGGCTCCCGCATAAGCGGGGTTTAGGAGGGGTGGATGTATGCCGCCTTACCCCTTCAGGGTATAACCTTACCAAGAGGCTGTTTTCGAGGACTCCCAACCTTATAGGGTTGGCAACACGAGGACTTCCCAGGAGGTCATCCATCTTAGTACTACTCTCCTCCAAGCACGCTTATCTTCGGAGTTCTAATGGAATCTGGTGCCTTAGTGCCTGGTAAATGAACCCCGAGCATGCTCACGATCTAGTGTAAAATGTTTCCATACACCGCTAGTATTATGTCTACTACTGCCCATAAAGGTGTGGTTTTGAGTTTCATTGTTGGTGGGTGTGGGTTCGGGTTCAGAATATTCCACACCACTCGATTCAGGATAACCTTGCTCGTAGAGGAGTTCTTGTTCCCAATCACAGGTGTTTGTGTAGGGAGGTAATGGATTGGGTTCCAAAAAAATACGTTCTTGGGTATTAAGCTCAACTCCTCTAGATTGGCTACTAGTGCTACCCATTTTAGGGAATTTAGGCGGTCAAAAAAAGCTAAAACTAGATCAACCAACTCCAGATGAAGATGAATTATGTGCCATTATATTGTTAATTTATTATTATAAAATGCAAGTAAGGTAAATAAAAATGATAAATAAATAAAATTTTGATACTAATTTTACTGAAGTGAAAACTGAAATTTGAAATTTGAACTTGTACAAGCTTTTGCTTGTATAACACAATTGAAACTTCGAACTTGAGAGATTGAGAGTAACAAATTGATTGTAAGTAGAGAAGATATAATTGGAGAGAAGAGAGATTTGGTTAGTATTTATAGAAAGATTTAAAAAAAAAAAGCTGTTGCTCAATGGCTCAGTAGGTTGGGGGGCAAAAGCCCCCCAACTAGGTTGGGCTGGGTCATGGCCTAAGCCGGCCCGGCCCGTTGGCCATCTCTAGTTGTGGCAATCATAAAGAAATAGTTGACCACATTCTTTTCCTATGTTCTTTTGCACAAGTGATTTGGTTTGCCATGAACTTAGGGTATAAACCAAATCCTGAAGGCTTTATGGAGCTATATTTCAATCTATTTTTCTTCTAACCATCACACGCTTTCAAGTATCGCTTTTTTTGTTGGGAGATTTGGCCCCGCACTCCCCCCCCCCCCCCCCCCCCCCCCCCCCAAATGTTTGAAGTTAAATATTAATGTAGCTAAAAATTCTAGCTCTCCTTGCATAGGCATTGCGGTTATTGCTAGATACGAGAATGGTTATATACAAGGTGGTTGGTGTTCCACATTTTTTGGCGATTCTGTATTAACAAGTGAAGCTCACAGTTAGAGCGAATTGTTTCTTTGCCCAGTCCCAAGGTTGGAACCGTATTGGTGGATCGCCACTGTAGCTTAGTTGGAGTCTATTGTAAGAAACGATTGTAGTGTAATTTAATTTCGCGCTCGAGCTTTCCTGTGTTCGAAAAAAAGATTAACCAAACTAAATTAACCGATAACCAAAATTGCCATTAACCAATATTAAATGAGTGATAACAATTATTAAAATTTCATTAATTACTTAAATTATTATCAAACAGATAAATTTAATAGTACGATTAACCGATAATCAGCACCGTAGCTACAAGCCCACCCAAAGAACTCCTGGGTAACTCTAAAAGCTATCTTTTCACCGAGCCTCCGCAGCGACAAACACCGCCAAATTCTCCCCTTCTACGCGCAGCCCTCCCCCGACCAAGACACTCAGTTGAATCTCTCTCTCTCTCTCTCACATACCCTACCGTTATTCCTCAATCAACCTCTTTCTATTCTCCTCTCTACTCCTTTTCTTCTTACATTCAATCCTATTCGCCCGTTTAATTCTTTCCTTTTTCTGTTTAATTGTATTGTTTTTGGTTGTTTTGTTTATCTGTTGATCTGAATTTCGACGTGCCCATCACATCTCGAATCCCCTTGAGCGTTTCTCAGGGTAAGGTGCCTTGTTCATTAGGGTTTTTGTTGGTATAATTAAATTGTGTTGAGTATAAAATTAGTAAGTTGTTATTGCAAGAAAATTTGTTGTTGTCGGAGTAATGACGTGACTTATAAAAAATGAGAGGCACAAAATTGCCTTGAAAACTACAATCTTGTTCTGTCAATCACAATTTTGCACTGCCAATAACAACAACAACAACAACAGTCCAAGTGCTACAGAGGCTCCCGCACAAGCGGGGTCTGGGTGCACTGGCAATAACATTATCCTAAAATTATTCCTGGATTTTCATCAATTAGTTTATGCTTTTGGGATAGTTCGTTTTTTGACATGATATCAAAGCTTTGTTGACTAAGCGGTCATGTGTTTGAATCCCAACAGCCTCCACTTTCAATATTAATATAATTTAAGCACAAGATATGTGGTATGTTTGTGTAGTATCTACGATTCAAGGCCAATGAGCATTTGCATGAGGAGGAGAGTATAAAATGAATTTTGGGCCTTTATACATCAACTTAAGCTTTTGAAATAGTTGGTTCTTATCAGAGCCTTATTGACTGATTCCGAATCATAACAGTCCTGACTTTTAATATTAACATATTTTAAGCGCAAAATATGTGGTGGCTCTGTGTATTATTTACGTTTCAATGGGCATTGGCGCGAGGGAGGCCCGTGTTAGAGTATAAAAGGAATTCTGGGCCTTTATTCATTAGTTTAAGCTTTTGGATAGTTGGTTGCTGGATTTATGCTGATTGTTTTGTATAATGAATAAATCAGGATGCTGAGGGAATGATGGCGAGTCAAGGGCCCACTATTGAGACCGCAGCTCCAGCTGACCCTAATTCACTTGAGGTAATAGATGAAGATTCCTTTTTTTCTTTGTAGAGGATTTGTTGATTCTTGACATTATTATGAATTATGGGAAACGGCTGAGTGCAATTGTGTTAGATGAGCTAGACTTGCTTACATATCTGCTGAATTGTGTGTGCTTGAAGTTTGGGATTAGAGTTGACAAAATTTGACAAGACACAGTACCACGACATAAACACGGCACGATGATAACGGTATGGATTGGGGTATTTGGAGTTGGGTTGAATTTAGGTTGACATGTTTATCCTGTTGAAGTAATTGGGTTGAATTTGGATTTGGGTTTGGTCAACTTGTTTTCAACACGTATAACCTGTTTATGTAGTTATGTCAAGTTATTTAAGTTGTATGTTATTGCTACCATGTATATTTTTTTGTCTCTTGTGTCAGCATGAAAAAATATGAACTCTGTTTGGTCATTTTAACTTGATTATTTATTTTAACAGTTTTAAATATGTTATGTTTATTTCTAATGTCAACCATAAGGGCGTATTATTGGCTTATTTGTAAGTTGACTAACTAACATGTAATATAAAGGGTCACCTAGATAATGAAATGATTAACGTGTGGATTACCTATTTATTAATTATGATGGGTAAGGGTTAATGGTATTTGACCAATGTAATAAATAGGTCGGGTTGCATTCACTCCTTTTTAAAACCCCTTGTATGTTATGAATACGAACACAACACGGTATGAGACATTTCTGAACCTTGCTTGAATGGTGAGGGTGCAAAAATTTGCACAGAGGATATATTTTATGTCCCAAAAGCGTAGAAATTTGGCATTTCCTGAACTATGAAATTTCCTTTGATGGTGGATTGGGTAGCTCCACATGAGGCCACACTTTTTGTGTAGCCTTTGTGATGACGATACTTCTCTACATTTAGAGCCGCTCAAGTGGTTTTGTATTCTGTCTAGTGCTTGGCACTGCATTGGTAGATTGTTTTTGGTCGACACTTAATCTGTTCATATGCTACCCTCTATGCAAATGTTTACTTTTAGCATTTAAACATAATCCCCTTCTTTTTTTTTTTTTTTTTTTACTGTTGGGTTCCAAGAGGAGTGAAAGTATTGTACCAGACATTGATGAGGGACGGGTTTTCTTTTTTGGGGTTGGTCCTTTTGAGTTCTGATGATGGTACATTTGCCAGATTTTTGGTGCCGTTTGTTTTCGAGTGCGAGTGCCTTTATTGTGCATCAAACAGATCAAGAGATACCAGCCTTTATGAAGGCATTAAACTCTTAGATTCTATTAAATGGATCATAAAGGAGCATCAGCTGCAGCTTTTTGATAAGATGCACTGTGGCAAAGCATCATGCTGAGTAGCTCTCAGAACTTGGGCGGAAAAAAAAAAAAAAAAAAACTATTGGAGGTTTATCTATTCAAGGTCTTTTTCTAGTTTTTACTTTTTAACAAGCTTAATGCTCAAGATTGTTTGCAAAAACGGAGGCCTTTTAAATTTGTCTCTATGGATTTGTGTTATGTGCTTCCAAAATGGGGAGACACTGCTGGCTTGGGATTTATAGTGCAAGCTATTCTATATTTTCTGCCGCATGCTGGTAAGCCTAAGATCGGTTGAGAGATCCTTCTAATTAAGTTCTATGACTTAAGAAACAAGAAAGACCTTCTAATGTTATTCTCTGTAGTCCGTCATTCTGTGGAGTTTTTGGCTACAAAGGAATGCTAGGATATTTAAAGACCAGCATAACCAGTTAATTTCTTAGGAAAAGGTCATCTTTATTGGAGCTCTTTGGACAAATAGTTTTGGGGGCTTTGCTGACATAGCCTGCGCTGATTTGCAGAAGGATTGAAAGGCCTTATGTTATTAGTTCATTGTTTTATATTGTGGCACGTTTGTAATTTTGAGGATATCTTATCCTTAATTCTTTGCACATATTTTCTCTTTTAATATATTTCTCTTTTTTTGATAAGAAAAGGACAAAAAAAGGGTTCACCCAAGAATCTTCGAGATTGTAACTCATAATAAATTCTTCCTTTTCTTCAAAGGCTTGCCTTATTTTCCCTTTTGATTAAGTCCATAATTGCATTAGTGTAGCTGTTACCTTTGTCTGACTAAGTTGTGTAGTTTCTTATTTTCCCTGAGAGCTTGAAAAAGAAACTGGTTTTTTCACTTACCATTATTAGCTGTCTTCTCAATTCTATGCAAATTATAGTGAAACATCTAAAGGTATAAGTCTAATCCAAATGCTTCTGCGGGACCCTACTGGTTGCCTTGGACTTAGTACTTGACTACTTGGCGATTGTTTTTAATCAGCACTCAGTCTTCCCTAAATGTATATTGACTATCAACGGTTGTTATGTACAGGGTTCATTCAAGATTTGTTTTTTTTTCCTTTGTGATTAAACCGTGATGAGGGAGAGGGGATTTGAACCTAGAGCTTTTGTCCTTGGGCCTTACCTTGATGATGTTGATACTTGTGGAAATAAATCTAATCTTTGAACAATTTTGATGTTCCTATTTGTTCAGAATGGTGAAATTAAATATTGGACTCTGTTATCATGCAGAAATATCAAGGTGATGGAAGCCAAGTGCATGCACTTTCTTACTATCCCTCAACAACCGGGTCTGCTTCTGTTCCATGGTCCACATATGCAACAGATAAACCTACTACTGGATATGGAAGTGTTCCGAATTCGAGCTACCAACACGACCAACAGACAGAGCAGCACCTGACAAATGTTCAGAATCCATCAAATGTGACATCTCTTGCATCCTCCAATCCAGGAACAGATACTACATCACAGGTGTATACTGGTTATGCAACATACCAAACCCCTTCAAATCCATACAGTTATGCCAAAACTGGATACTCAAGTTACTATAGTGATTATCAGCAACCTCCTAATCAACCATACTCTCAACCTGTAGGAGTCTATCAAAACTCAGTTGCTCCTTATCAGCCTCATTCCTCATATCAGAACACTGGGTCTTATGCTGGAACTGCAGGTTATTCAAGCACTTACTACAATCCCGGTGATTATCAGACACCTGGAACTTATACAGGAAGCGGTTACAGCAATCAGACTAACACATGGAGTCAAGGAAATTATGCGCACTACAGCCAGCAATATCCGAGTTACAGCCAAGATTCGAGTAGCTCTTATAGTTCTAATCTTGTTGCTGCCAGTGTGCCAGACTACCAGCAACAGTATAAGCAGTGGGTAGATTATTACAACCAAACTGAAGTTACTTGTGCTCCTGGGACGGAAAATACTACAGTCCCCAGTACATCTTCTTTGTCATGTCCAATTCCTGGTGTTTCCAGTGGGTATTCAACTCCTCCTGTAAGCCAGCCACAGCCATCATATACCCCATCTTGGAAGCCGGAGTATGGCTCATCCACATTGCCTTCAGTTCAGGTTTGAAATTTGTTTTGCTACCTTAGTATGGGAAGCAAAGAAAACCTGACTTTGTTTTGCACTACGCATTCTGTAAATCTTGCATATATCTTTGGCCCCATCATTTTATTGTCTCTTTCTCTTTATTGTCTTTTGTTCTTTTTTGTTCCTTGGGAATTAGGGTTCTTCCTAGAAGTTGCAGAATTGCAACTTGCAAGTTTGCAACATTGGCTACTTTTAGACCTTGACCTGGTTGACGTCAATTAATGCTTGTGAATCTTATGCGTCAATAATTGCATTGAAGAAAACCTCTGCGACAACACGTTTCTTTATCTCAGTGATATCTTCTGATTTAGAATCTAAAATATAAATTTCTTGCCTGTCTTAGTCTTATCATAGCACTTCTTTGTGAGGTTTTTGTGTACACTTATGCCTTTACAAGTTTTCTATTGCATGTGGAGGACTTGTCTTTGCAGCACGGGAGTAGGATTGTGCATGTTTTCCCAAATTAGATAAAGTTGTGTACATTTGGCATCTGAGTGACCTAGCTTTGGACAGTATCTGACTAATCTAGAATTTGCATTGCTGGTATGCACTTTGCTGTCTTTTTGGTTTTCAAATATGTTGAGCTGTATGTAGTTGATTATAGTTATAGATAGGCTCTTTGTAGAATTCCATAAACCTTTTAAAGACATCTGGAATATGATAAGCATGGTATTCTATATTTGCTGGCCTTCTAAGTTGAAGTCTCGGATGTGTTTGATTTTCTCTGGTGTTACTTCTGCTTGCATTTAGACTGTTGGACAGGGAGGTACGCTTAATTATTTCATAACTAAAAGCTCAAAGAGATACTTCAATTATCCTTTTGAAGCAGGGTAGAAGTTTGTTTTGAAATCCTAAAATATATATTTTCTTATGCTCTCTTTTAGGTTGATGGAAAAATAATGTTTCTTAAAGCTTAAAATCTTGTCCCTCTGAAACAGCCTTCCTTTAGGGTAGTACCTATTAGGGGTGAGGCTGTGTACATATCCCCCTCCCCCAAGGAGCCTCTCAGGCACTGGGTTTGTTGTTGTTGTAAAGCTTAAAATCTTGTCTTTATAGTGACTGTTCTTCCTTCATGCAGTATTTGTGTAATGTGCTTGTGTGAGTGACCCTTTTTCCCCTTTCCTTTGTCATGTTATACTCAATGTCTTTCTTCTGGGTGCTTGTCAGACTGGTCCATCAGTCAATGCTCAAGATGGGTATTGGCAACATGGGGCTCAACCGTTCCAGAATCCTTATCTTAGTAGTGCTCAACCTAGTGCCCAAAATCCTGTAAATGTAAACCCCACTTATCCAAGTGTTCAGGAGCCGCAGCAGATGTCGTTGTCAACACCTTCGAGCTCACAGTATCCAAGTGCTCATCCAGTTCAACATACTTATCAACAACTCTTGCCCAGTGCTCATCAAGTTCAACAGATTCATCAACAACCTACACAATCTCCTCCATTCATGGATGCACGCAGGGTAAACAAACTGCAGATTCCAACAAATCCAAGGATAGCTTCAAATTTGGGCCTGGGCTTACAGAAAACCGAGAAGGATGGCTCTGCAACTGGTGTAGCAGCAAAACCAGCATATGTCAGTGTCTCGGTGGCCAGGCCAAATGACAAGGTGCTGTCTAGCAATGCTTCTGATCCTATCCTTAAGGTGAGAGTATTTCTGACGATGAATGACACAATGAAAAGTGTTGGATATTTCAGGCATTGTTGGATTTCTTTTAGAAATTTCATTTGTTTTTTCTCTGGATGGTTTCTTTACTATTTATTTACACTATTCATACTATTGCAGCCTGGGATGTTTCCTGCATCACTTCGGGGTTACGTGGAAAGGGCTTTGGCTCGATGCAAGGATGAAAAACAAATGGCAGCTTGTCAAGAGATTATGAAGGAGGTAATCATAATAGTGCATATGTAGCGTGGAATGTCTAGTGGTATTATCCAGTTGTCTTTTCTGGCAATGGAGGATGATTGGAGCAGATACTCCACTGATACAATTCCCATTATTTCATCAATTCACGAGATACTAAATTTTTGGGTTCTGTGCTTAAGATTCAGCTGCAGCTTCGTGCATATCTGTATAAATGTATATGTTGCTAAGATATCTAGAGTTTTAACATACTAAATTCATGAGTTTTTGGATCATATGTTTGATGAGGCAATTGATGAAATATGTACATGTAAATGCTTGTAACATCAATATTTGCTGGTTTTTATGGTTCAGATGATAACTAAGGCGACCACAGATGGTACACTTCACACAAGGGACTGGGATATGGAACCACTGTTCCCACTGCCAGATGCAAGCACAGTAAATAAGGAGTATGCCTCTCTTTTCTTCCTGTCATGTAATATACAGGATTGCTTTATTCTGATGCATTTGGGTTCTTATTTTAACTGTTGCGTGCTGATTTTTTAGTTCTTATGGTACTTGGATGAATGTTTATGAGTCTTTTTGAATCTTGGATGAACACTTATTTTGGGCTGTATGTGTCTTGGTTACTATTTTCTCACTGAATGAGAACTTGGCTTTACCCGAGGTCATTACGTTTACACTTACTGTTAGATTAATGGAGGTTGTGCTCCTTTCCTTCCTTTTGGTGGGGTGTTTAGTGGCGTTCATAACTTCCTAGTAAGTTATGAACCTAGGTCTCCCTCGTGAAGAGTAGAAACTCAGCCACTAGGCCATCCCCATCAAAGCATTTTCCATAACAAGATTGAGGTCTTGAGTGACATGTCCCCGACCTTTTGTTCTCTATGTTCAGTTCATGTTACGTTAATGGAGATACTAGTCCTAAGGCTAGGCTTTGCACACAAAGATTTTACTGAATTTTAATTATGTAATTTTCTCGTCTTATCATGTGTGTGCGCATGTGTGTGTATATATATATATATATATTTGCGTGCGTGTGTATATAGATGTATATGTATGTATGTGTGTGTGTGTATATATATACATATATACATATATATGATTAAATGTACACTTTATTTTCATTATTCTTATCTAGTCTACACTTCATCGTGCTTTAGGCATGGGACATGTTAGGTGGTCAACACAGTATTATGACCTCCTTGGATCCTTTTGTCTTGAATTTCGGGAAAACCATGTAGCCAACCTCACCTAGTTGGATGCGGCATGGTTTTTGTTAAGAATTTTATCCTATATTGTAACTAAGAATCTTGGGCATCAGATGTACTAGGGATCCTAAATCTACTAAAAGTTCCATACGTAAGTGTAAATACACCATACATGTCACTGTATAGGATAGGTCTGGCAAACGTGTCATGTTGTGTTGTGTTTGCGTTCATGTTATAAGATGGGTACTAGAAAAGGGGTCAACTTGAACCCGGGCCCATTTATTAAATATGTTGATAGTTCTCGACCTTTACCCAACCCAATTAATAAACAGGTTACCCTATTAACTATGGGTGACCTTTTTTATTGTATGTTTGTTTCTCAACCTACAAACATGCCGTGATACATCTTACAATTGATACTAGCAATAAATATCTAACATACTTATAATTTATTTAAATAAACTATTAAATTAACATGATGGAATATAGTTTAAATCAAATTAACATGATGGAATATATTTAAATCTTATTTCGACATAGGCTACAAAAATATATATAGTGGCATTAGTATATCACTTAAATAAGCTAAAATAACTATGTAAACTGGTTAAACGTGTTGAAGGGGTTTACCTAACCCAAACCCAGATTCAACCCAGTTACTTAAACGTTTTAAACTTGTCAACCCAAAGTCAACCTAGCTCCAAAAAGCGCCGATTCAAACCTACAATCTTTGTGTCGTGTCAAATGTTGCAAACCCTAGTATAGGATATGCCAAGTGGTGGTGCATTTATGTATAATACAAAACAGATAACAGATAAGAATGGCTTTCTTCTACATACTTGTTGATTGCAAGTTAGATTGCTTAATGCTTCTTGGTTGATGATTTTGTGGATCCTGTAAACATCCCGTTGGTGCCTACTTTTTCCTTCTCTTTCTTACTCGTCGGCCTTACGCAATGTGGACTACATGTGTTTCATTCTTTTTGATGGTCGAGGATATATTTCCTTAGACGGTTTATAATTACATTCTTTTCATCTAACAAAGTTTCATCTCTCGGAAAAAAGTGGAAGTTGTATTTGTTATATCATTTGTTCTTTCCTATTTGCTAATTGCATTTACTTTCTCTGCTAATCATTGACTTTAAAAGAGGATGTGTACAAGCCAAAAAAGGCTATTACAGAAGTATAAAGAGTGATAGGATCTACTTTCATCTGATATTCTCAATTTTGGTGCTTAATTTCTTGTCTTTTGACTGCTGTAGCTGCAGTGACATACTTGGTTGGGATTAAGTTTTTGAGAAAACATAGGATTTATTGTGCTGTTAACTTTGGAACTGCCTTTTGGTTTTCTGTAGAGATGGGGCGACCTCTGTCCATTCGCTGCCCAAATTTAAGAGAAGTCCCAGTAGAAGAACAAAAAGTAGATGGGAGCCGCTACCTGAAGAAAAACTAAACGATAAATCAGCACTGTCAAGTCAAGATTCTGCGAAATCTGGGGGCTGGCATCATTTCAATGGGAGGAACAAGGTAGCATAGTTCTTTGAGTCTCTTATTGGAGTTGTTCTCTTATTTCTTTCCTGTCCCCATACTTCTCACTTTATGCCTTCATGTTCTGAACTGAAGAGGTCGTCTTCTCCTTGTCTGTGTCTGTCATTTCAAGAGCGTCTAAATCTTTCATTTCGAGGTCATCAGTTTTCCCTTTATTGCGGTTGTGAAACTTATATTCCACTCAATTTGCATGCAGTTCACAACTGGGAAATTTGAGAGCAAGGATGGTATTGATAACAAGTTTTCTGCATTGGAGCAGACCAGTCCAAGCAAAAGTGCCCAGAAGCCAGTCAAGAGGCGGCGTTTTGGCAGGGAATTGAGTAGTGTTGAGAATGGGGATGCATCTAGTGGAAGTGATAAAGAGCAAGATTTGACAGCATATTACTCTGGGGCTATATCACTTGCTGATTCACCAGAGGAAAGGAAGAGACGTGAGAATCGATCTAAACGTTTTGAAAGAACAAATGGACAGAGGTCAGCAAACCATTTTAGACCCAAAACTGCAGGGGCTGGAAATCTTTATACAAGAAGGGCTACCGCACTTGTTCTTAGCAAAAATTTTGAAGATGCTGGTTCAAGAGCTGTTGAAGATATTGATTGGGATGCCTTAACTGTCAAGGGAACTTGCCAGGAAATTGAGAAACGTTATTTGCGACTTACTTCTGCTCCTGATCCATCGACTGTAATGAACTATCACTTATCTTAGTTTTCATTAGAACAAGTTGATGAGGAAACTCGGGCTAAATGGCCTCATTGTGTTCCCTATTTGCTGGCAGGTGAGACCCGAGGAAGTGCTAGAGAAAGCTTTGCATATGGTTCACAACTCTCAGAAAAACTACCTCTACAAATGTGATCAGTTAAAATCCATTCGTCAAGATTTAACAGTGCAGAGGATACGCAATGAACTGACAGTCAAGGTACCTTGTATTGTTATCATGTTTGGTTTTTGTTCGGTGGATTTCCTTGACATCTGATATCCACCTTTATACTGGAATTTTAGTTATTTTGAAGAATTCATTCCAGCATTTATGAGAGTTTTCATACCTTTTTTATTGCCAATATATTGATTGGTGATCTTGATTAAGTTGCTGTAATTTTATGCCTTTTCAGGTCTATGAAACTCATGCTCGGCTAGCTCTTGAATTTGGGGACCTGCCAGAATATAATCAGGTTGGTAAATTTTTATGAAAAATTTAGCCGGCATTTCCCCTTCCTCCCACCCCTTAACTAGGTGCACATTTGACTGCAATCTTCACTAGCCTGGATATGGCAATGAAAGGGGACAAACTTTGACATTTGACATAGATATCTGTGTTCATTTTTCCTTTCACGGCATCTATATCATCGTATAACATGGTGTCATTAGTAAGAAACATACTAACGTTATAATATGCATTACTAAATAAGCAGAAGAAAGACTAGGTATTGTAGAAGATATCATTTTCTAATTAGCGCTTAATTGTTATTTAAATGCAAGCTGACTCACCACTGCCCTTACTGTCCTGGCACTCATGAGTGAGGTATACCTAGTGGCGAATCCAACAATTTAACGATATATAAAAATAAAATAATGATAAAAAATAAAAGAAAAAATAACCCCATATATATATATATATTACTATAACAATGCAAAAATTAGAAATATGAACATACATACGTGTTAAAATAAAATTATATTAGTATCCATAAAATTGAGAGAAATAAAATCAAATAACTATCCTAACCGCCCAGTTGTGAAATTGCAAACTGATCTAGGCAAAAGGGAAGGGTGGGAGAGGAGGATAGAGAGAAAATAACTAAGGCTTAAAAATTAGGGTTTAGTTTTAATGTAAGGAGTTATTAGAAAGCAAAGATGTTAAGCAAAAATACTTGCTTTTTGTGAAACTCAAACCCGCAATCTAAGAGTACAGGGTAAGGAGCGTTTACCACTAGGCTAACACACCAATTATGATGTATTATTAGATTTAAGTTTTAATGTATTAAGAAGCAAAAATGTAAATATGCTTGCTTTTTGTGAAACTCGATCCCGCGACCTATGAGTGGGGTAAGGAGTATTGACTGCTAGGCTAACACACGAGTTATGATGTGGGTTTAGTTTTATAATATGGACTTTGGTTTTGATGTATTAGGAAGCAAAAACGTTAAGAAAAAGTACATGCTTTTTACGGAGCTTGAACCAGCGACCTATGATAAGCATGAAACTTTTACTGCTAGGCTAACAGAACAAGTATGATGCGGGTTCGCAGTGTGTGTGTGTGTATATATATATAGCAGTTATTTATACTTTTTGTACTGGCATATATATACTTTTAAAGATTGAACAGTAAAGTTGCGGGGTCCATGTACCTCGGTACCTCCAACGTACGTCCGCCACTGGGTATATCATCATAATTTTGTCTATTAATGTAAGATAATGCTTCATAAGCTGGCGAAAGATCTCTCTCTTTTTTAGTATCGTATCCTGTACCGAATGGTGTTTATTTTACTGTTTGTGTGCAGTGCCAATCACAATTGAAATCCTTGTATGGTGAAGGAATTGCGGGATGCCACATGGAATTCTCCGCTTACAACTTGCTTGCTGTTATCTTGCACTCGTATAATAGGAAAGAATTGTTGTCGCTGATGTCAAGGTGGGAGGATTTATTGAGTTCTCTTCTTTTCATTTATGCTCATATGAGTGTCCTGGCTTTCAGTCCCTTGGTTAAAATCTAGTAATTTCATGCATGGATAATTGTAACTAAATAATCTATCTCTAAATAAATTAAGTTAATTAAAATTTCAACATATTAAACAAAAATGTAAAAAGACTTTTGGACTACTAAATATGTAATTCAGGTGTCTGCTAGTACTAAATGCTCACTCACCCGATTTAGAATATTTTGCCTGCCGTGGTCTAGTGATAAACATATTACCACTACTGAGCCCCTAGGACAATAGGTCCTATGTTCAAATTCTTAATGGGACTTACGGATCCAAAACATAATGGAGTATTTATTACAGGGAAGTAATTAATGCACTATAAAAAAAATTGACTAGCTCTATTTAAGACCTTATAACTGAGATAAGTGTGCTAGGTTTTTCAAAAAAAAAAAAAGCATTCTTATGATTATCCAAATCATGAGAAAAGGTTTTACAATGTTATAAAGGGTTATCTGCTAAAAGAAGAGATGGTTTTCGCAGTTTGTACTTAAAGCAAGGTGATTAGCTGCAAAAAAAACGCTTTCTAAAGAATGAATTCTGGTCATGAACAAGTGTTTGCCTAGAACCCATGTTGTGCATGTTAGACTCCTAAGTTCATAGAAAAGCTTGGCTTCTGATTGTTCATATGTTAGGGGACCAGTTACAACTGTTTGCTTGTTTGGGCATTTAGTCTAGTGGTGTTACATGTTTGATGCAGTTGATGGATTAAGGATCTTGTATACAATAAGCATATACCAAGCAAGGTTTGGTCTAGTGCTAATAATCACCGGGGGACAGAGACGCCTCCCGGATTGAATCCACTAGTAGGCAGAATATTCCCCGCCCCCTCATTATCAATGGAAAAAAAACAATAGGCATATATTTTCATATTAAAATTGGAAAAGGAAAAAGAATAAAAATATGGCAAGAAATGAAATGTCTGGGAGAATACAAAAAAGAGGAGAGCAAGACATATTTGGAGAACCTGGATGATGAAAATCAACAAAAAGCTCTTTTAGAAGAAAATAATGACATGGATATTTATATTTACCAAAGATGCATGGGTTCATAATAATTGCCATTTTTTCAATTTGTCTGGACAAACTGTTAGGGTAGTAACAAAGTACAGAACATTGAGGTCTTTTGAGCTTTGATAAAATACAGGAAAATATGGTATTGTATAAATTTTGCCGGGGGCTTATTTTATTTGCTGTCTAGACTTCCTAAATTATACTCTAGATACAAAATAGAAACTGCTTTTACAGGTGCGTATTACTTTCAAACTAGGTCCGTCCATGATTCTGTCAACAATTTGTATAATCTCTTAGTGGATAAAACGTAGAGATCGCCAGGGTGCCTGCTCTTAATGCTTGTGTATTTGATCCTATACACCTCAGTGTAGACTTATGGTTTGGTTTAGCCATTTTGTCTTTTAATGATTTGTGCACATGGAACCAGTAACATCCGTTATTGTAAAAATGATTTCAACATGATGGAAGTTATCATAGCCGTTAGTTAGAACCACCCATGGCAACTGGCAACCACAGCCCTTTTATGAAACTTTGTTTCAGCAACCCTTTTACAGCACGTTTCTTGCGACTATAATTGCAGCTTTCCTGTTTTGCACTAGGAAGCACATATGCGGATGTGGATATGAGATACGAAGCAACACAGATATTGCTCTCATTTTTGAAAAAACTAAGATAGAACACCTTGGGCATTTTACTTCAAAATTATGTATTTCTTTAGATTTATGTCTAGATAATTGATAAAAAACATGATTTCTCATCAATTTTGTTTAAATGGGTTTGAACAAACATGAGTTTTTTGATCAAATGAGTTTGAATTATTGAATTATAATACTTTTAATTAAGGTTAAGCTGGGCTCATTACTCTTCTCAAAATGTTGGGCACATTGCTTATCTTAGAAGACCTTAGAACAAGCCCAATGTAATGTCCTATATATATATATTAATTATTATTTAGTCAGTCCACCAAAATGGGAGACCTCCTTGGGAAGTTCTCGTGTTGCATCCTTCAGGTTAGAGGTTCTCAAAAATAGCCTCTTATCAGGGTAGCACCCTGAAGGGGGAAGGCTGCATACATCCACCCCCAAGTCCTTGCTTTGGAGGGAGCGCTTGGCGCATTGGGAATGTTGCTTTGCTTTGCTTTGCTTAGTCAATCCACCAAAAACGTGCTGGAAGATTGTTGAAAAGTCAAAAAGAAAAAAGGTTGGATACGTTTTTCAAGTATCGGACACCTATTGGAACATGTTGGTGTCACATATGTGGCAGACACTGATACTCTTGCAAGAAAAGTGTGGCAGTGCTTTATAGGTTGTGCACGCTTTATTTATAGGATTTGAAAGAAACGATCTCACCCCTTTCCCTTCTCGCTTCACACTTTAGCTGTTTAATGCTTAACTGAAGCTGCACTATCATGAGTTTGCAGGTTGTCAGATGAAGCAAAAAGGCATGAATCTGTGAAGCATGCGCTCAAAGTTCGAGCAGCTGTCACTTCCGGGAATTATGTCATGTTCTTCAGGCTATACAAGACTGCTCCTAACTTGAATACTTACCTTATGGGTCGGTATATCTTATAATTTCCACTGCTCATCATCAATAAATGTAGGTTTCGTATGGGAAAGGAAAAGCTGTTTACTTGTTGACATTTGTACTCAAACTTGTGCAGATCTTTGTGTTGAAAAAATGCGATTTGAGGCAGTGAAATCTATGTCGCGTGCATATCGTCCAACGGTCCCTGTTTCATACATTACCCAGGTGTTGGGGTTCAGCCCGTCTCCTGACATCGAAGGAGCTGAAGAGAAGGATGTTGAGAGCATGGAGGAATGTACAGAGTGGTTGAAGGCGCATGGCGCATGTCTTATTACGGATAATAATGGAGAGTTGCAGCTCGACACAAAGGTATGGGATCCTCTTGATGGGTGCGATTTTCGTTGCTACCCATTGTTTCAAAATAATGTTGGGATCACCTACACATACTGAAACCCTAAAACGAAATAGCATTCTCACAGCAGGGGAAGGGAGAAAAGAGTATACACCAAATTTATGTGATTTGACCTAAAATGATGTTCACGGAGGAGAGCACAACAATTTTACTATATCAGAGGAAAATATTACATTAGATGTTTTAACTATAGCATGCACAATCTTGGTACCTCTATATAGCTACACACTAAAACTTAGTACGCCATGGGTCTAAATCGGATTGGGGCCATGTAAATACTAATACAATCAAGCTTCACATATAACCCTAACAAATAAATTTTGCGCTTACTAATGTAGGTTGCCCCAGATATTGCCCCTTCTTTAGTTTGATCAAATTTTATTCTTTGTAAATTTACCAATTTGATATGTTCACTTCTTTTTCTTGTTGACAATGCTGAACCTATGGAATTTGTCCCAGAAGTCAACTCCAGATAATTCTAAACGTTACTAATTTTCCAAGATTGAAGTATCCGCTTGAAAGGATCAATTACTGAGACAAAAACATAATATCTAAACAGATTGATCGAAACTTTCATATTTACTTGACCAAAGTTGAATGGGATGATTCTTGAGATATATTAGAACACTCTTGGAATGTGGTCTTTAGTTTCTAAAAAAGGCTAAAATAAAAAATTTAGAAAACCGTATCAAACAGGCCTTAACTTTTGAGGAATTGTAATAGTCTTATTTACCAAGAAAAGAGTTTGCATGGTCTTATGAAAGTTTGACTGGTTATACCATGGCAAAGAAATCCCAATCTCCCAACCAATCATGTGCATACCAAGCATTCAAGTGAATCAATGAGCGTAAAAAAAAGTGAAACTATAGATTTGGACATTAATATGTAATTTGGTCATTTCAAATTAGACAAAATATAGACAAATTTTGAACAATAGCGGAGTCTAACTTCTGGATATGTATTATATACCTACGACTCTAGATAACATAACAGTATTCAGTAGATTTACTCCTAGGTGTTATCTGTTGTTGCTTTAACGTCTTGATCCACAGGCATCCGCCTCTAGTCTGTACATGCCGGAACCTGAAGATGCTGTGGCTCATGGAGATGCCAACCTTGCTGTTAATGATTTTCTGACACGAACGCCCATATAATATCATTTTTGACACTTGACGTCCATACGATACCCTTCTGTCAAAAGATGCTTTAAATCACGTCCTTTGGCCCCTCAACCATGTAGTTCAAAGATGGAAAAGCCATCACCTCCTCGGGTTCAAGGAACATTTTGCATCGAGCCCAGGCGCTGTCATGGGTTGTAGTCAACACGGAGCTGGAGTTCAGAGATGACAGAGAAGAATGAGCACGGTACGTACGACAATTCCTGAACAAATAATGTGTCTGAGTTGTCTGTGAAACATGATATGGTCATCAGTGTGGTAACCATTAATTCATTATTATGTCAGTCTTGAGCATATAAGTGAATATGAAGTGATTGGGAAGTGAATAAGGGGATTATGTGTTTGATTAGTCATTCTGATGATAAAAAATCTTGTTTTATTTGCTGATATTTGTAGTTTATATAAGTTTATAGAAACTTTGGCGTCTAAGAACGTGTCTGTCTGTGAGTGTCCGCATATACGGAGCAATTCAGGCGCTTAAGGGCTTCTTTATTTAAGCTGTTTTTTTCTTAAAAAAGGTGATTTTTCAGAAAAGGAACACCCGTTTTAGGAACCAAGGGTGTCTTGCCTGGAAAGAAAAACGTTTTGAAATAGAAGTAATTGTTGTTTTTCTGCTTTTAAGCGTACACAGAAAAATAGTGCTTCCCATTTAAGTTAGAAGTAAAAACTAAAAATTTTTCGGACATAAGCACCTCTATTGAAAACACTTTTTATAACAGTGTTTGTGCAAGAACATGTTTCTCAAAAAACAATTTTTCACAGTTTGGCTAAATAGCCCCAAAGAGTTCCGGCAAAGTGTAGTTTGCACGGGGTTAGATGTATGTAATCTTACTGCTACTTTAGTGTCGAAAGTGTTGTGGTGACTTGAGCCCATTGTAGTTGCATCCTTAATTTGAATAAGGGAGTTGATGAATAGGCCTATAATCAAAGCTTGTTTGGCCACGCTGTACAACAACAACAACAAACCCAATGCCTCCAAGGGCTCCTGCAAAAGCAGGGTCTGGGGGGTAGATGTACCCAGCCATCCCCCTTCAGGGGGTTACCCTGAAGAGAGGCTGTTTCCGAGGACCCCCAGCCTGAGAAGTTGGTCCGTAGCATAGAGCATGTGACCTGGCTTGTTTGGCCACGCTGTGAAATTATTATTATTTTTTTGATTTATTTTTTTAAAAATTATGCGAGTGTTGGTAGTTTTGTATTAAAAATAGTTAATTTTGATTATGATCCTTGTTTACAGGATAAGAATTATGTTCTTTATTCTCTTTAAAAGTAGATTATGTTTTTATTTAAAAGTGCTTTTATGTGTGGGTCAAAACTTTCAAAAAACTCAATAAATTATTTTTTGTTAAAAACACATTTTTGCACTAAATTAGCATAGCCAAATTGACATTTAGCCGTGTAAATGCAATTGCTAGGTCTTTCATTATGCACTGAATTATGAGAGAAAGAATTTAATATTTGAGGGCCTGTTTGGTTGTGGGCTGTAGTTTTTGGTTTTTTAGATTTAAAAAAGAGGTTTTGAAAACAATATTTTTGGTTTTGGATTTTATGTTTTCAGTTAAATTAGAAAAAATCGAAAACAAAATATCATAAATAAAATATCATTTCCAAAATGCTGTCTTTAATTTCTAACGAAACTAAAAACTGCAAACTAAAAGCGATACCGAATTACCCACAGTACTTTCAATATTTAATGTTTCCCTTGCGCACGTACACTAGTAATATTAGTTCATACTGGCTTTGATTTTGATTTGATTTGATCCTTGCTTATGAGTTGCACAGTTATCCGTACCTTCAACAATCTATAGCTGTTGCCCTTCCCCCTCCGGGTGGAGGGTTTAATTAAAAACAAATGAATTAGAACTTATATGACGGGAGTAGGTAAGTTACTTCCTTCGTTTTGAAAGAGTTAGAATTGCTTAGTAATTTTTACTTTTTGTGTTCTGTCATCTTCCTGCAACCAAATACTGGGCGGAATCTTTACTTCTCATCAATTTGTACTTATTGTGCTTACTTCTTATCAACCAAACAAGGCCTTAGTGTCTTTTTACCATGCTATTTGGTTTTCCCATAAAACAATACACTTTAGGAAATCATTTCTTTTGTGAAAAGGCTTGTTTCATATTGTTTTCTATTTATAGTTGTTAAGAATCTCAAGTTTTTGAAATGGCTTTCCCTTTGTACATAGGTGCACATAGGTCAACGAGTCACGAAGGATATAATATTTATTAGATATTTTTTTGGTAAGTATATGATGTTTATTACATATCTATAAGAATGCTGGTATATATTGAGAAAGGGATAGAAGGGGCAACCTATTTTGAAAAGAAAGAAAAGAGTATTTATTTCATCAATACTTGTGACGTCATCCTTCTTGTTGTCTTTCGGTTTGCCACGTCCTTTGTAACATTACCAGTTTCATTGGCACGTTATCTTCGTGATCACATATGATGATGTAGTTGATGTTCTTTGTTAAAATATGTTGCCTTTTTTATGTATACGGTAAACCTAATATCCCTGTTGGCTATTTTCTCAAGCATTATGCCTTTAAAGTTATCAATTGGTTTAAAAAGCACAAGGTAATACCGTAACACAATTTGAATGTGAAATTCAAACACAAATATGATTGAATTCTTGAAATCAATTATAACAGAGTTGATACAAATCGGAAGATAACAACTGTTCAGTATAGTTCACACTTTTTTTCCTCATGTTCTGGTGGTTTGAAGGGATTTTTTTAAAAAATTTTTTTTATATCCAATTACGGATGTTGCACAGTATTGTGATTGTATTAGATATTATTGTGATGAAAGAATGATACTGAGAAATTACTAACATAGGTTTGAAGACTCTTATAAGAGATCAGAGAGGTACTAAAAGATTTTGTAAAATTTAGTGATGCTAGCTTTTAGCTCGTTTTCCTTTCTTGCTTTCGTCCCGTCTTCTTATAGTGAAATTAAAATTAGTTAATGACATAGTTTTAAGGGTTTGATTATGATTCAATTTAGACCCAACCTTGGCCAAACCAAAAAATTATGTTGTCAATTTAAAATCAACTTTACTGGAAGAATAAACTGACATATTGTAGGTGGATATAGAGGTTAAATCGATAAAATTTAAAAGTAAAAGGATTAAATTTTTATAGTGTGTAAAGTACATGAATTTTTATTGTAAATAACTAAACAAGTTGCATAAATTAAGAGGAATACGGGAGCACTTTTTCATAGTAGTAAAAAGAAATTCATAAAGTGAATTCGTAACAAATAAGAGATTGTTACTAATGGTAATAAGGTCTTGACACTAAAATAGGAAGTTCTTAAGTCCAGATATGCCCTTTTTTGGTCGGACTTATCTATTGAAAGAGAATAAACGAGAGATCAACATAAAAATTTGATGAAATACAATATTTAATGTCAATTAATTTTATGATAATATTTCACTTAAGTTTGTATGTGAACTTTATAAGCTAACTTTCTAGATTGAGCTCGAACATGATAGAATCTGACAGCATTAATGGAGTTTCTTTGGCTTTATTTGGGGGTTAAGGTTGCGTTTGGTTTAACTTATTTGTTTTTAATAAGATATGTCAATTTAAGATCTGTATCTTTTTATAGTGGAGCGGTTGGTTATAGAGTGCAGAAAGATCTTTTTTACATAATAAAGTGCTTGGATACAAGTTTAAAAAATAAATTTATCTATTATAATTACAGAAATAACTTAATAATATAAATTAATTAATAATAATAGGTATGAGAGAATCATAATAATAGGTGGCCATGGTAGTGGAGAGTGGTGAGCATAGTGACCAACGGGCGTAAAAGGGGCGGTGGTAGGTGGAGGTGGTGATAACAAGTAAAAGTAGTTCATAACGGTGAAGATTTAATATTAATATTGTCTTTTTAAAGCATTAATTTGAAATAAGCTGTGAAAAAGATTTATTTTTGCATATTTTTTTATTTAATTATAAAATAATTTTTTTCATCTTTCTAGTTAAGCGGTGAAAAAGATGTACAAAGATTTTTTCTGTCAACCAAACGCAAGCTTTATAGTCAACTAAATCTTTTTCACAACTTTAAGCTGTTAAAAAGTTTAACCAAACCAGCTTAAAAGGACACATCATGCCAACTAAAATTTTTCTTCTCAATATATTTTTAGTCAAAAATATTTCTTATTTAAAATTTTCTCTTTTGGTTGAAGAAAATATTTCATTCTATAAATTTATATGAGATTTACTTATAACCATTGAAATAATACATATGACGTGAGATTGTAACATAAAATAATTTCCTATTCATCAAGAAAAAGTTAACTTCCCTTTTAAATAGAGGAGGCAATTGGATCATTTGGGTCTGGTTTTGCATTTATAAACTCGAGTTGCGTGAGATCAGGCTTGGGTCACTTTCAGTTTTTACCTATACTTGGGTTGGATTAGGTTAGGGCTAAGTTATTTTAGGTTTGGATTACTTTAATTTTGGGTTGTCTCGGGTTTGGGTCAATCGTGGTTAGGTTGTATGGGTTTCGGGTTATATGATAATTCTACTATTTGGTGCCTTCATGGCATGAACTACTTACAAAAGGTTAAGTTATATTTCAAATAATTTATACTTTTACCATTATATTTATTGTATAACAAATATAGGCGTTCAATAATCTCTTTTGAGGTTTAGTTGTATTCTGACAAGTAATAATTACCGTTATATTTAAAGACTCGTTTGGTGTGCGGAAAGTAGATACAAAAAATCTCAATATACAGGAAGTGCGAATTTTGGCTCTTGTTTGGTATGCGGGAAGTAGGCAGAATGTGGGAAGTGAAAATTGCTAAGTAATTTCCAATCGCTTTAAAACATAGGAAGTAATTTACCTAGCTCCCCTATGTAAGTTCTACTTCCTTAATAACTTTTAATTTTATATGACAATCCTATCTCTTGTAATTCGTCAATATGACAACTTTACTCTTCTAAATGTTAATCCCTATCAACTTTACTCTTCCTTAGTGAAAATTTGGAAGATTGATTATGTGTATAATAGTCATTTAAATTGTACTTTATGGGAATTTATTGTGTCAGCCAAACAAAACATATGGATGACATTCCTAGGAAGTTCTATTTTTCCATATGAGCAACCAAACACTTTTATACCACTTCTTCGGAAGTTGACAAGAGAAGTGAATTCCTAAGAAGTACAACTTACTATAGGAATTTAATTCTTTGGCAACCAAACAAAGCCTTAGGTTAATTTGGGCTTTGGGTCAGCTAGGGTTAGAGTTTCATTTTGGGTTGAGTTGGTTTGGATTAATGGCAGGTGGGATTGGGTTAAGTTGATTAGAGGGTCATTTTCGAGTCAAGCCAAGAATGAGTGGGGTCATTTCAACTTCCTAGTCAATTATCAAAGACAAATTTATAGTTTAGTCAAATCAGTTTACGGGTTTTTCTGGTCTATTTTCAAGTCGGGCTCTACTTTTAATAGAGAGAACCAAAGTCCATATGGGTATGGGTGTAATCGAGTCGAGTTGAGCCGAGTATTTCAGTACTCGACTCGAGCTCGATTAATTACTCGGATACTCGAACTCGTACTCGAACTCGATTTGAGTTGTTAATTTTGCTCAAACTTGAACTCGAACTCGAACTCGATTAACTATTCAAGTACTCAACTCAACTTGAGTACTCGTTTATTGTGCATATGAATGTTCAACAAATTAGTTTCATTATAATATTATTCTATACACTTGAACATTAGTTATACTCAATTTGGATACTCAATTATTGCCCACACTATATTTTAACATATATAACCATAAATTACTGACATATTAATAGCAAATATGCATCAAAACCAAAGTTTAAAAAAATACAAGCAAACCAAATACAAGTTCTTTCACTCTACCACAAATGTAACATGTCATCTTTTATAAGAAATTCAATATTCCTTCTTTCATTCTACTATTAATGTAACAAGCCATCTATTTCAAAAGAAAATAATACACAAGAACTACTTCAAATGAGTCGAGTATTTAATCGAGCATCGAGTCGAGTATTAAACCGAGTATCGAGTCGAGTATTTAATCGAGTATCGAGCCGAGTAGTTGACTACTCGACTCGTACTCGTTTAATAATTGAGTATCTTTTGATACTCGAACTCAAACTCGGTTAATTCAAGTTCGAGTCGAGTTTGTTCGATCTACTCACGAGCTACTCGTGAGCGATTCAAATCGTTTACACCCCTACATACTGGTAGTTAAGGCTATAATTTGCATGAACAAATAAAAGAAATAAAGTAAAAGTTAGGGTTATTTAGGCGAAAGGTCCTTATAGTGTTCCCATTGTGTCAATTTAGACTCTGAACAATTCAAAATGTGTCAATTTAGTCCTTTAATCAAATTTACATTATGTTAATGGCGTAATTTTAAACGGTAAAATAATGTTAGATGCAAGTAACTTATTATAAATTCATCTATTTACTCAATTTAACCCAATTTGTGGCCGATCTATTAAAGATTTTGTTAAAAAACTTAACATAATTTTTTTCTAAGGACCAAATTGATACATTTAGAATTGTACATGGACTAAATTGATACTACTAAAATTATAAGGACTAAATTGACACAATAGATAAAGTATGTGGACCTTTGGCCTAAATAACCCTAAAAGTTGTCTATGAAATTAAAGAGAATGTAAATTTTGTAGTTACGTGAGCCATGAGTGCACCTCCCATGTAGATGACGATGACATAGACAAGATGAAAGCTTAAGCTATTTATGGTAACCAATTGACAATCTCACACTTGCGTGCATGGGCAGTCTTTGGTTTCATATTGTTCTTTTCACACGGAAAATGAGTTATTTGTGTTAGAATTCCTTATATTATATTAGTTGTATCAATTTATTTTCTTAACTTTTAATTTTATATATTTAATATTACTATAATAACAAACGTAGTGTCTCAAAAAGGATTCCGTCAATGTAGAGTTTGGGGAGGTTGAGATATAAGCCGCCTTATCTCTATAGGGGGCTACCTTGTAGAGGATTTTATCTATAATAAATTTAAAATTTATATTTTATCAATTTAGTCCTATTCTAAAATTAAAAGTGATTTCTTGACTTAATTTTTTAATGACCTAGTACTACTCGATATAAGTAACTCAATACAAACTCACATGTTGATCTAATTTTAACCCATCCCCTCCCGACCACTAAAAATTGTTACCAATTCAATGTCGTTTGCACATCAACAGCTAGGAACATCAAGTGCATGGACCTAAATTATTTACTTACTTATAAAAAATAATATTAATTAATGGTTTGTAAGATGACAATTTTTTATACATCAACAATTAAAATTTAAAGAAATTTTTATAACTAAACAGAAAAAATATACAAATATCAGAATTTTTTCGTAACTTATTCAGAAAATGACTCAGATACATAAACATCAACTTGGCTGTTCATCATTTAAAGGTTGGATAGGATAGTCGATGAATAAATGTTGAAATATCGAACCAAAATGAGTAATTACTCTAATCATTTTCTAACAAGTTAAGCAATTGAGTTCACTACCACAGGTCATGAAACAATGATAAAAGCTTCAGGCTAAAAAAAGATGGGTTATGTCTAACGAGGAACATGGTTACATGCTAAACCCCGATCCATGTAGCGACTCACACACTATAGGAGCCAATTATGTTAAGGATTCCTCAGAGAGAGGTTCAAGAAGGGAATCGAACTTCAGACCTTTTGGCCTAAGGCAGTACTGTATGCCTCACTTGCCTTATACCACAGAGGCAAGGTCCTGGTAGGTAAAAAGATGAGTTATTTGCACAACAGGTCCCTATACTTTGTTTATGTGTCAATTTAAGTTCTAATTGTGTCAATTTAGTCTCTCTGTGATTAATATTGTGTCAATTTAGTCCTTTGGTAAAATTAAAGTTAAGTTAATGAAGTCATTTTTAACGACATAATCATGTTAGATGCAAATAGCCAATTACATATCCACCTGTTAACTCAATTAAACGCAACCCACGGCTGAATCATGAAGAATTTCATTAAGAACGTAACATAAATTTTACTGTAAGAACTAAATTGACAACATATTAATTGTAAAAAGACTAAATTGATGCAATTAAATCTATGTGGACTAAATCGATATATTGGAGATACTACAAGGACCTTTAGTGTAAATAAACCAGTAAAGAAATATGGTACTTACTCTTGAATTACACAATATACATAGTATAACTTATTAAATTACATAAAAAAAAACAGTATACTTCTTTGTTTTGTTGTTCCTTTTCTTGTGAAAATAAGGAAAAGCCTTAGGGACTCTCACAAAGGAGGAGTCTTCTTAATGAGTCGAGAGAAATGATATATTTAAGTTCGCTGCAATTAGGAGTGCGAGACCAATTGGAAGATGATTGTGAAGTCGATCCTAGCTTTGGAAACCAATCTACAACCATGTTTATTTCACTATAGACATAGTTAACTTAGCATTGTCACGCCTCCTGATAAAGGAGCTGATTTCGTCCATGACGTAATAGACCTTCCAAAGTTTGTTAAAGTCTTTATTGATGGCCACGATTGATTGCCTCAGGTCTCCTTCAAATATCGATTTTTCTAAAGCCTAATCTTTAAAGCTTTGAGCAAGCCATCTCCTGTTGCTATAGCTTTTGCTGTGATCATAGGAAGATCGATAATGAATTATTTTTGAGGATTATGACCACAACAAAAGCTATTTTGGCACCTTAACTTCTCATGCTGTGCAGGACTCACCTAGTAATGTGGCCTATTTGGTAAGGCAACTCCCATATTAGATCAATTCGGTGCTGGATATCCCTCAAAGGCGGCAATGTAACCGGTAACTCTTTCAGAAATACGTTAGCAAACCTCTCCAATCGGTCTTCAACTTCACTCGGTATCTCCCCATAATCCGCCTTACTCTCCTTCCCGATCAACACGTAGACAACTTTGTTCTCACCAACCTCCTTGGGAACATATCCCTTCCTTGTAAGTTCGGGTTCTCAGCTGCTAGTGCTCGTGGTGCCTCCTTTTTGTCAACAAGATGATTTTTATTCTCTCAAAGAGGAAACTATATATATTCTTCTGCCCATCAGGTATGGCACCTCTATCAAAATGTCATGGACGCCCCAACAACAAGTGGCATGTGTCCATGGTGACTATGTCACACCACACTCCATCCCGATACTTCGAACCAATCGAGAAATTAAACAGACATCAACCACCAGGCGGCACACCCTCCCACCAATGGTATAGGTCATCTGAAAGATGTTATTCTGTAGCCAACCATTTCCCTTTGCTTCCTTAGGCATGAAGCGGACTCGCCTAATCACGAGTAAGTGACCCTTATCACCAGCTAAGGCGTCTTCCTCTACTGGTACGAATTCATCCTGGACCTCCTCATTAATGACTGCACCATCTTCATCATGGAGCCCTTCAATGAATAGCCCCTTGCCGGGCTTGTCACCCTTCTGACACTTAGCAGCAGGATGTCCCGGTTATCCACTCTTGAAACAACGAATCCTTGAGCTACCTGCCAAATCTTGATTACCTAGCTTGCCGGTGTTGGCGACAATCGGTTTAGCCTGAACTGGGTGGGTTCATACCTGATCACGCCCATTGTTTTGGGCGCTCTAAGTTCTCCAGCTTGACATCACCTCTACTGCTTCTCGACGTTCAAAGTTCTCTGATACGCTTCCCAGACCAAAAAGATGTCAAACATGTTTAAACCTGCTGTATGGACTCCTTCAGCCCTCAATATACATGTTCGCCAGTTGTTCTTTTGATTTCGCCAATTTATTCCTGGTGATTAGAGAACAAAATTCCACCATCTACTCCTCCACGGATCAAGAACCCTAATGCAAGCTCTAAAGGTGCTGGTATATTATGTTGGCATGACTGTAGGGAAGGAAGGCGCTCCTCATGTGCTTGTTCATCTTTTCCTACCTCTCGATCTTTGATCTCCCCTGTCGAAGCTGGGAATGCTTCAATTGTTGCCACTAGGCAACAGCTCTACGCCATAATCGGGAAGCAACCAACGGCGCTTGCTTGTGCTTCGGAACCTGTTTGAACTCGAGCACTTCCTCTATCGTGGCTAGTCAATCCCAAAAATTCTTTGGTTGACCTTTACCAACAAACTCTAGGATTTTAACCCAAAGCCCAGACTCCCACCTCTAGTCATCAACATAATTAGTGCCTCTAGTATTCGGCTGAGCCTTCCTCACATGCCACTCTTGAACCTCAGCTTCCGAGAACAGGTTGTGGAAGCTCTAGTCCATATCTTCTTTTCCACCTCCTATCGAATGGTTTTGAGGTTAAGCCACAGGTGCTTGATTGGGATTCACCCCTAATTAAATCAAACACAGCTTGATTCGCTGAAATTTCTCCTCCAAGTCCTTAATTCTCCTATCGTACTGACGTTGAAAATCACGCTTGTATATGTCTCCAATGGCAACGTACCTCTATCGTCCACGGGCCATCTCAAAAATCGTTACGAGCTCCGATACCAACTGATGTAAGGCGAATACAAAAATTAAGGGAAACGTGAAGGTTCAACGGTCTTCCTTTAAATTCCTATTTCTAAAACAAGTAGAAACGAAGGGGAAAATTCTAACTAAATTCTCACAACCTGAAATTAAGAAGAAATGCAAAAAAGTATGAAAAAAAAATCTAAGAAATTGAATTAGCTAAACCCTAGAATTCCTCTTGCTTCAATAGAGGAGTTAACTCAACAAGAGTAAAAGAGTTAAAGATAAAAGATAATATAAAAATAACTCATAATTATCTCCTAATCTAATAACTAAAAATATCCTAATAGACATCAACCTCCTCCAACCGTGCCTTCCTACCTGCCAAGTCTACCCGCCATCCGCCATCTGACTAGGGACTGCATCACTAACACATTAACAAAGATATTATTACCTTGGTAGAAACATACAATCTATTCTAACCTTAATCAATTTTTTTTCCATTTTTAAATTAAATACAAATTACGATGGGTATGGAGCGGGGAGAGGTGCGCAATAAGTACAAAGCAGGGTAGGGTGAAAACTATAACTATACCAGACACATACCCATGTCAAGTATTGTCAAGTATACATAACCAAGCCCTACCTGTCTCCCTCGCACTCATACCAGCCCCAAATGGGGCTAGTACTCATGATTAGCTGGTATTACTTGTCCATTATCCCTAACTGTAACAAAGTAAATTCAGGGTGCCTGTGGTAACAGATGGACACAAAGGATCCAATGGTGTAAGGTTGTCACTAATTTCGTTGAGGTTAACTTTTATAGGTTAAAAGGATAGCAACAAGCCAAATTCATTATCAGAAATTCATTACGGTGTAGAGCTGCTACCTGGTGGCAATAGTTGAAGCATTCCCAGCTTCAACAAGGGACATCGAAGATCGAGAGGTGGGACAAGTTGAAGAAGCACATGAGGAGTGCCTTCCTTTCCTATAGTCACGCCAAGATAATATACCAGCACCTTTAGAGCTTGCATTAGGGTTCTCGACCCACTAAGGAGTTGATGGTGAAATTCTGTTCTCTAATCACCAGGAATGACTTGGCGAAATCAGAGGAACAACTGGCAGACATGTATATCGGCGGCTGAAGGAGTCCATATAGCAGGTTTAAACATGTTTGACATCTTTTCGGTCTGGGAAGCGTATCAGAGAGCTTTGAACTTCGAGAAGTAGTAGAGATGACGCCAAGCTAGAGAACTTGGAGCTCCCAAAACAGTGGGCGTGATCAGGTATGAACCCACCCAATTCAGGCTAAACCGATTTTCGCCAACACCGACAAGCTAGGTAATCAGGATTTGGCGGGTAGCTAAAAGGATTCGTTGTTTCAAGGGTGGAGAATTGGGACATCGTGCTGCTGAGTGTTAGAAGGGTGATAGGGTCGGCAAGGGGCTATTCATTAAAGGGCTCCATGATTAAGATGGCGCAGTCATTGATGAAGAGGTCCAGGATGAATTGGCGACAGTAGAGGAAGGTGCCTTAGCTAGTGACGAGGGTCACTTACTTGTGATTATGCGAGTCCGCTTCATGCCTAAGGAAGCAGAGGGAGACAGTTGGCTACGGAATAACATCTTTCAGACGACCTGTACCATTAGTGGGAGGGTGTGCCGCTTGGTGGTTGATGTCTGGTTAATTTCTCAATTGGGACTAAGTATTAGGATGGAGTGTTGTGTGACGTAATCACCATGGATGCATGCCACCTATTGTTGGGGCGCCCATGGTAGTTTGATAGAAGTGCCATGCCTGATGGGCGAAAGAATATGTATAGTTTTCTCTTTGAGGGAATAAAAATCATCTTGTTGACAAAAAGGAGGAGGCACCACGAGCACTAGTAGCTGAGTAACCGAACCTACAAGGCAGGGCTATGTTCGCCAAGGAGGTTGGCGAGAACAGAGTTGTCTTTGTGTTGATCAGGAAGGAGAGTAAGGCGGACTATGGGAGATACCGAGTGAAGTTGAAGACTTGTTGAAGAGGTTTGCTGATGTATTTCTGAAAGAGTTACTGGTTACATTGCCATCTTTGAGGGACATCCAACAGTAGATTGATCTGATGTTGGGAGTTGCCTTACCAAATAAGCCGCATTACTGGGTGAGTCTTGTAGAGCATGAAAAGTTGAGGCGCCAAGTGCAGGAATTACTCGCCAGAGGCTTTATTCAGGAGAGTTTGAGTCCTTGCATGGATCCCGCTATGTTGAAGCCAAAGAATGACGATAGTTAGCGGATGTGCATAGATAGTAAAGCCATCACTAAGACCATGGTACATTACCTATTTCCTATTTCGAGATTGGATGGCTTACGTGGTTAGCTTTAGAATTCGAAGGTATTCAGCAAGTTGAATATGAAGAGCGGGTATCATCAAATCCGCATCTCGCCAGGTGATGAATCGAAGACCGCCTTCAAGACACTAGAGGGGTTAAATGAGTGGTGTGTCATGCCGTTCGTTTTATCTAATACACCAAGCACATTCATGCAGTTCATGAATCAGGTTCTATATCCATTCATTGGCTGATTTGTTGTCATTACTTTGACGATATTTTAATTTATAGCCAAAACCGAGTTGAGCATTTGGAGCATCTCAAGGATGTATTGGGCACCTTGAGGGAGCATCACTTATTCGCCACTTTGAAGAAGTGCGAATGCATGAGGGACTAGGTGACTTTCCTAGGGTTATTGTGTCCAAGGATGGCTTACCGGCTTACAAAGGAAAGATTGAGGTGATTCAAGATTGGCCATAGCAAAAAACGATACGTGAGGTAAGAAGCTTTCATGGTTTGGCATCTTTTTTATAGGAGGTTTGTGCCAATTCAATCATGGCGCCAATCACGGATTGCATGAAGGGGAGTTCCTTTGCTTGGACTCCAGCAGCAGCTGACGTCTTTGAAGAAGTAAATAAGAGGTTAATCACGGCCCTGTTATTAGCCTTACTAGATTTTCAGAAGATTTTCGAGCTTCACACCGAAGCCTCCAAGATTGGCATTGACACAGTACTTAGTTAGAAGGGGTGTCCTGTTACGTATTTCAGTGAGAAACTTGATGGGAGCAAGTTAAACTATTCAACTTATGACATCGAGCTCTATGATGTGGTGAGAGCGTTGAGGCATTGGAAGTCCTATCTAGCCAATATGTAGTTTGTATTATACTCGAATAACGTTGCGTTGAAGTACATCAAAAGCCAAGAGAAGCTATCTGACTAGCATGCAAAGTGGGTGAGTTACATTTAGCTCTTTCACTTTGCGATCATGCACAAATCACGCGCATTGAACAAGTTTGCTGATGCACTGAGTAGGCATACTCTCATCGTGTCCAATAGCAGAGTTTCCGTTGATTAGTTGGCGGAGCAGTGCAAAGATGATCTCGCCTTCTTGGAGATTTGGCAGGAAGCTTAATCCGATTCAGTGCCCGGATATTTTATACATGACGGGTTTCTCTTCAAGGGAAATCAGCTATGCATGCCATATTTGAGTTTGCATCTCAAGAGAAAATCACAATGAAGGGCATATGGGAAGAAACAAGACAATCAAGCTAATGGGCACCAATTAATTTTGGCCTTCCTTGATAAAAGAGGTGGAGAGATTTGTCAACCATTATCGTATCTGTTAGATATCGAAGGTTGGGGTGTCCAACGCTGGGCTATACATACCGTTTCCGGGTCTGAGTCAACCTTGAGCGGATATTAGTATGGACTTTGTGCTGGGGTTATAGAGGACGTGAGGAGGAATAGATTCAATCTTCGTTGTTGTGGATCGATTATCTAAGATGACGCATCTCATAGGGGCCGCTGACGCTGAACATGTGGCCGAGTTGTATTTCTGGGAAGTGCGCAAGCTTCATGGATTGCCAACTAGCATAGTCTTAGATGGGATGTGCGGTTTGTGAATCACTTTTGGAAGACCTTGTAGAAGATGGCGAATACGTCTCTTGCCTTTAGCATGGTATATCACCCCCAGACAGATGGCCAGAAAGAGGTAACAAATTGCTCTTTGGATAACTTACTTCGTTGCTTTGTTGCTTTTTGGGTAACAACAGCTTGATTAATAGAAGCACGGGTTTTGCATGGTTCAAAGTTGTTTATGGCTTCGTTCCCCGATCTTCAATCGATTTGGCACCAGTTTCCAATCTTACTCGTCCTCATGGCAAGCCGGAAGACTTCTTATCCAACCATCAGGGCACCCATGAGCAGACCCGAGCACGGCTAAGTGAAGTAAGCGCCAAGTATAAGCTGGCGAGTGACAAGCAACGTCGATTAGTTCGGCTTCAGGTAGGAGATCAAGTTTGGGCAATTTTAGCCCAGGAGAAATTTCCGGCATGAGAGTATAACAAGCAGACAACACGCAAGATTGGTCGTTTGAATATTGCCGAGAAGATTAATGACAATGTATACCGCCTTCAGTTACCAAGTGGTATGTGGACTTCTGAGGTCTTCAATGTCAAGCAACTCGTTCTATACTTTGGCGACAACGATACTGCTGACCAAGTGGCGAATTCAAGGGCGAATACTCTCCAACTCGTGGAGGATGATGCATCCCATAGTCAGATGGCGGATGGCGGGTACACTTGGCGGGTGGTCAAGCTTGGTCAGCAAGGTTGATGTTTATTATGATATTTTTAGTTTTTTAATTAGAAGATAATTGTGAGTTATTTTTATACTTATTTTTTATCTTTAAGTCTTTCACTCTTGTTGAATTAGCTCTTCTATTTAAGTAAGAGGAAGTCTAGGATTTAGCTAATTCAATTTCTTAGATTTTTTTCATACTTTATGTATTTCTTCTTAATTTTTGGATTGTGAGAATTTAGTTAGAATTTTCCTCTTTATTTCTACTTATTTTAGCAAAAGAAATTTAAAGGAAGGTCGTTGAACCTTCCTATTTCCCCAAATTTTCGTTTTGACGCTGCATCAGTTAGATGCTTAAACTGAATACAATAAGAGTTCACCTGTGACGTTGCTGAAAGAGATAATCAACTATGTCATGGTTTAGTGTCACAAGTATCCTAATTCTCTCATCATATTGAGACCCATAACAAATTATAGCCTAATAAGTTACCACTTCTCCATTTGAGTTTTAAAATCATATTGGATTATTTATATTATAGGTGAATGTTATTATCAGGATAAAATTATTATTGTCAGAGTAAGATCGTAATTTTTAAGGTAATTTTGTGACTCTTATTGTTTGTAAGTCACATCATTTCTCTGACAATAATAATTTTTACTCTTGCAATAACAATTCCCATTTATATTATAGGTCAATTATTTATGTACTTTGTCCATTATGTCTATCTTGTGGTTGTAACTTTAGTTGTGTTAATTTAGTTTACGTACAATTTACATTGTATCCATCTAGTTCTAGAATAAAATTGACACCATATCGGCAATGGAATATTTAATGGCCAAATCGTGGGTGGGTTGGGTCAACAGTTTGGTTTGTATTTAGTCATTTGCATTTGACATGATTGCATTCCAAAACTTGTCATTATTTGAACTTTAATTTCACTGTAGGGTTACATAGGCACAACTAAAAATAAAATGACCACACCTTTAATGTAAATGACCACACCTTTTCTTTAACTAAAAATGGCTCGTTTGGGCTCGTTTAAGCTCGGACTCGGCTCATTTAGGCTCAAATTTGGCTTCATGGTCACATTTAATCAAAAATACTATATTACAAAAAAGCTCGTTTGGGCTCGTTTAGGCCCGGGAGCTTACGAGCTCGAGCTTCACTGGGCTCGGGCTCGGCTCGATAAGCTGAACGAGCTGGCTCGGCTTGGCTCAAGCTTGAAGTGAGCCGAGCCTTTCAAACTTTTTGACGAGCCGGCTCACGAGGGCTTGCGAGCCGGCTTGACTCATTTACTCCCCTAGGTGTGGGTGTGATGGGTACTGGGGTTACTGGGTGTTTTGTGGCATTCGGGTCATTTGTATGCTTGTTGAGGAGGTGCTTTAGATGCAAGTTGGATCCGTGTTGGTGTGCAATGTTGTTATAGCCCAAAAAGATAAAAATGGGGGGCATCCCACATCCCACATTGGTGGGTAAGCAAGAAAAACACCAATTTATACGCTAGAGGGGTTACTCCACTCAGTGCCAATTGATTTTGTGATGAAACCTCCTTTAGTATGTAACAAACGTGCATGCAACAATGACTCGCCCGGGTGACATTGGTGTTTCTTCGAGCGCTTTCTGATGTGTTTTATGGAGTGTTATTGTTGGACGTGTGCTAGGCGATGGATTGTGATGCTTTAGTCATCATGTATTTGATATTTTCTAAGCTCTTGAGCTTGATAAGCTTTTGGTTTAGAGGACCCGGTAAAATATACTAGGGTCTCACCGCCTTGCTAATTCCTCATAGCCTATTGCATTTTGCGGCTTTTGTTTTCCTTCTTTCACGAAGTTGGTGAATTATGTAAAGTTTGTATGCATTCTAGTTCAAAATACACTTTGTTTGATACTATAAACTATTTTAGATTCAAATACTTACAATGGTACCAAGTCAGAGAAAATAAAAAAAAATGGAGTTATATTTTATATAAATATTATAATATATTTTAAAAGAAGAATAAAAAAGATATATGTGAGAAATAGTTATCGAAATATAGCTTAAAACGTTGAAAATGTTATAAAACTAGGGACATATTATACTCAATAGTATGAGAATAAAAATACCAAAGGGGCACCAATACGCCGTCACTGGATCCTATTAGAACTCCAAAGTTAAATGTGCTTGGGCGGGAGTAGTACCAGAATGGGTGACCTCCTGGGAAGTTCTCACCCTCAGGTTGAGGGCACTAGGAAACAACCTCTCTTCAGGTTAACACCCTGAAGGAGGAAGGCTGCATACATCTGCTCGCAGACCCTGCGTAGGCGGGAGCCCCTGAGGTATTGGGTATGTTTTTTTTTTAGTATGAGAATAAAAATACAAACTCAAATATGATTAGAGAAAAATAACAAATATTGTATTTCAGAATTCAGGAACTAGATAACGTTTTTAGTTCTCTCAAATATATCACTCAATTTTCTTCTCTAATTCTTTCTCACGCTTTTTTTGCATCTCAATTTCAAAATACCGCTAACACTTATATACAGAAAGAAATGTTGCATGAGTCATCTTTTTACTCTGTTAATTGACATGATATATTCTATGTTTCATACATGCAATTTGCCTCCATATATATATAAAGGTCTTTTACATAATTTCTAATTTCCTGAGATGTTTAATAATATTCGATATTGACTATAAAAATTGTGCCCGAAGAATATCCAATATTTACAATACTCGCCCATTCGGATATTCTTTATCTAATATTTACTTGACAAACACTCTTGAAAGAGTATAGTGGCCGAGTTATATACGCTTTTAAACTGCTTCATTAAAATCCTTGCTAAGAAAAATCCAGTGGGACAAATACCATAGCGAAGGGAAAAAGAGTACAGTGTGTATTTAACTCCCCCTCAAGTGAACATATTTATAAGGGGCGTCTCTGAGTTGATACATACCGGTTTTGTGAACTAGTTTCTCAAAAGTTGTTGTTGGCAATGCTTTCCTGAGCAAATTTGCAAGGTTCTCACTTGAGTGAACTTGATTAACATCTATTTCATCCATCTTTTGGAGCTCGTGTGTAAAGAAAAACTTTGGTGAGATATGTTTAATTCTGTCGCCTCTAATGTATCCACCTTTGGTTTGAGTAATACATGCAACATTATCTTCATACAGTATTGACGGACTCCTCCTGATTGTGGGAAGACTGCATTCCTCTTGAACATGTAGAATAAGAGATCTCAACCATAAACATTTCCTACTTGCCTCATGAAGTGCAAGTATTTCAACATGATTTGAAGAAGCTGCTGTCGTTGTTTGTTTTTCAAATCGCCAAGATATAGCAGTATTACCATATGTAAATAAATATCCTATTTTTGAATGACCTTTATGTAGATCAGACAAATATCCAACATTTGCATATCCAACCAATCTTGGATTTGATTATTTCAAATAGAATAATCACATATCAAATTTACCATGGAGATACCGAAATATATGTTTAATCCCATTCCAGTGTCTTCGTGTAGGAGTTGAGCTATATCTTGCTAATAAGTTAACCAAAAAGGCTATATTTGGCCTCATGTAGTCAGCAAGATACATTAATGCACCTATTGCACTTACATATGGTATTTTAGGACCAAGAATTTCTTCATTATCCTCTCGAGGTCGAAAAGAGTCCTTGTTTACATTAAAGGATCGGATGATCAATCAAGGTACTCAATGGATGTGCCTTATCCATATTAAAACATTTTAGCACTTTCTTTATATAAACAGATTGATAGACCAAAATTTCCATAAGATAAATGTTCTATTTGAAGGCCTAGACAATATGTCGTCTTTCCAAGATCCTTCATTTCACATTCTTTATTCAGATATGCAACATCTTGTTTAATCGCTTTCCTATGATGTTTAAATCATCAACATAGACTGCAATTATAGCAAATCTAAATTTGATTTCTTAATAAAAATAAATGGGCTAACGGGATTATTAACATATCCTTCTCTTAGAAGGTATGTACTAAGACAATTGTACCATATTCATACTGATTGCTTTAATCCATACAAAGATCTCTGTAATTTGATTGAACACAACTCTTGAGGTTTTGAACTATATGCATCTGGCATTTATAGTCCTTTAGGGACTTTCATATAGATATCATTATCAAGTGATCCATATAGATAAGCTGTTACAACACCCATAAGACGCATGTGGAGTCTTTTAGAGACTGCCAAGCTTATTGAGAATCTAAATATAATTGCATCTATTACTGGTGAATATGTCTCTTCATAATTAATTCTGGGTTTCCGTGAAAAAACCTTGAGCTACAAGTTGTGCTTTATATCTTACCACTTCATTCTTGTCATTTCTTTTTTGTACAAATACCCACTTATAGCCTATGAGTTTTGTGTTTTCAAACGTCAAGACTGCAAGTCCAAAAACTGCACGTTTTGCAAGTGAATCTAATTCAGCCTGAATTTCTTCTTTCCATTTCGGTCCATCATTTCTTCTTTGATATTTTTGAATGGATTTAGGTACAAGATCCTCACCTTCTATGGTCAAATCAATGGCTGCGGTATATATATATATATATATATATATATATTTTTTTTTTTTTTTTGGTAAGTAAGTGTGAAAATATCATATATGAAAGAATATATATACAAGTCTACGAGGGGCATACCCCAAGCCAAGGCCCAAGGCCTTCATCAAAGAATCAATCTGAAGAGAGAAACTAAAACAACGAATCAAAAGCCAACAAGGCCAAACAAAAAGAACAAAGCCAAAAAGAGAAAACAAAGCTAGCGCTCAATCCCCCACTCCTGCAAGAGCTGTGAGTGACAATGGGCACCGCGAAGCGTGGGAGCAGCAATGAGACGGCTGCGAACCAATCCTGTGATCTCCTCAGTGACAATTACAGAAGGCCTGGACTGGGAACGCTGGATCCTCAGGTTACGCTCGTACCAAAGGATGTAAACCGTCGCTGAAAGACAAAGGCGGGCAAGGATCCGATCAACCCCGCGACCACGGAGCCTGGAAGCAGCCCACTGAACTAGCTCATGCCAAGGAAGCAAAGGCCAGGCGAAAGAGGTGCGGGAAGACACCCTAGACTAGACAGCAGCAGAGAAGCTACACCTGAAGAAGAGATGGCTGTGCGACTCATCATCCGACCCACACAACACACAAGTAGCCCGAACATCCTGCACTCGATGTCTCAGTAGTCTGTCAAACATCCAAAGCCGCTCACAAGAGGCAAGCCAGAGAATGAAGGAATGCCTCGGTATATGCAGCTGGAACCAGAGGAGATGGTGGATGGAGTCCTCCTCCCTCCGACTGCGGATCATCTCCCACGCAGACCTAGTGGAGAAGACCCCAGACAGGTCACCCATCCATCGCATGCTATCAGCTACCCCCGGTCGGGGCCTGAAGACGACAGAATCCCAGATAGGAAGCAGCTTAGCTATATCCTGTGGGAAGCGCCACTGATCGCCCTGAATAATGTCAGAAACATGAGAGCCCAGGCAATGACCAGTGGAGTGAAGTTGGCGGAATGTAAACCGCCCCTCTAAACGTCCGTACGAGAACCAGTAGTCAGACCACAGCGCTGTGTCACGTCCGTCACCAATAATGTGCCGAAAGGCCCCGGCACACAACCACGTAACATCCAGGATGCTCCTTCACGACCATGGAATCGAGCCTCGAGGCCGAATATCCCAGAAAGGCTTCCCCTGGACTCGGTTGGCATGGATCCACCGAGGCCAGAGAGAATCACTATCAGTGAGTAGAACCCAGATATGCTTCATGAGAGAATCCTGGTTCCACTCGCGCGAACGTCAAATCCCAAGTCCACCCTCCTGACGGGGATAACAGAGATGCGACCAGGGGACCTTGGCCCCGCCCGAGCCCAATGAAGTGCCCTTCCATAGGAAGGCAGTAAGAGTCGACTCAATCTTCTGGATCATCAGCTTCGGAAGGATGAGGACAGATGGCCAGAAGATCTGAATAGAAAACAGAACCGATCGGATGAGCTGAAAACGACCGGCATAAGATAAAGAACGAGATGTCCAGAGCTGAATGCGCGCTAGGATGCGATCTAATAAAGGCTTGCAGCCCATGAACTGAAGCCTGGTCATGGTAAGCGGCACCCCCAAATATCTAACCGGGCACTGCCCCAATCTGAACCCCAAGATGTCAAGGATAGACTGCTGAAACTCAGGCTCAACCCCGGTAATGAAGACGGTGCTCTTTGCTGCGTTCAAGGACAGCCCCGAAAGTGAAGCAAATCGATCTAACGCCTCCTGAATAACAGAAACACTACCCTCATCAGCCTTACTGAAAATCATAAGGTCATCTGCAAAGAATAAGTTAGTAAGGTTGGTACTCTGGCAATGAGGATGAAAGCAAAACCTCGGATCAGAAGATGCACGGTGTAGCAAACCCCGTAAGCCCTCCATTGCAATAATAAAAAGGTAGGGTGAGAGAGGGTCACCCTGCCTGATACCCCTGCTCGTGCCAAAGAACCCCTGAAGTTCGCCATTAATGGCGACTGAAAATCTGGCTGTGGAAAGGAACTCCCGCACCCATCGAATCATAACCTTAGGAATACCCATAGACCGCATAGCAGTAAGAATGAACTCCCAGCGCACCGTATCAAACACCTTGCGAAGATCAACCTTTAGAGCACATCGTGGTGATGGCGTCTGAAGGTGATAATCGCGTAGAAGCTCCTGGGCCAACATAATACAGTCAGATATCCTCTGGCCAGGCACAAAAGCGGACTGCGAGTCATGAATGAGGCAAGGAAGAACCCCTTTCAACCTGTTCGCAATGATCTTAGTGATATACTTATAGATCACATTGCAACAGGAGATCGGGCGATAGTCAGCGAAGGTGGAAAGGTTCTCCACCTTCGGAATCAAGCTGATGCGAGTAGTATTCAGTGCACCAAGCATGCGCCCTGACTGAAAGAAAGACCGGACAGCTCGAACAACGTCACGCCCCACCACATCCCAAGCCCTCTTAAAGAAGAGGGAGGTGTAACCATCAGGGCCGGTGCCCTATCATCACCAGTGGAGAACAAAGCATCTCGCACCTTAATATCAGTAACCGGTAGGGTAAGAGGTATAGCCTGATCCTCAGATAGCCGGATCTGGAAGAGCTCCGAAATATCCTCGGCTGTGGTATATGCAAACACTTGATCAATAATTGTATTATTTCGATTCCATTGTGTGCCAGTAATAGCATAGTTTGTCAAGATTTCCCCATTCTTGATATTTTCATTATTTTCACAATTCTCAGGTACTTGATATCCTCGAGCAGCCATTTCGTCCTCTGTATCTTTTTCTTGGATTTTCATTTATATCTTTTCAGGTGATTTCCTCTTCAGAAGTTTTAAGTGAGGAGCCAACTTGTTTAATTTGCTCCCCTTTTTTTTTTGAGTTCTTATCTTTAGAACCAACACATCTACCGCGCTTTTGACATGCAGTAGATGTACTTGCCAATGTCTTAGAAGACAATTCGTTTAGAATATCAATTCGAATAGGAGCATTCATATCACTCTCTTTGTATCAATGAATGCATGTGGTAATTAGATTGCAATATTTTGTAAATAGATAATTTTATGAAACTCCAATTCACATTGATTTGTTTACAGATCAAGATGTGATATTGATTATGCATTCCACACAATTTCTTGCTTTTCTGACTTTAGTTTTCCTCCCCCTAGTTCTGGAAACATTATTTCTTCAAACATACAATCTGCAAACCTTGTTGTAAAAATGTCTCCAGTCAATATTTCAAGATATTTTATAATTGACAGAGATTCAAACCCAACATAATTTCCATGCCTCCATTGTGGACCCATCTTTGTACGCTGTGGTGGAACGATTGGAACATACACAATGCAACCAAAAATTTATAGATGGGATATATTTGGTTCTTGACTAGAAATAAGTTGCAATGGGGAGTATTTATGATAAGCAGTTGGCCTAGTAAGAATTAGTGCTGTAGCATGTAATACAGCATGCCCCATGCAAAACTAGACAGCTTTGTTTTCATGAGCAATGGTCTAGCAATTAGTTGCAGACGTCTGATCAAGGATTCTGCAAGACAATTTTGTGTATGCTGGTGAGTCACAGGGTGTTCAATTGTAATCCCAATTGACGTACAATAGTTGTTAAAAGCTTAGGTTGTAAATTCTCATGTATTATCAAGACAGATCTTTTTTATCATATAATCCTAAAATTGAGCTCGTAATTAGATTATTTATGCAAGGAGTCTCGCAAATGTAACATTGTGTGTAGATAATAGACAGACATGTGACTAACGTGTTGAGGCCTCTATTAATATCATAAAATATCGAAATGGTCTACATGATAGAATAATAAGCCCACATATGTCTCCTTGTACTTTTTTCAAAAATGTAGGAGATTTAATCGCAATTTTAGTTGGGGATGGCTTAGTAGTTATTTTACCTTGAGCACAAGCAGCACGTGAAATTTTATCAAGTAAATAATCTTCTAGCTCTTTAATGACTGTCCATGAGAACTTTCAATAATTTTTCTCATCATTGTTACACCTAGATGGCCTAGACGGTCATGCCATAAGGTAAACATTTTCTAATGAGTTAACTTTTGATTAACAACAGTACTTGATTCAATCGGGTTTATATAAGTATAATATAACCCAGAAGAAAGTGCTGATAATTTTTTCACTATATTCATTCTTCCTGAGGTAAACGATGTAACGTAAAGATATTCTTTATCACCCTTATTTATTGTCTTAATATGATAACCATCATGACCAGGATCTCAAAATCCGATCAAGTTTCTCTGTGATTTACTAGAAAACAGAGCATCGCTTATGCTTAGTTTTGTTCCTCCAGGAAACATAACATGTGCTCTTTCGGAGCATTCAACTAAATTTAGAATACCCGATATAGTATTGACATTCGCTTCAGCTAATCGTAGTTGAGAAAAATATATTTAACTTTTGAGGATAGTGTATGTCGTTGCGCTGTTAGTTAGACATAAATTTCCATCTTTGACCAAATCCATGTTTTTTCAAATATAAAGCACATATGTATCAGTGGAACTTTGTTTATGTTATCCATTAATAAAATTACCAAAGTGTAATGAATAAAGTAATTCAAAGTGAATATAATATAATAATACTTCTGAATTTTACTTTTTAAATATAGTTGATCGGACTAATTTTATTAGAAATAATCGATTAGGATGAAATATCAAAAATATAATATTGCACTAAAATGATATTATTCTATTAAAGTAAAACAAAATTTATTACTTTAGTATAAAAGACATAACTGAAAAACAAAAACCTCAGTCCAGTTTAACATTTTCATCGCTTATCAAATGATTAATTCTTCCACTAGCATCTCAAAGAAATTAGAAATATCAAGATGCGTCACATTAAAATAGGGAATGGTCTTCAGCAAAGTTTGTTTCTCCATGTTTGCCTTTCTTTTTCAATGATGCTTGATAAAAGTTCACCATATGTTCGGCCATACAATAGGTACACGCCCAATGACCATTTATACCACAACGCTAGCAATTTGTTTCCATGTCTTTTGATGAATCTTGTTAATGGGTTTTCTGCCTTTTATATTTCTCTTCATTATTACTGGACATCTTAAACTTAGGTCCATTTTGATTACCATATATGGTTCCAATTGTTATGACCATGGCTATAACCTAGACCACGGTCACGACCAAGTCCACGGCCACGTTTGCGACCACGGCCACGACTATATGTATCATTTTTGTGGGATGTAGCATTCACTTTTCGGAATGGCTTTCACCTAGTTGGCCGTGACTGATGATTTTTCATTAATTGTTCATTGTTTTGTTCAGCAACAAGAAGAAATGAAATTAACTTCGAGTATTTTTTGAAATTTCACTCTCGATATTGCTGCTGTAGGAGCATACTTGAGACATGAAAAGTAGTTTTCTCTAACATATCTTCCCCAGTAATATTTTCCCCACATAATTTCAGTTGGGATGTAATGCTAAATATTGCACAGTTAAATCCTGCAACCGCAGGTGAATCTATTCATAGTGAGCTTTAGGGAGGATCGCATGTTTTTGATGATCAAACCTCTCCTTTACATTTGACCAAAGGGAAAATGGGTCCTTTACAGTAAGATATTCGGCTTTCAATCCTTAATAGATATGATGCCTGAAAAATATCTTTGCTTTGGCGTGATCCTGCAGGGATGCACTATCTCCCCTTTTAATTGTGTTTCCGATAATCATAGCGTCAAGGTGAATCTTAGCATCAAGGATCCATGGTAAATACGTTTTGCCAGTTATATTAATAGCAGTAAATTGAAAGTTAGTAAGATTAGCCATTAGAAATCACAAAGATTAGGGAATGATAACTTACCCCAAGTATATGATAATCCTTAGCTGGCTACAGACTCGTGTTGATAACGTATTATAAGACTGTGAACATATTATACTCAACAGAACTAGATTAAAAATACAAACTCAAATATGATTAGAGAAAAAAAGCAAATATTTTATTTTAGAACCCTAGAACTAGATAACATTTTTAGTTCTCTCAAATATATCACTCAATTTTCTTCTCCAATTCTTTCTCACACTTTTTCTGCATCTCAATTGTTGAAAAAATGATACAAGCTAATTTTAAGTATAATGGAAAAATAATTTTTCAAGACCCATTACTAACCGTTTAGGGTTATTAAAATTGTGACCGTTGGCATTAATTAATAATATGGTTGTTGGGAACTTGTTACGTCCATTATTTTACCGTTGAAATTTATTACGTCTGTTATTTGACTGTTGTGATTCATTACGTCCATTAATGTACTGTTTTCCAACCCCTTGCAATGGTATAAATACCGTGCTCTACCCCCTAAAAATCGATCAGCAAGAACAACATACTGTCTCCTTCTCTCCTGATTCTCGATCTCTTTTCTCTCAAAATTTGGGCAAAGTTCTTAGGCACTTCTACCCGGTGATTAACGAGTGCACATTAAGAGTCGAATCGGTTAATCCTGGAGGACGGCTGCTGGTTATACTGTGTGCACTGGAACAGCGGCGAAATAGTCTTTTAGGACAGTGGTTGTTACCACGGCGCGGAATCTTCAATATTCTAATCAATTTCTCCACTTTTTGGTATTATTTATTTGATTGCTGGGTTCAGGTAATTTTCACTGTTTTTCTGCTGCACTTTTTCGCTAAATTTTTATTGAATTTTTCACTACAATTTTGCTGAAATTTTACTGCAGTTTCTCTGCAATTTTTCCTGCATTTTTCGTAACTAGTTTCGCTATATTTTGTGCTGCGATTGTTACTGCTATTAGTTTTAGATTCTCTATTTTATCATTGGTTTGTAAGATATTTCTAATTACTCTCTCATTTGTTGCTATACTTGGGTATCTTCGTCAACTTTTCTAACCGTCTAAAAGACGATTCATACAATCAATTATACCTTGGCCGAGAATGGCGGAGATGTGACATTATTGTTCGAGCCTCTTGGTGAAATACATACTAAAAATTAGGGAAAAAATGGTTGCCGCAAATAGTAATAGTAGATTCGTGTTTGTGGTTTGCGTTGGCAGATCGAGTTGATCACCTCTAGAAACCATAGAATGATTTAGGGATAGATATGGGCCTTTAATTAAATAATAAAGAGAAAATCATTCTAGGCCCATTAAGAGATTTTGGCCTATTTTAATGTGGTTAAATATTAGACTTCTTTAGGTCTAATTGTAAGGAAAAATATATATGAGGTTTAATTAAAAATAAGACTCATAAAAACTAAAAGGGAGAAATGATAAATAAAGAAAAATAATACCTGTTGGTAATAAAATAGTTTATGATTATGCTTTGAAGTCGATGGTAAAAACATTGTCTTAATTAAGCAAGTATATATTTAATGTGTTTGATATTTATGCCCATGTGATATAGTTGCTAGCATTTATTATGATTTGGACAATATTGCTTAATTTCATGTGGCATGGAAAAATGTCGTATTTGTTTAAGTTGCTTTTGCTATTGAGATGAACTCACATTCATATGATTTAGACCATAAGTTAAAGAAATGTTGGCCTATTGCCTTCAGAATAATAATGATTATTTTGCAAGAGTTCATTGTGTTTAATTTATTATTTAGACTCCTAAAACATAAAAAAGGGGGCAATGTGGATTATGTCGATAGAATTTGTGATTGTACTCTACCCAAACAATGGTATGTGAAAGACCATATCTTGAAAAGTTTAATTCATTACTAAGTGTAATGATAAAAGTACGACATAAGTATTCGAGGTGGCAGTGTGTTTCAGATTGAACATGGTTAATATGCTGAAAATTAAATGGTTGTAACATAAATGAAAAACCATTTTGAGGTACAAGTATATTTTATTAGTCACATTTGTTATGTGGACTATAGTCACATTCTCGTGAACGTTGCCATAAGCTAGTAAAATGTGGGGGTAGTGCTGTTATGCGCAATAACTTAATATATTGTTTGAGAACCAATACAATCATAAATCCACTATATTTGCAAGCTGCTAGTTTGTGTATACTTCATTGCATATGTCATTCATATTTTGGATACTGGTGCCAGGACGGGCAGGCGGCGGAGATTGCAGCGGGTCCTCCACTTTTGTTGCCCGTCCGACACTGAGGTGGGTAGCGTGTTAACATTCATGTTTAGGCCCAAAAGGCCGTGCAATTGTACAAAACGCCATTGAATCTTGGTTATGTGTGTCCTAACCAGTTTTGGTTGAACTAAAATAATATTGTTATCACTTGGGATGTTAAGTAATCGAATATTCTAATTGGGAGGTAATACTGAGTGATGTTAATACTTTTACTCTTATATTAGTATGTGAAGAACTTATACCTTAATGAAAAAAAAAGGTTATGTTCCTAATTTCCAATATCTAGAAATGTGGGGGTGTCTAGCCAAAATAGATTGCCAACCACTTTGATTCTGATAATCATGTTGCTAGTGCTTTCATGATAAAGGAAAATCCTAAAATTCTTAATGGTGCTATGAAAACACAAGTGCATTTTTTTAGAGAGAGTTCATTAATAATGAGTCAGACTCGATTATGAGCGGTTGCAAGTAGATGTCCTTGGAGGTTGACAAAAATCAAATTATTGCATTATGATATTAAGGGAGAAACTTGTGTGGAACAATCCAAAGGGTTTGAAGTTGCTGAACAGAATACAAAGTTTATATGTTTGAAACTCCCTATGTGATCTTATCAAACCCCTAGACAGTAGCGTCACAATTCGACTGTCGTTAGTCAAATATGAATTGTGTATGGTAACGTTTGAATGTGTGAATATTGTAGCACTTCTTGAGTCCATAATTGATGTGAAAGACCTATGTGAGGCAATTGTAATACTTACTATGAAAATCAATAGAATGTCTGAAGGTTTAACTCACGTGTTTTCGATGGCTATGTTTGAAGCAAGGTTGTATGTTGTTCTTTGTTGCTTGAAGTAATGATAAACGTATTGTTTATGGATTGTTTCAAGCTGAATATGCTGCTACATGTTTGGTTTGGGTTGTATGTCGCTGCTGCATGGTGGTTACCTGTTGTAAGATGCTGATTTGACATGTTGTTATGGACTTTTACATGTTGCAGTACCAGAGTAATGCTTGCTGTTTATGATGTGCAACTATTGTATGTTGTGTATATATTGTAGATTATGACATTTAGCTGCTAAATGTTGCTGTCCATACTGATTTTTCAGACTATTTTGCTGAATTTTCAGTTTGTAGTTGGGAAAAACATGATATGTTTGAGTCATATATGGACTTGTCTTTGTAGACTTCTATGCTCTTTCTGTCATTGTTTTATACCTTCTTTTCTAGTTTTTGGGAATAGAGTAAGGTGTAGGTCATATGAGAACCTTGATCAATTATAGGCTTGGTATCTAGTTTGTGTCTTGGTACCCTATTTGGGTTATTGTCATATATTGTATGCCCATGTTTGTCAATTGGATGACATAATATATGACCCTAGTGTTCACTCGATGAGGAGAAAAATGCGGCAACGCATCATAAGCTAAATACGCTAAGGTAATTGATAGCATTGTGGTTTGATGAACAACACAACAATCATCCTATTATTTCATATGTCAATGGTAGATCTAGTCTACATACATTGATCCAAATGATGAATATTGAAGTGATCTAATTAAATTGTTGAAGTACTAGAGAAGTACTATGAATGGGGTTTACGTTGTAGTAGACTCTTCGTTATGTTGGGTGTCTGATCTCAGTGAGAGATATTCTACTAATGAAAATATATTTAGACTCATTAGTGAGCTATATTTTGTGACACCCCTCTGAAACCTACATTGTTTAGTTGTCCTTAAAGACTATGTTAGCAGGTAGAAAAATTAAATGGCTTGGGAAGGAAGTGTGAGACATTCCATTGTGGGGGTTGTAAGAGCACCCGAGAGCCTATGAGACATGTCTAATCATAATCTTTTCTGATTATTGTGTTTGGTCAATGTTTGCTAGTTATAGCTAGTCTTTGAAAGCCTTGCAGAGGCTTGGGTTGCCTTAACTTGAATTGTAAAAGACACCTTATGAATTATGGTCTTCTGTACCTCTTTCTCATGATATTACAAAATTTTGATACAACATTGGTAATACATGGACTACCCTTAATAGTAATAATGCATGTACTCTAAGTACGATGAGAATGGCTATATGCTCTTTTGTGACTTAAACTAGTGATAATGTTTCACAATTGTGATGAGATGTGAAAGTGACAAATTGTAGTATATGTCTTTCGTACCAACTGTGTATATGATATATGTACAATGTGTACTATTTGAGTGCTTGGGGTGGAGATATAATTTTGTTGATATGATATTATCTCCACTATTGTGTTATACTGACTCTTGTTGAAGTTGGCAGGTGATGGAACTAGTTGTTTAACAGCTCGTTACAGATACTTCAATGTGGGGGGTGAGAGCAACTCGTGATTGATGTTGGCAGTGGTCAACTCTCAAGTACCGCTCTATTCCAATACAGTGTTGAAATGCCATTTGTGATGGTTGAGCTTGATGCTTTAACCTAAGCCATAGTCCGTAATGGTTGGTGTGGACACTGCACACTTGATGGGTTTGGCAAGAGGAGATCTATTCGTCTCAAGCTTAAGATCATAAATGATTTACTTGAAAGAAAGTGATATTACTAAATTGTGTAAGCTCTGAAAAGAACCTTGTGGATCCATTGATAAAGACGCTATGTCGAAAAATGATTGTGGAAATATCGAGGGGAACATGACTAAAGTCTGTACATGTATAACCTGTGATGTATCCAACATGGTCTTAACAGGTTCAATGTGAAAAGTCATAGTTTAATTCAAGGAATGCACTGAATTTTATGTTGTCCCTCTCTATGATGTGACAATGTGGAGACGGGTCCATAGCCATAGGTTTGGTGGTGTAAGCAAGGCTTGCACTTGATGGACACTGTTTGTATGTTACCAAGGGGTGAGGCTGAGCTTTAGCTCTTAATGGACCCATATCCATATGTTTGGTGGTGTGCCGTAACACAAGCTTGATGGGATTCACCTATGTAGATGTGGGAGTGTGGCCACTCCCGATGAAGGTTTAAGACTTGCCTTCTAGAGTGCCTATGAATATTCAGGACAAGGGCATGGCCCACAAAACATGCCAAACCGTTGGAGTTGTTGAGACCTGGAGTTTAGTATGTGTCCGAGTTGAAGACTATACAACCCCTTGTGAGGTTCAAGATGAAAGTCACCTTGCAAGATGTTGATCCTAAACTTGGGTTAGACTAGGAGACGATTCAAGTCGCAAGACACCGGCACTGAAAAACTGAATTCCCTTTGCCCAATCTATTCTTCTTTATTCTCTTCTGCTTGTATCCTTTGTGGGGGATTGTTAAAAAAATAATACAAGCTAATTTTAGGTATAATGGAAAATTAATTTTTCAAAACCCGTTACTAACCGTTTAGTGACATTAAAATTGTGACCATTGAAATTAATTAATAATATGGTTGTTGGGAATTTATTACATCCATTATTTTACAGTTGTAATTTATTATGTCCGTTATTTGACCTTCGTAATTCATTATGTCAATTAATGTACCGTTTTCTAACCCTTTGCAATGGTATAAATACCGTGCTTTACCCCCTAAAAATCGATTAGCAAGAACAACATATTAATCCCCGTCTCCTTCTCTCCTCATTCTCGATCTCTTTTCTCTCAAAATTTGGGCAAAGTTCTTAGGCACTCCTACTTGGCGATTAACGAGTGCAAGTTAAGAGCCGAATCGCGTTAATCCTGGAGGACAGCCACATGTTATATGCACCGGAGCAGCGACAAAATCGTCTTTTAGGACAGATGTTCTTACCACTGTAAGATATCTTCAATATTCTAATCAATTTCTCCACTTTTCGGTATTATTTATTTGATTGCTAGGTTCAGGTAATTTTAGCTGTTTTTTTGCTACACTTTTTAGCTGAATTTTTACTAATTCTTCGTTGCAATTTTGTTAAAATTTTACTGCAATTTTTCATGCATTTTCTGTAACGAGTTTTGCTATATTTTGTGCTGCGATTGTTACTGCTATTAGTTTCAGATTCGCTGTGTTATCATTGGTTTGTAAGATGTTTTTAATTACTCTGTCATTTGTTGCTATACTTGAGTATCTTCGTCAATCTTTCTAACATCAATTTCAAAACAGCGCTAACACTTATACACAGAAAGTAATGTTGTATGAGTCATCATTTTTGACTTTGTTAATTAACATGATATATTCCATCTGTCATATATACATTTTGCCCACATATATACATGTGGATATATGTATATATATATATCTGTATATATAAAGGTATTTTACATAATTTTTAATTTTTAAGATATTTAATAATATCCGATATTTGACCATAAAAATTGTACCAAAAAAATATCCAATATTTATAATAGGAAAATTATTTAGATGGCTATTTTCTTAGTTATCCTTTTTTATATTTAGAGTTAATCCCTAATATTAACATAAGATAAGAATGAAAATAGGTAAGATTAAAGGCATAATTTTTTTTAATCAACAAAAAAGGTTAGCTGCGTACAAAGGAGCTACCATTCGTTATCACCAACAGTTAAAAAGGGAGGGAGACCCACCATCAATGACTACAAATCTTTAAGCTACGTCACTTAGAGAATAAATGGACGGCCTCATTAAAGGATCAGGGCGCCCAAACAAAAAGCAATTCCAACCACCAAATATCCCTAATGACCACTTAAAACCCCAACTGAGCAGGGGAGGATGGATTCCTAATAGATGAAATAACATCTAAATCATCCGATTCAATAATAACGAAATCCCATTCGTGAACGCTAGAAACGAGCATTCCAAACTAGTGACAGATCCAGGGACTCAATGATGCGGGGTCCATATTTATATAAAAATAAATAATATGAATTAAAATAAATAATACCTGTATATGTGAGATATATATATATATATATATATATATATATATATAAGAAAAATGAACATACATAAATGTAAAATAATATAAAATTATACAATTGAAATAAATAAAATCAATTAATTAGATTGGATAGGGATATTTATCGAAAAAAATGGATGGGTGATTGATGCGTCTCATATTTACGCATCTTTTAATCACTACTTTTATTATTTTGCACCCATTTAATTATAGTTTTATACTCACTTTGAAAATTTTTATGTTTAACAAGTTTGAAATTAAAGTTTCGAAAATTGTTCAATTTTGATGCAAATAAGACAAATTCGATGCGTAAACAATTAAATCAAGTTAATCAAGATTCGAGACAAGAATTTCTAAGTTTAGCCGCACCGACACCAAGCATGGTCAACTTCATCACCAGATCACCGAGCCCAACAACCCAGCTTGTCCGGACCATCATCTCCATTAACTCAAGCCCACAGTCCGCATCTTCTCCAGCCCAGCCTTGTCCTTGTTCCAGGACCACCGACACCAACCTCGGGCCCAGCTCACCAACCTTCAGGCCCACGTTCTCCAACCCACAACCTCAGCCCATGACCAGCATGCACAGCCCAGCTCGCTTAGGGTTGTTGAATGTCAGTATAAATCGGGGATTGGAGACTCTGTTTTGAGGGCTTAGTTTTTCGTCTCAATTTTTGGGGGTTAGAAACCGCCCCTCGCTGCAACTCTTTCTCTCTCTCCTCTCAATTACTTTTTCTTCTTTTATTTTTTGTTAAAATGGAATGGGAGCGAAATTAGCGTGAAAGATCAACATGAGTTCATACATCTCCTCCTTCACCGGGTCATCTTTGATGGAAAACTAACTTGCCCTCTTAGGTTAGATGAAGTCTTAACCTTTTTATTTTTGTATAAGTTTTAATTTCGGGATAATTTGTTTGTTACATGAATTACTTGATTATGAGAAGTACTATGAAGTATTGTGCTTTAGTTATTCATTCAATTGATATGATTATTAAGTTTGTGACCTTTAATTATTGATATTGATATTTATAAGTTAATTCTTCGTGCTTGTAGCCTTAGGATTAATTAATTAAGCAATAATATTAACTGATTGTTAATTAAAGCTTGTCTTGCCTATGTTTTAGTTAGATAGGATACTAATAATTAACAATGCACTAGGTAGAGCCTATTTTCCTTATGATTTTGTTAGATAGGGTCAATACGTGATACTAACAACATCTCCTTAGCAGATTGAAGCTTGTAGCCTAAACCACTATCCGTGTGACAATCAATAATCACAATTTAAAAGTTAACGCAAAAATAATTGGCTAATGATGGATTCGAAACCCTAGATCCCAATTCAATATACTTTTTTGATTAGAAGTAGATTATTTTAATTTAGTTGTTATTTTTTAGATTAATTAACACAAAAATCGCTCAATTCTATTCAAATCAATTTAGATCATAGATAAATTCACGCACTCTTAGTCCCTGTGGTTCGACACATTCTTGTTCTAGACTTCAATTTAGATGTGTTTAGCAAATAGGGATTTATATTAAATTTTGATAGATGTAGAAAAACACATCAAGATTTTGGTGCCGTTGCCAAGGACTAGGCAACATTCGTGATTTTAATTTTGTGATTTTCTTTGATTCTTAACTTAGAATTTTTTATTATTATTGTTATTGTCTCTTTCTTTAAAAAATAAAAAATAAAAAAAAAATATTTCTTTTACTTTTCTTAAAAAAAGTTATTTATTTATTTATTTTTTCTTTAAGCATTATGTATCTTGTGATTTTTGTGCATAGGTAGATTTTAGGATATCTTATTAGTCCTTTTTTTTCCTTTTAAGTGTTTGTTTTTTTTGTTTCACTAGTTTTATTTTTAGTTTAGTTACTTCTTGTGGTTGTTTACTCATGCATGGTCGTTGCTCTTTATCTCTTGACCTTACGATATCGACCCTGAAATTGAAAGTACCTTAAGAGACTTTAGAGTCCAACACTGAGCACAAACCGTAATGGCTAATGAACAACAACCATGTCCACTTATGGAGTATTTTACTCCCACCACATACACCTCACCTTCATGCATTAGGTTGCCACCTGCAGCCCATCAGTTCGAGCTCAAGTCACATACCATATAGATGCTTCCTTCATTCTGTGGCTAAGGTAATGAGAACCCGTACACACACTTGGATAGTTTCCTAGAGTTTTGCTCAACTTTCAGGATTTCTAATGTTAGTGATGATGCCATCCTACTTCGCCTTTTTCCTTTCTCTTTGAAGGATAAGGCTAAGTATTGGTTAGGCACCTGACCTAGTGGAACGATTAGTACTTGGACTCAAATGCAACAAGAATTTCTTAAGAAATTCTATCCCATTAGTAAGATTAACACTGCTAGGAGAGCCATTAACACCTTTGCCCAACTTCTGAGTGAAGAGTTTCGTGAGAGTTGGGATAGGTTTAGAGAACTACTGAGAGCTTGTCCACATCGTGCTATCCCCAAATGGCAACTGGTCCAAAACTTTTATTATGGGTTGAATGAAAAGGGTCAACAAACTGTTGATGCCTCTTGTGGTGGTCAGTTCTTTAGGAAGAATGAGGATGAGGCGTGGGCACTATTTGAACATTTGAATGAGAACTCAAAACAGAATGCTGCACATGCACGTTTAAATGCTGCTTGGTTAAATAGAGGAGGAGTACAAGAAATTGCTCACACCTCTATCTTAGATAAGAAAGTAGACTCTCTTACCTCTTCTATGGAGCAACTTACTTCCTTATTTAAGATGACATTGACTCCCCTTACTATACCTAATGCGTCTAATGTTAAAAACATGCATAGTGCTTCTAACTACTCTATACCTTCTAATTTTAATTCTAATTCGAATTTTGAAGAGAAGGTCTTAAGTGTGCTGAAAGGTTTAGAAGTTAATTCCCAACTCCTCCACTTTCATACACAATTGATCTCAAAGCTAGAAACCCAAATAGGTCAACTAGCTAACACTTTGAGTAGGAGAGATGAGGGAAGACTCTCTAGCCAAACTGTAGAGAACCCTAGGAATGGTGTGAGGTAAGACAACTATCCTCCCCATTAAGAACAAGCAAATTCCATTACAATGTTAAGAAGTGGGAATGAGGTTGACAATGGGGTGAGTGCTAAGAGTGAAGTACCCATAAGTGGTGAAGGAGAAGAAAAGAGCGAGGAAAGAGAGAAGGAGACCGATAAGGTCACGCACCCTTCTCCCATTCTTAAGACCTATGATCTTCCTTCCTCATATGAACCTAGAGTACCCTTCTCCTAGACTTTAGTTGCACCACATTCAAATGGGAAGGACAAGAAGTGGGAAGACATTTTGGAAACGTTTAGGGAAGTAAAGATTAACATTCCCCTTCTTGATGCGATCAAACAGATCCCGGCCAATGCAAAGTTCATTAAGGACTTACTGAACCAAAAGAGACAATTTAGAGCACATCTACCTAAGAAAGTGTTTTTAGCCAAGCAAGCGAGCTTCAATCTGAAGTGTGACACTCCAATTAAGTACAAAGACCATGGTGTCCCCACCATTTCTTGTTCACTTGGAGACTACCCGATTGATAAAGTTTTATCGGACTTAGGAGCGAGTGTCAACATTATTCCTCACCCGGTTTATGAGAAGTTAGGCCTGGGAGAGTTGCAACCCACCATGGTGACCTTACAGTTAGAAGACAGATCAACTAGGATCCTTCATGGTGAGCTGATTGACGTGTTAGTGAGAGCAGACAGAGCCTTGTTTCCTGCTGATTTCCACGTGCTTGATATGGAACCTTCTAGTCATTCGAAAAACTATATCCCAGTAATTCTAGGTCGGCCTTTAATAGCGATGGCCAATGCTACCACTAACTGTAGATCTGGGGTAATGGACGTTAGTTTTGCAAACATGACTATTAGATTGAACATTTTTAAGGCTTCGTTGTCACCCAGTAGTGAGGATGAGTTAGAGTGTTTCTAGGTGGATGTTATTGATGATCTAGTTGACTAAACACTCCCTTCTATCCTAGTTAGTGATTCCCTTGAGCGAGCGCTAGTATACGATTGGTCTGATGATTTTGAGATTGAAAATGACGTTAGAGAGATGAATGATTTTCTTGAGTTGTGTGCTCCCTTAGAGACTTGTCATTGGTTGTCAAAAGTAGAAGCCTTACCTACGCTTTCGGATTCCCCCTGCCTTTCCTTCCATAGTTTCACCACCCAAACTTGAACTTAAGTCGTTGCCATCTACTCTTAAGTATGCTTTCTTAGGACCCAACGAGACTTTACTTGTGATTATCTCGTTTTAGTTGTCTAGGGAGCCAGAGGATGCATTGATGATAGTGCTTAGTTATCATAAGAGTACCATTGGGTGGTCTATGGCTGATTTGAAGGGCATAGACCCTTCCATTTACATGCATAGAATTTTTCTTGATGAGAATGCTAGACCCACTAGAGAGATGCAAAGAAGGTTGAACCCTAACATGAAAGAAGTGGTAAAGAAAGAGATTGTGAAATTCCTTGATGTGGGTATCATTTACCCAATTTCTGATAGTAGGTGGGTTAACCCTATTCAGGTAGTCCCAAAGAAGTCAGGGGTTGCTGCGATTAGGGGTAGTGATGGAGAGTTGGTTCCTACTAGAGAGACTACGGGCTGGAGAGTTTGTATTGACTATAGGAAGCTTAACTTTGCCATTAGAAAGGACCATTTTCCTCTACCATTCATTGACCAGATTTTAAAGAGGTTAGCTGGTGAGAGCTTTTACTATTTTCTTGATAGATATTCAGGATATAACCAGGTAGTAGTCTACCCAGAGGATCAAGAGAAGATGACATTTACGTGCCCCTTTGGCACATTTGCCATATCGTAGGATGCCATTTGGTTTATGTAATGCACCGGCTACATTTCAGAGATGCATGATTTCTATCTTTTCTGACATGGTAGACAGATTTCTTGATGTTTTCATGGACGATTTCTATATTTTTGGACCTTCGTTTGATGAATGTTTGCAGAATTTGAGGCTTGTGCTAAAAAGATGTGAAGAGACCAATCTTGTTTTGAGTTGGGAGAAGAGTCACTTTATGGTTCAAGAGGGAATTGTATTGGGTCACAGGGTGTCCAAGAAGGGTATTGAGATTGATAAGCCTTAGGTGGATCTGATTGCTAATTCACCCCCTCCCTCAAATGTGATGCAAATTAGGTCCTTTATAGGTCATGCAGGTTTCTATAGGAGATTTATTAAGGACTTTGGGAAGTTAGTTGGACCATTGACTAGCTTGCTAGTTAAGGACGTATCTTCTGAGTTCAATGAGACTTGCTTAGAAGCTTTCCAAAAGCTTAGATCATTACTTGTTTAGGCCCCTATTATGCAGCCACCTAATTACTTTCTCCCTTTTGAAATTATGTGTGATGCTTCGGATTTTGCTATAGGTGCCGTCCTAGGTCAAAGAATGAACAAAGTGCTTCATGTCATTTACTATTCTAGTAAAACTCTTAATGATGCCCAACGCCATTACACCACCATCGAAAAGGATTGCTAGCTGTTGTTTTGCTCTTGACAAGTTTCGTTCATATCTTTTGAGATCAAAAGTCATTATCTATTCTGACCATGCTGCACTGAAATATTTGCTCTCAAAGAAAGAAACGAAACCTAGGCTCATTAGATGGATTCTTCTACTTCAAGAGTTTGACATTGACATAAGAGATAAGAAATGTGAAGAGAATGTGGTAGCTGACCATCTCTATAGGATTTTCCTTGAGCATCATGATCAATCTGTTTCATTGCATGACTCTTTTCCTGATGAGCAGCTTTTTGTTGTCTCCCATCCACGTGGCCCTTGGTTTGGGGATATTGTTAACTTTCTCGCCTTAGGTACGATTCCATCTACTTGGTCCAAGCAAGAAAAAGATAGGTTTTATTCTCAGGTAAAGCACTTTTATTTGGATGAACCTAACTTGTTTAAACATTATGCTGATCAGGTAATTTGTAGGTGTGTTCCAGAGTATGAGTATCATAGCAATTTATCCATTTGTCACTCATATGCATGTGGAGGGCATTTTGGAGGGCGTAGGACTACTGCAAAAGTCTTACAATGTGGTTTTTATTGGCCTATGTTGTTTAAGGATGCTCATGAGTTTTGTCTTGCGTGTAAGCGTTGGCAACGCACAGGCGCACTGACAGGTCGAGACATAATGCCTTTGAATCCAATTTTGATTGTGGAAATATTTGATGTATGGAGTATTGACTTTATAGGACCATTTACCCTGTCCTTTGGGTTTGTTTACATACTCGTAGGGGTTGACTATGGGGCTAAGTGGATTGAGGCTATACCTACTAGGACCAATGACCATAAGGTGGTCATGCAATTCATCAGAGACCACATCTTTAACCGTTTTGGTACCCCTAGAGCACTCATTAATGATGATGGTAGTCACTTTATTCACAGGTCATTTGAGGCACTTCTTAGGAAGTACTCGGTGCATCATAAGATTGCTACCCCATATCACCCCCAAATTAGTGGTCAAGTAGAGCTTTCAAATCATGAGATTAAGTCTATACTTGAGAAAGCGGTTCATCCTGATAGGAAAGATTGGTCACTTAGTTTGAATGATGCTCTTTGGGCATACCACATCGTCTATAAGACCCCACTTGGCATGTCACCCTATTGGTTGGTCTTTGGTAAGGCGTGTCATTTACCTATTGAGTTAGAACTCCTTGCTTATTGTTAGAACACCATGCTTATTGGGCCATTAGGCATTTGAATTTTGACTTAGACCAAGCTGGTTCTAATAGGAAGCTTCAATTGAGTGAACTTGAGGAATTGAGAAATGAAGCTTATGAGAGCTCAAAGATTTATAAAGCTAAATCTAAGGCTTTTCATGACAAATATATTTTGAGGAAAATATTTGTTCCTAATCAAAAGGTTTGGCTTTTTAATTCTAAATTGCGTCTCTTTCCTGGTAAGTTGAGGCCTAGGTGGGATGGTCCATTTGTAGTTAAGCAGGTGTACCCCTTGGGTGCCGTTGAGATATACCACCAAAAAGATGGTTGTGCGTTCACTGTGAATGGTCAAAGGCTTAAACTTGTAGTTGAGTTGGATGGCATTGTTAATCAACAACTTATTGAAATTGTCTCTTTTGTTGACACATGACTGATACTTGATCTCTGCTAGACTCATTGCGCCTTGCTGAAGGTGTAAAACTTAGCGCTCCTAGGAGGCAGCCTAGGTTTTGTTAATTCTTGTTTTTAGTTTAGTTTTTAAACTAATTAGTTTCTTGGAGACTTGTTTTCTCTCTTTTTAGATTCTTGTCTTATGTTGAAGGATTCATATATCAATGTTCATGTCGCATTGTCAGGTTGTATCGCTCCATCTCACCTCTTTCTTGTGCTTTAATGCTTTATGTTGTCGCATTGAGGACAATGTATGATTTAGGTGTGGGGGTGACGCTCATTTGTATGTGCATTTTGAGCGTACATTATAACATTTTAGCCAAGTTTTTCTTTGATTGATGTGTATGTTATGATGATTGTGGGATTAATTGTCTATTTCCTTCTCTCAATTCCATGATATTAAATGATTTTACTCTGTACTTGTTAGTGAGTATTGTTGATCATTATTGATATTAATGGGTTTTACTCATGCCGCTCACATATTCGCTGTGCATAGGACTTTCCTGCTGTGGGAAATATGAAAAATTTGAGTAAACAATTCTATATGTCTTAAGTTTTGCAGGCTTGCCCTATTGGCTTATCCTCATCCTTGTCTCTTGATGTTATGCAAAGTACTTGTTGATCAATGTCGATTGTAATATTGAGGTACTTATGATGTGAAAGTCCATAAATTGGACAGAAAAGGAAGAGGAAACAAAAGGAAAAAAAAAAAATGAAAAAAAATGGAAAAAGAGAAAGGAAAAAGGTTCCTCCAAAAAAAGAAAAAAGCAATAGAAAAAGAAGAAAGTAAAAATTAATGTGCATTCATGATAAAGTTCTTCTTTTGTGCTGTATTGAGGTCAAATATTGTAAAGTGGTCATTCATATGTCACTTAGAATTCTTAATGTATGGGCATGTATTTAGATGATTCAATAGTATAGGTGTACAAAACCTTGGTATATTTGATTAGATGCGAGAATTTGAGAAGATTCCATGGCATGCTTAAATTGTTTGAGTAGTTTCTATTAGTTGATACATGGTTAATAAAATTCTATGAAAAGTTTTAAAGTTTAATCATCTGAATTCATGGAATTAGAGAATGCTCTAGATGACTTAATCATGTCTAGAATTGTAATGTATGTGTTAATCTCGGAAAATTTGGTGAAGGTTGGGGTAGTTGGTCACTTGAGACATTGTGTTTATCCTATGCTTTACACCAGGACTAGCAAAGGTTAGGTGCGGGAGTGTTAATGCGTCTCATATTTACGCATCCTTTAATCGCTATTTTAATTATTTTGCACCCGTTTAATTAGAGTTTTATACTCATTTGGGCAATTTTTATGTATAACAAGTTTCAAATTAAAGTTTCGAAAATTGTCAAATTTTGGTGCAAATAAGACAAATTTGAGGCGTAAACAATTAAATCAAGTTAATCGAGATTCGAGCAAGAACGTCTAAGCTCAGCCTGCAGTAGCATGAAGCACCATCAACATCATCACCAAATCATCGAGCCCAACAGCCCAGCTAGTCCAGCCCATCATCTCCATCAACTTAAGCCCACAGCCCGTGTCATCTCTAGCCCAGCCTCGTCCCTATTCCAAGATCACTGACACCCACCTCAGGCCCAGCTCACCGACCTTCAGGCCCACATTCTCTAACCCACAACCTCAGCCCATGACCAGCATGCATAGCCCAGCTCACTTAGGGTTGTTTAATACAACCACAACAACAACAACAACAATCCCAGTGTCTCAAGAGCTCCCGCTTGTACAGTGTCTGGGAGGAGTAGAATGTACGCAACCTTACCCTATCAGGGTGAGACCCTGACGAGAGACTGTTCCGAGGACCCCGCTTAGGGTTGTTGAATGTCAGTCTAAAGTGGGGATTGGAGACTCTATTTTGAGGGCTTAATTTTTTGTCTCTATTTTTGGGGGTCTGAAACCGCCCCTCTCTGCAACTCTTTCTCTCTTTCCTCTCAATTACTTTTTCTTTTTTTTTTTCCCCTAAATTGGAACGGGAGCGAAATTAGTGTGAAGAACAACATGAGTTCATACATCTCCTCTTTCACCGGGTCATCCTTGATGGAGAGCTAAACTTGCTCTCTTGGGTTAGATGAAGTCTTAGCCTTTTTATTTTTGTATTACTTTTAATTTCGGGATAATTTATTTATTACATGAATTGCTTGATTGTGAGAAATACTATGACGTATTGTGCCTTAATTGTTCATTCGACTAATATGATTATTGAGTTTGTAATCTTTAATTGTTGATATTGATATTTATAAATTAATTCTTTGTGCTTGTAGCCTTAGGATTAATTGATCAAACAATAATATTAATTGAATTGTTAATTAAAGCCTATCATCCCTAGTTAGATAGGGCCAATATGTAATAATTAACAATACGTTAGGTAGAGCCTATTTTCCTTATGCTTTAGTTAGATATGGTCAATGCGCGATACTGACAACATCTCCTTAATAGGTTGAAGCTTGTAGCTTAAACCACTACCCCTGTGACAATCAGTAATCCCAATTTAAATGTTAACGCAAAAATAATTGGATAATGATGGATTTGAAACCCTAGATCCCAATTTAATATACTCTTCTGATTAAAAGTAGATTATTTTAGTTTAATTGTCGCTTTCTAGATTAATTAAAATAAAAATCTCTCAATTCTATTCAAATCAATTTAGATCATAGATAAATTCATGTACTCGTAGTACCTGTGATTCGACACCCTCTCATCCTAGACTTCAATTTAGATGTGCTTAGCGAATAGGGTTTTATATTAAGTTTTGATAGACGTAGAAAAACGCATCAGTGATATGAAATTACAAATATTATGGGCGGAAGACAACAGCAGGACAGGAGAAAAATGAGAAAAGTAAGAAAGATTTAAAAAAAATAGTGTTTAATTTTAATCTAAGTTAATAAGAAACAAAAATGTTAAAATTTTACTTTTTAATTTTGACAAAAAAAAGAGCCAAAAATGAAGACAACGAATGGCTTACCCGCAACTCGAACCCGCGACCTCTGAGAAACAACAATTAATCTAAAAATAACCTAACTACATGTCAATATATCAAAAAATAACCCAACTTTATTTTTCGACCAAAAAATAACCCAATTCTAACTTTTTTACAAAAAAATAACCCAGCTCTAACTTTTGTGCGAAAAAATAATCAAACTCTAAAATTAATTTAAAAAAATGCTAAATTGATGGCTAAGCATGGCGTGTGCCATAACGCTCCAACAACATATTTTCTTCTATGTATTTTTGGTTTGACGTGATTCCTTTTCTCACCTAATCAAATGAAAAATATGTTCTTTCCGATAATTGAGTACAACCCCACAAAAAGGCAACATCCCGGGATAAAGAACAAGCAAAACAACTGAGGATACAACCAAAGAATTACGATTGCAAATGAGTCGAGCCGAGTCGAACTGTTAACTAAATGAGACCAGCTTGGTATCGATATCATTTATCTAACCAAGACTCATATATGTGCTTGGCTCAGCTCATTTACTAAACGAGATCACCTACAGAGAACAAGCCAAACCAAAAATACATAGAAGAAAAATATGCCGTCAGAGCATCACAATCTAGTACTTTTTAAATCAAATTTTTAGAGTTAGATTATTTTTAGATTACTTTTAGAGTTTAGTTCTTTTTTGGTAGAAAAGTTAGAGTTGAATTATTTTTTGGTAAAAAAGTTAGAGTTGGGTTACTTTTTGGTTAGAAAATAGAGTTGGGTTATTTTTTGGTATATTGACATATAGTTGTGTTACTTTTAGATTAATTGTTGCCTAAGAAAAGAGGAAAGAAAGAAGACTACCAGTACCATCACGCTAACATGCCCAGCATGTCACGGGTTCACACATATATATATGTAAAATTATTTGGTACCCACATATATTTATTCTAAAGGTTGGGTAAAGCTGCAGTGTCCATGCACTCCGCTTTGTCCAACATGCATCCGGCACTGTCCCAAACTGCAAGGACGGGGAGCAACACCAACCATCCTCAATCACATTGTCAGAGAACGCCAATTGAAGATCTTCCATCCCGAATCAACCATGTAGCATCCCTGTCCTGCTTGAGGATTGGATGAGGTGGAAGGACCCACCTAGTCTTTCTCAGGGATGACATTTAGCAAGTGGACTGAGAGGACACCAAAACAAAGTCCTAAATCTCTTCCACAACTTTGAGGGCCACCCAACCGAGTTCTCCTGTTTACCTATGACAACGCAAGAACATCTATGCTTTAGATACACCGAAAAGGAGAGTTTTATCTAGTAATTGAGTCCACATAATAAGGAAAACTAAAACACAATAAGTTCCACTAATGCAAAAAACTCAGTAGTCCGAACATAAAAGAAAAATATGCTCAATAGATTTTTCCGCATCTCTAAATGAGGATAGGAGGGCGTAGATTAAGCACCTTTTAGAAAGGTTTTCCCCCCACAGCAATAACATTATGACAAGATCTCCAAAAAAAAAAAAAAAAAAAAAAACTTTGATGTTGAGAAGACACTACAATGAGTTATATGGACCAATGGTAGAGGCCAAAGGATGAATGCTTAGAGGGTCTCTAGGCTTAACACACCAACATGCATAAGCCTGCTTAACCTTATAAACTCATCTTTCAAGGGGCTCCAAATAAAAACATCCTCAATGATGGAGCCCCTAATTGGAGAATTATTATTTTTTGATATGGTTTTAGGGTTAAAGCAATGCTTGAGGCATGCTGAAGCCCATTTCCTAACAAGTTTGCTTATCAAGTCCAACATCTTATTAGGCTCAGTATCCTTGGCATCTGAAATAAGAACATGAGGAGTTGGAAGTCCTGGAATCGAATAAGCATCCCAGATTTTGATTGGCTCTTCGTCACTATGGCCTGCTATAAGTCATTCACAATGAAGCCGTTATCCATTGAAATGATTCTCCAACACGAAGAAGGGTTATACCCTAAGGAAGCCTTGAGGAAATGAGAGTTTAGGAAGTGAATATCCTTAACAAATTTCACCAACACAACTCGGCATTGTTAACCAACCTCCAAGCTTGTTTCCACAGCAAGGTTAAACTCATACTATCAAAATCTCTAAGCCTAGTCCACAAGCCCTCTTTAGGCTCGGAAGCTTCTTCTAGGAAGATTAATGCACGACTCATTTGTTAGTAGCCTCACCTTCCCCAAAAATTAACAATAAGACTATTATTTCATAGACAAAAGTGTTTAGGAATTTCAAAATGATGCATAATGTAAACTAGGATGGCTGAAAGAATTGACTTGACTAGCTGTCCTTGCTCACACGTGAGAGTAAATTATTGAACCAAGATCTTAATTTATTTAGACTCGACCCAAAACAGAAGCTAAGGCATCTTTTTTGGAATTTCCTGAAACCAACAATTTAAGAAAAATTATATTTTAGTATCCCTTTTTTTTTTTTTTTTTTGATAATTGGACTTTCATTAATCACAAAAATGTACATATATGTAATTACATAGGATCAACCAACAAAAACAAAAGTTATCCACCTTGAGCAAAATGTGGATAAAAAAGCCCATCAAAGTGTAAGGATCATACAAAACACGTCAATTCACAAGGATCAATCGTCTACTATCTTTGCCAAGTAATCAAGGGGGAGCTTCTTAGAACTGCGTTCTTGGCCAGGGAATCAGCTAACTGATTTGCTTCCCTCTTCTGATGTACGATGGAGACCCATGCGAATTCTTTTCTAAGTAACTGGATTCTGTTAATCACAAAATTCCTCGTCCAAGGAAAGGAGTCAAGGTTATTTGCCCAAGAAACTGCATTCTTTGAGTCAGATTCAATTATATTTTAGTATCCTAAAGTTTGGTAAATTATTTATTAGTTCACAAACCTTTTGTTTGAGTTCTTTACTCTCTAGGTAACGACGTGATGATTTTTTAGTCGAACTATTAGTGATTTGTCAACTTGAATTTATTTAAAAGGCGGAGTTATATGACAGGAGGTTGATGTCATACATCTGGCATATGATGTAATAAATGGCAACAATAACATCATTCATGGAAAAGGTGATGTCATACCCTACACTTTGGCTAAAAATTATTTCACCATGACAGGAGGACTAGAAAAATTCAAACTCAAAGTTTAAGTACTAAAAAGCTAATTTACTAGACCTTAGATGCTAAAGTGTAATTAAGCAAGCTACTTTTTTATAGGACAGTTTATTTTAAAGATCCTTGTACTTTTCGTACTGTGTCAATTTAATTTGTGTATAATTTATACTGTGTCAATTTTGTTTTATATTGAAATTAAAGCAAAGTTATCGACGAATTTTAATGGCTTGGTCATGTTAGATGTAAATTGAATCAATACAAACCCATATATTGACCAAATTTAAACCCACCCAGGACGAAATTCCCCAGCCAATTCAATGCAAACTTATAAATTGGCACAATATAAATTGCATATGAACTAAATTACTGTAATTTGTAAATATAAGGATTAGATTGACACATTAAACGACAACATGGATTTATCGCATAAGTAGCCCTTTTCCATATAATGATTGCAATGTCCAAATAATGGGAATCCTTTTCTCGCTCTTTATTTTCATTTTATGTGTAAGTATTATTGGGGGTGTATATCAGTAGAATTAAGCCATAGCTCGTTAGGCTCTTGGCTCATCTTAGGCTTGGGTTATGTGAAGGTTGATCAATTGTATTGATTGATGATGAAAGTGATTATATAGAGGCCTTTACATAGACAAGAGTAAGAAGGAAAACTACATGTGTTTTCCCTAGGGTTAGGTTGACCCTAATGGTACAGTAAGAATGAGGGGAATGTAAAACCGTAGCATATATATATATGTTATAGGTCCCCTTGATTTAAAAGGGTTGTAGTCACGCGAAGATTGGACTTCTGTCAGAGGAATCTTTCAGTGGAGAGTCATTTGGTGAAGATATCCGCAACATGTTTTGTTGTGGGCATGTAATGAACATGAATATCTCCTTTTAAGACTTTTTCTTTGATATAGTGGAAGTCGACATCAACATATTTACTATGGTAATTTGAAATAGGATTAGCTACAAGGTAGGATGCGGAAACACCATCACAATATAATATGATGGATTATGGGTGATGAAGGACGAGGCTGTACATCAGATACTGTTTGTAATAGCTTGGGCAGCAACTGGGTAATTAGATGTTGTAGTTGACTTGGCCATGGTGGGTTGCTTCTTGCCTCACCATAATATGAGGTTTGGTCCAAAGAATACACCATAGCCTGCGATGGATCGTCAGGTGTCAGGGCAACCATCCCAATTCGCATCAGCAAAGGCAATGACAATGGCAAGGTAACTAGGAGAAGTGAGATACCGTGATCCATAGTGCTTTTTAAGTAGCGAAGGATCTGCTTCACAACCTGCCAATGGTTAGTACGCGGGGCATGCATAAATTGAGAAATTGGATTACCTGCATAACAAATGTCGGGGCAAGTCATAGTCAGTTACTGTAAGGCACCAATGACACTTTGATATTCTGTAGAATCCGAAAGTAGTTCTCCTTAACGTAATGAGAGTTGTGCCTGAGCTGGAAGACGGGTTTTGACTGGTTTGGTGTCAAGTAGGTTGTGTTTAGTGAGCAAGTGAATGGTGTACTTATGTTGAGAGAGGAATAGGCCAGCTTTGTCACGTTTTGCTTCAATGCCAAGGAAGTAGTGTGGTGGACCTAGATGTTTCATGGAAAATTGCAGGGAAAGGGATTCTATGAGCTTGTTAAGGTGTGAGTGTTGAGTTCTAGTTATTATGATGTCATCTGCGTAGAGTAGACGGAATGTGAGATGGGTGCTTGTCTTTTGGACAAAGAGGGCCGGATTGGCTAGGCAACATTTAAACCCTATACAAAGGAGGAACATACTAAATAGTTGGAACCAGGCTCGAGGTGGTTGCAAAGGCCATACAGGGTTTTCTGTAGGCGACGCACATGATTGGGAAACTTTGCACGGACAAAACTTTGAGGTTGACGCATACAAACTGCTTCCTGTAAGTGACCGTCTAGGAAAGTATTTTTGACCTCAAGTTGACGAATTTGCTAGTTGCAAGTGATGGCAAGTGAGAGTATGAACCGTATGGTGGAGGGTTTCATCACTGGGCTAAAGGTTTCCTATAGTCAATCCCCTCTCAATGGTGAAAATGTTAAGCTACTAGGCGGGCTTTAAACCATGCAATGGAGTCATTCGCTTGATACTTCTTGCCAAATTTCTAGGTGTTTCTTACCAAGTATACATGCATCACATGGAATTAGGCCCCATGTATGGTTTTGGATGAGTTTGTTAAACTTATTCACCATGGCCTGTTGCAATTTGGGATTTTTCACTATCTATGAGTAACATGTGAGTTCTTGAATGACCGTGATTGTGGACAATGAGAGACGGTACTTATGTTTTTGTATACCATCCTTAAGTCCCGTTTGAATTTATTGGGGGTTGTTTGGGGCCCTAGTAGGGTTGCCATTGGTGGTTTGGTTGTGGTTCGCAGAACTAGTGGCTGCGATGGGAGGGGATGCATAGTGGTCATTAGGTAGTGGAGTTGGCGACTCTGCCACGAGCGAGTTGGAAAGGTCAGGGTCCAAGGTAGATATGTGAGGCATGCTATGTTGGAGTAAACACTTGCAAATCACGCAAGAACATGTATCCTAGAGATCTCAGGTGTCGAGGCCGTGTAGTCACTTTCCTTAAGACTTATTTCGGTATAGGAAATAGTCTCGAGGATACAACGATAACCGGTATGATGAAGTGAAAGTGTGTAAAGGGAGAGATAAAAGAGATGAATGATAATGAAGTTTTATCAAAGAACTTTCAACACTTTAATCTATCTTTAAACAAAGTTCCTTTCAATCTCTTATAGTTACACTCAAGTTTTTCAAAACACAATTTGATCAAAGGGGAAATATATATGTTAAGAATGAACAGAAATGTCCCTAAAAGCATCTCAAAAGAAACATCAAAAGACCGGGAAAAGCCGCGCTTTAAAACTGCCAAAAACCCGCCTTGTGTGTCGACACAGAGATCTGTTCCGTGTGCTTCTGTAAGATTGTGTGTCAACACATGGGCTCTGTGTGTCGACACACAAATCTGTATTTTTGTTCTATAAGATTGTGTGTTGACATACGACCCTTGTGTGTCGACACACATCCCATACATGTAAAAACACTTTAAAACATCGAGGCAAATCTTAAGTACTTCGTTAACAATACTCATTTTGAAAATACACCAACATTCCCCCACCATTTTCAAAATACAATCATTCTCACATACAACATATCTAAGTTAAAGGAGGTCTTATTGTGCATTAATGAGGGTGTCTCTCGATTGAACCCCCAGCTAGTGAAGACACCGTTATAGTTAATCGGATAAAAAATGGTAGACCAAGCTTTGAACCATACGACCCATTTGACTAACTGACTATGTCATCATGCACAAGGTACACACCCTACAACTCCCAGATCGGCACATACGAAGCCTTGTGTCCTGTACCTTTTGGGAGTGTTTTAGAGCTAAACCCTTTGTCAAAAATTACTTCTTGAAGCGGCCAAACTTCACATCACTAAGATGGACCCCACTGATCATGTCCCTGCGACTTGACATTTAGTAATAATATAAACACGTGTCCATTAAAAGCATACGCTCATCCTCATAGATTCTCTGATGCAAGCAACCAAGGACTTTTCACACGGGATGGAAAAGTCTCTTTTAGTGCTCGCAGTCACACGGATGACAAGTATCACTCATTGAGCCGGAGACCTAGCGTCATACTAGGCATCAAGTTGAGGGCCTATCATGGGTGACTAAAAATGATAGGTTTCACATCATCCTTTCATGAGTTATTTCACTTAACAATATTTGACACTAATGTGTTCGGACTTTCAGTGATTCATGTCACTTGTATACATTTGAAAGCATATCTCACTATCACAATGGATATGAATAGTTAATATTGGCTTATGCCACAAAGGAATCTTAGGCACAAGATCCTTGAATCATTCTATTTCTTTATAAGCAGAAACTCGTGCAATAAACTCTATTATCACAGTGGAATTTATAACACGTGTTAGTTTCTTGAAACTCAAGGAACAACACCCCCACCACTTATAACATTTACTAGCTTTAGAAGTGTAGTCCTCCTTATCGGATATACAACTAGCATCCAAGTATTCTTCTATATAGAAGAGTACTCATTAATATTAACACCATAACTCATGGTCATTCCAGTACCTTATGTACCACATGCCAGTTACCTTTACTTATATAGCTAGTTATATACACTTAGCTATCTAACAACAAAGGCTACATCTAACCTTTTCAAATTCCAATTATACCATTGGAATACTTTCATTTAATTCTAAATTTTTGCACCAAATTTCAATATGTAATCGACATACATACATACAACGAATCCTCTGATTTGTTAAAGTTGCCATATGTACTTTTCGGATTCATTAACTACCTCTCCCAAAAGGCAATATTGCTAGACTGCATAGTCTCATCATAATATCACAATCTATGACACAACATTATTGAACTTTGATATTCATATTATTTCTAGTTCATTCCTCTAGAAATATACAAGTCCGATCACTGGGACTTCTCTTTTCACAATCTTTTACTCTTTTAAAGTTCTAGAGTCTTTCCAGGAATATTCCCTCAAACATGATTTTCATCATAATTTACTTTACTTCACATAATCACAATGTATCACTCAATATCAATGAAAGACTCAAAGCCTTTTTAATGTACTCATTTACTTTTACATATCAATTTACTCACAGCTAAATCATATGAAATGTCATGCCATTTATAAGTATCTAACTTTATGGGCAATAGCTGAGTCATAAGAATATAGTACTCATGTACACTTAAGTTTTGTCATTTTGATGACTAACAACATGTGAATGTAGGGTTACATATTTATCTCATTTTCCATGCTACAACTACATATAACTTAGATTCAACTTGAGCATCTTCACATTCATTGTATAAATGCACCTCATTTTAACCTGCTACTCAATCATTATACACATATGTCCTTAAAATGCCAGTAAGCTTGACTTCAACTGTATTAATCATGCTGAGTGATTAAAAGAATTTTTACACGCATGCCGGTTTCCATTGGAGCATTACATCCGATAACATTGGAAAATCCACTGAAGATATGTGTCAGTTATGAAATTATAAATCATCACCTTCCAAGTTCTTTAATACAATTTCTTTCATCATCCTTAATCATGAACTTCAATTTGAATATTTTTATATTAGTCACATTAGGGATCAATATATGTAATATTGTCATATATTTCATGATCCACTAATACATTCAAATTTACATCACTTTCATTTAATCAAGTAAACAAATGGCATTCATTTTCATAAATAACCAAGCTGTAAAGTTCATAACCACATTAAGGTTCATGGGCATATTGACCTCATAAACATATCAACATATATGGTTGCACTAATCATTTTTTTATGATGCATCAGCTTCAATTTAATGAAATCATACATCCATAATTTTATTAACATGCATATGAGCATTAATCGTACAACCATATTAATGTTCATGCTCATTCTTTCATATATATGGACATGCATGTATTAGTTATATTAACTAACATGCATCATCATTATAACTTCATTAACATATATACATGATCATACTCAAACTTCTTTTATGATTTTCCAACTCCACTATTGTTCACTCCATTATGCCATAACATCAATTCCATCAATGAACAATACATTTAGGAGATTGATTCCATTATCGTTAAAACAAGAATGTGTCAAAATACCTACCTTTATATTCTATTATGGGCTTATGTCCACATAGTTATTAACATACGTGTATTAAGCCTCAATCTAATTCTTCATAGTACAAATTCATACAACAATAAATTTACTATACATAATGCATAAATCGTACTTTGTTCCAACCATCATAATTGTTTGAAAATTATTATCATGGTATACAAATGCATGAATAATAACAGAACATGTGTTCAATTTTAATTATTATTATCAGTTTTGGAATCGTCTCGGCGCCTGGTTTTAACAACCACGCAAAACAAGGATTTTCTTTTTTAGCATTGCCTTAATGTCTGGTTTCAACAACCACCCAAAACAGATTTTCTTTCTTTTATTTATTTAATATACCCAAATTACACACATATACAAATTTATCATTGTATCCGCATCCAACATTATATTAATCTCAACTGGCGTACAAATTTAAGTACTTAAGTATGCAGTTATATGCAAACATGTGGTGACACGCGAACACCAATATTTTCATATTATATTGAAAATTATTAACGGAAGGGTTTCAGATGTACAGCCTTGGTATGATGGCTATGTATCAGAACAACAAGAAATGAGTCATTTGTCCTAATCCCACTTATCATATACTCATTAATTTTTCCCCAACTTTATTCCAATCCAATGCCACACGGTTTTCAAGACATTACAAACCGTGTAACTGTCAAAATTTTAAAGTTTAATCATATACTCCACATATATCTACCTTTATGGATCAATGGCAAATGCCCTATCTTTTCCTTTCAAGAAGATGAGGTTTAAAGTCTGTAAAACTGTAATGGTATCATGGGATTGAATTTCACTTTAACTTTTCTCATTCCTTTTCTCTCAAAGTGTGGTGCATTTCATTTGATTCAAGGCACTTGATCATTAAGTTCATGATCCAAATAATCAAAACAATGCCTATTTAATTTTTGTTTTGATATCACATATAAATTCCAATATATGCACACAAGACATTAATTCACATAAATCTCATGATTTTATGATTTCATCCCGAATCAAGTATATGAAATTTCACACAACTTGTTTCCATTAATTGGATGCAACTCATGTGATTCAAAGACATTAGATCATAGATTCATATGAACACTTGTGTTTCTTTAATTAATCAACAATGCCCTAAATCACATTGTTTTAATTACATGATGATAAAACGCCATCATTGGATCAAAATTTCATTTATGGTTGAAACCCTAAATCAAAATTCATGATACTATCACATCTAAACATTTAAACAATACCTAAATGTAAAATTAGGGGTTCTTATCTTTGGAACTTCAACCCCACAAATATGTATACTGATACGTCTTGTATTTATGCATCTTTTAATTGTTATTTTAATTATTTTGCACCTATTTAATTATAGTTCTACACTCATTTTGGCAATTTTTATGTCTAACAGGTTTGAAATTAAAGTTACGAAAATTGTAAAATTTGGATGCAAATAAGATAAATTCGACGCTCAAACAATTAAATCAAATCAATCGAAATTCGGGACAACAATGTATAAGCCTGACCCGCACTTGCACAATTCATCATCTTCAACCCAAAGCTCGGCCCGCTCCATCCCCGACCCAGCTCCACCTCCAGCCCCAAACGCAGGCCCAGGCCAGCCAGCTAAACGAGCTCGGCCCAGCCCTCATCGTCACCCACCAGCCACGACAGCCCAAGTTGTGCATTCACCGGCCCACAAACGCAGGCCCAACACCCAATCTCAACCCACCTGCGCCCACCGTGTTTTTCTTCCAGCCCAATAACACCAACAGCGGCCAAGCGTCCAGCCCACACTGACACCACCAGACTACGGCCCAAATCTGGTAGGGCTTAGAGAGGGGAAGAAGAGTCGGTTTGGGGGGATTTAAATTGGGGAATTTTTGCGTTTCGGTGGATTGGGCCTCTCTTCACCGCCTCTGTTTTGCTCGTTCTTTCTCTTAGCTCTCTCTCTCTCTCTCAGATTGTTTTTTTTTTTTTTTCCGTTAAATGGAACGAGAGCGAAATTAGCGTGAAAGACCGTCATGAGTTCGTTCATCTCCTTCTTCACCGGATTATCCTCGATGGAGAGCTAACTTGCTTTATGGGGTTAGATGAAATCTTAGCCTTTATTTTTGTTTACTTTTAATTCGGGTTAATTTGATTATTTACATGAATTGCTTGGTTGAGATAAATACTTTGAAGTATTATATTTTTATTGTTTATTCAATTGATATGATTATTGAGTTTGTAACTTTTAATTATTAATATTGATATTTATAAATTAATTCTTTGTGCTTGTAGCCTTAGGATTAATTAATCAAGTCATAGTATTAAACAAATTGTTAACTAAAGCCTATCTTCCCTAATGCATTAGTTAGATAGGGTCAATACGTAATAATTAACAATGCATAAGGTAGAGCTTATTTTTCTTATGCTTTAGTTAGATGGGGTGAATACGCAATGCTAACAACATTATCTTAGTAAGTTGAAGCTCGTAGTCTAAACCACTACCCGTGTGACGATTAATAATCCCAATTTAAGAGTTAATGCAAAAATAATTGGATAATGATGGATTCGAAACCCTAGGCTCCAATTTAATACACGTTCCCGATTAGTAGTAGATTACTTTAGTTTAATTGTCATTTTTTAGATTAATTAACACAAAAATATCACTTTTCCTTAAATCAATTTAGGTCATAGATTAAATTCAAGCACTCTTAGTTCCTGTGGTTCGACACCCTCTCGCCCTATACTTCAATTTAGGTGTGTTTAATAGATAGGGTTTTATATTAAATTTTGATAGACGTAGAAAAACACATCAAGATTTTGGCGCCGTTGCCGGGGACTGGGTAACGTTCGTGATTTTCTTTGAATTTTAACTTTCTATTTCTTCTTTAATTTTAAATTAATTTATTTTATTTTTCAACCCAAGATTTGAAATCTTAATTCGATTCTTAATTTGGGATTTTTAATTTTTAATTCTCTTTAATTGTTATTATCTTTTTTCTAAAAAAAAAAAATTATTTTCTTTTTATTAGCATTATTTTTCTTGTGATTTTCGTGCATAAGTAGATTTTAGGGTATCTTGTTATTTGTCTTTTTTTTTTTTTAGTATTTGTTTTGTCTGTTTTATTTGTTTTGCTTATTTAATTTTTAATTTATATGCTTCGTATGGTTAATTGTTCATGCAAGGTCGTCGCTCTTTGTCTTTTGACCTTACCATATTCAACCTTGAAATTGGAAGAACTTTAAGAGACTATAGAGCCCAACACCGAGCAAAATTCACTAGTGCTAACTCTGATTTAGTAATGGCTGGCAAACAACAACCACGTGCGCTCATGGAGTATTTTACTCCCACTACATACGCCTCACGGTCATGCATTAGGTTGCCAACCGTAGCCCATCAGTTCGAGCTTAAGCCACATACTATACAAATGCTTCCTCCATTCCACGGCTTAGGTAATGAGAACCTGTACACACACTTGGATAGCTTCATGGAGATTTGCTCAACCTTCAAGATTCCTAACGTTAGTGATGACACCATCTTACTTCGCCTCTTTCCTTTATCTTTATGGGAAAAGGCTAAGTATTGGTTAGGCACCTTACCTAGTGGGACGATTAGTACTTGGACTCAAATGCAACAAGAATTTCTTAAGAAATTCTATCCCATTAGTAAGACTAACACTGCTAGGAGAGCCATTAACACCTTCGTCCAACTCCATACTGAGGAGTTTCACGAGAGTTGGGATAGGTTTAGGGAACTCTTACGAGCTTGTCAACATCATGCTATCCCTAAATGGCAACTAGCCCAAAATTTCTATTATGGGTTAAATGATAAGGGTCAACAAACTGTTGATGCCTCATGTGGTGGTCAATTCCTCAGGAAGAATGAGGATGAGGCGTGGGAATTGTTCGAACTTTTGAATGAGAATTCACAACAATCTGCCGCACATGCACGTCTTAATGCTACTAGGTTAAATAGAGGAGTAAATGAGATTGCTCACACCTCCATCTTAGATAAGAAAGTATACTCTCTTGCCTCTTCCATAGAGGGGTTAACTTCCCTGTTTAAGATGACATTGGCCCCCTCTACTGTACCTAATGTGTCTTATGTTTCAAATGTGCATAGTGTTTGCCCTTTATGCTCTAGTGTCTCTCATTCTACACATGGTTGCCCCTCTGCTTCACCTTAGGTGGAGTGGTCGGAGGAACAAGTCAATGCAGCCCAAGGATTCTCACGAAACGACCCATACTATAACACGTACAATCCGGGCTGGAGAAACCATCCTAACTTCTCCTGGAGGCAAGGAGGAGAAGGACAGTTTATGCCACAACAACAGAACCCACGACCTCAACAATTTGGTGTGCCTCGGTTTGTCGGTTTTCAACCGCAAGGGTATGCTTCTAACTACTCTCAACCTCCTAATTTGAGCTCTAATTCAAATTTTGAAGAGAAGGTTCTGAGTGCGCTGAAAGATTTAGAAGTTAATTCCCAACTCCTCCACTCCCATATGCAATCGATTACAAAGCTAGAAACCCAAATAGGTCAACTAGCTAACACTCTGAGTAAGAGAGATGAGCGAAGACTCCCTAGCCAGGTTGTAGAAAACCCTAGGAACTGTGTAAGACAAGACAACTGTCCTTCCCAACAAGAACAAGTAAAATCCATTACAGTGTTGAGAAATGGGAAGGAGGTTGACAATGGGGTGAGTGCTGAAAGTGAAGTACCCATGAGTGGTGAGGAAGAAGAGAAGAACAAGGAGAGAGAAAAGGAGACCGATGAGGTCACGCACCCTTCTCCCACTCCTAAAGCCTCTGATCTTCCCTCGTCATATGAACCTCGAGTACCCTTCCCCCAAGCTTTAGTTGCACCACATCCAAATGGGAAGGACAAGAAGTGGGAAGACATTTTGGAGACTTTTAGGCAAGTAAAGATAAACATTCCCCTTCTTGATGCAATTAAATAGATCCCGGCCTATGCGAAGTTCATTAAGGACTTACTGAACCAAAATGGGCGATCTAGAGCACATCTGCCTAAAAAAAGTGTTTTTAGCCGAGCAAGTGAGCTCTATTATGAAGTGTGACACTCCAATTAAGTACAAAGACCCTGGTGTCCCCACCATCTCTTGTTCACTTGGAGACTACCCGATTGATAAAGCTTTACTGGACTTAGGAGCGAGTGTCAACATTATTCTTTACTCGGTTTAAGAGGACTTAGGCTTAGAAGAGTTGCAACCCACCACAGTGACCTTACAGTTAGCGGACAGGTCAACTAGGATCCCCCCGTGGTGAGCTTACTAACGTACTAGTGAAGGTAGACAAAGCTATATTCCCTGCTGATTTTCTTGTACTTGATATGGAACCTTCTAGTCATTCGAAAAATCATATCCCTATCATTTTAGGTCAGCCTTTCTTAGCGACGGCCAATGTCACAATTAACTGTAGATCTGGGGTAATGGATGTTAGCTTTGCAAACATGACCATTAGGTTAAATATTTTTAAGGCTTCAACGTCATCCACTAGTGAGGATGAGTCAGAGTGTTTTTGTGTGGATATTGCTAATGATTTGGTAGACCAAACACTCTCCTCTACCCTGGTTAGCGACCCTCTTGATGAAAATGCAATACCTTCTAAAGAGATGCAACAAAGGTTGAACTCGGACATGAAAGAAGTCTTGGGTTGGGAGAAGAATCACGATGTTATGGTTCAGAAGGAAATTGTATTAGGCCATAGGTTGTCTAAGGAGGGTATTGAGGTCGATAGAGCTACGATAGATATGAATGTGAACTCGCCCCCTCCCTCAAATGTGAAACAAGTTAGAGCCTTTCTAGGTCATGCGAGTTTCTATAAGGGATTCCTTAAGGTTCGTGGGAAGTTAGCTAGACAATTGACTAGTGTGCTATTTAAGGACATATCAGTTAAGCTCAATGAGTCTTGGTTAGACGCTTTTCATAAGCTTCGATCTACACTTGTTGTTCCCCCATTAGGCATCCACCCGACTACTTTCTCCCTCCTGAAATCACGTGTGACACTTCTGATTATGCTGTAGATGTTGTCTTAGGTGAGCTCGATGAAGTTGGTTCTTTGGTCGATGCCATTACTTGATCTTCGCTAGACCCATTACGCCCGGCTGAAGGCGTAAAACTTAGCGCTCCTAGGAGACAGCCTAGGTTTGTTATTTCTTGCTCTTAATTTCGTTTTTGAACTAATTAGTTGCTTCGAGGTTTGTTTTCTCTCTTTTCAGGTTCTTGTGTCGGGTTGAAGGATTCCTGTATACATGTCCACATCGGCTCGTCAGGTTGTATTGCTCCATCTCACCTATCGCTTTAATGATTGATGTTGTCGCACTGAGGACAATGCATGATTTAGGTGTGGGGGTGAGGCTCATTTGCTTGTACTCATTTTTTTTGTCAAATTTTTAAAATTTTGGCATCTTTTGTGCATTTTGAGCGTGCACTATAACCGTTTAACCAAGTGGTCCCTGATCGACGCGTACGTTATGATGACAGTGGGATTAGTTGTTTATTTTGTTCTCTTAATTCTATGAAGTTAAATGATTCTACTTCATTCTTTCTAATGAGTATTGTTGATCATTGTTGATATTAATGGGTTCTACTCATGCCGCTCACATATTCACTAAGCACAGGACTTTCGTGTTGCGAAAAATCTGAAGAATTTGAGTAAACAACCTTATATATCTTGAGTTTTGCAAGCCTGCCCTATTGGCTTATCCTAATCCTTGCCCTTGATGTTATGTAAAGTGTTGGTTGGTCAATGTCAATTGTAATGATAAAGTACATGTTATTAAAAAAAAAAGTCCAAAAATGGACAAAAAAGAAAGCGGAAACAAAAAGAAAAAAAAGGAAAAAAAGAAAAAAAAAGGGGTTTCCTCCAAAAGAAAAAGGCAAAAGAAAAAGAAAAAGTGAAAACTGGTGTACATTCATGAAAAGATGTTCTTTTGTACAATACTGAGGTCATAATTTTGTAAAGCGGTCACTCATATGCCACTTAAAATTTCTTTATGTATAGGCATGTGTTTTGGTGATTCAATGGTGCGGGTGCACAAAACCTTTACATATTTGGTTGGAAGCTAGAATTTGAGGAGACTCTGTGGCATGAAATCCTATTTAGTTTCACTTGTGCGTTGCTTGAGTAATTCCTATTAGTTGATACAAAGTTAATGAAATTCTATGACGAGTTTTGAAGTTTAATCATCTAAATTCATGGAATTGGAGAATGCTCTAGATGATTTAATCTTGTCTTGAATTGTAATATAGGTATTAATCTCGAAAAACTTGGTAAAGGTTGGGAAAGTTGGGGTAGTTGGTCATTGTAGTCTTTATGTTAAATCATATGCTTTGCTCGATTACTAGCAAAGGTTAGGTGTGGGGGTGTTGACGCGTCCCGTATTTATGCATCTTTTAATTGTTATTTTAATTATTTTGCACCTATTTAATTGTAGTTCTACACTCATTTTGGCAATTTTTATGCTTAACAGGTTTGAAATTAAAGTTACGAAAATTGTCAAATTTGGATGCAAATAAGATAAATTCGAAGCTCAAACAATTAAATCAAATCAATAGAAATTCGGGACAACGTATGAGCCCGACCTGCACCTACACTATTCATCCTGGACCCAGCTCCACCTCCAGCCCCAAACGCAAGCCCAGGCCAGCCGGCCAAACAAGCTCGGCCTAGCCCTCATCGTCACCCACAAGCCACGACGGCCCATGTCGTGCGTTGCCCACAAACGTAGGCCCAGCACCCAATCTCAGCCCACCTGCGCCCACTATGTTCTGCTTCCGGCCCAACAACACTAGCAGCGGCCTAGCGCCTAGCCCATACCAACACCAATAGACTACAGCCCAAATCCAGGAGGGCTTAGAGAAGGGAAGAAGAGTCGGTTTGGGGGGATTTAAATTGGGGAGTTTTTGCGTTTCGGTGGATTGGGCCTCTCTCTACCACCTCTATTTTGCTTTTTCTTTCTCTCAGCTCTCTCTCTCTCTCTCTCTCATTGTTTTTTTTTTAATTTTGTTAAATTGGAACTAGAGCGAAATTAGCGTGAAAGACCGACATGAGTTCGTTCATCTCCTTCTTTACCGGATCATCCTTGATGGAGAGCTAACTTGCTCTCTGGGGTTAGATGAAGTCTTAGCCTTTACTTTTGTTCACTTTAATTTGGGTTAATTTGATTGTTTACATGAATTGCTTGGTTGAGATAAATACTTTGAAGTATTATATTTTTATTGTTTATTCAATTGATATGATTATTGAGTTTGTAACCTTTAATTGCTAATACTGATATTTATAAATTAATTCTTTGTGCTTGTAGCCTTAGGATTAATTAATCAAGTAATAGTATTAACCGAATTGTCAATTGAAGCCTATCTTCCTTATGCAGTTAGATAGGGTCAATACGTAATAATTAACAATACGTTAGGTAGAGCCTATTTTCCTTATGCTTTAGTTAGATAGAGTCAATACTCAATACTAACAACATTATCTTAGTAAGTTAAAGCTTGTAGCCTAAACCCCTACCCGTGTGACAATTAATAATCCCAATTTAAGAGTTAATGCAAAAATAATTAGCTAATGATGGATTCTAAACCCTAGGCTCCAATTTATTCCACGTTCTTGATTAGTAGTAGATTACTTTAGTTTAATTGTCGTTTTCAAGATTAACTAACACAAAAATATCACTTTTTCTTAAATCAATTTAGTCATAGATTAAATTCACGCACTTTTAGTCCCTGTGGTTCGACACCCTCCTGCCCTACAATTCAATTTAGGTGTGTTTAATAGATAGGGTTTTATATTAAATTTTGGTAGACGTAGAAAAACACATCATATACTTTCATGCATAAATAACAATGCATCAACCACTACTTCTTAGGCATTATAAAACTTCATGATTTTGATATCTCTAGATCAAATTTTATATCAATATTAAAATTTCATGACTCCTACTCATATTTGAATTAGAAGAATACGTTGATCCATAGCAATTCATATAAGAGAAAGATCCAAGAAAAGTCCCAATCCTCTCCATTCATCACTTTCTCCAATCTCACATGGTTTGCCACCAAAACCTGCAAACTAAAGAAGCCATTTTCTATTAACGAAAATAAGTCTTGAGATTGTTGGAGTAAACACTTGCAAATTCCGCAAGAACGGGTATCTTAGAGATCTCAGGTGTCGAGGCCCATGTAGTCACTTTTCTTAAGACTTATTTCGGCATAGGAATTAGTATCGGGGATTCAATGACAACCAATACGATGAAGTGAAAGTGTGTAAAGGGAGAGATAGAAGAGATAAATGAGGATGATGTTTTATCAAAGAACTTTTAACACTTTAATCAATCTTTAAATAATGTTCTTTTGAATCTCTTATTGTTACACTCAAGTGTTTCAAAACACAATTTGTTCAAAGGGGAAATATATATGTTAAGAGTGAAGAGAAACGTCCCTAAAAGCATCCCAAAAGAAACACTAAAAGACCGGGAAAAGCCGCGCTTTAAAACTACCAAAAACCCACCCTGTGTATCGACACACAGATCTGTTCCATGCGCTTCTGTAAGATTGTGTGTCGACACACAGGCTCTGTGTGTCGACACACACACACAACTCTGTATTTTCGTTTTGAAAGATTATGTGTTGACACACGTGCTCTGTGTGTCGACACACATCCCATACATGTAAAAACACTTTAAAACATCGGGACAAATCTAAAGTACTTCGTTAACAATACTCATTTTGAAAATACACCAACATGTCCTGCTCTAAGTTGGTGGGGTTCGGGTTGACCGGTGGTAGTCATTTGGTTGGTGATTGATCTGGTGGGGAGGCAGTGGTGCTGGAGGAGAGGAGGCTAGCCGCGGTAGGGACTCAATTAGTTTGGATCCGCCTGGAGAGCCAGTGGTAGTTGAGGGCACGGGTTATGACTCAGAAGGGCAAGTGCTGCTATAAATGATAGGGTGGGGTTGCCGTTGATGTTGGGCACGGAGGGCCAACACGGTGGTGGTCAGTTGGGCGGGGGGAGGGGTGAACCATTTGGTCTAGCTGTTAGAGCTGTGTCATGTTAGAATTGTGTTCTAGGAAATCCAATTTATGTAAATAATTTTATTATTGAATAAAGTTTATTTGTTGTCGTCTATATGTTTACGAGTTTATTATGCATATGATATTACTTCTTTCAAACAACGTACCTTGAGATGGATGTAATCCTTCAATGACATTTGGAATATTTGTTTTAGTGGATAATGAGATTACTTCACAGATAAATTGATAACATGTTAGAATGTCATTTAATAGTTAATTCATAGCCAGTAACAAGTTTGGACTACTTGGCTGCTAAGGTTATACTATAACATTTCGATAACTTATCTTGGTTATGTGGATGGTAATTCAGAATCTGATGTTGGTGTATTTCAATTAGATTGTTACACTGAATTCTACCACATGATTTGCACGTGTCTGGACTACTATCAGAAATTAGCAACTCATTTTATTCTATTTATACAATAATTCCAAATTCAGAAAAAAGTCTAAATTAATGTAGGGAATGTTAGTTGGTTTTTCCTCTAAAAGGATTAGATCATAATACGCAACTGAAATCTTACATGCATTGGATAATGATATGAAGTGTAGCAGGAACAAATATTTTACTAGGAATATATAAAATAAGGATGCCCCCTTAGTTGATTTGCAAGCATACAAACTGATTCGAGAGACATTGGCTAGGGCATTCCATATGTTTGACATTTGAAATTAATACATAAATTATTTTCTATACTAATGAATTATAAAAAAAAATGGCGAGTTGGGAGCTAAGATGGTATATGTGAGAAAAATAATAATACTAGTTAAGATTATTTTTCTCATGGACATCTAATAGAGGGTTTAATTATGAGTAAACATTCATAGGGAAGTTGACGAATAAATATATTTATTTCTAAAGAGCAACAAAACTTATTTAGTGGAATTAAGTTTTACTAAATGAGAATCAAAAGTTATGGTGAGATGAATATAAGATTTGACCCATTTAGAGATTGAATTAAATTGTCCCTAAGGTCCCTGCACAAGCACCTATGATATACACCTTTTAGAAAATCACGAGAATTCATGAGATGAGTAAATTATTTTTGTTGAACTTATACTTCATGAGAGGAATTTATAACAGAAAATAAAAATAAAAAATCGCAAAAACAGATTTATAGTGATTGGCCAATTAGCACGCGACACAACTAGGGAGCGACACATGTTGCATGTTGGGATGGCACAACGCCTCAATCTACGTCACAGGTTGCGGACGACTCGGGTGCTGCCACGTGGCAGCATTGATGCGGCGATTATTAGATTTTTCCACTTCTCATGTGCATGCTACAGTACACACACACACACACACACACATATATATATATATATAGAGAGAGAGAGAGAGAGAGAGAGAGAGAGAGAGAGAGAGAGAGAGAGAGAAGGAAAAGGAAGATGGCTAAAAGCTTTGGCCATTAACTTTTTCATTAATTATGAAAAGAAAGGACAAAAGTCCTTTATCTACGAAAATTAGCAAAAGGGCAAGAAGGAAGAACCACCTATTACTAACCAAAAAAATATCTTTTAATATTTTAGACAAAACTCGGAAGGAGTGAAATATCTACAGAACATCAAAATATTTTAAAACAAATTTTTTTTTTGTTAAGTCAGCGAAGTATATAGATGAAAAGAAAAATAGTACAAGCTACAAGGGGCATACCCCAGGACACGGTCGAAGCCTACAAATATGAAACAGCGTCAAAAGAGCCAGACAAAGTCCATACAAAAAACAACCAAAGAACAACAAAGGGAACAAAGAAGAAACTAAGTCTCAAGACCCCAGTGCCGAAGCAAGGAGGTGTGACGATGAGCTCCTCTGAACGAAGAAGCAGCAAGCAAGCGGCTCCTGACCAAACCCTCGAACGGCTGCAATTGGTCTGGATTGAGAACGCTGGAACTGAAGGTTGCGCTCGTACCAGACAAAATATTTTAAAATATCAAAATATCTAAAAACTAGTAGTCTAATACGCCCCCTTAAGTTAGGGTAAAAATATCGAGAAGACCCAACTTGTGCAGAAAAGAAGATAAACCAAGACTAGGAAGAGGCTTGATAAAAGCATCAGCCAGCTGATGGAGAGAAGGCAAGTGTAGAACTTTGAGAATGCCAGCAAGAACCTTCTCACGAACAAAATGACAATCTAGTTCTATGTGCTTGGTGTGCTCATGAAAAAGGGGATTATGAGTGATGTGAATAGCAGCTTGATTATCACAAAAAAGTAAAGTAGGTTACGGATGGGGAACATCAAAATCCAACAGCAAGCGCAAGAGCCAAACTATTTCATGGGTAGTAACAGCAAGGTTGCGATATTCTGCTTCGCCAGAGGAGCGAGAAATAGTCTGTTGCTTCTTAGATTTCCAGGAGACAAACGAATCACCAAGGAACATACAAAACCCACTGACTGAATGTTGAGTATTAGGATATGGGCCCTAGTCTGCGTCAGCAAAGGCCGTAATATGTAATGAAGTAGAAGAATTGTAGTAAAGACCCTATCAAGGAGAAGCCTTGAGATAGCGAAAGAACGCGAAGAGTGGCATCAAGGTGAGACTACGAGGAGCGGACACAAACTTATTGAGCTTGTTTATGGCATAAGACAAGTCAGGAAGACTAATAGTCAAATATAAGAGTCGCCCAATGAGTCTGCAATAGAACTCAGGATCAAGAAGAGGATTACCATCATCACAACTGAGATGAATATGGGGATCCATGGAAGTAGAGGAGGGACAACAACCCAACATTCCAATAGACTCAAGAATTGTCAGAGCATAGTGACATTGACAAAGAGTAATCCCAGAAGGCTAGTGTGCAACTTCAAGGCCAAGAAAGTACTTCAAGGACCCCAAAATGCTCAAGCTCGAACATGTGATGAAGATCTTGCTTAAAAGTAGCAAAAAACCTGGGAGACTTGTTGGCAATAATAATGTCATCCACATAAACAAGGATAGCAGTAAAATGAGTGGAAGAAGACATGGTGTAAAGATTGTAGTCGTTTTTGCACAGAACAAAACCAAATTGCAGTAAAGCATAAGAGAACTTAGCAAACCACTGTTGGGAGGCCTGCTTAAGGCCATAAAGGCTCTATCTGAGACAACAAGCCAAAGGCTGAGATGCCTTCTGAACCTGAAACCCGGGAGGTAAGAACATGTAAACCTCCTCATCCAGGTCACCATGGATGAAGGCATTATTGACATTAAGCTGAGAGAGATGCCAATTCTTGATAGCAGTCACACTAAGCAAAAGTTTAACAGTGGTGAGTTTGGCAACATAGGAAAATGTATCAAAATAATCAATCCCTTCTTGCAGAGTGCAACCTTTGGCTACCAACAAGCTTTATACCTCTTAATAGTACCATCAGATCATAACTTGACCTTATAAACCCATTTACAACCCACCATCTTCTAGTGGGGAGGCAAAGGAACCACATCCTAGGGCCCATTGGCTTCCAGTGCTAGAATATCTTAGGCCATGGCCTCATGGCAGTGAGAATGTCGCACAGTATGGTGGTAAAATTTTGGTTCCTCATAAGTGGAAAGAGAAACAGAAAATGCTCTACAGGAAGGAGAAAGATTGTTATAAGTCATAGGGTTAGCCAAGGGGGAATGGGTAGAGGAAGAAGGAGAAAAAGATGAAGAAGTAAGAAGATTGCAAAGATAGTCCTGGAGGTAATGTCGAGGATGGCGAGAGCGAGTAAAGTGTCTAGTGGGAAGAGGAGAAGGAGAGGCAAGAGATGATGAAATAGGGAAAGAAAGAGAGTTGATAGAGGGATGTGATGCATCATGAGTAGGTGGGGGGTAGCCGTGGACTAGGAAAGGGGGGAGGATACATTTTGTGGTTCAACAAGGACGGACCCTGTGAACTGGGAAGGGGATGGAAGCACGTGGTAAAGAGATATAAGGTACACTAGGAGATGGGACCCGTGACATAGCAGGAGTAAGGATGCTGTAGAAAGTACTAGGTACATCTCCTTGGATAGTGTGAGGTCTAGGAAGAGCTATATGGGCAAAGGGATCATCTTGAGGAGGAAGAGTCTTAAAAGGAAACACATCTTCATGGAAAACATCTCTTGGCAAAAAAGATCTCTTTCTTATGTAAATCATATAATTTGTACCCCTTAACCCCAAATGGATATCCCAAAAATATTGCTACATGTGCTCTAAGAAATAATTTATGGCGCTGAGAAGATAAGGTGGATGCAAAATAGAGGCACCAAAGGCTTTGAGATGAGAATAATATGGGGCCTTTTCATGCAAAAGCTCATATGGAGTCCTTTTATTAAGCAAGCGAGAGGGAAGTCTGTTAATGATGTACGTGGCAGCAAGAACACATTCACTCCAGAGATAGAAGGGAGTGTTTACATGGAAATGAAGAGCTTGAGCTACACTAATTATGTGTTGGTGTTTCCTTAACTATAACATTTTGTTAAGGCCTCTCAACATTGGAGTGTTGATGTATTATGCCATTGGTTTGATAAAATTCAATAAGTTAGAATTCTTATCATTGTCACTTCTAAAGAACTTAATAGGAGTTTTGAATTGATTCATTTCATAAGCATGAAAGAAAGGAAGCAAATGAGACACATCAGATTTCAATCTCATCATACACCAAAGTTATTTGTGTACAATCATGTAAGAAAATACCTAAAACCTCTAACAGAAGTAACATGGAAAGGTCCTCATATGTCACAGTGAACAAGATCAGAGGGATGAGGGGAAAGAATATTATTGCAAGTAAAAGGTAAACGTTTCTGTTTAGCCATGGGACAACTAAGCAAGGAGAATCAGATGTTGCTGCCATTACATTAGGAATAAATTTCTATAATGCTTGCATCCTTCTTTTGGATGGGTGTCTAAGGGGAAGGTGGCAAATGATGGGAATTGAAGCAGGTAAAAAATTTGGCATTTCATTGGGATTGGATGGTGATGCACCACACGCAATTGCCAGGTCCCTTTCTAGCAGGAGAACATACAGGTCTGCACTCCAATCGTACTTGATTGGGTGTGATCCTGTATGAGACAAGAGTCAGCAGTGAACGTACAAGAAAGGTTCATTGATTTGCACAATTGTCCAACAGATAACAAATTGTACTTAAAATTAGGTAAGAAGAGAACATCACTCAAGATCAAGTCTGGTCTGATCTTGACAATACCGTTATGACTGATAGGAGATGAAACTCTGCTTGGTAAAACAACATTACCTTGCATGATATGTGCCATTTTCTCGACAACAACAACAATAACATACCCAATGTCTCAAGGGCCCCTGCTTGCGTAGGGTCTGGGAGGGGTAAGATGTATGCAGTCTTACCCCATCAGGGTCTGATATGAGCCATTTTCTTGACCAACAGTATATTGCCACACATGTGGTGAAATGATTAGAATCAATAATCCAGGAATTGGCAAAGAAGTCATGAGTTGAAGAAGTTGAGGCAAATTTAGTTTGAAACACTTGTCAATGGTATGCCTAGCCATACTGCAGTGAGTGCAAAACAGACGCCTCCTTCTTATACTGTTTCCCTTGTAACTTCCATCCTCAACCTTTCCAAGCATTGCAACACTATCAACTCGATGTTTTATATGAGGTTTCGCATTGTTGATCTCATTATGTCGCTCCTGTTGTGGCTTTGAGAAAACAACATTGATTGAAGAAAGAGTTCCATCAACAGAATCTGGTTTTTCATAGCAGTGTAATTATCATTAAGCCCCATCAGAAACGTCATAATATAGTCTTCTTGACGACTCTCTTGCGTTGCTTGAACACATTTGCATCCTTTCACACCACATGCACAAGGTGCTAATGTCTTATATCAAATGTACTTGTCCCACAGAGTTTTCAGCTCAGCAAAATATGCACACTACTACATTATTGGACATAAGCAGCAGTTTTTTTTTGCAGTGGTTCTGAAACAGTTGCATAAAGTTATTTTATGCAGTGGTTTTGTAACATTTACAAAACCGTTGCATTACATAATATACATGCATCGGTTTATGCTGTGGTTTATAAACCGTTGCATTAGGCCCCAATTATGCAGCGGTTTTAAAACTGTTGCATAAGCTTAGTCATATGCAACCGTTTTACAAAACCGTTGCATAAATTCTAAAAAATTTTGTTTTATTCACAAGGAAACCAATAATACTGCATTTAAAATTTTTAGGTAAATTAAATATTAGTATATTTAGATATGGTGTAATAATTTTTTAGTTCATAAACTTCGTGAAACAACTAAATACAACTACATAATTTGCTCATTTCCAATGACTCTTCAAGATAGATAATAAAAATGGTCATAAATGGTATAGCAATTATCATGGAAAATATCAGTTTTCATGGAATATTAAACCATAAGTAATTAACGACAATGCTTATTTTTCATTGTAAACTATGAGTTTCTACATATCACAATAAGTTACAATACAAGGGTGCAAAGTGGTGAAAAGATAACAATATTGGGTGAAATTAAATAATTTAAATTTAATTTTTTTTCATGCTAAAAATTTTAGTAACAAAGCAATTAATTGATGTTCAAAAAAAAAAAAAAAAAGAAGCAATTATATGTAAAAAACCCTAACTTTCTTTTGCTCTCCTCCTCCATTCCTTCACTGCTCTCTCTCCTCCTCTTTGCTACTCTCTTGTCCTCTTTGCTGCTCTCTCATCCTTCTCGTCTTCACTGCTGCTCTCTCGTCCTCTTTGCTTCTCTCTCGTCCTCTTTGTCGCTCGCACTAGGACGGTCATCTTCGCTCTCTATTTCTCACTGTAACTGCGTTTCTCCTCTACTTTAGCTCTCTCTCTCTATAATTCATGATTTTTTGTTAGGTTTTTCTTTTAATTGCATATAAATTAGTGTTATTTAGTAAATTATAGCCCTAGATATTGTTTGATTTAAGTTTGAATTTAAGGTTATTGTTCATGATGAAACTATATTTTGAGTAAATTTTTCTAGTTAGATAATTGTGTGTGTCTCATCTGAATGTTTTATGGAAGTTTTATTCAAAAGTTATGGCTACAGTTTGTGAATGACCGTGGCTTAAACCCTATACTATATCGATTGTAAAAGTAGATCTTGATATATTAAGTTTGTTGTTGGATGGTGATGCTGTTGATTGTGATGTCTTTATGGGTTAGTTAGTATATCTTGATGACTTTCACACATTCATGACTCCTATATAGTGACTGTAAGGTGTTTGTTGATTTGCCTCAATGAATTTTTTAATATAGTACACCTATTAAATCTTTTATGTAGTTCCATCAGTGTATTATTATGATGTCTTGATGGGTTAGTTAGTATATCTTGATGATTTTCACACATTCATGACTCCTAGATAGTGCCTATAAGGTGTTTGTTGATTTTTCTCAATGAATTTTTTAATACAGTACACCTATTAAATCTTTTATGTAATTCCATTAGTGTATTATTCTGTACTTGTACCTAAATAGCAATTTGCCAACTAATATTGATGGAAAAGACATAGAGGAAATGCCTATTTTTTCTACCCTTTTTTAAAGGTTATTAATACTAAAGGTCCATATACTTTGCCTATTTTAATAACAATGCCTATTTCAAGTTACATTGTAAAGGTCCAAAATGGTGGGAAGATGAAAAAAGTTACAAAATTTAGGTAAAATTAGATTTTTTGTAATTCAAGTTGGAAATTAGAGCTCTAGGTTAATGTTTATGGTCAAACCTGATTTTGAGTAAAATTCTCTAATAAATTGCCTTTTCACTAACTTTTACCATTATTTGAAGTAAAATGAACTTGTTATGGAATTTTCATGTGAACGTTATTACCAACATTTGTGAACGAGGATGGCTTAAATCGTACACGTGCATATATCAATTGTTTAAGTAGATCTCGACATATTAAGTTTCTTCTTGGCTGGTGATGCTATTGATTTTTATGTTTATATGGTTTAATTGGCATATCTTGATGTCTTTACACATTCATGGATTTTGGATAGTGTTTGTAAAGTGTTTGTTGATTCACCTCAATGAACTCTCTTACACATTCATTAACAAAGTCCAACTGCTGAACATTAACCCTACTAGTGCTTGTGAGTTATGATTCAAGATCAATTCTTGAATCATAATCTAGGAAGAAGTTAGAAATGAAGATGAGAAATAGAAGAAAGAGATGAGAAGTAGAGAGAATTAGGGTTGAGAAAGAGAATTGAGATCAATATCATTCCATGAATAAAGATTACAATTGATGAATCCCTATTTGTACTAATTCAAGCTTTAGAAAAATATCTGACTAAATTCACTTCGCCTAGACATAATCCACAATTGCCTAACTCAAGCCTTAATTGACATTAACTAACACTCTTAACCAACATTCCCTCCAACATTTAACTACTTTACATGGCTTCAACTAAAGACTAATGTGTTATGATTCAAGCAAATCTTGAATCATAACCTAGAGTTTTTATGATTTTATATTGAAATTGAGGAGAATTGAGATGAGAATTAGAAGAATAAGATGAGATAGATGAGACTAGAAGAGAATAGAGATGAGAAGAAGAGATAAGAAGTAGAGAAGAGGTAAGAGATAGAGAAACCTAGGGAGAATTTAGAGAGGAATATTAAAACCTTCTTCATTAACATATGAATCTTACAAGACATGCTCTCTACTTATACTACTTACATTAAAGATTAAGAACAATGCACCTAGACATACAAGCTGACCGACATTCATCTAAGCATTCGCAATATTTGACTAATTCTTGGACTGAATTCTTTCACTCCCTTGAATTGACTAATTGTTATGTCATGATTCAAGATTACTCTTAGCATAGGATATGTGAAGAATTAGAGTTGAGATGAGAAGAGAGTTAGAGAGATAAGATGAGAATTAGAGAAAATTAGGGTTGAGAGAGAGATGGAATCAATTATCATTCATCAATAATGCCAAATTACAAAGCATGACAAGCTACTTATACTCCTCTTTGTTAACAAGAAAATATCTAACAAAGCACTTCACCTAGACACTTCAACAACTCTAACTAACCTTCCCTCCAATACTAACCGAAATCCTCTCTTCACCTATTGATTAATGGCTAATGAACTTATTAGACTATTCTAATGAATTAAACTTCTCTTTTACAACTTTTTACAAACTTCATTACAATCTTCACTTATTAGTACTAAATTCCATGTGTTTCATCTTCTCGAATTATGACATATTACTACTAATGAATATGGAAGAGGGAGATATAAGTCGGATGTAATTTGTATGTAGATTGAATGCTAACCCATTTTCAGATTAAGCATACTTGTTTTCCCCCTTCTTTTTTTTTTTTCCTTAAGCCGGGAATATGGAAGAAGGAGTTACAAGTTGGATGTATATACCTCGGTGGACTGAGGAATTTGACTTGTGGTTGAATGACTTTCTTACTGAACAATTTGCAACCAAGGCTAATGGCAAAGGCAATAAAAAACAATTACATTTCCCTTGTAATCGTTGTGTGTTTAGATTTTGGGGAACTAGAGAAGAATTGTATGATCATTTAATTGCCGATGGATTTGTCCCTCATTATGATAATTATTATCATGGGGAGAGGGATTCATTGAGTGTGGATGACATAAATGATGGGGATGATGAGTCTTCTAGCCATGATAATGTTGAGGGATTATTACATGACACATTTATACATGTGGCTGATGGTTGTGATTTGTCACACGAGGTCACTGATGAGATGACACAAGATGCTAAGAAATTTTATAGATTATTAGAAAAAGGGAAGATTGAGCTTTTTCTCGGGTTGTGAGAACTTTTCTAAATTGTCATTTAGGATCAGATTGTATCTTTTCAAGTGTCAACATGGTTTGAGTAATGCGGCATTTGGTTATCTCGTAGAATTATTGAAGGAATTGCTTCCTAATGCCAAGTTTCCTCAATCATTCAACGAAGCGAGAAATATAGTTAAAGATTTGGGACTTAATTACAACAAGATACATGCATGTCGAAATGATTGTATGCTTTACCGGAAAGAGTATGAAGAGGCCACATCTTGTTATGTTTGTGGTGCTTCTAGGTGGAAAGAAGAGGAGAAGGTGTTAGGCAAAGAGAATAACCATGAAGCTACAAACCCTCATAAGATTCCTACCAAGGTTTTGTGGCGTTTCCCTATAAAGCATAGGCTTCAAAGGTTGTATCTTTGTGCGGAAATGGCTGAGATCATGCAATGGCATCACAATGAGCGCATTAAAGATGGAAATTTAAGACATCCGGCGGATGGAAAAGCACGGAAGGACTTCGATTCTTTACATCCGAAATTTGCAGCAGAGCCACGCAATGTTAGGCTGGGATTGGTGAGTGATGGGTTCAATCCATTTCGAACAATCAGTATTCGCTACAGCAAATGGCCAGTACTGTTGGTAAACTGTAATATGCCTCCATGGATCTGTATGAAGAATGAATATTTCATTTTGTCGTTGCTTATTCAAGGTTCGAAATCTCTTGGAAATGATATTGATGTGTATCTGTAGCCATTGGTTGATGAATTAAGAGATCTATGGGAGGATGGTTTGAAAACTTATGATGCATATGGTAAACAATCCTTCCAAATGCATGCTGCTTTGATGTGGACCATTAACGACTTTTCAGCTTATGCAATGTTCTCCGAGTGGTCTACAAAAGCGTACCTAGCATGCCCTTGTTGCAATTACAACACTTCTTTCGAATGGTTGCCTCATAGTAAAAAAGTGTGCTTTAAGGGGCATCGGAGGTTTTTGGAGCGAAACTACCATGGAGAAGTAACACAATGACATTTAATGGCAAATCAGAGCATGGAATAGCACCTATTGTGTTGGAAGGAAGTGAAGTTTTAGAGGAAATGTCTACTTTGAATCATGTGTATGGAAAGAGGAATCAAGCACCAAAAAGGAGCAAAAAGAAGAATAAGACGGTGAAAAAAAATAAGAAGGCGAAGCACTACCATCATCAAAAACAACAAAATGTAACTAGCCCTTGGAAGAAAAGATCCATTTTCTTTGATTGCCATTTTGGGAGCACAATTCCATTCACCACAATCTAGATGTCATGCACATTAAGAAAAATATCACCGATAGCATGCTTGGCACCTTATTAGGCATTCCTAAAATGACAAAAGGATCATCCCAATGCTCGATTTGACCTACAACAAATGGGGATAAAAAGTGAGCTTCAACCAAAGATTTTTTTAGGTGGTCGGCATGTGATGTTCAACCCTGCTTGCTACTCAATGATAACAAAGGAGAAAGACATGTTTTGCTCTATGCTGAAATATGCGAAATTGCCGTATGGTTATGCATCAAACATAGGACGATGTGTGGAGCTTGATGGTAGGAAGATTTCGGGATATAAGAGTCATGATGCTCATGTAATTATGTAGGATCTGCTTCAGGTTGCAGCGAGAAAGTCATTGCAAAAACCCATTGCACTTTCCATCATGAGATTGGCTGCTTTCTTTAGGGGCATATGCAACAAAGTTATAAAGTCCGAAAATCTTGATAATATGGAGAAAGAGATAAGAGAGATATTATGTGAATTTGAAATATTCTTTGTACCAGCTTTCTTTGACATAATGATGCATTTACCCATACATTTGGTGAATGAAATACGGCTCGGTGGACCTGTTCATTGTCGGTGGATGTTTAGTGCAAAAAGAAAACTTGTCAATTTGAAGTCAAATGCACGTAACAAATGTAGGCCAAAAGGCTCTATAGCAGAGGGTTACTTGGCTGATGAATGTTTGATCTTTTGCTCAAGGTACATGAGCAATAGGGCTACGACCAAATTTAACAAGAAATCTGGAGAGTTTGAGATGACATATAATAATGATGCTTCATCACCTATTTTCCGAAGAGTAAGCCATCCTGTTAGGGGGAAAGAAGAGTGGAAAAGGTAAATCCATCATTTTAGAAGCTCGTGTTTGTAGTATGGCACACAAATGTGCCTTATTCAATTTTGGAGATGCATGGGCTAAGAAGTACATTAGGTTAGATAATCTAAACTAACAGTTTCAAAATTTTTCTTATAACCATATGGCCCTCAATTATGTAAAATAAATGTAAAATGCCTTATTTATGCAGTGAGCACTATCAGCTGGAGCATAACCAAAAGAATGGAAGATTCAAAACCACCAAATGGAGTCAAGCTCGAGCACACAGTAATGATTTCGAATCATGGTTCAAAGACAGGGTAAATAAGGATATGGTGCCAAGCTACATTCAGTATTTAGGTGATGGTCTGAATCGAGTGGCAAAGAGATATAGTGGCTATTTCATCAATGGGTATAGGTTCCATACTACAGAGCATGATGCAAGATGCAAAACTCAAAATAGTGGGAGTCAGCCTCACTGCCTTCACCTCGAGTTTCGCTAGTTCTAGGGAGAATAAACCGATTACCGATATGATAACTTACTATAGAGCAGTCCAGGAAATCATTGAAATAGATTATTATGCTCAATTCAGTGTTGTACTATTTCGGTGTGACTGGTACCAGGTAGAGAATGATGAACATGGGCTTACTTGTGTTAATTTCAATAAGTTGTGGTTCAGGGATGAACCATATGTTTTAGCATCTCATGTGCAACAAGTATACTATGTCCAGGACCGTGTTAATGAATTTGTGCACTATGTTATCAAGTATGTTCCAAGAGAGCTCTATGATATTGCTTTAGGGATAGAGACCAATGTCCAAGACCCTTCTGATTTAGATGTACATGATTCCGAAATGTATTCTAGTCATGATGACGTTAGTTTGGCCAGAGATGATGTTCCTGAAATGGCCATTAAAATGACAAACATATTGGATGGTTTACTTATGAAAGAAGAGCAAGAGGAGGAAGAGGATGATGAAAATGAAGAAGAGGAGGATGAGGATGACGATGAAGAAGAGGAGGATGAAGAAGACGACTCGGATTATGATAATACAGACTGGGATTACGTATAATGTGTTTAATTATTTATGTATTTTAACCGGTGAACGTTTGTTTTTTGATCTGTTGATTGTTTTTCGTTCATTTGTTATGTGACTATTTGAATATTTATGTGTTTTTCGTTACTTCTACATAGCAACAATGCAACATATTGGTGGACATGTTGCCTTAGTTCTTTTATTGTTTATGATACCAATTATTCTCAATTTTTTTTTTAATTTTATGTTTTAGGGTATAAAAGATGAAAGGAAAGAAGCGAACTTTTAAGAAAAGTACATCACATGGACCAACTTTTTGTACACTTGGGTGGTCCATAGCAATGACATTAAGAAAAAAACCAACAACAGAAAAGAGAAAAAATTGAGCAACAACAAAGAAAGAGCTTCAACATATTGAGAATAGAGAAGAAGATGACTTCTCAGACGAGGACTACGCGTGAAATGATGACCTGGGTGATGATGATGGATTTATCGAGAGCGATGAGGAAGATGATCGAGTATGCTTTCCTTCACAAGGCCAAGATCCTGTAGTGGCAAAAGATCTCAGGAGGTCTTGACTCAATGATTTCATAACACCATCGGAAAGAAGTAAGAGAGCTAAGTACATATAGAGACATCTAGAATCATTATTGGACAAGGCTCGTGACACTGCTAATATGTCAGGTATATCCCTTTTTGCCATTTATCTTTCATAATTCAATCTTAGGTATCCTTTGGTTGAATCTTGTTATGTGTTATGATTGAAGCCAATCTTGAATCATAACCTACATTTTTTATGATTTTATATTGAAATTGAGGAGAATTGAGATGAGAATTAGAAGAATAAGATGAGATAGATGAGACTAGAAGAGAATAGATATGAGAAGAAGAGACTAGAAGTAGAGAACAATTAAGAGATAGAGAAATCTAGAGAGAATTTAGAGAGGAATTTCAATATCAATCATTAACATTATGACATTACAATGCATATCATCCTACTTGTACTAATTCTAACATAACCAAGAATCTTATTAGAGAGGATTGAGAAGTGAAGAACTCTTATTACTTCTGAAAAACATTTGAAATTCAGCTGGAAATGAGCAAAATGGGATCATCAACATGAGCATTATAGAAAAATATTGCATATGTCTTACTACTACTAGACTCTCACATCACAATCATAATATTATGTTTGATTAGGATCAGTCCCATCAAAGAGATCGGCGCATGCCCTAAACGATCAAGCAAGCAGATCTTCATCACAAAAGCGTGTTAGGTCTGAACATACATCCTCGCATAGCAGCCATCAAGGCGCTCTAGAGAATAATGAAGTCGAAGTTAATACCGATAAAATTTTGGATCAGTTATGTGAAAAGTTTTTAAGCGAGTGTTGTTGTACATGACGATATGTATTTTGTAACTTTCTTGGTCTGTGTTCAAAGCTTCCACTCCAGTAAAGAAGCACAGAGGGAGAATCATGATGAAGCATGTACATGGTAGAACAATGGAAAATCGTGTACCTATCTTTCTAAATGAGCACAATCAACCAATTAGTCTAGATGACAAAACATTAGATGAGTTTAGCAGCTTCTTGGGAACCTTAGGGCGGGACCCTACCATTGCACCTCTAAATTATTTCAATTGGAGAAAAGTGTCGAAGGAGAAGATATGAGAGTATGTAACGGTATGGTTATTTTAAATTACAATTATATCCTACTTTTATAAGGCTAGAAATGGGTTATGTTGACTGTGACCTTGGCATGGAAGTCTTTTAAATGTGAAGTGAAACAACATCACTTCACCAAATTTGCAAACAATGCCACTCGTTGGACAAATCGGCCATCATCCATTCCTGATGATCAGTTGAAAGATCTATTTAGATATTGGAACTCCTCTACTGCCAAGGTGCGTGGCATAAATATGCACATTGCATTGCATATGTTATTGTATGTGTTGATAATTATACCCTCAATATGTATAAATTTAGAGAATTGCCGAAATCAACACTCGGAATAGGAAGAAACAAAAGTACATGCACACTGCCGGAAAGAAAAGTTTTGCAAGGGTCATGTGCAGATTAGTAATTCACTTTCTTTTTGATATATATATACAACTCAACAACTCAACTCAACAAACCCAGTGCTTCCAAGAGCTCCCGCCAAAAGCAGGGTCTGGGGAGGGTATATGTACACAGCCTTCCCCCTTCAGGGGGCTACCCTAAAGAGAAGTTGTTTTCGAGGACCCCCAGCCTAAAAAGATGGTCTGCATCCCTCAGCCAAAGACCTGGCATAGGAGAAACATCAAAAATGCATAAGTATGGCAAAAAAAAAAAAAAAAAAAAAAAGGGTAGAAGAGATAAAGAAAGAGAACGAGAATGAGAATGAGTTCTTTTTGATATATATATGTATATATATATATTCATGTTTATTTCTTGCATCTAATTTTTGTAATTGTTTTTGTTTTTAATTTATTGATGTATTCAACTCTTACCCTTTTTACAGATACAAGAACATCCAAACAAAAAGAAACCGTCAAGGAGTAAATTATTCATTGAGACACGGAATAGGAGCCCTATGAAAAAGTATTAAGATCCTGTGTAGCGTACAATAGCAAAAATTGTAAATTTTAATTTGCTTTTACTATTCGCATAAGGTATAAAGAGTATGAAGGCATTTTCATATACATTTATCAATTGGGGATAAGATTGAAGCAATGAAATTGGATTTATGTGAGATGGATTTGGTGATGATGGTGGGACTAGCTTGATTGTTAGTGTGTTTGATGTTTTGAATTATAAGATTTTGACGAGTTTTCTGCAACCCATGTGGCCATTTTGAAGCATGGTGTAATGAGTTTGTTTTAGGATATTGGGTAGTAGATGTTTTAGATAACATTCAATCATTTGTGCGTCACTTTTTATGTAGGAAAAGTAACATGTGGTGTTTCGAGTAACTTACTATTTTTATAGAAAAATTTTGATGCCCCAAACTAATGATGTGTCAAGTACCCACTCCATACGTAATATTTGGGGTACTGGGTTGTGTTTTGAATAACATGTGATCATTTGTGTGTCACTTTTTCTAATGAAAAGAACATAAAATGTCCTACATTTTTTTTTTCTAAGAACGGTATATTTAATCTTTCATACTAAAAAAATTTGAGGAATTGTCTTCTACCCAAAATAGGCATATATGGGGTGGGGTTACTCTAAACTGCCATTTTTTGTTTTCTTAACAACAAAAAAGGAATCAATTGAGGATTGAGGATTAGAGATGAGATTCAAGTAGATAGTTGAAGATAAGAAGTAAAGATTGAGAGAAGTTGAGAGTTGAAGAAAATATTTAGAGAGAAACTTGATAAAACTTGGAAGAACAAGAAGGGAATCAATTCATCCTACTTATACTAATTCTAATATAACCAAGAGACATAGAACTCGGACACCAAAGCTACTAACATCATCCTAACAACACCTTATAGCATCTAATAGCTCAACATCCCTTATTACATGACATACTCTAGACTTATACTTTTAGAATAATATCTATAATCATAACATAATATTAGCACTTCAAGCAACTAACATTTGGCTTACTTAACCACCATTCTTGACTTAACATTTGGCTCACGTAACCACAAACAACAACTTTATCTAAAAATTTAATGTGCTAAACTTCAGATCAATTCAACAGTAGCTCTAAATTGATGTTTCCTTATTGTATCATTTTTTGCTTGATACCTGATTATCACCCTTGAACTCTAATGAATTTATGGATAACGAAGTTTTTGGAACGGGGGGATTCTTTTAAGTGATTTAAGTGAAAAAACATAAGATACATTTAAGTACTATAAATTAAATAGAGTTATCAACTTTATTGGTCCTGAATTTTTCTAAATTCATTTAAGTGATTTTATTGAGTTGGTTTATGGCATGACATTCTAAATAAGGTATAACTTTTTACTTCATTTCTTTGTTGTAGAAAGAAGTTGAGGAACATCAATCCAAGATTGATTTTGAGGGAGGATCAAATAGCCAAAGTACAGATGCATTTGATGAAGTAATGAGTGATGAGCATCCGGGTAGTATCCGTCTACTTGGGAGGGGTGTTACCCAGAGAGATCTTAAAGAGAAGGTTCAAGTGGGTGGAGTTCAAGTTCCAAAAGAGGTTATAGAGTCCATGAAGGCTGACATTAAAGCTAAACTGATGAAAGAAGTTATGAAGGAACTGGTCTCTAGACTTGCCTTTGTAATCCTAAGTTTAAGCAATCTTGATCCCCATGTACTTCAAACCTTGGTAGAAGGATCACCTGGAAATGGTCATAATACTACTCAAAATGTTGCTTATTCATCAGGTGCTGCAAATACGGTATATTAGTGCTTTAGTTTTTTTCTTAACTCAAAAATGATCATATCTCTCAGTGATTCTTCATGTAAAACTAAGGAAATCATTTCTTCCTACATCTTTCTTGTTGTATAAGACTCTAATACTGCTACTTATGCTTATTTTATATGTTTTTGGGGTCAGGGTACTAAGGATCTCGATAATGTTGATGGACACGCGGCCTATAAAGGAACATAGTGTGGAGTTTATGGTTATGAACAATGTACTTGATGTGGCTGAATGTAAATTGTGTTTTTTTTATATTGACTTGGTGGTTATAGACTTTTGTGGGTGTAGGACTTTTTTGGCTTTAATATGTAAAGCTTAATATATTTTAAGTTCTAGACTTTCGTGATTAGCAGCTATGTATTTGATCCAGTGGTTTCTTTTGATTATCAACTATGTAATTTGTATTTGGATTATTATTAGCTTTGATGTCGAGCAAGATCTTTTGAATGTATGGATGTGTTAAGATATGCTTATGGATTAAGAGGTGTTGGTTTAAAAAATTCTTGCAATATATGTCAAAACTGAATAAAAAAACACGCTACACTAGTTTTTGTGCAAACCGTTGCATGAGCCATTTCAAACAGCTACATTAGTTCATCAATAAACCACTGCAAAAAATACTATAACCGTTGTATTAGGTATCTATAAACCGCTGCTATAGGACAAAAAATCGCTGCATTAGGTCATTATAAACCGCTGCATTAGGTGAAAATAACCGTTGCATTAGGTCATTATAAACCATTGCATTAGGAGAAAATAACCATTGCATTGCATATCTGAAAAACCGCTGCTATAGGTGCATATAACCACTGCATTAGATCATCAATAAACCGCTGCATTAGGTGAAAAAAATCGTTGCAATACATATCTAATAAACCGCTGCTATAGGTCGGCATAGTGGTTGTATTAGGTCTTAATAAACCCCTGCTATAGATCAAAACAATCGTCGCATTAGGCGTCCATTAACCGTTGCAATAGGTCAAATAATAGTTGCATTAGGTTTCCAATAACGGTTGTTATAGGTCAAATAGCCGTTGCATTAGCTACCTAAATGCAACGGTTATTATCCGTAACTATAGTAAAAAAAATCGCTGCAAAAGGCTAATGCCACGGACGCGTATGCGACGGTTTATGAACCGCTACATTAGATTTAATGCAGTGGTTTTATCCCATTTGCTGCGGTTTTAAACCATTGCATATGACCCAATATGTAGTAGTTGAAGTTACGTCCATTGTTCCCTACTTTAACTCTGAAATGGATTGTTTTATCTAGAAAATACGCGGCCTGTTCCTCTATGAGTATCTATCTCTAATATTGGACCACATCTCCATGGAAGAGTAAGCATAACGATGCTTGAACCAATATCAGTAGATACACAATTTGTAATCTATGATGTAATCATAGAATCACATTTGTGCCAAGTTTCATCAAGAGGATCTCCTTCTTCAGGTTCTGAAATAGCTCCAGAAATAAAACCTAATTTGTTCTTTGATTAAAGAGCAGTTTTCATCGATCTAGTCCAAGTATTAAAGTTCGAAGGTCCAATCAAAGGCTGTGGAATAAGAATCATACCAGGATTATCAATGTTACTCAAGAAGAAAGGTGAACCATAAGGATCCTTGAATGTCACAAGCTGCATGTTCGAAAGATCTTTCTGATGAACTTCACTTTGATTTCCTGGTGTTCCGATTGCATTTCCTATGTTCTCGAGGTTGGCGTTCTCCATCAAAGCTTAAGGGAGACAAAATGAAAAACGGAAGAAGAAAAGAGAGAGGAATGAAGAATGAATGAAAAGAAAGTACTGATTAGGGATATGAGGTGGATTGTAGCGGAAGAAAGAGTTAGTGCTCTGATAACATATCAAATTTTCCCACTTCTCATGTGCATGCTTCAGTATAGATTGAGAGAGAGAAGAGAGAGAATGAAGGCTAAAAGCTTTAGCCATTAACTTTTTCATTAATTATGAAAAAAAGGACAAAAGTCCTTTATATACAAAAAAGTATTAAAAGAGTGGAAAGGAAGAACTGCCTGTAATATGCAAAAAAAATGTCATATAATTTTCTGGACAAAACACGAAAGGAATAATATATGTACAAAACATCACAATATCTGAAAACTAGTAGTCTAATAGTGGAGAAGTGGTGGTAAAGCCGAGATATTAAACGCGTTTTTATTATATTTATTGGATAGATTTTTGGTTTTTAACTTATTAAAAATCTTATTTAATTTTTATTTTAATTAATAATGTTTAAGATATTTTAGTTTGTAAAACATCCCAGGAAGAGTTTAGCCATTCATTCTTTTCAATTAGAAATTTAAGAGAACGAGTTCTCTCCCTTTTCTTTGGAAAATATTTTCAGAGAAACTTGATTTTACAGTGCCCACTCACTCAATGTAAAGAGAAATTGCGGAGAAGATTTCAGTGGCGTCGTTTTTATATTGGTATCTACGCTGCAATTTACATCGAGGTATGTAATTCCCATTTGTTCTTTTAAATTCATATTTAATTCAAGTTTAATGTTATATCTATGTATCCTATGCTTTATCATGATTTAATTAGAGAAGAGACTATTATATTTAAAATTTAAAATTTTAGTTTACGAAATTAAAATTCTCCGAACATGTTATAGATGATGAGAGGGGTGTGTTGAGTTGTTTCGTGATGTGATGTTCATATAAGATTGTTATATGGGAAACATGATTCATCAAATTTGACATGTCTACTTTTGTAGATGCCGTTGGAGATGGGGTGAAGATATCGATATTCCTTGTAGCTAGCAGGATAGCCTAGAAAAATGCATGGAATTGATATGGGGGAAAGTTTATGAGGGGCATGAGGTGGGAGGTTGGGATAACAAGCACAACTAAAGATGCGAAATCGGTTGGTTTTTGGAAATGTTTTCCAAATGGCGAAATGCTTGATAAGAGAGGGTGGATAGTTGATTAATAGCAAAACATGCCGTACAAACAACATCATTACAAAATTCATAGGATAGTTTAGAGTGTATTAGAAGTGTCCGCCCATTTCTGATAAGTGTCGATGCTTACATTCCGCCACTCCATTTTGCAGTAGGGTATCAGGAAAAGATTGTTGAAAGTGAATTCCATGGTTCGACACAGTGCATTCATGCATCGTTGATCGAATTCACCTCCATCAACGCTTTGAAAAATTTTTATTTTTGCATTGAATTGATTTTCAACTACAGTTTTGAAAACAGTGAACATTTCATAAACATCAAATTTTTGCTACATCGGTATAGCCACATGAATCTTGAGAAGTCTTCAGTAAATACGACATAGTATTTATGCGTTGAGTTTTAGAAAATTGGAGATTTCCACACATACAAATGTATTAATTGTAAAAATATATTGGTAGAATGTATTACACTCTCAAAAAGAAGGTGATGTGATTTTCCCAAACAACATAAATGACAATTGTCTAAAAATTTGACATTCAAAATAAACTATTTCTTACAAAGAGTATCTGAAACAGGACTACCTAAACGGCCGAGTCGTTGATGCCCAGTTTTGAAGTGCGCTACAAGTCTGATGTCATGAGGCGAGAAGTTATAAAGTGGTCCATCATGAGGCAATTGATGAAGCGGTATCCTCGTAACCTTGTCCTTGGCACAGAAAAATTTGGAGTCAAACTCGATATGACAATTGTTATCTTGACATAGTTTCTTAAGTTTCATAAAGTTGTGAGTGAGTTGGGGACTACCATGACATTAGTTTATTTCAAAGATTGTGTACGTGTAGGTATGGTTGTAGAACCCACATCTGTAATAGGTAGTAAATCACCATTTCCAAAAAGAACACCTTTATACCCAAAATAAGGAGTAAGAGTATAATGAATACTTGGGTTTGGTGTCACGTAGTTAGAAGCATTGGAGTTTGGTACCAGTTGTAGTCATGTGGTTCTCTATTATCATGGCAGCAGGGGATAAGGATGGATCAGAAAAAAAAAATTTGCCATCATATCGGTGTGGGCAGGCAAGTGTGACTTGTTTAGGTTGGAAGCAAATTCGATAGAATTGACGTCTAGGCCCGAGCACACTAGCATTAGGGTTGGAGGGAGCACCTGCAGGTTCAATTGAATGAGGAAATGGATGTGGTGGACTACTAGAATGTATTGGACGCGGGCCACTGACAGTGGGGCTGCTAGGTTGGCCTGGTTGCCATTTTAGTTCCCTCAACCACGTTTGTGGTTGTTGCGTTGGCATCTCTTCCTCCCCCTCCAAAGTTGCGATGAGATCCCGAATTATCTTGGACTATGGCAACTAAGTGTGTTGTGGATTCGAGGTCTGTGCGTCCGATGTATCGATTTAAAGTAGCCTCTTCATTCTAGAGGACAATTTTGAGTTCTTCAAAAGTTTATTGGCAATTGTTTTTTCTAATACACGTTGCAAGAGCAACATGGTCTTGAGGGAGTCCAAATAAAGCAAAATGAGTGAGTTTTCTATTTAAGATGGGAGAGTTAATAGCAGCAAGGTCGCCAATAATTAATTTTAGTTTAGAAACATTTACGTCCAATTTTTTGCCATCTTTTTGGTGGCTGGAAAGTTGGATTTTGTGGATCGAACTCTTAAGCCATAGAGTGATCCCAAAAGTAAGGGCATCCCACATGGCTTTTGAAGTTGGGTGTCGGACAATATCACTTAATAAGGGGCAGCACAATTTGTCTGCGATACAACATCGAAGACTTTGATCCATTCGTACCCAATTTGTATGCTCTGGATTGGGGTAGGTGGATCAATTGATATTAGTAAGTTCGGTAGGGTGCCAGGGATAGGTACCATCAATGTATCGTAATAATAGATGTGCTATTAGTAGCATGTTGAATTGTTCATACTAGGCTGAGTGATTAGCTATTGTTTGGGTTTTATGGTGACAATATTAGTGATACTAGAGAGGGAAAGAAATGAGGGAGGGGCGTGAATATGGGAATTAAATTGATTTAGGATTTAAAAATTAGGGTTAAGTTGTGATATTTGGGGTGGAAGAGGAAGGGGAACTGCCGCGCCTATGGGGTGCGACTGCTCACTCCAGGTAGTGGCCGTATGGCCCCCAGTGGTAGCGTGGCATTGGTAGCACCGACCTCGGTGATGCTAGTCCCGATGCCCAAAAAGGAAGAGTAGGGGATAAAATTGGGAGAGGGGAGGGGAGAGGAGATGCCCGAGACAAGTATTGGATTCAGTGTAGCCCTCACGAAGGGCGGTGGCATATCGGAGATGGCAATGCTGGTATCCGCCGAACAGTAGAGGATCGCTCCCAAAGAGGTGGCACCGACAACTGGGTACTTGATAACTGACCATCTTGAGGAGTCAACTTGGAGTTGGGCCTATTTCTACTGAGCGGTGGGTTATGCAGGTGGTGGGTGGTGTTAGTGTAAGATTGATTTGAGTTTGCTGCCATTACTCTTAAAAATTAATTCAAAGACTAAAATTATTCAAAAGAAAATTTCGCAAATTTAAATGGAGAATTTCACAATTTAGACTCGAGAGAAAAAGAAGATTAAGGGGGAGAGCTCTGATAACATGTGAAGGTTGATCAATTGTATTCATTGATGATGAAAGTGATTACCTAGAGGCTTTTATATAGGCGAGAGTAAGGGGAAAAATTACGTGTTATCCCTTGGGTTAGGTTGACCAACAACAACAAAAATAGGCCTAGTGCCTCAAGGTCTCCCGCCTAAGCGGGAACTCTTGTGGTGGGGGGGGGGGGGGGGGGTGTTGGGGGTTGGGGTTTGATGTACGCAGCCTTATCCCTTCATCGTGTAACCCTACCGAGAGACTATGTCTGAGGACCCTCAACCTTCTAGAGTTGGCAACACGAGGACGTCCCACTAGGTCACCCTTCCTGGTACTACTCTCATCCAAACACGCTTAACTTGGAAGTTCTAATGGGATTCAGTGTATTAGTTCCTGGTAAATAAACCCTAGCCTATATATACTCTAATAGGTTAAAGTTAGCCAAGTTTGAAATCTTCAAACCTGAGCTTGAGTTAGCTTGGTTGAGTTGAACCCAACTTGAAGAGCCCTTATCTAAACTTGTTTAATTGTTAGATCAAAACATTTAGGCTCATACTTGGCTCGAAAGACATATTCATGCTAATTTATTGTATTAGGATGGGCTTGTAAGCCTACAAGTTGAAATTATACTAGAATATAGGACACCTTAGGCTCAAGCTTGAAACGAGCCGAGCCTTTCAAGCTTTATGATGAGTCGGGTTTCCAAGGTCTGGGAGATGTTGTGCTCATTTGCACTCCTAGCTACCGTAGTATTTCCAAATTATACCTAAAGAAGTAAATTTATTGGTAGTGCACCTTGAGGTTAGAGGTTTGAATATTCATTGCCTAAGTATCTTGTCATTTTAATGTATACCATTAAAATTGAAAAAGGGAAAAATAGAATAGGCAACCAGAATATTAGAGTTGCTGGCATTTCCTATATATAGAGAACAGATAGATAAAATACAGCTTTGATATAAATAGAGTCCTAGAGTAAATAAGATATCCTAGTAGAATTTGGATTTGATAATACGCTCCCTCAACCTATAAGAGTGGAAACCACATATAGATTGTCACAAAGATACATATTTTGATTTGGTAAGGGACCTTTGATGAAGATGTCAACTACTGTTCCACATTTGGGCGTAATGATTCTAAATATCACCATGAACCCGCTTCTCTCAGACATAGTAGAAATCAACATCAGTAGATTGTGAGCAATGAGATTCATTTTGAGATATGTGGCATAAGATGTACTAAAAATCAATAGGGTCATGTAGAAATAGATTGATGTCAGATAAAAGAAGACGAATCCAATCTTGGCCATACTATATGCGAAGTGTCACAGTCATGTTAAGGGCCGTGACAGAGTGCTTGTGCGTGCACACCTCAGTGCCCGTAAGGCGCACTCTTGCGCCTGTGGACGTGTCCCAATGTCACGCACTGCGTGCAAACCAGTGCTGGTGTGCACCTCATTGCGAGCGTATGGGAGCTTGTCAATGAGAGCATGTCGCGCACGCGATGTTGAGTGCTGTGTCGCAAAACATGTCCTTCCCTTAAGATGAAATGACATAGGTTGGTGAAGTCGTTTGGGGAGCCAGATGTCTCGAACTCCGAATAGTGGTGCTTTATGATTTCCCCAGTAATGGGGGCGGGCCTCAGTGCATCCATGAGGGAAACATGAGTTCTCCACGTGAGTAGGACACTCCATGGACACTGTGTTGGGGCCGAGGGATGACAATGCGCATAATTCGACTAAGGAAGGTTTGGGCCCTCGTATGGGCTGCGGGATGCATCATTGGAGCGTCATCAGTATGCGGGGTTCAACCTTCATATGGCAAGAGCACTTGAGGTGCTCGAGCCTCATCGTGAGCAATGGTGCACACCAGCCCCGTTTACATGTTCTCTTGGTTAAGTACATGGTTGGGGCGACATCGTGTGGATTGAAAGATTGAGGGTCGTTGGTTGTATGCAAACTTGCACGCACGTGTGATTGATGCTACGAGATGGTTGCCTACTGAGGTGAGTGGCACTCCACATGTGTAGGATCATATGAACTCCCCACAAGTACAACAGCTACGAACACGAGGTGCGCTTCAGGGACTTAGCCAACACTATGAAGGACATGTGACTTGAGGGATGACTTGAGAGTTGAGACGAGCAGTCGAGATTCGAAGGGTGTCAATGGTGTTTGTCATAAGTGATTGTGTGCAGCAAGTGTGCTTGTTCACAAAATGGGCAAGTACGCAATGGTGCAAAGAGCTTTAAGGATCGATGCAAATGATTAGATCTTGGTGTGCATGAGTGCGCCTAAGTGTTGTGTTAGCAAGTGAAATTGATGATGGGTCGCGCTTTAGGATTTGAGGTCTTGATGTTGGTCGAACATCAGTATGCCACTTAGTGGTTTGCCTTTGAGGTCAGCGGACTTGGGGTGAACTTGAGACATTATGTGGGACTCTCTGGCTGAGAGGGCTTGTGCTTGACAAGTCATATTTTTCGAGAAAAAGAAAAAGTATGTGATGCGGGGTGAAAGTGCCTCTCTTGGAGTAAGGCTGGCCTCAATTTAGCGAAGTCTTGGTGCCGCAAGGTTGTTTACTCTTCTACACAAAGTAGGACCGTGACACGAAGGCTCAATATTCTAGTTTTGTAGTAGATTTGAACACTATAGATTGGTTCTTGGAGGTCCGAACGATAAGGTTCGTCCCTAAGAAGACTGCACAGCCAGAAGTGGTGCGCCTACTGTTAGGACAACCCTGCAATATGTATAAACATGTTTGTGATCCGAGCATCATGACTTGGCCGATAAAATTAAGGGGTTTGTTTCATATAAATTTCCTCATTAAGGAAGCTAAACAGGAAGACGTTCCTAACATATAGTTGTCTAATAGTCTAGGAAAGAGTAACGAGAAGAGAGAGGATAAGGTGCACTAATGTGGGCATGATGTCGGGGCAAAAGTCTCATATAGTCAATAATCGAATGATGTTTGAGGCCCTGAGCCACTTAGTGAGCTGTGTAGCATTCAATTGAGCCATTTACCTTATACTTCTTATGGTTACCAACTTATACTTCCTAATGCCACCAACTAGGTTCTTGAAGGGGACACAAGGGGACTACATCCTAATAATGGTTTTGGAGTGGAGCATTCAACTTATTAGACATGGCCTTGCATTGTTGTGGGTCCTTAACTGTGCATAACAGGTAGACTCAAGAATAAGGGTAAGGGTTGATAGTGAAAGTGGGTAGCAGGGTTTATGAACACTTGCTATGGACTGGGTGCTCATTTTATAGGACCACTATAAATACTTGAGTTAAAAACGATGCCAGAATGACACCGATAGTCCAATGATGGTCAACTGTGACAAGGTATCAACGACCAACATGCTCCCTCGGAGAGCTGGTGTGGAACGTAGTGAATCTTTTTGGAATTGGGTTTAGAGGGATAGGGGAGAACATGATGGACAAGGGGTAGAGCAGGAGTAGCTCTCGATTGCTTGAATCGAGTTTTGTATCTTATATTGACAGTGAGAGAGGACGAGTGGTGTCGACAACAGAAGGGGCAATTGAGGTGGGGGGAATCATGTTCATGGGAGGGAGTGACATAGTCGGGCGGTCTCCTATCGCAACGTCAACAACCCTCGAGTGACCCATGGGTTAGGACATGACCGGTTTAGGGTTAAGACAACTATACCCCTTATAATGTTTTGCATGTCCTAAAATGACAAATGTAGTAGATGGAGGGGCCCAATTATTAAGGACGTCGGGGATTAGGTTCAGGTATCATTCACCATCAAAGACTCAAGAGGAGGTGCATCTTGATCGTTGATAATACAGTAGCTTTTATAGGCTACAATCTCCTAAGACTCGAGTAGGTAAATGGAGAATCACAAATGTGACAACGAGGGCAGTGTTTGCCCAAAATTCTTTGGGCATGTTGAACACAATCAAAATAGTGTGGGGCAGGTCTCATATATGTTAATATTTTCACTCCGCTACCCCCTCTATTGTGGAGTATCAGGGCACTAAATTTGATAGTGAATATTTTGGGTTGCACAAAAAGAATGAAAATTGAAGTTGTCATATTCATAGTCTCTATCATTTCGAAAAACCTTGACTTTAGAATTAAATTGTAATTCAACAAAAGTTTTGAAATGTTTGAATGAATCAAAGGCTTCAAATTTGTTGCATAAAGGATATACCCAACTAAAATGCGTGGACTCATCAATAAAACATATATAGTAATGAAAATTAAGGTGCAAAAGAATTGGCGATTGCCACTATCATTATGTTTTAAAGTTGGAGTTTCAGTGGTACAATGCTTAACAGTATTAAAAGGAAGATATTTAGATTTTCCTACGGGACATGCTTGACAAAATGAAGCAAATGTTGAACTAGGTAGCAAAATACTTCCAAAATAAGTTAAGAAAAGACACTAAAACCTAGATTAGTGAGATAACAATGCTAGGTATATCAGGAGAAACACGGGCGGTAAGAGCCGCCATAGGGAAAGATCGAGCCACCTAACATGGATAAAGATCACAATCACTGTGTGCTTGGAGTAGGCTTCTCTCTGTATTGCCAATTACACAAATAGTACAGACTTCAAACAAAGACATGACATTTATTTTCATGGCATAGCTATTCGATTGTTTTAAGTCAAGGGACATAAAAATATTCTTAAAGACAAGCGATCATGTGTTAGTATGACAAATGTCCCAATGTGTATAGTAGGAAGGGGGTACCGTTAACAACCATTATTTTAAGGTTTTCTATATAAGGAGATGGGGATGGTATGAGGATGTGTTCATACCTTCACTAAGGGTCATGTGCACTTGCACCCTTAAGTACCAGATGTTATTCTAATATCGGTGGACATAACACCTAAGGATCAAGGTAACTGACCAATGTAAGCTGGATGGTGAGGATAAGGGCAATCCTTGGACTCATGAAAGGCTAGACAATAAATCGGACAAAAAGGAGGAAGAGGTGGCCAAGTATACTCACACCAGAATTAAATTTATTACTACAGGTAGACGTGGCAATTGTGTCATTTGGGTAAGGTTCGAGTGAACCCATTCGGGTTTGGGTCATTTCGGTCTATAATAAACTCGAGTCGGGTCAGGCTCGGGTCACTTTTGGGTTTCACTTATACTCGGGTTGGGTTGGGTCTGGGTCAGTTATTTCGGGTTCGGGTCACTTTAATTTTGAGTGGTCTTTGGTTTGGGTCAATCTTGGGTCAAGTTGTACAGACTTCAGGTCTTCATAATCATACTATTTAGTACCTTGGTAATATGAACCAGTTACAAAAGTTTAAATTATACTAAATAATTTATATTTTTACTAGTGTATTTATTATATTATTAATATAGATGCTCAATAATATGTTATGAAGTTCAATTGTACTTTTGATAACTAATAATTTTCATTGAATTTAAAGATCTTGGGTAAATTTAGTTTTCAGGTCGGGTTGGGTTCGGGTTTAGGTTAGTTTGGGTCGGTTTGGTTCAGGTCAATGGTGGGTAGGGCTAGGTCAAATTAGTATCAGGCTATTTTCAGGTCAGGCAAAGAATGGATCGGGTTAGCTATAGGTCGGGTCATTTCAGTTTCAGGTTCAATTATTTACGATATATTTTTGGTTCCGGTCGGCTTGGTTTACGGGTTTTTTAGGTAAGTTTTTCGGGTCGGTTTGAATTTACCACCTCTAACTATAGGACCTAACCATAATAGGAGAAATAGTTGGGACCATTTTCTATCCACTAGTTCGGTTCTGTATGGTCGGAGGGTCTAAACCCCACTGGACACATGACAATAACGGTTATCCTGCGCATGGCTCTAGCCATTATTTGACCCTTGATTACTGGTCACGGCTTAGATAATTAGTAGGTGTTGTTGGAGAGGTCCCAAAACTTAAGTCGCTTTTCTTCATGAGATAAATTAGTCCATTGGAGCTTGGACATTAAACCAGGCATATAATAAAAGCGAGGAAGGACTTAAATAGTATATGATACAAGTTCTGCATCAAAGATCGAAGCTTGAACTACGACAAAATTGTGAGGGACTGAAGCTTTCACACATAATCATAATTGAGGATCCCTCCATCCGAATGGTGGTGATTTCCTAATATAATTTCATCAACTTGGTAAAGGATTGGTCCAGGTAACATTTTTCAAGCATCTCGAATAGCTAAAATCAGGCTTAGTGTTAACGTCATCTAGAATAAGGCGGTCCAACGTGGTAGAGATTCATTTCCTGATGTGTCGATCTCTACAAAACAAAGTGAAATAATTAGAATTGACACATATTTGACCGTCAAAAAAAGTGATGTGCTGTAAAGAATAATCATATTCTACTAGATGCTATACTTACATAGTAGGAATCATATTTTATGTTAGCATTGGATTTCATAGAGGATACATAATCAATAAACTTTTTAAACTTTAAGATATTTGATATTTCTTGAACCATAAGTTACTTTGTATAGAGTTGATAAATGTTTACATCTTACCATACGTAAATGATAATTTGAAGAAACTCTTAGGCCCCATGGATGAGCTTAAAATGGCTACCTAAAGAAAGCAAATTCCAAAAGGACAGATGTTTGGTGTGCCAAATTGGAATGCTCATTGCTCATACTTTTCTAGTCCCTTTTTTGAGGGCTTTTTCCCCCACTTTTTAAAGTTTCTTACCTGTTTCTCCATATTTTTGGGAGTAATTTCTTAAATATTTAAAGAAATTTATCACTTTGGATATTTTTAGATTCAGAAATTTATTATCTATGCATCTTGACATTTGAATGTTTTTCTTGTTTTGATAATTAGCGACAAAATCGAATGCAAAATAGGAACTTCGTACAAACGAGACTTCAGTCAACTCGTGTCAATGCAAGGTTCAAAACACAGACAAAAGTAATACAACAGACCAAATAAACCAAGATTATAGGACAATCACAAGCAAATATTAACAAACACTACATGACTACAACCATGACATTTCAAGATATATAATGAAGCACCCTATGGTTTCAAAATTTTATCACTTGGGTACTCTATGCCAGTACTTGGTGAATTTTTTTCAAAATTCGATCAATTTTCGCTGCAAAATGTTAATATGGTATATGATTGCAATAATATATGTAAGTTAAATCAATGTTTTCAATGAAAACTAATGGATTATGAAAAAATTCACTGAATTATAAAACAAGATATTTATATATTAGTGAAATAATGTGGCATGCTAGTATTTCAAAAAATCATGACATTATAATAAAAGACATCAATGTAATATTGTTATAATTATGTGCTATGTTTGCAATTTTGAATAAAAAAACTATTGAATTTTGACAAAAGATATTTAATTAATAAAATTTTAAAATTTTAAGGTACATGATTGATAATATCTTTAAAACTCAAAATATCTTATTTTATATATTAAAATGTCATGATTTCAGGTGATAAATTCTCAAACCTTAAGATACCTCAATAATAAATTTCCATATTTATATATTTAATATGTACAAAAACAAATTATTAATTTATATCCAAGCAATTAAATTTTATATTCTTATAGCTTAATATTAAGTTTCTTTAACACATCATTAGATGTATAAATTAGGTACGGGATAAATTGTGAGAGTTGCTTGTCCGGAAAAAAAACAATTGTAAGCGTTGTTATTATTAAGGCAAAAATTGTTAGTGTCAAAATAATGATGTAATTTACAAATAATGAGATCAATAAAATATCTTAAAAGCTGCGATTTACTTTGACAATAATTTATTTTTTCATAATAATAATATTACCATATATTATTAGTTTGAATTTTTTTTTTATAAGAAAATATCATGTAACTAATTTTGATCCAAAAATTTGTTACACAAGGAACGGTCCCATTTGCTTTTTCGAGATATGCAAGGGCAAGTCGTTTTCTTTTTTATTTTATATATGATTTAAATTGTAAGTTTAAGTATTTAAATCTTTATAAATCTTATTTTATTTTTAAATTTATTTTGAGGAGAACTGCTAGTTTTTATTTTTTTATAAAAGAAAAAAAAATCTTAATAAAATTCATTTTTATATTAAAAAAGTAGTGACAGATTTGAAAAATTAATGATGTTAGGTTTATATAAATAAATATATAATATCAGTTAAAAGTTAGGAATGTGCATATATGTTATATAAATTAATTTTATAACAATGAAATTATGATAATAGAATGACAAATTATTAAAGTTCTTTAACTAATAATTAGTAAAAAAAAATAGGGCTAAATATTTCGGAGAAAAGGCCAAATTTTTTCAAAAGGATGGGTCCATATTCATGATAGAAATAAAAATAACATAGATATATCATTAATTGGTTAAAAATTAGAAATATGCATATATGCATATATAAACAATTTATAATAAAAATATACCAATTTATCAACGAAATTCTCATAGAATCTTTAATTATCAAAGTTCCTTAACTATTAGTAAAAAACCATAGGGTTAAATACTATTATAGGAGAAAAATCCAGTAGTAGATGATCTCCATGTGCTTGTCCGAATTCTTTTACATGTTTGTGTGTAAAAAGATTCAACCCTATGCTTAAAACCATTTTAACAATATAATGCTTTATCAACTTGGCTAAAACAAAATTTATCATGTCTTCCCTAATTTTATAAATAACTGCTAATTTTATTTTATTTTTAAACTAATTTTTAGAAGAGCTACTATTTCTTTATTTTCTGTGAAAGAGAAAAGTAATCTAGATAAAGTTCTTTTCTACATGAAAAATGTTTTTTATTTGGGTTAAAATTCTTTTCTACATGAAAAGTGTTTTTTATTTGGGTTTTTTCTATTGAGAATAAAAGTAGTCATTCTTTACTTAAGCACCAGAACTTTTCAAATTTTCTGAAAACAATCTTTAAGAGTTTAATTTTTTGAATTAACCATCTATAGTAACACTATTAGTTTTTTGTTGTGTAATTTCACATTTTTTTTTTGTACAAAAAAGGAGATATAAACATATATGTTAGTGCATGTCAATTCATTGGGCAAAACAATTATACCCTTAAATAGTCATTCTATGCATATTCGAATCCCCCTACATGTTTGTTTGGATAGAGATTCAACCCACGTGCATAGAGCCTCCTTGACAATATAATACTTTACCAACTTAGTTAAAATAAAAATTTGCTATGTTTTCCCTAATATTATGCATAACTTTATGAAAATCACACTACTAATCCAAATAGAATACTGACACTACTAATATAAGTAACTAATTGAAAATATTTGAACTTTTGAAGGTGATTTTTCTAAAATAATTGAAAAGTTGTGGTGGTTAATTGAAAAATAATTATTTTTAAACCCTTTTAACTTTGTCCTAACACTACTAAAGAGATGCTGAATCCAATGAAGAAATGGAAGGGAAATATTCATGTAAGGATTTTATAAACCTAGCAGTGTTCATCGGTCCAAACCCAGACCGGATCGGACCGGACCGAAGTCCGAAAGTTGCCAAGTTTGGAGACCGAAGGCCGGACCGATTTGGACCGATTAGCATTTTCTATTTTTTTTACTACAAATTGAATTTAGCATATGTTGTCAATTTCAGGGAAACATTGAAGGAAACTAATAGAAAAAATACAACAATTCAACAACGTATAATATGGCAATGACTCAAAAACTACTCATAATTTTATATGTCCGTCACATGGAAATCAAATTGCAAAAAGAAAAATGATAATTATCAACATTGATGCAACATTATCAACTGAGTAATGATTGAAGTGTTTTTCCTTAAGCGCTGTTATGCTACAAAAGTCATCTTCCAACCTACAATTTCAACTATGAACATGTCAGATTTCCAAACAACAATTATGAACAAAATGTTAATATTAGAAATAGATTTTCACCTAGCCATTAGATTCTCAAGCATCAATGATGTTGTTATCCATAGAAGTTCTTTCTAAATCTGTAAATTTCAAACACAAATAAATATTAAACAAAAAAAATTTAAAAAGTAAAACATAAAAATTACTACCATAAAATACTAATACCTTTTTCAAGCTGCTCTAACTCTTCAAGACTTTCCTCTACATTAATTGTGTGAGGTGATGAACCAAGCCAATCTTGTCCACATATAAAAGCTTGAACCATCTTTGAAAAAATAACAAATATTATATTAAAATTTAACAGACAGTGAAAAAATATTGTAAAACAAGATGCAAAAAATTAAACACATCACCTTAGGTGTCAAAGAACTTCTAAATGAATCAAGATGGCGTCCCCCTGCACTGAATGCGGACTCCGATGCAACTGTAGAAATTGGCATAGCTAGTACATCACGCGCTAGACGAGCAAGTATTGGAAATCATGGTCCATGAAGTTTCCACCATCTCAAAATATCAAAATCATCAATTTCATCATTGGCTTCATTCAAATATTTATCAAATTCTGTTTTCACGAATCCCGCACCATCTGAGCCACTCTTCATCCTCTTAATTTCTGCCACTATCTTTCTCTGAACAAAGCTCCCACCGAAAACTTCGAATGAGTTGTCATTTGTTGATGTACTTGCCCGCACATCCTGAGAAGTTATAGAGGTATACTTTCTCCTATATTCATCAAAGAGATCACGAGCAGCTTGATATACTTTGTTAGTTAAATGCTCACCTTTATCCTCCCTGTACATTCTATGAAGTGTAAGTCGCAAACCCACCAATTTAACTCTAGGATCCAGAATAGCAGCAATATATACCAACATATTCATCTTCTCAATGTTACCCCAATACTTATCATATTTTTCTTTCATTTGAGCAACCACAGAAGCAAACGTCAATCGTCATGACTCAACCAAGTTTGCAGCAAATTATAGATGGCAACAATTTTGAAAAAGAAAGTGTTGGATGTAACATACAAAGTCCCGGAAACTCGAAGAGTCAATTGATAAAAACCTTCTAAGAATTTGGCTACTCTACCAATAGTACGCCAATTATTTTCAGTAGGAGCTCCTACATTTTCGACACCATCAAGCTCCAATTTGTAAAAAGGGTCTTTCTCTCCATACCTCTCAAATACTCTCTCGAATTTTAATGCCGTGCTTGACATGATGTACGTAGAATTCCACCTAGTGCTAACAACAAGTGATAATGACGCCTTGCTCTGTATGTTCTCTACCATTGCACACTCCTTAAATCTTTGCAACCTAGCCGGAGATTGTCTAACAAATTTAACAGCAGCTCGAACACGATCAACAGCATTTACAGCTATCTTCAAGCCATCCCATACAATAAGATTAACAATGTGTGTGATGCATCTCATGTGCAAATACTTCCCTTCACTCACAAACCCTCTCTTTGTGACAACTTTTTCTTCACATAAGCACATGCTACATCATTACTACTTGCATTATCAACAGTCACGGTGTACAACTTAGCTTGAAGTCCCCAATCCATCAAACATTGTTCAATGGCTTTACCAATTGCTTCACCTTTATGACTAGAAATTGGACAAAAGTTTAAAAGTCCTTTTTATAGCTTCCAGTGATTATCAACAAAATGAGCAACGAGGCACATATAGTTTATCTTTTGAATAGAAGTCCATGAATATGTTGTCACGCAAACCCTTTGACATGAATTCTTAAAGAATTCTTTTAGTTTCACCCTTTCTTTTAGATAAAGTTCATAACAATCACGTGCAATTGTGATACGTGAAGGCATACACAAATCAGGACAAACAACTGACATCAAGTGCCTAAATCCTTGCTTCTCAACAAATATAAACGGCAATTCATCAACTATGATCATGTAACTCAAGGCATCCATAGCATCATTTTGATTTAATACCCATGCTTTTAATTTGACTTCTATCTCTTCACCACCTCTTCCGGACTCAAAAACCAATTGAGATTGTTTTCCTTTACTCTTATTAGCAGGGTTTTTTTTGCATTTTATAGCATGATATTTTAAATATTTTGTACCATTGGTTCCAGGATTAGCAGCATAAGTAACATGGCAGTAAATACACCTAGCTCTTTGTTGACCATCTTCACTATTTTAAGCTTCAAAATGATTCCAAGCTTCTGATATTTTGCGCCCCTTTTTCTTCACCTCGCAGTTTTTTTGTTTGTTTTATTGTGTCCTCAACCTCTTCACCTTCACTAGAATCATAGAGCTCCACGGATTAGGGTGTAGGTCCAATAGATGGACTTGTATAAGTCTCAGTTCTTTCTTTTGAGGTCATAAATATTCTGTTGGAATGCGAGCTCGACATCTAATGAGAGAATAAAAACACAAATATACAATAAGTCACTCAAAATGGGCTGGGCTCTATACAATAGCTCTATGTAATAAAACCCTTCTTTAATTACTCACATTAGGAGTTAATGCAATTAACAAATCCATAGTTATGAACCGAGTGTAAAATTTGTGACATATAAAGAAAAATGATAAGTATTATCAAGAATATACTCTTAACTGTTATCAAGAAAAATTGAGAGGAACCAATTTTGTCTTAAAATAAAACATTAGGCACCACTGTAAACAAAAGAAAAGTTGAGGGACTAAAATTCAAATGGGTATACTTAGATAAATAAGTAAAACTTTTTTGAACAAAAATTAAAAATTAAACAAAGTAAAACAAACCCAACCAAGCTTAAAATAAACAAAATGTAAATCAAAATAATTACCCAAATAACTCAATAATATACTAGAAAAATAAGAAAAATAACAAAAAATAGGGATTTACCTTAAAAGAAAATGAGTTGTCGGTTAGTGGCGTGGACAGCGATAGTGGGTCGGTGGCGTGGACGGCGGTAGTCGGTCGGTGGCGTGGTGTGGTGGCTGGTGGTGGTCGGTTGCAGCAGTGAAGAGTTAGGGTTAAGGGGAAGGGAAAGGTGGGGTGTTGGTGGGTCGTGAGTGAGAGGAAGGGAAAGGTGAGGAGGAGAGAGAAAATGGGTATGGGGTGGGGTGCGGGTTTAATTTAAATATTAATATTATTATAATCTTTTTTTTAAATATTAATATTAATAAATATTATAACCTATATCGGGTTTCAGTGCGGTCCCCATTTTTTCGGATTTGGACCTGACAGGGCTGAAACTCGAAATACAGAACGTTCGGTCCGGTCCGGTCCGGTTTTCGGTCCAAACCGGTATTTGAACACCCCTATATAAAGCTAGTATTGTTTCATGCAATGCGCATTTATATTCTAAAAGATATTATTTATTCAACTAGAATCATTTTGAATTACTTCATTTTCGTAAGTTTGGAATAGGGAATGACACCTATAACTATTGCCACATTTTTAATTTTACTTATTGTTCATGATTTATTTTTCTTTTTGCATTTTAAATTTATTATAATCATTTCTATTTCTGATCATATTTTAAATCCAAACACATAATTAGGAGGTAAAAAGTAAGCATATTAAATTCTATTTGAAATGTGGTAGTTTTTTTCCCGATAATTAGCAACCAGGCCGCGATATAATTTAGGCGCTTGAGCTTGCAAGCCCTTATAAAACCCACAAAATAATCAGGCATAGAAAAACAAGAACAGGATCAAACACGAAAACAAACAACAACAGGGAAAACAGGATGAACCTAACTGACCACTATAACTGATTCGGATCTCATAGCAATTGAAATAGGATAAAAGGCTGCCAAGTGACCCTTTCATCAAGTATGGCTCTCACCGTAGGCTGGTCAAAGCCATCGAAGTTCAGACTTAGCCTCTTTCCCATCTCAATTACCGCTCAGCCTCAAGGATTTTCTGGGACTCATGCATGCTACCACCCCGCTTCGCCATATTCCTCGTCCTCCGCTTGCCCGAGGTCTTACCCAATTTTTGTGCGCTATTTTTGGGCGACATATCCTTCAAGCACTCTTGAAGTTTCTGTTTCTCTTGCTCTTTCTTCTTGCGCTTCAAAGCTCTCCTTTCCCTTTTTGTCGTCAAACCTTTTCCTTTACTCTTCCCAACAAAGCTATGTCCCTTCATAAATGGCTTCGCCCTATTTAGGGCATGGGGCTCGAAACCTGGTGGAAATTCACGCCCAAAGAACCCCGAATCATAATCACTGGCGGTGTCTCAAGCTTCGTTCTCATGATACGAGGTCTGAGCATGAGGCTGCATTGATTGGGCTTTATCATTTTCAATCCATGGGAGAAGAGGATGAGTATGCTGGATTTCTCGAAATTCATGAATTGGTCTTTGAATAATAAGCTGGGGAAGTGTAGGGAGAAGTGATGCACGTGGCGAACAGCACTCCAAATGCCACCTCCTGACATACTAACCGTGAATACGATTAGCAATCTGACCCAATGACAGTTCTAAGATGCTCACTCCTTCATTCATTGACCTTGTAAGGCGTCTTCCAGACTCCACACAAACATCGCTGATAGCTGTCATCTATACGAGAGAGGGTTGAATCGGTGTGTTATGATGCACCAGGGTGGTGCACTGACTGCCACGGTCACGGTGTGGATGCGTATAGCAAGTGGCTTGCTCCCTTGGTAATCTGACCGATGCCGCGACGGCAACAACTCTGCGCAAATAATCAGGGATTAATTTCGAATTACCCTCCTTGACAAGGACCAAACGGGAACCCTCGTTAAACTGGACTTGGACCATTTGGAGAAGCAATATTGAACATTGATGGCACCAGCGTTGAGATCAGAGGCCGGATAGAAGAAATTGTCGAGCAGCGGTAGCGGGGGCCACCGTACGTGCCGTCACTCGTCGCCTGGGCTGAGCAGGGGGGAGGGAATTTGAAATTGCCTTTTTTAATGGGTTTGTCAAGTGTTTGTAAGCGTTTTTTGGGGGGGGGGGGGGGGGGGGGGGGGTGGGGGAGATGTGGCAGGTTTTTCACTAAAATTGCATGATTTGAGAGTTAGTGTGCTTTCGGTAAAGACTAAGTATTGATTATTGAAAATAGAATTAAACAATTGTTCTCCATTAAACTAATGCTAAATTGGCATATATACTAGGGATATCAATTGGGTAGAAGATACGTGTAACTCTACCATTGCTCCAATTTCAGTAAAAAAGAAAGTCAAAACTGTTAAGAGGTCTAAGCCAGTCAAAGAATTTAGCTAGTAAAATGCACACATCTTTTACATACAAAAAAAGATGGTTTGAAAACGTTGTCTGACCGTAGTGCGGGCAAAAATGTAAAAACCGAATCAAGCACGTCAAATTTGAATAATAAGTTCGAAATCCACTGAAAAAGAGAAAAATAAGTAGGGTATTTTATTCTAAAATTGATGAATGAATCAAACGACAACAATAGAGAGCATTTATTGGCAAACTAAACCCTAAAACATAAAATTATGAACATATCCTAAAATACGAAATTACAAAAATACCCCTAAAAGTATGAAATTACAAAATTCCCATTTGGGTTTTTGGCGGTCTAATTGCTCATGGAACTCTTCGGCTACTCATCCTACATCAGTCCTCTCCACTTGAGAAGGAGCTCGACCCCGAGTAAATTTTCAGGTAGAATGGTGCCTCAAAAGATGATAGTCATACAAGTTTGTGAAGGTTTTGGATATTCCCATGTCCTCTGGTAGCTCCAACATTTAGCCATTGTCACTGATCCTCTTCAGAATTTTACATGGACCTTACTTTTTTCAGATTGAGCTTGTTGCACATCCCCATAGGAAATCTCTCCTTGAGCAAAAATACCATTGCCATATCATCTTCATGAACGAGCTTTTCCCTTTGCTGTTTGTTAGCGGCGGTTTCATACTTAACATTCTTCTTTTATATCTTTATGTCAAACTTCGGCCTGTACTACTTTGACTTTCTATAAGACTTTAAGGTCCTTCTTAAACTCAGATTTAAAAGTTGTGATGGACAAAAGTGAACACCCGTCAACTTTTGACGTGCCTAACTCCTTCACTTTTGGCACCATAGCAATCGTATGAACTCATCAATTAAAAACATACAAATTATACATCAAACTGCCATGGTCTTCCTAAAAATACATGACTAGCATATGAATATGATGCAGCCCAGTCACAACTGACCGGTATTTGACGGGTTTCAGGATGGCAGGTACACAACGCAGAAGAGCCACACGGCTGAAGATAGCGGTGAAGATAGAATTTGACTTATACTAGGATTAGATTTATATATCAGATTTTATTTAGTTTTTATATTTATCTTTTAGTGTTTATTTATCCTTTTAGTATTTTTTTATATTTATCTCTTAGAGTTTGATTTAGAGCCAATTAGCTCCTCTATAAATACAAGAGGAACCTAGGTTGTTTGATCATCCAATTTTAGAATTATTTCATGAGTTATTTCGAGTCTCTTTTCTTGGGTTGTAAGAACTGAGCGCTTAGTTTCCTCTTTGTTTTATCCGTGGATTAATAAAATTAAAGGGAAGGCCTTTGAACCTTCCCATTCCCCTAAACACTCCATTATGTGCTGCATTAATTGGTATCAGAGCTTAGAATGCTTTACGAGATGGATTGTGGGCGACGGAGATAGGCCGCTATCGAGAATGTTTATGACCGAGATCATCTACAGTAGACCGAGTGGAGATTGAATGAGTTCAAGGCGAGATTATGACGAATCAAGTGTTGCTTTATTCAATAGGGGGAAAATCCCGATGATTCGTCAACAAATTCGATGATGAATTCTCTCCAAGACCTGCCTCCATCGGCGGGTCACTTGGCAGATACAAGATGGCGGGTCACTTGGCAAATACAAGATGGCGGGTACAACTTGGCGGGTTTGGGTGCCTAGAATGAGATTGAACACGGTAGGAGTTCGAGTTTGATTAGGAGATAGAGTTTACTTAGGATTAGTTTTATATTTTCAGATTTTTATCTTTTAGTTTTTATTTAGTTATCTTTAGTGTTTCTATTTATCTTCTAGTATTTTATTTATCTTTTAGTCTTTTACTTAGAGACAAGTAGCTCCTCTATATATACAAGAGGAGCCTAGGTTATTCATGATCCAAGTTTGGAATTATTTTGAAGAATACCTTGTTTCTCCTTTTCTCGGGTTATGAGAAATCGAGCCCTTGTTTCTCCTTTTCTGAGGTTGTGAGAAATTGAGCCTTTGTTTCTCCTTTTCTTGTGTTGTGAGAAATCGAGCCCTTGTTTCTTCTTTTCTTAGGTTGTGTGAAATTGAGCCCTTGTTTATCCTTTTCTTAGGTTGTGAGAAATCGAGCCTTTCCTCTTTGTTTTATTAGTGAATTAATAAAATTAAAGGGAAGGCCATTGAACCTTCCCATTCCCCTAAATCTTCCACTACGTGCTGCATTAGTTGGTATCAGAGCTAAGAATAGTTTCTGAGATGGCCCGTGGGTGACAGAGGAATGCCGCCGTTGAGGACGTTTACGAGCAAGACTTCCAAAGGCAAGCCGTGAGGAAATTTGAGGAGTTGGAGGAGAAATTCCGGAAAATTGAGCATTGCTTGATTCAACTGGGGGAAAATCCCGATCTTGCACCGGGAGCCCAGACCCAATGCCCATTAACACTGGGTGCTGAAGATGAGACGGAGGAGAGTTTCCAAAATCCGTTCCAACCACTAACAATATCAGAGCCTATATTTAGCACATATGATGAGTCTGATGCTAATTTATCTTCTCCACCTATCTTTGATGAGCCCATCTATGATGAGGAGAACATCAAAGATGCTGAGATAGTAGACCTAACTCCACCACAATGACCGCACTTCCACCACATCTATCAACACCAACTTTACCGTCTGTACAACCTCAACCACCATCATTTGCTCCACAAAAAATATCATCCATCCACCAGTGGTCACAAGCACCACCTAAGGCACCTCTACATCGAAAAACTTCGGGACACAAATTGGGAGCTGTTGATTTTCCCCGTGGACATCTTCACTTGCTAAGAAGATTAACAACACGAATTCGAGGGCGGATTCTCTCTAGGTCGGGGAGGATGATGCATCCCAGTCACAACTGGCAGATATTTAACAGGTTTCGGGTTGGCAGGTACACAATGCAGAGGAGCCACACGGTTGAAGATAGCGGTGAAGATAGAATTTGACTTATACTAGGATTAGATTTATATCTTAGCTTTTATTTATTTTTTATATTTATATTTTGGTGTTTATTTATCTTTTAATATTTTTTATTTATCTCTTAGAGTTTGATTTAAAGTCAATTAGCTCCTCTATAAATACAAAAGGAACCTAGATTGTTTGATCATCCAGTTTTATAATTATTTCATGAGTTATTTTAAGTCTCTTTTCTCATGTTGTGAGAACTGAGCATTTATTTTCCTCTTTGTTTTATTAGTGAATTAATAAAATTAAAGGGAAAGCCGTTGAACCTTTCTGTTTCCCTAAATCTTCCACGACGCGCTGCATCAGAATATGAACATAACAAAGCTCAGTTATCTTAACATGTGGACCTTTCTTGATCCACCCGATTGAATACCGGGCCAAATGATTTTCTTTGGGTAGCTTTAGGTGATTAACCAAACACTGAGACATGAAGTTTTCATAGCTACTACCATCCAAAATCATATCACACCTTCCTTTTTACCGTACAATGCAACTGAAAGATGTTGTTTCGTTGTGAAGGAGGTTCATGCTTAGCACTGCGCAGAAGTTGTCGCACAATAAAATTAGCTCCATGAAGAAAAATGAGACTCATTCTTGCCCTTAGGTATTTCTCCTTCATCTTCCTCATGCTCTACTAAATTTACAGTCCGTCAACTAGGACATACATTAGAAGTATGCCTTGGTTGTCCATGCCGGAAACACTTCAAGGGCTTTGGTTTGGCAATATGGATTTTTGAGTTATGGGTTGGTCCCTATTAGTAGCAAGTCTCTTGGAACCTACGGATAATTTACCCCTAAATAGTGACTGATTGGATGATTATGTAATATTTCACCCCAGAAATTCGACTTTTTTGTTGCTTTCCTTCAATTCTGCCTTCAATGCCATATTGTATGCCTCATCCACTGTCCACAGTATTTGTAATCCGATTTCATCTTAAATTTACAATTTCAGCCCATTAATACATCACGAGACGTGTTAGACCTCAGTTTCAAATTAGTTATTTCTCACTGTAAGTCTCAAAAATTCAGCAGTATAATCAGGTATGGAGTGGTTACCTTACGTGTGGTTTTGATACTTCTGAAATAGATGTTGTTTATAATCTGTGAGAGAAATCTTGCCCTCAAATGTTTACTCATTTTCCTCTAACTCTTGATTTTATCTTTTCTCTTCCTCTTACGATTTTGTTGCACTTGGCCCCATGAAACTGAAGCGACCCTTCAGTTTGTAAGCCACCAATTTAACTCTTCAATGTTCAGGAAAATCTATCATATTGAAGAAATGTTCGACCTCCGAAAGCCAATCTAAAAAATCTTCCACATTTAAGTTACCATTGAAGGTAGGTAACTCAGCTTTAATACGGTAACCGCCTTCATCCTGATTACAATGAAGGGATGGGCTTCTCCTTCCACGCCCTATACCTTCGAAAGCTTTATCTCAATCAGAGGAGTCATCATCACTGAGATTTTGTCGATTAAGAGCACGACAAGCCTTAGGGTTTGGATAAGGACAGCATTGGGCAACTCCCTTAGCACGAACATTACCTGTGGGCTAGATAAGGTTAGGGTTGTTGTCAAGGCCAAGAGTATGACTCAACAACTCTTGAACCTCAACCATCTCATCCTCTGTTCTTCAATGACAGCCAATAGAGTGGCCTTCCCACGACTAGCGTCGCTAAGGTTTGTTTCATTGTCGGATTAATTGGCCATCACACCAAGCGAATTCTTGCTCTGATACCAATTGGTGCTAAACGGAAACGTAAAAATCGAGTCAAGCATGTCAAATTCAAAGAATAAATTCAGAATCCACCAAAAGATAGAAAATAACTAGCATTTTGTACTCTAAAATTGATGAATGAATCAAACAACAACAATAGAGAGTATTTACAGATAAACTAAAAACCCTAAAACATAAAATTACAAAAATACCCTAAAATATGAAATTACGAAAATGCGCCTAAAAATATGAAATAAAAAAAAATCCCATTTGGGTTTTTGGCAATCTAATTGCTCAGGATACTCTTCAGCTTCTCGTTCTACATCAGGTCATTTGAGTATATTTCAACTCTTATGGAGCTAGTTTTCGCATCTTTTTTTATTTTATTTTATTTAGACTGTATTTTTTTTGTGTTTTTAACCTTTTGGATATTATTAGAGGATAAAACCAATTCTAGACTTTTCCCAATTAGTCTAGGATTTTGGGACAATTGGTTTTCTAATATGGCATTAGAGCCTTGTTAGCCAATAGGTCACGAGTGGAATTCCAACAACACCCACTTATAATTTAAGCATAAGGTATGGGGTGATATTGTGTAATATCCACTTTTCAAGCCACATAGGCATTTTGCATGACGGAGCATGTTAGAGTATAAAACCAATCCTGGGCCTTCATCCATCAACTTAAACTTTTGAGACAGTTGGTTCCTTGATATAGTGGGTCTTGTTTGTCTGTGATTTGCAAATCCCATGTTGTATTGATGCACAATGTCTATTTTCTGGAAATTTGAGAATTTATAATTTTGGTACTTAGACATTTTAATAAACAAGAAGTTATCTTGAGATTTCGAAATTTTATCATCTTGGTATGCTCCAACTTAATTAGATGATTTTTTTCAAAATCCAGAGAATTTCACATGAAAATTGCCAACATCGCACATGATTACCATAATATAAATGTGTCGGATAATTGTTTTCCGGTAAAAATTTGTTGAATTCCAATAATGAGTCACCAACCTAATTGAAGAACTACCTATATATTATCAAAATTTTGCGCCATTTGCTGGAAAAAAAAGGAATTGGTTTACTACCTCGGATAGACATATATTGTCATAAAATCACCATTTTTCAACAAAAATTCCTTGGATTTAAAAAAAAAAAATATATCTAGGTGATAAAATTTTTACATCTTTGGATACTCAAGTATAATTTCTCTTCTAATTGTAAAGAAAAAAAAAAAAAAAAAAAAACCATGCAGAAGGCCCTTGATGATTCAGTCTAGGTACAATCAATTAACACTAGCCAAAAGGGCCCTAGGTCTTATTTGCCGCATAGAATTAGAGCCTAGAATTGGGCCTAAGATTGAAATTGAGGACCATAATTCTAGTTCTTTTTTTGGTTTACCTTATGGAATTTGAATTGGATTCCATCACCCGATTCAGTGAAATTAATTTTAATTCCTTGGGGTAGAGGGAATGATTTGTAGTTTTATATTAACTCTACTGCCCATAAATTCAAAATAATCCAACTCAATTAACTCAAAATCTAAGATGACTTGAAATCTAAAGATTTGAACCAACCTCAAATTGAACCGAAACTAAAAAGTGACCCCACTTGAATGACTTAAATCTAACTTAATCTGACTTGACCTAAACCTAGCCCAATCTAACTCAAAGATGGATATACACAAACTGATAGACCAAAAATCTCAAATGACTCAAATGTGAAATGACCTTACCTGACTCACATATGATTTGATGAGACCTAATCGAGGTGATTCATACCCTGGGATAACCCATTTAATTGAACTGAAGCCCAGAGATGACTAAAGCTAAATGGCATGACATGACAATCCGATCTAAATTTGACCGAGCTCGGGTTACCTGAAAATGGAAATGACGCAAATGATTAATCTGAAATGAAGATGGCTTGGGCCCTAAATCACCCTATCGAACTCAATCTAACCTGTGCTAACTCGAACTCTAGGATGAACCCATCTACTTAAATTAAAATTTGATACAAAATATGCATGATGTTATTTGACACAACTAAAACTTGACTTGAATTGACTTGAAACTCAAAATAACTTGAATCTAAAATGATCCAATCTGACCAAAATCCAACCCTAGTTGACTCAAAATATGGAATGATTTAAGTCAATTGACTCCAAACTCGAGATTTTTAGTTGAGGAATTACAATTCTAGTTTTCTTTTGATTAGCCAAACAACATAATTTCAGTTCCGTCATAGTTTGAATTCATAAGAATTGGAATTAGAAGTGCAAATCCACAATTCAATTTTAATTCCATGTGCCAGAAAAATCCTAGTATACTTTTTTAGAAAAGACAAGGAGTACAACATTGTCCTGAGAAGGTTACCAACATTTAGGAGAGGGGGTAAATGAACTTCATAGGCCAAGACCACATTCATGGGGGTTGGTAGCTTACTCACTACACACCAAACATCTTCCCTTAGGATTATATTTGTCAAGGAGCCAAATGCATATTTGGCAAGAATTCTCACATCGGAGTTATTACGAAGAAGATAAAAAGGTTAGTCATACTCTAATACCATGACATTTTCAAATTAATTTGTTCTAGTTCACGAACTATGCTATTGAATTTTTATTCTACTGATTACAGTAAATAACTTTTGAGTCCAAATTCTGAAGTATGCCATCACATCTCTGGCTTATGCCATCATCTTTGTGGGGTATGACATCACTTTGACATATGATATCACTCTTTTGTCATATATGATGTCACCTTTTTTTTCTTGTAAAATCTAGTCAAAAATCAATAAATGTTGAATTAATAAATTATTTACCATCATTTATAGTCGAAAAGAAGTTTAATAAATAAACTACAATTGAGCATTAACTTATAACTGAGGGACTAGAAAAATTGAATACAAAGTTTGTGTACTAAAAAATAATTTTACTAAACTCATGGTATTAAAGCATAATTTATCTAAGATATTAACTTATAAGATACAATACGCGCCACATTGTCTCACGCAAATTATTTTAAAGATGGAATCTCGTGTAAGATTCCATATGTCACGGCTCACAAAACGACTCCTTAAAAAAACCTATGTGCGTGCTTGATAAAAAAGAAAATTTTTGCACATTATCACTTTGGTATCTTTATATTATAGTATATATTTAATGAGATAGCATAAGGTTTAAAAATTTTATCACATAGGTAATTTGAGTTAGATTTTGGTGAATTTTTGTTAAAATTAGACCAAATTTTACCAGAAAATGCTAACTTTGGATATGGTTGCAATAATATATATGAGTTATATTAGTAATTTTCATATAAATAATGTTTCTAGCAAAAATTTAATGGATTTTGATGAATGGCACTTATATATTTCAGAAATCATATGTTATGCAAGTATTTTCCAGCAAAGTAATCATATTTTGATACGATATACCTACTTTTTGTTGAAATCATGTTTTATGTCAACATTTTCCAATAAGAATCCAAAAAGTAGTTATTTAGTACTATTTCAGAATACAATAACTAACTTATGAATAGTTATTTAATACTTTTATGATTAATCATCTCTCTCTGTTACAAAAAAAAAAAAAAAAAATATTATTGGACCCTCCCAAAACTGACTTTTTTTGTAATTTAGTATAATTTAAAAAAAAATTTAGAAAAGTGGTATAGTTTGAAAAATATTTAGCAAAATGGGATGATTTACTGTAGCCTGTTGGTTGCACGCCAAACCAAACGTCGTTCAAAGGAGAAAAATTACAGCCCTAGTTCCGAGCCTGTTGCACGACGTACGGCACGTCGTGCAACCGGTGATGCAGCCCCCAGGTCGTTGCACGACGTGCCGGAGGGCGTGCAACGATCCCCATCTATTATTTTATGTGCGGGTTTCTTGTTTGGTCGTTGCACGACGTGCCGTATGTCGTGCAACAGGCTCGAGCCCCGGGCAGTAATTTTTATCCTTTGAACGACGTTTGGTTTGGCGTGCAACCAATAAGCTACAGTAAATCATCCCATTTTGCTAAATATTTTTCAAAATATACCACTTTTCTAAATTTTTTTTAAAATTGTGCTAAATTGCAAAAAAAGTCCCCAAAACTGCTACAAGTTCCAAATCAAATAGTTGTATATAGAGACTATTTGATAAAGCTCAACAATCTCGACTCAAATATCAACAATCAATAATCACCAATCCAAATTCAACAAGTAAATCAATGAAACAATGACAAATAAAGAACCAAAAGGGATTTGTATTACTATTTAGTATTAATTATTACAAGTAAAGGCATAAATGCAATATACCTAGCGCCCTAAGGGCTCCCGCCTAAGTAGGATCTGGGGGGACGGATGTACGCAGCCTTCTCCCTTCAGGATATCACCTCTGAACAGAGGCTATTTTCAAATGTCCCCAACCTGAGGGTGAGGACTTCTCAGGAGGTCACCCATCTTGGTCCTACTCTCGCCCAAGCACGCTTCGGAGTTCTTTTGGGATCTGGGACAGCGTGTTGGTACCCTCTTTGGTGTATGTTAGGTTTATGGCTCAAATTCTTAAGTTCTAAGAGGAGACGTGCAGAGAGTCCCCCGATCGATCGGGAGAAGGGACCGATCGATCGGGAATGTTACGTAGACGATCCCGCCTGTAGAGAGTGCACCGATCAATCGGATGGATCGAGAGTTTGATTTTACACGGAGCTATAAGTACAGCCCTAGGTTTCACCTGTAAGGTATCCAATTCAAAGTGAGTGCCGCCGTCGTCATAGAGAGAGAGAGAGAGAGAGAGAGAGAGAGAAGTGATTGTAATTCTTCTATTCTCAAATCAATAAAATTCTCCATTTCCGCCAGTGGTTTTCTCCCCTCTCAATTGTAGAGGGGTTTCCACGTAAATCATTGTGTTTTATTTTCGTATCTCTTTTATTCGTATTACTTCTCCTTTGTCTTAGTATCTGATTCGAATTAAGTACTTGGGATTCCGCATTTCCTCACCAATTGGTATCAGAGCCCTTGTTGTTCGTTTTGGTACTATGACATGAGTGATTAGATCTGAAGTAGAGAAGTTTGGTGGTCAGGGGAGTTTCAGTTGTGGTAAGTCTGCGTTAAAGGTCTCCTAACACAGAATGGCTTCAAGAAAGCACTGGATGAAAAAGAGAAGAAGCCGGAGAGTGTATCCAAAGCACAATGGGAGGAGTTAGATGAGAAGGCACTTGCAGCTATTCAGATGTGTCTTACAGATGATGTTCCAATAGAAGTCTAGGAGGTGAAAACCGCTAAGGAGTTGTGGGAGAAGCTGAAGGAGATGTTCTACTTCAAATCAGTCTCTAATAAACTCGCAGTCAAGTGCCGGTTATTCACGTTTCGTATGTTTGAAGGTACATCTCTTAAGAATCATCTTAGTGAATTGAAGGAATTGGATGATACCCTTAAGGACGAAGATTAGGCCATGTTGTTATTGTGTTCACTCTCAAATTCTTATAAAGTCTTTGCAGAAAGCATGATATATAGTGGTAGGCCAACTATCATTGCTGATGAGGTTAAAAGAAACCTAGTAAGTAAAGAGAGAGTTGATAGAGAACTGTCTGACTCTGTGAATAACTCTAGTAATGGGTTGTTTGTGAGAGATATGACTGAGACTAAAGGGTCTGAAGGTGGAAAGAAGTCTTGGTCTAAATCTAGACATAAGCGATTAGATATGACTGAGACTAGATATGACTGAGACCAATTGGTATCAGAGCCCTTGTTGTTCGTTTTGGTACTATGACGTGAGCGATTAGATCTGAAGTAGAGAAGTTTGGTGGTCAAGGGAGTTTCAGTTTGTGGTAAGTCTGCGTTAAAGGTCTCCTGACACAGAATGGCTTGAAGAAAGCACTGGATGGAAAAGAGAAGAAGCCGGAGAGTGTATCCAAAGAACAATGGGAGGAGTTAGATGAGAAGGCACTTGCAGCTATTCAGATGTGTCTTACAGATGATGTTCCGATAGAAGTCTAGGAGGTGAAAACCGCTAAGGAGTTGTGGGAGAAGCTGAAGGAGATGTTCTACTTCAAATCAGTCTCTAATAAACTCACAATCAAGTGCCGGTTATTCACGTTTCGTATGTTTGAAGGTTCTTAAGAATCATCTTAGTGAATTTAATTCTATAATTCAAGAATTGAAGGAATTGGATAATACCCTTAAGGACGAGGATCAGGCCATGTTGTTATTGTGTTCACTCTCAAATTCTTATAAAGTCTTTGCAGAAAGCATGATATATAGTGGTAGGCCAACTATCATTATTGATGAGGTTAAAAGAAACCTAGTAAGTAAAGAAAGAGTTGATAGAGAACTGTCTGACTCTGCGAATAACTCTAGTAATGCGTTGTTTGTGAGAGATATGACTGAGACTAGAGGGTCTGAAGGTGGATAGAAGTCTAGGCCTAAATCTAGACATAAGAACCTGTCGTCTAACTTCTGTTACAAGAAAGGGCACATAAAGAAAAACTTTTATAAGCTTAAGACTAAGCAGAAAAAAGATAACAGGAATGACCATAATAGAGGTGATAAGTCCGCTGAGGCTAGTGTAGTTGAAGTTGTAGGAGATTCTGATGTCCTACTAGTAACCGAGTCACAGACCAGGTCCAGAGATAAGGGGATCATAGATTCAGGTTGTTCTTACCATGTTTGTCCAAACAAAGACTGGTTCGCCACTTATAAGTCAATTCAAGGCGGGTTAGTCTTGATGGACAACGATACCGAGTGTAAAATGATGGGTATTGGAACAGTTCGTGTGAAAATGTGTGATGGTACTATCAGGACACTTAGTGACGTGAGACACGTTCCAGACTTGAAAAAGAACCTTATCTCTTTAGGTACCCTTGAGTCCAATGGGTACAGGTACATAGCTGAAGGTGGAGCTATAAGGGTCAGTAAAGGTGCATTGATTGTGATGAAGGGTAGGAACCTTGTATGAGCTTGTAGGTTCTACTGTGACAGGGTCAGTGGCTGTTTCTACATCATTTATGACAAATATAGAGATCACTAAGATGTGGCACATGAGATTGGCCATATGAGTGATAATGGGCTATCAGAGTTGAGTAAGAGGGGTCAGTTATGTGGTCAGTCAACTAGACTGATGGATTTCTGTGAGCACTGTGTATATGGGAAGCAGAAGAGAGTCAGCTTCAAGCACGCAGTAAATCAGACTAAAGGAATGTTGGACTATATACATTCATATTTGTGGGGACCATCCAGAGTTGCTTCCAAAGGAGGTTCCAGGTACTTACTAACGTTCATTAATGATTTTTCAAGAAAAGTTTGGGTCTATTTTCTTAAGTAGAAAAATGAAGTTCATGAAGTCTTTAAGAAGTGGAAGACACTGCTTGAAAAATGGATAGGGAAACATATAAAGAGGTTGAGTATAGATAATGGCCTTGAGTTTGCTGAGGGTGATTTCCTCAAATTCTGTGAGAATCAAGGCATTGTTAGACACAGGACTTGTACAGGTCGACATCCAGAAAGAATGAATAGGACATTACTGGAGAAGGCTCGGTGTATGCTTTTAAATGCAGGATTAGGGAGAGAATGGTGGGCAAAGGCAGTTAACATGGCTTGTTATCTAGTGAATCGATCTCCTCATTCATCGCTTCAGTTGAAGATTCCAGAAGAGGTATGGTCTGGTTCTCCTACTAATTATTCTTATTTGAAGATATTTGGTTGTCCTGCTTATGCTTATGTTAATGATGGAAAGCTAGAGCCTAGGGCCAAGAAGTGTATCTTTCTTGGTTATGCGCTAGGTGTGAAGGGATATCATTTATGGGATCCAAAATCTCATAAATTTCTGACTAGTAGAGATGTTACATTTGATGAGTCTGCTCTACTGTATCCGCCACACACGCCCTCCTTAGTTCGTGAATTAGTTCAGGCGCAGAAGCCTGATGGAAGTGAGATGCAGTCAGAAAGTTCTAATCAGCAGCAGGTAGTTCAGTTTGAGAGTATGCAGGCACCTCCAATATAGGTTTTTGAAGATGTTGAAACAGAAAAAGGTCAGCAGGCCGAGCAGCATATAATTGCAGGTGGTAGGCAAAAAAGGCAGTTTAGGCAGCCACGGAGATATGGGCATGAGGAGATGATAGCCTATGCCCTTACTATAGCTAAAATAGTAGAAGACAGTGAGCCGTCTTCATATTCAGAGATTGTATTGTGATCTAACTTAGATATGTGGCTTATGGCCATGCATGAAGAGATAGAGTCTTTGAAGAAGAACCAGACTTGGCAGCTAGTCAAGCCTCAAACAGGAAAAAGAGTCATTGGGTGCAAGTGGGTCTTTAAACGAAAAGAAGGCATTCCTGAACTGGAAGATGCAAGGTACAAGGCTCATTAGTAGCTAAAGGCTATAGTCAGGTACACAGTGTTAATTTCATGATATTTTCGCACCCGTTGTTAGACATTGTTCCATACGAGTGGTACTTGCTTTAGCAGCTATGCATGATTTAGGGCTTGAGCAGTTAGATGTGAAAACTGCATTTTTGCATGGTGAGCTAGGGGAGAGTATGCATCAGCCTGAAGGCTTCATTGTTGAGGGTAAGGAAGATCATGTTTGTCTATTGAAAAGGTCTTTGTATGGTTTGTGGCAATCGCCAAGATAGTGGTATAAATGGTTTGATCAGTTTATGATCAGTCATGGGTTCTTCAGAAGCAAGTATGACAGTTGTGTATACTTCAGGAATGCAGATTCAGGCTCTTTTGCTTATCTTCTATTATACATTGATGATATGTTAGTTGCAGCTGAGGACATGACAGAGATGAGGATAAGCGACATCGGTATCTTCAAGCCAGGAGAGAAGCAAAGCGAGCAGTCAGAGAAGCACAATGAAGAGCTTATGAGGATTTCTACAAAAGGATGGAGACCAAGGAGGGTGCGAGGGACTTATATAGAATCGCTAAAGCTAGAGAAAGGAAGGCTAGGGACTTGGACAGAGTACAATGCATAAGAGAGGAAGATGGACAGGTATTCGTGGACAGGCATTTAATTAAGGCTAGGTGGAAAACGTACTTCCACGAGTTGTTCAACGAACAAGGAGGGACAGAGATATCATTAGATGATCTTCAAACGTCTGAAGAGCATCAAAACCACTGTGACTGTAGGAAAATTACCCTCAAGGAAGTCAATGAACCCCTAAAATCCATGGGAAGGGGTAAAGCAGTTGGCCCAGATGGCATACTCATAGAAGTATGGAAATGCCTTGGACAGAAGGGCGTCAGTTGGCTGACTAAACTATTTAACCAAATCCTTCTGAGGGAGAAGATGCCTGAGGAATGGAGGAAGAGCACATTGATTTCGATACATAAGAACAAAGGCGACATTCAGAGTTACGCCAAATATCGGGGTATCAAACTAATGTGCCACACTCTGAAGTTGTGGGAACGGGTCATAGAGAGGAGGTTAAGGCAACAAGCAGAGGTGTCCGAAAACCAATTCGGATTCATGCCCAGGAGATCAACAATAGAAGCCATCCACATCCTAAGGCGGACGATAGAGCAATACAAGAAGAGCCAAAAGGACTTTCATATGGTTTTCATTGATTTAGAGAAGGCATATGATAGAGTTCCAAGGGAGGTCCTTTGGAGAGTTTTGGACAGGAAAGGCATCCCTGTGCCATATATCTAAGCCATTAGAGACATGTATGAGGAGGCACAGACTATGGTGCGTACAGTGGATGGGGAGACAGACGCCTTCCCGATAATAGTAGTGGTACACCACGAGTCTACTTTGAGCCCCTATCTGTTCATTCTGGTTATGGGCGAGCTCACTAGGCACTTCCAGGGATGTATACCTTGGTGCATGGTTTTTGTAGATGACATAGTGCTGGTGGGGGAGTCGCGGGAAGAGATAAATGAGAAGCTGAAACTGGGGAGAGGGGTACTAGAGTCGAAGGGTTGATGACTAAGCAAGCCAAGACCGAGTACATGGAACTCAAATTCGATCCCTCTACCACGCCTAGCCGGGAAGACGTCAAGATTGGATCTGAGGCCATATCGAAGAAGGAGAGCTTCAGGTACTTGGGGTCCATGATATAGCACAACGGCGAAGTGGACGAGGATGTCAACAACCAGATTAAAGCGGGATGGCATAAGTGGAGGATGGCCTCCGCGGTACTTTGTGATAGAAATTCCCCTTGAAGCTAAAGAGAAGATACTATAAGTCGGTTGTAAGGCCAGCCATGACGTATGGAGCGGAGTGCAGGACGATGAAACAACAGCACACACATAAGATGAAGGTGGCGGAGATGCGAATGCTGAGGTGGATGTGCGGACACACAAGGAAGGATAGGATAAGAAACGACATTATAAGAAGCAAATTGGGCGTCCCTTCCATTGAAGATAAATTAAGGGAGCAACGTTTGAGGTGGTTCGAACATGTTAGAAAGAGACCAGACAACGCTCCAATAAGGAGATGCGAACAACCCCTTACTACACTAGGCAGGAGAGGTAGAGGTAGGCCAATAAAGAGATGGCTGGAGACAATCCGACAAGACCTCACCCACCTAAACCTTCAGGAGGAGATGGCCTTAGATAGGGCCCAATGGAGGGCTAGCATAGGGGTAATAGATGCTCCGGTTGGAGTAGGGTAGTCTAGCTTACTAGTGCTAGGCCTGGACATCCTCTTGGCGCACGTAGGCAGTGTACTGGCTCTCATGAGCTGCTACTTGCTACTTGCCTACTTATCTTTATCTCTATCCTTATCTTTATCTTATCTTATCTTTTAATTTATGCCTGATGTGGCTTGCTTTCAGTTCGTTGTTTTGCTCGTCGTGTGTTTGCCCTACTCATGCTTTGATGCTCTCCTGTTGTCAGGTCTTATGCTCTACGTTGCGGACCGGCTTCTTAGGTTGGGGGTCCTCGGAAACAGCCTCTCTTCAGGGAAGCCCCCTCAAGGGGAAGGCTGCATACATCTACCCCCCAATACCCTGCTTATGCGGGAGCCCTTGGAGGCACTAGGTTTGTTGTTGTTGTTGTTGACATGACATATATTGATGATTTGAAAGCAATGTTGAAAAGTGAGTTCGAGATGAAGGACTTAGGAGCAACTAAGAAAGTTCTTGGCATGGAGATTAGTGGGGCCCAAAAAGTAGGAAAATTGTACTTGTCTCAGGAGAAGTACATTGAGAAGGTTCTTGACCGATTTCACATGAAGGATGCTAACCCTGTTAGCACTCCATTAGCAGCTCACTTGAGGCTTTCAGCATTTGATTCAGCTCAGATTGAGGAGGACGTTAGGTACATGTCATAGATCCCTTATTCTAGTGCTGTTGGTAGTACTATGTATGCTATGGTATGTACTCGTTCAGATATTGCTTGTGCTACGAGTAAAGTGAGTAGATACATGGTGAATCTCGGAAAGGAGCATTGGCACGCTCTTAGATGGATTCTCAGGTACTTACGTGGCACTTCTGATGTTTGTTTGGAATTTGGGAAGAGTAAATGCTGTTTAGTAGAGTATGTTGACTCAGACTATGGTGGAGACCTCGATAATATGTCCAGCTACGTGTTTTGTTTGGGAGACAGTTCTATCAGTTGTAGAGCTTGTCTACAATCAGTTACTACACAGTCGACTACCGAGGCCGAGTATATGGCAGTTACAGAAGCATTTAAGGAAGCTGTTTGGTTGAGATGATTGATTAGTGATATCAGTGTTGATCAAAGTACTGTTGGAGTTTACCATGATAACCAGTCAACGATTCACCTAGCTAAAGATCAGATGACGCATCATGATAGAACGAAGCACATTGATGTCAAGCATCATTTTATTAGAGATCTGATTGATGAGCGGAAGGTAGAGTTGAAGAAGATTGGTACTGAAGATAATCCAACAGATATGTTCACTAAAGTTCTTCCCGACAGGAAATTCGAGCATTGCTTGAATTTAGTTGGACTCACAGTTTCAGTTTGTTAACCCGGTGTGGGGGTGTTATTGAAGAAGATGGAGATATTTTATTTCAGTGATCGAATTTGAGTGAAGGTGGAAATTTATTAGGTTTATACCTCAAATTCTTAAGTTATAAGAGGAGGCGTGCAGAGAGTCCCCCGATCGATGGGGAGAAGGGCCTGATCGATCCGAAATTTTACGTAAACGATCCCGCCTGCAAAGAGCGCACCGATCGATCGGGAGTCTGATTTTACATGGGGCTCTAAATACAACCCTTGGTTTCACGTGTAAGGTATCCAATTCAAAGTGAGCGCTGCCATCATAGAGATAGAGAGAAGCGATTGTAATTCTTCTATTCTCAAATCAATAAAAGTCTCCATCTTCACCTGTGGTTTTCTCCCCTATCGATTGTAGAGGGGTTTCCACATAAATCATCGTGTTTTGTTTTCATATCTCTTTTATTTGTATTACTTCTCGTTTATCGTAGTATTTAATTCGAATTAATTACTTGGGATTCCGCATTTCCTCACAGTGTATGTATGTAATTATGGGTATAAATATGGGGCAGGGTTAGGGCTTGTAAAAGAAAGAGATTTTGGAGAAGAGCGGAAATAGATATGAAGGAGAGAGATAACACTGATCAACATTTCAGCATAATCCCCAAACTAAACAAAGCCTTATTTATATAACTAAGATAACATAAAATGACTTAATCCCCTAATTAGAGCATGGCTCATGTGCAAAACACATGAGACCCAATTGCTGCAACAAAAAGCAACACAGCAACATGACAATAGCAGTAGGTCATGTGCAGGGCACGTGCAAATCTCGGGTAGTAGTCAGGTCCCGAACAATTGTTTGGGCAGCAGTCACATGTCAGTCATGAGCTTTGGTCAAGGTAATTGAGGTATCGAGTATAGCATTCGTATTAACACCCCTGCCTGTGTTGACCGTTGTCCCTAAGGGTCAAGGTGCGAAAAACGGTGTTATTGGTCATACAAAGTTCCAATGTTGCGTCCTCCGGGGGTTAATTGACCCATTGAACTAGAAGTTGTGTTGCAACTATTCGGTGGTTTGACCATCCGATGATCAAGAATGCGGTTATGTTGCAGCGGTGGTGGTTAAGGTGGCCACGTGTCGAGGAGAAGGACTCTAACTAAGGGTACCGAGAAGCGGCGCTTGAAAAGCGAGACATACCCTATATGGTGAATTTGTGCGTGACTCGTGAACTCCAACTTGTAAGCCACCGGTCCGATACGATTTAGAATCTTGAATGGGCCATAGAATTGAGGAGACAACCTATGGAAATGTTGGAATTCAACGTTGCGGCTGTATGGCTGAAGTTTGAGCCACACATAGTTTCCAATTTGAAACTCAAGGTTTGTATGACAACGGTCCACCTGTTATTTCATTCTATTTTGTGCACAATGAAGGTGAAACTTCAACTAAGCAGTCATGTCTTCTCGGGTGCTGAGACTATGGTCCACCACATCGATAGAAGACTCACCCGATAAATAGGGAGAATGGATGGGTGGAGGTTGTCCATACACGATCTCATAGGGAGTGTTGTGCACTATAGTGTGAAATAAGGTGTTGTACCAATTCTCGGCCAACCGTAACCACTTACTAAAGTCATGAAGAGTTTCGCCTGCCATGCACTGCAGATAAGTCTCAAGACATCGGTTGAGGACCTTCGTCTATCCATCTAATTGCGGTTGGTACGAAGATGACATATTAAGGTGCATCCTAAGTTGGCTAAACAACCATTGCCCCAGTGTGCTAATAAAGATCACTCTCGATCACTAATGATGGTATCAGGAAGGCTGTGTAAACGATAAGTCTAACATAAGAATAGTTGGGCGCCTGTCACAGCACTGTACAGCGAAGAGGAAGGAAGTGTTTGTACTTGCAAAGGCGGTCAACCACCATCAAAATGACAGTGACGCCTGATGAAGGGGGAAGTCCATTAATAAAACCAAGTGATATGCTGCTCCATATGGTAGCTGGGATGGGCAAAGGTTGAAGTAACCCTGGTTGACGCATTGTCTCATACTTATTTTTCTTACAAACTGTGCACTGTTGAATGTATCCATGAATGTCACTCTTCATCCCTTTCCAGTAAAATAATGCCCGGACTCACTGATATGTTGCCTCTATGCCAGAATGCCCCCCAGAGGCTGAATCATGAAGCCATGTTATAATGGTGTGGCGTAAGTCAGATGATGAACTAACCATTAACTGGCTCTTACACCGCAATTGGTGATTCTGCTATGAGTACTTTAGGTGAGAGAAGGGATTGGCCTCTTTTTCATGAATGATTTGACCAAGAATAGGATCATGTGCCCACGAACACTGAAGCCACAATATAGAAATCAGTAGAGACGTTGGATATCGCCATGCATAGTACCTTGGTCCCTTAAAGGCGAGAAAGGGCATTGGCCGCTCGGTTCAGAGTCCCCTTCTTGTACATGATTTCATAATCGAACATAATCAAGTGGGCAAGCCAAAAGTGTTCAAAAGGTACTTAAGGCTCTGTTGGTCGGTGTGAATAGTGAAATGTTGCCTGGTGAGGTATTGTTGCCATTTGTCCACGACAAAGACAGCTGCTAGCAATCTCATGAATAAACATGGCCTGATTCTTGGGTCAAGGGCACGACTGATATAAGAGAGACGGCGTCCCTCTTGCATCAAGACCGCATCTATGCCCCCAGTATCAGTATCAATGATAAACTCCTTGCAAAAATTTGGAAGGGCTAACATGAGAGTGATTGTAAGGGTTTCCTTCAACCGAATAAAGGCTTTCTTGGCTTCAGAATTAGACTCAAAAGCATTCTTTCGAAGTAAGGTGGTAAAAGGGCGAGCAATGACCCCATATTGTCGCAATGAACCGGCGATAGTAACTTAGTCTGAGGAAACCATGTAACTTACGTAAGTTGTGCGGAATAGACCATTCGGCCACCGCACGCACCTTAGCCGGGTCAGGTTCCACAAGATGCCCCCAAAAAAATGATCAAGATACTCAATCCTTGACATAGCAAAGGAACACTTGGAACGTCTAGCAAACAATTGGTTGTCTTGTAGGATCTGCAGGATGAGTCGAATGTGGGTGAGATGATCATTCCAAGAAGCGCTATAAATCAAGATAACATCATAGAATACAAGGACGAATTTGCATAGGTATGGTTGAGAAATTTCATTCATACGCCCTTGAAAGGTGGAAGGCGCGTTCATAAGTCCAAAGGGCATCACGGTGAATTCAGAGTGCCCGAAATGTGTGCGGAATGCCGTCTTATGAATGTCTTGTGGAGCTATACGAATTTTGCCAATATCCAGATTTGAGGTTGATTTTTGAAAAAAAGTTAGACCCATGAAGCTCGTAAAGTAACTCTACTACTATCGATATTGGTTGGAACATATTTCAAGAAATTTTCCTTCAACGGCTTAAGTGAGTGCAGCGAAATACTAATTAAAAATTTATAATTTTAAATGTAAAGTCCTGATCTAATTAACCAATCTAATTAAATCTAGATCTTACTCTAATAGGTTCATAATCAGACAAACGAAAAGCATTGAATAAAACAAATATAAACATGGTATGTAGAATAAACGAAACAGAGGAAAACAAAGTAAATATCAAATATTTAATTAGACATATCCCAATTCTGACTTGAAGATTTGAAATTGAAAAAAGATTTCCTAACATCGCAAGATCTTCTTCGCAATGACCTCTTCTAGCACCGGGAGTGTAGGCTCCCAAAATATTTAACTTAGGAAAAAAAAATTCGAAACAAAATTTTTCTTTAGTTTTCCTAAATTTTTTTCAAAAAACATTACACTAAACCATAATTTAAAAAATTCCTAAAATAGTTTTAGGGCTTTGTCATGTGAGAAAATCAGCTTCCAAAACCTAATTCGTAGTTTTTCAAGATAAATTACGCGTTTAAATAGACAAAACAAGCTAGTGATGTCAGCATGAAAAGCCTTCTTTTTTTTTTTTTTTTTGTTGATCAAAGGATCGGCCAAGTGGCCTTGAAAAACCTTCTTTATCCACTCAAATCATGTTGCTACACAACACTGATGACGTGGCGGATGTTTATTGGTTGAAAACAGGAGGCGCACATAATGAAGCTTGGGGCTATTGCGCTTGTATCCTTATCAAATTTCCCTCTTTTGTTTCTTAAATTATTTTAAAACGTGATATTTATTGTATTATATATTTATCTTACAAATATTTATTTAGCATAAAAATTTATTTATTTTATAAATAAATAATTCATCTCATGAACTCATTCTTAAATATTTTCAAACAGTGCTTTAAGTTGAGGTTTGCGAAAGAACCATAGGGATAATCTAACTCTATTTCTAAATGCACCAAATCTGATTATCATCTCATGATAATAATTGATTACTGTTTAGTAAAATTTAATCTACTAAATAAGTTTGACAGTACTCTATAATTATATATATTCACTCAAAAATTTCCCAAACAACTATTATTGCGACAATTAACCCCTTTTGCAGATATCCATAAATAAAAGCAACTTTAACTACTATTTTTACTTTTCTCACATTTCTCGCTGTAGTTCCCAACTCGCCGTTCTCGAACAATTCAATAATACAGAAACAATTTATGTATTCATTCCAAATGTTAAACATATGAAATACTCTGACTAAAGATTCTAAAATATGTCCATATATTTGCGAATCAACTAAGGGGACATCTTTATTTCGTTAGAGACTACAAATTCCACTTCCACATAAAACAACTATTCCCGCCACACTTTATGACGTTATTCAACGTACGTAAGATTCAAGTCAATGCACTTTGACTAATCCTTTTGGAACAAAGCAACAAACAATCCATGCATGAATTTAGACTACATTTAGAGTTATCGCTTAATAGATTTAATTATTTCTAATAGCAATTAAAGGAACAACTAATTCAAGTGGTCCTGCTTAGTGCTCCGATCTTATTGATAACACCAACATAATACTCTTGTAGTTCAATCCACATAACCAAGACAAGTCATCAAAAGTATCATAGTATAGTCTTATCAGATAAGTTGTCCAAACTTATCACTGACAACGAACATACTTTGACAATATATCACTAGTTTGATCTAAGTTTATCTGTGGTTCAATCTAATTAACCACTTAATCCAAAATTGACATGTTATCTTGGACTAAGTCCATCTCGTGGAATGTTTTAGAAAACAATCACTTACTTATTTGATTCGTAAAACATAATCAGACAATTTTATTTATTTAGTATTTAAAATCTAACTAATTGGGTTTTCAGGACACCAATTCCAACAATATCCCACTTGTCTTGAACCAAATTAGCCCCTTCAATCCAAAACCATCCCCTAGGGATCTGTCAACTTTTTGACTGAAAACTTTAACCAATACCGAACTCTCACGGTCTTATTCCTATGCTCACATGCTTTGATCTATTAGGAACCTTCTGAGTCATCTAGTCTACTCAACAACTTCATAGCTGTCAAGTACCCGACTTCTATAGTGAACTAAGCAATACCATACTGCTTTTCACCATCTAATGACTCCCACTAAAAAGGTAAACATGGATGTTAGACCTCTAATGTCTAAACTCCGTTATAAAATAAACAACCGATGACAAACTCATATTCTTTCTTTTGAGCCTCGCATAAGCTTGATCTTAAGATTATAGTTTGCTCATCTTAGGCCTTTAACTTTTAAATAACTTGGATAGTTAAATCTTAACTACTCATGATAATTCTACATCATTTTCAATGAGTAGAATCTCATTTATATACGACACTTAAAAAGTCAATATTTTCTTGTTATATCATTCGTGCACTGATGATTCACCAACCATTGACTCAATCCCTAGGACTTGAGTAACCATCATTTAATCTGCTATTCAATGAACATGATGCTTATTTAAGTCTATAAATAGACTACCTCAGCTTGCATATTATATGCTTCCGACTCTTGGTAGCAAACTTGTCTGGTTATATCATATACATAACCTTTCCAAGATGACCATTCAGAAAATGTCGTATTGGCTTAAATTTCCATAGCTTATCACAATGAGATAAAACGGATAAGACCATACTAATGGACTTCAGCATAGCATCTAGCTAGAAGGTTTCATCAAATACAATTCCTTCCTCTAGGGTAAAACTCACTGCAATCAATCTAGCCTTGAAGGTTTCTAACTTCTCGTCCACTCGACTCTTTATACTTGTACATCCATTCAGATCCAATCTAATGTAAGTAATGTCCTTCGATGTCTCTATAAGTTCCCAGACTTAGTTAAAATACAATTACTTTAACTTAACTTTATTGTCCTGACCGATTGGTCCGCATCTTTATACTTAAAAGTTTCATTGTAGTCTAAAGGATCAGATTCACCATCATGCTTAACTATTAAGACGGAAGACATGAATATGTCAGTTGACCCTAGCCATCCTCCCAATACACTAAAGCTCTCATGTAATTAGTGTGCCAATACCCTGATTGAAGATGTACCAAATACATCATCTACATTATAAGTTGCATTAAGCTGTAGAGACGCAATATCTCATACTGTCAATCTGTGTAACACAAGCTATCTGATGTACCTTTAGAATGCTTTCTAAAACCTCTTACATAACAAACCTTTTAATATATAGATGTGATTCATTGCATGAATCTCACCATATTCAATAACACATTGTTGATCATTTCTACAACTCTTTGTAGTAAGGAAAAATAAGAATTCTCTTGAAGTCACCACTTTGATCTAATTAAAGTGACTTCATATAATTACCTAACTGATCCTAACTTTAGTCTTTAATTCTTTGAACTTTTCTAAGGAATTTGAGACTTTAGTCTTCATAGATATATCCATATATCAACTAATTGAGTAGTCATTCATAAACAATTTATGAAATACTATTCACTTCTCTCACTTGAACTTTTAGCATTCTATAAATATTTTATGAACAAGTTGTAGCAACTTAGTGGCTCTACTGCCTTTGTTCTTAAAGACTCTTTCAGTCACCTACTAATTCTAACATGATTCACATACTGGTTATCATTTTAGTACTTAATGATTGCATAAGACATATCAAACCAGTTTTTGAATCATATTAGATTAATGTGACCTAAGATTAAGTACCACGTAAATGCTATATGACTTCTTGAAATTCTTCTTTTATATGGTTACACAAGCCTAGCTTGTATTACACTAATAAATCGTTGTTAATGTAGTTTTGATTAAAATAAGTCAACTATCTACCAATATACCGATTACAGAAACATTTCATTTATATAACTGTCAGTCTATTTTTCTAAAAAATAACTAAAAAACTATTTGAGAACAAATAGTGGGTAGAAATCAAAATTTTAATGTATATTAAGATGGTTACTCAAATTAAAAATTACATCCCTAGACTTAAGCACCATGTCTGTTGATGCTTAATATTAGTGAACTAGCTACTAGTCACAACTAGAGGAGACAGGATATCAAATTCCCTGCCATGCTGGCTTTTGGTGTTGGCAACAATAGTATCCAAGTTCCTAGGCAATTTTTTTTCAAAATCCAGTGCTATTATAAAAGAAACAAAACTATTTTGACTCATATTTTATCTTACCCTCTTGAGGTTCCTATTTATTGAGATAGATAAGTGGGCTCTTCCCGTAGTTCTTATGACGCCTTCTCTCTCAAACTATACTTTCATTAGTTCAGACAATGAGCAATCTCTATTACTCAATGTATCCAAGCTAAACCGATTGAAAGTCCTTGATAGGCAAGTCAAAATCATATCCTATTGAGATTGGCTATCAAAATTTGCATCACAAAATCTAGTTCAATTAAATGAGCCAAGATCATATGACACGCTCTTGATATGAACTTTCTTAACACAATCTTGTATCTATTATCTTTCTCATTAGTCGTTCTCATGCTACTAGTTCTATGGACAAATAGGTCTTTCAAATATCCAATCGTCTCTGGTATAGCTGGACAATTTAGGTATCTAATACTAGAATAAATTCGACATATAATGTTTGAATCTTGCATCCGACTGACTCTTTAGTCTAGTTTAACATTCCGAAAGTTCTTTTCAACTTAGTAGATAAACTAGCAGTAAACTAGAGAACCCTGAGCATCTGCTAGCGCTCTATAAGTACTAAAACATTTCATATCATAGTGAGCATAACACAATAGATAAGTAAAACATACCAGTATTGATTATAATGCATAAGATAACAATTAATCTAAAAAAAAAAAAAAAACTGTTAAACAAGTCATATAACACACATGGTTAGTTTTCTGACTTTTGCCAAACAATCAAAGTTTGGAGTTTATAATTCGAAACTTACATGTATTTTGTGGTGACCCAACCGAACTATCAAAAACTCCTTGTCAGTGAGACCGAATTGAGAAATCAAAAGGGTGAAAACACTTCTCAATAAATATGTTTTTTTGTAAGCTCTTTATTAAACATTTTTAATGGACCACTTTTCTCTCAGCCACTAAGGTCTTACAACAAAGCTCTTTGGGTAGGCTAATGTAGACCCTAGTCAAGTGTACACTGCTACCTTGACATTAATACAAGTCCACGAAGTGCTCCACGTAGGGGTGGCTGCACCTACTTTTCCTACATTCTAGTATATCCTAAGAGATCTAACATTGTATTCTGCAAATGAAGGCTCTCCTCGAGGAGTCGTGCCCACCTACTATATAGTGCTAGATTGGTAATGGAGGTCATGAGCATTCACTCAGAAGCTCGCTCCCATTTGATATTCTGAATCTTGTGAACTTCTATAATAACTTTAGCAAACAATTAAAGCATGTAATTCACCTAACTATTCTCTGTATGTGTTAAGGATGAGCTAACAAATCTACTTGTTACTGCATGGAAGAGGTGCATAACAAGTTATTAGTCAAGTGAGAACTATTCTCAATTGATATGTTTCCTAAACATAATCAGCTCGCCGTTTCCTTTTTAGTCTCTAAGACAGTATCACAATACTCCCTAGGAGACTAAGACACTATCCCAATCGAGTGTATACCATTACTTAGACGTTAGTACAAGTAAACAAGATACACCATGGATATGTGGTCGCATATGTTGCCCCGTACCTCCATCTATTCTTAAGAAGTCTAACCCTATATATCGCAAACAAAATCCCTCCTCATGGAGGAGCGGCTATCCACTATACTATCATACTAGCAATTGGGACGATGAGGAATCAACTCTTGATCCTTGCTCCCACTTGAAATTTACAATTGTAGATCTTTCTTTTAAATTTGATTGTCTCATTATCAATGTTAGAATTACATTCTAAATTTTTATTTACCATCAAATAAAAACCCTAATCCAATTAGGTTCCTTTAGTTATCCAACCTATGTAAGATAATCTCATTAGATACATTATGAAAAATTTTCTTTGAAATAATTCAACTTTTGAATTATCTAATCTCATCAGATTTATTTCAAACAATTCTCCCACTTGATGAAATCAAATATTTTGCCAAGTTGTATATTTACATGGCCTTCTAACTTTATTCTCATTATACATAATATTTAAACCATTTAAATAATATCAAACATGTGAAAAAAATTTAGCAAATGTCATGTTATCAAACAATTTGAATAAAAACCCTTAAGGCCTAAAGGTTGGACCAATTAAAGACTTTTCTAAACTCTTTTAGAAAATATTATCGTATAATCTTAATTAGGATCTCATTCTAATTAATTAATTAATTATTTAAATATAAAAACTAAAAAATACTATTTTTTGTTGAATTGGGGCATGCCAAGCCCTACCGCTAGGCCCTTCCTGTTTTGATCCCTATTTATTTATTTATATATTATTATTTAAATAAATAAAAAATAAATAATTAAATCCGATCTTAATCTACTTAGATTGTAAATCAAATATCTAATTGTATTAGATATTCTTCATTTTGGACTGTCACAAAATATTCAACAATTGAATATTTCAATCCTTGTTTCAAAATCTAATCTAATGAGATTAATAATCTAAAACGCTCAACTCCTTGAATATCTAATCTTATTAGATCCGACTTAGAATTTACCCCATTGATTGAATCCTGACTTGTATAAAACTTTTAAACAATTTAAAATTATAATGAACCTTCAATCTTGTTATTAAACTCTTTTAATAACAACTTTCAGGGGAACCTTTTCCTTTAATGAAATTTCCAATTTCATATTTTTGTAATTCAACATATTCCAATTTTATCAAACTTGATGCTTTTAATGTCAGTCATGAACGTATTCAGAGTTGGCTCTGAGACCAATTGTTGCTAACATATTTCAAAAAATTTTCCCTAAACTGCTTGAGCGGGAGCAGTAGAATACTAATTTAATATTTTTAATTTTAAATGTAAAGCCCTGATCTAATAAAATAATTTAATTAAATCAAGATTTTACTCTAATAGGCTCATAATATGACAAATAAAAAATATCGAATAAAACGAATATAAACGTGGCCTGTAGAATAAAAAAAACAAAGGAAAACAAATTAAATATCAAATATTTAATTAGACATACTGATGTGATTTTAAATGTATGTTTTAAAACCGTCTACTCGCAAGCGTACGAGATCATCGTAGCTAAATCGGGTATATGGGTCGTATTCGCAGGGAATCGGAGTTAAGTTAGATTTTGTTATTAATGAGCGGTTGAAATCGAGTTTTGAGTTGGTTTAAATGATTTGTTAACTAAAATAGCAAAACTGACGATAAACTAAAGTGTCAATTCAATCGAGGTTAGTTCAGGGGATGAATTCAAGGTAAGATTGCTCGTATCCCGTCATTATATTCTACTATGACAATGGTTTATAAGGCTTAGGCTACAAGCACTAAGCCTGGGTTAGTATTTAAATTAGAGCTTAGGGTAATGAATTAGTCTAAAGGCATAACCTATCGTATAACCCCTATATGCAGCATAGATTATCTCATTAGCACTACTTAATTCCTTTGTCACTCCTAACCAAATAATAATTTGTATAAATATTGTGTTTAGGGTTGGGTACAACCTCAACCCTAACCACGCATGAAAACCAGTTATGTTATGGTCTAGGCTACAAGCTCGTAGACTAACGCTAATAATCTAAAAATCTTAAAATGGCTACAAGCTCACACAAAGAAAACCAAACAAAGATCATAAATTCCCCACAGGGGTGCATATATAACATAACAAAACCATCGTTTATAATAAAATATAAATCTTCCCTGAACTAAAAGTTTACTCCTCCATAGGAGTTCTAAACATTATGAAATCCAAGAAAGAAAACAATAATGCTAAGGATTTGAAGACTCCCCCAATTGATGTTGACATTGATCCTTACTTTGATTCCCTTAGTACTCCGACCACCTGCACTTCGGCGTTTGAGAATCCTTTGGATCTCGTAGCGGCTTTGGGAAGGATAGTATGAGAGGAGGCGTGGCAAAAGATATCCCTCAAACAATTAGGTCTTCGATATTTAAACAAAACGCGGCAGGTGCACGCTTGTGTGGCGTGTTGTGCTGCCCTTCTTTCCTCCCGTATGTATATATATTTTATATAATATAATATATAATATTATAAAATTTATATATTAACTAGTCACGAAGTCTATGTGGGTTACCGAATTACAACCCAATTGGTTATTCTTTTCCACATGTGGTTCGGTTTCTCAAAGTAGTCTTCATACGTGTTAGGGTATATCTCAAATTTGGGGTATTTATTGGTGTTTTATTTAGGGCCAAATGCGTGTGTGCTGATCGATTGGGTATCAGGACCGATCGATCTGGGAGCTCTTTGTCAAATTCTGAGATGTCGCTGCCGAGCGGGTGCCGATCGATCAGGGCAGCGATCGATCGAGGTCCTAATTTTCATGGGGTTATAAATACGTCACGAGGGTTTCGCTTTTGTGTATCCAAAATAAAGAGAGGTCACCGTCATCCTTGCGTGAGAGAGAAAGAGAGAGGAAAAGTTTATGTATTTGTTCTCTTCTTGATTCATTAATAATAAAAGCTCCAATCGTCGCCCGTGATTTTCTCCCCTCTCGATTGTAGAGGGGTTTCCACGTAAATCCTTGTGTTGTTTGTTTCTTTTCTCTTTTAGACCATTTACTTCTCGTATTGTCGTGGTATGTGATTCGGATTGCATACCTGGAGTAGAGTATTTCCGTTCACATTGATATCAGAGCCTGATTATTCGAATTGGTACAATGGCATTAGGTAATAAGACCGAGGTAGAGTAGTTCGGAGGTCAAGGAAGCTTTAGCTTGTGGCAGGTTCGTGTGAAAGGACTCTTGACTTAGAATGGCTTGAAGAAAGCACTAGAGGGGAAAGAGAAGAAACCCAAGAATATGGCCGAGGCACAATGGGAAGAGTTGGATGATAAGGCTCTCATGGCGATACAGATGTGTTTAGAAGATAATGTTTTGACAGAGGTCTTGGAGATGAAAAACCTCTAAGGAGTTATGGGAGAAATTAGTAGACATGTTTTGCCACAAGTCAGTCTCCAACAAACTCACAGTGAAACGTCGGTTATTCACTTTCCGTATGACAGAAGGTACATCTCTTAAAACCATCTTAGCGAGTTTACTTCTATCATACAAGAATTAAAGGAATTGGATGACGTCCCTAAGGACGAGGACCAAGCTATGTTGTTACCGTGTTCACTCTCTAATTCATATAAGGGTTTTGTAGAAAGCATGATATAAGGGGGTAGGCCGATCATTACTGTTGATGAGGTGAAAAGAAACCTTGTGAGTAAAGAACGGGCAAATAGGGAGTTATCTGACTCTGTGAATGACTCAGGTAGTGGTTTGCAGGTGAGAGGTAGAACAGAGCATAGGGGATCCGATGGTGGGAAGAAGTCTAGGTCTAAATCTAGACATAAGAACCTGTCGTGCCATTACTGTCACAAGAAATGGCACATAAAGAAGAACTGTTGTAAATATAAAAATAAATTGAAAGAAGATAACAGAAGTGACCAGGGTAAAGATAAGTGCACTGAGGCTAGTGTTATAGAGTATGATAGTGATGGGGAGTTTCTTTTAGTTACTGATTCTCAGTCTAGGTCCAAGGATAAGTGGGTCATGGATTCAGGTTGTTCATATCACGTTAGTCCAAATAGAGACTAGTTTTCCACGTATAAGTCTATACAGGGTGGAGTTGTCTTGATGGGTAACGACGCTGCTTGTAAGGTAGTGGGGATTGGGACGATTCGTGTGAGGATGTTTGATGAGACTATTAGAACTTTGAGTGATGTACGTCACGTCCCAGAGTTGAAGAAAAACTTGATTTATCTAGGTACCCTTGAATCTAATGGGTATAAGTACACTGCTGAAGGTGGAGTCATGCGGGTCAGTAAGGGTGCTTTAGTTGTGATGAAAGGGAAAATGGTAGGTACTTTGTTTGAGCTTGCAGGTACTACCGTGACAGGTTTAGTTGCTATTTCCCCATCTACTATGACAGATGCAGAGATCACGAGACTGTGGCACATGAGACTGGGTCACATTAGTGATAAGGCGTTGTCTGAGTTGAGTAAAAGGGACTGCTTTGTGGTCAGTCAACAGGACTGATGGATTTCTGTGAGCACTGTGTGTATGGGAAGCAGAAGAGAGTCAGCTTCAAGCCAACAATGCATCAGACAAAGGGAACGTTAGATTATATATAGTCTGATCCGTCGGAACCTTCCAGAGTGGCTTCTAAAGATGGGTCCAGGTATCTTCTAATGTTTACTAATGATTATTCACGTAAAGTTTGGGTCTATTTTTTGAAGCAGAAAAACGAGGTTTATGATGTCTTCAAGAAATGGAAGATTTTGCTTGAAAAACAGACAGGGAAGCCGATAAAGAGGTTGAGAACTGATAATAGTCTTGAGTTTGTTGAAGGTGACTTCACTCGGTTCTGTGAAGATCAGGGTATAGTCAGACACAGGACATGTACAGGTCGACCTCAGCAAAATGGAGTGGCTGAAAGATTGAATAAGACGTTACTTGAGAAGGCTCGATGTATGCTTTCAAATGCAGGCTTGAAAAGAGAATGGTGGGCAGAAGCAGTTAGCATAGCTTGCTACCTTGTGAACAAGACACCGCATTCTTCATTGCAGATGAAGACACCTGAAGAGGTATGGTCTGGTTCTACTTCTGATTATTCTCAGATAAAAGTATTTGGTTGTCCTACATATGCTTATGTTAATGATGGAAAGTTGGAGCCTAGGGCCAAGAAATGCTTCTTTCTTGGTTATTCATCAGGTGTAAATGGATATAGGTTGTGGGATCCCAGTGCTCAAAAGTTTCTGACCAGTAGAGATGTTACTTTTGATGAGTCTGCTCTACTACATCTGCCACACACGCCCTCCATTGATAGTGATTCAGTTCAGGTTGAGGTAACTGATGTTACGCAGATACAGTCAGATCAGCAGGTAGTTCAGCTAGAGAGTATTCCGGCACCTCAGGTACAGGTTTCTGATGTTGTTGATAATGCAGAAACAGGTCAGCAGGTGGAGAATAATACTACAGCTGGTGGTAGACCGAGGCGACAAATCAGGCCTCCAGAGAGATATGGGTATGAGGAGCTGATTGCTTATGCCCTTACAACTGCTGAGTCTTTAGATGACAGTGAGCTGACTTCGTATTTAGAGGCTGTATCGAGATCAGATGCTGAGAAGTGGCTTGTTGCTATGAATGAATAGATACAGTCTCTTCATAAGAAGTATACATGGGAATTGGTGAAGCCTCAAACACGGAAAAGACTGATTGGTTGCAAATGGGTCTTCAAAAGAAAGGAGGGCATTCCTGGAGTTGAAGATGCAAGATACAAGGCACGTTTGGTAGCTAACGGCTACAGTCAGGTACAGGGTGTAGATTTTTATGATATATTTTCACCTACAGTTAGACATACTTCGATTCGTGTGTTTTGTCTTTAGTAGCCATGCATGATTTAGAGCTTGAGCAGTTAGATGTAAAGACTGCATTTTTACATGGTGAGCTAAAAGAGAGCATCTATATGCATCAGCTCGAGGGCTTCGTTGTAGAAGGAAAGGAAGATGATGTATGTTTGCTTAAGAAGTCTTTCTATGGTTTGAAGCAGTCTCCTAAGCAGTGGTATAGGAGATTTGATCAGTTCATGATATGTCATGGGTACATCAGGAGTAAGTACGACAGCTGTGTGTACTTCAGAAAGACTGATATAGGCTCCTTTATTTATTTACTTTTATACATTTATGACATGTTGATTGCAGCACGAGACATGAAGGATGTTGATGACTTGAAATTTATGTTGAAGAGTGAGTTTGAGATGAACGATCTTGGAGCAGTTAAGAAGATTTTAGGCATGGAGATGGGTAGAGACCGAAAAGCTGAAAAATTATACTTGTCACAGGAGAAGTATATTGAGAAGGTATTAGGCAGGTTTCATATGAAGGATGCTAATCCAGTTAGCATGCCCTTAGCAGCTCACTTCAGGCTTTCAACATTTGATTGGCCTCAGATTGAGGAGAATGTCAGGTATATGTCTCAGATTCCCTATTCTAGTGCCGTGGGCAGTATTATGTATACGATGGTCTATACGCGTCCAGATATTGCTTGTACAGTGAGCAGAGTCAGTAGGTACATGGCAAATCTAGGTAAAGAGCATTGGCATGTGGTGAAATGGATTCTCAGGTATCTTTATGGAACTTCTAATGTTTGTTTGGAATATGGGAAAAATAAATGTTGTTTGGTTGGGTATGTAGATTCTGATTATGGCGGAGACCTTGATAAGAGGAAGTCTACATCAGGGTCTGTGTTTTGTTTAAGGGACACAGCTATCAATTGGAGAACGTGTCTACAGTCTATTACAGCACAGTCTACTACCGAGGCCGAGTATATGGCAGTCACAGAAGCATTCAAAGAAGTCGTTTGGTTGTGGGGTTTGATTAGTGAGATCAGTGTTGAGCAAGGCACTGTTAGAGTGTACTATGATAGTCAGTCCGCCATTCACCTAGCGAAGGATCAGATGTCATATCATGACAGAACGAAGCGTATAGATGTGAAGCATCATTTCATTAGAGATCTGATTGATGAGCGGCAGATGCAGTTGAAAAAGATTGGGACTAAGGATCATCCAGCTGACATGTTCACTAAGGTACTACCAGGGAGCAAATTCAAGCATTGCTAGAATTTGGTGGGTCTTTCTATTGATGTGTGTTAGCCCTGGATGAGGGGGTGTTTGTGGAGATGGTGGAGCAATTATGTGTTGATGAAATTTGAGCCAAGGTGTAGATTCGTTAGGGTTTGTCTCAAATTTGGGGTATTTATTGGTGTTTTATTTAGGGCCGAAAGCCGTGTGTGTGCCGATCGATCGAGTATCAGGACCGATTGATCAGTGAGCTCTCTGTCAAATTTTGAGATGCCGCTGCAGATTGGGTGCCGATCGATTGGGAACTGGCGATTGATTGGGGTCCTAATTTTCACAGGGTTATAAATACCACACGAGGGTTTCGCTTTTGTGTATCCAAAATAAAGAGAGGTCGCCGTCATCCTTGCGTGAGAGAGAGAGAGAGAGGAAAAAGTTTATGTATTTGTTCTCTTCTTGATTCATTAATAATAAAAGCTACAATTTTCGTCCATAGTTTTTTCACCTCTCAATTGTAGAGGGGTTTCAACATAAATTCTTGTGTTGTTTATTTCTTTTTTTTTTTAGTCCATTTACTTCTCGTATTGTCGTGGTATTTCATTCGGATTACATACCCGGAGTAGAGTTCTTCCGCACAATACGTTTGATTCAGCCACTTTTCAACCTTTGTTTGCTCCGCTGCACTCTAAGCCAAAATGTACCTATAATACAACAAAACACACATGTAAAAGCCAAATATATTACGGGAATGAAGAATAAAATATGTAACTATAAGGCACATCACATTCCTAAAGCATGAATCCTGAGTCCGACTAGAAGAACTGAAATTGAAAGAAGATTTCTTAACACTGCAAGGTCTTCTTCGTAATGACCTCTTCTAACACTGGGAGTGTGGGCTCAAAATTTTTGCTTTAATATCTTCAAAAACAATTTTTCAAAAAAATTTTGCTAAATAATAATTCAAAAAATCCCTAAAATAATTTTAAGTTTTTCTTAATGGAAAAAAACTGGGTTTGAAAACCGAATTCATAATTTCTCACGATAAATTAAGCGTTTAAATAGATAAAACAAGCTAGTGATGTGAGCATGAACAACCTTCATTAGCCGCCCAAGCCATGCTGCTACACAACACTGATGACACATGGCAGAATTTTATTGGTTGTAAACTGGAAGCGTAGATAATGAAGCTGGGGGAATGTTGCACGTGTATCGTCTTCAATTAACACTCTGCTGTTTCTTAAATTATTTTAAAACACGATATTTATCATATTGTGTTTTTATGACTTGAATATTTGTTTGGCATAAAAATTTATTGATCCCATGAATAAATAATTTTTCTTATGAATTTAATTTTAATTTTTTTTAAACAGTGCTTAAAGTTGAGGCTTGCGAAGGAACTTCAAGAACAATCTAACTCTAGCTCTAAATTGGTCAAATCTGATTATCATCTTGTGATAACAATTGATTACTATTTAATTAAAATTTAATTCGACTAAATAAGTTTTACTGCAATCTAAGATTAAATATATTCATTCAAGAATTTTTCAAATAACTATTATCGGGATAATTAACACCTCTAGTACATATCAGTGAGCAAAGGTAACTTTCACTGCTATTGTTACTTTTCTCACATCTCTCGCCATAGTTTCCAACTCACCCTTCTCGAATAATTCAATAATACAAAAACTATTTATGTATTAATTCTAAATGTTAAACATATGGAATACTTTAGCCAAAGATTTTTGAATTTGTTCTTATATTTGCGAATCAACTAAAATGATATCGTTATCTCATTAGAGACTATAGATTCCACGTAGAACAACTGTTCCCGCCACACTTCATGTCATTACCCAACGTACGTAAAATTCAAGTCAGCGCACCTTGACTAATCCTTTTGACACATCAAAGCAATGAAAAGTGTTAGAGTTATAGTCCTATAGAATTAATTATTTCTGATAGCAGTCAATAAAACAACTACTTTAGGTGGTCTTATTCAGTGTTCCAATCTTATTGATAACATCAACATAGTACTTTTGGATCCCAATCCACTTTACCATGACAAGTCATCAAAAGTATCGTATTATAGTCTTATTAGACAAGCTGTCTATACTTATCACCAACTACGAACATACTTTGGCAACATATTACCAGTTTGATTTATGTCTATCTGTGATTCAATTTCATTGACCACTTAAACCAAAACTGACAAGTCATCTTAGACTGCGTCCATCTCATGGAACATTTTAGAAGACAATCACGCCCATGTTTGACTCATAAAACGTAATAAGGCAATAAATAAATAAAATAATTTTATTTATTTTATATTTTAAATCTAACTAATTTGGTTTTTAGAACACCAATTCCAGCAGGTATCAGGTACTTGTCCTTGATGGTCATCTTATTCAAAGCTCGATAATCAGCACATAATCTTCGAGACCCATCCTTTTTCCGAACTAAAACCACGGGAGAGGCAAAAGGAGATCAACTATTCTAGATAAGCCTAGCCTCTATCATGTCACTGATCAACTTCTCAATGATATCCTTTTGGAACATTGGATATCCGTAAGGTCTCAAGTTGATCGAGTTGCTTCCCTCTTTCAAAGGAATCCTTTAATCAAATTCAGCTCTCAATGGAGGTAGCGAAGTAATCTCCTCAACCACATCCCCAAAATCTTCAATTACTGAGGCCAGATCGAGCTCTGTTGTTGCTGTTCTATTTTGTTCTGCATTGACTGAAATGTAGAATAACTGCGGTAGGTCACTGGCAGCATCACCCGGGTCTATTTGTAGGAGGTACGTCATGTTCGTGGGCCCCATAAGTTGTGACATAGAGCTTCCCGATATCATTTCCAAGTCTCGTTGCTTCAATCCTCATAACTTGCAGTGATACCCATGCAAAGGGAACTCCGTAATCAATTCCTCAAAGTCCCATTGGACTTTGCCAAGTGTGCTTAACCATTGTACTCCAAGCACCATATGACACCTGGAAAGAGGTATGACAAGGAAATCCGAACCAAACTTAGCCTCGTGAACCTTCCACTAAAATTGGCAGCACATACCTTCACTCACTAATTGTTTCCCATTAGCCATCATCATAAGAAGCTTGATCGAATCATCAATAACACAACCAATTTGCGTCGATGTAGACAAGTCAAGAAAGTTGTGTGTGCTACTGCTGTCAATCAATTTACTAATAACCCTCTTTCCATAGTAGCCCCACACTCGCATCGTATGACAATTTGTAAGAACCTCCAAAGCATGAATTGAAATATAAGCTTCGTGCTCTCCTTCAGTGGGACTCTCGATCTCCACCTCCTCTTCGGCAACTTCCCCTTCATCATCCTCCACCTCTACTAGAACAACTAAACTTTCTTCTTCATGGAGGCAATTGTGGTCTGGGAAAAAGACTCTCATAAAAGTAAAATCGAAGGTTCTTGGCTCGATGCTCTTCAATCTCACTGGGAGTCAAAGCTCGTTGACTCTCAATTAGGGGGTTTTTTTTTTTCTTTGTGGTTTTGGATTGTGTATGGGTGTTGGGGCCGGGGAACAATCATGTGGCTAGGTGAGTTGGGGGGCCATTTTTGTGAAGGAGTTTAAACCAATTCTATTATTTTGATTTGTTAAAGGGAGGACAGGGGCCAATTTTGAGGGGCCCTTTCTGGCAATTTTTTCTAAATATTTACAATTCTTCTCTTGAAGTTTAGCTAGCACTATTGCTTCTTGAAGGTCATTGGGCTTGAACATTTTAACCCAACCTGCAAGATCCTCAAGAAAACCACCCATAAACACGCTCATTTTTTGCCCTTTTTAGACAATCCACAATGTCCCATAGAAAGATGAGGCGCCATGTGTGTCGAAGACCAAAGACCCAAAACTAAAAGATAGAGCCGTGTTCTCCAACTCAGTTGGCTAGTTAGAGATGTCTACACCGATGGACTACATCGGAGAGAACCTATCTTTGATGAGCAAACCTATCTTGATTTGTCTTCTCCACCTATCTTTGATGAACCCACATATGGTAAGCCAATCCATGAAGGGGAGGAAGTGTCGAGTGAGGTGAGAAGTCTGTCAGAGGAGGAGATTTGTCCAGAACGGTTGGCGTATTACTTACTGACAATAAAGGGGATTCAATATCGAGGTGGATTGAGTTCTAGAAGCTGCCTTACCAAGATGGCCCCATTGCTGAGTGAGCCTTATGAAGCGTGAGGATATCAGGCACCAAGTTTGGAGACTACTTGCCAGGAGCTACATCCAAGTGAGATAGAAGGGCGGATTGGTTGTCCTAACGCAAACAAAGGACGGGACTTGGTAGATATGCTTTGACAACAGAACCATTAGTAAGATCATGAGTCAAATTTTGCCAGAAGGTGAGTGGAAGACTAAGTTTTCAATCCGAGGAGGGTACTCGAGGGGTATAAGCATGGTGACCCCGCAACATTGTGATGGAATGCACTTTGTGCATTGTCTTTGGAAGCCGTTGTGGAAGATGGCGAATAATTGAGACATTGGCGAGAGTGATGCAACCCTTGACTTGGTGAGAATGATCCTGAAGCATTGTTGGCAAATTCATGAGCGAATCTCGCTAACCTAGGGAGGATGATGCGGTCAACATCTTGACAAGACAAAGTACAACCCGTATCTTGGCAGAGTGAATCAACGATCCACATCCGGGGCAAGCATGGTGGAATGGATTTTAGAGAGAGTGAAGCAAGCCTTGAATTGGTAAGAATGATCTAGAAACATCGTTGGTGAATTTGAGGGAAAATTCTCTCCAACCGGGAGAGAATGATGCAGTCTATATCTTGGCTAGACAGGTTATGACCTGGATCTTGGCGGAGTAGGTCAACAACACACATCTGAGCAATTGTGGTAAGTTGGAGCTTAGCGAGATGGGGAACCGGTGTGTAGGAGCATAGCTTGGTGAAAATGACCCAGATGATCCGTTGGCAAATTTAAGGATGAATTCTCTCCAACCCAGGGAGAATGATGCAGCTGCACTGTAGCTTTTGGCGGTTTAAGGGTTAGATGGGTTTAGGCAGGTTGGCATTGGCAAGATGGAAAGCTTGGTGGATGGGAATAGGTGAGATGGCTAGCTTGGAGAGTTTGCAAGATACGTGCGGCCAAGAACGAGCTTGAGACGCTGACGTTAATTAGGAGACTTAGATTAGATTAGTAGATTTTTATTTAATATTGTTATCTTTTTTATTTTTAGTTTTTATTTTAGGATGATCATGCAGATTGCTAGATAAGCAGATGGATAGCTAATATCCGCCGTTGATCTTTGGATATAGATTTAATTTAAAATTTGTATTGCTTTGAGTTTAGCTGGGAAAACTCCTCTATTTAAAGAGTGGATTAGTTAGGGTTTTATTTAGCATTCAATTTCATAGATTTCCAATATATTTCTTTGGAGTTTTCTCCTATTCTCAGGTTTTGAGAATTTAAGTTACTTTATCCCCTTGTATTTATTATTTTCGTAATAAAATTTGAGGGAAGGCTATTGAACCTTTTCGTTCCCTGATTTTCCATCTATGCGCTGCATCACATCTATGGAAGTGTAAGTGAATTAAATTCATTGAAATTAAAGCCTCTATATAAACCGATCAAGGGAGTCTACTACTATGAGTTTTCTTTTAACTTTATCTTTTTATTTTGAGATCTGTAAAACTCCTATGGAGAACTAGACTGCTAGTTCAGGGATGCAAGATGGCTAGTTGATCGGATCACAAATTCATATTTTATTTATAGTAATGACTTGTGTTATACTATTTTCGCATTGTTGTGGAGAGTTCTTCATTGAGATTGATTTTTTGTTTATGTGCTTGTAGCCATGACTAGATTTCCAGTATATTTGCACTTCATCTTGTACTTGTAGCTCAGGCTATAGTATAATAGGTTTTCACGAGTGATCACAACCTCAACTAGGGCACAATCTTTTATAAATTAGCAGAAAAATAGGAATGAGAAATGAATTAAGTAGTGCTATTGAGATAACTTGTTCATCACCTAGAGTAATTATATAAGTTATGTCCTTAAACTTGTTCACTACCCGAAGCCCTAATCTAAGTGTTAACTCTAGTTTAGAGCTTGTAGCCTTAAGTCATTGTTGTGGTAAAATATAATGATAGAATTTTGTTGTGATCTAAGAAGATCTTAGATCATAACCTAGGTGAGAGAATATAAGATGAGAAATAATAGAGAGAATTGAGATGAGAAGGGAATATATTTTCTATTTCTTGGATGAAAATTAAAATGATAAAAGCAAAGAACTTAAACTCACTAAAGCTTGAGGCGGCAAAGCATAAATATCTAGCTATTACAACCTCAACAATCTCAACTTATTTAACTACACTTCCCGCCAAAATATCAACTAACACCTAAGCACACCATTCAATTAGAACTAAACATTCAATTTACAATCACTTCAATTCACAATCACATCAATACTCCCTCATTTGAAAACATTCTTGTCGCAAGAATGGAAGGAAGGAAATTGACTCTTGATGAACTTCAAGTCCTCCCATGTGGCATCTTCTTGTCTTAGATATGCCCATTGAATCAATACATGTTCAATCCTTTTTACCCTGCTGCTGCACTGTACGAGAACCCAAGATGGCCAAGGTTCTTAGAGAATTATACCAGTGGAACAGGCTGTAGGAGGTGTAAATGAGTTCACAATACCATCAGCAACATGCTTCTTCAACAATGACACATGAAACACCGGATGGACAGAGGCATCAGGAGGCAACTCCCATCTATAGACAACATTCCCATGCTTCTCCAGCACCTTATAAGGTCCAAAATAGCGAGCACACAACTTGACATTCTTGCATATAGCCACCGATGATTTCCTGTAAGGTTGAAGTTTTAAGTACACCAAATCACCAACTTGGAAGGACCTATCATATCTCTTCCTATCGGCAAAGAATTTCATCCTTGATTGAGTTACTTGCAGATTTTCTTTGAGCCGCTACGTTAACTTCTTCCTCTGGTGCAACAGATCATTCACTTCCATCACCGAGAATGTAGTATCTTGAAAGACAATGGAGAAATGAGGATCATAGCCGTAAGGGCCTTGAAGGGAGTTGTTCCAAAGGACGAATGGGCATGTGTATTGTACCAGAACTCAGCCAAAGATAGCCACTTGTGCCACTGTTTGGGATGGAAGAAAATTCATGCTTCGCAAATACTGCTCAACACATTGATTCACTCTTTCTGTTTGACCATTCGTTTGAGGATGATAAGAAGAGCTTAAAGTAATAAAGGAACCTAGCAATAAGAACAACTCACGCCAAAAATTGCTAGTGAATAACCTGTCACAGTCTGAAATAATTAATTGAGGCAAGCCATCAAGTTTGTATATGTTATCCAAGAACATTTTAGCAAGTCTTTCAGCTGAAATAGGATGATTGAGGGCAATGAAATAACCAAACTTAGTGAAACAATCCACCACAACCCATATGATCTGCTTCCCTTCTAACTTGGGTAATCCCTTTATAAAATCTGTGCTGATGTGCTGCCAAGCTCTATCAGGAATAGGTAGGGTTTGAAGTAACCCTTGATAAGGCACATGATCACTTTGGTGTGTTGACACACATCACAAACTTGAATACACTCCACCACCTCCTTCTTCATGCCTAGCCACTGTAAATACTGCTTAAGTCTTTTGTAAGTTCCCTTAATTCCTGAATGACCTCCCCAAGCTGAAGCATGGAAGGCTAGTATAACCTGCTTCCTCAAATCTGTGGCAGAATTGATGTGCACCCTCCCTTTCATTCTTACAATGGCATTGGTTATGGTTACATTTTATACAACAGCTAAGGGATTCTTAATGCTGAAAGCAATGATGCAATCTTGTGCGAGGCTGTCCCCAGCATAGGATTTGTGAACTCCCTCTATCCAAGAAAGCAAAACAAGTGAGATAGCATGACAACAAGCTAATTTCACCTCTTCTTGCTTCCTTAACAAAGCATTTACTGCCCAATTTTCCTTTCCTCTGAAATACTCAATCGAGTAATCCAACCCCAACATCTTCATAAGCCCTTGCGTTGCACTCGTGTGGTGATCTTTTGCTCTAGCAGGTACTTAAGACTTTGATTATTAGTCCTGAGAATGAAATATTGGCCTTTAAGGTAATGTCTCCACTTCTACACTGCCATGGTTATTGCTAAATATTCCTTCTCATAAATTGACGAACAGATGCTTGGGACTGAGATATTGGCTAAGAAAGGCCACAGGCGATCCCTTTTAAGACAATATTGCACCCACACCTTTGCCATAAGCATCTGTTTCAATGATGAAAGGTACACAGAAATCTGGCATTGCTGGAACTGGAGCTGAGCACATTGCTGCTTTCAAGTTTTCAAATGCTTCTTGGGCCATAACACACCACACAAAGGCATCCTTCTTTAAGAAGGTCCGTTAGAGGTTTAGCTATCACACCATAACCAGCCACAAACTTTCTGTAATACCCCGTTGTTGGGAAAAGGATATGAATTTTGTTGAAAAATAAACTCTGATGCTGACTATTGGGTTCACCGTTCACAACTATGGTCACAACAATAGACACCTATTAGAGCACTTAAAGTAGGGGACTCTTCTCCCTACCTAAGCCCCCGGTTGGAGAGTCACGCTTCGTGACACCTCACGTGCGAGAGTTCCCGTAAATAGGTTTATCTCTATAAACCGTTTGCCCTAATGCGGTTGTTGGGATGAATTTCAAAAATTCTCCCTACAGATTACGCAGCGGAACGGGTTTAGAATTCATAACTCTAAACTTAGGGTTGATTTAAAATTTCTAATTTTAAATCTACTGACTTAAATTCATAATTTAAATCAACAGATCTAAATTCTTAATTTAGATCTACATGCATTTTACTCTAATACATTCATAACAATATATAAACTTAAACAGGTATAATAACGAATATTGTAAATAAATAAAAAAGCAAAATTAAAAGAAAAGGAAAGAAAGGACATACCTGAAATAGCTCCAATAATAAAGAAAACCAAAAAGACAATAATATTCTTCAAAATCGAGACCTCGAAACCTTCTACGCAATGACCTCGAACTGCCCAGAGGGTGGGCTCCGAAAAATATTTAACTGGGCCTATGAAATAGTTTCAGAAACCACAAAGAAATTTTGACTTCGATACCAAATCTCGGAATAAGCCCCTCTATTTATAGGAATATACGGGAGTGAAAAAAATAATTTTAATCGATGTGGGATTGCATAGTTTAAAACAAAACGCATCGTTTTAATTAAAAAAATAGTTCGGACGCAGCGTTTCACAAAATTGTGCACGCGTTTTTTTACCCTGTCACCACATGCCACGTGGCACACAGTGATTGGTCCGTACCTGATGGCACGGATCGCCATCTGTTGGCCCAGCACACGACACATGTTGCGCGCTGGTTGGCTACTACGCGTGAACACAGATTTACACATTATTTTTCATGATTTTTCCTTGTTTTTTGTTTTGCTTTGTGTCCCACATGTAAAAATTCATCTTATGAATTTTAATTTTTAAAAATTATTTTATTTTATAATTTTTAATATTTATTCATCTCATGAATAATGTTTGGCAAAATTAATTTACGCATCTTATGGATCCATAATTCATCTCATGAATTCTTTAATATTTTTCCAATGGCAATAAATATAAAGGCTTGCGCAGGGACCTCAGGGTCAATTTAAATCTAGCTCCAAATAGGTTAAATTAAATTATCTCATTATATTAAATTAATTACCATTTAATGAGAATTAATTCCACTAAATAAATCTCACGGCACTCCAGAACTAAATTATTTATTCGATATCTCCCTAATAAACTGTATTGATGACAACAACCCCTCCACTAGATGTCCATGACAAATTATAAATATAACCACTACCATTATCCTTCTCACAGCTTCTCCATTAGTTACCGACTTACCCTTCACTGAATAATTCATTTATTTTTGAACATATTCACAGTATAAATTTCAAATGTCAAACACATGGAATATTTTGGCCAAAGTTTCCGAACCATTCAAATATTTGCGAATCAACTAAGGGGACATCTGTATCTCATAAAAGATTATAGATTCCCTATTGAATACATGATCCTTATCACACTTCACGCCGCTACGTAGTGTATGTGGAATTTTAGTCATTCGTTTAGACCTTACTTATAGTACACAAAAGTAACTAACGCTCCATGCACAAGTCCAGAATACTCTCAGGATTTAGAGTCGTCGTTCAAACAGTACAAAATGCATCACTCATCTCCGATAGTAGTCTAGAAATAAGTAACCCACATGGTCCAACTCAGTGTGTCAAACACACTATCCTAACATTTTTGGATCTCCATCCACATGACCAAGACAAGCCATCTAAAGTATCACGTTATAGTCTTAACATACAAGTGGTCTAAACTTGTCTTCGACTACGAGTCTTTCAAACAACAATCCACACCATTTGTTCGAAGTCTATCTGTGGCTTAGTCTCATAAACTACTTAGAACAAACATGTAAATTATAGTCTGAGGACTACACCCATCTCATAGGTGTCTCCCAAAAAAAAATCACATGCAGTATAAATGCTCACATACACAAATTTAACAAGGAAACGATTGGAACTTCAACTTTATTTATTAATTAAAATAATATATCTAGAATAAATCTGAATTTTAGGACACTGTTCCTAACAATCTCCCACTTGTTCTAAATCCAATTTATGACAAAGTCTGTACTCACCCCTTTTATGTTTGAACCAAAAAAATCTACTGAGCCTAACCCTTAGTGAGCACAATTACTCTATTGTGAAGTCAGCAATACAATACTGCTTGACGTTCCCCTCACTAATGGCTCCCACTCCAAGGGTAAAGACATACTTAGACGTCAAACATCTATTATTTTAATCTGACTGGATGTCTTAAATCAACATAGCCAACTGGAACCAGCTCGTCACTTTGAAAGATTAGCATAGGATCTTTAGTTCTTCTCAAGAACTAGAGAAAACACTTCACTTCCATCTAGTCCATTGGACCCAGATTAGACCAACACCTACATACTATCCCATAGCATGGCAGACATCAAGCCTCATGCACAACATGGCATACCTGAGGCTCCCACTGCCAAAGCAAATGGAATATTCCTCGATTGCTCCTCTTCTTGAGGTGTCCTAGAACACTACTCAAAAAAGAGAGGGACTCCATGCTAAACCTTGACAACATCTTGTCAATATAAGTGGCTAAAGAAAGGCCCAACATCCTACTCTTACAACCTTGCAGAAGCTTAATCCTAAGAGTAGAGCTGGCTTCTCTGATGTCTTTCATATTGAGCTATCATGACAACCAAGTCTTTACAGCTAATGACACTCCTAAATCATTCTCAATGAGTAGTATATCGTTGACATATAACACTAAGAAAGTCACTACTTTCTCTTGATGTCATTTGTACACGCATAATTTGAGCAATCTATTGCACAAAACTAGAAGACTTAATTGCTTTATTGTGGCTAAAAGGATCAGATTCAATGCCACGATCAACCACTAAGGCTCCCGCTATGAACCTGTCAGGTGTCCGGACAATCCTCCACCACACCTAAGCTCTCGTGTACCTGGAACATTTCTGTTCCTATTAGTAGGTGCATCTAATGCATCCACTATATCTTAAGTTGTGTCTAGTTGTTTAGAATTAGTGTCATTTTCCTTTAAATGCTATTTTGTTTCTGTTTTTGCTTTTGTTGCTTACTTGTAAAATCCTTCTCTAAGTGTTTTGCACTGTATTTTAAAAAAAACTTTTAAATTAAAAACTGTAGAAAAGACCGTGCTTGTTCTCTCTATCTGCAACACCATTCTGCTGTGTTGTAACCAGAGCAGAAAGCTGAGTTATTATCTCATTTGCAGTTTGAAAATCCAAAACCTCACCCGAAAATTATTCACCACCTCGATCTAATCAAAGTGACTTAACTTGTTTGCCTAATAGCTTTTAAAATTCAGCTTTGTACTCTTTGAACTTTTCAAAAGAGTCTGATTAATGTCTAATTAGGTAAACATAACCATGCCTTGAGTAATCATCACTAAATGTGGTTAAGTACTCATACCCACCTTTTGCCTGAACATGTATTGGTCCACATACATCTATGTGAACCAGCTCAAGTAAGCCACCAATCCTGTTGCCTTCACTCTTAAGGACAGAATTGGTCACCTTTCATTCTATGCAGAATTCGCATACTGGTAATGACCTCAAGTCCAAAACCTCTATCAGTCCATCTTTCACCAGTCTTTGGATCCTGTTCGAATTAGTGTGACCTAAACATTGGTGCCATGTGTAGGTAATATCCCTTTCAAGGTGTTTTCTTTTAGAAGATTGAACAAATAAACTTACGTTAAATTTATTTAAACAATTACTATAGTTTTGATAAGGAAGTAACATGAATAAACAATTCATTCATGTACATTTGCAAATAAACAATTTATTTCTCATATTAAAATCTCTATTATCAAAATTAATTGAATAATAATTATTCATTAAACATGACATAGAAATCAAATTCTTGTGCAGAGAAGGTTTAAATAAACAATCCTTTAAAACAAAACTCTATCACTAAGGCCTAAGCTAACATCTCCTACACTTAAGACCACTATTATTATATTGTCCCTGACCATCAGGTAGAACACCCATCGTGTAGCCTTTAGCTGAGCCTAAGCTCCTGTAACATATTACAGATATGTTCAGTTGAACCTGAGTCCACCCACCAGGAAACTGGTGGACTCCCAACTGCGCATGACTCAACTAAGTGAGATATCAATATACCTTTACCAGATGGCTTAGCAGTCTTTATAGGAAGAGTAGCTATGTACTTAGTGTAGTTTTTTTTTTCCAGTGGCCAAGTTTTCTTGCAAAAGAAACACTTTTTTTTTGCTTACTTCCTTATGGACTTAGTTGCTCCAATAACAACCTTGCCATTTTCTTTCTTTCTGGTAGGTCCCTTGTGAGTAATAACTAAGTCTAACTTATTTTTCAAGGCAAAGTGATTTGGTCTAGTGAGTAAATTATGTATTCAAAATCAAGTGAAGTTCGCCAGCCGTATCCATATCAAAATTTTTGTAAATGCAAACAATCATGTAACTTCCTTATATGAGTCATGTATAATACAGTGATATATATATTCTTTCAATTTAGCATACATAATAAGTCAGATATCCACTAAACTGTACTATCATGCATACAATGATGACCAAACACACCACTCCTTACTCCCTGGCAGGGGGGTCGTACGAAGCTAGTTCAGGTGAGAACTATTCTCAATTAACCTTTTTTTTTTGTAACTCTTACTAAACATGATTAAGTCACCACTTTACCTTAGTCTCTAACATGACACAACAGAGCTCCTCGGGGAGGCTAATGCATCACGCTAGTCAAGTGTAAACCATTACCTAACCCTCCATACAATTACACAAAATACTCCACGGCAGCATGATCGCATCGCTTCTTTGCACTTTGGTTTATCCTAAAGAAGTCTAATCCTGTAATCTGCAAACCGACTTCCTCCGCAGGGAGATCTATCGATCTACTATACTGCTAGACCGGTAATGGAGACCATGAGATTACAACAATTGAAAACTCGCTCTCACTTGATTTTTATAACTCGTGGTTTTTAATTAACTTGCTTCTACAACCTGGATTATCTCATAATCCCATTTAGATTCTCATTCTAAAATTAACCAAAATTAATTAATTAATTTATTCAAAATATTGTCGTTTATAGTATAGATTATCTCATAACCGTACATTAGAATCTCATTCTAAAATCCAATCAATAAAATTAATTAATTAATTTTAATTAAACAATACCAATATTTAATTTAGATTATCACATAATCTACTTTTCAAAATCTAATTCAAATTAAATTACAAATAATTTTATTTAAAATCAATAGCGATTTTGTACCTAGACTATTCCATAGTCTATTTTTCAGAATCTTATTCTAAAATAAAACGAGCTTAGACTATCCAATAGTCTAGTTTAGAATCTTATTCTAAAATTTAATTAACAAAATTTAACTTTTATTTTAAGGATAAAGTTAACTTAGACTATCTTATAGTCTACTTCAGAATCTTATTCTAAAATAATTTTAAATAACTTTTATTCAAAATAACACTGATTTATAACTTAAATTATCAGATAACTTAATTTAGAATCTCATTCTAAAAAGGAAATTAGTTAATAAAATAATTAACTTAATTATTATATAAATCAGTATTGACGTCTAAGAGTCCAAATAATAATAAAATAAAAAAACTTTTTTTTATTTGCTGACGTCAGCACTAACGTCAGCAGCAGGTGCTGACCAAAAAATATATATATATATTTATTTAAATTTTAAAATTAAAATATTTAATTTTAAAATAAATTAAATTTAATCTCATTAAATCAATTTATCCGATTTCGTATAAAATAATTAAATCTAATCTCATTAGATCAACTTTATCCAAATTTATAAAAAATATTTGAATCTAATCCTATTAGATCAATTTTGTCAGATTTTGTAAATCATGACTGCGAATGTAAATCTCATTATACGAACAATATAATAGCAAATTTATGGATTGTTCCAAATTAACGATTAATTCATTAACGAGTCAAACAATTTAAATCGTCACCATAAACAACCTAGTTAACTTTTAACTCTTTTAACTGATTTAAACAATTTTGATCGATACTTTAAATCAATCTAATTAACAATTAATTACTTTAATGATTCAAACAATTTAAATCACAAATACAAATAATCAGCTCAATTAATTATTAATTCTTTATTGATTTAAACAATTTAAATCGATAAGTCAAATTAAGCTAATATTCTTCTTAATAAAATCTCTATTTTATTAAATCGCAAATCTATTTATTTCGATCTTATTATACATAGTCATGTATATTATGAATGTAATCAGATGCTGGCTCCGATACCAACTGTTAGGAAAAGGATATGAATTTTGTTGGAAAATAAACTCCGATGCCGACTATTCGGTTCATAGTTCACAACTACGGTCACAACAATAGACACCTATTAGAGCACTTAAAGTAGGAGAGTCTTCTCCCTACCTAAGCCCCCGGTCGGAGAGTCACGCTTCGTGACACCTCACGTGCGAGAGTTCCCGAGAATAGGTTTATCTCTATAAACCGTTTGCCCTAATACCGGCTGTTGGGATGAATTTCAAAAATTTTTCCTAAAGATTACGCAGTGGAACGGGTTTAGAATTCATAACTCTAAACCTAGGGTTGATTTAAAATTCATAATTTTAAATCTACTGACTTAAATTCATAATTTAAATCAAAAGATTTAAATTCTTAATTTAGATCTACATGCCTTTTACTCTAATACATTCATAACAATATATAAATTTAAACAGGTATAATAACGAATACTGTAAATAAATAGAAAAGCGAAATTAAAAGAAAATGAAAGAAAGGATATACCTGAAATGGCTCCAATAATAAAGAAAACCAGAAAGATAATAATATTCTTCAAAATCGAGACCCCGAGACCTTCTACCCAATGACCTCGAACTGCCCGGAGGGTGGGCTCCGAAAAATATTAAACTGGGTCTCTGAAATAGTTTCAGAAACCCTAAAAAATATTTTGACTTCGATACCAAACCTCGGAATAAGCCCCTCTATTTATAGGAATATACCGGAGCGAAAAAAAAATTTTAATTGATGTGGGATTGCACAATTTAAAACAAAACGCATCATTTTAATTGAAAAAATAGTTCGGACTCGGTGTTTCACAAAACTGTGCACGCGTTTTTTAACCCTGTCATTGGGTGCCATGTGGCACGCGGTGATTGGTCAGTGCCTGATGGCACGGATAACCATCTGTTGGCCCAGCGCGTGACACGTGTCGTGTTGGTTGGCTACTATGCTTGCACACGGATTTACACATTATTTTTCGCGATTTTTCCTTTTCTTTTTTTGTTTTGCTTTGTTTCCCACTCGTAAAAATTCTTCTTATGAATTTTAATTTTTAAAAATTATTTTATTTTACAATTTTTAGTATTTATTTATCTTATGAATAATATTTGGCAAAATCAATTTACCCATCTTATGGATACATAATTCATCTCATTAATTCTTTAATATTTTTCAAATGGCAATAAATACAGAGGCTTGCGCTGGGACCTCAGGGACAATTTAAATCTAGCTTCAAATGGGTTAAATTAAATTATCTCATGATATTAATTTAATTACCATTTAATGAGACTTAGTTCCACTAAATAAATCTCACTGCACTCCAGACTTAAATTATTTATTTGATATCTCCCTAATAGACTGTATTGATGGCAACAACACCTCCACTAGATGTCCATGACAAAGGATAAATATAACCACTACCGTTATCCTTCTTACTGCTTCTCCATTAGTTACTGACTTGCCCTTCACTGAATAATTCATTTATACTTGAACATATTCACAGTATAAATTCCAAATGTCAAATACTTGGAATACTTTGGCCAAAGTTTTCGAACTATTCAAATATTTGCGAATCAGCTGAGGGGACATTTGCATCTCATAAGAGACTGTAGATTCCCTATTAAATACCTGATCCTTGTCACACTTCACGCCGCTACCCAGTGTATGTGGGATTTCAGTCATTCGTTTAGACCTTACTTATAGCACACCAAAGTAACTAACGCTCCATGCACAAGTCCAGAATACTCTCAGGATTTAGAGTCGTCGTTCAAATAGTACAACATGAATCACTCATCCCTACTAGTAGTCTAGAAATAAGTAACCCACATGTTCCAACTCAGTGTGTTAAACACACTAACCTTACACTTTTGGATCTCCATCCACATGACCAAGACAAGCCATCTAAGTGTGTCACGTTATAGTCTTAACATACAAGTGGTCCAAACTTGTCTTCGACTACGAGTCTTTCAAACAACAATCCATACCATTTGTTCCAAGTCTATCTGTGGCTTAGTCTCATAAACCACTTAAAACAAACATGTAAATTGTAGTATGAGGACTACACTCATCTCATGGGTGTCTCTCAAAGGAAAATTACATGCAGTATAAATGCTCACATACACAAATTTCACTAGGAAACGACGGGAACTTCAATTTTATTTATTAATTAAAATAATATATCCAGAATAAATCTAGATTTCAGGACACTGTTCCTAACACCAGTAAGCCCCAAAAAGCCTTTCAATTGCTTGAGAGATGTAGGAGTTGGCCACTGTCTCATTGCCTGGACCTTGGTTGCATTAGTGGTTTCCCCGTTACAAGATATTACATGACCCAAATACTCTACTGGAGGTTGGGCAAAGAAACATTTGGAGAGTTCGGCAAAAAGCTTATGTTTGCGCATTATTTTAAACACTTGACCGAGATGAGTCACGTGAGAGTCCAGTGAAGGGCTATGCACAAGTACATCATCAAAGAATATAAGAACAAACTTCCTTAAAAATGGTTTAAAGACTAAATTCACTAAGGCTTGAATGTGGCAGGAGCATTTGATAAACCGAATGGCATAACCACAAATTCATAATGTCCATGATGGTTTCTAAAAGTAGTTTCGTGTATGTCTTGGTCTATCACTCGAATTTGATAGTATCCTTGCCTTAAATCCAGCTCAGAAAAGTATTGGGGACCATGGAGCTCATTTAAAAGGTCATCAATGATGGGAATTGAGAATTTATCTTTTACTGTAAGGCAGTTGAGTTGTCTATAGCTGATACACACTCTTAAGATCCCATCTTTCTTTTTGACTAAGATAACGAGGGAAGCAAAGGGACTATGGCTATGCCTAATGAAATTGGTTTTCTAAAGCTTCTCCACTTGTTTCTTTATTTCATTTTCTGTGAGTGGGGGTACTTATAAGGCCTAAGATTAACTAGATTCGAGTTAGTTTTGAGGGAAATAGCTTGGTCCAAGGTTCTTTTTATGGAAGTGAGGTTAGTTGCTCAAATAAATCCTTGAAATCATGTATTAACTTGCCAATTGATGGGTTAGAATTCACCTTAGCTTCCAATGGTTCAGCATTAAGAGAGAACAATTGGTCAATCCATTGATAAGCACCCTTCCCGATTACTCCTTCCAGCCTCTTACCACTCATCAATTGCATCTGTCCTTGTTGCACTATGCCTTGCAGCTTGACTGATATGCCATCCTCCTAAAGGAAACAAACAGTTGAGCAAAATTAAACACTAAAGGACTGATTGTTTTTATCCAATTAACACCAAGAACCATGTCACAACCACCAAGCCTCAGCACTCTGAAATCGTAAACAAACTGATGGCCTTGCATTTCCCACCTAAATTGTTTACATTTAGTTTGTATTTACATAGAATTCCCATCTGCCATAGTCATGGTGTAAGCATGACTTATCTTGATCAGCTCATGTCCTACCAATTTGACAATCTTGGGAACTACAAAACTATGTGTGCTTCCACTGTCAATCAATTTCAAAATTGGCTTGTGGCTTGCTTCTCCCTTGATCCTTATTGTGTTATGAGTGTCATTACTAGACAAAGCTCTTACTGAAATTTCCATTTTATCCTCATCTGATTCATCTTGAATTTCCTCAACCTAGACATTGGAGTCTATTTCCACCCCCTGCTCTCCCTGTTCTTCTTCAGCCTCGGCATTAGTAATTGACATGAGCAGCTTGGGATTACATTTGTGTCCAAAGAAGTATCTTTGATTACATTTAGAACACAACCTTTGAGCCTTCTTCTCTTACAAACTCAAGGGTGTGGGAGTCACTGAAAGAGTTTGATGCAAAGGTGGGACTGATTGTCCACTCTTACTCCTTTGTCGTCCATCAGGTACTGCTAGGACAGTGGACTCGAACAGCCTTACTTTAGAATAAGCCTTGGATAAAATCATAGGGTTCAATGCTTTGACAAGATTCTTGATTTTAGGTTTGGGTTTCTAATGAAACTAGAAACATAATAAGCCTCACTTGCTCCGTGATTCACAGCCATCATTCTAGCCTTCAAATTTTAAAGCATGTCATGTATTCTTTAATAGAAGTAGTCTATGTTACCTTGTTAAAGTTGTCCACAACTTCTCTTAGATCCTCATCCCCATATTGCTCACATAATTCATCCACAAACTCATGCCAAGTAAGGGAAGATTTGCTAAGTATCAAGCTATGGAACCACACTTCTTGATCTCCATGTAGGGGAATTGCAACCAACTCCACCTTTGAGAATCAACAACATCATAGAAATGAAAGTACCTTTCACATCTTCTAATCCAAGATTGAGGTTACACTCCATCAAAAGTATCAATTTCCACCATAGGCTGGCGAAATCCTAAGCTTTTGATCACAGGCAGCCCTTCTCCCCGCTCCTTAGTTGATCTTGGATAAAAAGGATTAGGAGGCCTTCCATGCTGACTTCCTGATGAAAGCATTCCAGCTCCCATAGGTGTAGCTTGTTAATTGATCTACTCTTGCATTCTTGCAAGCTGTTGTTGTACTTGCTACTGCAATTGATGCATATTACTGACTGCTAAATCAAATCTTGCAACTGCTGCTACAATTGAGCCAACTACTCTACCTGATTCAAACCCGTAGTTGCATCCCCAAACCTATTAGCTTGTTTCTTACCCTGGCCAGCTTGATTGGATGGCAATTAAGAGTGATCAGAGGCAAGTATGCAAGCTCTAATGCCAATTGTTATGATTTAAAAAGATCTTAGATCATAACCTAGGAGAGAGAACATAAGATGAGAAAGAATATAGAGAATTGCGATGAGAAGAGAAGATATTTTCTATTTGTTGGATGAAAATTACAATGATAGAAGCAAAGAACTTATACTAGCTAAAGCTTAAGGCGGCAAAGCCAAAATATCTAGCTATTACAATCTCAACCTATTTAACTACCTTTCCCGCCAAAATATCGACTAACACCTAAGCCCACCATTCTATTAGAACTAAATAGTCAATTCACAATCACAACAGATTCGAGTTAAACTAACATAAATTCAAACTCTAAACTATCCTTGACCGCTTTGACAATTTAATTTATTTTTTATTTCTTAGAATGTCATTAAATATTCTTCCAAACCAACAAAATTGAATTTCTATTTTCTTTATAATCACCGATTTTTGACTTAATACTAATTCCCTTTATATACGACACCCGTATAGCTGAGTTAGCTATGGCCAGTATAACTGAGTTAGCTATAGCCAATTTGTACGCTTGCGATTATATGGTTTTTAAACAATGTTAAAAGGTGTATGATTAGTATTTTATTCTTTTTAGATATTTGAAAAGTGAACAAACCCCTTTAAAATTGCTAGGATGGGTGTTTTGAGTAATTAGGAATAAGATGGAATAAGGTAACTTCTACTTAATATATTAAATATATTAATAACAAATAAGCGAATTTATCACTTAAGTACCTTGAGGTTTAAGGATTTATCATTTAGGTACCCTGGCGTTTTAATATATATAATGAGGTACCCTAACATTTACAAACTTGTATCTCCTAGGTACCTCGAAGTTTAAAATTTTATTAATTAGGTAGCATTTTTCAAAATTATATAGATCTTTATCAAAATTTCCTAACATAGGATATAGTTATAGCAATATATAGGTGTTTTCTATCATAATATTATAATTTTCTATCGTAAAATGCTAACATACCACAGCATTTCACTAATACGCTTACATCCTCCATCATAATTCAGTGATATTTTGTTCATATTCTGCTTGATTTTTGTCAAAAAATTGATAAAACTTGTACATATTATTGTAATCATGTATTGCATCAACGTTTTACGGTGAAAAATGTTCAAATTTTCAAAAAAAATCCACCAAATTCTCACATAGGTTACCTAAGTGATAAAATTTTGAAACCTCAGTGCAACTCATTGTATGTATTGAAATGTTATGGCACTCAGGTGATAAATGACCAAACCTCATAAAAAAAACATAGGGGTTTATGATTAAAACGAAATTTAATACACACATGTGTTATTCAGCTAAAAAAAAAGGAACATACCCAGTGCCTCAAGGGCTCCCGCCTACGCAGGGTCTGGGGGGGCAGATGTACACAGCCTTCCCCCTTCAGGGTGTTATCCTGAAGAGAGGCTGTTTCCCAGTGCCCCCAACATGTGTTATTCAGCTGTTTACCTAAAATTCCGTTCAAAAGTTCATTGACTTATAAAAATAATTTGTATATGATTACATTTATATATATACCATTTTCTTTTGTAGTACTAATAAAGTGCAAATGAATTTAATTGAATCGATTTTGATTTCTATTTGATGATGATACCTATAAATTAATATTAGAGAAATTATTACTTAGATATCTAGAGATTTGAGCATTTATCACCTAAATGCCCTGGCATTTCCATATACACAATATGGTACCCTGAGGTTAGAAAATTTTATCATCTAGGTATCCTAAGTTTGAATTTAATAAATTTTTGTAAGAATTTAAACAAATTTATGCAAAACAATGTTGATATAATAAATAATTACGACAATGTATAGAATTCGTACCAATATTTTCCTCAAAAATTCAGTGAATTATATAAATATTCACTAAATTTTGTTATGAATTACCTAAATATAGCCACAATTATATGTCATTGTTGCATTTTGGTGCAAAATTTTATCAAATTCCAGTAAAGATACTAATATATTGTCAAATTGTGCTTAATTTAGCATTTTTCAATAAAAATATATCTAATTTCAACAAAAAAAGTATTTGATTGATAAAATTTTAAACTTCAATGTACAATGTTTAAAACCCAAGTATATATATATATATATATATATATATATATATATATATATATATATGTTGAAACATTAGAGTACTTAAATGATAAATATTCAAACCTCAAAGTATCTAATTAATAATATCCCTTAATATTATTATTAAGAAGCATGATACATAGCAAAAAAGAATATATATGTATATATATATATAAATCAACAATTTGAGAATTTAAGTAACAAATTTTGTAAAATTTAGAATATGAATATGTAATTTGGGTATAAGTATGATAATTTAGATATATGTGTTATAAACATGTATTGTACAACTAACATAAAAAATACATATTTTACTGTATTATTAATTATCATGTTTTGTTTATCTGTTTATCTTTGTTTCTGCTTTGATTCTGGCTTTGATATGGGTTAACTCATGCCCCATTTTTAAGAGGTGTCTATTTTGTATTGCGAGTTTGTTGCTTATCAAAATAATTGACAATCACACGTAAACATTCTTTTTAGGGCATGTTTGGTATGGGTTTAGAGAGAGGGGGGGGGGGGGGGGGGGGGGGGGGGATCTTTGATGGTGCAATTGTTAATGGGGTAACTATTATCCCATGAAATTTTTTTTATTGCACCTTGTTTAGTTGTGCATTTTTAAAGAAGTAAACATTAACCTATGAATTTTTTATTCTATTTGATTTGAGTGTAACATACTTCTTTTTTATCGCTAATTCATTTCTTATATTATTTTACTTTTTTTGAATTTAATTTTAATAAAATATAACTATTTATTAAAATATTGAAAAAATCACCGTTTTATAATTGACGAAACTTTAAATATCTAAAAAATAATTTTGAAATTACTAAAACAAATCAAATAATCCATATTATAGCACTGACGACCTTTCCCCACTAAAATTGCTATTGTTGCTGAAAGCCCAAAGAGCAACCTAAGAGGGGGATGAATTAGGTTCTTTCGTGGTTAAATGAAAGTTTAAACTTTAAGAACCAAAATAATAAAACAATGAATATGCAAAAAATTAAAGGCAAGAAAAACAATACATAAGGATTTTTAAAGTGGTTATTAGGGGATAGTAAAACTAGGGTTTTCATAGTTGCCTTTATTGCTTTGGTCTACATGTAACTAGCAATGGCACTCTTGTCTTTCCCTTACTTGTCAAGCTCTATAAATAGAGCATGTACCTCCCTTTGTTTATTTATTCAATTGATTCAAGTCATTATATTTCTCTCACACAATATCAGAGCCTCTATAGGAGATTATATCTTCTATCTTCTCTTTTAATTTATATTATTTTATCTAATAGTACTTCAATTGGCCATTTCTTTATTTTTTCCATAATTTTTTGCACTTTCCTTTCTTTTTTTAATTACTTTATTTATTATGACTGCAACAAACAATCCCAATTCCCCTACCCCTCACTCTCCCTCGATTTATCACCGAACCACCATCCCTGTCACGGCAGCCAAGACCAGCTCTCCCCATGCCGAACCCTCAGTCGACCCCAGAGTGGCTGGTCCTCCTGTGGCTATGTCCGATTTTCCCCATATCGTTTCCAAATCCTTGGGTCCTTTGCTCAATAGTCTAACGAATACCGATGTCACCATCTCTGGTACTCCATTAGCCTCTACGAGGCCACAATTTTCTGAATTTTTTGGTTCGAGCATCCCTACCTCCCTTCCCCCCTTTCCCCTACCGTCAATTACTAGCGCAACCACTTCCATTGGCGGATTCTGGCAGCCCCATGGACTTAATTTTAGCCACATTACACCCCCTATAGCAGCCCACCAGTGTGCCTGGCAGCGCATACACCATTCCCCCCTGTGGCGTGTTGCCAAGCATCGTTGTCGGTGTGAAAACCACAATATTAGGTGTTACGCTGGCCCAGCTCCCTGGCTACGGCGGCAGCGCAGCCGCCTCCCTTCCCCACTTAAACCCAAATTTAAATCATACTACAACTACTCCCCTGCTACTTCCTCTTTCCAATGTTTCCAACATAATAACTATCAAAATAGAAAATGCAACTAACTATATTGCCTGGCGGGAGCAATTTTATATACTTTTAATATCACATCAACTTATGGGTTATACTGACGGTACTTTATCTTGCCCCCCAAATTACATAACGACAAATGATGGTTCTTCTATCCCTAATCCCGAACATATAAATTGGATTAGGGCTGATCAAAGTCTTCGTTCCTGTATAGCTGCTACTCACTCCTGAGCACTCCTCAATGACATTGTTAAACAACCCAGACCGAAAGCCATGTGGGATGCCCTTGTCAAAAGATTTTGAGACCACTCAATGGCCAAGGAATTTGACGTAAGATCTCAAATAATAAACCGCTGAAAAGATGGAAAAACAATGGAAAAATATCTCTTTAAATTAAAATAAATTGTGATGATCTTGCTGCCATAGACTCTCTAATAGCAAATGGAGAACTAGTACATTATGTCCTCTACGGGCTCCTAATTGAATATGCTGCTTTCGCTACTCTCACTCGTAATACTTCACCAACTCCCACTTTTGAAAAACTCAAAACTGATCTTTTAAATGAGGAAAGCACCCAGAATCGATATCAGGGACGCTCCTTCACTGATCGGTAACATGCCTTAGTCGTTTTGGGTGCAGGTTCTCAAGGATTGGACCCTGGTTGTGGGGGACATGGAAGTGGTCAAGGACAAAACAACGGCCGGTGTGGCAATTGAGGGGTTCGTACTGGGGGACAAAGTCAGCAGCACCACTCGGAACCACACGCCACCATGCCCCAACTGAACCATACTCGCCCACAGGGTAATGCATCATTCAACTCATTTGGCATCCTTGGTCCTGGACCTCAAATATGCCAAATCTACAACCAAACTGGACATAATGTTGTTTCTTGTCTGCATCATTTTGATCAAGCTTCTTTTCATGATCCCTCTCTCTCTCTCGCAGCTATGTTTATCTTTGACTCTTAAGTCTACAACTAGTATCTTGACTTTGGTGCAACCAACCACATGACACCTAACTCAGGTATGCTTCATTCCCAACGTCCTTATTGTGGCCAAAAACAAGTTTTAGTTGGTGATTGGGGCTTTACCACCTGTAACTCATATGGGCTCTATAACTCTAAACACTAAAACTCGTCAACTTCAACTTAACAATATTATGCTTGTTCCTCAACTTACGCACAATCTCTTATCATAAAACTCCTTTGCCAAGATAACCCATGTATAGTTGAATTTGACTCCAACTTTTCTGTGTTAAGGACAAGGCTAAGGGGATCCTTCTGCTTCAAGTTCGCAGTAACGGCCCACTTTACAGTTTCTCGCCCCACTCAATTGGACTTGTGGCATAAACACTATCCGAAGACCAATGGCATTGTCGCTTGGGGCACCTATGACGACCTATGTTAGATGTTCTCTGTTCTTGTAAACTTATACCTAGCTCGTGGTTTACTGTTTTTTGTCAAAATTGTAGTTTGTGTAAATCTCATCGACTACCTTTTCAACAGGTTTCGTATTTAGTCTCTTCTCCTTTACATTAAATTCATTCGGATATATGGCAATCTCCTATTTCATCAAACTCATGTCCATAAATATTATGTCAATTTTATTGATGATTTCACTCGATCCACTTGGCTTTTTCCTATGACACACAAATCTGAAGTTTTTGACATTTTTGAAAATTTCAAAACTCTTGTTGAAATCAATTTTCCGCAAAAATAAAGATTTTTCAAAGTGACGGCGGCTGTGAATTCGACCATCACTGCATGCATGCTTTATGTCGCCAACACACCGTTCATTTTTGCTTTTTGTGCCCTGATACTCCATAACAAAAATGGAGTGACGAAACGAAAGCACCTACACAGTATTGAAATCGAACAAACACTTCTCATACAATCTGACATTCCTTATTTTTCTTGGGATGATGCTGCTTGTACTGCATGTTTTATTATCAATCGCCTCCCCACTCCCGTTCTTAAAAACTTATCCCCTTTTGAAAAACTTTTTCAACACATCCAGACTATTCAAGTTTTCTTGTTTCTTGGTGTGCTTGTTACCCCGACATCACACCCTATGCCCCTCACAAATTAGCCCCATGGTCAATAACATGAATTTTTTAAGGCTACGCCTCACGGTATAAGGGTTATTGCTATCTTGACTCTCAAACCGATAAAATCTACATAATTCGACATGTTAAGTTCAAGGAAACTACCTTTCCATACCCGGACCTACCCAACCCAACTCAGGCCCCACATCCTGGAACCACTGCCATTATAGTTGACCTACCCTTTGTCATAACTGCAGCACCGAGCTAACCCGTCTTGAGTGTCAAACCCATAGTTCCCTCATGCCCAACCACTACGGTCCACGGTGGGTCCCCTATCGTAAATCACCTTACCAACCCTATGGTCACCCTAAGTCTGCTTCCAATAGCAATCCCTCGGGGGCCTCCCTCACCCGCACCAATCCCACCCCATCCGCACAGCCCTGAACCTGAAGCTGCCAGTGTCGGACCTACGGCCTAATTGTCATGGTCCCACATTCTGTAGAGGAATAAATGACCGTGTGGTGCCAAGACTCCATTGTATCAAGGCAAGCCACACTTAAAGAAAGGCTCTTTCACCTATCTTCACTTACTTTTTCACTTTTTCAATACACATGACTTGAAAAGCACAACCCCTCTCAACCCCACTTTGTGTCAAAAGTTCACCCAAGTCCCATGACCTCGAAGGAAAACCCACTTAGTGGCATACTAATGTTCAACCCAACTTCAAGACCTCAAATCCTAAAGTGTGACCCATCAATAGGTTCAAGCGTGACCTCAAATCAATTCATGAAGCGCTTTGCACGCATACGTGCTTGCCTAATTTGTGAGCCGGCACCTTCACGGCGCTCCATCACCTGTGTCAAACCCCGTAGGCGTCCCTTTGAGTTTCAACAATGTGTCCCAACTCCATGGGACACCCCTCAATTGGTCGACACACCAACCAGACACCATCACTTATGTCGCACATCACTAACATCCTTCAAGCCTCAACCCCTCGGGTCATTCATCAATTCACAAGTCTTCCATAGTGTTTGCTATCTCTTTGAAGTAGCTTGAAGTAGACCTGCTCTAGAGCAACACCCAAGGATGACCAAGTCTCTCGGGTGCACCTCGTGTTCGAGGACGCTGTCTTTATGGCAAGTTCACATGATCCCTCACAAGCAGCACACCACTCGCTCGAGTAGGCATCCATCTCATAGCGTTTGTTGAACATGAGCGCACTTTGGCACACAACAGACAGACCCTTACTTTATCCACAAGCATAGTGTTGCCACAACCGTGCCACCAACTTACGAGACTCTTAAACGGGGCTAGTGCACATCATCGCTCACACGAAGGCTCGAGCATCACAAGTGCTCTTTTCGGGTGAAAGTTGAACCTCGCTTACTGGAGTGCTGAAACATCGCACTCTGCAGCTCAGATGAGGACTCAAACCATCCTTGGATGAATTATGTGCACTATCGATCATCGGCCCCAACATAGTGTCCACGGACTGTCCTACTCATGTGGAGACCTCATGCTGCACTCATGGCTGTACTGAGGCCCGTTCCCGTTACCGGGGAAAATTCATTTAGCACCACTATTCAAGGTTTGGACACTTGATGCCCCAAACTCGACTTGAACGACCTGTGTCTTTCTTAATAAGGGAACTTCTGCAACTCAGGACATGACTGGCGACACAGAGCGCAACATTGTCATGCGTTCAGCGTGTGACATGCTCTCATTCATGGGCTGCCATACGCTCGCACACAGAGGTGCCAAGGTGAGCCCTACGGGCACTGACGTGCGATCGCACACGACACAAAGGTGCGCACACATGCACTGTGTCACCATCCACAACAGGACAATGACGCTCAGCCTCCCCTGCTGCTAGACCCGCAGACCACCCACCCGAACCTCACGTACTACCCCAACCCAACAACATGGACCTCGCCGAGGTCCTACCCCCCACTGCTGCTGAGACTTGTGTTGCAGCACGGGCCACCCCCTCCCGTCCAGCCACAATCGCCTTCCCCTTGTAATATTCACCCAATGCGAAGTCGGCTCAAGGGTGGCATTCAAAAAAACTAAATATCCCCTATCCCTGTCTTGAATAATAGTAATACAAGAACCCTCATGTTATTCATAAGCAGTTAAAAATAAAAAATGGCAAGAGGCTATGGCTGACGAATTTAATGCTTTAATTCAAAACAAAACTTGGGATCTTGTTTCCCCTGGCCCAACTAAAAACATTGTAGGAAGCACTTGGAAGTATCAAGTTAAGTATAAAGCGGACGGCTCAATCGATCACTTCAAGGCCTGCCTTGTAGCACAAGGTTTTCACAAACGTGAAGGCATTGACTTCAAGGAAACCTTTAGCCCAGTCGTCAAGCCCTCCACCATTTCCTTTATGCTTACTCTTGCTATCACTAATAAATGGGTTATCAAACAACTTGATGTCAAAAACGCTTTTCTACATGGTCACCTTAAGGAAGAAGTGTACATGAAGAAACCTAAGGGTTTTATGCATCTTAAGTTTCCCAACCATGTCTATAGACTTGGAAAAGCCCTCTATGGCTAGAAACAAGCTCCTCGAGCTTGGTTCCACCACTTTAACACTTTCCTCTATAGCTTCGGATTTACCTGCTATCGTGCTGACCCCTCTCTGTTTCTTTTTCACAAAGCCAAATATATCATTTGCTTACTACTTTATGTCGATGACATAATCCTCACTCGTTCTATCCCTCAACTTCTTGACACCCTCATTCGGGTCCTCTCCACCCAATTCGCTGTGAAAGATCTTGGACCTCTTCATTACTTCCTAGGAATAGAGGCCCGTCGAACACCCTCAGGACTGTTCTTATCCCAGCATTGATACACCATAGACCTTCTTTGCAAAGATAACATGCAAGATGCCAAGCCCATCAAAACCCCCTCCTTGCTCGTGCTCGTCTGTCATTAAATGAGGGTGATGCATTATCTGACCTACCGAGTATAGAAGTGCTGTTGGGGCCCTCCAATGTCTTGCCATGACTCGTTCTAATATATGTTATGCTGTTAACCTTGTCTCTCAGTTCATGCATGCTCCTAGGACCAGTCATTGGCAGGTTGCGAAGTGGATCCTCAAATATCTCAAAAGCACCCTCGACCATGGGCTAACGATCCTTCTAGATTCTTTCACCTATGTTGTAGTCTATGCTGATGCTGACGGGGGAGGCTATACTGACACCTCGTTCCACTACTGGTTATGCCCTATTCCTTGGATCTAATCTCATCTCCTAGACCGCAAAGAAAAAAGCAACAAGCTCCAAGGCATCCACCGAATTTGAATGCCGGGCTGTTGCTTAAGCCGCAGCTGAGTCTGACTGGGTTCACAACCTAATACGTGACATAGGTCTCAAACACTTCGGCCCAGTCATCATCTACTGTGACAATGTCTCTGCCTCATACCTTGCCGCCAACCCTGTCTCGAAGGACTGTAGTAAACATGTCAACATTACTTCCACTATGTCCAGGAAAAAGTCCTCAAAGGCAACCTTTAAGTCCGCTACATGCCTACCACTCTGCAAGTCACTGAAATCTTCACCAAGGGTCTCAACGCCAACCTATTCCACTACCACAAGACCAATCTTCATGTTGCATCACCACCTTCAGAGTGAGGGCGCCAAATAGAGGATAGCAAACTAAGGCTTTCATATTTGACTTTATTGCCCTTAGTCTACATGTAACTAGCAAGGGTGCTCTAATCTTTCCCTTACTTGTCAAGCTTAATAAATAGAGCATGTACCTCTCTTTGTTCATTTATTGAATTGATTAAAGTCGTTATATTCCTCTCACAGTGGTTCACTTCCAACCCGAAAGCTATTCCACACCTCCAGTGACTACTTTTCTTCACTTGAGCCTTTAAGTAAGCTTGATGATCCTTTTTAAAAATAGAATCAAGATCCAACATTTACAACCGGTCTTTTTGTATGTAGGCTCAAGACTCAACCTTTACAGCCGGTCCTTTTGTAACAGTAAGCTCAGGATTCAACCTTTACAATAAGAAATTAAAATGAAGCAATGAAAGAATTAAAGCATTGAAAACTCTTCACTCTTTCGAGAATGAATTGACAATTGATCAAGCTTAGCCAAAGCTAAGGATATGCCAATTAAGCTCAATAATCAACAATAAATAGAAATAGTGATGCTCAAGAAAAACTTTAAACAAAATTCAAAATTAAAACATTAAAGCACAAGAGAGTAAGAGCTTTTTAATCAAAGAAGCCTTTGAGAGTATTGGATGATTTAAACCAAAGCATTCAAGCTCTATTTATAAACAAATGAGAGCCTAGGAGACGTTCAAAATGTTAGAAAAAAGATTAGGGAAAGAAATCAAGTCAAAAGAAGCCATTTGGAGCCTTTTCTGGTATGTGTGTTGACACACGGGGGTTTTATGTCGATACATAGTAGCTCCAGAGGGCTATTGTATGTTTATGTGTCGAAACATCCCTTTTGTGTGTTAACACTCAATATGCCTGAGTGGATTTGAACGTTTTTGACCATTTAGCTTGATTGATTGATTACCATATTAGCTAAGAAAAATTGATTGATTCATATTAGCTTAATTTTTGAATTAATTTCCATGATTTTGCACATTCATTTGAAAGATTGATTGATTCAATCAAGCTAATAAATCATCCTCTTAAAATTTGATCTTGTTAGATTTGAGCATGTTTTCATAATGCCAATATTGAAAAATATTTTTATTGACAAATTTGATTGGTTTGACTTGAGTATTTTTCAAAAGACATTTGAAAATCAAATTTTAAAAATATTTCAAAACCATTTTTGTTAGAGAACCACATATCAGAATTGAGATATTGACTCAATTGATATATCAAGATTCTAAGTCCTAGAAAATAAAAAATAAATGGCTTAAAGTTCTAGGACTCGGATTTTGTTCTCTTTATTTTGGATGATTCTTCTGTTTAACTTTGATCTCTCTTCCTCTTGAGTCATCGCTTTCGAAAGCTTGGTATCAACATGATTAGTCGTTATTTTTCATAGCTTTCTTATGAGTCACTTACAAACAAGATTAGAACAATTTAAACACAATGACTTACTAAGTTATAGTTATAATCAAAATTACCATATAAATGGCCTTTAGGGTAAACAATCTCCCCTTTTTTGAAGATGACAAACATTTGATGTTATATATATATATATAATTCACCATAAAAGTATTGACTACTTAAATCATACAAACTGTCACTTTATATCAAGTCAACATGTTAAAAGTTCAAAATTCAATTGCCTCATCCTATGTTGATGCATTGTGAGAAACATACATTCAATAGGTTAACATCAAGATTATTTTTAACATTTCTCAAGCAAATAGACTTCATATTATGGTTGATGTATTCTAGGAGTTAGATGTTCAATAACTTATACCTAGCATCATTTTTATAACATGAAACAACAAAATATGAATCAACTATACACCATCAACTACTCACCAAATTTTCTCCCCCCTTATCATCGACAAAAAGCACAAGATATAGGATAGAGAAAGTGGTGACTCCCTCTATTAAATGCAATAAGAGTATACATAAACACAAGGAAATGATACACATTCTCAAATAGTCATAACATTTCATTTATTACAAGTAAAATGTTGTACAACAAATGAAAAATGTAGCTCCGAATTTTTGAAAGAAAAAAAAATATATATCTAAGGAGTTGGGGGTCGTTGTCCACATGATAAAAAGTCAAAAATCTTCGGTAGTGTGGATCATGTTCCATTCCGGAACTCTTTAAGATTTGACTGTAAGTTTGAATGTTGTTCTTATAAGAAAGACACTTGTTCTTTCAAAGAAGTAAGTCGTTCACTTTCACTCCTTCTTTTCGGAGGTCTTTGTTGAGATTTTTCCTCGTTAAGCCCATCCTATCCATCAAAATTTTCCTTTTCCTCTTCCTCATCTCTGTCTTCATCTATTTCTTCTATTCTCCTAACTCATTTTTGTTTCTCGACCCACTCGTTGTGTTTAAGTTCATAACCCATCTTTTTTAAAGATGTCTCAATAGAGTCATCCTGATAAGGAATGAGGCTTGAAAAAGATGATCCATTTAAAGTGCATTGGAAAACACGGGTAAGAAGTATGCCATGGGATTAGTCTTTCCAGGATAGATATGAAACATGAATTTTAAGACTAAATCCCCAAGATTAATTGTTTGGCCATTTAGGAGTCGAGATAAGAGGAATAGATGAAAGTTTGAGACCAAGTCAAAGCCCCCCGATCTTAGAGTGATGTTCATGCAAATCAATTTATGTGCTAATTTAAGAACCACTCCCAAATCATTTGAGTTTGGCTTCTTTGGTTTAGAAAGTGGTATTTCACCCCAAACTTATTTGAGTAAGGAGTTGCAGTGTGATTCGGGAAGTGGGCATTGGTGGGGTTCTTGGGGGAAAACAAAATCATTCTCTTCGTCAAAACAAAATCAAGCAATTCATTTATATAAGATGCATTAATTTTAATGACTTAGCCTAAATCTTTTGAGAATAATTCTAGAGGAGTAGCTCTAGAAATTTTAAGATTGAAGTAAAATTCGCATACCAAATCCAAGTAGACCGGTTCCCTAAAATTTCAATCCAACCTACTTCGTCAAACAAAGCAAAAAATTCCCCCGAGTTATTTCTCCTAACCCAAGCTCAATCTATAGATCTACCAAATAACACTTCCTTTTTGAAGAAGGAGTTAGAGGAATTTACCGAACTAGGACCTTGGAAAGAAGAAACACCTTCGCCATTTCAAAACCTTTTCTTGAAAGTAGTTTCCGACCTCTTTGTGCAACCCATGACTTAAGGTTTAAAAAAATTTGAGAGAGATTTCATGGTTCGGGTTAGGCGTTGGTAGAAAAAGATGAAATTTTGAGATTTGCTTAAAACTTGTTAAAGATAATAAAATGTTAGTAAAAATAGATGATTTTTCACTCAGAAAAGAAGAAAAAGTGAAGAAAAACCGCAAATTTAGAAAATCTTGGGTTGGTTCTACTTTTGGTTGGAATTTTGTGAATAAGATGAATTTTTGACAAAAATCTAAAGTTTTAATGTTAAAATATTGATAGACCCTTGATTTCTAGTAAAAATGTGAAAGAAATTTGAGGGAAAATGAAGAAACTTGAGAGTTGTTTGTAAAAGAGAGGATGGGGTTTGTGAGAGTATGAGTGAAGATGAGAGAGTGGTGAAGAAGTGAAGAAAGTGGGAAAGGAAAGGCTAAAAAAAAGTAAGTCAGGAGTAGCACCCGTGGCTTTCCTCTGTGTGTCGACACACAGCAAAACTTTGAAGCTCACTGTTAGTCTGTGTGTCGGCACACATCAGTTCTATTTTCTGTGTGTGCCTCGGTTTTTTTTATGTATTATATTATTTTTTATTGAAAATACCCCCGCCCCCTTTTTCAGAAAAAATAGTCCAAGTTCCTACATCTATGAGTTGGATAAGAATACTTGATCCATTGAAGCTCTTTCATGTTGAGTATTAAAACTCAATATTGAATGCAAGCAATCAAAGTCAAGTAGTTAAATTGCACATGCCAGTTCTAGTTCTAATATCATAAAAGATTTCTTTACCTAGAGATTTAGTAAAAATTCCGCTAATTGATCGTTTGTGGGGACAAATTTCACAAGACATCCCTTTAAACACATGATTACGAATGAAATGATGTCTAACTTTAATATGTTTTGTTCTAGAATGTTGAGCTGGATTTTTAGTTAAGTATATAGCACTAGTGTTATTGCACATTATGGGAGCATGGTCAATATGAATGCCATAGGAGCATGGTCAATATGAATGCCATAGTCATTTAATTGATGCATTAATCACAACATTTGAGCACAACAACTTCCACATGTAATATATTGGCCTCGACTGTGGATAGAACAACGAAATTTTGCTCTTTACTAAACCATGACACCAAAGCATGACCAAGAAATTGACAAGTGCCACTAGTCGATTTTTGGTCCACTTTGTATCTAGCAAAATCAGCATCTATCTGCATCACTATATTCAACTAGATCAAAGAAATCACATTGAGGGTTAAAATAAGCTTAGGGTAGGAGTACCAACTTTGTATTAAAATATTCTTTTTATGGCACACAAATGAGATTCCTTAAAACATGCTTGAAATCTAGCACAAAAGCAAACACTAAACAAAATGCCAGGCCTACTAGTGGTAAGGTCAAGAAGGGATCCAATCATACCTCTATATAGCTTTTGATTCACCTTTTTACCTTTCTCATTCATGTCTAGCTTGATTGTTGAGCTCACTGGGGTTGTAATTGCCATAGAATTTTCCATGCCAAATTTCTTTTGCATTTCCTTGATTTATTTGGCTTGGTTGATGAAAATTCCTTCCTTGCCTTGCTTGATTTGTAACCCAAGGAAGTAGTTGAGTTCTCTCATCAATACTCATCTTGAATTCTCTACTCATAAGATGTGCAAATTCTTCACAAAGAGATGAATTAGTGGCATTAAACACTATATCATCAACATGAATTTGCACAATAAGAATATCATTTTTAGAGTGTTTGATAAAAAGTGTTGCGTCAACCTTTTCTCTTGAAAATCCATTTTGTATTATAAAGGAACTTCATCTCTCATACCAAGCTCTAGGAGCTTGTTTCAATCCATATAGAGCTTTTTTGAGTTTAAATACATGGTTGAAAAATTCGTTATCCTAAAATCCCAGCGGTTATTTAACATAGACTTCTTCTTCAATAAAACCATTTAAAAGGCACTTTTCACATCCATTTGAAAAAGTTAGAAACTTTTAATAGCTTCTAATCTAGGACTGGGAGCAAAAGGTTTCCTCATACTCTATACCTTCCTCTTCGTTATAGCCCTTAGCTACTGACCGTGCCTTGTTTCTTACCATATTACCTTTTTCATCTTTCTTGTTGCAGTAGACCCACTTGGTACCGACGACTTGATGATCTTGAGGTCTTTGCACAAGTTCCCACACATTATTTTTCTTGAATCGATTTAGCTCTTCTTCCATTGCCATGATCCAATTTGTGTCTTTTAGAGCTTCTTCTACATTCTTGGGTTCTTCAAGAGAGATGAATGCAGCTAGATGGCAATATTCGGTCAATGCATGCTTTGTTCTTACACCTTGGGAGGGATCACAATTATTTGACTTGTATGGTGATCCTTTAAGAATTTCCAAATCTCAATGCAAGTCTCCCTCTTTGGATTCTATATCTTGCTTATCTCCTTTCGGTTTATCCATTGGAGCTTTAATTTTATCTATTTCTTGCTCCTCGGATGAGGGTGTGATGTTTATTGGTTTAATTACTATATCATCATCATGAGTTCTAGAGGATAAGACATTAGTTTCATCGAAAACCACATGTATAGATTCTTCTACAACCTTTGTCTTTTTATTGTAGACTCTATATGCTTTGCTAGTTAGGAAGTATCCAATAAAAATACCTTCATCCACTTGTGAATAAAATTTACCAAGGATTGTTTTGCCATTATTGTAAATGAAACATCTGCACCCAAAAGGTTTGAAATATGTAATATTTGATTTTCTGCCTTTATAAAGTTCATAGGGTGTTTTTTTTTTTCAAAATAGGCCTTATTATTGAGCTCTATTTAAGATGTAGCATGCAATGTTAACGGCTTCAACCCAAAAAGAATTTGGGAAACTATTTTCACAAAGCATAGTTCTTGCCATCTCTTCAAGAGTTCTATTTTTCCTTTCAACCACTCCATTTTGTTGAGGAGTTCTACGTGCTAAGAAAATTATGGTCAATTCCAAGTAATCATAATAATTTTCAAAATCGCCATTTTCAAATTCCCTTCCATGATTAGTTTTAACTGAAATAATTTTCAAATCGTTTTTATTTTGCACCATTTTGAAAAACTTTTTAAATTCATCAAATGTCTCACTCTTATGAGAAAGGGTTACGCACCAAGTAAAATGGGAAGTAACCATCAATAATTATAAGTTCATATCGCTTTTCACCAAGGCTTAAATGACGAGTAGGACCAAACAGGTCTATATGTAAGAGTTCAAGATGCCTTGATGTTGAAACTACATTCTTGGGTTTGGATGAAGATCTAGTTTGTTTGCCAAATTGACGTGCATTACAAATATGATCTATTTCAAATTTAAGCTTTAGTAATTCTCTGACAAGATCATTTTTTGAAAGTTTTGAAATCAAGTCTATACTAGCATGTCCAACCCTTCTATACCAAATCCAATGATCATTTTCATCCAAGACACTAAAGGACTTTATTGAATCTACACAATCAAGATTAATTATATAGATACTTTCATATCGTAGACCAACAAGCAAAATTTCATTTGTTTGAGTATGTTTAACTATGTACCTAGATGACTCAAAGTTCACACAATAGCCTTTATCACATAATTGACTAATACTTTGAAAATTATGCCTAAGACCTTTAATAAGTAAGATATTTTCAATGCAAGGAGAAGTGTTAGAAGTAATGTTACCAATACAGATGATTTTTTTTCTTTTTTGTTGTCGCCAAAAGTGACATTTCCTTTTCTTGGCATTATAAAAGTGAAAGTGCATTTATCTCCGGGCATGTGTCTTGAGCAACCACCGTCCAAGTACCACTTTTGATTTGTGCTTCCAATTTTCATACGTACTTCAGCTTCTCCAATGTTATCATCGTCAATGACCATGAGACAAAAATTAGCTACTTCGTCTTCACTTTCTTCATCGGAATCGTCATCGCTATCTCCCCAAGCTGCCAATGCTTTCTTCCATTCTTTCTTTCTTTTTTTTTTGTTTTTTTTCTTTTTTGTCCTTCTTTTTGAATTTGTTGAAGGACTTCTTATTTTTTGGCCTGGTACAATCTCTTTTGAGATATCCAATTTCTCCATAATCATAGCAAGTTAGTTCATTTTTGGAGGAAGATGAACTTTTTTTAAAATTTTTCTTACCTTTTCTTTTCAAAATGTCTGTAAAACCTTTTCCTCCAACATAACAAATTCATCATCACTTTCACTGCGTTTTTCACTTAGAGATAATTTAAATGCTATGTTTTTACTTTTCTTTTGTTTTTCCTCTTCCTTAAATTATTCCATGTCAATCTCCTGGATTATGAGATTTTTAATTAGTTGATCAAGTTTATTGGTGGAGAGGTTATGTGCATCTCGAATTGTGGTAATCTTGCCTTGCCATGAAATAGGAAGATATCTAAGGATTTTACTAGCTCCTTATTCGAATATATTTTTCCAAAAGTTTGGAGTTTGTTATTAATGTCAGAAAATCTAGTGAACATTTTTTTTATTGATTCCTCCGGTTTTATTTTAAAAAGCTCATAGGATCTTACCAACATGTTTATATTTGAAGAATTTACTTCATCCATACCTTCATAGGTGACCTCTAGCTTGCCCCAGATATCTTTTGTCGATTGACAACCTGACACATGATTAAAGACATTTGGGGCAATAGCACACAATAGTCAATAATGAGCCTTTGCATTTTTTGCAAGTTTTTTCTATATCATCTTGCATAAGCTTATTTTTCTCTTTTCCAATAGTTTTCTCTCCTTGTTTGTTTGAAGGTACATAATCACCATTTTTCGTTATAAGCCATAAATCAAAATCGATGGATGTATTATAAAGTCTCGTTCTAAGCTTCCAATAGAGAAAATTTTCCCCATCAAAAGGAGGAGGCTTGTTGGTTGATTAACCCTCGGCCAAGAGTGAATGTCACCATAGGGTCACTCTAAGGTAGTTAGACCAAAAAAAGAAAGAGCACTAGCTTTGATACAAATTCAAGACCCAAAGAGCAACCTAGGAGGGGGTGAATTAGGTTCTTTCACGGTTAAATGAAAATTTACACTTCAAGAACCAACAAAATAAATTAAAAGCTAAAACAATGAATATGAAATGCAAAAAAAATTAAAGGCAAGAAAAACAAAGCATAAGGATTTTTTTTTTTAATGGTTCACTTCCTACCCGGAAGCTAGTCCACACCTCAAGTGACTACTCTTCGTCACTTGAGCCTTTAACTAAACTTCATGATCCTTTTTAAAACTAGGCTGAAGATCCAGTCTTTGCAATTGGTCTTTTTGTACGTAGGCTCAAGACCCAACCTTTACAACTAACACTTTTGTAACAGTTGGCTTAGGATCCAACATTTACAATAAGAAATTGAAATAAAGTAATGAAAGAATTGAAGCATTGAAAACTCTTCACTCTTTCAAGAATGAATTGATAATCGATCAAGCTTAGCCAAAGCTAAGGATATGCCAATAAAGTTCAATGATCAAAAATAAATAGAAATAGTGATGCTTAAGAAAAAACTTTAAACAAAATTTGAAATTAAAACGTTAAAGCATAAGAAAGTAAGAGCTTTTTAATCAAAGGATGCTTTGAAAGTATTGGATGATTTAAACCAAAGCATTCAAGCCCTATTTATAAGCAAATGAGAGCAGAGGAGACGTTCAAAATGGTCGAAAAAAAGATTAGGAAAGAAATTAAGTCCAAAGAAGCTATTTGGAGCCTTTTCTGGATTGAGTGTTGACACACATCCCTTCTATGCAATGACACTCAGCATGTTTGGGTGGATTTGAACGTTTTTGACCATTTAGCTTGATTGATTGATTACCATATTGGCTAAGAAAATTTGACTGATTGATTGATTAGCATATTAGCCTAATTTTTGATTTAATTTCAAGGACTTTGCTCATTCATTTGAAAGATTGATTGATTCAATCAAGCTAATAAATCACCCTACTAAAATTTGATCTTATTAGATTTGAGCATGCTTTTCATAATACCAATCTTGAAAACTATTTTTATTGACAAACTTGTTTGGCTTGACTTGACCATTTTTCAAAAGACATTTGGAAATCAAATTTCAAAAATATTTTTTTATTAGAGCACCATGTATCAAAATTGAGATATTGCCTCAATTAATATATCATGATCCTAAGTCCTAGAAAATAAAAAATAAATGACTTTAAGCGCTTGAACTCGAATCTCGTCCTTTTCATTTTTGATGAATCTTCTCTTCAACTTTGACCTCTCTTTCTTTGGATTCATTGTCTTAGAAAGCTTGGTATCAACATGATTGGTCTTGATTTTTCCTAACTTTCTTAGAAGTCACTAGAAAACAGAAATTAGAATAATTTAAACACAATAATTAACTAAATGATTGTTATAAACAAAATTACAATATAAATGACATTTAGGGCCAACAGTTGCAGACCTCCGGTCACCACCAATATCACCATAGTACATCTTTCTTGCTTTCTATTTGCTTTTTTTAATTTAATATATTTTTAATATTAATTTTTTTTAATATACAAAATATTTTTGTAAATATATAAAATAATTTTTCTAAGATTTAAATATTTTTAATATTTAAATATTATTATATACTTTTAAGTATTGAATTTTCAAAAAAAATATATTTAGAATAGTTTTTAAATATATAAATATTATAATAATATTTATATATTTTGTATACATTTCAAATATTTTATGAATTTTTAAAATACTTTTCTAATATTAAATATTTTAAAAGTATTTAAAATATTTTATTAAGGTTGTGTTTGTTTCAACGGATTTACTCTCCTCCAGGAAAACGTTTTCCTTTGAAAAAGATTTTCTATGGAAAATGTGATTCATGTAGAGGTTTTCTATTATTTGTTTCAACGGAAAGCATATTTTTACATTTTCATATTCCTTGTTTGTTTTAAAGGAATAATCTTCTAGCAATCATCTTATACCTTATTATAGGACAATATAAGTAGCAATATAATATATTCAAAATTATCTAGATTTTGTGCTGTTTGGAACTATTACTAAGGTACCATGAGGTTTGAGCATTTATTACCTATCATGGCATTTGAATATACACAACGATGTACCCTGAAGTTGAATATTTTATCACTCATGTACCATATATCAAAGTTTGATAAATTTTTACAAAAATCTAGCCAAATATAAAAATGTTAATATAATATATAATGACAATAATATTTACAAGCCATGTCAATGTTTTTAGCAAGTTAAGTGAAAATTTCATCATATATTGATGTAGACTACCTAAATATGGCCGGAATCATATGTTGTGCTAGCATTTTTTTAGCAAAAAACCATTAAATTCTAATGAGAATACTTATATATTGTCATAATTATATTTTATTTTAGCGTTTTCTATTGAAAATGTATCGAATTTCAACAAGAGAAAAATTATTAATAAAATTTTGAAACTTTAAGATACCTAAGTAATAAAAATATTTAAATTTTAAGATACCCTATTGTATGCATTAAAATGTTATAGTACTTAGGTGATAAATAATCAAATTTTAGGGTATTTAAGTGATAATTTTTCAAAAAAATATATTAAAAGACAGTATTTTACAAAAAAAAAGTATAATCTATAAATTGTTTTTTGGTGATTGAATTGATGTAAGCATTATTTTTTAATTATAATATTTACCAACTTGTGAATTAGTAAATATATTTCAAATATAAAATATTAGTCAGGAATGAAGTCAAATGGAACCATAAAATTCACTACAGGATTTGATGTTGCATGATCTTTCTTCGTTCAGTTCTTGTCCCACCTTATTACCTTTAACGATCTAAGATCCTACCAAGTTCATTTTATTCTAATCCATATTCAAACCGATATACAGTTTTGAAAATTTTTAGATCACTCAGAATGATGACTTCCACTCTTTTAAATGGTAAGTCATTTTTCCCCATTTGGGAGAAATGATTTTCCTTTGGAGAAAACTTTTTCGCCGCAAAACTTGCGCCAAAGAATGGAGAACGGGGAACACACTTTCTAGAATGTGGATTTTCCCCTAAACAAATGGTGCCTAAATATTTAAATATTTTTTAAATATATTGAATATATTTTTACAATATCCAAAATTTTCAAACAGTAACAAGTTAAAAAATTTTTATACCTTCCCTTTTTATAGATGTTGCATTAGGGGGTAGTGCAATAGTATTAATCCCATTTGGGATAAACTTTGAATAGGTTAAATATTAATGATAAATTAAATATGGTTAAAAAAATTATAAAAATTACCCTTGTAACTATTAATCTCTATTAATCTTATATCAAACATACTAAAGAGGGCACCAACACGCCGTCATCGGATCCCTTTAGAACTCCGAAGTTAAGCGTGCTTGGGCGAGAGTAGTACCAGGACGGGTGACCTCCTGGGAAGTCCTCACCCTCAGGTTGGGGGCACTAGGAAACAGCCTCTCTTCGGGTTAACACACTGAAGAGGGAAGGCTGCGTACATCCCCCCCCCCGACCCTGTGTAGGCGGGCGCCTTTGAGACAATGGATATGTTTCTTTTTTAATCTTATATCAAACATGCACTTTAAATAAAAAAATATGAATAAGTGTTTAGTACTATAATTATATCCGTATTTTACTGTATATAATATATGTAACGGAAAAGGCTTCAAAGAAAAACTATGCATATTAAACGAACCGTAGTCATCAACCACACATGACCTATGCTATCTGCAACTGTTTTCGCCAAACAGCCAGCTTTTCCGCACTTCTCCCATCATTTATATTATCTATTTTTTTTTTTTTTTTTTTTGGGTTAGGAAATGACTATAAACTTAATATATACCACCGAATGTTTCAATTTTTTTATAATGTAATGTTATTGTTAAAGCAAAATTATCATTTTTAGGGTAAAATCTTAGTTTTAAAGATAATTATTTGGTTCTCATTGTTTGTGTTGAGGAATCTGGACAAATCTGATATACTATGATACTAATTTATGAGAAAAAATCTTGGACAAACTCGATATACTTGGATATTAATTTGTTAGAAAATTAATAGCTCCTTAATACGGAACTTAACACTCCAGAACTGGATTCGATTCAAATATTATAACAAACAAGGGAAGTAAACAATAGGATAAAAGAGAACAAACAAAGAATACGGAGATTTACTTGGAAACCCCTCTTCAATCGAGAGGGGAGAAAACCAAGAGCGGAGATGAAGATTCTTTATTGAGTATAAATAATGGAAGAATTACAACGACACTTCCTCTAAACGAGATCTATGGAGAATTACTGAATCACTCTTGCTAAACTCTCGTAATGCTCTCAAACGCCTTGATGACGACGGCTCACATTGATTGGATTTGATTGGATCACCTAAAACTGAAACCCTAAAAATCTATTTATAACAAATGGCTAGGGCATGCGTTGCGCGGCCCGCGATCAATCAGCCACTCCCGATCGATTAGGCCCTCGATCGATTGACTATCTTCCTGCAGGCGTCCTTGATCAATGAAGTGCTCAATCGATCGGCTGGGTACCCCGATTGATCGGCATGCTTGCCGCTTCCCTCATAACATAAACAAGTAATTTGAGAAATATCCTAACAGTCTGTAAGTCATATTATTATTTTGGTAATATTTAATTTTGTCTTGACAATAACAACTTTAGTTTCGTATATGTGACATTTCAAATTAAATGAATAAATCAAATATTATTGAATAAAACTTAAACAAAAATGTATATCTTTAAAAATTAGGGTACCACTTATTAATTTTTCATTAAAAATAGATTAAAATTCTGTAATATGATTTGATGAGTCTTCGTCCATGAATAGGACTTAAAACTTGATAGAGAACACAAACCTTGAAGATACATGGTGGGAAAGGATAGACTTGCAACCCTTATATGTATATATTGAGCTACACACACTAAATTCCAACGTACCATGGGCTGTATATATTGAGCTACACACACTAAATTCCAACGTACCATGGGCCTAAACTAGATTGCCTTAATCCTCAACTTTATAAGATAAGGCCTATTACACCAAGGTTCACACCTAAGCCCAACGTCAAGTGCCATAATGCGCATTATAGTCAAGACAGGCGATAAAAGCATCAAGCCTCATGACACCTAGTTGTGCAAAATGGTCTACAATAATGTTTGCTTCCTTTCTGGTTTGTACAAATGTAAAATTGCTAAATTTCAAAAGTAAGCACTCTATTTTGTTTACTAGAGAGTTTCACTTCCATGGGCAAGAAGTCGAGGCTTTTATCTAGGAGCCAACAATAGAAGAGTTTCATCCGATGACTGTGCTAGCCATGTGGTAGAAGTCATTCTTTTATGGAGAAGAGGTTAGGTGTAAACCATATGGTGAAGAGTTTTGGATGGATGGAGTCTTAAGTGCCAATAGGAATAGAGGAAATAGCAAGGAAAGATCCATGAGATTCGCGGAGGACTCCTCCCATGGTGATGACGAGTCCCAGTTCATATGTCCATGATCCATTAATGTTCAATTTGAGTGATCCTTATGGAGTTGGCTTCTAGGAATATGGGTTGGTCTAAATAGAGAGGGCCATGGGGACAAGCCTTAGGGGATTCCTCAAACAATGATGTGGAAATGCCTAAAGATCCCACTAGTGTTAAAACCATACAATGACCTTCAACTTTGGGATGTGAAGAGTGCGAGTCCAACCATGAGCAGAATTATGGAAGATGGACACATTCTTGATGTCATCCATCAAGCCAATAATGACGGAGGTCATATGCGAGGATTTCTATGCTAGACCTTTAAAAATGTAAATTTTCACTAATACAACAATTTTCTTAGGATGGTATGGTTATGTAGATGAGATTCCTGATGAGTGCACCATGTTGGCCCCGAAGAACCATGAGTTCTGTGTATGTGACGAATAGATGCAATCATGTTTCCTCGTTAATGGAGCAAAAGAAACAAGGGAGCTAAATATAGTAAAGCTAGCCTAGTATGTTTAGTCTTGGCATATTGCATTTTAGTGATGGCACTCACATGCTTTTCAAATTTAGCGTCCTTGACTTGAACTTGTTTCTTATGCATAGCCATAAATCTCTTTTGAGAATAGCCATTGAGATTAATTAGCCCATCCTTGGGGATATTTTTGTCACCGCTACAATCAAAACAATGGTTATGACTACTTTCTCCCTCCTAAGAGGTTTAGGCACATGCTTGAGTTGGTGCTCGAGATTGGCTTTGAGTGCATCCAATTCCTCGATTTTTCACCCTCGAGGGTTGCTATCCTCCCAAGTCTAGCCATTTGTAATTTGGCCTTCCATTATAGCAGCCAAAAAAATATGTTTGTTTGTTTGACTGACTGGTTTATTTGTATGATTACCATGAATTTAAAAAACAAATTTGCTCAATGATTTACCTCAACGTGAGGTAAATGGAGCTTGAATCTCACATGATTGACATCAACCAATTCCTTGTTATGTGTTTTGGTGTTTGTGGTGAATTTGACTTTATTTTGCAACTTTTTGTGTGGATTCAATAAATGTTAAATCAATAATACTTCTATATTTTTTGTGCCATATATATACATAAGATGTAAATTAAAGATATGGACTCAACTTAAATGATTGTTGGGGTGGAGTAGTGCAAAATACTCCACAAACACCTTAAATGGAATGCTTAAGAGTTGACAATTGTGGTGGAGATAAGATTGGGAGCTCGATAGCTAACTTAAACCCGATTCAATTAAGTCTATGCTCTAACTCAAGATAACTCGGACAAAATTTGACTTAGCAAGAAACATATCAAATGAGCCAAGTCAGGTCACCGATCTAAGATCAACTCTTTCAATCTTGCGCCTTAGTCTTCAAAATCATGGATCAATGGCGAGTTAAATCCACCTAATGTTGGAACAATTTGAAAAAAAGGAAAGGAACATACCCAGTGCCTCAAGGGCTCCTACCTACGCAGGGTCGGGGGAGGGGGGGGGGGGGGATGTACACAGTCTTTCCCCTTAATGGTGTTAACCTGAAGAGAGGCTGTTTCGCAGTGCCCCCAACCTGAGGGTGAGGACTTCCCAGGAGATCACCCATCCTGGTATTACTCTCGCCCAAGCACGCTTAATTTCGGAGTTCTAATGGGATCTGGTGACAGCGTGTTGGTGCCCTCTTTGGTGTTGGAACAATTTCAAGAAAACACAAATTTGTTAGGAAAATCATAGAACAGGTATATAAATCAGTCACTAGCTCTAAGGCACGTAGCGAACCATTTTTTTTAAGACTTATTTCTTGGATATCGTAATAGTCTAAGGGATACAATAAAACCCACCAACAAAGTGAGAGTAAGAGTGTAGAGAGAGGAAGATGACCGAGACTTTTTAAGAGAAAGAGAATGAACTTTTTCAAGTTGTGTGCAAAACAAAAATGGAGGGCTATTTATAGAGATTGATGTGCCTCCATACTTATCTTTAAGCAAGGGACACATCCCTTTAAAACTACCAAAATTAATTTCCAAAAATTCACAAAGAACCGCGCAAGTTAATAACCATAGCTGCTCTGTGTGTCGAACGGAGTGTTGACACACTGAGCTATGAGTCGACACTTGGGCCCAATCCCTGGGTTCTATACTTCTGTGTGTCGACACACAGGCCTATGTGTTGACACAAATATTCAAACTTTGGTTTTTGCATATTTAAGCCAAAATATATTAACATGTAAACATTCAAAATACTTTATTTGAAAATATACCAACATTTCCCCATCATTTTCAAAATATGTCCATTCTCATATAATTTAAACAACATCTCGGTGTTAAAGGAAGTCTTTATGCATAAATGAGAGTGTCTTCTGATTGAATCCTCACTTAGCAAAGACGCGTTACAATTAGTTAGAGCGTAATAGTAGACTAACCTTTAAATCATATGAGTCCATTTGACTAACCACACAAGTCTCCACACACAAGACTTACTCTCCACAACACACCACAACTTTGGCTAACACATTTAAGGCCTTATGTCCTATACATTTCATGAGTGTGACAGTCAAACCCATGTCATTAAACACTCCTTGAACTAGCCAAACTTCACACTCATTTAGGTAGACCCCATTGATGATGTCCCCGCAACACAACATCCAACAATTTCCTCGGGTCCATTATAAACATACGCTCAACCTCTTTTTCCCTTTGTCACAAGTTGGCAAGCACTTCACCTGAGATGAAATTTTACTTTTAGTGCTTGCAGTTACATGTACGATGCAACTCTCACATTGAACGTAAGACCTGGCATTGTACCAGGCATTAGGTTGAGGGTCCATCATAGGTGACTAAAATTAAAGGGTTTAACCCACCGTATTACTTATAATTATTACCAGGTCTCTAGCAAGGATTTTAGTTAAAGGATCTGCTAGATTCTGACTTGCATTTTCAAAATCAACAATGATTGGTCAATCTTTCATGAGTTGTTTCTCATAATTTTGTCTCATACTAATGTGTTCATACTTTCAATTATATACCTCACTCTTATGCATTTGAAAGCATAGCCTCACTATTAATATTGATAGAAATAGATAATATTATCTTAGGCATAAAGGAATCTTATATAATCATTTTACTTCTTTAATAGAAAAAGTCAAAGCAATTCACTCTACAATCATGGTGAAATTAATAACACATGTTTGTTTCTTGAAACCCCAAGAGAACACTCCCACCAAATAGTAACACCCACTAGCTTGTAGAAGAGTAGTTCTCTTAATCAGAGATACAACTAGTATTTGAGTATTCTTCTAATGTACAAGAATAGCCATTAAAAGAATACCATAATCCATGGTCATATTAGTACCTTATGTACCACATGCCAGTAAATTCTACTTGAATTGCTAGTATATCCACTTATCTTTCCATCAACAAAGGCTACATCGAGCCTTTTTCATACTCGTAGTACCAAATATCAATTGGTACTAAATATCCATACCAAATATCAATTGGTAATCAATATACAAACATACAATGACTCCTTTATCATTAGCAAACTTTATATACGCATCTATTCGATTCATTTATCGCCTCTTTTCCAAAGCAACATCATAAGACTTCCTAGCCTCGTCATAGAATCAAATTCTATGATACAACAATACGGAACTTTAACATTTATATTGTCTCTAGTATATTCTACTAGATATATAGGGACATTCGATCCAAATGACTTTTGTTTTCTCGCTGTTTTACTTCTTCTAAATTCTAAAGCTATTTTAGAGATTTCTTCCCTCACAACATGATTTTCATCATATGACAAAGACATGTCATTTTGTATCGAAATTTGATCTTTCGATTTAAGACTTGTACACAAACAATTTTCATTTTGATATATTTTACTTCACGTGATCATAATACATCATCATTTCATCAATATCAATGAAAGAACCAAAATCACTTTTGCATATTCATCCATATTTACATTCATGAACTTTAATTTACCCACAATTAAATTAAATGAATCAACACATGCCATTTATAACCTTCAAACCTTATGGGCAACATATGAATCAATATAGTTCAATATTCGTATACTTTTATGATTTGTCCACTTTGATGTCTCACAATATAATAATATTTGTATAAGTAATCACATAACATAATTATTTTTCATGTAACAATTATATATAAATTGCACTCAATTCGAGTGTCTTAATATTTATGACATAATATGATTGGATCAATATGAAATAATTATATAACTTATCCCTTTCATGATCCACAATATATATATATATATATAACATCAAATATCACATAATGTTGTCATGATCCACAATTTTTAGTTTCACTCAAATTCACACCACTTTCGTGTTCACTAAGTAAACATATGACATTCATGTCTACAAATTAGAACCGCAAAATTTATGATTGCATTAACATGCATACATGCATTAATGGCATAACCGCACTAATATTCATGCTTATATATGAATTGTCTTTCACACATATGAACATGCATGTATTAATTACATTAATTGAACATCCATTAATCTTGTAAGTCCATCAACATATATACATACTCAAATACTTTTCATAAGTATGAACATACATGCAATAATCCTCAATTTAGCAATACTTCATACTATAAATTCTTTAGATTTACAATGCATACATTATATTGTGATTATCTTTACCAATAATATATACACATTAATTAGTTTCAACCATTATAATTCTATGAGAGTTAAAATCTCGGTTATACATTTTCACCAATTTATAACAATTACGTATCCATAGTTTAATGTCTTTTGAAACTTAAACAAGTCATTGTCAATTAATCATTACAAACATGTATCACCGATCACACACATGTGTTGGATTTCAGTGTGAGCATTTACGCATGCAATATTCAATGAAGCATCATATTGCAAAGGGAATATGCGATACACAACAATGAAAATCAAACATTGTGTATCATTATTTTACCATTAATTTCTTTCATTCAGTTACATACTTGCATTATGAATACGTTTTCATATTCCATGAAAAATCCCTTGTTCCTTTTAATGCTCAAAACTCATGAATCGTGCACATATCTTATTACCTACATGCATAGAATCCTAGAATTCACTTATTTATTTATTATTCATTATTAGTTTTGGCATCGTCTCGTCGTCTGGTTTTAACAACCATGCTAAACAAGGATTTCCCTTTTTAGCATCGTCTCAATGTCTGGCTTCAACAACCACCTAAAAACCCTGATCCTCATACGTGTTTTAAAGTACTTAACCATAATTCATGGTACAAGGCCATTGTTAATCACAAAAGGAATCATTAAACAATATTAATGTCAGTTTTAATGGTATGTGTTGAATCCAGAAGTATTATCCTAACTTAAATAACAAAAGGTATTAAAAGGAGTTTGCATACGCATGCATCTTTGCACAAGATTCACTGGCAGCACCATTTACATGCCAATTTCTAAATTTTATATCAGCAGTAGTATTTTTACTGATTTATAGCCACCATAATAGTTCTGGTTTTCATAATAAAATATAAAGAATTGTTCATTAAGAAATTTCTTCGCTAGATGATGCACAAATTGGTATTTGGATGAGTGGTAATTGCCCCTTGAACATCTAAGGTTTGTTAAGAAAATTTTTGTTGATTCCATTTCTTCAATTGCATTTCCAATAAAGAACAATGCTATTAACCAGGCAAGTGTTTCGACTGCATCTTCAACTTCAATGTATGAAAATGTCGAATTGACATCTTCTAGATTTATTCATCTTCGTTCAATATGAGTGTGATTAATTATTGCATTTTGATCCACTTTGGTTAGGATATTTGTCCACCAGTATTTAAGTTGTCCAGAAAATCCAGCAATAATAGCTTTTGAACAAATTTTATTTGAATTATTATTGGATTTATAAGCACTAGTGGCCATTGTAATCTAGTGTAATGTGTTGAGGATCTCATATTCAGATTTGTCATTTATGTTCCATTCATAAAAGGTTTGTGCGTTATATGAGTTTGATAAGAATTGATGTATTTCTTCATATTGTATATCATGTGGAGTAGGCCTTGGATACTAGGCTCTTATTGGATTGTTTTTCCATTTTTGAGAAATTCCATTTATTTTGTTTATTTCATTATCATGAAATTGTTCTTTAATATTTGTATTTGAGTTTCATTAGATGAAGATGTTTCTTCATCTATAATTACTTCATCTTTTTTAGTAATAGTTTGAGTAGAAGATCTTGTGTAGAAGAAAGTAATTCAAATTTTCTATCAATTTTATTTACAAATCATTTTGTCGGAGTTTTATCGGTTGTCTTTCTTTTTTGGCTGAAGGTTAAATGGTTGGAATAAGGGTTGCAGTATTCCTCTTAAAAATGGGCTTATTTGTGATTCTGAAGGTCTTTCTTCATGTGTTAAAGAGTACTGCGGGATGTGCAAGGATGATGGTTTTTGTTCATCATTCCTATTTAATATTTGATTATGAATTGTATTTAATTATTTTGAAATTGTTTTAAGTTCTAAAGCTTGAAAATTGTTTTGTTCATAAATTTTATCAATGTCTTTCATTATAGGTGTTGAAGATTCGCTATCATTTTTAGTTCTACAAAAAGGGATAGTAGCTATATCTTGGTTTTAGACATTGATTATTAATTTTTTTTTATGGGAGGATGAACAGATTGAATTATTTGTCCATCAGTTATAAGCCATTTGGTCATTAGAGTTGTTTTAACATTTATTAAATTCTGAGAGAAAGGGTGTGGGATTTGATGTCTTGATGTATAAGTTGAAAACCATGTAAAGAAATGAATATTACATTTTAATCCATTTAATTCTTTGTAATATATTTCTCTTATTTCTTAAGTTTTTTTCTTTACTGAATGTTTGGAAATACCATTGGTGTTTTGCCATATTTTGTTCTGATTCAAAATCATTGCTTAAAAATTCTTTATTTATTTTGAATTCTTTTGTGTTAATATTTATTGAACGAGGTCTCATTTGGGATGCTGTTGGAGAGGTAGGATTTGAGACTGATTCATTTTAGAAAACTAGTTCAGCTAGGGGAGAATTTAAATCGATTCCCCTAAGTCTTGCACTTGTTTGATAAATTTCTTCTCTTATGGATGAGGTTGAATGCCTTGATTATTCTGTATTTGTTGTGTTGCTTATTGTAGTTTGTCTTCCAGATGCAAACCTTACGCTCACTTTACCATTCGGTTCTTCTATTATTTGTTAAACTTGTTTCCTAGCTATATTTCTAGGAGGTTGAGGGTTTTCAATTAGCCAAAAGTTTGGAATGGTTATTTTATTCCACTTAAGATGCTTTGGTTTTATAACTTTAGCTTGATTAGCATGAACTTGTAACACCAATGTTTCTCCCGGAGGATATTGCTTTAAATATTTAGGGTTGAGTTGGCTTCCTAAAAGTTTAAAATAAATTATATATATTAGAGCAAAACCTTTAGAGTGCTATCTCAAGTGTGGATATATATATATATATCTAAAGTTAAAGTTTTGAAAATATGTGGATCCTGAAAATCTATTGAAAAACTTGGGTAACAATTGAAATAAATTGGCCCATTATGTAAATTAGTTTGAACAATTGCTAATAAAGAATCTACAAATTTGAGAAACCCTGAGTCTCTTAATGCTAACATTATAGGTGTTGGAAAAATGATACAAGCTAAACTTAAGTATTATGAAAAAATACAACATATTGGAAAAGTAAGAGAAGTGCTCTACTTTACATCCGGCATAGAAAAAATAAGGGGGTTTGGTTGAGTTTATTTGGGTATATGCCCCTCAACCCATTTGAATTAAGTCGTGGGTGAGAGAATGGTGGGAACCACACGCGCGCGCACCCCCCTTTTGCCGGGCTGTGCTTGGGCGAGGGTAATCTTTTTCTTAACAGGTACATTTATTTTATGGAAAAATCCATGCTTGAATTTACTGCAGAATTTTACTGTTAAAGCCTTAATAATATAGATTTATATGGGTCTTTATAGCTCATTTTAGCATAAATAGGGTAGAGTGACATCCTTCATGATCATCAAAACGAAAAACAACAGTCTCCTCCATTTTACTTCTCTTCCCTCTTATGTTTATTCTCTCTTTCGAAATACTTGGGAAAAGTTCTTCACTCTCCTACCCAGCTATTAACGAGTGCATGTTAATAGTCGAATCATGTTAATCAAGGAGGACGGCCGCCGTTAACACTGTTTGCACCGGAACAGTGGCGAAATCGTCTTTTAGGACAGTGGCATTTCCCAATGGCACGTTATCTTCGGTATTCAAATCAACTTCCTCACTTTTCAGTATTATTTGATTGCTATGATATTCTTCGCTGTTTTTTGTTGCTTTTTATCACTATTTTTTCGCTGCATTTTATCACTGTTTTTCCCGCGTTTTGTCGCTGTTTTTTTCTGTGTTTTGTCATTGTAATTTCACTACTTCTATGCTGATTTTACTTACTTTTAGCTATCTAAAACACAATTTTCGTTAAATATGGCAACCAAATTACCTCTTCCCGACATGTCTAACGTTGAGCCCATTGATGGGAAGAATTATAGGAGGTGGTCTCAGAAAATTTTATTTTTTTTCCTACAACAAGTGTGTATAGATTATGTACTCTATGTAAAAGAGGAATATGAGGGTGAAAATGAGAAAAAAGGCTTATGAAGAAAAATTCACCGCAGATGACCGAACCTCTAGGGAAAATTTGCTACATTACATGAGTGATAGGCTCTTTGACACTTATGTAAAATTAGACTCATCAAAAGAAATTTAGGATTCCCTATAGAAAAAAATATAGGGGTGACGATGCAGGAACTAGAAAATATGTGGTTAGTAAGTGGCTAGATTTCAAATTCGTGAACAATAAACCAATAATTGACCAAGTCCATGAATATGAAAATATAGTAACTACTCTTTTGTCATAAGGCCTTAAAATTTGCGATATAACACAAGCCTATGTTTTAAATGAAAATTTTCCACCTTCTTGAAAAGATTATAGAAACCTACTTATGCATAAAAAGAAGGACCTGACATTAGCGGAGTTAGTCAACTACTTGAAAATTGAAAAAGAAAATAGATTTAAGGACAAGGAGCACTCATATTCATATTTTTCTAAAGCTAATACTGCAGAGGCAATGCCTAATGCATATGACAGATTTTAGAACAAGGGAAAAAAGTATCATTCAAACTTCAAACTTGGTGGAAAAATTCAAAAGCCAAACAGTAGATTTCTCGGAGATTGCTTTCACTGCGGAAAATGTGGACATATGGACAAAGATTGCGGAACCAAAAAGAACCAGACTAAAGACCCAAAGCACAAGGCTCACCTTGTAGAGATAGAGAACATCGTAGCTACTATTTCAGAGGTAACTTGGTGAACAAAATGACTGAGTGGATCGTAAATGTTGGGGCTACCAGGCATATTTGCACAAACTAAAACATGTTCCAGGAATACCAAAAGGCCACCAATGGAAAGGTGGTCCACATGGGCAATTCTGCAGCATTACCTATCCTTGGAAAAGGGAAGATTTCTTTAAAACTCACTTCTTAAAAAGTTTCTTACTTTGACAAATGTGCTACACGTGTCTGATATACGTAGGAATCTAATTTCGGGTAGTCTTTTAATCAAAGATGGGTTGAAATTATCCATTGACTTAGACAAATTAGTCCTGACTAGGAATGGAAAATGTGTGGGCAAGGGTTTTTGTAAGGGTGATCTTTTTGTCCTTGATGCTATTTGCATGAATAACAATGCTAGTACCTCTTCTGCTTATATTATTGAATCTCTTGAATTATCTCTCGATAGTTCACAATGATCTTTTTGTCCTTGAGCTAGTTCACAATGATTTAGGAGACTTTAAAAGCCAAATGAGTAGAGGTGGAAAAATGTACTACATGACCTTTGTAGATGATCACTCTAGATACTCAATGGTATTACGTCCTAAGTAACAAAGATGAAGCAGAAGAAATGTTTCTAAAATATAAAGCCAAAGTAGAAAATCAACTAGGAAGGAAAATAAAAAGAGTTAGGTCCGATAGAGGAGGAGAATATGATCCAACTTCTCTAGAAAAATTTTGTGAGGAAAATGGGATAATACATGAGCGAAGCCCTCCTTAGTGCCCACAATCTAATGGTGTCACTGAAAGGAAAAATAGAGCTTTAAAAAGTATGATGAATGCTATGCTTATTAGTTTGGACCACCTAATAACATGTGGGGGGAGGCGATATTATCTGCTTGTCATGTACTAAATAAAGTTCCTCATAAAAAATAGATAAACCCCATATAAAATGTGGAAAGGTTATGCGCCTAATCTAAAATACTTGAAAGTGTAGGGGTGTCTAGCCAAGGTTGGATTACCTGACTTTAAACGAAATAAAATTGGACCTAAGCCTATTGGTTCTATTTTTATCGAGTATGCTCATCACAGTGCTGCTTGTCGTTTTTTGGATTAAGGATCTAATAATTCATATGCATGTTGTAGCATTATGGAATCTAGAAATGCTGAATTCTTTGAACGTATATTTCCCTTGAAATCTAATGATGCACAACCTACCAGGTTGTCTTCTCATACTATAACTGTTAACCACGACAATACTTACGATATAGACACTCCTGAAATTTAAAGGAGTAAAAGAGCAAGGAAAGAAACCAACTTTGGACCCGATTTTGTTACTATTTTCCTAACAGAAGATAACTCCATAAATAAAGAAATTATAAGTGTCTATATGTTAGACCCCCAAAACCTATGATGAGGCTGTGAGATTGGTTGATTCGAACTTTTGGAAAAAGGCTATTAATAGCGAGCTAGAATCACACATGGGAATTGATAGACCTTCCTAGAGGATGTAAACCAATAGGTTATAAGTGGGTCTTTAGAAGGAAAATGAAGGTTGATGGGACAATAGATAAGTTTAAGGCAAGATTAGTGGCTAAAGGTTACACCCAGAAAAAAAGGTCGAATTTTTTTATCCTTATTCACCTGTTGCTAAAATAGCCACAATTAGAACCATGATTGCCCTTGCATCTATTCATGATTTAGTAGTGCATCAAATGGATGTCAAAACTGCATTTCTTAACGGTGACCTAGATGAAGAGATTTACATGGAACAACCTGAGGGTTTTGTTGTCCCTAGTAATGAAAAGAAAGTATGCAAACTTGTAAAATCTCTATACGGTCTCAAACAGGAACCTATACAGTGGCATGAAAAATTTAATAGCACGCTAGTCGCCAATAATTTCCTTGGAAACAATGGTGATTCATGTGTGTATTCTAAGTTCGATTCAAATGGATGTATAATAGTTTGTCTATATATTGATTATATGTTGATATTTGGTAGAAACTTGAATGTTGTCAGTGAAACAAAAAACTTTATATGCTCTAAATTTGATATGAAAGATATGGGTGAAGCAAACGTGATTCTAGGAGTTAAAATTGTGAGAACTCCAGAAGGCATAAGCCTAAACCAGTCTCACTGTATTGAGAAAATACTTAAAAAGTTTGACATGTTTAATACTGATCCTGCAAGAACACCTTATGATCCTAGTATACATTTAACTAAACATAAAGGTGTTGCTATATGCCACTCTGAGTATGCCAAAATAATTGGTTGTGTTATGTTTTTGATGAACTATAGTAGACCTGACTTTGCATATGCTGTAAGTAAACTCAGTAAATACACACATAATCCTAATCAAGAGCATTAGAACGTGTTAAAAAGCTTGCTAAAATATTTTGAAAGGAACAATCGATTGGGGACTTCACTTCGGAAAGTTTTCCGCTATTTTAGAAGTATATTGGGATGCCAATTGAGTGTCTGATAATGATGAGATTAATTCCACTAGTGGATATGTATTCACACTAGTTGGAGGCTCTATATCCTGGAAATCTTCTAAGCAATCTCATACTACTACGTCTACTATGGAATCTGAGTTTATTGCTATTGAATTGGCAGGTCATGAAGCCGAGTGGCACAGAAGTTTATTGGGAGACGTGCCATTGTGGGGCTTCCTGCTCCATCAGTGTCACTTCGCTGTGACAGTCAAGCTGCAATTACTATGGCAAAGAACAAAGTTTATCATGGCAAGAGAAGACACATTTGTCTCAGGCTTAAGATTAGGAACAATCTTTTAGAAAGTGGAGAGATATCACTGGACTATATAAAGTCTGAAAAGAATCTTGCGGATCCGTTGACAAAAGGCCTTTTTCGTAAAATGCTTGTAGAAACATCGAGGGGGGTGGGATTAAATTCTATACATAAATAAAATGTGATGTACCCAACCTGGTCTTGGCAGGTTCAATATGAGAAGTCATAGTTTCATTCAAGGAGTGCACTGTGTTTTATGTTGTCCCTCCCACGAGTCCATAGCCATATGTTTGGTGGTGTAAGCAAGGCCTGCACTTGATGGACACTGTTTATATATTACCAAGGGCTAAGGTTGAGCTTAAGCTCCAATGGACCCATATCCAAATGTTTGGTGGTGTGCAGTAACACACACTTGATGGGATCCACCTATATAGGTGTGGGAGTGTGGTCACTCCCTATGAAGGTTTAAGACTTGCCTTCTAGAGTGCCATGAATATCCAAGATGAGCACAAGGCCAATAAAACCCGCCGAATCGCATGAGTTGCCGAGATCTGGAGTTTGGTATGTGTCCAAGTGAAAGATTATACAACCCCTTGTGAGGTTCATGACGAAAGTCACCTTGCAAGATGTTGGTCCTACACTTGGGTTACACTAGATGACAATTCAAGTTGAGAGATATCGGCACTGAAAAACTGAACTCCCTTTGCCAAATCTATTCCTATCTTTCTCTTCCGCTTGTATCCTTTGTAGAGGATTGTTGGAAAAATAATACAAGCTAAACTTAAGTATTATAAAAAAAAATACAACATATTGGAAAAGTAAGAAAAGTGCTCTAGTTAAGTACATTTATTTTAAGGAAAAAATCCATGCTCGAATTTACTGCAGAATTATACTATTAAAGCCTTAATAATACAGATTTATTTAGGCGTTTATAGCTGTTAGAGCTTAAATACTGCAATTAACCAATGCAAGGCGTTTTTAGATGTTGAAATAACTGGTAGTTATCTTTACTGCAAATATTTTGGTTACTGCAGAATTTCCCATCTTCATTTTAGTATAAATAGGGTAGAGTGACATCCTTCATGATCATCAAAACCAAAAACATTAGTCTTTTCCATTTTACTTCTCTTCTCTCTTCTGTTCGTTCTTTCTTTCGAAATACTTAGGCAAAGTTCTTCACCCTCTTAACCGGCTATTAACAAGTGCACGTTAATAGTTGAATCACGTTAATCCTGGAGAATGGCCACCAGTAATACTGTTTGCATCGGAGCAGTGGCGAAATCGTCTTTTATGATAGTGGCATTTCCCACAGCGCTGTATCTTCAGTATTCAAATCAACTTCCTCACTTTTCGGTATTATTTGAATGATGTGTTTAGATATTCTTCGCTTTTTTTTTTGCTGTGTTTTATCACTGTTTTTCGCTGCATCTTATCATTGTTTTTTCCTGCATTTTGTCGCTGTTTTTCTCTGCATTTCGTCGCCGTAATTTGACTGCTTTTTTGCTTATTTTACTATTAGTCTTAACAATAGGTTGGTCATGGCCAATCCTTGTTAATGGTTGATTGCTACTTGGACTAACCCATAATGTATAAAGTAAAATTCTTTTGAAATATATTTTTAAAGAGATAAATATGAATGTAATTGTATTGTTTGGGTTTCTTGATCTATAGTCATTGATTGTTCATGGGTCTTACATAAAAAGGCAAATTTGAAATCAAATCTTCCAATTTGATAAATTTTTTCAAAATTTTCACTTGGAATACTCCAATTTACAAAGTCTTTGAGGTTCGAAATTTCTTTTGAATTGTCTGTTCTAGTGGTATTTGAAGTAGTACTAGGTAGTTTTGAAAACTTCCTTCTAACTAAACCTGCTAAGCTTAACATGGTTACAGAAACAGTATAGCGAATGCAATAGCTCCTACACAGTTGTATATTTAGACACTATTCAGACCGGGAACATAAGGTTTACTGTACCGGGACCACCTACATGACTAACTAATGACTACTGGGCTGGCCAACGCTACGCCGAAGCTTACCAACATTCATAATAGTGTTTTCAACAATACTACCATGAAGTTGCGATTGATGGTCTTTCAACTTGAACACATGGCTCTTATACCAAATTGGGGGAGCAGGATCGACAGAAGGTCGCAAAATAAGGGTTAAATATGAAAATAAGATTTGTTAAAGTTGACAACAAGTACAAAGATTTAAAATACAATAAAAGTACAGAAATTGAAATATAGATACAAAGTTAGAGAACTTACAAATTCCAAGGAGCAAACATGAATTACAAAACTAGCACAGAGAAAGAAAAACTATAAAGGAAGTTTAAGTGAACACTGGAATTGTTTCTAAAATCGCCTCCATCTCCATATGTTGGATGAAGTTTCCCTTTTATAGCTAAGAAGTGATTCATACATGAAAATATTTCTAAATTGAATTGCATACTTGGGATAGTTATGCTTCAAATATTTTCTTTGATAATGTTGTATTCTTGAATTATTGCTACAATGAAAGGACATCTAGATGGTCTAGAATTATTGTACTTATATAATTGCAAATACTATAAACCTTTTGACTTTTGAGGCTATCACTTGGTGAGTAATGATGAGTAAGACAATTGGATACCTTCTTTTGTGAATTTTGAACTTATTTTCCTTTTCAGAGAATACTGTACTCCTTTTGAAAAGTATCATATGAATTGAGAAGTGCTCTTGATCTTCATTTGTCTTTACTTGCAAACCTTCAAAGCAAATTGAAAGGATCACTTTGAGAAGTGTTAACTTCCTCGCCGCCTTCTTTTTTAGTTGAAGAGTCCTGAATATGTTGTAGAAGTTGAGCAAGCAATTTCTTTGAGATATTGGGCTTAGCCTTTGATTTTGATGAATAACTTGATACCGTTGGTTTAGATGGTTAGTATTTTAAAAAGGTAGTTGAAATGCTTGAGGAGAGAATCTGGATATCTTTATTTTTAAGATTTTTAAAAAGTTATGAAAGAATTTCAGTGGAACAGTCACGCTTAGGAATGTATTTTTTCCACAATTTTATTTTGTATTCCCTTACTAAAGATATAGGGCAAGGGTGCTAAAAAAACTGAGTGGTTCTGAAAGACCAACAAAGGATCCAAGGAATTTAAAATTTTAAATGAAAGTTTATAATTGAATCTAAAGGGCCATCTTCTGAATATTTTGAATAAACATTGAACAAAGCTTTTACATTTGCAGGGTAGATATCAGTGATGCTTCCAACAAAACGCCGCCATTCATAAAACCAGACTGAAAAATTTCTTGATTTTTTCTTGAACTAAAAAAACCATGAGTCGTCAAAAGGTCGGTAAATAAATGCTCTAAACCAAGCTATTTTGTAATCATGATAAGTAAAAGCAATAGGATTGAAAGGTTGAGAAAATTGCCTTGATGTATAAGGTGTGTATTGAAAATCTTTGATATGCCAAATATCTAAAATTTTGCAAGTTAAATAAAGAATCCGTCCAGTCTTATCATCTCCTTTGTGTTTTATTTGGGCTGATTATGTATCAACCAAGATGAATTCAAAAAATCTTTGAGTTCTTTGACTATCATCAGGAAATCATTAAAAATTTTCGAGAAATGTTGAATTTATTAAATTTTGAACATCATTTATTGGAAGAGGTTCTCTTTGTTTAGTTAGAAAAATATGTTCTAATTAAGATTTTGAAAAATACTGGATTTGATTGAAGAGGTAAAGTGTTTTGGAGTCTTTGGTTGAGTGATTGAGGAGGGGTTAGAGGCCCTATTGAAAGAGGATTTGAAGATCTTGAGGCTGCTGCTAAATAGGATACTGAAAGAAAATCTTCAGTAAGGATTGTGAAAGGGTTTTGTGTGTGAATTTTAATTGAGGGAGATATTGAATGGGGCCTCAAAGTCATTGCATAGTCTTATGAGGACTAAATCTTCCATTTTCCTTTATTCTTTGACATTGTTCTAAAATTGATGAATTGTGTTCTTAAATAAATTCTCTTGTTAGAAAATTTGGAAGTGAATTATATTTTCCTTTAATGAACTCAATTTCAAAATCAAAGACTGATAATATTATTTGTCATCTGGCAAATATTTGTTTTAAAACCAAATTTTTTACATATTTTTGTAAAACTTCTTTTGCTGATTCGTAATATATTCGTAAAAGAAATGATTTATTATATAAATCATTTTGAAATTTTGAAATACATAAAATGATTGATGAAATCTCTTTTTTGATAGTTGAGTAATTCTTTTGAGGTGCAAACCACAAACCTAAATGGAATCTAACTATTTGGTTTGACTCTAAGCGTTGCTTGAGTATTCCTCCATGTCCTAGGTCTGAGGCATCTGTTTCTACTATAATGGATGCTTTTGGATTAGGAAGTCCTAAACATGGAAGAGTCTTAGTTTTCTGTCTAAGGGTTTGAACTATTTTTGAATGTTCATCTGTACGTGGTGGCAGCTTTTTTGAAGTATTTGACATAGAGGTTGACATATTTGACTAAGGTTGGGGAAAAAAAAATCTAAAATATAGTTTAAAACCTTTGTAATTGAGTTTTATCTTTTAATTCATTTGGAAATCTAACAGCAAAATCGATTGCTTTTGCATTAGGTTTTATTGTTCCCTGAAAGATATCATGTCCTAGAAATTTAATTCGGTTTGAAATAATTTTATTTTTAAAGCAAATAGAACTAACCCATTTCTTTTTATAATATTTAAAAGAATATTTAGATGTTTGAAATATTGAAATATGTTGTTTGAAAAAACAATATTATCATCGATATAAACGACAATAAAGTCTATGTATTGAGTTAAAATATCATTCATAATATTTTGATATTCAAAAGGGCCATTTTTGAGACCAAAAGGCATTACATTTCATTTCTAATGTTCGAATGGGACTGTAAATGCTGTTTTATATCAATTTTTTTTTTTGAATTTGAATTTGCCAGAAATTGTTTTTACATCAAATTTTAAAAATATATTTGCATCATATAATCTATTAAGTAAATCTTTTTTTGCTTAGAATTGGATATCGGATCCATTGAAGAACTTTATTGAGAGGCTTATAATTAATCACAAGTCTTGGGACTCCTCTTTCAAGTTCTACTTGTTTATTTACATAGAAGGCAACATAGCTCCAGAGAGATTTTGATGGCCAGATTAATTTTTTGTCTAAAAGTGTTTTCATTTCCTTCTTAAAGTATTCTAATAATTTATTGTTTATTTGAATTGGTCTAGTTTCGGTTAGAATATTTCTTTAATTGAAATCCTTTTCATAAGGTAGTGTGATTATATGCTTCTTCCGTCCCAAAAAGTATTAGAAAGGTCAAAGCATACTTTATTGGTTATTTTATTTGTTCAATTGTGAATTTTTTATGAATATGAATAATGGTAGTTGTTTTTCAATTCTTTGAAATTCTATTTCTTTTTGAAGATGTTGAGTCTGAGTTTTTGGTTTTTTTATTTTTATTATGAATTAGATTTATTTCTTTAAATATTGAGGTTGATTGGAAGACAAATCTCTTTATAAAGAAGGGTTAACAAATTGAAATATTACTTGTGGGCTCATAATATTTGTATAAAGTCCTTCCTTGTTGACTAAGAATAGATATATTTGAGTTATAAACGGAGTTGCTAATATGATTTGTTGTTTGAGATCTTTTACTAGAATAAATTGTGTTTTGAAACACATTTTATTATTGCATATATATGAATTAGATAATTTATAATAAATTTTCATTCTGGGGCCACTTGTTGTATGAAGACTTTCTATAGTTTTCTCATAGTATTTTTATGGAATAAGTCCTTCATGAATAAAATTGAGGTCAACTCCAGAATTGAAAGAAGTTGGAGTTTGAATCTTATAGTTTTTTGAAATATGGATTTACCATTTTTGATATTCTATTCTATTTGAAGATATTTTTCATTTGATGTAGATATTTTTCTTTGTTGGATAAATTTTCTAATTTTGATTCTAATTTCTTATTCAAAATCCTTGTATTGTAGTGATAATATTTCATTTTGTTAAGAAAATAATATTTATATAAAAGTCATGAACAGTCAAGGCCTATAGATCTAGAAACCCAAAGAGTTCAATTGCTTTTATATTTATATCTCCAAAAATATATGTCAAAAAGATTTCACTATATGCATTATGGATTAGTCCAAGTAGCAGTCAATCCTTTAACAAGGATTGGCCATGACCAACCTATAATGTTAGCATGAAGAGGTTTAAGGTTTCTCAAATTTGAAGATTCTTTATCAATAATTATTCAAACTAATTTACATAATGGACCAATTTATTTTAACTGTTATCCAAAATTTTCAGTAGATATTTTGGATCCACATATACTTAGAACATTAAACATACATACTCCAAACCTACAATTATTAGAGCACTCTAAAGGTTTTTCTCTTGATATAAAGAATTTATTTTATACTTTTAGGAAGTGAACTCAGCCCTAAATATTTTAAACAATCTCCTCCAGGAGAAACATTACTGTTACAAGTTCAAGCTGATCAAGCTGAAGTTGTAACACTAAAGCGCCTTAAGCGGAATGAAATAACCCTTCCAAACTTTTAGCAAATTGAAAACCCTTAACCTCATAGAAATATAGCTTGAAAATAAGTTTAACAAAAAATAGGAGAACCTGATGGTAAAGTAACCATAAGGTTTACATCTGGAAGACAAACTACAATAACTAACATAACAAATACAGAATTATGAAGGCATTCAACCTCATCTATACCTTCACAAAGAGAAGAAATTTATCAAACAAGTGCAAGACTTGGGGGGATCCATTTAAATCCTCCCCTAGTTGAACTATTTTCCAAAATGAATCAACATCAAATCCTACCTCTCCAACAGCATCCCAAATGAGACCTCCTTCAGTAAATGTTATCACAATAGAATTCAAGATAATTAAATAATTTATAACAATGATTTTGAATAAGAATAAAATATGGCCAAATGCTAATGGTATTTCCAAACATTCAGTAAAGAAAAAACTCAAAAAATAAGGGGAATATATTACAAAGAACTAAATGGATTACAATATGATATTCCTTTGTTTACATGGTTTTCAACTCATACATCAAGACATCAAATCCCAAACCCTTTGTCTTAGAATTAAATAAATGTTAATACAACTCTAGCGACCAAATGGCTTACAATAGATGGACAAATAATTCAATCTGTTCATCCTTCCACAAAAAATTTCATAATCTTAAAATAATTTCAGAACAATTAAATACAATTCATAATCAAATTTAAACAGAAATTATGAACAAAAACCATCGTCCTCGCACATCCCACAGTATTTTCTAATACATGACGAAAGACTTTGAGAATCTCAATTAAGCCCTTTTTAAGAGGAATACGACAACCCTTACTCCAACCATTCAATCTTCCTCAAAAAGAAAAATAACCAATAAAACTCCGACAAAATAATTTGTTAAATAAAACTGATAAAAAATTTGAATTACTTTCTTCTACACAAAACCTTCTATTCAAACTATTACTAATAAATATGAAGCAATTGCAAATGAAAAAACATATTCATTTAATGAAGCTAAAATATAAAATATTAAAGAACAATTTCATGATAATGAAATTAACAAAATAAAAGGAAGTTCTCAAAAATAAAAAAAAAAAAAAAATCCTATAAGAGCCTCTTATCCCAGGCCTACTCCACCTGATATACAACATGAAGCAAGATATCAATTCCCATCAAAATTATAATGAAACCTTTTATTAATGGGACATAGATGGCAAATCTGAATATGAGATCCTCATCAAAGTGCTTATGAATCCAATAATAATTCAAATAAAAGCTATTATTGCTGGATTTTTTGGACAACTCAAATGATGTTGGAGAAATATCCTAATTGAAGTATATCAAAATGCAATAATCTATCACACTATATTGAACAAATTCAAATAAATTCAAAAGATGTCGATTCTCCATTTTCAGGAATTGAAGTTGAAGATGCAGTAAAAACACTTGTCTGGTCAATAACTTTGTTCTTTGTTGGAAATTCAACTGAAGAAATGGAATCAACAAAAATTGTCTTGACAAACCCTAGATGTCCCTCACATCAAGATTTTCATTGGTACAAAGTTATGTTTTTAACATATGTTTTAAGACGAAAAGATGGAAATAAAACATTTTGGAAAGAATGATTTGTGACTGGACTTCAAACATCATTTGCAACAAGAATTGACCAAACTACAACAGCATAGTGGTAGCTTGACCATTCTGTGGCAAACCGTTACATGTGGTCAACTATTTGCATTTGTCAAAAAAAGAAGCTCTAGAACTTTGCGAAGAGCAAAAATTACGAAATAGTTTCAAAAAATCACAAAAAAGAAGAGAATTCAGATCTTTTTGCAATCAATATGGTATTCAAGATTTCAAACCCCTTCTAAAAGACATAATAAATAGTATTTCCCAAGAAAAACTAAGTATTATAGAAAACAGAGAAAATATAAGTACAAACAACTATCATCACCTCAGTATTATAAAAAATAAAAATCTATAAAAAGAAAACCTAATCAAACTTCAATATTCTATAAATGTAAGAGACCAGGTCATCATAAAAAAGATTGCAAATTAAATCAAAAAATAAACAACATTCAAGATGAAGAACTCAAAACACAAATAATGAATTTATTACTTTCTGAATCCAATTCAAAAGGTGAAGATATTATATTCAATATTTAAGAATCCTCTGAGGATGAAGTATCATCATCCTCACAAAGCCAAGATTTATGTCCATGTAAATACAACATAATCAATGTATTAACAAAGTTAAATAAAGAAGCTCTACTTGATATTGTAGAAAAAATTGATGATCAAAATTTAAGAAAAGAATACTTATTAAAATTAAAAGAAATAATATTCAAAGAACAGGAACTAATTGCATCAAAACCAAACTTCACTCTTGAGCAAATATTCAAAAAATATCCTAGCCCAAGTGTAATTAAACAAGTTTCAATAGGAGAACTTCAAAAGAAGCAAATGAATTAAAAACACAAATTAAACAATTACAAAATGAAGTATTATCACAACAATACAAGGATTTTGAATTAGAAGCTAAAATATCATTGTTAGAATCAAAATTAGAACCTTTATCAACAAAGAACCCCAAATGTCTCCATTGAAAAATAGTCAATCTCTACATAAATCTGCATCAAATCAAAAATATCTTCAAATAATGGAAAGAATAGAATATCAAAAATGGTATATCCATAAAACCCTTCATAGTTCAAAAAACTGTAAGATTCAAACTTTAGCTTTTTTAGATTCAGGAGCTGACCTCAATTGTATTCAAGAATGACTTATTCCATCAAAATGCTATGAGAAAACTACAAAAAGTCTTCACACAACAAGTGGCTCTGGAATGAAAATTTAATATAAACTACCTAATTTATATATATGCAATAATGGAATTTGTTTTAAAACACCATTTATTCTAGTAAAAGATCTCCAACAACAAATCATAATAGGAACTCCGTTTATAACTCAAATGTATTCATTCTCAATGAACAAGGAAGGAGTTTATACAAATAATATGGGCACACAAGTAACATTTCAATTTGTTAACCCCACTTTACAAAGAGATTTACAACTTCTCCAATCAACCTCTATATTTAAACAAATAAATCTAATTCATAATATATATAAATAAATAAAAAACTCATATTCAACGTATTCAAAAAGAGTTAGAATTTCAAAGAATTGAAAAACAATTAACATTACCTCATATTCAAGAAAAAATTCACAATTTAACAAATAAAATAACCAATGAAGTATGCTCTAACCTTCCTAATGCTTTTCGGGAAAGAAAGAAGCATATAGCCACACTACCTTACGAAATAATATAAGAAGGAAATTTAAACACTTTTGGACAAAAAATTAATCCGGCCATCAAAATCTCCTTGGAGCTACGCTGCCTTCTATGTAAATAAATGAGAAGAACTTGAAAGAGGAGTCCCAAGGCTTGTGATAATTATAAGCCTCTCAATAAAGTTCTTCAACAGATCCGATATCCAATTCCATACAAAAAATATTTGCTTAATAGATTATATGATATAAATGTCTTTTTAAAATTTGATTTAAAAATGGTTTCTTGCAAATTCAAATTAACAAAAAAGATTGATATAGTCCCATTCGGGTATTATGAATAGAATGTAATACCTTTTGGTCTCCAAAAATGCCTCTTCTGAATTTCAAATATTATGAATGATATTTTCACTCAATACACAGAATTTATCTTCGTTTATATTGATGATATTCTTATTTTTTTCAAACAACAAAGATCAACATTTCAAACATCTAAACATTCTTTTAAATATTACAAAAAAAAGGGGTTAGTTCTATCTACTTCAAAAATAATGTTATTTCAAACCAAAATCTGATTTCTAGGACATGATATCTTTCAGGGAATAATAAAACCTAAGCAGTTGATTTTGCTGATAGATTTCCAAATGAATTAGAGGATAAAACCCAATTACAAAAGTTTTTGGGATGTCTAAACTATATTTCAGATTTTTTCCACAACCTTAGGCAATTATGTCAACCTCTATAACAAAGGCTTCAAAAAAATCCACAACCATGGACAGATGAACGTTCAAAAATAGTTCAAACCCTTAAGCAGAAAGTTAAGCTTCTTCCATGTTTAGGACTTCCTAATCCAAAAGCATCCCTTATAGTAGAAACAGATGCCTCGGATCAAGGATACGGAGCAATACTCAAGCGACGCTTAGAGTCAAACCAAGAACAAATAGTTCGGTTCTATTCAGGTTTATGGCTTGAACCTCAAAAGAATTACTCAACTATCAAAAAGAAATTTTATCAATTGTTTTATGTATTTTAAAATTTCAAGATGATTTATAAAATAAATTTTTTTTAAAAAAATAGATTGCAAATCAGCGAATGTTTTACAAAAAAAAAAAAAAGTTAACAAATTTGGTTTCAAAATAAATATTTGCCAGATGGCAAGCAATATTATCAGTTTTTTATTTTGAAATTGAGTTTATTAAAGGACAAAATAATGCACTTCCAGATTTTTTAATAAGAGAATTTTTTCAAGGACACAATTCATCGATTTCATAACAATGTCAAAGGATAAAAGGAAATGGAAGATTCAATCATCAGAAGACTATGCAATGACTTTGAGGGCCCATTCAACATCTCCCTCAATCAAAATTCTAACACAAAACCTTTTCTCAGCCCTTACTGAAGATTTTTCTTCAGTATCCTATTCAGCAGTAGCATCAAGATCTCCAAATCCTCTTTCAATACAGCCTCTAGCCCCTACTCAACGACTCAACCAAAGATTTCAGAACACTTTCTATTTTTTTTTTTTTTTTTATCAAAGATTCCAGAACACTTTGCTTCCTCAATCAATATAATATTTTTCAAAATCTCAATTAGAATATATTTTTCTAACTAAACAAAGAGAACCTTTTCTAATGACTAGTGTTAAAAATTTAGTAAATTTACATTTCCCAAAATTTTTCAATGGTTTTCCGATGACATTCAAAGAACTCAAAGATTTTATGAATTTACCTTGGTTGATACAGAATCAGCCCAAATAAAACACAAAAGAGATGACAAGACTGGGCAGATTCTTTACTCAACTGGCAAAATTTTAGATATCTGGTGTATCAGAGATTGTCAATACACACCTTATAAATCAAGGAAATTTTCTCAACCATTCAAACCTGTTGGTTTTACTTATCAAGATTACAAAATAGCCAGGTTTAGAGAATTTCTTTACCGACCTTTTGACCGCTCATGGTTTTTTCAGTTCAAGAAAAAAAAAGAAATTTTCTAGCTTGGTTTTATGAATGGTGGCATTTCTTCGGAAGTGCCACCAATATCTACCCTGCAAATGCAAAAGCTTTGTTTAATATTTATTCAAAATATTTAGAAGTTAATCCTTTAGATTTAATTATAAACTTTCATTCAAATTTTCAAATTCCTTGGTTCCTTTGTTGGTCTTTCAAAACAACTTAATTTTTTGAACACCCTTACCCTATATCTTTAATAAGGGAATAGAAAATTAAATGGTGGGAAAAATACGTTTTTGAACGTGATTGTTCCATTGAAATTCTTTCAAAGATTTTTAAAAATATAAAAATAAAGATATTTGGATTCTCTCTCCTAGTGTTTCAACTACCCATTTAAAATCCCAACCATCTAAACCTACACTATCAAGTTATTCATAAAAATCAAAGTCCAAGCCCAAGATTTCAAAGAAATTGCTTGTTTAACTTCTATAATAAATTCAAGACTCTTCAATTGAAGAACAAGAAGGCGAGAAAGTAACTCTTCTCATAGTTTCCTTTTCAATATGCTTTGAAGGTCAATTGCAAATAAAGACAATTGAAGATCAATAGCACTTCTCAACTCATGTGATACTTTTCAAAAGGAGTACAATATTCTCTGAAAAAGGGAATAAAGTTCAAAATTCTCAAAAGATGGTATCCAGTTGTGTTACTCATCATCACTCATCAAGTGATGGCCTTAAAAGTCAAAATGTCTGCAGTATTTTTGTATTTAATTTATTTATTTATTTGGTTTCACTTAGACTCTGATTTAACTTCATGCTTTATTTTGAACAATTTTAATGAGTGATTGAAAACCACTTGATCAATATTCCATAATACAAACTATCAAAGTAATGCCCAAATTTAAAGTCACAGGTTCTTCAACTTTAGCCTCAATACTATATGTAAATCTACCATTTGCATAATCAACCATGCGTAAAACATAAGATCTCATACATCATTAGAATTTCATGATTTTCATTTATACTTGAATCAGAAAATATACCTTGTTTCATAGCAATCATTTCTCAATCACTTTCTCCAATATCAAAAAATTCGCCATCATTACACCGAGAAGAAACCAATTTTATGAATGAAATTAAGTCCTAAGATTGTTGCAACAATTTGAAGAAAACACGAATTTGTTAGGGAAATCATAGAACATGTATCTAAATCAGTCACTGGCTTCAAGACATGTAGCAAACCGTTTTCCTTAAGACTTATTTCTTGAATACTGAAATAATCTAAGGGATATAATGAATCCTACCAACAAAGTGAGAGTAAGAGCATAGAGAGAAGAAGATGACCGAAACTTTTTAAGAGAGAGAGAATGAACTTTTTCAAGTCATGTGCAAAACAAAAATGGTGAGCTTTTTATAGAGATTGATGTGTCTCTTGGGAAGAGACACATCCTCCATACTTATTCTTAAGCAAGAGACACATCCCTTTAAAATTATCAAAATGAATTTCCAAAAATCCACAAAAAACCGCGCAAGGTAACGACCATAACTACCCTATGTATTGAACTGGGTGTCGACACACAGGGCTGTATGTCAACACTCAGGCCTAGTCCATGCATTTTGTACATTTGTGTGTCGACACACAGATCCTAACTTTTGTGTTTGCATATTTAAGCCAAAATATATTAACATGTAAACATTCAAAACACTTATTTTGAAAATACACCACCACCTAATGAACCAAACTGATCATCAATCCATTATCAATTATTCAAGCTTAAGACTTGGCTATGAAAATCTTGGACAAATGGCGCAAGTTAAATTCCCTTACAAGGGGTAAATGCAATAACTATGGTAGAAGGGGGCACCTTCTCAAACATCGTAGTAGGCACTCTTTTTATATTTACTGATCAAAATGGAAGCTCCAGCTATACTACTCTTGTAGGATAAAGCTGAACAATTTTGTATGTTGGTGTTGGGACTTGTATGCTAAGTCATATGTTCTCTTGTTTTATATATAGTGTGAATATTTAACGACTACTTCCTGATTTCATGCAAGCACCTTCGCACGTCTTGCACCTCGAACCTCCCATAATCTGCTAGAACACCTCTAAGAATATCATGTGTAAAGTCAAAAGTCTTCTCCTCCACCCAACTCATTCATAACTATTGAGCCCCACATTTCTTTTGGCATCTCAAGCTCGAGTTTATGTTCTTTAGGAATATTCCTGGTAATAGCCATAAGTACTTCCTCACCTCAAATTATTTTTTAATTGTGTGTCAGTGTCTTATTTAATAAAATTATGACATTGTTTCCAACTTGCCAAGTTTAATGGGTAAATATATAATATGACATTACTAATTTATGAAAAAAAATTTAATTTAGTGTTCTGCTAGAGATATAATAATTTCATGATTTAAGATAGGCTTTTGATATTTAGAGGGAAAAAAAAGAAAGCACTATTCGTAGGATACAATTATGATTATTTTTTATTTGGACAAACATGTCCCCTTTAGTCTTTTTTTTTTTTTTTTTTTCTTTTGTGATCTGACCTTTTAGTCTTAACTTCTTGGGAAATTGTACGGTTTGAACCCCCATCCCCCCTCCCCTAATCTTTTTTAGACCCCCATTAACCCAAAATAGACCCTTTTGGACAAAAATGTCACTCTCACTTCACCCCCACCCGTCCACTCTCTCTCTCCCATTCTCTCTCCTCATTTAATGTTAGCAGCCGGTGCCCTGAACCTTACCCCCTCTTCTCTCTCCTTATTTAATTTTACAGCCGCAAATTTCAAATTAACATCTCCCCCTTCCCTTCCGTGTTCTCTCTCCTCCAAAGCGTGTTTTGCAAGTCTCTCCTCTTTCTCTCACCCATTCATCCTCTTTCTCCTCTAACTTCATTTGCGATTCTCGTTCCCATCGATTGTGAACCTCTAGCTGCTCTATCTGCTGCAAGACACCTTCGTCCGGCAATATCGTCTGTTTGCTCGCTTCATCCTTGCTCTCTACATCAATATAGGGTTTAATCACCATTTCCGAAGGTGAGCGCCGATTTTCGAAGTTATTTTGTAAGGAAATGTATAATAGGCGTTTGTTTCGTGTGTTGCATGGGTATAGTATTGGTTAGGGTTTTATTTAGGGTTTAGGATTTTGGTGTTAGTGGCTTTGTGAGTAAAGGTTGGTGTGTTTTATCCTGGTTTGGTTGTTGATTCAGTGGCTGATTAACTTTATTGTGTAGATGTTTTACTTGCTTTTTCGTATTTTATGTGTGTGGAGGTTGAATCGGTTTTTATTGATAGTTCTCTATAAGTTATGTGGATTTTGGGGGTGGAAAGCAGATATTGACGGTGAAGCATAAATGGTGGATGATTAATGATTCACAGTTTGTATTTTAAGTCATTAGTGGTGTATGATCAATCATACATGGTGTATGATTGGTTTTGATGGTGGAAAACCAAGTTTTCTAGGTGTGTTTTAAGTAATTAGTGGTGTATGATAGGTTTTGATGGTGTCAAATCAACTTGTGTTAGTTTGTTTTTAGTCATTAGTGGTGTATGATTAATCATACACCATGTATGATTGCTTTTAATGCTGTAAAATGAACTTATCTAAATGTGTATCAAGTAAACAGTAGTGTATAATCAATCGTACACCGTGTATGATAGGTTGTATTGGTGTAAAACGAACTTGTCTTGGTGTGTTTGAAGTAAACAATGGTGTATGATAGATTTTAATGGTGTAAAATCAATTTTTGTTAGTGTGTTTCAAGTCATTAGTGGTGTATGATTAATCATACACCGTGTATGGTTGCTTTTAATGCTGTAAAATGAACTTATCTAGGTGTGTATTAAGTAAACAGTGGTGTATGATCAATCATACACCGTATATGATCAATCATACACCGTGTATGGTAGGTTGTATTGGCGTAAAACCAACTTGTCTTGGTGTGTTTGAAGTAAACAGTGGTGTACGATTAATCATACACCGTGTATGATAGGTTTTGATGGTGTGAAATCAACTTGTGTTAGTTTGTTTTGAGTCATTAGTGGTGTATGATTAATCATACACCGTGTATGATTGATTTTAATGTTGTAAAATGAACTTATCTAGGTGTGTATCAAGTAAACAGTGGTGTATGATCAATCATACACCGTGTATGATTGGTTTTAAGGGTGTCAAATCAACTTGTTCAGGTGTGTTTCAAGTAATTAGTGGTGTAGGATCAATCATACACCGTGTATGATAGGTTTTAATGGTGCGAAATCAACTTGTTTAGATGTGTTTCAAGTAATTAGTGGAGTATGATCAATCATACACCTTGTATGACAGGTTTTAATGCTGTGAAATCAACTTGGGTTAGTGTGTTTCAAGTAAACAGTGGTGTATGATCAATCATACCCAGTGTATGATAGGTTGTAATGGTGTAAAACCAACTTGTCTTGGTATGTTTCAAGTAAACAGTGGTGTATGATTAATCATACACCGAGTATGATTGCATTTAATGGTGTAAAATCAATTTGTGTTAGTGTGTTTCACGTCATTAGTGGTGTATGATCAATCATACACCGTGTATGATTGGTTTTAATGCTGTGAAATCAAATTGTGCTAGTGTGTATAAAGTAAATAGTGGTGTATGATGAATCATACATCGTGTATGATTGCTTTTAATGGTGTAAAACCAACTTGTCTTTGTGTGTTTCAAGTAAACAGATACACCGTGTGTGATTGCATTTAATGCTGTAAGACGAACTTATCTAGGTGTGTATTAAGTAAACAATGGTGTATGATCAATCATACACCGTTTATGATAGGTTTTAATGGTGTAAAATCAATTTGTGTTAGTGTGTTTCAAGTCATTAGTTGTGTATGATTAATCTTACACCGTGTATGACTGCTTTTAATGCCTTAAAACGAACTTATCTAGGTGTGTATCAAGTAACAGTGGTATATGATCGATCATACACCGTGTATGATAGGTTGTATTGGTGTAAAACCAACTTGTCTTGGTGTGTTTGAAGTAAACAGTGGTGTATGATTAATCGTACACCATGTATGATAGGTTTTAATGCTGTAAAATAGACTAGTTTATGTGTATTTCTCCTGATTAGTGGTGTATGTTTAACCATATACCGTGTATGATAGGTTTTAACTGTGTAAAATCAACTATTTACTGTAATTAATGGTTTATGATCAATCACACACCGTGTATGGTAGGTTTTAATTGTGTGAAATCAACTGGTCTGGGTGTGTTTCAAGTCATTAGTGGTGTATGCTTAATCATACACCTTGCACGGTTTGTTTTAATGGTGTATCATGGGTTTAATCTTTGGTTTTATGATGTTTTTCTTTTATTTTAGATGGCATTTTACACACGCAGGAAGAGCCGATCAGAAGTGAAGGTTGATTACATTTTCCCAAGGAGTTGCTGAAAATTCCTGCAGGTTAACCAGATGAGAGTATCAACCAAAGCTGTGATGGAGATTAGGGAAATCTTTAAGAACGACGAATCCAAGGTTTGACACAGTATCCATATGAATTGTGTATGACTTATCATACACGGTGTATGATGAGTTTGAATTGTGTAAAATGAAGTTATATAGTTATGTTTCAAGTAATTGGTAGTGTATGACTTAGCATACACGGTGTATGATGAGTTTTAAATGTGTAAAATCAACTTGTATAGGTGTGTTTCAAGTAATAAGTGGTGTATGATCAATCATACACCGTGTACGATATGGTTTAATGGTGTAAATCGACTTATGTTATTGTGTGTTAAGTAAACAAGTGGTGTATGATTAGTCATATGCCGTGTATGATTGGTTTTAATGGTGTAAAATCAACTTGTGTTATTGTGTTTTAAGTAAAGAGTGGTGTATGATCAGTTATACACCATGTATGATAGGGTTTAATTATGTAAAATCAACTTGTTTATGTGTGTTTCCAGTGATTAGTGGTGTGTGGTTAACCATACACCATATATGATAGGTTTTACTTGTCTAAGAATAACTTGTGTTACGGTGTTTCAACTAATTAGTGTTGTATGGTTTTAAACGTGCAAAATCATGTCATCCTTATCAATCATACACCGTGTATGATAGGTTTTAAATATCTTAAATCATACTGTGTTGCTATGTTCCAAGTGATTAGTGGTGTGTGTTGTGTTTGAAGTAATTTGTCTCATATTACAGGAAATGGATGTTGTTCTGCACTACATTATGCAGAAGAAACATAAGTGGCCAGAACATTTCGACCAAACGGCAACATGCGCAAATATGTTGGTTGCTATTCTATTTGGACCCCTATTCAAACGCACTCAAAACAGAGAAATCCCCATCGAATCAGCTTTTGAAGATTTTGATTCGTTGATCATAAAGTTTCTTGCCGGGGATGTCCAATATGGGGTCCGCTGCCACGACGTGGATCGGATATACATGTCTATCAATCAACCAAATCAACATTGGTTCCTTGCTGCTATCAATTTTAAAGATTGGCGGATAGAGGTAATTGATTACTTGTACTCCGCCGCAACCAAGGAATCAAGATTAGAATATGTGGAGCCAATTGCAAAATTGCTTCCATATGCTCTAGATATGGTTAATTTTTAGGACGTCCGAAAGGACCTTATACATCTCAGAGGCAAACCTTTCGTGATCACTTACGACCAGGATTCATGTCCACAACAGATGGGGTACGACATCTACTTCCATTGTTGTTTTACTATGTTAATTTTTTTTGGTTATTAAGTGGATAAAAATAGTCATTACTTACAATGATGCCTAATTTCTTATTGTATCATCTATATTGTTATGAACCGCAGGTCAGATTGTGGCATATTTGTCATAAAGTTTATTGAATTTTTGCTTACAAATGGACTCAGTATCTCCCAATGCACGCATGGGCAGATGGGGAAGTTGCGGATGAATACTTGCGTATACTTGTACAGGCATGGAAGAAAGAAACAGATGAAAATGTATACAGGTGAATAAAATTCTGTGATGCGTATATAATATTGTATATTACCATAGGATTTACATTGTAATCATTGTACTGAAAATTGTAGAAAGGTTGTGATGTGTATGTAATATTGTATAATTTCATATTGTTGTATATTCCTGTTGACGTATTTTCAAATTGTGTAATGAAAATTGTGAATGAAGTATTTTGAAGTTGGTCCCAATTGTGTGTTCTAAGTGTTTGATGTGTTTTTGAAGTGTGTTATGATGTGTGTCAACACACAGGGAGGGTGTGTCGACACACATTCTAGCAGAACAGGGATGCAGAGGTGTGTGTCGACACACAGGGATGGTGTGTCGACACACATTTTTACAGAACAGTGATATATCCCAATATTTACGTCAACCACACCTATATAAGTTCATTTTACACCTATATAAGTTCATATTAACCTAATATAACCCATCATAGACCAATTATTAATTGAAAAACACTTATAAAGGTTGATTTTACACCATTACACCAGCAAAACTTGAAATAAACATGCAAAAGTTGATTTTACACCACTAAAACCTATCTTACACCGTGTATGATTGATCATACACCACAAATTGCTTGAAACACATTAAAACAAGTTGATTTCACACCACTTAAAACTATCATACACCGTGTATAGTGAACAGTTGTAGGAAATCCTTTATACATTTCTTTACGTTATACATAATTTAAAGGTTTATTAGCTAGGGATATACGGTACTGATATTAGCCTACATGTAACTTTAAATTACCCTGCAGACAATTTGAAGGACATACTGGAAAGATTCAAACAGTTGTTTGTAAGATTGCATCGCGAGTTTTCTGTAGTTGTCAGGACCTCTTTCGTCGTATTGCTTTAACTCAGCAACTGACTTCTTCAGTTTTCTGTTAAGATCTCCAGCTATGAGGAATTGAGACAAAGCAATGCCCCTGAACCAAGTATGTATTTTAATGGTAAGATTAAGCTAAACAAGATGTAATTGTAAATTGAGCATCATCATTGGAAAGAAATATGCGGCAATAGTTATATTGAATTGCTAATAACACAAAGAATGAACGCGTATGATACATCCTTTCAGTAGTATTTGAAGTGTTCAAGTGTGATATTTATAATATGCCCAGGCATCCAAGTAACAACCATAAGTATCCTAAACTACATAACAAATTTGAAACGCACTTTTGATAATCACTTTAATTTAGGTGAAAATGGAAATATGTTGACCATACCTGAAAGCATCACAATCTCTGAATCCGCTGTAACCTGAGATTAAGGGTCTATCCCCCTTGTCCCTCTGCATATGTTGTATGTAAAGTGCACACACTGCATGCATACAAAATTCAAGATCCTTATCATGCGGATGCACTTCGCACCATTAAAACTCATCATATACTGTACACCATGTATGATTGATCATACACCACTAATTACTTGAAATACCCTTGATGAATCATGATCTGTAGAAGTGCCTACACCTCTCCCTGCCTCTCAGCTGTCACTGGCCCACCACCGCCACTACTAGAACCACTTACATTAGCAATTTCAACAGCTAGATGCAGCACGAAACTGAGGAACCGTGGATGCTTGGCTTCCTGTCCAACTCCTCCATTTATAGGCAAAAGCATACAAGGTACAAATACATGGGGAGAACCGTGGGAGAGGGGTAGGATAAAGTAGGTGGTAGTTGAGGTTATTAAATGTCATGCTTGGGTGTCCATTATGACCCCTGAACATTCAATGCTCAACCCCCAACTACCCCAACTGGTCAGTCTCCTCCATTTAAAACAATTTCATTGATAATACACAACCTCACACCAGTCAATGTGCTATGGATAATACAAAACTGCCATTAATAATGCACGTATATTAATAGTACACAATTTCATTGATATTAATTGCAATTACACCATTAAAATGTATCATACACGGTGTATGATAAGTCATAAACCACTAATTACTTAAAACACATTTACACAAGTTCATTTTACACCATTAAAACCAATCATACACCATGTATGATTGATCATACACCACTAATTACTTAAAAAAGATCTACACAATTTGGTTTCACAGCATTAAATCCAATCATACACCATATATGATTGATCATACACTACTAATTACTTTAAACACATTAATACAATTTGATTTCACGCCATTAAAACGTATCATACACCACTAATTGCTTAAAACGCAAAAAAAAAAAAAAAGTTGTTTTCAAACTATTTAGAGCAATCGTACACGGTGTATGATTGATCTTACAACACTATTGACTTGAAAGACGCTAAAACAAGTTGATGCACACTATTGAAACACACTTGTACAAGTTGATTTTACACAATTACAACTTATCATACACGGTGTATGATAAGTCATACACCACTAATTACTTGAAACATAACTATAAAAGTTGATTTTACCCAATTAAAACTTATCATACACGGTGGATGATAAGTCATACACCACTAATTACTTGAAACATAACTATATAAGTTGATTTTATACATTTAAAACTCATCATACACCGTGTATGATAAGTCATACACCAATACTTACTTAAAACATAACTATATAAGTTAATTTTACACAATTAAAACTCATCATACACTGTGTATCATAAGACATACACCACTAATTACTTGAAACACACTTATACAAGTTGATTTTACACATTTAAAACTTATCATACACCGTGTATGATAAGTCATACACCACTAATTACTTGAAACATAACTATATAAGTTAATTTTACAATTCAAACTCATCATACACAGTGTATGATAAGTCATACACCACTAATTACTTGAAACATAACTATATAAGTTGATTTTACAATTCAAACTCATCATACACAGTGTATGATAAGTCATACACCACTAATTACTTGAAACATAACTATATAAGTTGATTTTACAATTCAAACTAATCATACACCGTGTATGATAAGTCATACATCACTAATTACTTGAAACATAACTATATAAGTTGATTTCACACCATTAAAACCTATCATAGACGGTGTATGATTGATCGTATACCACTAATTTTTTTTATTACAATGTAATTGCTATTAATATCAATTAAATTGTTTACTATTATAATACGTGCATTATTAATGACAGTTTTGTATTATCCATAACACATTGACTGGTGTGAGGTTGTGTATTATAAATGCCCTTATTATTTTAAATGGATGATAATAACCGGTTGGGGTAGTTGGGGGTTGAACACTGAATGTTCAGGGGTCATAATTGACACCCAAGAAAGACATTTAATCACCTCAATTACCACCTACTTTATCCTAATCCTCCCCTACTATTTTCACTGTGTATTTGTACCTTGTATGCTTTTGCCTATAAATGAAGGAGTTGACCAGGATGCTAAGCATCCACGGTTCCTCAATTTTGTGCTACATCAAGGGTTCACACATCAAGGAGAATGTCAAGGATGTGATGTTTTAATGCTGAGTGGAGATTTGCTAATTACCTATGCTCAGCTTCACCTATTGATCATGATTCATCAAGGGTTTTGCTTAATCCGGTTTTAAAGGAAGTATGTGATCAAGCAAAACCCTTTATGAATCATGATCAGTCAGTGAAGCTGAGCACAGGTAATTAGTGTGTCTCCACTCAGCCGTAAAACATCACATCCTTGACATTGATCATAGGTGATTAATCATGATTTTTTCAATAGCTTCTACAGAAAGGTCAAGAAGTAACTATGCTTTTTGATAGTCAGTATATCCTATTGCAATTTTCATATGGGTTGCCTATATATCATGCTTCTTATTGTATATTATAGGAATGTGAAGACTCCCCTTCTGTTACTTGAGGATCAACGATTGGATTTCACTGTTTTGACTGCCATGACAGGTCAATTTTGGCATCGGTTGGAAAACAACGACATCTGGCTTACTGATGGGTTTAAATGGTATAAAATCAGCTTATGTTATTGTGTTTTAAGTCAGAAGTGGTGTATGATAGGTTTTACTTGTCTAAAAACAACTTATGTTAGGGTGTTTCAATGACATCTGGCTTACTAATGGGTTTAAATGGTATAAAATCAACTTGTGTTATTGTGTTTTAAGTCACAAGTGGTGTATGACAGGTTTTACTTGTCTGAAAACAACTTGTGTTAGGGAGTTTCAATGACATCTGGCTTACTGATGGGTTTAAGCGATTTAAAATAATTTCATTGAAAAAACGACACTGTGTGTCGACACACAGTTCCGCATGCTCGGTTCTGTTGATCTACATGTCGACACACGGGCCCAGTGTGTTGACACACACCGCTGCATCCCTGTTTCTGTAAGAATGTGTGTCAACACACAGCCCTGTGTGTTGACACACATCCCAACATGCTTCAAAACATATCAAAACACATCAAAACACTTAGATAACACATTTAGGACCAACTTCAATAAACTTCATTTATAAATTTCATTACATAATTTAAAAATACATCAACACCTCACACCAGTCAATGTGGTATGGATAATACAAAACTGCCATTAAAAATGCATGTATATTAATAGTACACAATTTCATTGATATTAATAGCAATTACATTGTAAAAAATAAAATAAATAAAGGACCGTCGATGGACAAAGGTATGGAAGGTTGGTTCATGCGCGAAAGAAGGACACTATACAACTGTAATGAATAATATACGTAAGTAAATAAATGTACAATATCATCATCGATAGTAGCAAATAAAATTTATACATATGAAGAATGTAATTAATTCGGAGGGGGGACTTGAGAAGAAGGACCGCCGGAGTTGGATGAGGTGCGTTCGCCATTAGGACGCGGATCAATTGGATTCTTGCACGTGGATCGATTATGCCCGTGCTCCTTGCACCGACTACACCTTTGATGAACATGCTCCTCACCGACAGACGGAATCCTCCTCTTCCGCCTCCTCCCAGAAGAGGTTCGCACGTCGGGTGGAAGAAGATTCATGTCAGCTACATCACGCGGGATACGCAAGTCACTTATGTGCGGCATAGGGTAGACGACACCTCTGTACGACTTGTACCAATTTTATCTACCGTAGTACGGCGAGCATAAGTTGTACAAACCGTAAGGACTGTGCCGTACGATGGCTAACGCATGCTCACAAGGAAGCTGCTCTAGCTGAAACCTGCCGCAGGTACATGTCCAGAGCGGCATATCTACGTAAAAGTTCTTCTCCCCATCGATGACGTCCAAAGTAGGATCATCAGCTCGCAAAATCTGCATTGCCAAAAGAATATACAAACGCGTCAAACAACCACGATGCAAAAAAAATTAAAAAAAAAACAAATTAAACAAAAAACCAACAAAACATGCATGTATCACCAATAAAGGTCCAAGGATTATTTGATTCGCACAGCAACGAGTTGATTTTACACCCCTAAAATGTATCATACACGGGGTATGGTTAAACATATGCCACGAAACACTTGAAGCGCACTATAATTAGCGGATTTCACACCGTTTCAAACTTGTAACATACCAACACAGGTAGATTTCACACCATGTTAAGCAATCGTACATTGCATACCATTAAAACCTGCCTTACACCCCTATGTACTTGAAACACGCTATAAACATGCTTTGTAGTAGGGATTAAACATGACAATATGTACGGAGCTTATTGTCATCGTTCTTGATAATTTGAATCTGTCTTATAATTTTTTTTCGACGTCGAGGGACATTGTACTGGTGCAAGCTTCAGCCTTGGCTCTTCTGTCATAAAACCACTTCTGCAACAGTAGCCTAAACTCATTAAAAAGGGCAGTAATTGGATAGTCACGCACCTTGACCAATACAGCATTCATGGATTCTGAAATATTTGTCGTCATTATGTTGCACCGACGACAAGGGGAGTGGGAACGAGTCCACTTGTCCAGTCCCACATCTTCCAAGTAATCTTCAGCCCCGGGTACGGCACAACATAAACTGAAAAATAAACTATGAAACTCTTAAATGTTGTATACTTTAGCTGCTTTGTAGTAGTACTGATCCAACTGCTTTGTTTTGCTCTTGAATTTGGCCTTCAAGTTGTTCAGCAAGTGGTACATGCACAGCCCGTGAAATGTGTTGCGTAAACCTTCTTCCACCGTGCGTTGGATGCTTCGGTGTCTATCAGATACAATGACATGTCCAATAGGCTCCCCAATGACTTCCTTCAACCTGCTGAGGAACCAATGCCACGATGTATCATTCTCTGAATCACCGATACCGACAGCAATCGGAAAAATTTGCTAGTTGGCATCGTGGCAAACGGCCATGAACAGAACACCCCGGTATTTTCCCTTCAGATGTATTGCGTCAATGCTCACAACAGACCGGCAAAACCGGTACCCTTTCAGTGAAGCATCAAATACAATGAAGAGGTACTGAAACCTGCTTTCGTCATCTGTCTGTAAATAAAATGTGGTACCGGGGTTAGTCTATTTGAGGACTTGTAGATAAGCAGGCAAGAATGCATATGAATCTTCGGCTGTACCCAATCTAACATTGTCGAATGCAAACTCTCTCGCCCTCCATGCAACATTGTAGCTGATATTGACACCATAACAACTGCGGATGTTATCTATGACATCCTGTGGCTTGAACACTCTTTCGGGGTTGACAAGTTTCTTGCGAATGCATTCCCCGATGACCCAACTGGTTGCCTGCCTGTGTCTAACAGTGGTGAGATCGGTAGGGGGTGTATGATTATTTTAAACTTTTGTAACCATCCAATACCCACCATCTGCTAGACACATAGCCCGAACCCTTCATGTGCAACCCTCTTGCACACAATGAACAATCGTTAAGGATTTGTTAGACTTGAAGCTCTTGAATTCAGATTTTTCCCTCATGGTAATTACTGCCAGGTTAGTCAACAAATCCTTCTTCGATTTAAATACTTGATGCACCTCGATTACATCAACCATCATACCTTGCCCATATACCCCGTCAATCCGGCTACTCTCATCACCAAAACCAACATCATCGTCATAGTGAGGATCAACAGTAACTTGGACGTCGGGTTGGACCTTCGGTTCCACTGCAGGTTCGACAGTAGGAGGCGATGTACCCACTTCAGGGCAAATATTCTGCCGGTCAGAAATGTGCCCATGTGGAGGTGATGCGTCGTTTGCAGTCTGTTGCACATGGGATAAATTTATATTATCCAAATGATCGCATGGACTTTGATTGGAATTTTTCCAATCTTTACCGGTCGCTGTCGTTGTCGCCGTAGGTATGTCAAACTCCAGTTCAGATGCATCTCCACGGACTACTTCTTCCATCCCCGCATTAATACATCCACCAAAACTATCAGGCACCACAGGGTCCAAACCACCATTGTTCTCGTCACCATCTGGTAGTGTTTGATTAAGACTCCGTTGATCTCAAAAGTAAGGAGTCCTATCAACCGTGGACTCAACAGTAACGACAAGGTATGCTTAGCCATATCTTTTTTTGCCAGTGCCTTCCAAACCATTACTGATCTATCATTATTGACATCATACAATGGGATGTCCCGATCGCCGGTACGAACTTACAATTGCATCTTCGAACTTGCATCCACCTGAACACCCATCAACTCCACCAAAGTTCTTTGCAAGCCAGCAAAGTCAGTCTTATCATCAAAAAAAAAAAAATTTCCAACTTTCCACCAACATACTATGCCCTCTTGTCAAAGAGTATACCGTACCGAACAATAGCAACATCTTCCATTACGGTGAACACGAAAGTAACATGATATTACACCACTAATTACATGAGACACGTCAAGATAAAATGAAATAACAGCATTTAAAGCATTAATACACGGTGTATGATTAATCATACACCACCATTATACAACTAATTACTTGAAAAAATCAGCAAAAGTTGATGTTATACCATTAAAACCTCTCATACACCATGTATGATAACTCATACACCACTAATTACTTGAAACATACCTATATAAGTTGATTTTACACTATTATAATCCGTCATACACCATGTATGATTCATCATACACTACTAATTACATGAAACATAGCTATACAACTTGATTTTACACCATTATACCACTAATTACTTGAAAAAACCTGCAAAAGTTGATGTTATACCATTAAAACCAATCATGCACCGTGTATGATTGATCATACACCACTAATTACTTGAAACATACCTATATAAGTTGATTTTACCTATTATAATCCATAATACACCATGTATGATTGATCATACACCACTAATTACTTGAAACACACATATACAAGTTGATTTTACACCATTATTCCACTAATTACTTGAAAAAACCTACAAAAGTCGATGTTATACTATTAAAACCTCTCATACACTGTGTATGATAAGTCATACACCACTAATTACTTGAAACATATCTACATAAGTTGATTTTACACTATTATATTCCATCATACACCGTGTATGATTTATCATACACCACTAATTACATGAAACATACCTATACAACTTAATTTTACAACATTATACCACTAATTACTTGAAAAAACCTACAAAAGTTGATGTTATACCATTAAAACCAATCATGCACCATGTATGATTGATCATACACCACTAATTACTTGATACATACCTATGTAAGTTGATTTTACACTATTATAATCCATCATACACCGTGTATGATTGATCATGCACCACTACTTACTTGAAACATACATATACAACTTGATTTTACACCATTATACCACTAATTACTTGAAAAAACCTGCAAAAGTTGATGTTATACCATTAAAACCTCTCATACACCGTGTATAATAAGTCATACAACACTAATTACTTGAAACATACCTACATAAGTTGATTTTATACTATTATAATCCATCATACACCGTGTATGATTCATCATACACCACTAATTACTTGAAACATACCTATGCAACTTGATTTTACACCATTAACTAATTACTTGAAAAAAACCTGTAAAAGTTGATGTTATACCACAAAAACCAATCATACACCGTGTATGATTGATTATACACCACTAATTACTTGAAACATATCTATATAAGTTGATTTTACACCATTATAACCTATCATGCACCCTGTATGATTGATCATACACCACTAATTACTTGAAACATACCTATATAAGTTGATTTTACACCATTAAAACCTATCATACACCATGTATGATTGATCGTACACCATTAAATACTTGAAACACACATATACAAGTTGATTTTACACAATTAAAACCTATACAAGTTGATTTTACACAATTACAACCTATCATACACCATGTATGATTAATCATACACCACTAATTACTTGAAACACACCTAAACAAGTTGATTTCACACCATTAAAACCTATTATACACGGTGTATGATTGATCATACACTCCTAATTACTTGAAACAAGCCTAAACAAGTTGATTTCACACCATTAAACCAATCATACACCGTTTATGATTTATCATACGCTACTAATTACTTAAAAAACATCAACAAAAGCTTGTTTTACACCATTAAAACGAATCATACACCGTGTATGATTGATTATACACTATTAACGACTTGAAAAACACCAACACAACATGATAATACACCATTTGAACCAAGCATACACAGTGTATGATTAATCATACGCCATTAATGAGTTCAAACACACAAAAAGAAAATTATAATACACCATTTACACTAATCGTACACCATAAATGACTTGTAACATACCAACCTCATACGACAAGGATTCATTAGCGACAATGTCAACAAATGATCATTTTACCTTCAATGTCTGATCTGAAAACCGTGAAATGTGTGTAACGACTCAACCTTGAACCTACAGTAATGCCACAATGCTTCAAACATGATTTTGCCAGGCCTTCTTCTTCTTCTTCTTCTTCTTCTTCCGAGTGCCCAAAGTAGCAGAACGACACACGGAGGATGAAAAATGGAGCTTAGGGAATTCAGAATGAGAGAAAAAGAACAAAGAAGGGAGAATGTGAGGTAAGCTTAGTAAAACAGGCAGGAAGTGAGAAGGGAGGGAGAGAATGAGAAGCATATTACATGACATAAAGTAAAAATATGTCCTTTTGCATTAAATGAGGAGAGAGAAAATGGAGGGGGGAGAGGGTAAAAGTAAATGATTTACTATTGTTGCATTAAATGAGGAGAGAGAATGGGAGAGAGAGAGTGGACAGGTCGGGGGTGAAGTGGGAGGGGCATTTTTGTCCAAAAGGGTCTATTTTGGGTTAATGGGGTCTAAAAAAGATTAAGGGGGGGGTGGGGGGTCCAAACCGTACGATTTTCCTAACTTCTTTGGGCTTGAATTTTTCTTTGAATTATATATTTCATATTTAATTTATGTATCTATGATATATATACATTTAAATATTATTTTGATAAATTAATAATTTTATATTATATTTTGGATGATACACACACACATATATATATATACATATATATATATATATATATATATATATATATATATATATATATATATCTGTGTGTGTGAAGCAACCTCGCCTTTATATTTGGCGGATAGCTTGGCGAGTGAGTCATGGCGGATTGGCAGGGACAACAAACCACAACTGGGTGAGCTTGGCAAGATGAGGGCCAGGTGCGCAGGGATGTAACTTAGTGAGAATACCCCACATGATCGGTTGGCGAATTCGATGACGAATTTTCTCCAACTCAGAGAGAATGTTGCAACTCGATAATTGGCGGATGGGGCTTGGCGGCTTGATAGCTTGTCGTGATCCTGGGCAAGGCGAGCTACGAATAAATGCGGCTTGAGATATGCAGTTAAAGATATGGCTGGAGGAGTTTGTCATCTTGTAGAATACTTAGTTAGTAGGTTGTAGATAATTATTACTATTTATTTGTACTTATCTTTAAATCGTTTATTTATCTTTTATCTTCTAAATCTTTTAGGTTAGGTAAGTCTTCTCCTTTATTTAAACAAGAGGAAGACTACGATTAATTTAGCATTCAATTTCATATTTAATTTTAAGAATTTCTAGGTTTTTTTCTCCCTTCCTTGGGTTATGCGAAATTAAGCACCTTTTTCCCCCTTATTTTGTTATTTTCGTAACAAAATTGAAAGGGAAGGCCGTTGAACCTTCCCATTCCCAAATTTTTACTTTACGGCACTGCATCAGTTGATATGGAAGCTGAGAATGACTTCTGAGATGGCCTGTGGGCAACAGAGATACGCCACCATCGGAGACGTTTACGAGCGAGACATACAACGGTAAAACGAGAGGAGGTTTGAGGAGATAGAAGAGAAATTTCAGCGAATTGAGCATTACTTGATTCAACTAAAGCAAATCCTGATCTAACACTGGGAACCCAGCCCCAACACCTGCCAACAGGGGGTGACAGGGAAGAAACGGACAAAATATTTGCGAGCCATATCTGGAGGTTGAAGACCATGGGCAGAATGTGCGAGAGACTCAGCTGAATACTGGAGCCTCATTGTTTAGGCGATTAGGGGTTGAAGTCTAGGCTTCAGGAAGAATTTTTGGAGTTTGAAGGTGAAGGCATCATAGTGGCTAAAGAGACTTAGGACAAGCCGGCATCACTAAGCGAAGAGGAGGTAGCGGGTGAGAAAGGTCGCTTGCTATTGGTCAGGCGAATTGGCTTCATGCTTGAGGAAGCAGAAGGAGATGAATGGCTTCGACACAACATCTTCCAAAAGACGTACAATTGGCGAGAGGGTATGTGGCCTAGTCATCGACTCCGAGAGTTGTGAGAACACGATCTCCGAGGATCGCGTCCAGAAGCTAGGGTTGATTACAGAGGAACACCCAAACCCTTACAAGATGTCATGGCTCAAGAGAGGAGACCACGTAACTGTTTTGAAATGATGCCAAGTTATTTTCTTTATTGGGTCGAAGTAACGGGATGGAGTATGGTGCATGTTGTTGCCATGGATGTGTCATTTGCTATTGGGACAACCTTGGCAATATGATAGAGGAATTATATATGACGGGAGAAAGAATACGTTCAGCTTTATCTTTGAAGGAACACGGATCATCTTTTTGCCCAAGAAAGATGGGGCGCCATGTGTGTCGAAGACCGAAGACTCAAAACTGAAAGATAGAGCTGTGTTTGCCAATGTAGTTAGCAAGTTAAAGATGGCGTCAACACCGATAGGCTACATCAGAAGAGAACCTATCTTTGATGAGCCAACCTATATTGATTTTTCTTCTCCACCTATCTTTGATGAGCTCACATATGGTGAGCCCATCTACGAAGAGGAGGAAGCAACAGATGAGGTGGAGTCTCTATCAGAAGAGGATTGTCTAGAAGGGATGGCGTATTACCTACCACCAATAAAGGGGATTCAATACCAGCTTGTGTTCCAGAAGCTGCCTTACTAAAAAGGCCACATTACTGAGTAAGTCTTACGGAGCGTGAGGATGTTTGGTGCCAAGTGTGAAAGTTGTTCACCAGGAGTTACATCTGAGAGAACCTAAAGTGCGGATCAACTATCTTGACAACATAACAATTAGTAAAGTTACGAGTCAAATTCCACCAGAAGGTCAGTGGAAGACTAAATTTGAAATTCAAGAGCGAATTCTCTCCAACCCAGAGAGGATGATGCAGCCCCGCCTTCATATTTGGCGGATAGTTTGGCGAGTGAGTCTTGGTGGATTAGCTGGGACAACAAACCACAACTGGGTGAGCTTCGCAAGATCAGGGCCGGGTGCGCAGGGATGTAGCTTGGCGAGAATCACCCACATGATCCATTGGCAAATTTGAAGATGAATTCTGTCCAACCGAGGAGAATGATGCAGACCAATAATTGGCAGATGGGGCTTGGCATCTTGATAGCTTGGCATGATACCAGGCGAGGCGAGTTATGGATACATGCGGCTAAAGATACGCGGTTAAAGATATGGCTGGAGGAGTTTGTCATCTTTACGATACTTAGTTAGTAGGTTATAGATAATTATTAATATTTATTTGTACTTATCTTTAAATCTTTTATTTATCCTTTATCTCTTAAGTCTTTTAGGTTAGATAAGTCTTCTCCACTATTTAAACTAAAGGAAGACTATGATTAATTTAGTATTCAATTTCAGATTTAATTTTAAGGATTTCTAGGGTTTTATATCTTTCTCAAGTTGTGAGAAATTGAGCACATTTTTCCCCTATTTAGTTAGTTCCATAATAAAATTGGGAAAGCCGTTGAACCTTGCCGTTTCAAAATTTTCACTTTACGCTATATATATAGGAAAAATGATCAAAACAAATACCAAACTAAGGCACATATTTCAGCATTGTATTTGTTAAGTTAAAAAGGAAGATATTGTACAATATTAATTAGCTTTTTTGGCACCAATTTTGGAAAACGTTATTTTTTTTTAGCTCCTTGTGGTGGAGTTGCAAGTGGGGAAGCTAATTTTAGTATAAAAAAAATAATTAATAAAATATTAAACTATTTCTATGTGAATTCTTTTAGCACTATACCTGCCAAAGAAAAAAAAAAAAAAAAAAAAAAAAAAAGAGGGTATTGTATTAGCTAAAATAAATATTTTAAGCATTAAACTAAATATAAACTAATTTTTTGACTAGTGTATGATATTTATATTTGCTTTTACACTTGTATCCTCTATCGTAGTTTTGGCAAAAAGAAAAAGGATCTATAGGCTTTCATATTTGCTATATTTTTGTTAAAATCTAATGAATTTAGAAATTGCTAACGTATCACAAATTACCACAATATATATTAGCTATTCTAGTACTTTGGTACAAAATTTGTTGAATTTCATTAAAAATTTACCATATTAGAACGAAATGTATTTGGAATCAATAAAAACATGTATTAAAATCAAACTGGCTACAAGGCAAGTAGCGGGCCATTTTCCTTAAGTAGTTATTGAAATAGTCTCGAGATACAATGATATCCAAAATACAAAGAAAGAATGGGGGTAGAAAGGATTAATTTCCAAAATAGAAGAAGCAGAGAAGAGTTCAGTTACTAGGCACTAATGCACCGGATCTCATTAGAACTTTGAAGTTAAACGTGCTGGGGCGAGAGTAGTACCAAGATGGGTGAACTCATGGGAAGTTATCGTATTGCCAATCCTATAAGGTTGGGAGTCCTCGAAAATAGCCTCTCGGCAGGGTTACATCCTGAAGGGGTAAGGCTACGTACATCAACCCCCCCCCCCCCCGGGACCTCATTTGGCGGGAACCCTTGAGACACTAGGTCTGTTGTTGTTATTGTTGTTGCTGTTATTATCAGAAAAAGCAGAGAATGATACACTACAAGAAAGTTGGCTTTTAACGACCAAAAATAACGACTGAAATTTTTTGTTGTTGTTAAAAGTGTATGTCCGGTGCCTAGTTGCTACAGGATTAAAACATCGTCGTTAAAAGGTGGTACATGTTGGGCTTATAATGACGGGCACTAAATAAGATTGTTAATTTTATTCATAAACCATCATTAATAGGCTCAAGTAAGCGGTAAAATTTTGGTAGAAAAAGTTAAAATTCGTTAATTTTTAAAAATTAGTCACTTTTTTTTTAAATTTATTATTGCAAATATTTTTATTCTCTTAAATTTTCTAGTTACAATTTCACCCATCTGTACCATCATTCAAGTTCGAGAATCAAATAATATCCCAACTGATACTTAACTCAATATTTGACTCTTTCAGTATATTTTAATTGTACTTGATAATTTTTTATTTTATATACTAAAATATATTTTTTAATTAATTAAAAATATAATAATTGAAATAATTAAAAAAAAAACACATTAATTGAAATTTCATTTTATACAAAATCAATTTCCCATCCTCTTTCCCCCATTACTTGTGTCCTGTTCACGTCGAAACCCTGACCTGCTGTATATCTCCAACCCTCAGACAAAGCATAGGCAGCAGCGAAGCAAGGAGTGAAGTAGTGAAGCAAATCGAAGCCACAAAGTAGGTGATTAATTGATACAATCTAAAAATATATAGGTTAAGTGAGGGATAATTTTGATATTAAATAATTAGATTTAGTCCTTAATTATAATTATGCCCTCTCCTAACTCTATATATAGGGAACTGGTGTTAGAGAAGAGGTAGGTTGAATGAGTTTGAAATGTTGCTCTCTCTCTAGTCTCTCCCTCTCTCTCTAGTTTCTCCCTCCCCTCTTCTATCTAAATCTATGTTTGTTTCCCCTTCTTCTATGTAATCTCCCCTTTTCTTGCTATAATACAATATAATCTTTAAGTTCGTAACATTGGTATCAGAGCAAGGCGTCCCTCGGCCTCAACAATGGATTTTGCACTAAAACAAGTGGTTGTGGAGTTGTTGGATATGCAAAAGAAGTGTGAAAAAATGGTAAAAAAGTTTGATGAATTTCAGGTTGGTTATCAAGAGTGGCGAGAAGAGTGGAGATCTATGTGTAAAAGCACCCAAAATACCTCTATCATCTTCGATACACCCCCTGGAGTCACCGAAACCGCCGGAGCACCAAAACCCTCGCCTGAGAACAAGATCGAAGTACCGGAGGTCCTCCCCGAGGCCGAAATCGAAGCGGAGGTCTTCAATCTAACTCCAGAACCGCCATTGTTGATATTGGAAGAGGAAGACGGCGTTCTCATTGTCGCCGAGGTGCCAGAACCTCTAAACCAGAGCCGGAGCCTGGGCACCGAAGAGAAGAAAGAGAAAAACGAGGAGAAGGTCGGTGGTGTGGAGAAGGAAGACGATCGGGTGGTGAGGGAGCCGGTGCCACCGCGGGAATCGCCACTAGTCATCGCCGAGGAGCCGCCACCTCATGTCGTCTAGGAGTCACGTCGCCAGCAGCTGGGCCAGGCTAGGGTTTTGCGTGGGTCAATGCACGGGAAGAAGGAGAGGGGGTTGGGTATTGTTTTTGGCATTAATTACAATTTTACCCCTACATTTTACACTAATATTTAAAAAAAATTATTAAAATTTTTGATAATTTAAAAAAATTTATGGGGTTAAAATTTGTAATTTTAGTATTTGACTCTGGAGGGTTAACAATTTGGGTATCAATACCTTGATCCTTGAGGACAAGGATCTTTAAAAGTGGAGGGTATTGATACAATGTAAAAATATATGGGTTAAGTGAGGGATAATTTTAACATTAAATAATTAGGTTTAGTCCTTAATTATAATTATACCCTCTCCTAACTCTATATATAGGGAACTTGTGTTAGAGAAGAGGTAGGTTGAATGAGTTTGAAATGTTTCTCTCTCTCTAGTCTCTCCCTCTCTCTCTAGTTTCTCCTTCCCCTCTTCTATCTAAATCTATGTTTGTTTCCCCTTCTTCTATGTAATCTCCCCTTTTCTTGCTATAATACAATATAATCTTTAAGTTCGTAACATTAATTGATACAATACAAATGTAAATCAACTGAAAATCATAGCTAATAGTATATAATTGATAGATTTACTCCATAAATGGAGGATTACAAGAGAAATGGGGGAGAAATAGAGAAGAACAAGGAGGGAGAGAGAGACTTTGAGCTCAAGGCTCTTTACATCACATTCATTTGGCATGCTCACGCCATTAATCGACCCTCTTATTTACAGAAGTACCTAGGGGTACTAACGTGTGTATCAATACCAACCCCTCGAAAAGATCCTCATCCTCGAGGATCAAGAGCAAGGCAGCCACCTGGGCGGTGGGGACTAAGTGGGATAGCATCCATCTGTGCGCCAAATCCCACTTTGGCTCGTATCATTAATTTTTCTTCCAAAGACTCTTGCCCCCAAGGGTCGTGGACTCCGAGCCAACACCGACATTTAGCCAGTCCTCCCGGATCAAACACTATCTTATGGAACCCGAGCATGATGAAATCCCCAAAGTTTACACGGTTGCGGCCTATCCGGCAGCTGAAGAGTTGGAGGGATCATGGAGGCGTGGCGGCTCTGGTGACTTCATCCTCTATGTCGGACAGCAGCTACGGCAGCACTGGAAGGTCTAACTCAATCGGCGGCTCCGAACTGACTAAGAATAATTGAGGTGGGTCATAGGTTGGAGTCACAGGTATGGTGGGAAGAGCAGTTGGGATGGGAACAATCTGTTTTCCATCCACAACTGGGGCTGGCGGAAAGCTGGTGGAATTCTCGGAGGTGCCATTAGGTGAGGGAATGGTGGTATCCGGGGTGCTATCAAGGTCCAGATCTGAGGCCGGCTGAGGAGAAGGGATGCCATCTGCATCAATCTTGGCAGGGGTCTCACTTGGATGCACTGTGAGTGTGCCATTAGATGGCGGAAGCTTCTGGAGTCAAGGGTTGGCGGTAGGGGCTCTCAAGGGGCTTGGCGTGGGACTGATTGGTGCAGTGCTCAGAGATTCCCTTGCGGCTATCTTCTCAAGGTAGGCGGGATTCCGCTCCTGCTGCTTGGCCAATATCTTGGCATCACGAACTGACTGCGGCACGAATAGGGTGACGCCTTCGGCTATCTCTGGCCTCAAACTGTCTATGAACAGTTTCATCTCATCTCTGTCCATCAACCAACACTTGTCCACTAGGGACTCAAACCGGATCAAGTACTCGCCAACACTCCCTGTTTGGCGAAGCCTCATGAGCTCTATGATTGAGTTGAGTTAAGGGTTTCTAGTGTATTGAGCTGTCGAGGAGTCCATAGCTTGGGTGAGCCTCTGCCCGCTGCGGTCGAGTGACGCGACCGTCGTCTGGAACCGATTTCCATCAGCCATGGTGTGATAATTGGTGGTAAGAAATGGGGAAAATGGTTAGGGCATTTTATCAAGCACCTTGTGCGCGGGTAGGGTTAAGGTGAGTTTGTGGTGTTTGATGATGGGGATAACGGGTGGATGAGAGATGGTGGTGGGATTGACGCTGGAAGTAGGGGTCTGTTGGGGATTTCTTTTTTTTATTTTTTTTTTAACAGTGAAGGTGGGGATGGCGATGGGTTAGGGGTCTGTTTCTCTTTTTGTGTATGTGTGTGTGTGTGTGTGTGTGTATTGACAGTGAGGAGATGATGAGCTGGGTTTTGGGTGATGGTGTTTTGGGGATTTTTTGGGGTAAAAAAGAACAGGGGATTATAGGAGGTAGAAGATGATTAGGGGTGAGGGGAGGTCGGCGATGCCCCTGCTAATGATGACTAGGGGAAAAAATGGTAGAACTGGGAGTTGATGACAGGATGATGGTGCTGAGGATGATGTTGAGGATGACGATGCTTGAAGATGGAGATGATGATGGTGATGACGACGGTGGTAATTGGGGCCGAGGATAGGTAGCTCTGATACCAATTGATACAGTACAAATGCAAATCAACTGAAAATCATACCTAATAGTATATAATTGATAGATTTACTCCATAAATGGAGGATTACAAGAGAAATGGGGGAGAAATAGAGAAGCACAAGGAGGGAGAGAGAGACTTTGAGCTCAAGGCTCTTTACATCACATTCATTTGGCATGCTCACTCCATTAATCTACCCTCTTATTTATAGAAGGACCTAGGGGTACTAAGGTGTGTATCATTAATCCTGAGAAATTTTTTTGCTTTCAATTCAAGATTGTCAGAGCAAGAATTTGTGTTTTAATGTGCGTTTCTATTGTGAATTTTATAGCTATTCTGATTAGGGATGTTCTATAATGAATTGGAATTTGATTGTATTTTGATTGAATTTAGTGTGACACAAATCTAGGGCTTGGAATTAGGGATACAATTTGAATGCTTGATATCTGACATTCTTTACCGTATTGACCTTTTCGAACAATTTTTTCCTAGAATGAAAAAGCATCAAAGCGAATTTGTATTGTTCATTGGTAGCTTATGGTATGTTTGCTGAATTAACAAAACTAGTTAGTAGTTCATGTTTGTTATATGCTCATGTCTGTTGTTTGTTGGTGATTAACAACTCTAATTTGGCTCTTTGCTATATTGACCCACTATACTCAGATTTTGAATGATTTTTTGTTAAATTGACAAAGCTTTAAAGTGAATTTGTCCCTTTTATATTGGTAGTTTGTGTTATGTTTGCTAAATTAACAAATTAGTTGGTAGTTCGTATTTGTTATACGCCCATTTCTGTTGTTCGTCGGTGATTAACAACTTTAATTCAGTTCTTCGTTGTATTGACCCACTATACCTAGATTTTAAATAATTTTTTGCTAGATTGACAAAGCTTCAAAGAGAATTTGTCCCTTTTATATTCGTATTTTGTGTTGTGTTCACTGAATTAACAAATTAGTTCGTAGTTCGTATTTGTTATAAGTCCATATCTGTTGTTCATTGGTAATTAACAACCCTAATTCGGTTCCTCGCTGTATTGACCCACTATACCTAGATTTTGAATGATTTTTAGCTAGATTAACAAAGCTTCAAAGCGAATTTGACACTTTTATATTGGTAGTCCACGTTATGTTCCAATTAAACGTACCAAAATAAGGATAAGATGAGCCCTTACCTTTCACCTCTTTGTCCCTCTTTATCCTCCTTTACTCTCCTTTACCTGCTTGTCAAATAGACCTTAAAGGGCCTAATGATAGACATTCCAATTGGATGTACGAATTTTCAACTGGACAGGAGAACATGAGAGGTGTATTTGGAGAAGATTATGAATTTGTAAGGTAAGTGGGTGGTGAGAACTCTATATGTGAGTATGGCCGAAAAGTCACATCTCAGAGTTATGAGAAAGAAGAGATCATAGCAAATCAATCGCCAATTGATTTTGGGATAAAACTTTACTTAATCTCGTAGGCTTAGGTTGTGCCTAATGAAATTTCACAATATCAAAGACATTTCTTGAGAAGTTATTGTGCTACGAATTTGCTTCAGTGCTTTAAAAATTGATTATATGGCCCAATTTGATGAATTATTTGTATGCAGCATCTGATGTAGGGCATCTTTGTTGGAAAATGATGTTTTCACAAGCCTACGATTCTTGTTTAGTTATGTGATTACGTTGCTTTGCTTTCCAGAAAGGGAGTTTGGGTTGTTGTATTTTATGTAGAGGATATTGTTCCCACTTTTGATCTTAATAAGAACTATGAGCCAATGATTTTGTTTTCATGGCTTCTCTATTTGTTTATGACAAATTTCATCAGCCAAAGCCAAAAATTCAGTTAGTGAAGATTTAATGTAAGCCTACTCTCTATGTGCTTGCATTGTGTCGTTATGCATGTTGTTTCACCGTGATACTTGTATACTCTATGCTTCCATGCTCCCATGTTTGCTGTTCGTTGGTGATTAACAACCCTAATTCAGTTCCTCATTGTATTGACCCACTATACCCAAATTTGAATTTTTTTTTTTTTTTTTGCTAGATTGACGTAGCTTTTAAATAGAATTTGTCCCTTTTCTATTAGTAGTTCATGTTGTATTCGCTGAAATAACAAATTAGTTGGTAGTTCATGTTTGTTATAAGCCCATCTTTGTTATTGTTTGATAATTAACAACTGTAATTCAGTTTTTCGCTGTATTGACCCATTATACCTGGATTTTGAAAGATTTCTTGCTAGATGGACAAAGCTTCAAGGCGAATTGTCCCTTTTATGTTGGTAGTTTTTGTTATGTTTGCTGAATTAACAAATTAGTTTATAGTTCGTGTTTGTTACAAACTCATGTCTGTTGTTCATTGGTGATTAACTACCCATAATTCAATTCTTCGCTGTATTGACCCACTATACCAAGATTTTGAATGATTTTTTGCTAGATTGATAAAGCTTTAAAGCGAATTTGTCCCTTTTTTGTTGGTAGTCCATGTTATGTCGTTGAATTAGTGAATTAGTTGGTAGTTCATATTTGTTATACGCCCATTTTTGTTGTTCATTGGTGATTAACAACCCTAATTCAGTTCTTCATTGTATTAACCTACTATACCTAGATTTTAATTGATTTTTTCTAGATTGACAAATCTTCAAAAAGAATTTGTCGCTCTTATGTTAGTAGTTCATGTTGTGTTCACTGAATTAACAAAATAAGTTGTTAGTTTGTGTTTGTTATAAGCCCATGTGTGTTGTTCGTTTGTAATTAACAATCTTAATTCGATGCTTTGCTAAATGGACCCATTGTAACCAAATTTTGTATGATTTTTTGCATGATAGACAAAGCTTCAAAGCGAATTTGTCCCTTTTATGTTGGTAGTCTATGCTATATCGCTGAATTGCCGAATTAGTTGTTAGTTGTGTTTGTTATAAGCCCATGACTATTGTTTGTTAGTGATTAACAACCCTAATTTGGTTCTTCATTGTATTGACCCATTGTACCCATATTGTGAATGTTGTTTTGCCAGATTGACAAGGCTTTCAAGCAAATTTGTCCCTTTTGCTTGTCTATGTACTAAATACAATCTACATGGCTTTGGAGATCGTGAATGGGTAAGGGGTCATCCACTTAGATATGGAAGAGTGCCATGTTCTATGTGGAGTTTGAGAATATTGTTGATTTATGACTCAAATTGTATACTATAGAGTTTGAGTTTGTGAATATTTTTATATTCATTAATAATACACCATTCAATAGGTTTCTACTATTCCAAGCTTTAGGCCTAAGGCCCTGTGATGGGTTTTTTTTGTGTTGCTAAACTCTGGTGTGCTAGGCTCTATGGGGCATCTGTGATATATAGAGCAAGGAGTTTTTGAATTGGCATTTTAAAGTAAGTGTGGATAGTAGTTTCACTTTATTTTGAGCTTGCAATTTGCTAGGTCTTTTGATGTGTCATGGCATGGGGGCTGTATTTTATTTTGTTTTGGTTTTGGTTGTCCTTTCTCCCGGGGCATTACTTGGTAGTTGCGCCCTATTTTATTTTACGAGTCTTCGCTTTTATCAAAAAAAAATGTTACTTTTCAGTTGTTTGAAAATGTTGAAGCGTTTGGATTGTATGGTTGAGTTTTATGTGAGTTTGAGATTTGTGGATCTAGGACTTTGTATTTCAATATGGAGTAAAGAGTTTGCAATCATTTTGGCATTCATTAAAAGCACATTATTCAGTCATTTGGAATTGTTGCTGAGTTTGGACTATGCGATTGAATCCTTGCAGGAGTTTAAGAATATTTTGAATTTGTGATACTATGATTGAGTTCTATAATGTGGAGATTGGGTTTGCAATTGTATTGTGATAACAAGCAAACGAATTTCCTTTTTGGTCAATTTTATGCTGATTACTTTAATACAATTTTTATTTGTTTTATTTTTGTTGCTCGGTCTGTTGTGTGTCTGTACTATTTCTCATTTGACAAGAATTTTCTAACATGAGTGTTGTATTTATTTTTGTAGGTGTTGAAAGATTGCACTGCAAATTCTTGTTTTTGTTGGAACTTTCATTTGTGAACTTTTGTCGTATTTTCTAGTTTTTGCTAAGTTGTTAAGTGATAAATTTAACAATGTGAGCTTTTAATGTTTTTTATATGTAAATTGGCTTTTATGAGCACTTGGATATTTAAGTTTCAATGACATCTTTATTTTTTATTAGAATTCGTTGCTACATTGAATGATATGTAAGAGTTATTTCTGTATGGTTATACTATACTATTCTACAGGTGTTATAACTGAAATGAAATATCGTTATACTACATTTATGTACAGGGGCTATGAACAACCCAAAAATTGTCCTTATATGGATTTACAGGTGTTGTAAATGTTGGGAAAAAATAACTATGATGCCAACTATTTGGTTCACAATTCTCAATTATGGTCACAATAAAAGGCACATAATAGAGTACTTAGAGTAGAAGACTCTTCTCTCTGCCTAAGCCCCGGTCCGAGAGTCACGCTTCGTGACACCTCACGTTCGAGAGCTCTTGGGAATAGGGTTATCTCTATAAATCCCTTTGCTCTAATACCGGTTGTTGGGACGAATTTCAAAAATTTTCCTAATTTTATAAAGTTTACGCAGCGGAAGGGGTTTAGAATTCTTAATTCTAAACCTATGATTGGTTTAAATTGCCTAATTTTAGATCTATAAATTTAAATTCATAATTTAAATCTATATATCCAAATTCTCAATTTAGATCTACAGGCCTTTTACTCTATACATTCATAACAATATGTAAACTTAAACAGGCATAATAATAAATACAGTAAATAAATAGAAAAGCGAAAACTAAAAGAAGGAAAGAAAACATACCTGAATTTGCTCCAAGTAAAGAAAACCAGAAAATAATAATAATCTTCAAAATCGAGACCCCGCGATCTTCTACAATGACCTCGAGCTGCCCGGAGGGTGCTCTCTGAAAAATATTAAACTGAAGAAAGAAAAATTTCAACAAAAATTGTTCTCTCCAATTAGGTCTTCAAACAATTTCAGAAACCCAAAATAATTTGTTTCTAATTAAATGGCAAACACTTGGATTAGGTACCTCTATTTACAGTAGTATACCGGAGCAAAAAATTTTGATTTTTTTTTTTTATGTGGAATTGCTCAGTTTAAAACGAAACGCACCGTTTCAATCAAATATATGCCAAAACGACGCATCTAATCAAGTTTAAAACTCCTCCTTTTGGCCTGTCACGGCATGCCGTGGCACGCACGGACCCTCTCCCAGCTGCACCAGCACGCGACATGTGTCAGCCACTGGTTGGTCTATCCGTGTATATGCAGATTGACCCCTGTGCAAAACGATATACTTTTTTTTTTTTGCTTTGTTTTCCACATGTAAAAACCATCTTATGAATTTTAATTTCCAAAATTTATTTTATTTTATAATTTTCAATTTGTATTCATCTCATGAACATCTTTGGCAAAATTAAATTTACCCATCTTATGGATAAATAATTAATCTCATGTATTCTTTAATATTTTTCCAATAGCAACAAATATAGAGGCTTACGTAGGGACCTCAGGGACAATTTAAATCTAGTTCTAAATGGATTAAATTAATTATCTCATGAAATAATTTAATTATTATTTAATGAGACTTAATTCCACTAAATGAATCTCACTGCACTCCAGACTTAAACCATTTATTCGACATTTCCTTAATAGACTGTATTGATGAAAATAACCCATCTACCAGATGTCCATGCCAAATATAAATATAACTATTACCATTACCCTTCTCTCAGCTTCTCCATTAGTTACCAACTCGCCCTTCATTGAATTATTTATTTATACATGAACATATTTACAGTATAAATTCAAAATGTCAAACATTTGGAATACTTTGGCCAAAGATTCTGAACTATTCAAATATTTACAAATCAACTAAGGGGGCATTTGCATCTCATAAGAGACTACAGATTCCCTATTAAATATTTGATCCTTGTCACACTTCACGCCCCTGCGCAGTGCACGTGGGAATTCAGTCATGCATTTAGACCTTACTTATAATGCACCAAAGTAACTAACGCTCCATGCACAAGTCCAGAATACTCTTAGGATTTAGAGTCGTCGTTCAAACAGTACAATATGAATCATTCATCTCTGATACTAGTCTAGAAACAAGCAACTTACATGGTCCAACTCAGTGTGCCAATCTTATTAAACAGACCAATGTAACACTTTTGGATCACCATCCACATGACCAAGACAAGTCATCTAAAGTGTCACGTTATAGTCTTAGCATACAAGTGGTCCAAACTTGTCTTCGACTACGAGTATTTCAAAAAATAATCCGTATTATTTATTCCAAGTCTATCTACGGGTTAATCTCATAAACCACTTAGAACAAATATGTAAATTTGTAGTCTGAAGACTGCACCCATCTCATGGGCGTTTCCCAAAAGAAAAAAATCACATGCAGTATAAATGCTCGCTTACACAAATTTAACAAGGAAACGACTGCAATTTCAATTTTTTTCCTTAATAAAATAATATTAACAAGATAAATCTAGATTTTAGGACACCATTCGTAACAATAAACAATCAGATAATTATCTTTATATTGCATAATATGCAGGTATTTATGAATGTATACATTGCACTATATGATTGTGCAGGGCATTTAACGTCGATATATTTTTCTATTAGAGTTGTCTTTAATGGGGGAATCATTTTTAACGATGGCTTTTGTTGTCATCAATAAATAGAAAATGTTCTAACGACATTTTATTATTGCTGCTATTTTTTAACAACGATAGTCCATATTGTCGTTACTATTCTCAATTAGTAGCGTGAAAAATTTTGACGATGATTTTTGTTGCCATTAAAACTTTTTCCTATATGGCGGTAAATATTTGTAATGATGATAATTGTTGTCGTTATTAATCAAATCTTTAATCATGGTGCCACCTGACGTTAAAGACTTTACTTTTAACGACAACTTGTGTTGTCGTTATTGATTTTACTTTGAACAACGGACATAATATACCGTCATACATACTTTTTAATGACGGCTCATTTTAACGGTCATTGATCCCACATAGTATTAACATCGAAAGCCATAATGACGACAAACGACGGGAAGTTTCCCCGTCATTAATAGTATTAACTACGGTAAACCAGACTTTCAACGACAATAATCACTGTCGTTAATGACCCTTTTACTTATAGTGATATGATTTTTACAAGTAATTTTTCAAGTGCCTTAAAAACATTTGGTAGGGGCTTTATATAGATTAGTAAGTGTCTTTTCGAAAGAGACGCAACCCTTCAAAAGAAGCCAAAAATCATTTCCCAATTGTTACAAAAAACTGTGCAAAATAATGACCAAAACCATCATGTATATCGACACACAACCCTAGTTTTGGGGCTAGAGTTTCTGTAATATATTTGTGTGTTAACACACAATTTCTATTTGTCAATTCACAACTTCCAGAGAGTGTTTTTGTAATGCATGTGTCAACACACAACATGTTTAAGCTAAAACACATCAAATACATAACCGAGACACTTTATTTTGAAAATACATCAACAAAATTTACTTATATATTATCAAAATCTTGTTCCACATTAAAATTTCTGAGCAAAAATACATTGAATTACAACAGAGAATACAAACATATGACCAAGTATTAGATATCATACAAAAAAAAAAATTGTTTAGGTCTAGTTCAATGCTAAAAATATTTACTTTGGCTAGTATAATACTAGTTTTCTTTTACTTTTGTAAGTATAGTACTAAAAATATTTACATAGAGATAGTTTAATGTATTATTAAATATTTTTTCAATATTAAAATTAATTTGAACCAATTGCAAGGCGGCAAGTGCAGTTTACACTTCACCATGCAGTGCTAAAAAATTAGTTTTTTCCTAGTTCGATGCCAAAAACATTCATTAATTCTAGTGTAATACCTTTCTTTTTAACATAATAAATACAGTGCTAAAAAAATTCATATGTGCCTTGTTTGAAGAGTTTGTATCATTATTTTCTTTTCAATGAAGAAAAATATTGTCATATTTTATCTATATATGTAATAAAAACACTGAAAAGTTGTTAATATATGAAAATTAATTATTTCAATATTATTGATTATATAGCAATGATTTTCTTATTAGCTTCACTTACACCACATCTCTTAAATATTCTATTGACTTTTAATAAATGTAACTAACAATTTATTGTTCAATTAAAATAATCACACTTTAATCTAGCTTAGTATTCACAGAGACCCCCGAACTATTGGTAAAAATTAAAGTGACGCCCCTAAACTTTCAATTTCATTAAAGACAACCACTAAATTATTGATCAAAATTAATTTGACCTCTAACTTCTAAATTTATCAAATACACCGCAAAAATTATTGGCGAAAGTCAATTTAACCCTCTCAACTTCTAAATTATATCAAGGATGCCCCCGAACTATTAGCGAAAGCCACTTTGATCCCTAACTTTAAATTTTACTAAAAATATTCAAAACTGTCAAAAAATAGAAAAAAATTAGTTTGAATACCTTGACACTTGTTAATATACTTTATTAGGTGTCCTGAGATTTTATAATATTTTTGAGTTACTCTCTAAACTTTCTTAACTTCTTTTTCAAATATTCTCGCTATAATTTTATTAGTATTCTGCTAAATTAAGCAGATATAACAAATAAAAAAAAGAAAAAAATCTTACAGATAATTTAATCATCATTTATATTTAAAATAAATTTAAGTATTTAAAAATAATAAAAGTAGTTTAAATTTTAAAAAAAAAATAGAACTTGCTAAACCTACCAATAAATAATTTTAAAAATAAATAAATAAAAATTATATTTTTATTTTTAAAATTATTTAAATTTCTTTCTATTTATGATTGTTTTAATTGTAAATGACATTTTTTTCTTAGTTATATTATTTTTCAAGTGCTAAATTAGTTTATTATAATGTAATACTAATGGGGTTATATAGGGATAGTACATGGAAAAAAAGTTATCGAAATTTTGATTATCATAAAAATAGTTTAAAAAATCATCACACCTTGATGCACTTGATTTTTACATATTTTATTTCCCTTTCCTTCCATATATTCGGCCTTTACATGTGTGTTTTTGTTGTAATCTAGGTATATTTTAGCTTAGAGCGCAACAGAGCAACAACGGCTGAAAAGTGGAACATTCAAGCGTAATCGAGGCATAATTGAAGTTTAATTTGAAAAACCCGACCACGTGTGCAAAATAAGCACCCATCAGGTCAAGATTCGGTCAAAAAGAGTCTTTCCTTGGGTGCGTGGATCGATTGACCACGCATTTTGGCAATCGGTCAAGCTTAAAACGAGTAAAAGGCTAAAAGAAGGGTATTTATGACCCAATATTTTGGTAATATAGTTATTAAAACACTTGGGACACGTAGATCTCTTCGAGAGCTTCGATTTGGTATATAATTTGGCCCATAACTCATTACGGATCAAAGGTTACGCTTGTTTTAAATTAACAGCGTAAGCTGCTAAGGGGCTGCCGATCGATCGGTTTGACCACCGATCGATCGGGGATGGCACGGGACCAACTCTAAAGCACGCCCCATGTATAAATAGGGAGGGGAAGACCTAATTTCACATCTTTTTCCATGCCTCCTCTCCTCCCGAAGCCGCTACGAGATCCAAGGGGTTCTCAAACGCCGAAGCGCAGGTGGTCGGAGTGCCGAAAGGATCAAAGCAAGGATCAACGTCAACTTCAATTGAGGGATTTTTCAGTTCCAAGTTGTTTATTCATTGTTTTCTCTTTTTTTTAGATGTTAATGACGTATAAAACTCCCATGGAAGAGTAGACTCTTTTAGTTTAGGGATGAAGGGCGGATAGCCGCCCGTATCCCAGATTTATATTATACTTCTGACGATTGGTTTAGTTATGTTATATTCGCACCCCTGTGGGGAGTTCTTCCTAATTGTTGGATATTTTTGTATGTGTTCTTGTAGCCATGACTAGGTCTACTACTTTGCAGCGATTAGTCTTGTGCTTGTAGCCTAGACCATAACATAATAGAAATTCATGCGTGGTTAGGGTTGAGGTTGTACCCAACCCTGAATCCAATCTTTTATATAAGTTAATATTGGATTAGGAGCAACAAAGGAATTAAGTAGTGCTAATGAGATAACCTATGCTACATCTATGGTGCTAAGATAGGTTATGCCTTTAGACTAGTTCATTACCCTAAGCCATAATTTATATATTAACCCAGGCTTAGAGCTTGTAGCCTCAGTCCTTCAAATCAACGTCCTAAATAAAATATAATGATGGGATACGTGTTAAGCTATCCTAAATTCACTCCCTAAACTAGCCTCAATTGAATTGATACTTTTAGTTTATCATCAGTTTTTCTATTTTAGTTAACAATCAATTTAAATCAACTCAAAACTCGATTTCAATCGCTCGTTAATAACAAAATCTAACTTAACTACAATTCCCTGCTGATACGACCCGTATACCCGATTTAGCTACGACGATCTCGTATGCTTACGAGTAAACAGTTTTAAAATACACTTTCAAAACACATCAAGTTTTTGGCGCCGTTGCCAGGGAATCGGTAAGCCAAGTTGATTTTGAAATTAACAAGTTATTTTTTTTTTTGTTTAAGAAAAAAATCTAAATAAATAAATAAAAATTTCAGTTTGCCTTTTTTCTGTTTTATTTTTCCATTTATTTTTAGTTATTTTATTTTATTGTTTTTATTTTTTTAATTTTAATTTTAATTTTTTTTTTCTTTGTTAAAAAAAAAACGTATTTTTCATTAGTTTACTTTTCTGTTTTATTTTTCTTTTTTCGTTTATTTTTACTTATTTATTTTCTTTTTTTTTGTTTTAGTTATATATATTTTTTTCAAAAGGCTAACTTTGAATCGCGTACGATTGGGGACCACTTCATTTCCCACACGTACGTCCCACCCGCCGGAGTTACGTTACCTGCCGTGGGTAATGTTAACTTCGACCTTAAGCCTGAGATCATCTACATGCTTCCCATTTTCTATGGGAAGCCGATTGAGAGCCCATACGAGCATCTTAATGCATTTATAGAAATTTGCGAAACTTGTCATTATCAAGGTGTCTCAACTGATGCTGTTCGGCTACGTCTTTTTCCATTCTCGTTAAAGGACATAGCCAAAAGATGGTTTCAGTCTCTTCCGAGAGGTGAAATCCCCACTTGGGCTGACCTCCAACAAAAGTTCCTGATCAAGTTTTATCTTAAAGCCAAAACTATGGTTGTTAGGTGTACAATTAACAATTTCGAACAAAAGGATCAGGATCAATTTCATGAAAGTTGGGACAGATTTAAGGAACTCCTTAGAAGCTGTCCCCACCACGGGTCTCCCAAGTGGGCTCTTGTGCTGAATTTCTATGATGGTCTCACGGCTTCCAACAAGCAAATGGTTAATGCTTTATACGGGGGAGCATTTAACCAACAAGATGAGGACGAGGCGTGGACGCTATTTGAGCGCCTCAGCGAACACTCTCTCGACCAAGCCTCTTCTGTGAGGGCGGTTAGAGGGGGCACACACGGCATCTACGAAGTTGCACCTACCGATGACATTAACCTTCAACTGGACGCCCTTAGCAGGAAGATGGATCAGCTTATGAACTTGCATGCGAATCCTACTAATGTGCGCCCAGTCTATGCAGCTGAGTTATCGGGTGGTACTACTCCGTGTGGCTTTTGTTTGGGTGAGGACCATTCTGTGCTTAATTGTTTATATGCGTCACAATTTTCTGAATATGTATAGGAACAGGTTCATACAGCTCAAGGATATTCGGGATATAGCGACCAGTTCTCCAACACCTACAATCTTGGGTGGTGCAATCATCCGAACTTCTCGTGGAAGTAAAATGCCAATCATAATCAACCCACGAGACAACAAGAGCCCGACTTTGTAGGTAACGCGTACCCTCCCATTCTGCAGGGAGGGCACAGGTATGATACTCAACCTCACTCTAATGTTACCCATGATAACTCTCCTTCCCCACCTCTAGAATATACTTCACAATTTCAAGAGCGTATGCTCTACTTAATGGAGGACACTACACAACTCGTTCAGTCTCACTCTCAGTCTATAGCTAGATTAGAAGACCAGATAGGACAATTGACCCGAGCACTTCATAAGCGAGAGGAAGAGAGGTTACCCTCCCAACCTCTCACACTTCCAGTAGGGTCAACTAGCTCTAGCCCAAACTTGCCCCCTCACAAGCAAGTTCGGGTTGTGTCAGTGTCTCGGGGGGGGGGGGGGGGGGGGGGGGGGGGGGGGGGGGGGGGGGGGGGGGGGGGGGTGGGGGGGGGGGGGGGGGGGGGGGGAGAGACCTTCAAGATGTGGAGGTCGAGGTTGAGAAGGAGAGCACGGACCCATCTTCCACTGCTGACAGGGAGGGCCCACAAGGTTGGTTTGCTGAACCTACTGTCCCTTTTCCTTCGACCCTTAGAGGACCGAAGAAGAAGGATGACCAAAAGAGGACTGAGCTCATAGACTTGTTTAAGGATGTGAAGATCAACTTACCATTGATCGAAGCTATTAAACACATTCCTATGTATGCCAAGTTCCTCAAGGACCTTTGCACCAAAAAAAAAGCACGCACAAGCGCATATCCCGAAAAAGGTCCAGCTCACCGAGAAGGTGAGCAGCATTTTAGTGTCAGGGCCCCCACCCATGTTTTGAGACCCTGGAGCTTATACAATTCCATGTGTCTTAGGAGAGCATTACACTAGTAAAGCCTTGCTAGATCTAGGAGCGAGTGTAAACCTTATTCCTTACTCAGTTTTTGAGGAACTAGGAATAGGACACCTTACGCCAACTAATGTTACACTTCAGTTACCTGATAGGATAAAGCGGGTACCTCGCGGAGTAGTGGAAGATGTACTTGTCAAGGTTGACAAGTTTGTCTTCCCTGTTGATTTTATTGTCTTAGATATAGACCCTACTCCTAGGCAAAAGCACAACGCTCCTATTATTCTAGGTAGACTGTTTCTAGCAACGGCTGATGCTGTTATTCACTGTAGGACGGGAGTGTTGGAGGTTTCTTTTGGAAACCTCAAGGGAAAATTGAAGGTCTCGAACTTTGTTTGACACCCTGAGACTGAGGGTGAGTTGGAATGCTACAAGGTTAATGATATTAACCCTTTGGTAGAGCCAGGTAAGCCCAATTCTACTAAAAGTGATAGTTGTAATAGTGTCCCTGTCTGTGTCGATAGCTGTGCTTCATCACCTACACCTAGTATGATAGAGATTTGTGACCCTGATGCTGGTAATGTTTCCTTCCTTGATAGTCACGGGTCTCAAAACGCTGTTTGGTCTGGGGATCGTCCTTACTAGATCAACCTAATTTCTATGGCAGACATTGCCTCGGATTTTGGTTGATCTCGTGTTCTAAACTGTGTCCGGCTGACGACATTAAACTTAGTGCTCTTAGGAGGCAACCCAACCTATCTTTAGTTTAGTTTTATTTTATTGATTTACTATTATTATTATTATTTTAGCACGAACTCTCTTTCAAATGTAGATCTGTTTATTATCCCTCCTATGATAGCTTTGTTTCTCTTTTACTAAACACGTGTACGCTTTTTATTTCTAACACTACTAACAAGTTTGTTTAGTATCCTGTCTTCGATTACAGCTTGCTACCTCCATCTTTCTTCTTTGGATTTGCTCACCACATGTCGCTGAATATGTCACACCTCAGGTCGTCTCTTTCCTTTCCTTGCTTGAATTTATTTTTGTCGATTTGCATTGAGGACAATGCAAGGTTTGGGTTTGGGGATGGCATATGAGAGCGAACTTTTGTTTGTCCTTTAAAGCTTCATTTGGCTTAAATTAGCTACATTTTTGAAGGCATAAATGAGTGTAGGATTGTTTGTGACCCTTATTGTCGACTAGGTCTGAGATTTACTTTGATGATTAGAATGTTTATGAGATGAGATTATTGCAGGATCAGACTTTTGAATCCATTATTTTTGTCTTTTAACTAGTTAGTGAGATTATTACTTTTCAACCTTAATCTTGTGACATATCCTACTGTTTGTGTCGAAATAATGATAATAACTTTAGGAATAGGAATCCACTATTCTACTTCTAATAATGTTGAAATCAATTGTACATTTATTTATCTTGGGTAACCCCTAAAAAAAAAGTGATAGGTTGGTTCTTGTAGCCCATGTGTCTCGAGCAAGTGAGCCGGTAGGGGTATCTTAAAACCTAGTACCTTGAGCCAACTGGGTCGGGAGCTGCCGGTCGAAAGCTCGCTACATGGACCACAGGGAAAGCTTGAGAAGAATCAACTTTATAATTACTAAAATAAGCACTAAAAAAAAAAGTATGTGCTAACAGATTAGGTTGTGGAAACCTGGTACCTTAAAACTTTATAACGTCCTTAAGACTCGAGCCATTAGGTCCGTAGGGGTCTCTTAAAACCTGGTACCTTGAACCAACTGGATCGGGAGCTGCTGGCTGAAAACTCGCTACATGGGTCTGAGGGAGACACACCTAACCGAGTGGGGGGGGGGGGGGGGGGGGGGGGAACAAGAGAGAAAAGAGAAGCCTTTTGATTTCACTATTGATTAGTAGTGAAGGGTTATGATAGCTTGTTCCTTTACTTATTACCTTTATTTTTGTTTAAGTCAGAGGGTTTTGAAGTAAGACAAGGGGAAAGAAGTTCTAAGATCACTCACTCGTAAAATGACCTTAATAACGGAGACCCGAGTCAGAGCTAGTGCAATAATAACATCACATAAAGATTCGCTACTCTCAAGTATGGCCGAACAATAATTTTCACAAGTGACATTTGCGGTTAAATGCTTGACTCGGCTTTTCCGCCAGTAGCTAGTTTAAATAGAATCTTGCTTAAGGAGAAGCAAGGAGTGGGTTTGGGGTTGTTGATACACTTGATTTTTACACATTTTATTTCCCATTCCTTCCATATATTCGTCCTTTACATGCGTGTTTTTGTTTTAATCTAGGTACATTTTGGCTTAGAGTGCAACAGAGCAACAAAGGCTGAAGAGTGGAAGATTCAAGCGTAATCGAGGCACAATTGAATACTACTTTGAGAAACCCGACCACGTGTGAAAAATAAGTACCCATCGGGTCAAGATTCGGTCAAAAATAGTCTTTCCATGGGTGCGTGGATCGATTGACCATGCATTTTGGCAATCGGTCAAGCTTAAAACGAGTAAAAGGCTAAAAGAGGGGTATTTATGACCCAATATTTTGCTAATATACTTATGAAACCACTTGGTTCACGTAGATCTCTTCGAGAGCTTCGATTTGGTATATAATTTGGCCCATAACACATTACGGATCAAATGTTACGCTTATTTTAAGTTAACTGCGCAAGCTGCTAAGGGGCTGCCGATCGATCGGTTTGACCACCGATCGATCGGGGATGGCACGGGACCAACCCTAAAGCACGCCCCATGTATAAATAAGGAGGGGAAGACCTAATTTCATAACTTTTGCCATGCCTCCTCTCCTCCCGAAGCCGCTACGAGATCCAAGGGGTTCTCAAATGCCGAAAAACATGTGGTCAGAGTGCCGGAAGGATCAAAGCAAGGATCAACGTCAACGTCAATTGAGGGAGTTTTCAATTCCTAGTTGTTTATTCATTGTTTTCTCTTTTTTTTAGATGTTAATGACGTATAAAACTCTCATGGAGGAGTAGACTCTTTTACTTTAGGGATGAAGGGCGGATAGCCGCCCATATCCCAGATTTATATTATACTTCTGATGATTGGTTTAGTTATGTTATATTCGCACCCCTGTGGGAAGTTCTTCATGATTGTTGGATATTTTTGTATGTGTGCTTGTAGTCATGACTAGGTCTCCTACTTTGCAGCGATTAATCTTGTGCTTGTAACCTGGACCATAACATGATAGAAATTCACGCGTGGTCAGGGCTGAGGTTGTACCCAACCCTAAATTCAATCTTTTATATAAGTTAATATTGGATTAGGAGTAACAAAGGAATTAATTAGTGCTAACGAGATAACATATGCTACATCTAGGGTGCTAAGATAGGTTATACCTTTAGACTAGTTCATTACCCTAAGCCATAATTTATATATTAACCCAGGCTTAGAGCTTATAGCCTAAGTCTTTCAAATCAACGTCCTAAGTAAAATATAAAGATGGGATATGTGTTAAGCTACCCTATATTCACTCCATAAACTAACCTCAATTGATTTGACACTTTTAGTTTATCGTCAGTTTTTCTATTTTAGTTAACAAATCATTTAAATCAACTCAAAACTCGATTTCAACCTCTCGTTAATAACAAAATCTAACTTAACTCCGATTCCCTGCGGATACGACCCATATACTCGATTTAGCTACGACGATCTCGTACGTTTGCGAGTAAACGGTTTTAAAACACACTTTTAAAACACATCACACCTAAAAGTTATATTTTTGACTTTTAGGAACTATGAATCAAAATATTTTTAATTTTTTTAATTTTTTGAATGTCTTTAATATAATTTTTGAAGTTGGGAGATCAAATTGATTTTAGTTAATAGTTTAGAGGTGTCTTTAATGAAATTAGAAGTTGAGGGTTACATTAATTTTGACCAATAATTTAGGGAGATGTCTTTGATGAAACTAGAAGTTCTGGGGGTTACATTGATTTTGACCATTAGTTTGGGGTGCTTTTGATGAAATTAAAAGTTCAGTGGACCACTTTGATTTTGACAAATAGTTCGGGGATCTTTTTAAATATTATCCTTTAATCTATGAATAATTATTTTCTCACACACTATTGACATTTTTATTTTTTGTATTACATTTGTATTAGATATTATAATATTTTTTTTGTTTAGAAAGAAGAAAAATATTCCATATATCTAATAACATAATATATAATTGTTAATTTATAAAATTAATATTTAAATAATTATATATTTATAAAGTATTATTTGTTACATATATTATATACATAAACTAGATATAAAATCTCATTATCCAAAACAAAAGACTTCAAGCTCAAAAAAAAAAAAAAAAAACCCTAAAACTAAAAGGACAATTTTGTCCATTAAAAAAGCATGCATGAAATTATCCTGACAATAATAATATTTTTTACCTTTAAAATATCGAAAGCCATACATTATACGTATAAAATACATATATATATTTAAATACAACGAGCAATTTCCAAAGGGAAATCACCAGATTTAGATCCCCCACCCCTAATTTAACCCTAAATAGACCCCCATAACCTTAAATAAACCTTTTTGGACAAAAATGCCCTCCAACCCCTACCCTCCCCACCCGTCCTCTTTCTCTCCCATTCTTTCTCCTCATTTAATGCCCAGCCGTTTACTTTACCTCCTCCCCATCTATTTTCTCTCTCCTCATTTAATGCAAAAGTACATATTTTTACTTTGTCATATAACTTGTTCCTTACTCTCTCCTTTCCTTCTCACTTCCCGCCCATTTACTCACCTCTTATTCACTCTTCTTTGTTATTTTCCTCTTAATCTGAATTCCCCAAGCTCTATTTTTTTCATCTTCCGTTTGCCGTTCTGCTTTATTCGGCCCTCGGAAGAAGAAGGCCCGGTAAGATCGTGTTTGAAGCTTCGTGGCATTGCAGTAGGTTCAAGGTTGAGTCGTGACACACATTTCACGGTTTTCAGATCAGATATTGAAGGTAAAATGATTGTTTGTTGGCATTGTCGTTAATGTATCCTAATTTAGTGGGTTAGGAGCGACCATCCAATGCATTCGATTTTAATGGTGAATATTCAACGTGTGATTGTGTATGTTGAGTAATAATGGTGCATGATCAACATACACAGTGTATGCTTGGTTTTAATGGTGTAAAGTCAACTTGTGTAGGCTTTTTTAAAGCAATTAGTGCGTTAGGAGCAACCATACACTGTGTATGTTTGGTTTTTATGGTGAATAACCAACTTGTGCTTGTGTATGTTGAGTAATAAAGGTGTATGATCAACATAAACTGTGTATGATTGGTTTTAATGGTGTAAATACAACTTGTATAGGCTTGTCTTAAGCAATTAGTGGGTTAGGAGCAACCATACACTGCGTATGTTTGGTTTTTATGGGGAATAACCAACTTGTGTTTGTGTATGTTGAGTAATAAAGGTGTATGATCAACATACACTGTGTATGCTTGGTTTTAATGGTGTAAATTCAACTTGTGTAGGCTTTTTTTAAGTAATTAGTGGGTTAGGAGCAATCATACACTGTGTATGTTTGGTTTTAATGGTGAATATCTACCTTGTGTTTGTGTATGTTGAGGAATAAAGGTGTATGATCAACATACACTGTTTATGCTTGGTTTTATGCTGTAAAATCAACTTCCGTACGCTTTTTTTAAGCAATTAGTGGTTTAGGAGCAACCATACACTGTGTATGTTTGGTTTTAATGGTGAATAACCGACTTGTGTTTGTGTATGTTGAGTAATAAGGTGTATGATCAACATACACTGTGTATGCTTGGTTTTAATAGTGTAAAATCAACTTGTGTAGGCTTTTTTTAAGCAATTAGCGGGTTAGGAGCAACCATAAACTGTGTATGTTTGGTTTTTATGGTGAATAACCAACTTGTGTTTGTGTATGTTGAGTAATAAAGGTGTATGATCAACATACACTGTGTATGCTTGGTTTTAATGGTGTAAAATCCACATGTATAGGCTTTTTTTAAGCAATTAGTGGCTTAGGAGCAACCATACACCGTGTATGTTTGGTTTTAATGGTGAATAACCAACTTTTGTTTGCGTATGTTGGGTAATAAAGGTGTATGGTCAACATACACTGTGTATGCTTGGTTTTAATGGTGTAAAATCAACTTGTATAGGCTTTTTTAAGCAATTAGTGGGTTTGGAGCAACCATACACTGTATGTTTGGTTTTAATGGTGAATATCCAACTTGTGTTTGTGTATGATGAGGAAGAAAGGTGTATGATCAACATACACTATGTATGCTTGGTTTTAATGTTGTAAAATCAACTTGTGTAGGCTTTTTTTAAGCAATTAGTGGGTTAGGAGCAACCATACACTGTGTATTATTGGTTTTAATGGTGAATATCCAACTTGAATTTGTGTATGTTGAGGAATAAAGGCGTATGATCAGCATACACTGTTTATGCTCAGTTTTAATGCTGTAAAATCAACTTGTGTAGGCTTTTTTTAAGCAATTAGTGGGTTAGGAGCAACCATACACTGTGTATGTTGGGTTTTAATGGTGAATAACCAACTTGTGATTGTGTATGTTAAGTAATAAAGGTGTATGATCAACATACACTGTGTATGCTTGGTTTTAATGCTGTAAAATCAACTTGTGTAGGCTTTTTTTAAGAAATTAGTGGGTTAGGAGCAACCATACACTGTGTGTGTTTGGTTTTTATGGTGAATAACCAACTTGTGTTTGTGCATATTGAGTAATAAAGGTGTAGGATCATTATACACTGTGTATGCTTGATTTTTATGGTGTAAAATCAACTTGTATAGGCTTTTTTTAAACAATTAATGGGTTAGGAGCAATCATACACTGTGTATGTTTGGTTTTAATGGTGAATAACCAACTTGCGTTTGTGTATGTTGGGTAATAAAAGTGTATGATCAACATACACTGTGTATGCTTGGTTTTAATGGTTTAAAATCAACTTGTATAGGCTTTTTTAAGCAATTAGTGGGTTAGGAGCAACCATACACTGTACGTTTGGTTTTAATGGTGAATATCCAACTTTTGTTTGTGTGTGTTGAGGAAGAAAGGTGTATGATCAACATACACTGTGTATGCTTGGTTTTAATGGTGTAAAATCAACTTGTGTAGGCTTTTTTTGAGCAATTAGTGGGTTAGGAGCAACCATACACTGTGTATGTTTTGTTTTAATGGTGAATATCCAACTTGTGTTTGTGTATGTTGAGGAATAAAGGTGTATGATCACCATACACTGTGTATGCTTGGTTTTGATGCTGTAAAATCAACTTGTGTAGACGTTTTTTAAGCAATTAGTGGGTTAGGAGCAACCATACACTGTGTATGCTTGGTTTTAATGGTGAATATCCAACTTTTGTTTGTGTACGTTGAGTAATAAAGGTGTATGATCAACATACACTGTGTATGCTTGGTTTTAATGGTGTAAAATCAACTTGCGTAGGATTTTTTAAGCATTTAGGGGGTTAGGAGCAACCATACACTGTCTATGTTTGGTTTTAATGGTGAATATCCAACTCGTGTTTGCGTATGTTGAGTAATAAAGGTGTATGGTCAACGTACACTGTGTATGCTTGGTTTTAATGGTGTAAAATCAACTTGTATAGGCTTTTTTAAGCAATTAGTGGATTTGGAGCAACCATACACTGTATGTTTGGTTTTAATGGTGAATATCCAACTTGTGTTTGTGTATGTTGAGGAAGAAAGGTGTATGATCAAAATACACTACGTATGCTTGGTTTTAATGGTGTAAAATCAACTTGTGTGGGCTTTTTTTAAGCAATTAGTGGGTTAGGAGCAACCATACACTGCGTATGTTTTGTTTTTATGGGGAATAACCAGCTTGTGTTTGTGTATGTTGAGTAATAAAGGTATATGATCAGCATACACTGTGTATGCTTGGTTTTAATGGTGTAAATTCAACTTGTGTACCCTTTTTTTAAGTAATTAGTGGGTTAGGAGCAATCATACACTGTGTATGCTTGGTTTTAATGGTGAATATCCAACTTGTGTTTGTGTATGTTGATGAATCAAGGTGTATGATCAACATACACTGTGTATGCTTGGTTTTAATGGTGTAAAATCGACTTGTGTAGGCTTTTTTTAAGCAATTAGTGGGTTACGAGCAACCATATACTGTGTATGTTTGGTTTTCATGGTGAATAACCAACTTGTGTTTGTGTATGTTGAGTAATAAAGATGCACGATCAATATATACTGTGTATGCTTGGTTTTTCTGGTGTAAAATCAACTTGTATAGGCTTTTTTTAAGCAATTAATGGGTTAGGAGCAACCATACACTGTGTATGTTTGGTTTTAATGGTGAATAACCAACTTGCGTTTGTGTATGTTGAGTAATAAAAGTGTATGATCAACATACACTATGTATGCTTGGTTTTAATGGAGTAAAATCAACTTGTATAGGCTTTTTTTAAGCAATTAGTGGGTTAGGAGCAACCAGACACTGTGTATGTTTGGTTTTTATGGTGAATTTCCAACTTGCGTTTGTGTATGTTGAGTAACAAACGTGTATGATCAACATACACTGCGTATGCTTGGTTTTAATGGTGTAAAATCAACTTGTGTAGGCTTTTTTTGAGCAATTAGTGGGTTAGGAGCAACCATACACTGTGTATGTTTGGTTTTAATGGTGAATATCGAACTTGTGTTTGTGTATGTTCAGGAATAAAGGTGTATGATCACCATACATTGTGTATGCTTGGTTTTTATGGTGTAAAATCAACTTGTATAGGCTTTTTTTAAGCAATTAATGTGTTAGGAGATACCATACACTGTGTATGTTTTGTTTTAATGGTGAATATCCGACTTTTGTTTGTGTATGTTGAGGAAGAAAGGTGTATGATCAACATACACTGTGTATGCTTGGTTTTAATGGTGTAAAATCAACTTGTGTAGGCTTTTTTTGGGCAATTAGTGGGTTAGGAGCAACCATACACTGTGTATGTTTGGTTTTAATGATGAATATCCAACTTGTGTTTGTGTATGTTCAGGAATAAAGGTGTATGATCACCATACACTGTGTGTGCTTGGTTTTAATGCTGTAAAATCAACTTGTGTAGATGTTTTTTAAGCAATTAGTAGGTTAGGAGAACCCATACACTGTGTATGCTTGGTTTTAATGGTGAATATCCAACTTGTGTTTGTGTATGTTGAGTAATAAGGGTGTATGATCAACATACACTGTGTATGCTTGGTTTTAATGGTGTAAAATCAACTTGTGTAGGCTTTTTTAAGCAATTAGGGGGTTAGGAGCAACCATACACTGTTTATGTTTGGTTTTAATGGTGAATATCCAACTTGTGTTTGTGTATGTTGAGTAATAAAGGTGTATGGTCAACATACACTGTGTATGCTTGGTTTTAATGGTGTAAAATCAACTTGTATAGGCTTTTTTAAGCAATTAGTGGGTTTGGAGCAGCCATACACTGTACGTTTGGTTTTAATGGTGAATATCCAACTTTAGTTTGTGTATGTTGAGGAAGAAAGGTGTATGATCAACATACACTGTGTATGCTTGGTTTTAATGGTATAAAATCAACTTGTGTAGGCTTTTTTTACGCAATTAGTGGGTTTGGAGCAACCATACACAGTGCATGTTTGGTTTTAATGGTGAATATCCTACTTGTGATTGTGTATGTTCAGGAATAAAGGTGTATGCTCACCATACACTGTGTATGCTTGGTTTTAATGCTGTAAAATCAACTTGTGTAGACGTTTTTTAAGCAATTAGTGGGTTAGGAGCAACCATATACTGTGTATGCTTGGTTTTAATGGTGAATATCACACTTGTGTTTGTGTATGTTGAGTAATAAGGGTGTATGATCAATATACACTGTGTATGCTTGGTTTTAATGGTGTAAAATCAACTTGTGTAGGCTTTTTTTAAGCAATTAGGGGGTTAGGAGCAACCATACACTGTCTATGTTTGGTTGTAATGGTGAATATCCAACTTGTGTTTGTGTATGTTGAGTAATAAAGGTGTATGACCAACATACACTGTGTATGATTGGTTTTTATGGTGTAAAATCAAATTGTTTAGGCTTTTTTTAAGCAATTAGTGGATTAGGAGCAACCATACACTGTGTATGTTTTGTTTTAATGGTGAACATCCAACTTGTGTTTGTGTATGTTGAGGAATAAAGGTGTATAATCAACATACACTGTGTATGCTTGGTTTTAACGGTGTAAAATCAACTTGTGTAGGCTTTTTTTGAGCAATTAGTGGGTTAGGAGCAACCATACACTTTGTATTTTTGGTTTTAATGGTGAATATCCAACTTGTATTTGTGTATGTTCAGGAATAAGGGTGTATGATCAACATACACTGTGCATGCTTGGTTTTAATGCTGTAAAATCAACTTGTGTCGACATTTTTTATGCAATTAGTAGGTTAGGAGCAACCATACACTGTGTATGTTTGGTTTTAATGGCGAATATCCAACTTGTGTTTGTGTATGTTGAGTAATAAAGGTGTATGATCAACATACACTGTGTATTCTTGATTTTAATGCTGTAAAATCAACTTGTGTAGGCTTTTTTTATGCAATTAGTGGGTTAGGAGCAACCATACACTATCTATGTTGGGTTTTAATGGTGAATGTCCAACTTGTATTTGTGTATGTTGAGTAATAATGGTGTATGATCAACATACACAGTGTATGATTGGTTTTAATGGTGTAAATTCAACTTGTATAGGCTTTTTTTAAGCAATTAATAGGTTAGGAGCGACCATACACTGTGTGTGTTTGGTTTTAATGGTTAATATCCAACTTGTGTTTGTGTATTTTGAGGAATAAAGGTGTATGATCGACATACACTGTGTATGCTTGGTTTTAATGCTGTAAAATCAACTTGTGTAGTCGTTTTTTAAGCAATTAGTGGGTTAGGAGCAACCGTACACTGTGTATGTTTGGTTTTAATGATGAATATCCAAATTTTGTCTGTGTTTGATCAGGAATAAAGGTGTGTGATCAACATACACTGTGTATGCTTGGTTTTAATGGTGTAAAATCTACTTGTGTTGGCATTTTTTAAGCAATTAGTGGGTTAGGAGCAACCATACACTGTGTATGTTTGGTTTTAATGTTGAATTTCCAACTTCTGTTTGTCTATGTTGAGTAATAAAGGTGTATGATCAACATACACTGTGTATGCTTGGTTTTAATGGTGTAAAATCAACTTGTGTAGGCTTTTTTTTAAGCAATTAGTGGGTTAGGAGCAACCATACACTCTGTATGTTCTGTTTTAATGGTGAATATCCTACTTGTGTTTGTGTATGTTGAGTAATAAAGGTGTACGATCAACATACACTGTGTATGACATGTTTTACTTGTAGAACATCAACTTTTGCAGATTTTTTCAAGTAATTACTAGTATTGTGGTGTATGACTTATCATACCCCGTGTATTAATGATTTAAATTCTGCTATTTTATTTTATCTTGGTGTGTCTCATGTAATTAGTAGTGTAATATTATGTTACTTTCTTGTTCACAAAAATGGCAGATGTTGCTATGGTTCAGTACGGCGGACACTTTAAAGAGAGGGCATAGTATGTTGGTGGGAAGTTGGATTTTATTATTTTGGATGATAAGACTGACTTTGCTGGCTTGCAAAGGTCTTTGGTGGAGTTGATGTATGTTCAGGTGGATGCAAGTTCGAAGTTGTAAATGCAACTTCGTACCGGGCAATGGGACATCCCATTGTATGATGTCAATAGTGATAGATCAGTAACGGTTTTGAAGGCACTGGCAAAAAAAGATATGGCTAAGTATACCTTGTACATCACTGTTGAGTCCACGGTTGATAGTTCTCCTTACTTTCAAGATCAACGGAGTCTTACTCAAATACTACAAGATGGTGACGAGAACAATGGTGGTTTGGACCCTGTGGTGGCTGATAGTTTTGGTGGATGTATTGACGCGGGGATGGAAGAAGTAGCCCGTGGAGATGCATCTGAACTGGAGTTTGACATACCTACGGCGGCAGCGACAACGACCGGTGAAGATTGAGAAAATTCCAATCAAATTCCGTGCGATCAATTGGATAATATAAATTTATCCCACGTGAAACCGACTGCAACAGACGTATCACCTCCACATGGGCACATTTCTGACCAGCAGAATGTTTGCCCTGAAGTGGGTACATCACCTCCTACTGTCGAACCTGCAGTGGAACCGAATGTCCAACCCGACGTCCAAGCCACTGTTGACGATGATGTTTGTTCCGGTGATGAGAGGAGCCGGATTGACGGGGTATATGGGCAGGATAGTATGGTTGATGTAATCGAGGTGCATCTAGTCTTTAAATCGAAGAAGGATTTGTTGACTAACCTGGGAGTAATTGCCATGAGGGAAAAATTTGAATTCAAGAGCTTCAAGTCTAACAAATCCTTAATGGTTATTCGTTATGTGCAAGAGGGTTGCACATGGAGGGTTCGGGCTACGTGTCCAGCAGAAGGTGGGTATTGGATGGTTACAAAAGCTGAAAATAATCATACCCACCCTACCGATCTCACCACTGTTAGACACAGGCAGGCAACCAGTTGGGTCGTCGGGGAGTGCGTCCGCAAGAAACTTGTCAACCCCGGACAAGTGTTCAAGCCACGGGATGTCATAGATGACATCCGCAGTTGCTACGGTGTCGATATCGGCTACAGTGTTGCATGAAGGGCGAGAGAGTTTGCATACAACAATGTTAGATTGGATACCGCCAAAGAGTCATATGCATTCTTGCCTGCTTATCTGGAAGTCCTCCAACAGACTAACCCTGGTACCACGTTTTATTTACAGACAGATGACGAGAGCAGGTTTCAGTACCTCTTTATTGCGTTTGAGGCTTCACTGAAAGGGTACCGGTTTTGCCGGCCTGTTGTGAGCATTGACGCAACACATCTGAAGGAAAAATACCGAGGTGTTCTGTTCATGGCTATTTGCCATGATGCCAACCAGCAAACTTTCCCGATTGCCGTTGGTATCGGTGATTCGGAGAATAATGCATCGTGGCATTAGTTCCTCGGTAGATTGAAGAAAGTCATTGGGGAGCCTATTGGCCATGTCATTGTATCTGATAGACACCGAAGCATCCAACGAGCGGTGGAAGAAGTTTTCCCCAACACATTTCACGAGCCGTGCATGTACCACTTGCTGAACAACTTGAAGGCTAAATTCAAGAGCAAATCAAAGCAGTTGGATTAGTACTACTACAAAGCAGCTAAAGCATATAACATTCAAGAGTTCCATAGTTTGTTTTTCAGTTTATATTGTGCCGTAACCGGGGCTAAAGATTACTTGGAAGATGTCGGACTGGACAAGTGGACTAGTTCCCACTCCCCTTGTCGTCGGTACAACATAATGACGACAAATATTTCGGAATCCATGAATGCTGTATTGGTCAAGGTGCGTGACTATCCAATTGCTGCCCTCGTTGATGAGTTTAGGCTACTGTTGTAGAAGTGGTTTCATGACAGAAGAGCCAAGGCTGAAGCTTGCACTAGTACAATGTCCCCCTACGTCGAAAAGAAATTACAAGACAGATTGAAATTATCAAGAACGATGATTGTAAGCTCCGCATAATTTATGATATATTTTTTTAGTTTTTTGTTTAATTTATTTTTTAATTTATTATTGTTTTTGCGCCGTGCAGATTGCGCGAGCTAATGACCATACTTTCGACGTCGTCGATGGGGAGAAAAACTTATGCCTAGATATGTTGCAGAGGACATTTACCCGCCACAGGTTTCAGCTTGAGCAGCTTCCTTGTAAGTATGCGTTAGCCATCGTACGGCATAGTCCTTATAGTCTGCACGACTTATGCTCGCCGTACTACAGTAGAGAAAAATGGTACGAGTCGTACAGAGGTGTCGTCTACCCGATGCCGCACATAAGTGACTAGCGTATCCCGCATGATGTAGCTGACATGAATCTTCTTCCACCTGACGTGCGAACCTCTTCGGGGAGGAGGCGAAAGAGGAGGATTCCTTCTGTCGGCGAGGAGTGTGTTCATCAAAGGTGCAGTCGGTGCAAGGAACACGGGCATAACCGATCCACGTGCAAGAATCCAATTGCTCTGCGTCCTAGTGCCGAAGGCACTTCATCAAACTCCCGTGGTCCTCCTTCTCAAGGCCCTTCTTAACTGGTGTGACGTGTTATGTATTTTTATTTTTTATTTATTTACATTATTTATTTTATATTTTATAATGTAATTAGTGCTGTATGACTTATCATACACAATGTATGCTGAGTTGTTTGGGTGTAAAATCAAGCCTTGCATACATATTTGTGGTTTTGCTGGTATAATGGGGTTCAATCAGCTTTTATGAGTTTTTTTTCATGTAATTATAGGTGTATGATGGGATATATTGGTGTAAAATGAAGTTATATTGGTGTGTGTGAAATAAATAGTTGTGTATGATGAGTCATACATTGTGTATGTTAAGTTATAAATGTGTAAAATGCACTTACATAGGAGTGTTTCAAGTAATTAGTGCTGTATGACTTATCATACACAATGTATGCCGAGTTGTTTGGGTGTAAAATCAAGCCTTGCATACATATTTGTGGTTTTGCTGGTATAATGGGGTTCAATCAGCTTTTATGAGTGTTTTTCATGTCATTATTGGTGTATAATGAGATATATTGGTGTAAAATGAAGTTATATTGGTGTGTGTGAAATAAATAGTTGTGTATGATGAGTCATACATTGTGTATGTTAAGTTACAAATGTGTAAAATGGACTTACATAGGTGTGTTTCAAGTAATTAGTGCTGTATGACTTATCATACACATGTATGCTGATTTGTTTGGGGGTAAAATCAAACCTTGCATACATATGTATGGTTTTGCTGGTATAATGGGGTTCAATCAGCTTTTATGAGTGTTTTTCATGTAATTATTGGTGTGTGATGGGATATATTGGTGTAAAATGAAGTTATATTGGTGTGTGTGAAATAAATAGTTGTGTATAATGAGTCATACATTGTGTATGTTAAGTTATAAATGTGTAAAATGGACGTACATAGGTGTGTTTCAAGTAATTAGTGCTGTATGACTTATCATACACAATGTATGCTGAGTTGTTTGGGTGTAAAATCAAGCCTTGCATACATATTTGTGGTTTTGCTGGTATAATGGGGTTCAATCAGCTTTTATGAGTGTTTTTCCTGTAATTATTGGTGAATGATGGGATATATTGGTGTAAAATGAATTTATATTGGTGAGTGATGGGATATATTGGTGTAAAATGAATTTATATTGGTGAGTGTGAAATAAATAGTCGTGTATGATGAGTCATACATTGTGTATGTTAAGTTATAAATGTGTAAAATGGACTTACATAGGTTTGTTTCAAGTAATTAGTACTGTATGACTTATCATTCACAATGTATGATGAGTTGTTTGGGTGTAAAATCAAGCCTTGCATACATATTTGTGGTTTTGCTGGTATAATGGGGTTCAATCAGCTTTTATGTGTATAATAGACTACCAAGCAAGACATTTAATAACCTCAATTACCACCTACTTTATCCTCCCCCTCTCCCACTGTTCTTCTCTATTTAATAACCTTAACTGCCACCTACTTTAGCCTCCCCACTCTCCCACGGTTCTCCTATATTTAATACCCTCAACTACCACCTACTTTATCCTCCCCCTCTCCCACGGTTCTCCCCAATTTAATAACCTCAACTACCACCTACTCCGTGCCTTGTATGCCTTTGCCTATAAATGGAGTAGTTGGACAGGAAGCCAAGCATACAAGGTTCCCCAATTTCATGATATATCTAGCCGTTCAAATGGCTAATATAAGTGGTTCTAGCAGTGGCGGTGGTGGGCCAGTTACAGATGAGCCTCAGGGAGAGGTGGCACTTCTACAGATAAATTGGTGTATCAATAGTATTTCAAGTAATTAGTGGTGTATGATCAATCACACATGGTGTACGGTAATGGTGCAAATGGCATCCGCATGATGATTTTCATATTTACACTCAACTATCTGTATTCTATTCATATTTCTCTTTGATTACGTTTTCACATTTTTCTTGATTTCGGTTGTGATTAACAGGGGGAAAAAGAGAGGCGCTTCACAAAAAGATAATCACCCTCGAAAAAGATAATAACAAGCCTTAGAATTGGAAATTCAGAAATTGAGAGGCACAGTACAAGTCAGGGAACACTTGGGCCAGTGAAAAATGTACAGTTTGCCCTTTAATTTCTTGCTATATCCAGCCGTTCCAACTGCTAATGAAAGTGGTTCTAGCAGTGGCGGTGGTGAGCCAGTGACGGCTGAGCAGCAGGGAGAGGTGGCACTTCTAGAGATAATGTTTCATCAACAGTGTTTCAAGTACTTAGTGGTGTGTAATCTATCATACATGGCGTATGATGAGTTTTAATGTGTAAAAACAACTTTTGCATGTATTTTTAAGTTTGCTGGTAATTATTGGTATATGATGGGTAATATTAGTGTATTTGAAGTAAACAGCGGTGTATTATGAATCATTCACGGTGTATGATGAGTTTTATAGGTGTAAAATCAACCTTTATTAAGTGTTTTGAGATTAATAATTGGTTTATGTTTGGTTATACTGGGTTAAGATGAACTTATATAGGTGTAAAATTAACATATATAGGTGTGGTTGACGTAAATAATGGGATTTATCCCTATTCTGTATGAATGTGTAACTCACTTCAAAAATACATCAAACACCAAGAACACATAATTGGTGCAAATTTCGAAACACTTCAATTGACAATTTTTATTACACAATTTGAAATCAATAGAAATAGACAACATTATTTTGTTCAAAAAAAATAAAGAATATACAATATTACATACATATCAACCTTTACACAATTTTTAGTTTAATGTATACAATGTAAATCCTATGAAAATACATCACATAATTTTATTCCCATGTATACAATTGCGTCTGTTTCTTTCTTCCATGTCTGTACAAGTGTACACAGGTATTCAGCCGCATTTTTCCCATATGCGCTTGCGTGCATTGGTGGATGCTGAGTCCATTTGTAAGCAAAAATTCAATAGACTTTACAACAAAAAAGCCACAATCTGACCTGCAGTTCATAATAATACAGATGAGACAATCAGAAATTATACATCACTGTAAGTAATGACTATTTTGCATCCGCTTAATAACCAAAAGGCCGAATGAACGGAATAGTAAAATTGCATAGGAAGTAAAGGTAATACCCCATCTGTTGTGGACATTCACCCTGGTCGTAAGTGATCAAGAAAGGCTTGCCTTTGAAATGTACGAGGTCCTTTCGGACATCCCAAAATTTAACCATATCTAGAGCATATGGAAGCAATATTGCAATTGGTTCCACATGTTCTAATCTTGATTCCTTGGCTGCGGCGGAGTACAAAGAATCAATTACCTGTATCCGCCATTCTTTAAAATGGATGGCAGCAAGGAACCAATGTTGACTAGGTTGATTGATGGGCATGTATATCCGATCCACGTCGTGGCAACGGACCCCGTATGTGTCATCCCTGGCGAGAAACTTAATGATCAACGATTCAAAATCAGTAAAGACTGCCTCGATTGGGATTTCTCCATTTTGAGTCTGTTTGTACAGGGGTCCAAATCGAGGATCAACCGTCGTAAACGCACATGTTGCCCTCTGGTCGAAATGCGCTGGCCACTGATGTTTCTTCTCCAGAATGTAGTGCAGAACTACATCCATTTCCTGCAAACATACCACTAATTAGTTGAAACACCCTAACACAAGTTGTTCTTAGGTAAATAAATCCTGTCATACATGGTATATTGTTAACCATACACCACTAATCACTTCAAAAACACATAAACAAGTTGATCATACATATCAATTTACACCATTAAAACATATCATTCATGGTGTATGATTGATCATACACCACTTATTACTTAAAACACACCTATACAAGTGGATTTCACACCCTTAAAACCTACCATACACGGTATATTATTAATCACACCCCACTAAGCAGTTGACACACCAACAACAAAAGGTTGGGATCCAAATACAGTAATCACATGAAAAAACTTTCATGATGGGAAACATACCTCATCTGTAAGCCAGGCGTCACCGTTTATCAACTGATACCAAAATTGACCCGTACAGGCAGTCAAAACAGTGAAGTCCATATGTTGTTCCTTAGGTAACTCAAGGGGAGTATTCAAATCTCTGTAACATGCAATAAGAAGCATGATATATAAGCATCACATAAGAAAGATGCATTCTGGAAATGTTTACATACTGATTATCAAAAAGTATAGTGTGAAATCACACTCACTTCTTAATCCTTGCTTGGAAACTTTTGTAAAAAACATCAAAATGTTTTTTGTCTTCCTTGGAGGGAGGTTGGAGTGGATCGAAGGGCAGAATTGATTCCGGTCCAGGTTGGGTCATCCTTGGCCATTTGCTCTTACCCTCTGCGGTCCATTCTTCACCTTTGTACTTGGGATTTGGCTTGGGGTCCCTCCTCTCTTGCCCAAATCTCAAAACTGTCTCGGACAATGTCATCAAGTTTTCAACACCATCCACATGCGTAGACGATGGTTCCTTGTTGACATTATCATCGTCCCTGGTTGGCAGAGCAAATACCAAAGTCAATAAACCTCAACATGCATGAAAACATACCAAATCATAACAATAACAAGGATCCGTAGTGTCTTACCCAGCACTTGTAGGAGAAATAATAATTGCTTGCTCAATTCGGGATGGATGAGCGGAAGTCGGTGAATCGATCTGTGGGGATGTGGCATGCGGTGGATGGTTTAAGAGCTCCTTAATCATTGCCTCCTGAGCCTCAAACCGTCGTTCATACATTTGCAGCTGAAGCTGCTGCACTTCAGGTCTGCTTTCGAAGTGCATCCGCATGCTTCGTACATCTCTCTCCATCGCTTTGAATCTCTCCATAACCTGCAATAAGTCCTCTAAATTGTCATAAACATGAATTTGAATAATATAGTATTTACAGGGATAAAAATGCAATTAAATAAACACAAACAAAGTGTCAATACCGATTGATGCGCCAAATTGGGTGACGCAGTAGGGGGTTCCTCCTGGGATGCCGGCAAGGGGTACGAAGTTGCCAATGGTACAGGTTTAGCACCTGGATCTGCTGGCATTTCCTTAACAGGAGATTGAAGCCCCTCCTCACCAACATCAGCAAAGAGAATGCCTTGTAGATTAGGCTGATTGGCTTCCGCACTCGTCAGTCCAATCGGTTTGGCATTCAATTGCTGATCAACTAGTAGTAAAACCCAAATGATATGAAACAACTAGTAGTAAAGCAGCAACAACATAATGTATTATTACCTGATCGAATACCATTGAGAACAACATGGGGTACGGAACCTTAACACACATCTTCCAGTTTAGGATCAGCCCAAGAGGCTGGTTGCCAACCCTTACCACCCCAACCTTGGCTAGTTCTGGAAGGGTTTCCACGGCAAATACGGAAACCACGTCATAGAACCCGTGGACGGAGTAGGTCCTTTCTAAGCCGTGTTTCATTTTTGCAATGAAATCATTGAGCTTCCGCACCAAGAATTTCCAGCTCAATGATCCCCAAGCAACACTGTTAAAGAGTCCACGTCATCCACGAGGGCCAGGATGTTCGGCTCAATGCATGTTTGCTTGTGTTTGGCAAACCGTAGACCCTCCACCAGGTAGGCAATAGCAAGCTTCACCTTGTCCTCCATGACGGAGCAGGTTCTGCATGCTTCAAACAGCTGCTGCCTAATCATCTTACCCCTCATGCCGTACTTGCCAACCAGGCTGTTGGGACCACCCCGTACCTCTTCTACACCGGCATATCTCAAACCGGTAAGAATGCAAAATTCCCTCCTCCCGAGGTGCACTAACTTCCCACCAAATAAGAATGATAACTCCTCGGGATTTGGGTTGGCCACCTGGTGGAGAAGGACAAGGTGAATTAGACAATACCAGAAGCTGACATTAGTCTCACTCAGCACAAGCAGATGCCCGACATTGTATTGTGAAGTAAGGGCAAGCTGTAATGCAAAATACTTTTGGTTAATAAGGGATCACAAATGTAATTGTAAAAAGTCACATAAGTTAAATGGATACTGTGCCAAACCTTGGCATCGTCGTCCCCCAAGATTTCCTGAATCTCTGTCACAAATTTGGTTGACACTCCCATTTTGTTAACTTGCAGGTATTTCCAGCACCTCCTTGGATAATGTAATCAACCTCCACTGCTGAACAGCCCTTCCTGCGTGAGTAAAATGCCACCTGAAATAAAAGCAAAACATCACAAACCCAAAGATCAAACCAATGATACACCATTAACTACTTAAAAAACATTAAACCAAGTTGGATATTCACCACTAAAACCCAACATACACAGTGTATAATTGGTCCTAACCCACTAATTGCTTAAAAAATGCCTACACAAGTTAATTTTACAGCATTAAAACCAAGCATACACAGTGTATGTTGATAATACACCTTTATTCCTGAACATACCCAAACACAAGTTGGATATTCACCATTAAAACCAAACATATGCAGTGTATAGTTGCTCCTAACTCACTAATTGCTTAAAAAAAGCCTGCACAAGTTGATTTTACATCATTAAAACCAAGCATACACAGTGTATGTGGATCATACACCTTTATAACTCAACAAACAAAAACACAAGTTAGATATTCACCATTAAAACAAAACATACACAGTGTATGGTTGCTCCTAACCCACTTATTGCTTAAAAAAATTAATACACAAGTTGATTTCAGACCATTAAAACTAAACATACACAGTGTATGGTTGCTCCTAACCGACTAATTGCTTAAAAAACGTCTACACAAGTTGATTTTACACCATTAAAACCAAGCATACACAGTGTATGTTCATCATACACCTTTATTACTCAACATACACAAACACAAGTAGGATATTCACCATTAAAACCAAACATACACATTGTATGGTTGCTCCTAACCCACTAATTGCTTAAAAAAAGCCTACACAAGTTGATTTTACACTATTAAAACCAAGCATACACAGTGTATTTTGATCATACACCTTTATTACTCAACATATACAAACACAAGTTTTATATTCACCATTAAAACCAAACATACACAGGGTATGGTTGCTCCTAACCCACTAATTGCTTAAAAAAAGCCTACACAAGTTGATTTTATACCATTAAAACCAAGCACACAAAGTGTATGTTCATCATAGACCTCTATTACTCAACATACACAAACACAAGTTAGATATTCAATATTAAAACCAAACATACACAGCGTATGGTTGCTCCTAACCCACTAATTGCTTAAAAAACATCTACACAAGTTGATTTTACACCATTAAAACCAAGCATACACAGTGTATGTTTGATCATACACCATTATTCCTGAACATACACAAACACAAGTCGGATATTCACTATTAAAACCGAACATACACAGTGTATGGTGGGTCCTAACCCACTAATTGCTTAAAAAACGCCCACACAAGTTGATTTTACACCTTTAAAACTAAGCATACATAGTGTATGTTGATCATACACCTTTATTCCTCAACATACACAAACACAAGTTGGATATTCACCATTAAAACCAAACGTACACAGTGTATGGTTGCTCCTAACCCACTAATTGCTTAAAAAAAGCCTACACAAGTTGATTTTACAGCATTAAAACCAATCGTACATAGTGTATGATGATCATACACCTTTATTACTCAACATACACAAACACAAGTTTGATATTCACCCTTAAAACCAAACATAGATAGCGTATGGTTGCTCCTAACCCACTAATTGCATAACAAAATCCCGCACAAGTTGATTTTACACCATTAAAACCATGCATACACAGTGTATGTTGATCATACACCTTTATTACTCAACATACACAAACACAAGCTGGATAGTCACCATTAAAGCCAAACATACACAGAGTATGGTTCCTCCTAACCTACTAATTGCGTAAAAAACGTCTACACAAGTGGATTATACAGCATTAAAACCAAGCATACGTAGTGTATGTTGATCATACACCTTTATTCCTGAACATACACAAACACAAGTGGGATATTCACCATTAAAACCAAACATACACAGTGTATGGCTGCTCCTAACTCACTAATTGCTTAAAAAAAGCCTACACAAGTTGTTTTTACACCATTAAAACCAAGCATACACCGTGTATGTTGATCATACACCTTTATTACTCAACATACACAAACACAAGTTGGATATTCACCATTAAAACCAAACATACACAATGTATGGTTGCTCCTAACCCACTAATCGCTTAAAAAAAGCCTACACAAGTTGATTTTACACCATTAAAACCAAGCATACACAGTGTATGTTGATCATACACCTTTATTACTCAACATACACAAACACAAGTTGGATATTCACCATTAAAGCAAAACATACACGGTGTATGGTTGCTCCAAACCCACTAATTGCTTAAAAAAAGACTATACAAGTTGATTTTGCGCCATTAAAACCAAGCATACACAGTGTATGTTGGTCATACACCTTTATCACTCAACATACACAAACACAAGTTGGATATTCGCCATTAAAACCAAACATACACAGTGTATGGTTGCTCCTAACCCACTAATTGCATAAAAAAAGCCTACACAAGTTGATTTTACACCTTTAAAACCAAGCATACATAGTGTCTGTTGATCATACACCTTTATTAGAAAACGTACACAAACACAAGTTGGATATTCGCCATTAAAACCAAACATACCCAATGAATGGTTGCTCCTAACCTACTAATCGTTTAAAAAAAGCCTCCACAAGTTGAATTTACACCATTAAAACCAAGCCTGCACAGTGTATGTTGATCATACACCTTTATTACTCAACATACACAAACACAAGTTGGATATTCACCCTTAAAACCAAACATACACAATTTATGGTTGCTCCTAACCCACTAATTACTTAAAAAAAGCCTACACAAGTTAAATTTACACCATTAAAACACAGCATACGCAGTGTATGTCGATCATAAACCTTTATTACTCAACATGCACAAACACAAGTTGGATATTCACCATAAAAACCAAACGTACACAGTGTATAGTTACTCCTAACTCACTAATTGCTTGAAAAAAGCCTACACAAGTTGATTTTACACTATTAAAACCAAGTATACACAGTGTATGTTGATCATACACCTTTATTATACAACATACACAAACACAAGTTGGATATTCACCATTAAAACCAAACATACACAGTGTATGGTTGCTCCTAACCCACTAATTGCATAAAAAAAAAGCCTACAGTAGTTGAATTTACCTCATTAAAACCAAGCATATACAGTGTATGTTGATCATACACATTTATTACTCAACATACACAAACACAAGTTGGATATTCAACATTAAAACCAAACATGCACAGTGTATGGTTGGTCCTAACCCACTAATTGCTTAAAAAAAGCCTACATAGGTTGAATTTACACCATTAAAACCAAGCATACACAGTGTATGTTGATCATACACGTTTATTCCCGAACATACACAAACACAAGTTGGATATTCCCCATTAAAACCGAACATACACAGTGTATGGTTGTTCCTAACCCACTAATTGCTTAAAAAAAAGCCTACACAAGTTGAATTTACACCATTAAAACCAAGCATACGCAGTGTATGTTGATCATACACTTTTATTACTCAACATACATAAACACAAGTTGGATATTCACCATTAAAACCAAACATACACAGTGTATGGTCGCTCCTAACCCACTAATTGCATAAAAAGAAGCCTACAGTAGTTGAATTTACATCATTAAAACCAAGCATACACAGTGTATATTCATCATACACATTTATTACTCAACATACACAAACACAAGTTGGATATTCAACATTAAAACCAAACATGCACAGTGTATGGTTGGTCCTAACCCACTAATTGCTTAAAAAAAGCCTACATAGGTTGAATTTACACCATTAAAACTAAGCATACACAGTGTATGTTGATCATACACCTTTAATCCCGAACATACACAAACACAAGTTGGATATTCCCCATTAAAACCAAATATACACAGTGTATGGTTGCTCCTAACCCACTAATTGCTTAAAAAAAGCCTACACAAGTTGAATTTACACCATTGAAACCAGGCATACATAGTATATGTTGATCATACACCTTTATTACTCAACATACACAAACACAAGTTGGATATTCACCATTGAAACCAGACATACACAGTGTATGGTTGCTCCTAACCCATTAGTTGCTTAAAAAAAGCCTACACAAGTTGAATTTACACCATTAAAACCAAGCATACGCAGTGCATGTTGATCATACACTTTTATTACTCAACATACATAAACACAAGTTGGATATTCATCATTGAAACCAAACATGCACAGTGTATGGTACCTCCTAACCCACTAATTGCCTAAAAAAAGCCTACACAAATTGAATTTACACCATTTAAACCAAGCATACACAGTGTATGTTGATCATACACCTTTATTACTCAACATACACAAACACAAGTTGGATATTTACCATTAAAACCAAACATACAAAGTGTATGGTTGCTCCTAACCCACTAATTGCTTAAAAAAAGCCTACACAAGTTGATTTTACACCATTAAAACCAAGCATACACTGTGTATGTTGATCATACACCTTTATTACTCAACATACACAAACACAAGTTGGTTATTCACCATTAAAACCAAACATACACAGTGTATGGTTGCGCCTAACCCACTAATTGCTTAAAAAAAGCCTATACAAGTTGATTTTACACCATTAGAACCAAGCACGCACAGTGTATGTTGATCATACACCTTTATTACTCAACATACCCAAACACAAGTTGGATATTCACCATTAAAGCCAAACATACACGGTGTATGGTCGCTCCAAACCCACTAAGAATACACAAGTTGATCATACACCTTTAATCCCGAACATACACAAACACAAGTTGGATATTCCCCATTAAAACCGAACATACACAGTGTATGGTTGTTCCTAACCCACTAATTGCTTAAAAAAAAGCCTACACAAGTTGAATTTACACCATTAAAACCAAGCATACGCAGTGTATGTTGATCATACACTTTTATTACTCAACATACATAAACACAAGTTGGATATTCACCATTAAAACCAAACATACACAGTGTATGGTCGCTCCTAACCCACTAATTGCATAAAAAGAAGCCTACAGTAGTTGAATTTACATCATTAAAACCAAGCATACACAGTGTATATTCATCATACACATTTATTACTCAACATACACAAACACAAGTTGGATATTCAACATTAAAACCAAACATGCACAGTGTATGGTTGGTCCTAACCCACTAATTGCTTAAAAAAAGCCTACATAGGTTGAATTTACACCATTAAAACTAAGCATACACAGTGTATGTTGATCATACACCTTTAATCCCGAACATACACAAACACAAGTTGGATATTCCCCATTAAAACCAAATATACACAGTGTATGGTTGCTCCTAACCCACTAATTGCTTAAAAAAAGCCTACACAAGTTGAATTTACACCATTGAAACCAGGCATACATAGTATATGTTGATCATACACCTTTATTACTCAACATACACAAACACAAGTTGGATATTCACCATTGAAACCAGACATACACAGTGTATGGTTGCTCCTAACCCATTAGTTGCTTAAAAAAAGCCTACACAAGTTGAATTTACACCATTAAAACCAAGCATACGCAGTGCATGTTGATCATACACTTTTATTACTCAACATACATAAACACAAGTTGGATATTCATCATTGAAACCAAACATGCACAGTGTATGGTACCTCCTAACCCACTAATTGCTTAAAAAAAGCCTACACAAATTGAATTTACACCATTTAAACCAAGCATACACAGTGTATGTTGATCATACACCTTTATTACTCAACATACACAAACACAAGTTGGATATTTACCATTAAAACCAAACATACAAAGTGTATGGTTGCTCCTAACCCACTAATTGCTTAAAAAAAGCCTACACAAGTTGATTTTACACCATTAAAACCAAGCATACACTGTGTATGTTGATCATACACCTTTATTACTCAACATACACAAACACAAGTTGGTTATTCACCATTAAAACCAAACATACACAGTGTATGGTTGCGCCTAACCCACTAATTGCTTAAAAAAAGCCTATACAAGTTGATTTTACACCATTAGAACCAAGCACGCACAGTGTATGTTGATCATACACCTTTATTACTCAACATACCCAAACACAAGTTGGATATTCACCATTAAAGCCAAACATACACGGTGTATGGTCGCTCCAAACCCACTAAGAATACACAAGTTGATCATACACCTTTAATCCCGAACATACACAAACACAAGTTGGATATTCCCCATTAAAACCGAACATACACAGTGTATGGTTGTTCCTAACCCACTAATTGCTTAAAAAAAAGCCTACACAAGTTGAATTTACACCATTAAAACCAAGCATACGCAGTGTATGTTGATCATACACTTTTATTACTCAACATACATAAACACAAGTTGGATATTCACCATTAAAACCAAACATACACAGTGTATGGTCGCTCCTAACCCACTAATTGCATAAAAAGAAGCCTACAGTAGTTGAATTTACATCATTAAAACCAAGCATACACAGTGTATATTCATCATACACATTTATTACTCAACATACACAAACACAAGTTGGATATTCAACATTAAAACCAAACATGCACAGTGTATGGTTGGTCCTAACCCACTAATTGCTTAAAAAAAGCCTACATAGGTTGAATTTACACCATTAAAACTAAGCATACACAGTGTATGTTGATCATACACCTTTAATCCCGAACATACACAAACACAAGTTGGATATTCCCCATTAAAACCAAATATACACAGTGTATGGTTGCTCCTAACCCAATAATTGCTTAAAAAAAGCCTACACCAGTTGAATTTACACCATTAAAACCAAGTATACGCAGTGTATGTTGATCATACACATTTATTACTCAACATACACAAACACAAGTTTGATATTCACCATTAAAACCAAACATAAACAGTGTATGGTTGCTCCTAACCCACTAATTGTTCAAAAAATGTCTACACAAGTTGATTTTACAGTATCAAAACCAAGCATACACAGTGTATGTTGATCATACACCTTTATTACTCAACATACCCAAACACAAGTTGGATATTCACCATTAAAGCCAAACATACACGGTGTATGGTTGCTCCAAACCCACTAAGAATACACAAGTTGATTTTACACCATTGAAACCAGACATACACCGTGTATGGTTGCTCCTAACCCAATAATTGCTTAAAAAAAGCCAACACCAGTTGAATTTACACCATTAAAACCAAGCATACGCAGTGTATGTTGATCATACACTTTTATTACTCAACATACATAAACACAAGTTGGATATAAACCATTAAAACCAAACATGCACAGTGTATGGTTGCTCCTAACCCACTAATTGCTTAAAAAAAGCCGACACAAGTTGAATTTATACCATTAAAACCAAGCATACACAGTGTATGTTGATCATACACCTTTATTACTCAATATACACAAACACAAGTTTGATATTCACCATAAAAACCAAACATACACAGTGTATGGTTGCTCGTAACCCACTAATTGCTTAGAAAAAGCCTATACAAGATCATTTTACCCCATTAAAACCAAGCATACACAGTGTGTGTTGATCATACACCTTTATTACTCAACATACACAAACACAAGTGGGATATTCCACATTAAACCCAAACATACACAGCGTATGGTTGCTCCTAACCCACTAATTGTTTAAAGAACGTCTACACAAGTTGATTTTACACCATTAAAGCATACACAGTGTATGTTGATCATACACGATTATTCCTGAACATACACAAACACAAGTTGGATATTTACCATTAAAACCGAACATACACAGTGTATGGTTGTTCCTAACCAACTAATTGCTTAAAAAACGCCTACACAAGTGGATTTTACACCTTTAAAACTAAGCATACACAGTGTATGTTTATCATACACCTTTATTCCTCAACATACACAAACACAAGTTGGATATTCACCGTTAAAACCAAACATACACGGTGTATGGTTGCTCTTAACCCACTAATTGCTTAAAAAAAGCCTACACAAATTGATTTTACACCATTAAAACCAATCATACATAGTGTATGTTGATCATACACCTTTATTACTCAACATACACAAACACAAGTTGGATTTTCACCATTAAAACCAAACATAGAGAGTGTATGGTTGCTCCTAACCCACTAATTGTGTAACAAAATCCCACACAAGTTGATTTTACACCATCAAAACCAAGCATACACAGTGTATGTTGCTCATACACCTTTATTACTCAACATACAAAAACACAAGTTGGATATTCACCATTAAAACCAAACATACACAGTGATGGTTGCTCCTAACCCACTAATTGCATAAAAAAAAGCCTACAGTAGTTGAATTTACATGCTTAAAACCAAGCATACACAGTGTATGTTGATCATACACATTTATTACTCAACATACACAAACACAAGTTTGATATTCAACATTAAAACCATAGATGCACAGTGTATGGTTAGTCCTAACCCACTAATTGCTTAAAAAAAGCCTACATAAGTTGAATTTACACCATTAAAACCAAGCATACACAGTGTATGTTGATCATACACCTTTATTCCCGAACATACACAAACACAAGTTGGATATTCCCCATTAAAACCAAACATACACAGTGTATGATTGCTCCTAACCCACTAATTGCTTAAAAAAGGCCTACACAAGTTGAATATACACCATTAAAACCAAGCATACACAGTATATGTTGATCATAAACCTTTATTACTCAACATATACAAACACAAGTTGGATATTCACCATTGAAACCGGACATACACAGTGTATGGTTGCTCCTAATCCATTAATTGCTTAAAAAAAGCCTACACAAGTTGAATTTACACCATTAAAACCAAGCATACGCAGTGTATGTTGATCATACACTCTTATTACTCAACATACATAAACACAAGTTGTATATTCACCATTGAAACCAAACATGCACAGTGTGTGGTTGCTCCTAACCCACTAATTGCTTAAAAAAAGCCTACACAAGTTGAATTTACACCATTAAAACCAAGCATACACAGTGTATGTTGATCATATACCTTTATTACTCAACATACACAAACACAAGTTTGATATTCACCATAAAAACCAAACATACACCGTGTATGGTTGCTCCTAACCCACTAATTGCTTAAAAAAAGCCTATAAAAGTTGATTTTACACCATTAAAACCAAGCATACGCAGTGTATTTTGATCATATACCTTTATTACTCAACATATACAAACACAAGTTGGATATTCACCGTTAAAACCAAACATACAAAGTGTATAGTTGATCCTAACCCACTAATTGCTTAAAAAAAGCCTACACAAGTTGATTTCGCACCATTAAAACCAAGCATACACAGTGTATGTTGATCACACACCTTTATTACTCAACATACACAAACACAAGTTGGTTATTCACCATTAAAACCAAACATACACAGTGTATGGTTGCGCCTAACCCACTAATTGCATAAAAAAAGCCTATACAAGTTGATTTTACACCATTAGAACCAAGCACGCACAGTGTATGTTGATCATACACCTTTATTACTCAACATACACAAACACAAGTCGGATATTCACCATTAAAGCCAAACATACACGGTGTATGGTTGCTCCAAAACCACTAATTGCCTAAAAAAAGAATACACAAGTTGATTTTACACCATTAAAACCAGACATACACAGTGTATGGTTGCTCCTAACCCATTAATTGCTTAAAAAAAGCCTACACAAGTTGAATTTACACCATTAAAACCAAGCATACGCAGTGTATGTTGATCATACACTTTTATTACTCAACATTCATAAACACAAGTTGGATATTCACCATTAAAACCAAACATGCACAGTGTATGGTTGCTCCTAACCCACTAATTGCGTAAAAAAAGCCTACACAAGTTGAATTTACACCATTAAAACCAAGCATACACAGTGTATGTTGATCATACACCTTTGTTACTCAACATATACAAACACAAGTTTGATATTGACCATAAAAACCAAACATACACAGTGTATGGCTGCTCCTAACCCACTAATTGCTTAAAAAAAGCCTATACAAGTTGATTTTACCCAATTAAAACCAAGCATACACAGTGTATGTTGATCATATACCTTTATTACTCAACATACACAAACACAATTGGGATATTCAACATTAAAACCAAACATACACCGCGTATGGTTGCTCCTAACCCACTAATTGCTTAAAAAATGGCTACACAAGTTGATTTTACACCATTAAAGCATACACAGTGTATGTTGATCATACACCATTATTCCTGAACATAAACAAACACAAGTTGGATATTTTCCATTAAAACCGAACATACACATTGTATGGTTGTTCCTAACCCACTAATTGCTTAAAAAACGCCTACACAAGTTGATTTTACACCGTTAAAACTAAGCGTACACAGTGTATGTTGATCATACACCTTTATTCCTCAACATACACAAGCACAAGTTGGATATTCACCGTTAAAACCAAACACACACAGTGTGTGGTTGCTCTTAACCCACTAATTGCTTAAAAAAAGCCTACACAAGTTGATTTTACACCCTTAAAACCAATCATACATAGTGTATGTTGATCATACACCTTTATTACTCAACATACACAAACACAAGTTGGATATTCACCATTAAAACCAAACATAGAGAGTGTATGGTTGCTCCTAACCCACTAATTGTGCAACAAAATCCCACCCAAGTTGATTTTACACCATTAAAACCAATCGTACACAGTGTATGTTGATCATACACCTTTATTACTCAACATACACAAACACAAGTAGGATATTCACCATTAAAACAAAACATACACAGTGTATGGTGGCTCCTAACCCACTAAATGCTTAAAAAAAGCCTATACAAGTTGATTTTACACCATTAAACCAAGCATACGCAGTGTATGTTGATCATACACCTTTATTACTCAACATACACAAACACAAGATGGATATTCACCATTAAAGCCAAACATACACGGTGTATGGTTGCTCCAAACCCACAAATTGTTTAAAAAACGTCTACACAAGTTCATTTTATCGTATTAAAACCAAGCATACACAGTGTATGTTCATCATACACCTGTATTACTCAACATACACAAACACGAGTTGGATATTCTCCATTAAAACCAAGCATACACAGTGTATGGTTGCTCCTAACCCACTAATTGCCTAAAAAAAGAATACACAAGTTGATTTTACGCCATTAAAGCCAAGCATACACAGTGTATGTTGACCATACACCTTTATTCCTCAACATACACAAACACAAGTTGGATATTCACCATTAAAACCAAACATAAACAGTGTATGGTTGCTCTTAACCCACTAATTGCTTAAAAAAACCCTGCATAAGTTGAATTTATACCATTAAAACCAAGCATACGCAGTTTATGTCGATCATACACCTTTATTACTCAACATACACAAACACAAGTTGGATATTCACCATAAAAACCAGACATACACAGTCTATCGTTGCTCCTAGCCCACTAATTTCTTAAAAAAAGCCTACACAAGTTGATTTTACACCATTAAAACCAAGCATACACAGTGTATGTTGATCATACACCTTTATTACTCAACATACACAAACGCAAGTTGGATATTCACCATTAAAACCAAACATACACAGTGTATGGTTGCTCCTAACCCACTAATTGCTTAAAAAAAGCCTGCACAAGTTGATTTTACACCATTAAAACGATGTATACACAGTGTATGTTGATAATACACCTTTATTACTCAACATACACAAACACAAGTTGGATATTCACCATTAAAACCAAACGTTCACAATGTATGGTTGCTCCAAACCCTGTAATCGCTTAAAAATAGCCTACACAAGAAGAATTTACACCATTAAAACCAAGCATGCACAGTGTATGTTGATCATACACCATTATTACTCAACATACACAAACACAAGTTGGATATTCACCATTAAAACCAAACATTCACAGTTTATGGTTGCTCCTAACCCACTAATTACTTAAAAAAAGCCTGCACATGTTGAATTTACACCATTAAAACCAAGCATACACAGTGTATGTCGATCATAAACCTTTATTACTCAACATGCACAAACACAAGTTGGATATTCACCATAAAAACCAAACATACACAGTGTATGGATGCTCCTAACTCACTAATTGCGTGAAAAAAGCCTACACAAGTTGATTTTACAGCATTAAAACCAAGCATACACAGTGTATGTTGATCATACACCTTTATTACACAACATACACAAACACAAGTTGGATATTCACCATTAAAACCAAACATACATAGTGCATGGTTGCTCCTAACCCACTAATTGCACAAAAAAAAGCCTACACAAGTTGATTTTACACCATTAAAACCAAGCATATACAGTGTATGTTGATCATACACCTTTATTACTCAACATACACAAACACAAGTTTGATATTCACCATTAAATCCAAACATACACAGTGTATGGTTGCTCCTAACCAACTAATTGCCTAAAAAAAGAATACACAAGTTGATTTTACGCCATTAAAGTCAGGCATACACAGTGTATGTTGACCATACACCTTTATTCCGGAACATACACAAACAAAAGTTGGCTATTCACCATTAAAACCAAACATACACAGTGTATGGTTGCTCTTAACCCACTAATTGCTTAAAAAAAAACCTGTACAAGTTGAATTTATACCATTAAAACCAAGCATACGCAGTTTATGTCGATCATACACCTTTATTACTCAACATACACAAACACAAGTTGGATATTCACCATAAAAACCAAACATACACAGTGTATCGTTGCTCCTAACCCATTAATTTCTTAAAAAAAGCCTACACAAGTTGATTTTACACCATTAAAACCAAGCATACACAGTGTATGTTGATCATACACCTTTATTACTCAACATACACAAACGCAAGTTGGATATTCACCATTAAAACCAAACATACACAGTGTATGGTTGCTCCTAACCCACTAATTGCTTAAAAAAAGCCTACACAAGTTGATTTTACACCATTAAAATGAAGCATACACAGTGTATGTTGATAATACACCTTTATTACTCAACATACACAAACACAAGTTGGATATTCACCATTAAAACCAAACATTCACAGTTTATGGTGGCTCCTAACCCACTAATTACTTAAAAAAAGCCTGCACATGTTGAATTTACACCATTAAAACCAAGCATACACAGTGTATGTCGATCATAAACCTTTATTACTCAACATGCACAAACACAAGTTGGATATTCACCTTAAAAACCAAACATACACAGTGTATGGATGCTCCTAACTCACTAATTGCGTGAAAAAAGCCTACACAAGTTGATTTTACAGCATTAAAACCAAGCATACACAGTGTATGTTGATCATACACCTTTATTATACAACATACACAAACACAAGTTGGATATTCACCATTAAAACCAAACATACACAGTGCATGGTTGCTCCTAACCCACTAATTGCACAAAAAAAAGCCTACACAAGTTGATTTTACACCATTAAAACCAAGCATATACAGTGTATGTTGATCATACACCTTTATTACTCAACATACACAAACACAAGTTGGATATCCACCATTAAAACCAAACATAGAGAGTGTATGGTTGCTCCTAACCCACTAATTGTATAACAAAATCCCACACAAGTTTATTTTACACCATTAAAACTAAGCATACACAGTGTATGTTGATCATACACCTTTATTCCTCAACATACACAAACACAAGTTGGATATTCACCATTAAAACCAAACATACACAGTATATGGTTGCTCCTAACCCACTAATTGCTTAAAAAAAGCCTACACCAGTTGATTTTACACCATTAAAACCAATCATAAATATTGTATGTCTATCATACACCTTTATTACTCAACATACACAAAAACAAGTTGGATATTCACCATTAAAACCAAACATAGATAGTGTATGGTTGCTCCTAACCCACTAATTGCATAACAAAATCCCACACAAGTGGATTTTACAGCATTAAAACCAAGCATGCACAGTGTATGTTGATCATACACCGTTATTCCTGAACATACACAAACACAAGTGGGATATTCACCATTACAACCAAACATACACAGCGTATGATTGCTCCTAACCCACTAATTGCTCAAAAAAAGCCTACCCAAGTTGATTTTACACCATTAAAACCAATCGTACACAGTGTATGTTGATCATACACCTATATTACTCAACATACACAAACAGAAGTGGGATATTCACCATTAAAACCAAACATACACAGTGTATGGTTGCTCCTAACCCACTAATTGCTTAAAAAAAGCCTATACAAGTTGATTTTACACCATTAAAACCAAGCATACGCAGTGTATGTTGATCATACACCTTTATTACTCAACATACACAAACACAAGTTGGATATTCACCATTAAAGCCAAACATACACGGTGTATGGTTGCTCCAAACCCACTAATTGCTTAAAAAACGTCTACACAAGTTGATTTTACAGCATTAAAACCAAGCATACACAGTGTATGTTCATCATACACCTTTATTACTCAACATTCACAAACTCAAGTTGGATATTCCCCATTAAAACCAAACATACACAGTGTATGGTTGCTCCTAACCCACTAATTGCCTAAAAAAAGAATACACAAGTTGATTTTACACCATTAAAGCTAGGCATACACAGTGTATGTCGACTATACACCTTTATTCCTCAACATACACAAACACAAGCTGGATATTCACCATTAAAACCAAACATACAAATTGTATGATTGCTCCTAACCCACTAATTGCTTAAAAAAACCCCACACAAGTTGAATTTACACCATTAAAACCAAGCATACACAGTGTATGTTGATCATACACCTTTATTCCTGAACATACACAAACACAAGTTGGATATTCACCATTAAAACCAAACATACACAGTTTATGTTGATCATACACCTTTATTACTCAACATACACAAACAAAAGTTTGATATTTACCATTAAAACCAAACATACACTGTGTATGGTTGCTCCTATCCCAATAATTGCTTAAAAAAATCCTACACAAGTTGAATTTATACCATTAAAACCTAGCATACGAACTGTATGTCGATCATACACCCTTATTACTCAACATGCACAAACACAAGTTGGATATACACCATAAAAACTCAACATACACAGTGTATGGTTGCTCCAAACCCACTAATTGCTTAAAAAAAGCTTACATAAGTTGATTTTACGCCATTAAAACCCAGCATACATAGTGTATGTTGATCATACACCTTTATTACTCAACATACGCAAGCACAAGTTGGATATTCACAATTAAAACCAAACATACACTATGTATGGTTGCTCCTAACCCACTAATCGCTTAAAAAAAGCCTACACAAGTTGAATTTACACCATTAAACCAAGCATGCACAGTGTATATTGATCATACACCTTTATTACTCAACATACACAAACACAAGTTGGATATTCGACATTAAAACTAAACATGCACAGTGTATGGTTGCTCCTAACCCATAATTGCATAAAAAAAGCCTACACAAGTTGAATTCACGCCATTAAAACCAAGCATACACAGTGTATGTTAATCATACACCTTAATTCCTGAACTTACACAAACACAAGTTGGACATTCACCATTAAAACCAAACATACACAGTGTATGGTTGCTCCTAACCCACTAATAGCTTAAAAAAAGGCGACACAAGTTGATTTTACACCATTAAAACCAAGCATACACAGTGTATGTTAATCATACACCTTTATTCATCAACGTACGCAAACACAAGTAGGATATTTACCATTAAAACCAAACATACACAGTGTATGGTTGCTCCTAACCCACTAATTGCTTAAAAAAAGCCTACACAAGTTGATTTTACCCCATTAAAACCAAGCATACAGAGTGTATGTTGATCATACACCTTTATTACTCAACACACATAAACAAAAGATGGATATTCACCATTAAAACAAAACATGCACAGTGTATGGTTGCTCTTAACCCACTAATTGCTTAAAAAAACCCTGCACAAGTTGAATTTACACCATTAAAACCAAGCATACGCAGTTTATGTCGATCATACACCTTTATTACTCAACATACACAAACACAAGTTGGATATTCACCATAAAAACAAAACATACACAGTGTATGGTTGCTCCTAACCCACTAATTTCTTAAAAAAAGCCTACACAAGTTGATTTTACAGCATTAGAACCAAGCATACACAGTGTATGTTGATCATACACCTTTATTACTCAACATACACAAACGCAAGTTGGATATTCACTATTAAAACCAAACATACACAGTGTATGGTTGCTCCTAACCCAGTAATCGCTTAAAAAAAGCCTACACAAGTTGATTTTACACCATTAAAACCAAGCATACACAGTGTATGTCGATCATACACCTTTATTACTCGACATACACAAACACAAGTTGGATATTCACCATTAAAACCAAACATACACAGTTTATGGTTGCTCCTAACCCACTAATTACTTAAAAAAAGCCTACACAAGTTGAATTTACACCATTAATACCAAGCATACGCGGTGTATGTCGATCATAAACCTTTATTACTTATCATGCACAAACACAAGTTGGATATTCACCATAAAAACAAACATCCACAGTGTATGGTTGCTCCTAACTCACTAATTGCTTGAAAAAAGCCTACACAAGTTGATTTTACACCATTAAAACGAAGCATACACAGTGCATGTTGATCATACACCTTTATTACACAACATACACAAACACAAGTTGTATATTCACCATTAAAACCAAACATACACAGTGTATGGTTGCTCCTAACCCACTAATTGCATAAAAAAAAGCCTACACAAGTTGATTTTACACCATTAAAACCAAGCATATACAGAGTATGTTGATCATACACCTTTATTACTCAACATACACAAACAGAAGTTGGATATTCAACATTAAAACCAAATATGCACAGTGTATGGTTGCTCCTAACCCACTAATTGCTTAAAAAAGCCTACACAAGTTGAATTTACACCATTAAAACCAAGCATACAAATTGTATGTTGATCATACGCTTTTATTCCTGATCATACACAAACACAAGTTGGATATTCACCATTAAAACCAAACATACACAGTGTATGGTCGCTCCTAACCCACTAATTGCTTAAAAAAAGCCTACACAAGTTGAATTTACACCATTAAAACCAAGCATACACAGTGTATGTTGATCATACAGCTTTATTACTCAACATACTCGAACACAAGTTGGATATTGACCATTAAAACCAGACATACACAGTATATGGTTGCTCCTAACCCACTTATTGCTTAAAAAAAGCCTACACAAGTTGAATTTATTCCATTAGAACCTAGCGTACGCAGTGTATGTTGACCATACACTTTTATTACTCAACATACACAAGCACAAGTTGGATATTCACCATAAAAACCAAACATACACAGTGTATGGTTGCTCCTAACCCACTAATTGCTTAAAAAAAGCCTACACAAGTTGAATTTACACCATTAAAACCAAGCATACACAGTGTTTGTTTATCATACACCATTATTACTCAACATACATAAACACAAGTCGGATATTCACCCAAAAAACCAAACATACACAGTGTATGGTACCTCCTGACCCACTAATTGCTTAAAAAAGCCTGTACAAGTTGATTTTACACCATTAAAACCAAGCATACACAGTGTATTTTGATCATACACCTTTATTACTCAACATATGCAAGCACAAGTTAGATATTCACCATAAAAACCAAACATACACAGTGTATGGTTGCTCCTAACCCACTAATTGCTTAAAAAAAGCCTATACAAGTTGATTTTACACCATTAAAACCTAGCATACACAGTGTATGTCGATCATACACCTTTATTACTCAATATACACGAACACAAGTTGGATATTAACCATTAAAATAAAACGTACATAGTGTATGGTTGCTCCTAACCCGCTAATTCCTTAAAAAAAGCCTACACAAGTTGATTTTACACCATTAAAACCAATCATACACAGTGCATGTTGATCATACACCTTTACTACTCAACACACACAAACACAAGTTGGATATTCAGCATTAAAACCAAACAGACACAGTGTATGGTTGCTCCTAACCCACTAATTGCTTAAAAAAAGCCTATACAAGTTGATTTTACACCATTAAAACCAAGCATACACAGTGTATGTCGATCATACACCTTTATTACTCAACATACACGAACACAAGTTGGATATTCACCATTAAATCCAAACATACACGGTGTATGGTTGCTCCTAACCCACTAATTGCTTAAAAAAAGCCTACACAAGTTGATTTTACACCATTAAAACCAAGCATACACAGTGTATGTTGATCATACACCTTTATTACTCAACATACATAAACAAAAGTTGGATATTCACCATTAAAACAAAACATGCACAGTGTATGGTTGCTCTTAACCCACTAATTGCTTAAAAAAAGCCTACACAAGGTGAATTTACACCATTAATACCAAGCATACGCAGTTTATGTCGATCATACACCTTTATTACTCAACATACACAAACACAAGTTGGATATTCACCATAAAAACAAAACATACACAGTGTATGGTTGCTCTTAACCCACTAATTTCTTAAAAAAAGCCTACACAAGTTGATTTTACAGCATTAAAACCAAGCATACACAGTGTATGTTGATCATACACCTTTATTACTCAACATACACAAACGCAAGTTGTATATTCACCACTAAAACCAAACATACACAGTGTATGGTTGCTCCTAACCCACTAATTGCATAAAAAAAAGCCTACACAAGTTGATTTTACACCATTAAAACCAATCATACACAGTCTATGTTGAACATACACCTTTATTACTCAACATACACAAACACAAGTTTGATATTCACCATTAAAACCTAACATAGATAGTGTACGGTTGGTCCTAACCCACCAATTGCATAACAAAATCCTACACAAGTTGATTTTACACCATTTAAACTAAGCATACACAGTGTGTGTTGATCATACACCTTTATTACTCAACATACACAAACACAAGTTGGATATTCACCATTAAAACCAAACATACACAGTGTATGGTTGCTCCTAACCCACTAATTGCTTAAAAAAAGCCTACACAAGTTGAATTTACACCATTAAAACGAAGCATACATAGTGTATGTTGATTACACACCTTTTGTCCTGAACATACACAAACACAAGTTTTATATTCACCATTAAAACCAAACATACGCAGTGTATGTCGATCGTACACCTTTATTACTCAACATGCACAAACACAAGTTGGATATTCACCATAAAAACCAAACATACACAGTGTATGGTTGCTTTTAACCCACTAATTACTTAAAAAAAGCCAACATAAATTGATTTTACACCATTAAAACCCAGCATACACAGTGTATGTAGATCATACACCTTTATTACTCCACATACACAAGCACAAGTTGGATATTCACCATTACAACCAAATATACACAGTATATGAATGCTCCTAACCCACTAATTGCTTAAAAAAAGAATACACAAGTTGATTTTACACCATTAAAACCAACCATACGCAGCGTATGTTGATCATACACCTTTATTCCTCAACATACACAAACGCAAGTTGGATATTCACCATTAAAACCAAAGATACACAGTGTATGGTTGCTCTTAACCCACTAAATGCTTAAAAAATGTCTACACAAGTTGATTTTACAGCATTAAAACCAAGCATACACAGTGTATGTTGATCATACACCTTTATTACTCAACATACACAAACACAAGTTAGATATTCACCATTAAAACCAAACATACACTGTGTATGGTTGCTCCTAACCCACTAATTGCTTAAAAAAAGCCTACACAAGGTGAATTTACACCTTTAAAACCAAGCATACGCAGTGTATGTCGATCGTACACCTTTATTACTTAACATGCACAAACACAAGTTGGATATTCACCATAAAAACCAAAGATACACAGTGTATGGTTGCTCCTAACCCACTAATTGCTTACAAAAAGCCTACACAAGTTGATTTTACACCATTAAAACCCAGCATACACAGTGTATGTTGATCATACACCTTTATTACTCAACATACATAAGCACAAGTTGGATATTCACCATTAAAACCAAACATACACAGTGTATGGGTTCTCCTAACCCACTAGTTGCATAAAAAAAAAAGCCTACACCAGTTGATTTTACACCATTAAAACAAAACATACACAGTGTATGTTGATCATACACCTTTATTACTCAATACACACAAACAGAAGTTGGATATTCACCATTAAAACCAAACATGCACAGTGTATGGTTGCTCCTAACCCACTAATTGCTCAAGAAAAGCCTACGCAAGTTGAATTTACACCATTCAAACCAAGCATACACAGCATATGCTAATCATACACCTTTATTCCTGAACTTACACAAACACAAGTTGGATATTCACATTTAAAACCAAACATACGCAGTGTATGGTTGCTCCTAACCCACTAATTGCTTAAAAAAAGCCTACACAAGTTGATTTTACACCATTAAAACCAATCATACATAGTGTATGTTGATCATACACCTTTATTACTCAACATACACAAACACAAGTTGGATATTCACCATCAAAACCAAACATAGATAGTGCGTGGTTGCTCCTAACCCACTAATTGCATTACAAAATCCTACACAAGTTGATTTTACACCATTAAAACCAAGCATACACAGTGTATGTTGATCATACACCTTTATTACTCAACATACACAAACACAAGTCGGATATTCACCATTAAAACCAAACATAGATAGTGTATGGTTGCTCCTAACCCACTAATATCCCCAATAAAGAATACAAAAGTTGATTTTACACCATTAAAGCTAGGCATACACAGTGTATGTTGACCATACACCTTTATTCCTCAACGTACACAAACACAAGTTGGATATTCACCATTAAAACCAAACATACACAGTGTATGGTTGCTCCGAACCCACTAATTGCTTAAAAACAGCCTACACAAGTTGAATTTACACCATTAAAACCAAGCATACACAGTGTATGTTGATCATGCACCTTTATTCTTGAACACACACAAACACAAGTTGGATATTCACCATTAAAACCAAACGTACACAGTGTATGTTGATCATACACCTTTATTGCTCAACATACACAAACACAAGTTGGATATTCACCATTAAAACCAAACATACACAGTGTATGGTTACTCCTAACCCACTAATTGCTTAAAAAAAGCCTACACAAGTTCAATTTACACAATTAAAACCAAGCATACACAGTGTATGTTGATCATACACCTTTATTCCAGAACATACACAAGCACGAGTTGGATATTCCCCATTAAAACCAAACATACGCTATGCATGTCGATCGTACACCTTTATTACTCAACATGCACAAAAACAAGTTGGATATTCACCATAAAAACAAAACATACACAGTGTATGGTTGCTCCTAACCCACTAATTGCTTAAAAAATGTCTACACAAGTAGATTTTACACCCTTAAAACCAAGCATACACAGTGTGTGTTGATCATACACCTTCATTACTCAACATACACAAACACAAGTTGGTTATTCACCATTAAAACCAAACATACACAGTGTATGTTGATCATACACCTTTATTACTCAACATACACAAACAAAGTTTGGATATTCACCGTCAAAACCAAACATACACAGTGTATGGTTGTTCCTAACCCACTAATTGCTTAAAAAAAGCCTTCAAAAGTTGATTTTACACCATTAGAACCAAGCATACACAGTGCATGTTGATCATACACCTTTATTACTCAGCATACACAAACACAAGTAGGTTATTCACCGTAAAAACCAAACATACACAGTGTATGGTTGCTCCTAGCCCACTAATTGCTTAAAAAAAGCCTACACAAGTAGATTTTGCACCCTTAAAACTAAGCATACACAGTGTATGTTGATCATACACCTTTATTACGCAACATACACAAACACAGTTTTGATATTCACCATTAAAACCAAACATAAACAGTGTATGGTTGCTCCTAACCCACTAATTGTTCAAAAAATGTCCACACAAGTTGATTTTACAGTATCAGAACCAAGCATACACAGTGTATGTTGATCATACACCTTTATTACTCAACATACACAAACACAAGTTGGATATTCACCATTAAAACCAAACATACACAGCGTATGGTTGCTCCCAACCCACTAATTACTTAAAAACAGAGTACACAAGTTGATTTTACACCATTAAAACCAAGCATACACAGTGTATGTTGATCATACACCTTTATTCATCAACATACACAAACACAAGTTGGATATTCACCATTAAAACCTAACATACACCGTGTATAGTTGCTCCTAACCCACTAATTGCTCAAAAAACGCCCACACAAGTTGATTTTACACCATTAAAACCTAGCATACACAGTGTATGTTGATCAAACACCTTTATTACTCAACATACACAAACACAAGGTTGATATTCACCATTAAAACCAATCATACACTGTGTATGGTTGCTCCTAACCCACTAATTGCATAAAAAAAGCCTACACAAGTTGAATTTACACCATTAAAACCAAGCATACACAGCGTAGGTTGATCATACACCTTTATTACACAACATACACAAACACAAGTTAGTTATTCACCATAAAAACAAAACATACACAGTGCATGGTTGCTCCTAACCTACTAATTGCTTAAAAAAAGCCTACACAAATTGATTTTACACCATTAAAACCAAGCATACAAAGTGTATGTTGATCATACACCTTTATTACTCGACATACACAAACTCAAGTTGGTTATTCACCATAAAAACCAAACATACACAGTGTAAGGTTGCTCCTAACCCACTAATTGCTTAAAAAATGTCTACACAGGTTGATTTTACACCATTAAAACCAAGCATACACAGTGTATGTTGATCATACCCCTTTATTACTCAACATACACAAACACAAGTTGGTTATTCACCATTAAAACCAAACATACACAGTGTATGTTGATCACACACCCTTATTACTAAACATACACAAACACAAGTTGGTTATTCACCATTAAAACCAAACATATACAGTGTATGGTTGCTCCTAACTCACTAACTGCTTAAAAAAAGCCTACACAAGTTGATTTTACACCATTAAAACCAAGCATACATAGTGTATGTTGATCATACACCATTATTACTCAACATACACAAGCACAAGTTGGTTATTCACCGCAAAAACCAAACATACACAGTGTATGGTTGCTCCTAACCCACTAATTGCTTAAAAAAAGCCTACACAAGTTGATATTACATCATTAAAATCAAGCATACACAGTGTATGTTGATCAAACACCATTGTTACTCAACATACACAAACACAAGTTGGATATTCACCATTAAAACCAAACATACACAGTGTATGGTTGCTCCTAACCCACTAATTGCTTAAAAAAAGCCTACACAAGTTGATTTTACACCATTAAAACCAAGCATACACAGTGTATGTTGATCATACACCTTTATTACTCAACATACACAAACACAAGTTGGTTATTCGCCGTAAAAACCAAACATACACAGTGTATGGCCGCTCCTAACCCACTAATTGCTTAAAAAAAGCCTACACAAGTTGATTTTACACCCTTAAAACCAAGCATACACAGTGAATGTCGATCATACACCTTTATTACTCAACATACACAAAAACAGTTTGGATATTCACCATCAAAACCAAACATACACAGTGTATGGTTGCTCCTAACCCACTAATTGCTTAAAAAGTGTCCACACAACTTGATTTTACAGCATTAAAACCAAGCATACATAGTATACTTTGATCGTACACCTTTATTACTCAACATACACAAATACAAGTTGGATATTCACCATTAAAACCATGTATACACAGTGTATGGTTACTCCTAACCCACTAATTGCTTAAAAAAAGAATACACAAGTAGATTTTACACCATTAAAACCAAGCGTACACAGTGTATGTTGATCATACACCTTTTTTCATCCACATACACCAACACAAGTTGGATATTCACCATTAAAACCAAACATACACAGTGTATGGTTGCTCCTAACCCACTAATTGCTTCAAAAAAGCCTGCACAAGTTGATTTTACACCATTAAAACCAAGCATACATAGTGTATGTCGACCATACACATTTATTACTCAACATACTCAAACACAAGTTAGATATTCACTATTAAAACCAAACATACGCAGTGTATGGTTACTCCTAACCCATTAATTGCTTGAAAAAAGCCTACACAAGTTGAATTTGCACCATTAAAACCTAGCATACACAGTGTATGTTGACCATACACCTTTATTACTCAACATACACAAACACAAGCTGGTTATTCATCGTAAAAACCAAACATACACAGTGTATGGTTGCTCCAAACCCACTAATTGCTTAAAAAAAGCCTACACAAGTTGATTTTACACCATTAAAACCAAGCATACACAGTGCATGTTGATCATACACCTTTATTACTCAACATACACAAACACAGTTTTGATATTCACCATCAAAACCAAACATACACAGTGTATGTTTGCTCCTAACCCACAAATTGCTTAAAAAAAGCCTACACAAGTTGATTTTACACCATTAGAACCAAGCATACATCGTGCATGTTGGTCATACAACTTTATTACTCAGCATACACAAACACAAGTAGGTTATTCACTGTAAAAACCAAACATACACTATGTATGGTTGCTCCGAACCCACTAATTGTTCAAAAAATGTCTACACAAATTGATTTTACAGCATTAAAACCAAGCATACACAGTGTATGTTGATCATACACCTTTACTACTCCACATACACAAACACAAGTTGGATATTCACCATTAAAACCAAACATACACAGCATATGGTTGATCCTAACCCACTAATAACTTAAAAATAGAGTACACAAGTTGATTTTATACCATTAAAACCAAGCATACACAGTGTATGTTGATTATACACCGTTATTCATCAACATACACAAACACAAATTGGATATTCACCTTTAAAACCAAACATACACAGTGTATAGTTGCTCCTAACCCACTAATTGCTTGAAAAAGGCCGACACAAGTTAATTTTACACCATTAAAATCAAGCATATACAGTGTATGTTGATCATACACCTTTATTACTCAACATATGCTAACACAAGTTGAATATTCACCAGTAAAACCAAACATACATTGTGTATGGTTGCTCCTAACCCACTAATTGATTAAAAAAAAGCCTACACAAGTTGATTTTACACCATTAAAACCAAGCATATGCAGTGTATGTTGATCATACACCTTTATTACTCAACATAGACAAACACAGTTTTGATATTCACCATCAAAACCAAACATACACAGTGTATGTTTGCTCCTAACCCACTAATTGCTTAAAAAAAGCCTACACAAGTTGATTTTACACCATTAGAACCAAGCATACATAGTGCATGTTGATCATACACCTTTATTACTCAGCATACACGAACGCAAGTAGGTTATTAACCGTAAAAACCAAACATACACTGTGTATGGTTGCTCCGAACCCACTAATTGTTCAAAAAATGTCTACACAAGTTGATTTTACAGCATTAAAACCAAGAATACACAGTGTATGTTGATCATACACCTTTATTACTCCCCATACACAAACACAAGTTGGATATTCACCATTAAAACCAAACATACACAGCATATGGTTGATCCTCACCCACTAATAACTTAAAAATAGAGTACACAAGTTGATTTTATACCATTAAAGCCAAGCATACACAGTGTATGCTGATCATGCACCTTTATTCATTAACATACACAAACACAAGTTGGATATTCACCTTTAAAACCAAACATACACAGTGTATAGTTGCTCCTAACCCACTAATTGCTTGAAAAAGGCCTACACAAGTTGATTTTACACCATTAAAACCAAGCATATACAGTGTATGTTTATCATACACCTTTATTACTCAACATATGCTAACACAAATTGGATATTCACCAGTAAAACCAAACATACATTGTGTATGGTTGCTCCTAACCCACTAATTGCTTAAAAAAAAGCCTACACAAGTTGATTTTACACCATTAAAACCAAGCATATACAGTGTATGTTGATCATACACCTTTATTACTCAACATATACTAACACAAGTTGGATATTCACCAGTAAAACCAAACATACATTGTGTATGGTTGCTTCTAACCCACTAATTGCTTAAAAAAAAGCCAACACAAGTTGAATTTACACCATTAAAACCAAGCATATACAGTGTATGTTGATCATACACCTTTATTACTCAACATACACAAACACAAGTTGGATATTCACCATTAAAACCAATCATACACTGTGTATGGTTGCTCCTACCCCACAAATCGCTTAAAAAAAAGCCTACACAAGTCGAATTTACACCATTAAAACCTAGCATACACAGTGTATGTTGATCATACACCTTTAATACTCAACATACAAAAATACAAGTTGGTTATTCACCATAAAAACCAAACATACACAGTGTATGGTTGCTCGTATCCCACTAATTGCTTAAAAAAAGCCTACACAAGTTAACTTTACACCATTAAAACCATGCATACACAGTGTATGTTGATCATACACCTGTATTACCCCGGCATACACAAACACAAGTTGGTTATTCACCGTAAAAATCAAACATACACAGTGTATGGTTGCCCCTAACCCACTAATTGCTTAAAAAATGTCTACACAAATTGAATTTACACCATTAAAACCAAGCATACACAGTGTATGTTGATCATACACCTTTATTACTCAACATACACAAACACAAGTTGGTTATTCAACGTAAAAACCAAACATACACAGTGTATGGTTGCTCCTAACAAACTAATTGCTTAAAAAAAGCCTACACAAGTTGATTTAACACCATTAAAACCAAGCATACACAGTGTATGTTGATCATACACGTTTATTACGCAACATACACAAACACAAGTTGGTTATTCACCATTAAAACCAAACATACACAGTGTATGATTGCTTCTAACATACTAACTGCTTAAAAAAAGCCTACACAAGTTAAATTTACACCATTAAAACCAAGCATACACAGTGTATGTTGATCATACACCTTTATTACTCAACATACACAAACACAAGTTGGTTATTCAATGTAAAAACCAAACATACACAGTGTATGGTTGCTCCTAACAAACTAATTGCTTAAAAAAAGCCTACACAAGTTGATTTAACACCATTAAAACCAAGCATACACAGTGTATGTTGATCATACACGTTTATTACGCAACATACACAAACACAAGTTGGATATTCACCATTAAAACCAAACATACACAGTGTATGGTTGCTCCAAACCCACTAATTGTTCAAAAAATGTCTACACAAGTTGATTTTACAGCATTAAAACCAAGCATACAAAGTGTATGTCGATCATACACCTTTATTACTCAACATACACAAACACAAGCTGGATATTCACCATTAAAACCAAACATACACAGCGTATGGTTGCTCCTAACCCACTAATTACTTAAAAAAAGCGTACACAAGTTGATTTTACACCATTAAAACCAAGCATACACAGTGTATGTTGATCATACACCTTTATTCATCGACATACACAAACACAAGTTGGATATTCACCATTAAAACCAAACATACACAGTGTATGGTTGCTCCTAACCCACTAATTGCTTAATAAAAGCCTACACAAGTTGAATTTACACCATTAAAACCAATCATACACAGTGTATGTTGATCATACACCTTTATTACTCAACATACACAAACACAAGTTGGTTATTCACAGTAAACACCAAACGTACACAGTGTATGCTTGCTCCTAACCTACTAATTGCTTAAAAAAAGCCTACACAAGTTGACTTTACACTATTAAAACCAAGCATACACAGTGTATGTCGATCATACACCTTTATTACTCAATATACACAAACACAAGTTGGATATTCACCAATAAAACCAAACATATACAGTGTATGGTTGCTCCTAGCCCACTAATTGCTAAAAAAAGCCCACCCAAGTTGATTTTACACCATTGAAACCAAGCATACACTGTGTATGTTGATAATTTTATTACTCAACATACACAAACACAAGTTGGATATTCACCATTAAAACCAAACATACACAGTGTATGGTTGCTCCTAACCCACTAATTGCTTAAAACAAGCCCACACAAGTTGAATTTACACCATTAAAACCAATCATACACAGTGTATGTTGATCATACACCTTTATTACTCAACATACACAAACGCAAGTTGGTTATTCACCATAAAAACGAAACATACATAGTGTATGGTTCCTCCTAACCCACTAATTGATTAAAAAAACGTACACAAGTTGATTTTACACCATTAAAATCAAGCATACACAGTGTATGTTGATCATACACCTGTATTACTCGACATAGACAAACACAAGTGGGATATTCACCCTTAAAAACAAACATACGCAGTGTATGGTTGCTCCTAACCCACTAATTGCTTAAAAAAAGCCTACACAAGTTGATTTTACACCATTAAAACCAAACATTCACAGTGTATGTTGATCATACACCTTTATTCCTCAACATACACAAACACAAGTTGGTTATTCACCGTTAAAACCAAAATACACAGTGTATGGTTGCTCCTAACCCACTAATTGCTTAAAAAAAGCCTACACAAGATGATTTTACAGCATTAAAACCAAGCATACACAGTTTATGTTGATTATACACCTTTATTACGCAATATACACAAACACAAGTTGGATATTCACCATTAAAACCTAACATACACAGTGTATGGTTGCTCCTAACCCACTAATTGCTTTAAAAACGTCTACACAAGATGATTTTACGCCATTAAAACTAAGCATACATAGTGTATGTTGATCATACACCTTTATTACTCAACATACACAAACACAAGTTGGTTATTCACCATTAAAACCAAACATACACAGTGTGTGAATTCTCCTAACCCACTAATTGCTTAAAAAAAGCCTACACAAGTTGAATTTACACCATTAAAACCGATCATACATAGTGCATGTTGATCATACCCCTTTATTACTCAACATACACAAACACAAGTCGGTTATTCACCATAAAAACCAAACATACACAGTGTATAGTTGCTCCTAACCCACTAATTGCTTAAAAAAAGCCTACACTAGTTGATTTTACACCATTCAAACCAAGCATACACAGTGTATATTGATCATGCACCTTTATTACTCAATAAACACAAACACAAGTTGGGTATTCACCATTAAAACCAAACATACACAGTGTATGGCTGCTCCTAACCCGTTAATTGCCTAAAAAAAACCCTACACAAATTGATTTTACACTATTGAAACCATGTATACACATTGTATGTTGATCATACACCTTTGTTACTCAACATACACAAACACAAGTCGTATATTCACCATTAAAACCAAACATACACAGTGTATGTTGATCATACACCTTTACTACTCAACATACACAAACACAAGTTGGTTATTCAAGTAAAAACCAAACAAACACAGTGTATGGTTGCTCCTAAGCCACTAATTGCTTAAAAAAAGCCTACACAAGTTGATTTTACACCCTTAAAACCAAACATACAAAGTGTATGTTGATCATACACCTTTATTACTCAACGTACACAAACACAAGTTTGTTATTCACGTAAAAACCAAACATACACAGTGTATGGTTCCTCCTAACCCACTAATTGCTTAAAAAAAGCCGACACAAGTTGATTTTACACCATTAGAACCAAGCATACACAGTGCATGTTGATCATACACCTTTATTACTCAACATACACAAACACAAGTAGGATATTCACCATTGAAACCTAATATACACAGTGTAGGGTTACTCCTAACCCACTAATTGCTTAAAAAATGTCCACACAAGTTGATTTTACAGCATTAAAACCAATCATACACAGTGTATGTTGATCATACAACTTTATTACACAACATACACAAACACAAGTTGGATATTCACCATTGAAACCTAATATACACAGTGTACGGTTACTCCTAACCCACTAATTGCTTAAAAAAAGCCTACGCAAGTTGATTTTACACCATTAAAACCAAGCATACACAGTGTATGTTGACCATACACATTTATTACTCAACATACACAAACACAAGTTGGATATTCACCATTAAAACCAAACATACACAGTGTATGGTTGCTCCAAACCCACTAATTGCTTAAAAAAAGCCTGCACAAGTTGAATTTAGACCATTAAAACCTTGCATAAATAGTGTATGTTGACCATACAGCTTTATTACTCAACATACACAAACACAAGTTGGATATTCACGATTAAAACCAAACATACACAGTGTATGGTTGCTCCTGACCCACTAATTGCTTAAAAAAAGCCCACACAAGTTGAATTTACACAATTAAACCAAAGCATACACAGTGTATGTTGATCATACATCTTTATTACTCAACATACACAAACACAAGTTGGTTATTCACCATAAAAACCAAACATACACAGTGTGTGGTTTCTCCTAACCCGCTAATTTCTTAAAAAAAGCCTACACAAGTTGATTTTACACCATTAAAACCAAGCATACACAGTGTATGTCAATCATACACCTTTATTACTCAACATACAGAAACACAAGTTGGATATTCACTATTAAAACCTAACATACACAGTGTATGGTTGCTCCTAACCCACTTATTGCTTAAAAAAAGCCTACACAAGTTGATTTTACACCATCAAAACCACGCATACACAATGTATGTTGATCATACAACTTTATTACTTAACATACACAAACACAAGTTGGATATTCACCATTAAAACAAAACATACACAGTGTATGGTTGCTCCTAACCCACTAATTGCTTTAAAAAAGCCTACACAAGTTGAATTTACACCATTAAAATCTAACACCCACAGTGTATGTTGGTCATACACCTTTATTACTCAACATACACAAACACGAGTTGGTTATTCACCGTTAAAACCAAACATACACGGTGTATGGTTGCTCCTAACCCGTTAATTGCTCAAAAAAAGCCTACACAAGTTGATTTTACACAATTAAAACCACGCATACACAGTGTATGTTGATCATACACCTTTATTACTCAACATACACAAACACCAGTTTGTTTTTCACCGTAAAAACCAAACATACACAGTGTATGGTGGCTCCTAACCTACTAATTGCTTAAAAATAGCCTACACAAGTTGATTTTACACCATTAAAAACAAGCATACACAGTGTATGTTGATCATACACCTTTATTACTAAACATACACAAACACAAGTTAGTCGTTCACCTTAAAAACCAAACATACACAGTGTATGGTTGCTCCTAACCCACTAATTGCTTAAAAAAAAAGCCTATAAAAGTTGATTTTACACCCTTAAAACCAAGCATACACAGTGTATGTTGATCATACACCTTTATTACTCAACATACACAAACACAGTTTGGATATTCACCATTAAAACCAATCATACACAGTGTATGGTTGCTCTTAACCCATTAATTGCTTAAAAAATGTCCACACAAGTTGATTTTACAGCATTAAAACCAAGCATACACAGTGTATGTTGATCATACACCTTTATTACTCAACATACACAAACATAAGTTGGATATTCACCATTAAAACCAAACATACACAGTATATGGTTGCTCCGAACCCACTAATTGCGTAAAAAAAAACCCTACACAAGTTGATTTTACACTATTGAAACCAAGTATACGCAGTGTATGTTGATCATACACCTTTATTGCTCAGCATACACAAACACAAGATGGATATTCACCATTAAAACCAAACATACACAGTGCATGGTTGCTCCTAACCCACTAATTGCTTCAAAAAAGCCTACACAATTTGAATTTGCACCATTAAAACCTAGCATACACAGTGTATGTTGATCATACAACATTATTACTTAACATAAGTTGGACATTCACCATTAAAACCAAACATACACAGTATATGGTTGCTCCTAACCCACTAATTTCTCCAAAAAAGCCTACACAAGTTGATTTTACACCATTAAAACCAAGCATACACAGTGTCTGTGGATCACACACATTTATTACTCAACATACACAAACACAAGTTGGATATTCACCATTAAAACCAAATATACACAGTCTATGGTTGCTCCTAACCCACTAATTGCTTAAAAAAATCCTACACAAGTTGATTTTACACCATCAAAACCAAGCATAAACAATGTATGTTGATCATACAACATTATTACTTAACATACTCAAATACAAATTGGATATTCACCATTAAAACCAAACATACACAGTGTATGGTTGCTCCTAACCCACTAATTGCTCAAAAAAAGCCCACACAAGTTGAATTTACACCATTAAAACCAAACATACATAGTGTATGTTGGTCATACACCTTTATTACTCAACATACACAAACACAAGTTGGTTATTCACAATTTAAACCAAACATACACTGTGTATGGTTGCACCTTACCCACTAATTGCTTAAAAAAACCCTACACAAGTTGATTTTACACCATTAAAACCAAGCATACACAGTGTATGTTGATCATACACCTTTACTACGCAGCACACACAAAAAGAAGTTGGATAGTCACCCTTAGAACCTGACATACACAGTGTATGGTTGCTCCTAACCCACTAATTGCTTAAAAATCGTCTACGCAAGATGATTTTACACCATTAAAACTGAGCATACACTGTGTATGCTGATCATACAACTTTATTACTTAACATACACAAACACAAGTTGGTTATTCACCGTTAAAACCAAACATACACAGTGTATGGTTGCTCCTAACCCACTAATTGCTTAAAAAAACCCTACACAAGTTGAATTTACACCATTAAAACCGATCATACACAGTGCATGTTGATCATACCCCTTTATTACTCAACATACACAAACACAAGTCGGTTATTCACCATAAAAACCAAACATACACAGTGTAGAGTTGCTCCTAACCCACTAATTGCTTAAAAAAAGCATACACTAGTTGATTTTACACCATTCAAACCGAGCATACATAGTGTATATTGATCATACACCTTTATTACTCAATAAACACAAACACAAGTTGGGTATTCACCATTAAAACCAAACATACATAGTGTACGGTTGCTCCTAACCCACTAATTGCTTAAAAAAACCCTACACAAGTTGATTTTACACTATTGAAACCAGGCATACACAGTGTATGTTGATCATACACCTCTATTACTCAACATACACAAACACAAGTAGGATATTCACCATTAAAACCAAACATACACAGTGTATGGTTGCTCCTAACCCACTAATTGCTTAATAAAAGCCTACACAAGTTGAATGTACACCATTAAAACCAATCATACACGGTGCATGTTGATCATACACCTTTATTACTCAACATACACAAACACAAGTTGGTTATTCACCATAAAAACTGAACATACACAGTGTATGGTTGCCCCTAACCTACTAATTGCTTAAAAAAAGCCCACACAAGTTGATTTTACACCATTAAAGCCAAGCATACACGGTGTATGTTGATCATACACCTTTATTACTCAACATACAACCAAACGAGTTGGATATTCACCATTAAAACCAACCATACACAGTGTATGGTTGCTCCTAACCCACTAATTGCTTAAAAAAAGCCTACACAAGTTGATTTTACACCATTAAAACCAAGCATACACAGTGTATGTTGATCATACACCTTTATTACTCAACATACACAAACACAAGTTGGATATTCACCATTAAAACAAAACATGCACCGTGTATGGTTGCTCCGAACCCACTAATTGCTTAAAAAAAGCCTACACAAGTTGATTTTACACCATTAAAACCAAGCATACACAATGTATGATGATCATACAACATTATTACTTAACATACACAAACATAGGTTGGATATTCACCTTAAAAACCAAACGTACACAGTGTATGGTTGCTCCGAAAACACTAATTGCTCAAACAGAGCCTGCACAAGTTGAATTTATACCATTAAAAACAATCATACACAGTGTATGTTGATCATACACCTTTACAACTCAACATAAACAAACACCAGTTTGTTTTTCACCGTTAAAACCAAACATACACAGTGTATGGTTCCTCCTAACCCACTAATTGCTTAAAACTAGCCTACACAAGTTGATTTTACACCATTAAAGCCAAGCATACACAGTGTACGTTGATCGTACACCTTTATTACGCAACATACACAAACACACGTTGGATATTCACCAATAAAACCAAACATACACAATGTATGGTTGCTCCTAACCCACTAATTGCTTAAAAAACATCTACACAAGATGATTTTACACCATTAAAACTAAGCATACACAGTGTATGTTGATCATACACCTTTATTCCTCAACAAACGCAAACACAAGTTGGATATTCACCATTAAAATAAAACATACACAGTGTATGGTTGCTCCTAACCCACTAATTGCTTAAAAAAAGCCTACACAAATATAAATTTGCACCATTAAAACTGATCATACACAGTGTATGCTGATCATACCCCTTTATTACTCAACATACACAAACACAAGTCGGTTATTCACCATAAAAACCAAACATACACAGTGTATGGTTGCTCCTAACCCACTAATTGCTTAAAAAAAGCCTACACTAGTTGATTTTACACCTTTCAAACCAAGCATACACAGTGTATGATGATCATACACCTTTATTACTCAATATACACAAACACAAGTTGGGTATTCACCATTAAAACCAAACATACACAGTGTATGGTTGCTCCTAACCCACTAATTGCTTAAAAAAAGCCTACACAAGTTGATTTTGCACTGTTAAAACCAAGCATACACCGTGTATGTTGATCATACACCTTTATTCCTTAACATACGCTAACACAAGCTGGATATTCACCATTAAAACCAAACATACACAGTGTATGGCTGCTCCTAACCCGCTAATTGCTTAATAAAAGCCTACACAAGTTGAATGTACACCATTAAAACCAATCATACACTGTGTATGTTGATCATACACCTTTATTCCTCAACATACGCAAACACAAGTTGGATATTCACTATTAAAATCAAACATACACAGTGTATGGTTGCTCCTAACCCACTAATTGCTTTAAAAAAGCCTACACAAGTTGAATTTGCACCATTAAAACCGACCATACGCAGTGTATGTTGATCATACCCCTTTATTACTCAACATACACAAACACATGTCGGTTATTCACTATAAAAACCAAACATACACAGTGTATGGTTGCCCCTAACCCACTAATTGCATAAAAAATGCCAAACCTTTCAAACCAAGCATACACAGTGTATGTTGATCATACGCCTTTATTACTCAATATACACAAACATAAGTTGGGTATTCACAATTAAAACCAAACATACACAGTGTATGGTTGCTCCTAACCCACTAATTGCTTAAAAAAAGCCTACACAAGTTGATTTTACACTATTGAAACCAAGCATACACAGTGTATGTTGATCATACGCCTTTATTACTCAACATACACAAACACAAGCTGGATATTCACCATTAAAACCGAACATACATAGTGTATGGTTGCTCCTAACCCTCTAATTGCTTAATAAAAGCCTACACAAGTTGAATGTACACCATTAAAACCAATCATACACAGTGTATGTTGATCATACACCTTTATTACTCAACATACACAAACACAAGTTGGTTATTCTCCGTTAAAACCAAACATACACAGTGTATGGTTGCTCCTAATCCATTAATTGCTTAAAAAAAGCCTACACAAGTTGAATTTACACCATTAAAACCAAGCATACACAGTGTATGTTGATCATACACCTTTATTCATCAACATACACAATCACAAGTCGGTTATTCACCGTAAAAACCAAACATAAACAGTGTATGGTTGCTCCTAACCCACTAATTGCATAAAAAAAGTCTACACTAGCTGATTTTACACCTTTCAAACCAAGCGTACACAGTGTATGTTGATCATACGCCTTTATTACTCAATATACACAAACACAAGTTGGGTATTCACCATTAAAACCAAACATACACAGTGTATGGTTGCTCCTAACCCACTAATTTCTTAAAAAAAGCCTACACAAGTTGATTTTACACCATAAAAACCAAGCATACACAGTGTATGTTGATCATAAACCTTTATTACTCAACATGCACAAACACAAGTTGGATATTCTCCATTAAAACCAAACATACATAGTGTATGGTTGCTCCTAACCCACAAATTGCTTAAAAAAATCCTACACAAGTTGATTTTACACCATCAAAACCAAGCATACAAAATGTATGTTGATCATACAACATTATTACTTAACATACACGAACACAAATTGGATATTCACCCTTAAAACCAAACATACACATTGTATGGTTGCTCCTAACCCACTAATTGCTTAAAAAAAGCCTACATAAGTTGAATTTACACCATTACAACCAAACATACATAGCGTATGTTGGTCATACACCTTTATTACTAAACATACATAAACACAAGTTGGTTATTCACCGTTTAAACCAAACATACACTGTGTATGGTTGCTCCTAACCCACTAATTGCTTAAAAAAAGCCTACACAAGTTGATTTTACACCATTAAAACCAAGCATACACAGTGCATGTTGATCACACACCTTTATTACGCAGCATACACAAACACAAGTTGGAGATTCACCATTAAAACCTAACATACACAGTGTATGGTTGCTCCTAACCTACTAATTGCTTAAAAAACGTCTACACAAGATGATTTTACACTATCAAAACTAAGCATACACAGTGTATGTTGTTCATACAACTTTATTACTCAACATACACAAACACAAGTTGGTTATTCACCGTTCAAACCAAACATACACTGTGTATGGTTGCTCCTAACCCACTAATTGCTTAAAAAAAGCCTACACAATTTGAATTTACACCATTAAAACCGATCATACACAGTGCATGTTGATCATACCCCTTTATTACTCAATAAACACAAACACAAGTTGGGTATTCACCATTAAAACCAAACATACACAGTGTACGGTTGCTCCTAACCCAATAATTGCTTAAAAAAACCCTACACAAGTTGATTTTACACTATGGAAACCAGGCATACAAAGTGTATGTTGATCATATACCTCTATTACTCAACATACACAAACACCAGTAGGATATTCACCATTAAAACCAAACATACACAGTGTATGGTTACTCCTAACCCACTAATTGCTTAATAATAACCCACTAATTGCTTAATAAAATCCCACACAAGTTGAATGTACACCATTAAAACCAATCATACACCGTGTATGTTGATCATACACCTTTATTACTCAACATACACAAACACAAGTTGGTTATTCACCATAAAAACCAAACATACACAGCGTATGGTTGCCCCTAACCCACTAATTGCTTAAAAAAATCCTACACAAGTTGATTTTACACCATTAAAACCAAGCATACACGGTGTATGTTGATCGTACACCTTTATTACTCAACATACACAAATACAAGTTGGATATTCACCATTAAAACCAAACATACACAGTGTATGGTAGCTTCTAACCCACTAATTGCTTAAAAAAAGCCTACACAAGATGATTTTACACCATCAAAACTAAGCATACACAGTGTATGTTGATCATACACCTTTATTCCTTAACATACGCAAACACAAGCCGGATATTCACCATTAAAATCAAACATACACAGTGTATGGTTGCTCCTAACGCACTAATATCTTAAAAAAAGCCTACACAAGTTGAATTTACCCCATTAAAACCGATCATACACAGTGTATGTTGATCATACCCCTTTATTACTCAACATACACAAACACAAGTCGGTTATTCACCACAAAAACCAAACATACACAGTGTATGTTGATCATACACCTTTATTCATCAACTTACACAAGCACAAGTTGGATATTCACCATTAAAACCAAACATAAACAGTGTATGGTTGCTCCTAACCTACTAATTGCTTGAAAAAAGCCTACACAAGTTGATTTCACACCATTAAAACCAAGCATACACAGTGTATGTTGATCATACACCTTTATTACTCAACATACCCAAACACAAGTTGGATATTCACCATTAAAACCAAACATACACAGTGTATGGTTGCTCCTAACCTACTAATTGCCTAAAAAAAGCGTACACAAGTTGATTTTACACCATTAAAACCAAGCATATACAGTGTATGTTGATCGTACACCTTTATTACTCAACATACACAAACACAAGTTGTATATTCACCATTAAAACCAAACATAAACAGAATATGGTTGCTCCTAACCCACTAATTGCTTAAAAAAAGCCTACACAAGTTGATTTTACACCATTAAAACCAATCATACACTGTGTATGTTGATCATACACCTTTATTACTCAACGTACACAAACACAAGTTGGTAATTCTCTGTTAAAACCAAACATACACAGTGTATGGTTGCCCCTAACCCACTAATTGCTTAAAAAAAGCCTACACAAGTTGAATTTACACCATTAAAACCGATCATACACAGTGCATGTTGATCATACCCCTTTTTTACTCAACATACACAAACACAAGTCGGTTATTCACCATTAAAACCAAACATACACAGTGTATGGTTGCTCCTAACCCACTAATTGCTTAAAAAACGTCTACACAAGATGATTTTACACCATCAAAACTAAGCATACACAGTGTATGTTGATCATACACCTTTATTCCTTAACATAGGCAAACACAAGCTGGATCTTCACCATTAAAATCAAACATACACAGTGTATGGTTGCTCCTAACCCACTAATTGGTTAAAAAAAGCCTAAACAAGTTGAATTTACACCATTAAAATCGAACATACACAGTGTATGTTGATCATACCCCTTTATTACTCAACATACACAAACACAAGTCGGTTATTCACCATAAAAACCAAACATACACAGTGTATGGTAGCTCCTAACCCACTAATTGCTTAAAAAAAGCCTGGACTAGTTGATTTCACACCATTCAAACCAAGCATACACAGTGTATGTTGATCATACACCTTTATTACTCAATATACACAAACACAAGTTGGGTATTCACCATTAAAACCAAACATACACAGTGTATGGTTGTTCCTAACCCACTAATTGCTCAAAAAATGCCTACACAAGTTGATTTTACACTACTGAAACCAAGTATACACTGTGTATGTTGATCATACACCTTTATTACTCAACATACACAAACTCAAGTTGGAAATTTACCATTAAAACCTAACATAAACAGTGTATGGTTACTCCTAACCCACTAATTGCTTAAAAAAAGCCTACACGAGTTGAATTTATACCATTAAAACCGATCATACACAGTGCATGTTGATCATACCCCTTTATTACTTAACATACACAAACACAAGCCGGTTATTCACCATAAAAACCAAACATACATAGTGTATAGTTGTTCCTAACCCACTAATTGCTTAAAAAAAGCCAACACTAGTCGATTTTGCACCATTCAAACCAAGCATACACAGTGTATATTGATCATACACCTTTATTACTCAATAAACACAAACACAAGTTGGGTATTCACCATTAAAACCAAACATACACAGTGTATGGTTGTTCCTAACCTACTAATTGCTCAAAAAAAGCCTACACAAGTTGATTTTACACTATTGAAACCAAGCATACACAGTGCATGTTGATCATACACCTTTATTACTCAACATACACAAACACAAGTAGGATATTCACCATTAAAACCAAACATACACAGTGTATGGTTGCTCTTAACCCACTAATTGCTCAATAAAAGCCTACACAAGTTGAATGTACACCCTTAAAACCAATCATACACAGTGTATGTTGATCATACACCTTTATTACTCAACATACACAAACACAAGTTGGTAATTCACCATAAAAACCAAACTTACACAGTGTATGGTTGCTCCTAACCTACTAATTGCTTAAAAAAAGCCTACACAAGTTGATTTTACACCATTAAAAGCAAGCATACACAGTGTATGTTGATCATACACCTATATTCCTCAACATACGCAAACACAAGTTGGATATTCACCATTAAACCCAAACGTACACAGTGTATGGCTGCTCCTAACCCACTAATTGCTTAAAAAAAGCTTACACAAGTTGAATTTACACCATTAAAACCGATCATACACGGTGTATGTTGATCATACACCTTTATTACTCAACATACACAAACACAAGTCGGTTATTCACCATAAAAACCAAACATACATAGTGTATGGTTGCTCCTAACCCACTATTTGCTTAAAAAAATCCCACACTAGTTGATTTTACACCTTTCAAACCAAGCATACACAGTGTATGTTGATCACACACCTTTATTACTCAATATACGCAAACACAAGTTGGGTATTCACCATTAAAACCAAACATACACAGTGTATGGTTGCTCCTAACCCACTAATTGCTTAAAAAAAGCCTACACAAGTTGATTTTGCACTATTAAAACCAAGCATAAACAGTGTATATTGATCATACACCTTTATTCCTTAACATACGCAAACACAAGCTGGATATTCACCATTAAAACCAAACATACACAGTGTATGATTGCTCCTAACCCTCTAATTGCTTAATAAAAGCCTACACAAGTTGAATGTAACCATTAAAACCGATCATACACAGTGTATGTTGATCATACACCTTTGTTACTCAACATACACAAACACAAGTTGGTTATTCTCCGTTAAAACCAAACATACACAGTGTATGGTTGCTCCAAACCCACTAATTGCTTAAAAAAAGCCTACACAAGTTGAATTTACACCATTAAAACCGATCATACACAGTGCATGTTGATCATACAACTTTATTACTTAACATACACAAACACAAGCTGGATATTCACCTTAAAAACCAAACATACACAGTGTATGGTTGCTCCTAACCCACTAATTGCTTAAAATAAGCCTACACAAGTTGATTTTACACCATTAAAACCAAGCATACACAGTGTATGTTGATCATACGCCTATATTCCTCAACATACGCAAACACAAGTTGGATATTCACCATTAAACCAAAACGTACACAGTGTATGGTTGCTCCTAACCCACTAATTGCTTAAAAAAAGCCTACACAAGTTGAATTTACGCCATTAAAACCGATCATACACAGTGCATGTTGATCATACAACTTTATTACTTAACATACACAAACACAAGTTGGATATTCACCTTAAAAACCAAACATACACAGTGTATGGTTGCTCCTAACCCACTAATTGCTTAAAAAAAAGCTTACACAAGTTGAATTTACACCATTAAAACCGATCATACACAGTGCATGTTGATCATACACCTTTATTACTCAACATACACAAACACAAGTCGGTTATTCACCATAAAAACCAAACATACATAGTGTATAGTTGCTCCTAACCCACTAATTGCTTAAAAAAATCCTACACTATTTGATTTTACACCTTTCAAACCAAGCATACACAGTGTATGTTGATCACACACCTTTATTACTCAATATACGCAAACACAAGTTGGATATTCACCATTAAACCCAAACGTACACAGTGTATGGTTGCGCCTAACCCACTAATTGCTTAAAAAAAGCCTACACAAGTTGATTTTGCACCATTAAAACTAAGCATACACAGTGTATGTTGATCATACACCTTTATTCCTTAACATACGCAAACACAAGCTGGATATTCGCCATTAAAATCAAACATACACAGGGTATGGTTGCTCCTAACCCTCTAATTGCTTAATAAAAGCCTACACAAGTTGAATGTACACCATTAAAGCCGATCATACACAGTGTATGTTGATCATACACCTTTATTACTCAACATACACAAACACAAGTTGGTTATTCTCCGTTAAAACCAAACATACACAGTGTATGGTTGCTCCTAACCCACTAATTGCTTAAAAAAAGCCTACACAAGTTGAATTTACACCATTAAAACCGATCATACACAGTGCATGTTGATTACACCCCTTTATTACTCAACATACACAAACACAAGTCGGTTATTCACCATTAAAACCAAACTTACACAGTGTATGGTTGCTCCTAACCCACTAATTGCTTAAAAAACGTCTACACAAGTTGATTTTACACCATTAAAACTAAGCATACACAGCATATGTTGATCATACACCTTTATTCCTTAACATACGCAAACACAAGCTGGATATTCGCCATTAAAATCAAACATACACAGTGTATGGTTGCTCCTAACCCACTAATTGCTTAAAAAAAGCCTACACAAGTTGAATTTACACCATTAAAACTAAGCATACACAGTGTATGCTGATCATACACCTTTATTACTCAACATACACAAACACAAGTCGGTTATTCACCTTTAAAACCAAACATAAATAGTGTATGGTTGCTCCTAACCCACTAATTGCTTAAAAAAAGTCTACACAAGTTGATTTTACACCATTAAAACCAAGTATACACAGTGTATGTTGATCATACACCTTTATTACGCAACATACACAAACACAAGTTGGTTATTCACCATAAAAACCAAACATACACAGTGTATGGTTGCTCCTAACCCACTAATTTCCTAAAAAAAGCCTACACAAGTTGATTTTATACCATTAAAACCAAGCATACACAGTGTATGTTGATCATACACCTTTATTACTCAACATACACAAACACAAGTTGGATATTCACCATTAAAACCAAACATACACAGTGTATGGTTGCTCCTAACCCACTAATTGCTTAAAAAAAGCCTACACAAGTTGATTTTACACCATCAAAACCGAGCATACACAATGTATGTTGATCATACAACTTTATTACTTAACATAAACAAACACAAATTGGATATTCTCCAATAAAACCAAATATACACCGTGTATGGTTGCTCATAACCCACTAATTGCTTAAAAAAAGCCTACATAAGTTGAATTTACACCATTAAAACCAAACATACACAGTGTATGTTGGTCATACACCTTAATTACTCAAAATACACAGACACAAGTTGGTTATTCACCGTTAAAACCAAACATACACAGTGTATGGTTGCTCCTGACCCCACTAATTGCTTAAAAAAAGCCTGCATAAGTTGATTTTTACACCATTAAAACCAAGCATACAAAGTGTACGTTGATCATACACCTTTATTACGCGGCATACACAAACACAAGTTGGATATTCACCATTAAAAACCTAACATACACAGTGTATGGTTGCTCCTAACCCACTAATTGCCTAA